>JARCGZ010000014.1:5714206-7142758 GCA_029784005.1 Lenwebbia sp. NSW1173648
CTAAATTTCCATTGAGTTCCACCGGATTTCCAAACACGGAAAGTATAAATCTTCGTTTATTAAGAAATACTTTGATTAAGAAAACAAAAGAAACAGAACGCCACAAGCCTTCGTTCTAGGAAGGTGCTGAGCCGTGCACACCATCTCCCTCTTAACAGAATCCAACTCCAAAACAAGAGAAGCAGCTAAATTAGTAGGCCTGAGTTTGGTATACACTCCCAGTCAACTGGGAAGTATTGGAAGCAGGTGGTAATGACAAGTTCTCTGGATGCTCTAGTGGATTTGGTTTTGTAACTTTTGATGAGAAGCAAGCAATGGATGAGGCTGTTGAGGCTATGAATGTGATGGACTTGGATGGGAGAAAAATCATTGTGGTAATTGCAGTCGTGATCGTGGGGTCGTGATTGGGGCCTTAATTGGGACTATGGTGGTGGAGGTGGAGGTGGAGAGTGCTTTAAGTGTGGCAAGCCTGGGCATTTTGCCAGGGAGTGTCCTAGTGAAGGGGGCAGAGGAGGTGGGTATGGGGGGAGGCATGACCTGTATGGAGGTGGAGGAGGTGGTGGTGGTGGGCGCTATGGTCCTTATCGAAATGGTGATCGCTCTGGAGGGCGCAATAGGGATAGTGGTACTCGAGGAGGATCAGGAAATGACTTCTATAATCGGGACAGCTCTGGTCACTTCGAAGGTGTCGTGGTAAAGGAAACTTCCATTCCGGGTAGAAAGAATACTCCTGATAGGTATGCACACCATTGTTTCCAGTTATAGTGAAGCAGTTGAATTGTGTGCGGATAGAAAAATATTTTGTGCTTGCAGCAGAGCAATTGGAGGTGCTGCTGTTACTTGCTGGAGGTGTCAAAGTCTCTTCTGTTGCATCTCTTCTTCATAGTTCTCTAGGTGGACAAATCTGCTTGATCAGTCTTTTGATGTGAGAACTTTGGCCGAGAGATTCAACTATTTAATGTCCGTGAATGCTCTTTATGATGTTTTTGTCTGATGACATCGCTTGCTTGACTTTGACAATCAAATTTGGCTGTACTCTTTCAATGCTATGATGGGTACCGGATTCTCAATCACATAGATGCTTTAGCAATTGCAAATGCATCTAACATCGATCTTGGTTGACTTCTTCATTGGCATCTGCGACTGCCGAGTTCGGAAAGCTTTTGGTAATGCCTTTTCTCTTTGCAAAAGAGAAGCTGCCTTAGAAGTGAATGGCGTTTTGGCTGCGATTTTTCAAATGTCTTAACTTTTTGAAGAGGAGTTAAGCGGATGAACTGTATGTTATCTTATACACGTTTACTTTCATGTCGTAGGACGTGATTTTAGTCTTAAAATTTCTGAAAAGTTCTTTTGGCCTCAAGAAGCTATTCCTTTATGCAATTAACTCAGGCAAAATTGCGTCTCACCTTCCACACACTGTACTGATGGAGGAGTTCCTTTCTCAGTAAAACGTGGAGATCTTTTGGAAGCTTTGGTGAGCATGGCAATTCGATTTGTATTTATTGTCTTCTTCCTAGCGATCTCCTGTCTTTGTGTTACCATCTTCAGCGGAAGATTGCTCGTCTCTGTCTCCTCCGTGTGCATGGTGCTGCTATTTTTATTAGGTTTCATGGACAAGTTTCCCTTTTAGGTGTAATGACGGCTCTCCCTCTGAATCGGCAATTTTGCTCTTACAGACATGGTTCATTTTGCTTGGCCAACTGTGCGTGGATCTGACTTGCATTTCTGCATTCATGATCATCGCCGCACACTTTTCTTTTCTTTTTTCTTTTTCTTTTTTCTCCCCTCCCCTCCTAGGCCATCGCCGGCCTCATGCCGCCCTTGCCTGGGCAGCGTTGGGCTACCCTCGCCCGCCCAGGCGAGGCGAGGCGAGGGCTGCCCTCGCTAGCCCAGGCAAGGACGAGGGTAGCCCGATGCCGGCTCAGGCGAGGGCAGCCAAGACCGGCAATGGCCTGGGCAGGGGAGGGGAGCACGGAAGGGAAGAGGGGGAGGGAGAAAAAAGAAAAAGAAAAAGACGAAAATGCCCTTCGGCCATGTTTTATTTAAAATAATTTGAGCACTTCAGGCTCTCACTTCACTTTCTTTGCCATTGTTTCTTCAGTCTCAGAACTAGACCTATCAAATGAGTGGGTTGGATTAGGTCGGGTCATATATGGTCCGACTCAAATTGATCCATTAATCCGTTTATGACCCATTTATGCGCAATACAAGTTTCTTGACCTATGCCCGACCCAACCCATCCCGACCTTTATCCGACCAAACCCATATTACTTAAATACATCAATATTAAATCTGTCGACCGGCGGACGGCGACCGCCTCTTGCCCGCCCAACGCCGCGCGGTCGCCCTCTGCCGCTCGCCCGCCGCCGCCACACGCTTGCCACCACCGCCGGCCGGAATAAATCGATGCCTGTTCCGATTCTTGCTGAGCCGCACAAGACCTCAACGCAGATATGAAAGTAGTTATTGTTTGCTGAAATATGGTAGGACGGACTTACAGAGCTTGGACCCAGCGGAGGGGCACGTCGTTGGAGGCAATGACGACCAGATTGGCGCCGACGCCGAGCCTCGTGAGCGATCTGACGAGGACGTTCGTCGCCACGTAGAACTCGTAGTCCCTCGGCGTCCCCATATACATCCTCTCGTGTCGCAGAATCTCACCTCCCTGCGCCGCGGTTTCTGGCGTCGCCGTCACCGCCACCATCGCCATCAACAGCGAGAGCAACAAGAGCTGCCTCAAGAGCCCACCACCATTGTTCCTCTGCAGCCTCTTTTCCCATGCCATGAATCAACCGTTCTCTCTCCGAAAGTTGTCTTATACCCTCTTCGTGCTCATATGAAGACGAAAAGAGCCCACAGAAAATACGCCGTCCAAAAGCCTGAAAATGGGTGGAGCCAAAGCGAAAAGCAAGATATGTCTTCTTCGTCTCTCCCTCTCAGTTCCTCCGTCCCTGTTGAAGCTTCCATGGGAATGTGAAAAGCTTGAGAGACAGAGAGAGAGTGGCGAGAGATTTTCTGGGGGGTGAGCTTGGGCTCGGAGACGGAGCAGCAGGAACGAAGCATTCAAAAAGCTCGGCCGGCGGGGCGGCTGGCGACTCGCCTGATTTCATAAAAAAAAAATAAGAAAAACAAAAATGAAAAATGAAAAAAGAAAATAAAAAAAATAGAATTTAAAATTCATTTAAGACCTATTAAGTTATTAAGTGATCTATTTATGATCCACTTTGGTTTGTTAAGTAACCTATTTATGACCCACATTCTTAAATGTGGGTTATTGACCTATTTTGCCAGCTCTACTCGAAGGTAGTCACATACATTGCTTTGATCGTGGATGTCAAGGATCTTCTTAAATAGATTCTTCATAATGTCATAATCATTTCACCAAAATAGAAGAAACAGAAGCCGAAATAGGAAACACCTAAGAACCACAATGAAATAGTACAAGGATCTCAATCATCAAATTACAAAGTACAAGGATGTAATTCTTGAACTTGTGCATTTTTCTCCATTCTTTTTTCATCACCTAAACATTGTTTCTATCCTCAATTATTTTTCAGTCAATTGTCTCACATGCGAGTAAGTGTTATGACTCTCTTTTTTATAACAAGGATGCGTCCGGGGCAGAGAACTCGACCAATCCTCGTTGAGTATGGCGGTCATGCTCCTAGGGTGCCTCAAGAGAAATGTGCAAGCGTAGCCATTCGAAATCAGGTCATAAGCCGAAAAGACGAACACAAACTTACCCCTTAAATAACCCCTTCGATTCTCTAGAAAAAAAGAAAGTAATCCCTTTGATTAAATGTGGAGATAAACATCAAGTAAATGAATGTTTTAATTACCTGCGCAATAGAACATCACGGACACCGAGAATTTCTGCTACAAGGTTGTTTATCATCAACTACGATCAGTCTACTAAATGATACGTGACAAAGGTCAAGACGGCTATGATAACACGTGAGACAAATATGAGCACACCAACAAAATTCTAGCATACTATATAATTAGCATTTCCCTTCTTACTAATTCAATGATCAAGGAGTGATTTGCACAACTCTATCTGATGAGTCGCAAGAATCTAATCCAAAATCAATTATAGATTTATAACAACTCATAAGTCATACTTAAGTAGACAATAATGGCCTTACAGTAGAGAAGCCTGTTACTTTTTCTTTAGTGTATAATTTAGTGGAAAATTTTCAATTAAGGGCCTCATGTGAGGTTATTTTCTCGAAAGAGGGTCGATGGTGAATTTTGTCTCAAACAAGGGCATCAAGTGACAACCTAGTCTCAATTAAGGGCCTAGCAAAGCATGTGCATCTCACATGCCACCATAACAGGGGCCTTTTCGTCCGCATGTTATTTTTTCCGTTCTTCTTCGTTCTCCTGTTTATCCTCTTCCTGCTTTCACCTGATGCTTAATGTTCTCTCTAAAAAGATGAAAAACCTCACCAACTATATCTACAAGAGAATGCAATCAGGTAAAATACCTCCCCCAATCCATCAAGAACAGACCCTCCCCTATTCCATCATCCAGTGAAACTGGAAGCCCTAATTTGTCGGCAAACCCCTCGAGTCGTCACCAGCTCCGTCATGTTTCCACGGAGGATGCACTGGAGCGGCGGCTAGCTGTCGGTGCTTTAAGCGGTGAGAGCCCATGAAGGCGACAAGAAGGACTCATCTATGAGCGTGCACGTGAGAAAGAGTGATCCCCCGTCGAGAGGAGGCCGCAAACAAAATTTTACAGAATTTTCCCTCCTCCCGCAAACTTCCCGTCCTATATAAAGAAACAATTCTCCTTTACCTTTTTAATTTTCAGTGAATTTCAGGTCCACGCATTTAATTTTTTTTCTTTTTTTTTTCTTGGTTGTAAGCACGAAGGGACATAATCTTTTGTCTCCATCCCAGCCCATCTATTTTTGTTTTGTCTAACCCAACCCATCTTTGACATGGAGAGGACAGAAAGAAGAAGATGAAGTGGAGAGTCAGACGGAGGAAGAAGAAAGAAGAAGAACTGAGAAAGAAGAACGAAAAAGGTTTAAAAGAAAGAAAAAATTAACTTTGGATGAAAATGCCCCCAATCATAACTTGAAAAGTGGCATGTGAGATGCATATGCTCACCGAAGCCCTTCTTTGAGACTGTATTGGTCACTCAATCACACCGCCCGTCAAACACTATCCGAAGAAGAAGGACCACGTCGTTTTTAACCTAGAAATGAGCTGTACGAACAAGGGTTACTGTGTCCGTTTGTGGGGTCAGAAACTTTACCCTTGTGCAGTATTTATGGATAAGCTTATCCCGACAAGCGAGTAGTTGTTAACATTAATGCACCGCCCGTCAAACACTGTCCGAAGAAGGACCACGTCATTTTTAACCTAGAAATGACCTAGAAATGAGCTGTACGAACATGGGTTAAAGTGTCCGTTTTTTTTATTTGGGGGGAGGGGAAAGGAGTGGGGTCAGAAACTTTACCCTTGTGCGGTATTTATGGATAAGCTTATCCCGGCAAGCGAGTAGTCGTTAACATTAACGCATTGCCCGTCAAACACTGTCTGAAGAAGAAGGACCACGTCGTTTTTAACCTAGAAATGAGCTGTACGAACACGGTTTTTTTTTTTTGGGGATAGGCCCTCCAATGCTTAAGTTAATGAAGGAAAAAATGAGCTAAATATCAGAAACCTTACTCTTGGGCAGTATATAGTTACGGCCACCGTTCACCGGGGTTTCTGTCGTCGACTCCCCTGTCTTGAGGCCACCAACTTCCTTGACCTTCCGGCACTGGTAGGCGTCAGCCCCCATATATGGTGTTGCGACTTTGTGGAGACTTGTGTTTTTGATAAACAGTCGCCTGTGCTTGGTCACTGCGACCCCCTTTGTGAGGAGGCACCCCTTTTTCCCGAAGTTAGGGGGCTATTTTGCAGAGTTCCTTAGAAAGAGTTGTCTCGCACCTCTAGATATTCTTTACCTACCCAACTGTGTCGATTTCGGGTATAGGTACTCTTTTGTTGAAGGTCATTCGAGCTTTTCCTGAAAGTATGGCATGGGTTACTTCAGCGCCGTAGTGCCTGATACTGGAACATTGGCTCGGGGCATTTTCTCTACCCCTTCTTATCCTGAAAAAATTGGGGCACCTTGCGTCCTTGAACCAATAACCATCTTTCGGCTAATCTAGCCTCCTCTGTCCCTCGAGACCAACAAGGTGAGTGGTTGTTAACGTTAATGTGATTTGATTGAAACGGGCGGTGGATAACATTAACTTTTCCCTTGAACACGGATAACATTAACGCATGTGAGCTGTCCGAAGAAAAAAAACCACGTCGTTTTCTTGACTTGAATACTTACCCAATTTTTGCTGTCAAACGCATCGGCCAACTGCAACTTGCTGACTTTTGCTGCCTAGCATTGTCCCCGTGGGGTTGAATATATACCCAATTTTCTTTTTACAATCAGAATAATCTTTTGAAATGAAAACGTGACTACAGTAAGATTTTAATAATCATGACACGATAGTGTGGACTTTGTGATTGTTAATTAGCAATTCATCTATAACTATTTAGGACGTAAAATGTAATTTGCACATTAATATAATGAGTCAACCTACTTCTTCAACATAATAGACATTTTGCTCTTCTTTTCGGTATAAGCACTGTTTCAAACTTTAAAATAACCAACGACATTCCAACCGCATATGATGTGATATTGTGTGGCGAAATGAATTATTTTATCGTAACATTGCAATTTGTAGAAAAGATTATCTCAAATACGTCACTTCTATTGCAACTTTTACCTTTCTCAATACTTTACATTTTACGCTCTTTGCGAGATTTTTTGGACAATATTTTCGAAGATAGTGATATAACAATTTCATTGAGCCTGGACTTGCGTTATTTTATCCTCAATGTGATGGGAGAAGATCTTTTCTCGAAACTCGCGAGTATTGTGTTCTGAGTACCTGAAAGTCAGGATTTAAAAGACAAACGTCGTCGCCCCTACCAAACTGCACGGGCAATTAAGAGAGTCGAGGGTAGCTTGTAGCCTTGTAGAATAAGGACGCTAGCGATGAACTAGGCCACATGATGTTTCAGAGTTCGTTGACTAACTTGATCACCCATGAAAGATCTGTCACGACTATTCTTGCATTGATGACATCGTCATGTCTTGATATATTTCGCGAATTGTTTCGAAACAATTCGCACCAAACCTAAACAGATTCGAGCTCAGAAAGCCTATTACCGATCCTCATGGACCTTCCTCGTAGAGATCGGGATTCATCCAGGTCATTCTCATGCTTAACTACCATCATTCTCCTATTAGGGAGTGTCCTAACTTCAGTAGAAGCTGGCGGAGAGGAGACCGATCGGCTTGCTTTGCTAGAATTCAAGGCCCGAATAGCCGATCCTGGTGGGGTTTTGAGCTCGTGGAATGCTTCTAGCCACTTCTGCGGGTGGTACGGTGTCACATGCGGTCGTAGACACCGAAGAGTCACTGTACTGGACCTCCATTCCAAGAACCTATCTGGGGTCGTGCCGTCTTTTATTGGTAACCTAAGCTTTTTGAGGGAAGTCCATCTACATAACAACAGTTTCCACTCCGAAATTCCCCCGCAATTCGGCCGCTTGTTTCGGTTGCAAAAGTTAATCCTTTATCGCAACTTGTTCAGTGGACATATCCCTTCGAATCTCTCCCATTGCTCTAATTTGCTCGTTCTTGACTTAGGCGAGAACAAGCTCATAGGACATTTGCCAGCGGAACTTGGCTCCTTGTCCAAGCTCCAAGGACTCATACTTGAAGTCAACAGCTTGATGGGAAACATTCCGCCGTCGTTTGGAAACTTATCCTCTCTTCAAAACTTCTATTCATCGTTTAATAACCTCAGCGGTACGATCCCGGAGTTCCTCGGACAACTGAGAACACTAAATAGCCTCTTTCTCGGCGCGAATAAGTTTGTCGGTACGATTCCTCTCTCAGTCTTCAATTTATCCACTTTGACAGCCCTTGATTTAGCTGAAAACCAATTAGAGGGGGGCTTACCCAACGACTTAGGCTTCACTCTTCCGAATCTCGAGAAAATCGGTTTGTATGGCAACCACCTCACCGGACCCATTCCTGAGTCAATAAGCAACTGCTCTAATCTCCGTTTTTTCGAAATCGCGTCGAACGACTTTACAGGGAAAGTTCCCTCTTTCTCAAAGATGAGAGGACTCTATTGGTTTAACATCTTGGCTAACAACTTAGGAAGTGGACCATCTGATCTTGACTTCCTCTGCTCTCTAACCAATTCCACAAAGTTGGACAGATTGGTTATTGAAGAGAATGCTTTTCGAGGAACAATACCCGACTGTATCGGTAACCTCTCTGTCACCCTTTCGGTGTTTGTGTTACACAACAATTATATTTCTGGAACCTTACCTGCTGGAATCGGAAATCTCATCAATTTGGAGATCCTGGACATAGGGTCCAACAACATCTCGGGAAACGTTCCTTTCGAGATTGGAAATCTAAACAAAGTGAAGGTTATGTCTCTCAGCATAAATAATTTCTCGGGGCAAATACCAGAATCTATCGGGAATTTAAGACTGTTAACCAAATTGGACATGCATAGCAATAATCTCTATGGCTCGATACCATCATCTCTAGGAAACTGTCAGAATCTACTTCTCTTAGACCTATCGATCAACAATCTCAGTGCTAACATACCCCCGAAAATTATGGGCCTCTCATCTCTGTCGATTTATCTCAACTTGTCTCAAAATAGTCTTACAGGATCTCTTCCGGGAGAAGTTGGAAACTTGAAAAATCTCGACATATTAAGTCTTGATGGTAACAAATTAACTCAAAAGATTCCAAGCAGTATTGGCAGTTGTATAAGCATGGAAAGCCTATATCTGCAGGATAATTTCTTTGAAGGGCCTCTACCATCGACTCTGAGCTCCATGAGAGGGCTTCAGTTATTAAATGTTTCCAACAATCAATTGTCCGGCCAAATCCCAGAATTTTTAGGGTTGCTGAATCTGACGAATTTGAGCCTTTCTTACAATGACTTTGAGGGTGCATTGCCAACAGGAGGAGTTTTCAGAAGTGCCATTGCAACTTCAGTTGTTGGAAACAAGAAGCTTTGTGGGGATCTACCAGGTTTTGAACTACCGAAATGCGACTATGAACGGAGGAGAATAAGTGGAGTTGCAAAAGTTCTACTATGCACAGTCTCTGCTCTCGTGGGAGTAGCCTGCATACTGTCTTTGTTATACCTCTTCTGGTGTCGACACAATAAGAATGCACCAGCTTCTAGCTCTTCTGAAGAAGGGCTTTTACATGTTTCGTATCACAGTCTATTGAAAGCGACGGGTGGATTCTCCTCCTCCAATCTGCTCGGCGTGGGTAGTTTTGGTTCCGTATACAGAGGGCTTCTTGATCAGACTCAGTCGATCGTTGCCATCAAGATTCTCGACCTTACTCATCATGGAGCTTCCAGGAGCTTCATAGCCGAATGTGGGGCCTTGAGAAGAATCCGACACCGTAATCTTGTGAAGGTACTCACAGCATGTTCTGGATTTGATTTTAATGGAAATGATTTCAAGGCATTGGTCTATGAATTCATGTCTAATGGGAGCTTGGATGAATGGTTGCACCCAACTGCATCGCAGTATACAATGAGACACGAGTTGAGTCTACTTGAGAGAGTGAATATTGCCATCGATGTTGCTTGTGCGCTAGATTATCTCCATCATCAGTGTGAAACACCAATAGTTCATTGTGATCTAAAGCCAAGCAATGTCCTTCTTGATGATGAAATGATTGGACATGTAGGCGATTTCGGGCTTGCCAGGTTCCTCCCAGAAGCTACGCATAAGTTACTAGCCAATCAATCTAGCTCTATTGGAGTAAAAGGATCTTTCGGCTACGTGGCTCCAGGTAATAATACACAAGTTGGGTCTTTTAGTTTATTTCCTTATATAGAACAAGTGACAGTAGCGGGATCCTTCGACAAAAAGGCATAAGCATGAACATCACAGACACTATATATCAATCTCAATTATTCACTATGCATCACTATGCGTTGTTGATTGTTGTAGAGTATGGCGCGGGAAGTGCGGTATCCACAGAAGGAGATGTGTACAGCTTCGGAGTCCTCATTTTGGAGATGTTCACAGGCAAGAGGCCAACCCATGACATGTTTGAAAATGGGCTGAACCTTCATCGCTTCTCAAAGGATGCTCTGACAGATCGAGTGGAAAAGGTAATCGATCCCATTTTGCTTCAAGAAAACCAGGAGTCAGAGAAGAGACGAACGGTCTCTCCGGATGGCAAGAACAAAAGCTATTTCAGTACTCTGGAGTGTTTGGTTTCGATCATCGAAATAGGAGTCGCTTGCTCTTTTGAGTCTCCACGGGAACGAATGGACATTGGCAATGCATTGACTAAACTCCAAGGAATCAGGAAGAAACTTCTTGAGTTCATTGCCATTGCCTAGTAGATGTAAAATCTGAACTTCATATGGAGTCATGTGGTCTTCATAGTCATTGCTTTGTCTGGAAGTGCATGTGGAATTTGGCCATTCAAAGACAATTTGAATCTGGCGACAGAAAAACCACAAGTGATGGAGGTTAGTGACTTAGCAATCCAAGGAAGATCAAAGTAGTCTATGTTGTCTTAAGCAAAAGATCACCGTCCTTCAGCTGTGTGAAAAATAAATGTACTTTGTTTTGCTTTAGCCCAAAAGATAGTAATTGTAACCTGCCTGAGAGTTGCACCAGGAAAATGTAATAAATGAAAAATCACTAATGCGTAGCTCCTAATATTAGTACCTCCAGACATCTGGTAATATGAACTTTTGACTTCTCTATTGCAAACTTGGCCTGTTTGATTTGGCTTTTAAAAAAAATACTGAATGACTTTCCTAATGTTAAAATGTTATAAAAACTTATGAAAAGGAGTATGTGATTACATATATCAATGTTTGTCCGTCTTATATCTATAGATAAAGCTAGAGCCGAGAGAATATTCGCCTTTGTAACCGCCACATGGCAAACTTAATGTGGCATGATACTTTACCTCTATGATTGTCCCATGGCAAGCCATATGGCATTATCATGCCACATGGCCCATATTGGTCCCATTAGCATTAGTTTTGTAATTTGTCGTCGTCAAGCGTCTATCATTTATTATATTTAGATTTAAATATAAGAAGGGATAGAAGGCAAGTATATCGTCGAATAAAAGAAATATTAAAAAGAAAATCTTGGATTATATTTCGATTATCTTTGCCAAATATTTATCTTCTTTCGACTTATGTCATTGATTTTATATTTGAAAAAAAAAAAAGTAAATAAAGATAAAGTGCCTTCAAATATAGAATTAGTCATTTTCTGAGAATGTTTCATAAAGAGAAATATATCGTATTAAATGAGTTCACTCATAAATTGAAGTATAGTTCTTGTTAACTACAAGGTTGTTTATCATCAACTAGAATCCATCTATTAAATGAGACGTGACAAAGTCCAAGTCAGTTATGATAACATGTGAGACAAATGTGAGCAATTTATCCGGATTGTCCCTTCAATACTTAAATTTGTGAGAGAAGAATATTGAGCTGAAGACTAAAACCTTTACCTGGATCGCTTGGGCAGTTTTTACGGACAACCTTACTCCAACGGGCAAGTGGTCATTAACATAATGTGATTTGGTTGAGACAAGTGATGATTTGATTGGACATGGGGACTTTACCATGTGGTCATTAGCATTTGGTTGTGGTTTGGTTGGGACAATACTTGATTTTTGAGCAACAGTCACAACGTTGCTCCTCCAATGGATTCATGCAAGGTGTGTTGAGCACGAAAGCGCGGCTCCGATACCACTTGTCGGGTGCAAAAACGTCGTGGAGATAGTACGAAAAAATTATAATAGGTAATTTGAGACACATTTATACCAAATTGCAGTACAAGTGTAATATTCAAATAAAATATCGTCTCACACAACTATTGCGATTTAATTTTCTCACACCACAAAGCGCTTAAGCAAACTATCTCATGTAAAGACACACCCAAAACTATTTTATTTCTCTCTCCATTACGGACGGGCAACTTTCTTTTTTCTCTCTATTTGTGAACTCACACTTTGGCCCCTATGGCCTTTGCCGCTTTTGTGCGATTTTCCGTAAAGCTCACCATTTTGTGGCTTGCCAAACGAATGCTTTTTATGGCCATATTTAGAGCTGGGATAAATATCAAGTCAGTCCTAAATATATTATACGGATGCCAATTCAGTCCTAAACTTTTCGATTTTGTTAACGTAGTCTTAAACGTTTGCGTAGGCGAATTGTCGTTGGAAACTGCTGACATTACGTTTAGTCAACACATGCCGCCCTAAATGACGCTGGAGAACTTTACCTGAAATGACATTCTACATGGATTGCTTATGTCAACAATTTCCCTCTGTCGAAATTCCAGCGGCCATGCCAAGTTGCTTTCGGATCTCTTCAGCTGACTTATCGTGCGCCACTGTCGGAAGAAGACGACGGACTGGACTCGAATTCTCGCACTTCCTCAATTAAAGTGCATGTGCCAACGGCAGCTTGTTTACTATTCTAGCTTGCTATATATCCGCGGGGTTGACTACCATACCTTAGTTTATTTACAATCTCAATAGCCATAATATGATACTGTGGACTCTGTTATCATTAATTAATGATTCATTTAGAACTATTCAAGATGTAAAATTTACTTTCCATGTTGATATATTAAGTTAAACGCCGGTCCAACATGCATGTAAAAAGTAATATTTTTTAAGTAAATTCTTCTTCACCATAGTAGATGTTTGCACCAAAAAGTTATTATCGACATGTGACAATTCGGCGTCAAGAAGAAAAAAAGTAAGTTGAGAAAGTACAGAAAACGCTTTGTAAATCCCATATCTATATCTAAATCGGGATAGAAGAGCATCCAAATCTAATTCTAACTCTGGGTCGGGAGAGAATAATTACAAAAGGATACCCGTTGATCACAAAATGACTTTCAGATAAGCCTATCGACATGAGCAAGCACCCGGAGCCAGTGAGCAAATTCTTCCAAGGCGATCTTTAGAACTCACTTTCGTAAAGAATGTCGATTGCTTGGCCACGAAACAAACGAAGAAAATCTAAAAGGAGGTGGGCGACTGTTGAGAAGAAACCCTGAGGGAGAAGGGACATGACTTTTAACATACGATTCTAGCGGATGGTGCCGCTGATGACATGCAAATCTGATGTGCCCACGTCTTTTCGGGGCTGAAGTGTACAATAGGACGAGTATCCGACTTCATCCTAGAAGTATCATCACGCCCGCACATGATCGTCCACCACATCCACTGGGTGTATCAGGTTGATGATTTCAAGAAATAGAGTTTCGTTATCCAACCCAAAATATCTGGGTATGACTATAACTCTATACTAGAATTCACCATCCTATCCAATCCATCGGGTATGACATGAATTAAAGCAGAAATTCGAGATAAAAAGGTGCATTATGAGCAATATTTGTTATTTGCTTGTTTGAATTGTTTGCTTAGTATAAATCTTTTCCTAAAAAATAAATCAAAAAATGTTCGACATTGCTTAGGTTAGAATGTGTTTTTATTATAATTGCATGTTAAGATAACATTTTAATATAAAATTAGACTTTGAGAAATTAATTTCTTAACTTATATTATAAGTTATCTTTCTTAGAACAGACTTTTATTTTAGTAATTCATTAATTACGAATTTTATGAAAAATACCAAAAAAAAATCATCATCATGTCATATGCACCCTCATGCTTAGTACACATAGCTTAAGTTGCATCATTATATGCATGTCATGTGCCTCGTATGCCAATTTATTGTCATAGGTCTGCCATGTCATTAACTGCATTATATTTAGTATGAATGTCTAGGACAATTAATATAGCATGAATGATAGGTTCATTTAATTATGAATTACCATCATCCTAGGTTATTATCACTATGTCATTCATCGCATGCCATATAGTTTGCATGATAGTATTTTTTGCATGTCATTATACCTTAGAATTTATTTTCATGCATCATCATAACTAGGATAGTTATTTTTGCATAACATTTAATTGCATTTCATATAGTATAGCATACATTCATTTAAACCAGAAAACCCTAAAAAAGATTTGTTTGATGCGATGCTAATTAAAAATCATATTACGACTGTCTGAATGGTTTTATAGCTCATATTGCAGGTGCTTATGTTTGCTTAAGGTAAGTACACTTCTATCCCTCACTTGCAATTTATTCATTGCTTTCATTTATTGATTATTCAATAATGTCTGCGCACCCGCATGATCACCGAGCATGTTAGGACTTTAGTCCAAAAGTGATCCAAGTTGCTTGCTAAATGATTTTCATGAAAGAATGGTACCGAAAGGGCTGTTGGTTTTATTACTTTAGAATATTAGCAAGTTGGGGTTATATATGTAATTGTACTAGGCTTAACCCTAAGCCTATAAGTACTCCTTTTTTATCTCATAAAAAAACTAATTGTTCTTTTATCAATAACATGGTATCAGAGCCAAATTAAAACCTAAACCCTAGATTCACAAAAAATTGACCGACGACCACCGGCTTCAATGAATCTCGCCGGAATCCTCAGCTTCGGCTCCTGTTAAATATGTCTTTGAATTTTAAGTATCCAGTCCGACATATATTTCGTGCAGCCCAAAAGAAGAGAAAAAGTAGAGGTTTATGTTGGTAAGGCCCCAAATCGAAGATTTTTTTTTGGGCCTTATTTATTTTAGGCTAGGGTTTTCATGTTGGTAATAGAGAGAGCTTTTTCGTTTTATGTAATTATCGCGAGCTGTGCGCTTTAGCGATTTTGTACTCTATTTGATCATAGTGAAATTTCGTTTCGCCTCGCCCCGTGGACGTAGATCGCCTCCATCGAACTACGTAAAATCCTGGTGTTCTGTCTTTATTTTTTCTGCGTTTCGTCATCACAAACTGGTATCAAAGCAGCCTTCGTGACGAGAGGATTCTTTGAGATGGCATCTTTGAAGTTTCAGATTGCATCTTTTGACGGACAGAACAATTTCGGTTTATGGAGAATAAAGATGAAGGCTTTATTGAGGCGAGAGGGTTCGGTTAAGGCGCTAGATGAAAATTATCCAGACGACATGACCACGGCTGAGATTGAAGAGATGGATGAGAAGGCGCATAGCGCAATCCAGTTGTCTCGAGATGACAAGGTGTTGCGAGAAGTTGCCGATGAGAATACAGCGGCTGGTCTCTAGAAGAAGCTGGAAAGTCTCTACATGAAAAAGTCTTTAACATCGAGACTTTATTTGAAGCAACGTCTTTATACCCTAAAGATGCGTGAAGGTACGCCTGTTCAGGAACACTTGGATGAGTTTAATAAAATTGTTCATGATATGAAAAATTTAGATATTAAACTCGAGGATGAAGAATAAGCTTTGATCGTATTATGTTCACTGCCTGCCTCATATATGAAAATTTTGTGAACTCGATGCTTTATGGATGTGGATCCATAACTTTAGAGGATGTTAAAACATCTTTGAATTCTGCTGAACTGAGAACAAAATTGAATGGGAATACTAGTGTAGACAAAGCAGATGGTTTGCTTATGAGAGGCAGGACTAACAGCAGGGATAAAGGTTTCCGTGGAAAATCTGTTAATCGTTCAAAATCTAGGCAACCTGGAGATAAGATGAACGTTGAGTGCTACTATTGTCACAAGAGAGGACATTACAAATCAGATTGTTTTTTGCTCAAGAGGAAGGATAAGCAGCATGGTCAACAAAAATAAGATGCGGCGAATGTTGCTAATGAAAAAGAGTCTAATGCATCAGACAATGTTCTTACGGCATGATCTGCTATTTATTTCCCCAACGATATTTGGATAATGGATTCGGGAGCATCATATCACATGTGCCCAAATAGGGAATGGTTCACCACATACGAGCCAATTAGTGGTGGATCAGTCTTGATGGGAAACGATGCTGTTTGCCAAGTTGCGGGTATTGGTACTGTTCGGATTAAATGCCACGACAATGTAGTGAGAACCTTGACAGAAGTCAGGCATATACCAGACTTAAAGAAGAACCTTATCTCGTTGAGCAGCTCGGATTCCATTGGGTGTGTGTACTCTGGTGGAGGTGGAGTTCTCAAAGTCTCTAAAGGCAATCTGGTTGTGATGAAAGGAAGCAAGGTGAATCACTTGTATCATCTGCAGGGTAGCACAGTTATGGGTCCATCAATTGGCACATCAAATTCTGTTTCTGATAATGATAGAACAAAACTGTGGCATATGCGTTTGGGCCACATGAGTGAGCGCGGCATGACAGTTTTGTGTAAATGCGGTTTACTTTGTGGTGAGCAGACGACCTCACTAGATTTCTGTGAGCACTGTGTTCTTGGAAAGCAATGCAGAGTAGATTCAGTACGGGCACGCATTCGATAAAGGGCACACTCGACTACATCCATTCTGATTTATGGGGACCAGCACGGGTTCCATCTAAGGGTGGTGCTCTTTACTTTGTGACGTTCATTGATGATTATTCCAAAAAGGTTTGGGTTTATTTTCTGAAAAGAAAAAGTAAGGTGTTTGAAACCTTCAAGAAGTGGAAAGCCCTTGTTGAGAATCAAACAAGGAAGAAGATCAAACGTTTGAGGACCGATAATGGTCTTGAGTTCTGTGGTGGCGATTTTAATGAATTTTGTACAGATGCAGTTATCGTTCAACACCGTACGGTTAGGCACACTCCTCAACAAAATGGAGTGGCAGAACGTATGAACATAACCCTATTAGAGAGAGCAAGATGCATGCACTCTAATGATGGCATGGAAAAGGATTTTTGGGCTGAAGCTGTTAACACGGCTTGTTATGTGGTTAATCGCTCTCCTTCAACAGCGATAGAATGCAAGACTCCTTTTGAGATGTGGTCAGGTAAGCCTTGTGATTATTCTAATCTAAAGGCTTTTGGTTGCCATGCTTATTATCATGTTAAGGATGGTAAGTTAGAACCTAGAGCAAAGAAATGTATCTTTGTTGGGTATGCTGATGGAGTGAAAGGTTATCGTTTGTGGTGCCAGGAACCTAACTCACCTAAGTTCATTATTAGTAGGGATGTTACTTTTAATGAACTGTTTATGATTGATCAAAAAAATATTGCTGATGAGTCTGCAGGAAAACATTATAGTGATATGAATGAGGTGGAGGTTCAAGTGGAGCTTCCAAAAACGACCTCTCAGAATGTTTTGAGCGAACAAACTGCTACTGTTGATTCAAGTTCAGATGAGGAAGTTTTAGATGAGGTGGAGCAGCTATACTCTATTGCTACTGGCAGAGAAAGGAAATAGACACGAGCTCCTCAAAAATATGGGTTTTCTAATCTTGTGGCTTATGCTCTTATGACAGCAGAAGATATGGGTATTCAAGAACCTTCTACCTATACTGAAGCTGTTACTTGCACAGAATCAGAGAAATGGGCTGTTGCTATGGTTGAAGAACTTGAATCACTACACAAGAACCAGACTTGGGACTTGGTGTCGTTGCCTAAGGGAAAAAGAGCCATTGGATGTAAATGGGTCTTCAAGAAAAAGGAAGGAATTCCTGGTGTTGAAAATGCTAGATACAAGGCACGGCTTGTAGCTAAAGGCTACAATCAGAAGGAGGGAATTGATTATGATGAAGTGTTCTCTCCCGTGGTAAAACACACTTCCATTCGTGTGTTGTTGGCTATTGTTGCTCAATTTGACTTAGAGCTCGAGCAACTTGATGTGAAGACAGCTTTTTTGCATGGCGAGCTTGAGGAGACCATTTATATGGCCCAACCCAAGGGCTATTATGTAGAAGGCAAGGAAGATCATGTCTGCAGATTGAAGAAATCCTTGTATGGTTTGAAGCAGTCTCCAAGACAGTGGTATAAGAGATTCGACAGCTTTATGATAGGGAGTGGTTATCATAGGAGCAGCTATGATAGTTGTGTCTACTTCAGGAAGGGTTCAGATGGATCCTTTGTCTATCTTCTCTTATACGTGGATGATATGCTTATTGCTGCAAAGAACATGTTAGATGTGTTGATCTTGAAGAGTCGTCTCAGTGCGGAGTTCGAGATGAAAGATTTGGGTCCTGCAAGATCTTAGGAATGGAGATTCAGAGGGACAGAAAAGCAGGGAAGTTATATCTCTCGCAAAGGAGTTATATTGAGAAGGTACTTGAGAAGTTTGGCATGCAAAACGCTAAGCCTGTCAGTACACCTTTAGCTTCTCATTTTAGACTCTCAGCCCTACATTCACCTCAATCAGAAGTTGAGAAGGCTGCAATGTCTCGTGTCCCATACTCCAATGCAGTTGGTAGCATGATGTATGCTATGGTATGCACACGTCCCGATATTGCACAGGTAGTTAGTGTGGTTAGTAGATATATGGCGCATCCTGGAAAGGTCCATTGGCAGGCAGTGAAATGGATACTTAGGTATCTCAAAGGTTCCGTAGAGCTGGGCCTAGTGTTTGATAGAAATGTTTCTAATTGTACCTTTGTTATGGGTTTTGTGGATTCTATTTATGCAGGTGATCTTGATAAGAGAAGATCTTTGACTGGCTATCTTTTCACACTATCTGGCTCGGTTATTAGTTGAAGGTCAACTTTACAGTCGACAGTTGCTTTGTCTACTATAGAGGCGGAGTATATGGTAGCAGCAGAAGCAGTGAAAGAAGCTATTTGGTTAAGGAACCTTGTTCAGGAACTTGGGCTCCAACAGAAAGACAATTCAGTTGTCTTTTGTGACAATCAGAGTGCTATACACTTGATTAAAAATCAAGCATATCATGAAAGGACTAAGCACATCGAGATCAGGTACCACTTTATTCAAGAGGCAGTTGCTGAGAGAAATATGATGGTAAAGAAAATTGGTACTGCTGATAATCCTGCTGATATGTTGACCAAGACAGTCCCGCCAACAAGTTTAAGCATTGCTTGAACTTGATTGGCATGCTTGGTTGAGTTTTGCCCCCTTTTTGGGGCCTGGTGGCGAGGTGAATGAAAGTTCTACAATTTTTTTTTAAGTGGATATGTTCTTTCGTTGCATCCCTTGTTTCCTACACCGAGTTAGCTCACGTAGGCTTAGGGATGCTGGGAGAATGTGTTCGGCTTCTTAACTATTGAAAATTCAAGCCAAGGTGGAGATTTGTTAAATATGTCTTTGAATTTTAAGTATCCAGTCCGACATATATTTCGTGAAGCCCAAAAGAAGAGAAAAAGTAGATGTTTATGTTGGTAAGGCCCCAAATCGAAGATTTTTTTTTTGGGCCTTATTTATTTTAGGCTAGGGTTTTCATGTTGGTAATAGAGAGAGCTTTTTCGTTTTATGTAATTGTCGCGAGCCATGTGCTTTAGCGATTTTGTACTCTCTTTGATCATAGTGGAATTTCATTTCGTCTCACCCATGGACGTAGATCGCCTCGATCGAACCACGTAAAATCCTGGTGTTCTGTCTTTGTTTTTTCTGCGTTTCGTCATAACAGCTCTGATGTCGACCAGACCAAGCATGCCCAAATCTCATGTTGCCCAAAGCCGGCCATCCCAGATCCAACTTCAAAAGGAGTTGCCCAGGCCAAGCGACCCCAAGGCTGAGTTGCCCAGGCCAGGCAATCCCAGGGCAGGCATCGCCTGACCTCACCCAGGCCCGACGAACCCAGGGCAGGCGACCCTAGGGCCAACGAACCCAAGGCTAGCATCATCAGGGCCTATGCATCCTCGACGACCCCAGATCCGACGTCGCCTAGGCCAGTAAACCTAGTTCTAGCATCGTCAGAGGTCAAATTCGATTGTGCATGTGCTGATTTTACCGATTGTGTTGCTATAAATGGGTATTCTGTGAGTGTATGCAATTGATGTTTAAAGAGGATTGTGATCTGTGAGTTTGTGGGGCTGATAAGGGTTGATGGTAATAGACATGTGGCTACTGGGATATCGTTGAATTTTCTGGGAGTGAATGGCTGTCTCGAAGAAGTGAATTTGGTGTTGTTTGGCTGAATGTGGTGCTATTTGGCTTAATTTGGTGTCAAAAGTAGGAGTGGTGTTGTTTTGCTGGGATTGTGATCGTGTTGTTTGGCTAAATTTGCAGTCTCAAAGAAGTGAATTTGGTGTAGCTACTGGGATCGTTGAATGTGGTGCTGGTTTTGTCTGAATTTGGAATGATATGTGTGGATATTGAGATATGTGGATACTCGAAGAAGTGATATAGTAAATGGTGTGTGTATGTTACTTGATTACATACGGGTCAAGTTCCTAGTGATACTTTCACGTGAATATTCGTAGTGATTAGTGGTTTGTGAGATGTCTACTGGTTCATCAAGTTCTCCGTCTATTGTTTTGGGGTTGACCCCCTAGTGCTTCTTCGAGTTCAGGATCTTTTGGTCCATATCATAGTATAACAGGTTTACATAATACATTGGTCAAGTTGGATGGTACCAATTACCCTTCTTGGTCAATTGCCCTTTCGACCTTTATTTATTCCAATCGCCAGTCTAGCTGGACAACAAATTACCTCTCAAAGCACTCTCCCTTCCATTGAAGAAATGTATTCTCGAGCTGCTCGTTACACTTCCAGTCCCAAGACTTCAACAATGTCAAACAGTAGTGCTATGGTAGCTCATGGAGGTCAAGGGACTCGTGGTCGTATTAGTGGTCGTGGACATTAGAGTTCTGACGGCGCTTATCGTGGTTGTGGTCGTGGTTTTCAGGGCCGAGGTATCGTTCGTGGTGGTGGTAATAATACTTCTAGAGAAGCTCGTGGTGGTGGTCGAGCGAACCGTTTTTGTACTCATTACCAACTTTCTTGGCATACTATTGATTATTGTTACGACCTCCATCTTGAGTTACGAGGTCTACATGCCTCTATTGATAATGAGCATTGGACTCCTTCACCTGGATCCTCTTCTGGAGAGGGTACAGTAAACTTGACTCATGCAGAATATGATGAGTTGGTCAGAGCACGATAGAGTGCGAGTGGTGTTATCTCTAGTCCTATTGCTACTTTAGCATAGAACAATGATCCTACTTGTCTACTATCCAGTACAGCTACTCTTTGTTCTTGGGTTATTGATTTAGGTGCCACTCATCATATGACTGGTGATTCTCGTCTTCTCACATCCACCTCGTTTGTTCCTTCTATGTCAGTCACCTTAGCAGATGGTTCTCAATCCAAAGTAACTGGTACAGGTTGTGTATCATTGAGTTCTTCTATCTCCTTACCTTTTGTTTACCATATTCCACGCTTCCCTTAAAAGATCGAAAGAGTGGACGCCGAATAGGAGGTGGCCGTGAGGCTGGTGTTTTGTACTTCCTGGACCTTGAGATTATTGCTACTGCTACTACAGTTCAGAATAAAGCTGTGGATGATCCTTATCGATTACATTGTCGCCTTGGTCACCCATCAGCAGACGTACTCTGACGTTTTCCTTTTATGTCTAGTTCAGGTCTTCAGTTTAATTGTGAAACGTGGGAGTTGGGTAAACACCATCGTGTATCTTTTTCCCCTCGTGTTTTGAGTCGTGTTTCCCAATCATTCGAGTTAGTCCACTCCGATGTGTGGGGCCCAAGTCAAGTCTTCATTTGGTCTTCATTATTTTGTCACCTTTATTGATGATTGTACTCGTACAACTTGGTTATATTTAATAAAAGATCGTACTGAAGTTCTTCATTCTTTCTGCCAGTTTTATAATGAAGTTCATACTCGGTATGATTATTTTGTTAAGTGTCTTTGTACAAACAATGCTCATGAATACTTTTCTTCTTCTACCTTCATTTTCATTTCTTGAATCTCGTGGTATTTTACATCAGAGTTTTTGTGCTTACACTCCGCAACAAAATGGAGTGAACGTAAAAACCGTCATTTGTTGGATGTTGCCCGTTGTCTACTTCTTCACACTCATATACCTAAGTCCTTCAGGAGTTATGCTCTTCTTACAACATGTCGTCTTATTAATCGTCTTCCATCCTCTACGTTGAAAGGAGCTATTCCTTATGCTCTTCCTCATCCTGATCGTCCTTAATGGTCTGTCCGTTCTCGTATTTTTTGATGTGTCTATTTTGTTCATTCTTTATCTCCCGAATTTGACAAATTATCACTTCGTGCTAAAAAATGTATATTCGTGGGTTACTCCCATACCCAAAAAGGATATGTCTATTATAGTCCTACTCATCATCGGGAGTATGTTTCTGCTAATGTGACTTTCTTTGATGATCAAGTATTTTTTGGCAATGTTCATCCTCAAGTACTATTAGCCATGGATCTTCTGCCATCCTCCACACCTACGTTTCAGTCGGAGCCACCGCCTGTTACTTCTAATGATGCTCCACCGGATCCAAGATCACCAGCACCGACTCCTCATTAGGTTTATACACGTGGTCCTCGCCCTGTTTGGGGCCGTACATCTCCACCAGCCAGCGTCCCACTACCACCATCTCCGATCCAGGCTTCTGATCCTCTTCCACCGTCTCCTGTCGGTTCTCCTATTGCTCACCGTACTCGATCTCGGTATCCTCTTTCTCATTTTGTGTTTTATCATAACTTAAGCCCTCATATGTCTGTCTTTGTATCATCCCTTGCATCTGTGTCTGTGCCAAGTAATATGCAGGAGGCTTTGGCCCATCCAGGTTGGGTCGTGCTATGGAGAAGGAGATGGCTTCATTACATCATGATAAAACTTGGGAGCTGGTTCCGTTGCTTGCTAATAAACAATTGGTGGGGTTGTCTCTAGGTCTTTGATGTCAAACACCATCCAAATGGTTTAGTTGAAAGCTTAAAAGCACGTCTTGTGGCAAAGGGCTATACCTAAACTTATGGTATTGACTATGATGAGTGTTTTTCTTTGGTGGCCAAAATTCCTTCTATTCGTATCGTTATTTCCTTGGCTACTCGGTCTCAGTGGACACTTCATCAGCTTGATGTCAAAAATGCATTCCTTCATGGTGATCTTCACGAGGAAGTATTTATGGAGCAACCACCTAGGTTTGTTGCTCAGGGGGAGAAGGTGTGCCGGTTGTGAAAAGCTCTTTATGGACTTAAGCAATCTCCTTGTGCTTAGTTTGGCTACTTCAGTGATGCGGTTGTCACTTTTGGCATGCATCGGTGCAGTGTGGATCACTCAGTATTTAGTATGTCATCTTCAAATGGGTGTGTTATTCTTATTGTATACGTTGATGATATCATTGTCACAGGTAGTGATGTTGAAGGTATACAACGACTCAAGCAATTTCTTCAAAAAGAGTTTAACACTAAAGACCTAAGTCGTCTTCGATATTTTCTTGGCATCGAAGTTGCCTATGCTAATGGCAGTATTGCTCTCTCCTAGCGAAAGTATACTCTTGACATTCTTAAGGAGGTTGGCTTACATGATGCTAAGCCTGGTGACACACCTATGGACCCTGGAGTGAGGCTTGATAATGAACATGGAGAACTTCTCATGATCTAGAGAAGTATCGCCAATTAGTAGGCAAGTTAAATTATCTTACCATTACTTGTCCGGATATTTCATTTGTTGTTAGTGTGGTGAGTCAATTTATGAGCTCTCCTCGTACTACTCATTGGCAAGCCACTCTACAAATTGTTCGGTATTTGATGGGAGCTCCGGGTTAAGGACTTGTGTTCCATAATCAAGGTCATCTTCATATAGCTGGTTATTCTAGCCCTGAGTCTTTGGAGGTGACGGGATATTCTGATGCAGATTGGGCCGATTGCCCTATGGATTGCCAGTCGACATTGGGATACCGTGTCTTCCTTGGTAGTAATCTTGTGTCATGGAAAAGTAAGAAATAGTCTGTTATCTCTCAATCTAGTGTAGAGGCCGAGTATTGTTCTATGGCTAATGTTACAAGTGAACTTCAATGGGTTTGTATGTTGTTAGCTAAGATTAGACTACCTACGATCGGATCATCTACTCTCTGTTGTGATAATTAGTCTGCTATTCATATTGCTAGCAATCTAGTGTTTCACGAGCGAACGAAGCATATAGAGGTGGTTTGTCATTTTGTTCGGGAAAATGTGAACTGTGAAGACATACAATTGGTGCACACACGTTCTGAAGAGCAACTAGCAGACATTTTCACAAAGCCTCTTCGACGTCTACGAGTTTCATATATTTGTCATAAGTTATGCCTTTTTTATATGTACGCTCCAACTTGAGGGGGAGCGTTGGGTTTATTACTTTAGAATATTAGCAAGTTAGGGTTATATATGTAATTATACTAGGCTTAACCCTAAGCCTATAAGTACTCCTTTTTTATCTCGAGAAAAAACTAATTGCTCTTTTATCAATAACAAGGGCATTAGAGAAATCAAGCGTAATCAAGTCCCCGAACTCATAAATCTATAGTTCGTAGGAGTAAAATAATCTCTTTTTATTTTATTTAGATATCTAATCAACCTATCATAAATGATTAGTGACGACTTGTAGTGAATATCTATGCCTGTTAACTGAACTGAAGTCACGATCTGGTAGACCTTGGGAGAGCTCGAATTAGGTTAATTAGTTTAATTAACTTAGCAATTCATTAGCCTAGAAACTCGATTTTTAGGTCGCAACAAGTCTCAAACGAACTCCTCGAGCTTGGTTTGAGCATTTTGCAAATGTTGTTCAATCAGCTGGTTTTGTTCAGAGTGAGAATGATCATGCTATGTTCAATCACACTTTTCCTACTGGTTATAGTGTTCTGCTTCTCTATGTTGATGATATGATTATTACTAGGAATGACTCTGCTCATATTGCTTATACTAAGCAACATCTTCACTATTAATTTGCTATAAAGGATCTAGGTTTCTTACGCTATTTTCTCAATGTTGAGGGAGCTCGTAGTTGACGTGGTATTCTTCTCTCCCAATAGAAGTATATTGCTAACATTCTCGCTCGTGCTAAGTTATATGATACTCGTACTGCGATTACTCCCGCTGAACTTCATTTACAGCTTCATTCGGATGATAGTGAGCCTCTGACTGATGTCACTCGTCACTGGATTCTTGTTGCCAGTATTGTCTATCTTACAATCATTCGTCCTGATGTAGCCTATGTTGTTCACCTTGTCAGTTAGTTTATAGCAGCCCCTCGCACATTTCATTATGCAGCTGTGCTCTAGATTCTGCGATATCGCCGTGGTACTCTGACACGCTCTATTTTTCTCCCATCGACTTTCTCACTTACTCTTCGTGCTTACTTTGATGTTGACTAGACGGCGAATGTTACTGACTGCAAGTCCATCACATGATTTTATCTTTCTGGGTGATTCTTTGATTTCTTAGCATGCCAAGAAGTGGCCTGTCGTGTCTCGCTCCTCTATTGAGTCTGAGTATCATGCTATGGCTGACACTACAATTGAGATTATTTGGCTTTGCCATCTCCTTGCTGATATAGGTGTTGCCTCGTCTACACACATTCCTCTTCATTGCGACAACAAAAGTGCTATTCACATTGCTACAAATGCGGTCTTTCATGAGCGTACCAAGCACATCGATATAGATTGTCACATCACGCATCATCAGCTCCAGGCATGCATCATCTCTCTTCCTTTTGTGGCCTCTGCAGCCCAGCTTGCCGACTTCTTCACCAAACCTCTTATATCGCGATGATTTGCTGCTCTTCTTTCCAAATTCTCGTTGGTTGACCCACCTTGAGTTTGAGGGGTGATGTTAGATATATTGTATATATTAGGGTTAGGGTTTTTCCCTTTATTGTGTGTATTTACGCTTATACCCTTCCTTGGATGTATATTTATATTAGTCTTATGCCTAATGAGAATTTATCCATTCCATTATCTATTTCTCTAAACCTAAGAAGGATGAGCCGAAGAACACCATGCATTGATGGGTGGTGAGGTCCCATATTGACAATTAAGAGGGCAGTCCTTAAAGAACTCCAATCTTTTTTTTTCGGTCTAGTAGTCTTTGGTCTTTCATGCATAACATAAATAGATTAGGAGGCTGGCCTTCTTTCTCTCATATTTTCCCCCCATCTTTTTGGTGGATCTTGCTAGTGAGATATGTTGAATCCTATGCTTCCGACATGTCTGGGTAGTACCTCCACTCGAATGATCTACCTACCTTACCTAAGCCCAGTTGAGAGTTCTTACTCCGGGTATTTTTTTCTTTCCATATAGTAGGCCTCCAGTGGATCCAACGTACGATATTTGGAAACCCTTGTTGGAGCCCTTTCTGCCGAAGGAGATGAGAAAAGATGAGATCAAAGTCTGATACCGCAAAAGCTATGACTGGCGAGACCAGTACGTAAGGGGTTTGGTTTCCCTTAGAAACAATCCCCTCCGCTATTAGAGTGGGTGTATTTAAATGTGCCCTATCTTAAGAAGAGCTCTCTTGTATACTTGGGCTTGGTGTTAGATGTTAGACCTATCCTATCATTGGTACTTGTCTCTTACTTTAACTGCTTGCCTTTCAACCTAGGGATCATCGGGCAACTCTTTCACTCTGTAGGGATAGGGGTGGCCGATTAAAGACGAGTAGATAGAGTACGACGAAGCCCGCGGGGTGACACATGGTTGTACTGGTGTCGCAACCTAAAATTAAAAATAATTCTCAGGTTAATGGATTACCAAATTAATTAATTGGATTAACTAACCTAGTTCGAGCTCTCCCAAGCTCTACCAAATCATGACTTAAGGTTCATTAAATTGACATGCAATGATTTTTCAATTTGGAGCCGCCACTAATCATTTATGGTAGGTTGATTAGAAACCTAAATAAAGTACTCGGGAGAAATACTTTATTTCATGCGAACCATAGATTAATTGAGTTTGGAGACTTGACAACGTTAATATTTCTATTAACGCCCTTTTGGTACCAATTTTTCAGAAAAATCTTTGATAGGTGACATGAATTTAATTTTTAGGATTTTCTTTTATTAAATGCAATGCTAATGTAATTACTCTAAATGACATGAATATGCGAACTATCTATATGAGACTAACTTACATGACATGTGAAATGCAATGAACTGATTTGACCATGCAAAAACTATGCTATATGCAAAAATAATCTATCCTCAGTGGCATGCAAATAATTATGCAACTAAATTAACTTGGCATGCAAACCAAACTTTATGCAAGGAATATGTTTAATTTAAATGACATAAAAACAAGACATGATATGGCATATGCATGAATGACGTAGCATAATGACATGACAAAAATGCATGACATGCCATAATGACATGGCAAATATGCATGACATGGCAACTATGGCATCTAAACTATATGCTATGCAATATGAATGACATTTTTTGTATTTTTTTATGAATTTTCGAATTTAAGAAAAATAGAGGTAAAAAGCTATCCTAAAGTGAAATAACATCCAATTTGATTTAAGAAATTGATTTCTAAAGGTCCTAAATTTTACTAGATGTTATTTTATATGCAAAAGTGTAGAAAAAGCACGATTTACATCAAGAAAAATCAACATCTTTTTGGGATTGTTTTGGAAATTAATTAAACCATACAAACAAATAATTTAAACAAAAATAATTAATTTTGCCCATAATACGCCTTAAATTCTGAATATTCCGATTTCAATTCACAACAACCCCTTAGATTCGGGTCAGAAAGTGAATTTAGTATAGAATAACCGTCGTCCCATACTAAGTAGGGCAGACCTTGAAATTCTATTTCGAAATTATCAATCCTTTCCATCCAGATCGAGGACATGACATATAATTTCATGTGCAGGTACGATCGTACTTCTAGATCGAAGTTAGATACTTGCCCTAATGCACATATTCCTCGAGACAAGGCACATAGGGAGCATGTATTATGAGCAAAATTATTTACTAATATTCAAATTAAAACAAACATGAAGATAAGCATGAGATAAACCTGAGATAAAAAGATAAATGAAAAATAAAATATCTTACCTACGGATTAGTGCCTAATTTAAATATAGGATAATATTGCGTTATCTCTAATGCAATATTACCCTATCAGCAAATATTTACATCCTTTCAAAAGATAGGCAATAAAACCTATAGATAAGACAAGATATGCAAGATAATTCTAATTAGGAAATTAGATAATTCGAATCAACCAAAGTCAGAGTTTTTACCTTATCTTTGTTGACACCTAAATTTTGATTTTCCTTTTGATTTTTATATATTGCAGGAAAATGAGAATTAATTCTCACCAAAAAATAATTTTCCATGCATTGCATATTTAATTTTTGTTAGTCATGCATTATCATTTGCATTCAGGCCAGGAGGAGCTTAATTCGACAGACGATTTGGACTGAGCCTTCATATTTTCAGCTAAAGTAAGCTGGCATTGTCAAAGTCCCTCGAGCATATTTTTTAGCTTAATTGAACTAGTCAAATAATTATTTCTAGAAAAGGCTTCATTTAATGCACTTTTTGATTAGAAAAGCCTGATTTGAGCTCGAAAATTTGCAAGAATGAGCTTGAAAAGTAAAGTAAAATTCGGCCAGATTGAGCATGAAATTGCCGAAATTTTCAATGGCCTTGGACTTAATTTCATACTTATTTTGGCCCGTCTTTAGCTCAATTAATTGAAAAGGCTTTTGATTAATTACCCATTAATTAATTGGAGCCCGAAGGCGAGCGATAAGCCCGTGAAAATATCAAAATTCGGCTGGCCCATCTCATCCTCTTTCTGGCCGAAATTTCCAAAGTGTTTCAGTGGATCTGGACTCTTCGAGGATAAAATTAATTCAGAAAAATTATCTTTAAAAATAGAGTCTTGAAAAAACGAAACTCTATCTTTATCAAACTAAAAATAACCGAGAGTTTCGTTAGATTCGGACTCCTCCGGGACCAGAAAATTTGATCTAACGGTTCGAAACAAATCCTGCTCTAGCTAGGATTTCCGATCTAACAGTCCACGGAAACTCCTACTCCTATTAGGATTGCTTAATTGAAGCTCTATTTAATGAAGCTTTCACAAAAGGCACAAAAAAGAACGGCCAATTCATTGTGGTATACGGCACAAAAAGTGAGAGAAAAAGGCAGAGCGAGAAAAGCGTGAGAAGGAAGGAGCTTCGTGGAATATCCGCACGGCCATTGGAGGTCTTCATACACGTTGTCCACACAGCCACGTTCTCCATGGAAGAGTTCCTGAAAGAGAACAGTACTTGTTCTTGAGGAAGTGGAAGCCAAAAGGGAAAAAGCACATCATGGAAGAGACAAAAAATCGGCAATATAGAGAGAGATCCATGCAAAAAATTATCATCGAGAGGGAGTGTCTTTTTCTCTCATTTCTTTTTGTTTAGGTTAGCAGACTTTGATACTTATTGAGTCCCACTAGCAGTTACGATTTTTTCTCCTTTTTTGCTCATCATTGTCAGCAATTTGAAGGCTCAAACTCTCGGAAGTCATCAAGGGTTTGATTGTTTCCCCCCATGGTCGAGACAATCCCCTAATCAAAAAAGAGAGGAGCTCGGCCGCGGCCCCTTTGAAGCCGCCGTACATGCGCCACGCCTCAGCTGCCGTCCAGCCACTATTCCGTCTAGCTCCGGCCATCCCTGAGGTCCACCGGCGCCCCTGCTCGGCCACGGTTGGCCCAGCTCCACCGCCATCTAGCCCTGGTGCTTGATGCAGCTTGTGATCAGCCTGAACCGCACGGAATCACCTCTGCCCAGCAGCAAAACCGCCACAGTTCAGCCTCGGTTCAAGGTCGATCAGCCCCTGTTTTGTCACTATTTTAAGGTCTAATCTTGTTACAACTTGTGTTAGATCATTTGGGTGATTTGGAGCTCGAATCAAGCTCAAAAGGCGCAATTTTGGACGAAAATTCCAGCTTGCGCGCATGCAGGATTTTTAGCTTAGAAAAGGTGAGAACTCTCAACTTTTGATTGCTAATCTATGCTTGTTAATTTGGTAACTTGCATTATTGTTCTTAGATCTCTTTGAGCACACCAATTTTGCAATTAAAACTGAAAAGATCAAACCTTTTTTCGTCAATTCATGGCTAAAATTGAAAATTGATACTTGTTGCATAGAAATTCTGATTTTTGGAGCATGTTTAATTTGATCATGAAATTGGATGAATTTGATTGAATTTTTCTGAGAATTGATGAAATTGATTGGAAAATATCTTTTCTCGAAAAATTGTTCATAATTTTAGATCAAATTGGACGAACTGAAAAGGTAAGGAATTTTTGTGAACTAAAGATTAATTTTCGGCACATATCACTTGGCCGAAATTTGCATATGGATAAAAGATCCTTGCTTTGGTTCTTATCTTGTGTTAGTTGAATTGCTTTATCCTTGATTGTTTGACCTTATCTCATGTGGTGGATGATAATTTTGTTAAGCTAGACTTTATCTAGTTTTTGAGAACCTCTTAATTGGATAATGTCTAGTTTGCCATGGATAAACTCTTGATCTCATTGATCATGTGATATTGTTTGAATAATCTTTTCTTTCGTGGATATCCGATTGTTATGGATGAGAATTGTTTGAATTGGATAATTATCCAATTTTTTTTTAGAATTATCCGAATTATTTGGCAAATCCTTAAGGATAATTTTTCTCAAAAATTAAATCGAACTTTAGATGAGGAAAGGGGACCTCACCTCACATTTTTCGGCCACCCCTCTTATTTTTCAAAAAAAATAAAAATAAAAACTCAAGACGAGTTTGATTGTTTTTTCTTTGGTCATGTTTGTTTGATTTTTATTTTATTATATAGTTTGCACATTAATAAACAAACATGCCCATAATATATGCTCCCTTGTGCCTTGTCCCTTTGGAAAATGAATTACTTGCCTTAGCCACGATCTTGTGGAATGGGATAGTAATTCGTATAGAATTTCGTGGTCCGCCCTTTGTATTAAGGGACGATGTTATTCTATACCATAATTCGCTTACTGACTCGAATCTAAGAGTACGTTGTGAATAAATTTCCTCCGACCCTAAACTTTGGATACGAGCGAATTAATCGAAAAATTCGGAATTAAAATGTATATTATGAGCATTTTTGTTCAATCTTTGCATTTCATTTTTTTTAATTAAATAAAAAATCCCAAAAATAATTCTCATTTTTCTATAGTTAATCATGTCAAGAGTTCGTTTTTATGTCGTAAATATCGTCTAATATAAGTTAGGACTTTAAGAAATCAATTTTGTAAGTTAAATTGGATGATAACTCATTTTAAGGCATGTTGTCATTTAATCCGAAAATAGAAAAAAAAAATCATTTTTTCGCATATCATATGGTCACTCATGTCACATTTTCCTAATTATCATTTCATTCACATCATCAATCAAAGGGATTTTTCATGAAATTTGGTATCGAAAGGGCATTAATTTTTCAAATTAATGTAACCAAGTCTCCAGACTAATTTTCTCTGGTTCGTAGGGATAAAATAGTTCTCCCTCTATTTTATATAGGTTTCTAATCAATCTACCGTAAATGATTGTGGCGGCTCCGAATTGAATAATTAATTTTGCATGAAATAAACCTAAATTGCGATTCAGTAGGACTTGGAAGGATCTGAATTAGGTTAGTTAATTTAATTAACCTGATAATCCGTTAGTCTTGATTTTTAGGTCGCGACAATTTTGAAGATTATTTCCTAATTCGAACCAAAGTTGCAATCCGAGCTCGGGCTCGAGGACCGATACGCACGAACGGGGCTTGTGGTGGTACTTGGCTACGGCAATGCTCGGAGGAGGAAGCTCGAGGCGATGCTCGTGATTCGTGGACCGATTTGGGAGAAGTTCGCCTAAAAAACAGTGTGAAAACGAGGCAAAAGCAGTAGCAAAACACACCGAACAGCCGTAGAATCAGTCCCGAACAGCGATAGACACTTGGACCAAACAGCGACAAGTTCGAGCACCGATTCGTAGCAAAGTCAGTCCCGTACAGCAGGGATTTGAGCACCCAAACAGCAGCAAATTGGGCCCGGAGCAGCAGGGGGTTCGGCACAGCGACTCGTAATGATGAAACCACGAAGACAAATTGCAAAAAAACGCAAAGACAGAAGGCAAACAGCAGCAATAGGTGCAAAAACCGCAGTAACAGAGTGAAAAACCACAGGGATAAGTCAGAAAACCGCCGGGAAAAGGGCAGCCGAAGGTTGATGCTCCTTGTTGCCGGAGGACTCGCCTCCCTCTCTGTTTTCTTACGTCATTTTCAAAATTTCTGAGCAAAAAGTTGCCCCTAACCGCTGGACATAATAGTGTATATATACTAATGGTTTGCAAGCTAGGGCTCAAATCTGACCAAAAAAAAAATTAGGGACTCAAAGTTTCTAAATTTTACAAAGCAAAGCCAAGATTAAAGCATGGTTTGAAATTATATCCTCGATCTAAATTGCATGAGAATGGGTCAAATATGCTTCAAATTAAATGGAATTTTCGGCTAAGCCTTATGAATTGAGCTTGCCAAAAATTCAAAGACCTTTTGTGGACTTACTGCACATTTTTTGGGCTTAATTAGCCTTTTTAATATTAATTAGACATTAGAATTAAAAGCCTTTTCTTTTAATAAAACATGAATAGGCTGAATTAAGCTCAAATTAGGTCCGGAGGCCTTCTAATTTTCGGCACACATGTCCTTCCTTGCTGGCCGAAACTTCCAATGAGTCTGGTCCGAACCGCTCGCCATTTCAGGTTCATTTTCTACCGCCGGTCCAATTGAATGCAAATGATAATGTATGCAGAAAATTAAATGCAAACTATATGAAAATGAATTAAATATTTTTGGTAGAGACTAGGCTAGTCTCTAATTTTTATTCATATTTTTCCTAAATGAATTAGTCAAAATTTAGGTGTCAACGACCGGTTAGCTTTGACCAAAAAAGGTTCACGACAAATATGTCAGGATGGACATATTTTTAGTTTTTTGATGACTTTTTCATCATTTTTTGGTCATTTTTTTTTGTCAAATATTTCATCATTTTTTTTGTCGGAAAATATTTCGTCATTGAAAAGGTGGAAATATGCAACTAGCAAACGTCAAGTCTAGCCGTTACGAAATATTGAGTTTGAGCCAGGACTTTTCAATCCACCTGTAGGTACACGAGCATGTCGGGCCAGAGGTTCTTCCACATTCAATGGTACGTGAGAAATTATTTCGTTAATACCAAAACTCGACTTATCAAATACTTTCTCACATACTTAACAAATAAATACCATATGTATTGGACATTATCGATTGCGAATAATTATTCTATTTGTTTCACGAAAAATCAACGATTTCAAAAATATTTTCTTAAAGATATTTATTTGTATCGCTTGAAATAAATAGTTAACGGAAGATGTTTTTGCTATCGATAACAAATTATATCTAAATATTTCGTGGACGATGAAAATATTTTTCAACAATTTATTTCAAATCATACAAGCCATCATTTTAAAACACACATATATATATTATATATTATAAATAACGGAGTAAAATTTTGCAATTTTTTATAATTAATGTTTTTAAACAGGTCAATCTTTTTCTTTTTTCTTTTTTTCTTTTTTTTTTTTTTTGGGTCATAAACACTAAACAGGTCAATCTATTGACCGCCATCAGTTTGTGACCATGTTCATCTCCTCGCTTCCGTCCGGTGGCTGCTCAAACTGAGAGGCGTACAGAGAGAAAGAGAGAGAGAGACCGAAGACGAGCTTCCATGGAGTCAACCATTCTCTCTCTATCGACTCCGTCTTCTCTCAACCCCTTCGTCTTCCGCCTCCATCGCTACGTCTCCAGGTCGCTGCATCGCCAATGCCTCCCGTCGCGGCTCATCGCTTCCAGACTCTGCTGCATTTACGCTGACCGCATCCGCTGCCCGATCTTCGGTTCGGTCCCGTCTTTTCCTCCGCCTGCTTCAGCGAGGTATCGTTTGCAGTGCGTTTCGAGCTCCGCTGCTCCTTCTGGTGCCTTCGGCGGGCATGGCGGTGGCGGTAATGGCCGCGGCGGTGGAGGAGGAGGCGGTGGCGGCGGAGTTGACGGTGAGGATGGGAAGGCGAAATCGGTCGTGGATGGAGCCGAGGAAGCCTCAGCTGTCTCCTCTGATGTCATAATTCTCGACGTCGGAGTAAGCCCCTCTCTCTCTATGTCTCTCGCACTTTATGTGAATGTACAAGCTAAAGCTTCGATTTTGTCTATGTATGTCCAACTTTCTTTGCATTGTATTGCTGAAGATGTTATTCCGTGGTGCGTATCATGTTTCTTTTTTGTGCGGCCACTTGAATCTCTGTTTCGCCTCTGCAGGGAATGACTTGTGGGGGATGTGCAGCGAGCGTGAAGAGAATTCTGGAAAATCAAGTGAGGTTACCATTGCTTTTTGTTTTTCTTGTAATTCTTGGAAAGAGTTTGCAATTACACTCTCTAAGTAAACTCTAGGATCGTCCATTTTTTTATATGAAGAAAATCGTCATCAACTTGAATTAAACTAAGTGTGACAGAACAGCCATCCACTGGGTTACGCTTTTTGTCATCTCATAAACGTGAAGAGAAGAAAGGTTTTAAATGATCTCTTATGTGGGTGGAAAGAATTGCAGGAGAAATGGATTTCGTCATTTTTTGTGGTAAGATTCTAACCTTGTGTTTCTTCTTCTGCTCTAACTTTGGACAGCCACGAGTATCTGCCGCCAGTGTCAATCTTACAACCGAGACAGCAATTGTATGGCCTGCATCTGAAGCTAAGGCTGTACCTAACTGGCAAAAAGAGTTGGGAGAAACACTTGCAAAACACTTGACAAATTGTGGCTTTAAGTCTAACCCTCGAGGTAAGCAGTTTTATTCACCAAAGCGACAGCTAATTGAATGGGTTCTGTCGCACAAGTTCGAAGTACAAGCTTCTATATCTCTTTGGCTTGTTACAGATACAAACAGTTTTATAGGTATTAAATTCGTTCAATCAAGTGCCGCATAACTTGTTAAGATTCTTGACAACTGACTTGTCCCTATGGACTTCTCTTTACTTTGGGTGGTCCTATCTTCCAGTTCTATTGTGACATGTTGTGAATGAGGGTTTATCAGCAATTGTTGATTCCTAGGATCCCATACATGCTGCTTTTGGTGGTTAAGCATTATCCTGTCAGGCGGGTTCTGGAGAGATAAATGGTGATTGGTCTTGTTTGAATTCTGACTCTCACTGGTGGTGCTTATCAGAATCTATCCAATTTAGTCAAATAGCAAACTCGATTATTTGTGAGTCTTGCAATAATTGAAGTCTGGCTAAAAGTTTCGCATGAATCAACAGATGACCATTTCTTCCATAAGTAATTTAAAATGTTTTCATGTACCATGACGTTTCCTGAAACTGAATTATTTGAATGTACAAAAGTTCTTATTTCAAAGCCTTTTCTTGCTAAAGTTTTGAATTTCTGTAACTGAAAATTCGTGATAAGTCATCTTTGAAATACTAGTTATCGAGAATGTTTGGGTGATCTATTTTATATGCTTTTTATAAGCGGGAGCAAAACTACCTGTATCTAAGCTTCTTTTCTGAAAGAAACTTCAAGCTCTCCATCTAAAGCCTTCCATCATGAGCCTGGATAGTGAATGTCTTGCCTCGAACTTTCTTTCCCTCATTATGACTGCAAATTTCGTCAACGAGATAAAGATGTTTTAACATCATAACATAGACATGCAGCCTCCTAAGTGAGAGAAAACTAACATATTTTTTACCTTATGGGTTATGGAAACATCAAATTGAATTAGTTGAGACGTTAGCCTTATTTAAGTTCATTGTGTAATATGCATTGATGGAAAGATGGATAAACGAGTCGCAGGTCAGGAAGCTACTGAAGGCAATGTTGTACCATAGGAATGATAAAGATCCAAGTGAGGAGTAACTGTAGTGAACTTTGGTATGTCCTTGTTCCATTGTGTTCTGAAACTTTCTATGATTTGAACTTGTGAGTAAGAAAACTAGTCTCATACCTCAGATATGATAACCTAGGTTCTCAATTAATGATTGCAATTTATCCCTTCAATAGGTGAGTATCAGTGGCCTCTCGAGGAACTGGTTCGAGATCATCAATGCTGGATGGGTGAATGGGGGAAGCAAATCTGAGTTAGTTGTTGTTAGGAACAAGGAAGACTGATCTTGTAATGGTTGGTTTGAATTTGTACATGAGGTGGTGATTTGTATTCTATCCATCTCATCCGCTTTCCAACTGTAATGTATTTGGGTTACCCTCTTGTATTCCAGAAAGGATTTAAGGAATATATGCGGGTCGTCTAAAATCAGTTGAATGCTTACTATTTTGTTATTACGGGGCATCCAAGACGTCCTGGGAAAGTATAGAATAAGATCTAACACGGGGCTGAGGATGACGTGATTTGGGGACCAACATGGAAGTTGACATATAAGTTAATACCACAGGCCCTTTCGAGTTGATTGTTGACAGCATGATCTTTCTTGTTTCTTGTAGCTCTATGAACCTCCCAATATAAGTAGTTCCTACTTTGTCAATTACGGATTCTACTTTTTTTGTGTTTTTTTCTGCCTGAAGCACGTTTAGGAAATGATCCTGGAGAATAGAAAACAACTTTCAGGAAATGACCTTCATATATATCGAACTTGTTGAATATCTTTATAAGAAGAAAGACCCCTGATAAAAATCAAGTTATCAACACTTGCAAAGAATTCATTTTAAACTATGTCTGCAAAGCCTACATTTATTTTGATATTACTAGTGCACAGTGTCAGCAGCAGTAATGTCGTGACCGCAATAAGGCTGCGAATTGTTGAATATTATCTTTCACTCTGCAAAGGAGGACTTTCACTGTTGGTCCATGATTTTCCTCCCATTTTTGGGGCATTCATGATGATGCAAGCTGGTAATTTACTAGTTAAATTGGGCTGCGGACTTGCATTACTACATCTATATATTGCATTATCCTCCCTCCCTCTCTCTCTTGGGCGTACACACATCCCGCCCACTAGTGCTTCCTGCAGCTTGCGATGATTGACTCAAATTTTTATCACAAAAAGGGAGACTCAATTCTTCCTGAGGGAAGAAATTTTGTTAGAATATATTATCCAGCATATAAGTAATAGCATTCTATTTGAAAGACTTCCATGTTGAAAGGATCTGAATCTTCACATTCTTCTGTCTTTCTCAGTTTTAAGCATTGATGGGCTTTAATCTCTCGATGACTTAATGCTGTTTTTCTCACTCTTTTTTTACATACTAGACCATTCCTTGTAAATGAAGTATTTGCAAAGATAAAACATGAAATAAGTAAATGGCGGATCTCTTGAGGATAGATAAGGAGTGGTAGATGTTGTGCATAATTGATTCTCTCCATTTGAAATATAGGGATGGGTATTGGGTATTAATAAGCCATAAAGAGTCAATTTGGATTGGAGTGGTGCTGAATATTTGATCTTAATGAAAGTATAAACTTATTAGGAACGGTGCTTATCTCATCTAGATGGAGATCTTTTGCATAAATCATTCATTGACCTTCTAAGGTTTGGATGTAGCTGGTTTGTCTGTGTCAATATAGCTTAATAGAAATGGTACTTCTTTGCTGCTTCTTTGCTGCTGCTGTTGTCTCGTTCTCAGCATCAAAGAATCCTGTTCACTTTAAAATCATGTTGTATTATCAATTTCATTTGAACTTTTATGCTACTTTCCCATCGGGACCTGTAAACTTTTGCGATAGATTCTTGCTATTTCAAGAGCGCGCTTGGAATACCTGCAGTAATTGCTTTTTCAGCTCTTTTTCGATATGCATGACATGGTGAAAAATCTGCAATGATGGAGGGTGTTGCTCCAAGTATAACTAGATTCTTGGATTTGGTAGGAAAGGCTATTTGTTCGTTCGTTATGTACACATGCGTAAATCATACCACATAAGTACATACAATCAAGCGTTATGGTATGTTTAAATGATAATACGAGCAACTTTCATTCTTTTGATCATCCTGTTCTCACCCTCCACCTTTTTGCAACACATGCAATTAAGTTCGGACTTAGAAAGCTGGATTTAAAGGGTCGGAAGAAGAGACGAAATGTGGACGAGCAGAAAGAGAATGTGCATGGGACGAACCCCAAACTTCACTGATTAAGCTTTATTTGCACTCTTTAATATGTTCTGTATTGTCTCTAAGGGTTTAGTTAGGAAGTACAGTAGTAGAACCTACCAAAGAGGTCAGTTGAGCTTTTCAAATTTACCTCATTTTTCTTTTACATTGGCTGAAAAAGGATGGAAAAAAAAATCTTTCATGTCTCAAAGGGGGTCAATTATAGAAGTTCAAAACCGAGACAAATCGTTCCTTTAGTTTTATGCTGTTATATATGATTTCCTCTAGGGAGTCTAGATCTTATGCTGATAATTTGACAATGCAGATGCAGGAGGAGATGATTTTTTCAAAGTTTTTGAGAGAAAGATGAATGAAAAGCATGTTCGCCTCAAAGAAAGTGGTTCGTATCTGGACATTCTGTTCTTCCAAATCATTGAAAAAAACTAGGCATTCTTTTTAGAACATTTTGATGATTCTTTTTTTTTATATATATATCTTAGCATATACCATAATTTATTGTTTTACAGGTCACCAGCTTGCGGTTTCGTGGGCACTATGTGCTGTTTGCCTCTTGGGCCATCTCTCACATTTCTTTGGCGCTAAGGCTCCTTGGATCCATGCTTTTCATTCAACTGGATTTCATCTGTCCTTATCGTTGTTTACTTTGATTGGTCCGGGCCGTGGACTTATCTTTGATGGTCTGAGAAACCTTTTGAAGGGGGCTCCAAACATGAACACTTTGGTTGGTCTTGGGGCTTTATCTTCATTTTGTGTCAGTACATTGGCTGCCTTGGTGCCAAGACTGGTATGTCATGAAAAATGGTCTTACATTTGCTCTGGTGGCATTGCCAAGTTTTGTTGCATATCAGTTGACTTTTCTATGAATATATTTTTCGTCTGAGACCTGTTTGTGGTTCCCAATATTCTGTAGTATTGGTCTGAAGCATCATGCGTGGCGCCCATCTTTTGTCTGGTAAATGCTTGTGCTGGACAGAAACAGTGGCTGCATACATGTTTCTGTCCATTCCTTTAGTCATTTTGCTAGTATTAGCCATTTTTGAAATTAGTATTAGCCATTTTTGAAATTAAATCCTAAGAAAAATTGATTTTGGTAGCCTTCCATCTTCTCAAGTTGCGATCGACCTGCGACAGTGTCTTCCATGAATTTCATAATTTTGCAAAGCGTGTGACTTTTAGACTTTTGCAGCTTTCATGTACCATCATAGCTAAAGGAAAGATGACATCATTCTATGACTAAATGGTGGTGTTGTGTAGGAAAATTCTATTGGAACTCCATAAGCTTTGGATATGTTGAAGTATTTGAATATTAAACCATGCCTTTTTCTAACAGCGTAAGATTTTAGAGAAGTTGGTTGTGGTCCTACAAAAGTTTACGGTATCACAGCAGGAACTTTTAAGTTCACATTTTTGTCAAGCTCTTTATTCGCCTTCCCAATTATATATATTTCCACACATTAGTCTTATATCCAAAGTGCAGCCTACACACGAAAGTGAGTGTTAGAGTGTTTGAATTTTATACCACGCATTCATCTCAGGGCTTGAATTTTTAGAGCAGTTAATTCTCATCCCACAAAATTTCACAGATTAATACTCTTTCAAAACTCTACTCTTTGTTCCGTAGTGGAAGTGTTTTTACTTTTTTTTAATAGTGCTCTTCCTATAGATTTAGTCTAGCTATCTACTATTTGATGCTTAAAATTAGCTGACTGGACTAAATGTACATCCAAAAATAAGGACTTGGTCTGTTAAACGCCCTTTGAGAAAAGTTATGTTTAGGCTTAGGACATAGAGTGTAGGCAAAGTTGCATCCATGAAAAAAAACTTGGTGCGAGTAATTCTTCTTTTTTCTGTTTTTTTTATGGTGAACAAAGTTTAAGCTATTTGAACATAGGGGCAGATGTGTGATTTGACCAAAGCACATGGAGGTGCATTATTAAGTTTTTTCCTGTATTTTTTCTTGCATCAATCAATTAGTTGAAAGTTGGACCCACCCAAAAAAAAAAAAAAAAGGCCTTCCAAATCTAAGGTATTATAGTGTTTAGGAGAGTCTCACATGTTGACATGCTGCTTTGTATAGCCTATTGTGTACAATATCCTGGAAATATATCAAGTTCCTTGGTGTATGAAATTTTGCTGTCTCTGGTACCTTGAAAGGTCGAGATTCAGGTATACTTGGATAAAACAGCTACATGATAATTTAAAATAAATAATTAAATAAAAATTGGCATCCTGAAAACCTGAAATTTTTCGTGGCTTTGGAATATTTAGATCTTCTATGGGGATCTTCTGCCTGTAATGCATAAATTACCTTTTCTTTGAACTGAGCACGCATATATCAATTAAGTTTCTTTTTCTCAGATCTCATATCTACTCTCGCATTTGATTCTTCTATCTTTGATTATGAACCATGAGTCTGACATTTTGTTCCATTTGGGCAAGTTTATGCTGCATGAAATAAGAGAAGGATTTTGAAACTTATTTATGTTTGCTAGTGTGCCTACATGAACGTCTGCTACTTTGATTCTTTTCTTTTTTTGTCTAGATATGCTTGCAGAGCAATATGAGGACTATTGGGATGCTAATTATGAAAATTCAAAAGCTTGGGCTTCTAGTGCTTTTGTACATTTTACATTATGGGAAAATAAATTCTAACTGTGGTGTAACCTCTACAGTTGTTGTCATACTGTAACTTTTCTGTAGGTTGTTTTCTCCATGATATGTGAAGGACTAACAATTAGTAATGGGCCTAACGGGTAACTTGAGAGGAAGTCTCTATTTTTTTATTTTTTCTTAACTGAGTTTTTAATGCAGGGTTGGAAGGCATTCTTTGAGGAACCCATAATGTTAATAGCATTTGTCTTGTTGGGAAGAAACCTTGAACAAAGAGCTAAAATCAAAGCCACGAGTGATATGACTGGACTTTTAAGTATTCTACCATCAAAAGCTCGTCTATTGGTTTCTGGTGATGAAGAAGACTTGGGCTCAATTGTGGAAGTTCCTTGTAACACTCTCTCTGTTGGAGATCGGATTGTTATTCTACCTGGAGTGAGTAAATGTACTTTTACTTCACCATGATGCATAAATTCTACAGCTAGAGTCTTGCATTTTATTTATGTTTTGCAAAGCCCTATTAGGTTGCTATTTGTTTGATACGGAGATGTTACAATTTTTCACCCTTAACACATCTCAAATTTTAGAAGTGTGACGAATCAACATGTCTTCGTGAAATTGCTATCCATTTTCTCTGGGTCGTTTGGAATTTTTGTTGTTAAGAATTTTCCCTGTATTGGAGATCTAGTTACCTCGTTTCTTTCTGAATGTGTCGAAATATTCCACATCGCTTGTCTACGGGTTTATATGGGCTTTATATTCATTTAGTCTCCTTCTATTTAATAGTTTAAGCTCTTGGTTGGACTTTCTAACCTGATTTCAGAGCCAGGTTTTGTCCTAGATTAGTTCTTGTGTGAGGCTTTCCGTTCGTCAATTCCGCATGTTTTCAAACCGGGTTGCACGTGAGAGGGGATGTTAAAGTATCTCGCGTCGCTTGTATACGAGGTTTATATGGGTCTTATATTCGTGTAGTCTTCCTCCGCCTAGTAGCTAAGTTTTTTATTGGACTATTTAACAGAATTTAACTCTATTCACGTCTCTGCAACAAGGCACTTCAAAAATGTTAGAAGAATCATTTCGTTGTTGACATAATCCACCTGGACAACCAAATTGAAGAAGATACTATTATCTTCTTCATAGACGCAATTCGAGTGAAAAATGTGGTTCTGCTCATTGTTTTGGTTTAATTTTTTGGGTCAAAGCAAATGCATTAGCTGTCCGATTGCAGATCTTCCAAGTATTTTCTTTTTTCTTTTTGTCATTTTTGTCTCACCTTTTCGTTTATATGTGCAATTGTAGAACCTCATATTTGAGAAATTATCTAAGGGTTGTGGATTTACCTACAATTGAAATATCCAAGTACACTTGGAGTACATGGTTGGTAGGATTATGATCCTTCATCTTAATTTCTGTGATTTTAGGACCGCATTCCTGCAGATGGAGTTGTGAGAGCTGGTAGAAGCACTGTCGATGAATCTAGTTTTACAGGAGAGCCATTACCAGCAACTAAATTACCAGGGGTATTTTCTTCACTTATATTCTCCAGTTTTCCATTTGCAAAATTGCTACATTTTTTAATGTCTCTTCATTCCCCTCATAAGTTGTTTATGATCAAGTTTTGGTTCTTTATTCCCCTTTGACTCTTTTGTGGAAGTTCTTTTGTTGCCGCTGGAGGTTCTCTTTTCCAGATTTATAAGGCTTTTGTATCTTGTTGCTGCTTGTTTTCATCTGTACCAGAGCCAAGTTGGTGCCGGAAGTATAAATCTTAATGGCACGCTTACAGTTGAAGTGCAAAGGCCAGGAGGTGAGACTGCTATGGGAGATATAGTTCGTCTTGTAGAAGAAGCACAGACTAGGGAAGCTCCTGTGCAGCGGTTGGCTGACAAGGTTCTTATAATTTACCCTAATGTAATTAAATAAACATGTCATAGACTGTGATGAAATACTCTGCTTTTAGAACAACCGGAAATCTTAGCCTTTTCAATTCTAAATTAGACTGTCATCTGCTTCTCAATGAATGGGTTGTGTCACTTTCTTCTTGAACCATGATCTGGTTATCCCCCTTGTGGTTAGGATGTGATTACTTGCTGCTAGGTTTTGGGTGGATCATGCTTGACAAATCGCAGATTACCAGTGGAAGAAGGAAGAATACACAAATGGTAGCTTGCTCACAAATTGATTGTCGATTTAAGTTCTGGAATATAGTATTTTGTAAGCAAAGTGACTATGACATACCCTTAGGAGACAGAGACTACATGACTTCTCCTTGTCGTATCGCATGATCCATTCTGCATCAGTAACTCTGGTCTTAGTAGCAATCTTCTTAGTGATTTTTTCAAAACCTCCACTGGTGTAGGATGTGGTCAAGCAACAAGGCGACATGACCACCATCTCAACTGAGTCTTACTTGCACTTACTCTGTTTGGCATGTGCTTTAGATAGATTTCTATAGGAGCCTCATATCCTGTATGTTGCTTATATTCTTGCTTCTCCTGTTGAATTCATTGCTCTTGTTAACCAGTGTCTGCAATAGAATAAGAAATAAATTACTCCCTACCTACAATAAGTCAACTGAGGACCCACATCGAGTCAAAACCTCTTTCATGTTACACTTGATACGATGAACTCCCAAGGGATGCTAATATCAATCTTGAAAACTAGGGTAAAATGAACTCAGCCAAAATTTTGAATTTGCTTATGACAAGGAAAACTAGAAAATTCTATCTCTTGCGCCTCCAAGGATTTTTTTTTTTTTTTTTTTTTTCCGGATAAGTTGAAAGGGTAAAACTCCTTAGATCTTTCAAAAGGCAAGAATCTGGAAAAAATTTTATATTGCCGAATATTTGGTTTTTTTTTTTTTTTTTTGGTCGAAGCCGAATATTTGGTTCAAACAAAGTTAACTGTGTCATAATCTCTGTACTTGATGGACTCTACTTTGTTGGAAATGTTAGAAACGGTCTTGTCACTAATTTTGTATGTGGGTGGCTTCTACCTGAAGCCGTTTTGTATGGGGGAGGTGTCCCCTTGGTACCTTCTTAATGAAATCTTATTTATCATTCATTCATAAATGTATGGTGGACGCTCTTTCTTGTAATCGTTCTTTGATGCGGTACCATTTTACTGAATATCTACATTTGAAAGAGGAAACAACTTACCAGTATTGAGGATACAAATCCAAAAAGTTTGTGCTAAACAAAACTGGCATGGGGCATTTGGAAAGTAGGGTGCCAATTACTACAAAGGCATGGGAATTGAATTAAAGATTGCAACTGTACAGAATGATCAGAATCTGTCTCACCACCAGGGAGAAGCAGTTAAAGTAAATCTCCTTGAAGTTGATTTACCCATTCTTGCTGATGATTGATCAGGTGTCCGGGCATTTTACTTATGGAGTAATGGCTCTCTCTGCTGCTACATTTGTATTCTGGAACGTGTTTGGTTCACGAATTCTACCTGCTGCTCTTAATCAAGGAAGTTCTGTATCTTTGGCACTGCAGCTTTCGTGCAGTGTTCTGGTATGTCAAAACTTCCTCTGATGTTGTATTTTCACTTCATGTGCTCACATGTTGCTGCAATGCTTTGTTAATTCCTCTATATAGTCACCGATAATTTAGTGAACCATGATTGCACTTTTGACTCTTGATATCACGAGTATCCATTTCTAGTCGCTGTTGTTCATCCAGTTTTCTTCTTTAGTTGACAAAAGTTGGAAGTGCCCAAAAGGGATACCAAATTCTCAAGTTTGGGGAACTTCTCTGTCTAAACAGATCTAACAGGAAGAAGCACTATTTGCTACAATAAGCAAATTTGACTTACAAAACCTCACCAGTATCTTTGATTTTTGGTATATTGGTTTGGTTTTAGTAGGGGAAATTGCAATACCGACAAACTTGGTTCTACTTTTTGGTTGGATATTTTTGTGAACTGCACCAGACCAATTGTCTTTTCACCTTCTTTTTATGTATTCAATACCATTTGTTTTTAATTTCTAAACTACGACAATGTTGTACAAGAAAAAAGAGAGATTGTTTTCTTTGGATTTAAACATATTTTATGTAGAAAAAGCTAGAACTCACAAGTTAAACTCTGCCATATTCTAGTACGTTTTTATTACTTTCAATACTAAATTAATGTATTTTAGTACCGTACATTATGGATAAATGGTGTTTATATTTAATCCTTAGAACGAATATGAGCTTCTTATATACAATAGGCTAGAACTCCACCTGTTTAAGTTTTGTCCCTTGGGCTGGACCCTTAGCCACAATAAAGGAGTAGGGGATGGTGTGTGTTATCTAGCATGAGTACTTTTTCTTAAGTTGAATCCTATGAAATGAATCCTAGAAGAAATTGCTTTTCAGCAATACGGGTAGAAAGTTATAGTGATAGACAGAAGGATGTGCAAATTTTATAAAAGAACATAATAGGGTCCCAAGAGAAATTTTTTACAGGATTGTGGAGAAGAGAGGAGATACTTTGCTTCCTATATATAACTGACAAAGGACATGTATGATGGGGCAAAAACTTTAGTGGTTACACAGGGAGAGAAACTGAAACCTAAAACCATATGGTTACAAAGCTCAGCTCTAAGTTGTTGCTCTTTGCACAGGTAATGGATGAAACAGGACACATTCAAGATGATATTCCTTGGTGTATGCTTTTTGCGAATGATGGTGTTAGCAGATGAAACCAAACTGGAGTAAATAAGGAACTAGAACTTTTTAGGAGATGTTGGAAATTCGAATGTAGGAATTTTTATTTAACTTGATCTAAGAGAGAGTCTATTGTATTTAAGTGAGAGTAGAGGTTAAAATGTGATAAATGGTGAGAATTGGAGATTAGAAGGACCTAAAATGTGAACGCTTTTGATCTCCTGGATCCATTTAGCAAAGGAATAGTACTAGTAAGATGAATGGAGTGGAGAAGTGCATTTGGGTCATGTGCACCATGTAATGCCACTAGCTAAAGCAGAAGGGAAAATTCTTGGACAGCAAAAAGGCCATAAATGCTTGTGCAACGTAAACTGAAAAAATTCGTACAGTGAAAACCGTCACTCATAGTTGAGTTTTGCGAAATCGTAATAACTCCTGGTCATGTGATGAATCTAATTAGTATTATTGCACAGCCTGTTCTTGGCCAGAGTGTTGCCAGAATGGCAGAAACAGTAAGGTCTTGTGGCATTAGATTCATTCACGTTCTAAAATGCATAAAACAAATAAAAACTAAGTACATAAAGAATTATTATCTTTGGCTACAAAACCATTGCCTGTCGGTTTCAGATGTTTACTGGATTTATTGACTTGTAACTATAGGTAGTTGCGTGTCCATGTGCACTTGGCTTGGCCACACCTACTGCCGTGCTCGTGGGAACTTCACTCGGAGCAACAAAAGGTTTGCTTTTACGTGGTGGAAGTGTTCTGGAGAAGTTTTCCATGGTAAACACAATTGTGTTTGATAAGACCGGGACCTTAACGGTTGGCAAACCTGTTGTGACAAGGGTTGTGACTCCTGGATGCACACAACAAATAGATTCCAGGTTGAGCAGAGACTAGGTCGCTTTTATTATATATTGATTCAACTTACCTGCATTTTTTTTGTGCGTGATACTTTTTTAGGTAGGGTATAGCTTCCGTCATAATTGGAAAGAAAAAATTGCTTTCATGTTTTGCTAGTGAATGCCAATTTGGAAGAAAAAGGGTTGATGTTTCTCATTGTGGTCAGTAATTCACGCTATGTCGGTAAACTTGGATGAGTAATGTGCTTTGCAATCAGATCAATGTGGAACTGTATGAGTTCAATGTCAGGAAGCTATTACATTTACATTTCGATTACTCTCGCGTCAACTTTAGTCGCAGGATCAGTAAGAACGTAATTCCTTTGAGTGGAAATACTTCATATTTTCCAATCTAGGATCCAAACCCATCAAAAAAGGGAACTGGATGATTATTGCAATGAAAATATCCAAAGAACTGTTTTCCTATAAAATTTAATTCTTGAGAACTGTTAATTGCTTGGATAAAGAGCTGCTTGCTTAGTCCTACACACAATTATTTCATGGCCTCGTCATTTTTACCATAAGATGACATTTTTTCATAAGAGTTACCCTGATGAGGATTGTGGATGTTCAAGTGACGCTAAATGTTACTAAGACATCTTCAAACTAGTTGACCCTGATTCAGCTGCATAAATCTACTGAAAATCTCTACCTAGTCTATGTACAAAACAAGCTGGGAAACTTTGTGGTGCATTCTCCATCATGCATGACACGTTTCTCAAAAAGAAAATGAATGATTGCTCAATGTACATCTACTTAGTCTTGTTTGATACTTCTGTATCACACTGGGGCACTGTGAAAGATGATTAATCTGAAGTGCTGTATGCATGAGCTGTTATTACTATTGACGAGGTAAGTAACCGTACATGTTTCATTGATACAGACATAATTCAGATGACACATGGTCAGAAATTGAGGTTCTTCAATTTGCTGCTGGAGTAGAATCAAATACAATTCATCCTGTTGGCAAAGCAATTGTACAAGCAGCTCAAGCTCGGAATTGCCCGGAAGTGAAGGTGCTTTGTTTGGATCATGAATAGTTGTTCTCAGCAATGATCCAATTGGTTAAAATCCCAAAGATTTTTTCTATGTCAACCTGCAAACAGTATGCTTTTGTCAGAATGCATGATGATCTCATAGTCAACGCGTGTTTCCCATTCTATTATATTCTCTATGCTTTACATTTGTGAGAATGAATTTTGAAATTAACAAATTGTGTCAACAAATGAACTTTGTATTTACTGTATTAGTTAGCACATGATAGACTTGTGTGGGTAATGGGTTGCCAGTTTGAAATTCTTACTGCAAAATTTACTGCATCACAGCCCCACCCCCCCCCCCCCCCCCCCTCCCCAAACCACAATATTTTTTCTCTCTGTAAGGATTGACTTGTTTTGTAGGTGGTAGGTGGAACTTTCATTGAAGAACCTGGTTCTGGTGCAGTGGCAGTTATTCACAACAAAAGAGTTTCTGTAGGGAACTTGGAATGGATTAGGAGGTACCATCTATTCCCTACTGTTCTCCACATATGAATCAGTATTAGTGATTAAGTTCCAAATTCTTTCCTATATCATTTGTAAATTATAATGTTCTTTTCCGTAGAAGCTAATTGTAATCCTTGCATGATCTCTTCATAAGTTTGCCTTTATGTAAACTCAGTCACCATATATTTGTATTGTTTTCATTAGTTTACTTAGTTTGACATTTGGTTTGTGTAATAAAAAGAATCTGTTTATCTATTCGACAATTTAATCTTAGTTGATTTTTGTCTATTCATCGAGACATCTCTATACGTGCTCATATAATGATTTTATAATTAATGGACAACTTAACACTTGCTCTAGTGCTGTTCTGCCATGGACTCTCTGAAGGATGTCTCTGCTGCTTGCTTATGTCTTCTAACATTTTCTCGACAGTTTACCTGGAATTTACAATGTCTCATTGAGATTATAAACGTATTATATCCTCGTAGGGAAGGAGAGAATGTCTTATTACCAGCTTGACTAAGCATGCGTTGCTTTTTAAAAGATGCCATTTTTTGATTTCTGATCAGACCTAATAAATATCTTCTACTTGTTTTATTTTCATCTTTTAGCATTATTGTATCATCGGAATTCAATTTCAAAGGTGCTATGATGTATTCTTTTTTTTATGGAGCACAGCTGATAATGGGGCTTGAAAGTACAAATCATCGAAGCTCAATAGATGAATACCCTTTAAGTGAACAGATAATTTATTAGATATTGTGTAGCGCCTTATTATTCTGCACGTCAATTTGCATAATCACTGGGATTTGATTATAGGAACTACTTGCAGAGTTGTTGACTTGCTTTGATTCTTGATGATTGATTCGTGACTGTATATTCCACATTCAAGATTCTTATGTCAGTCAACAGACATGACCTCTCAATTTGTCCATTCAAGCAGTTGCATGTGAGAAATCCTCTGTTGTGTTTGAGTTTGTCAGTGAAGGAGGCATTAATTTGTTCCAGTATGTGAGTGAATGGGTACCACCCCTATGCAAAAATTCGAGAAAGAGAGTCTACAAAGTCTAACAAACTATAATTTTTCAGTAATCCAAATCCAAAACCTGTAACCATCTGTTCATTACATTTAAAGAAAAACACTTGACTCTCAACAGCCCTCCTATTTCTCTCTCCCCAAAGAAGCCAAGGACACATTTCTAGTCCAGTTACGAAGCTCAAAGCATCACTTCTATTAACAGAGTGAGGCAAGTCATACCTTAAAAAAGACATTAGTAATAAAGCATGATGCTAGTGTACCCACTGAGCAAAGAGACTGCGAGATAGGAATCCAACCGAGCATTGAATTGTCAGGTTTTTAATTTCTCTTGTCGCACTTGCTTTTTTTTCCCCTTTTGCCTATTTAACGAACACGGGAAAAGAGATATTTTGACATGTGTGTGATCCTTGCCTGAACCTCCTTGCACAACATAACATAGTGGTACAAAAGCATGAGTCTGCTAACTGTGAATAGGAAAATCAACTGAAGCTCAGTAGGGCTATGGAGATAGTTCCAACCGAACAGCTCAGATCGTGCAAGCTACCTTTGGCTGTCTTTATGTATTTTTGCATGTGTCATTACCACAGTGGGATCTTGCTACTTTCAGACTGTTGAAAACGTTTCCTGTTGTTTCTCCTTGTGCATATGTTCCTCTTTAGGCATGGAGTCAATGCGGATATCAGACTGATGGAAGAGCCAAAGAATCAGTCTGTGGTCTATGTCGCAGTAGATAATAGTCTTGCTGGTCTTATATATATAGAGGATCAAATCAGAGAAGATGCTAGGCATGTTGTATCATCATTGTCCAGACATGGAGTTGATGTATACATGCTATCGGGGGACAGAAAAAGTGCTGCTGACTATGTTGCATCCATGGTCGGCATTCCCTTGGAAAAGGTATTTTTTTAATCTCGTTATCCTACTATCTGATTGTGAGAATGGAGGTGGATGGGAGGAGGACTTTGAATGTGGGAGGACTATTCTGCACTAGAAGCCCAATTTTTCTTTCTGGATCTGTCAACTGACCATCCAAACTTAGAAAGACTTCTCAATCACAAAACGACTCCAACACTATCAAAATTGTTAGAATATTAAATAATAAACCACGTTTTCATCTAACAGCTTAAGCTTTTAGAACAGTTGGCAGTGGTTCCACCAAATTTCACATGGTATCAGAGCAGAGCAGTAGGTTCTGAGCTCAAATTTTTCGGGCCCCTATTTGCCTCCCCAATAAAATATTTTCACGCTTAGTACTAGGCAAAAAAGACCAAACTAAGCGTGAGGGGGAGTGTTAGAATATTGAATAATAAACCACTTCTTCATCTAACAGCTTAAGCTTTTAGAACAGTTGGCAGTTGTTCCACCAAATTTCACAAAAACTGCCCTGCAATTAGCTCTAGGAAGCACATATTTTCCATTTCAAATACAACTCTTTGACTGTCGACACTAATTCTTTCCCATAATCTACCAGCAGCTCTATCTTAATTTTGACAGCAAACATTTGACAAACTTTGCAACTTACAGGTAGGCCCCCCCATCAACAAAACCATTTCGAGATTCCCATAGGAATTAATTTAAACCTATTTTAGCAAAATCATGAACAAATTCCAACGAGTTAACTCTGTTTCCTGAGATTCCATGGTGACACTCTATTCCAAGACAGTCCAACAAAAGAAGGAAACTTTTGCTGGAAGGGAACATAAGAAAGTCAGACAGCTTTACTCAAAGAAGCGCTCCATAAAAACCTGTCATTGGGGAATGACCATTTATACTGAATAAAGAGGAGAGGAAAGAGCAAACAGAGTCAAACTCCTGACTGTTGAAATGAGTAGGAAATCATGGTATACAAAGGGATAACTAGAATTAACATGCAAAAAATAGCCATGGAAGGGTCGGATTTATAGGGAGGATAGTTTATGTTTCTTTACTGGAGGAAGGATTTCTTGGAGAGACGTCTGGATGTGAAGATTGAGTGTGCATGGCAAAGCATCATTGGTATATGTAGGGTGGCAGATCAATATTTCTGTTTAGTTTGACTGAAAAACGAAATTTGATTTTCAGGCTCATTGAATTTTCTGCCTGCTCCTATAAGTTTTCCACAATTTTCGATTCAGAATCATAAATCGCGAAAAATGGCCTCGATATGTTAAGTATCCTGAAAGTATAAATGTTTCTGAATTTGAAAATGGTTGATTGCCCATCTTTTCATTTTATCCGTAGATATAGTTGAAAACCATTTTACAGGATTTCCATTCTCTAGTTAGAAAATCGCTAAGAAGTAGATCACATCTGGATAATATTTTTTTTTTTTTGGGTAATATTATTCTCTAGTTGGATAATATTTTTTCTTCTTTTTTCGCTTTTTATGATTGTTGGAGCATTAAACATTGTAGCTACACCAATTAATCTGGTTTTGTTTTGAAAGCAATTATTTAATGAAAGACACATTTTTTGTTGATCACTTTCCCTGTTTACCCTTTTAGTGGTATTTAATTATGAGAATGTAGAATGTGGACAGCCATTCATTGCTCTTAGAAAGCTGGAGGGAATTGCTTACAAATGCTTGAATGCTGAATAAGCAGGTGATTTCTGGGGCTAAACCAGATCAAAAGAAGAAATTCATCAGTGAACTACAGCAGGATAACAAAGTTGTAGCTATGGTAGGCGATGGGATAAATGATGCTGCTGCATTGGCTTCATCTCATGTTGGAGTCGCAATGGGCGGTGGTGTTGGAGCTGCTAGTGAGGTGTCTTCTGTTGTCCTGATGGGAAACAGGCTCTCTCAGGTAAGTAAAGTAGTTCATTCCTTACGTTTTACATTCTATCTCGTGGGTTAATTACAGTTTACAACCTCATTATTAAGTTACATATTACATCTGCACTCTAATAACAGTTAGTACAATTCCTAGAGACATTTTTTGCACCTTTTATTAAAGAACTTTGGTGCATCTCAAATCAGCAAGAGACTGTCACTCCTCACTTCTTGTAATTTTCTATTTGGAAATGGATATCGTGTTTGCAACTCCTATTTGATTTGGATAATATGTTTCTATTTAAGAGTTTCCTGTTTCAACTTGGAGTGGGGTTTAGTAAAGTCTGTAAATAACATGCTTGTCCTACAGTTAGTCATTGAAGTATTAAAGTTCGCACTTTGAGCAAGCATTTGCTATTAAGTTGTATGATACAATACTTTTTTTTCAATTATGATGCATAAGAACCTTAGATATGATGCCTAAAGACTAAAAACCCTTTCTCTGAAATCCCCTGTTTTGAATAAATATTTTCAATCAGACCTTTTCTACAAACTTCAATCCATTTCTGCTAAATTCCGGTAATAATTGTCCAGAACAGTACCTCCATTTCTGATTTATATTGGATCAGATTGTTCCATAAAGGTTTCACGTGATTTGAACTTGTGCAAAGACGAACTCTAGATGCTCAAGTGAAAAGATACAACTCTAGAGTTATAGCATTGTTTAAAGGATGGGGGGAAGGCTTATGAAGACAGACTTTAGGAAAACATTGATCATTGGTCTAGAAAGCTGGTCCCAACACCCTAAATATCTAGAGCGTACTGTTTTTTGGAACGCTATGACAAAAACCTTTGCAACTGACCGTGCACAATGGAAATGGTTGCAATTAATCTTTTTCTCATACTTCGAGATGACCGTATAATGCCTCGTGCAAACACCCGTAAGACTCTCTTTTGCATTTTTGCACAGTAAAAAGATCTCTCTACTTCGTGCTCCACTAAATGTTGACTTACTTATTCTGGTGTTATCTTAATGGTTGTTTTGTTTTGTTTCATTTCCAACATTGGGTTCGATTTGATTTGTCTCCATGCAGTTGCTTGATGCTTTGGAGCTGAGCCAGCTGACCATGAAAACTATCAAGCAAAATCTTTGGTGGGCATTTGCCTACAACATTGTAAGTCGTGCATTAAGTACTTGGGGTTTGTTCTTTTCTGCAGTTACCCTCCTTTTTCGGGCATTGGAAGAATATCTGTGACATGTATTTGGTTTGCAGATCATTCTTCCAGCACAATTATGCCTCTAGAAATAGCAGAAAACGTAAAGTATGTCACCAAGTTTAGTTGCCTGTATCTTCGTCATCTCACGAATAAATTCTGGGAACTTAAGGGTATGAGTGAGATTTTCTCTCTTCCTATGGTTCCACCTAGCTGATAGGACCTTCGAAACCCTCACCGATACTTCTGCGCATTGACATGAAGATAAAACATGTGAACATTGCCGATAATTCCGAGTTTGAACATATAAAGTCAGAAAAAGAAAGATATTTGTTGGTCCGCGTGTATAACGAAGTAGAATCCTACAAAATGATGAATAATTGAGCGAGATGTAATATCACAGATAAGCCGGTTTGTTACAAGTAGCGACTTGTTTCAGATGGCCTGAAATGCAGCCCATCAGATTAGCTGTCATAATCATGTAAATGATCCAAAGGTTACTTCTCTAGTTGGCATATTGCACGTAGTCATACTTTTCTATCCATTCTTAATTATCTTACGACATGCATGCACAATACATTATTCACTCATCGAATTGCAACATTTGACTATCGACTCTTCACAGGTGGGGATTCCAATTGCCGCTGGAGCTTTGCTGCCGATGACTGGGATAACACTCACTCCGTCAATTGCCGGAGCTCTCATGGGACTGAGTTCGGTTGGCGTAATGGCAAACTCTCTGTTGTTGAGGTTGAAATTTTCCTCCAAACAAAGTAAGATTTCTAGATTGCCTTCAAGCACCGAAATCTATTTGAATACCAATCTTGTGGACCAGAAAGAGGAAAGGAAGAGCTTTCCTAATGCTACCTGGAGGGAAACTCGATAATCCAGAGACGAATGCTTTAGCGCACTTACAGAAAGTCATCTCAGCCAAAGAACATGCCCACACGCATCTCTTCTCAAACACCGAGGATTCAGTTGAAATTTCTGTCCACCAAAAGCTACATGGGTGTTAGTTGAGACTGGCTGAGATGACCACAGGATTTTCCTATTTTCGATGTACATTCCTGAGATATGTAAAATGAGTGCAAAAATTGATTCCTGTGAAGTGAACTTTTTTGGTGGTAAATTATAGTCTCGAGACTGTTCACTTCATTATAAGGGTGAGGTGGAGACCAAGCAGGTTGCATCCCCGAGCTGTATTTGCTGCCGCAATTGTGTCCTCATTTATCACTTTGCTTGTGGCTCTCTGGTAATCAGAACTCAGAGAAGGAAGATAAGCATATTTGTATGTGTGAATCGCGTAACGATATCGAAGTGCAGGAACTACTCGTGGTCCACTAAATTTACATTTAGGACATACTTATGCCTCTTACCAACTTTTTCCCTATTCCGGACACATACGGTTGGCGAGCGCTACACCAAACAAGAAGTCGCTTTAATCCTTCTATGCCCCGTAAAGCCGTGATATAGTTTGAAGACCGGGCTGACTAATCCTTTTATTACAATGACATGGATATGACAGATTGAGCTTCGAGAATTGACTTCATTTGCAAATTGATGTCTTTGGTGGTTTTGTTGTCTCTTCATTTCTATGACAATTACTTCATGTATCATTCCAGAAATCAAGATAATATACAGCCTGCCTGCTTGTCCCTAAAGTTCCTCCAAGTGGATGTCTTGCAAGGACCGAAATGTGGCATCGCTTCTTGTCTCTCTAAACTGGATGGGACAAGAGAGAAGTTTTAAGACAAGCTATGGGCAAATCAGAACCGACTGCTCAACAGTTGGTGAGTCCAAAGGATTCTACCTCCACTTCCTCGCCCTCTTCTTCTCCCTAGTTTCAAACTCGAGCCACCTCCCTAATTGGAGCCACGCAGCATGCCAGGTCGCCAACTCATGGATAACTGACTACTTGGCAATCGCACCCCTGCGTCAACTAGCGATAAGTGTACGTCCAGGAATCAAGTCCAAGGTTTGAAGTATATATGCTAACTCAACAGGTTCGACGGTCAAATTCTTTTCATGATTACCTAAAGCTTGCCACGAATCGAAACTGGATTTGCACATAGCATTGATTAAGAGGATGCAGTCGTGAAAAATTGTAGCTATCCATTGTCATAGTATCGGCCCAAAAGTTCTTAAATCTAAGGCCTATTCGGCCTTGACATAGATTGAACGAAAATGTTATTGAAAACATTGATTCTCCAAATGTTTTAAAACCATACACCATTAGAAACCTAAAAACAAAAGCCAAACGGCTGAGGGATGAGACTAGCAACATCTAGTATGGACTATCGCTAAATTTCCCCTTGGAGCAATCTCTGTTTCTCAATCTTTCCATGGTCGAAGGAAGGCTAACCGATATCATCTTCAGCTCTCACATCTTACATTGAGACATTACCAAGCAGTAAATAGTCAACCCCCACAGATGCCTAAGTTAGGAACCGGAAATGGAAAAATCAAATGCACTAACACAACCTGCCTAATATCACAATTTTTTTGTATATCATTCACCCAATTATTCAAAGACAGATGGCATTCACTAGTAAATAAATTTGCGACCATAATCACCGGGAAAAACATGGCAAATGCCAACTTTGCAACTCGAAGTGAATCAGCTCGATTTCTATCTGCAATCTCACTCCACAGGCCACTACGACGGGTATGAAGCCACTAACCTAAAGCATAGTTTTAGTGTCCTACCAATTCAATTTTACACAACAATACAAACAAGTAAAGCTTAGCATGCATAGCCAGCCCCAAAAAAGCAGTCCGGACATGTCAACGGTTGGAATACTAACAAATATTTGGAAGCAGTCAGACGTCAGTATGGGCAACATCAAGAACAAAAGAGGCCTAAAAGTTTAAAAGAAACAAATATATGTCATTAACACCATACCAACTTATGCATTATCTAACAGCTTTACAGGCACCTGTGGAATATGTTATAGGAAAGCATGTCATAAGTTTTATATGCTCCCCTTGTATACCACGACTACCTCGTGAAATGAAAAAACAATTGATTAGATTGCAAAAAAAAACTGCCGGTTAAGTTAATGTGAAATTTGCGAAATCATTAACCATAAGATAAACCATTCCGCTGCAGACAAAACATACTTGTCAGCGCTCATCGAAATCACTTCATAATTGATTGACCACAAGCCATCAAGACCAGCTACGAAGCGATCATCCTCAATAATAGCTGCTGCTTCTGACCCGATCCCAGCAAGGGCAGCAACAGCCCGCTACGGTTGTTTTTATCTTAAGGCCCGAAAGTTATGCACGAACACATGTATAACCATTAACAAAGCAGCTACCACTTCAACTGCTACAATCACCGAACCAGTCTACACCTCACTACATTAAGCAACAGAAGTTACAATCCCTCCAAGCTGAATTAAAGGTGGTTTAGTATAGGGAAAGAAAAATCCCAGACAGCATAACCAACTATAAAGACGTTACCATTTCCTACAAAGTGGCTGGAAAGAGATCAGCAAAAGCCATTCTTACTAAGCATCAGCATCGAGATTAATGAATCGACAAAGCCCAGATTCAGCAACTGCTACAGATCAAGCATTTTCACTCGTTGGCCACCTCAGACCATCACAGCAAACTCACAGGTTCATTCATTACGAACGGAATCAGCATCGACCATCGCAACAATCAAGTCAAGAATCAGCATCTGCAAGGATATTAAGTTTCCTAAAAATGAATATTAACGGCGATAGACCTTACCATATGGGAACATCTAGCCAACATTAGCTATTGTCCTGCCCTCCTATCTACTGCTATATCAGCCAATTTGATGCAACCATCACCAAAATCTCGATCATCCACCAACGATCAATTATGTGAATCAACAGCAACAGTATCAACAAATCACGCCCATCACTCAGCTTCCCCAGCATAACTATAAAACGTGTAAATGGACACAGTGAATAAAGACTCATAAAACAAACTGCAAACAACCATCGATTCTTAGCCAAAGCAAGGGATAGAAACCAATGGGAACAAACACTAAGGGATCTAAGAGAAACATAGCAGGGGGCATTTGAGAGAGAGACAGAGACAGAGACAGACAGATTCTATGACAAACCACCAGTGCACAAAACTTCAAGCAAACTAGGACACCATACTGTTCAGAAGTACCATCTGGCTGACTAACTCTAGAATGCATGAAAGTTCAGAAGGTAATTAAAACACCTAAAAGATCCAGTTCTACCGAAAGCAGCACTTAAGTTCCGATAACAATGACCATATCAAAGTTCAACAGTTGGAGCCGCAGAAAAGAGATTTTAAAGAGCCAGGCATTCCCCATCTGCTCAACACTTTCCAGAACACTTATTCCTGCCACAGCAGAAAAGCAAATGTCAGCATCCCATTATGGGGCCTCCCACTCAACAATAAGCCGTAATCAAGCAATAACTCACGTCAGCGTCTGAATTCCTAGGTGACGGACTTCGAGAATCAGATCGTCGACCTCGGGGTGAAACACTTTGAACCGGCGATCGTCCATCACGACTGCGTCTATCAGGGCTTTCACCCCGAGGAGAGAGAGACCTGCGTGGAGGACTCCTTCCAGGGCTGGCACTGTGGCGAGGAGGTGGACTGCGCCGAGGGGAAGCACTACGAGAGGAAACAGAAACAAAGAAAAATCAGTAAAATGGCAGATCAAACGGTGCAAAGCACAAAGAAGATCATCATGGCAGAACCTGTCCATTGAGAGACTTCGGCTCCTGCGCTCATCATCATAGCGGCCTCTACCCCGACTTTTGTAGTAATCAGGACTTGCACTACGGCTTCTGCTCCGCCGACGATCATCTCTGTCCCTCCCACGATGCCTATCACGATCAGACCTATCCTTACTTCTGCTGCGACTTCTCCTCCTATCCCTGTCCCTGTAGTCATCTCGATACCTGGTAGATGGTAACATGTATTTAATGGAGATGAAAAATTTGTATAAGACAAACAAATTACAAAAGCTTATAGCATCAATTGTTGCTTAAACACTAAGACCAAAATAAATGCAGTCAGAAAGCCGCTTATATATGTTAATTTAAAGAAAACAAAGAGAATGGGGCTGACAAATTTCTGAAGAGAAATACATGATGCATAAGTAAGATGAATAGGACTACGCATATTAGATACATGAGTTGCAATATATTTGTCTAATCTATAGTCAAAACCAACCTTCCTTAGGCCTTTAGTGACGTTCTTTTCACCAATTTCAGAGAGAGGCCAACTTTTTTTCACAGGCAAAAAAAAAAACTAGATGCACTTGAACGAGACTTCACAAAGTAAAAAACAATCAAGATAGGCCCTTAGGCTATTAGGTGGAGCGAGACTGGAAACTCAAAGACAAGTGAATTTGATACTTTCGACAGTTTGGTAAAGCTTCCTTTAAAGTACCTTTTGCATTTCTTAGATGTTGCGGATGACACAATCAGACTTCTATCAAATGCAGAACACTTGCCACCTTTCAAAAGTTACAAATATTGACTTTATATGCAACCGTTCCATCATTTTTCAAAAATTCTCTTCTGATTTTTAAACTAGAGAAAGAAAAAGTCTTGTTTTTGTTTGGGCAAATCCAGTCATGCTTCTGAAGCAAAGGACGGTACTAAACATTTCAGATATATACAGAAAATCCTGAACCCAAATTTGTTGGTCATATTCTACAATACATCAGAAGCTGTAAATGACCCACTTCAATACATGCGTACTAACTCAGAAAGAAAAAACCCAGTGAGAAGATGTCACTTTCAATAAAAAAAAAACAACAAGCGCATGAAGGAAAACATGCTATTTCATACCACTTGCCAGTAAAAATAGCACTAACCAGGGAAACACAATGTATAACAATGGTTTGAAGAGTATCAAGAGCTACCTCCACCGAGTATAAACAAACAATAGCATTAACGAAAATTCAAAAACTGCAGAATGAATAAAATAGAACTTGTAGAGATTGTTTGTTTAAGGATATTCAAGTTTATGCAGAATGTATTATTCTGCTTTTCCGTCAGAAGTTAAAAAATAAACCAAATTTACAAAATTTATGTAAAAATAATGTGTTAATTAGGTATCTATGGTTACATACGTGAGTTTTAGTGTTTTGAATGCGAAAATATCAAACGCTGGGTGCCACAAGATTTAGAAGCAAAAGACAACAAGTGAACAATCCAGATATTCCCTAAATTTCTAATTTTTAAGAGGTATCTCTCCAACAATCATACAACATGTTAAAGAAAACCATCTCCGAAAGTAAATAAAATTTTGATCTGACATGAAAATTACCTCTTCCGAGGGCTGCGACTTCTTGATCTGTTCCTTGATCTTGGAAGGTTTTCACTTATTTTCCCCTTATGACTGCAAAAGGAAATAAAGATGCAGGCAGTTTGTTAAAAAACTCACAATCCCAAGTTGAGTATGCCCAAACATGGAGACACGGCAACTTCTCAAACCTATCTAAAGATCCTCCCACCTATCCTCGAAATGCTATGTTAAAACAACTGAAGCATACTATCAAAGACAGCTCAGAAAATAATATTCCGATCAACTCCAGGTCAGGCATTAACATGTCCAATTATTCCAGGCAGGTACTTCTCTTCCAAACAAAAATTCTGGTCATTCAACTTCTAAAGTAGTTGTATAAATTATAACTCCTATTTATCAGACAAACCAAAGCGCAATACTATGTCAGAGTAAAAGGCCAACTGGATTGACCAAAGAATCAGAATTACGTCCTTTCAGCATTTACAACCCCAGCTTACAAGAAAAAAACCTAAATAAAGTACTGCTACACCAGAGTATCTGAAAACTGGATTGATCAAAGAATCAGCACTTACATCCTCTCAGCATTAGGCCCATATTTTGCAAACTGCACTGTGATTTCTCGGCCATCAACAACTCTTCCTGTAAACAGATGAGTAAAGCAGGACAATAATATGGATAACATAGACATGCTCCAATTGACTTGTCCATATGCAGAAAGAAAGACATACCGTCAAGCTTTTCCACAGCCTTCTGAGCCTCATCAGCATACTTATAGCGAACAAATGCAAAACCTCGTGACTCACCCGTCCTAACCGCATTGCAAGGTATTAAAGAATCAGTGGTATATCAATGATAGAACGGTGCAATACTCATCAAATGCATAGTCTTGTCTTCCATTTCTACACAATTTTATGTATTATATAATGTAACGTAAAAAAGAATATAAGATGCAAGCACAAAACACAAAATTCATTCAATTTGGACCAGAATGCTCTATCAAAACTAGAAGTTAGTACTCTTGGTCAATCTGATGCAGTAAATACAAAACTTGTTACGGTAAGGCCTTTAAAAGCAGATCAAGTTCACCACACAGTAAACACGAAACTCATCAAGCTAGTGCCTTTAACAGCAGAACATATTCACCACAACTTTCAGCTTAACTCTAACTCAACAAAATCAAGCTTTCAGAAGAAATTCAATTCCTCGAGAGAAAGGAAGTAATGTAGAAACAGACAAACATAAAGAGGCAGAGTTGCAAGAACACGGAACACCCATGAGCACAGCACAAAGCAAGCCAAAGCTCTCTTAGCAGCTGCAGTGCACATGCGATTATTAAGACAGTTGAATGCAGTTTGCTACTGTTGACTGAAGAAATGCCACTAGTAAAAGCTGAGGTAGCATTCACGCATTCCTCTTACGCTACCCATTCCGTGATGGAATCAAGTAACAAAGGCGGCAATATTTTTACTTCTCCTGAACTAGTTTACGTGAAACCCTTCTTGTCAATTTCTAGCTGAGCCCTCTTCTTTTACCACTTCCCTACAAAACTCACAGGATCAGTTCAATCAAATTCCCCCATACCGATACAATTCAAAGGAAGTGCTCACAACGCAGCGAAAAAGGGCATACGACCCACCCAAGGAAAAGCGCGAAAACTCATAGCAGAGAAAGAGAAAGAACCTGCGATCCCTAGGTATGAAGATGTCGACGACCTTCCCGTACTTGTCGAAGAGCGGAAACAGATCATCAGCAGTCGTACCTACACCGAGCCACAACAAGCAACGAAAAACACTCACGGATTCAGTTAAAAACCAACGAGTATCACAACAAGCCTACGAGGGCAGATGCCCGAAGTCGAATGAGGAGCGACGTACGGAAGGTGATGTTGAGGACGAGCAGGGAGTAGGTGTCGGTGATGTCCGGCGGACCTGATCTCCCGAAGTGGGACATCGCCGTCTTCCGCTTCCGAGCTTCGGCTCGCAGAGAGAGAGCAGGAGGAGAGAGTGAGGAGGATGAGGTATTGCTAATGCCTAGGGCATGGGCGGTGTGGGGGGAAATAAGGAGGGAGACGAGGGACGGAAGCTTCTTGAAGAAATATCTGTTCCCTCACGTGATGTGCACGTGATAGCCCAAAGATTCTAGTTGTTCATGCATCCTAAAAACGAGAAAAATTAACGTGGCGAATAGTGTTTGTGCGAAGAAAAGTCGAGACCACTTCCGCCTAGCTTTGAGCTCTTAGAATTTTCGGAATTGCTATTGCTCTAATGAATTTCTTTTTCAATTTTGCCCTCTCTAAACTGCCCAAATTTCAGTTTTACCCTCGAACTCGCTTTCCTGTGCAAATTTGACAAGTAGCAGGAGGAGGCTTAGGCAAGCTCAGATCTGACCGGCATCGGGTGACATCAACCCATCGCTTTGCATTGTGGATCTCGACACTCGTCGATTGTGGTGGCATTACATTAGCATTGTCTCGATCGAGGTTGCGCAACCGCGATGACCCATTGCTTGAGGTGACCCAGCAAGTTCAGGTTCGCCTTGCTTAGGTCGGACATACCTCGATGCCTGCCGCTTGAACTCTCTTTTTTCTTTTTCTTTTAAATTGCTTCGCAACAAGCACTTTATAGGTGTTTCAAAAACACGATTTATTTTTACATGAAAACCTTTTAATTCAAATATACTTTTCATAAACGAAAAGTCTTGGGTAAAAACTATTCTCGTAGCTCCGGAATTTTTGTCCACGCTTAAGTAATTCCTTAACTATCTAGACCACCTTTTTTTATAATCGCATTCTTCCCCATTTTATGGAAGTTTTCAAACTGTTGAGGTTTTTTTGCATATCTTTTGGGCATAAATTTTTCTCCGGCATTGGATTGAGGCGTATCTGGAATTGTTAATACTCAAAGTGGAAGCGCGAACTTGGCCGGAGATTTCGCCGGACATTGATGCAAAACTCACATTCTATACAGTTTTAAGCAATCTTGGGCATCAACGGTAGCAAAACTCGCAATGACCGTGATCTTTGGCTTCTCCATCGACCGTAATTGTTCTTGTGAATGTGATTTCTTGGGCTAATTTTGTAGCGTCGATTTTTCAAATAGCTCAGATCCGCACCGTTCATTCTCATGTATCTAAAATTCGGATTATCTCTTTTGCTTCGTTGCCTCGACTTAGGTCCGCTAAGCCGCCTTCTTCCTCTGGCTCTAGATTCGCTACACCACTCGGGGAAAATGTACCAAATCATGTTTCGATGGGTTTGCTCGTCGGATCGTGCAACTTAAACGAAACACACCTCAAGAGTCCAATGATTTGTTACCAATTCTATCAAGAGCGAACATAGAAATAAATGCTAAGAAGGAAAGTGACGTAAAGAAGAGAAAGAAGAAAAGCAAATAAAGAATGTTTAAAAAAGGTTGGATCCACATAGGTTAATATTATCAAAACACACCCTAAAAATACTATCTAAATTTAAAAATTATCAAAAGAATTCTAAGCGATTTTGCATGTCAACATTTCGTGAAAAGCTTCAGCTTTTTCGGGTTAAAAGAGAGGTCAAAATGTGCACACCGTGAAGGGCTGTTTGTCTAGACTTATCAAATAAAAGTAACTTTCACTTGTCGCCAACAATTGTAAAATACATTATTCAATGTCTGATAGACTATTATTATATGTAAATCGACGAGTCGACATATATACATATATATAAATATATTTATATATTTCAGAAATTCCAGATGTTTAATAATAAAAATTTGGTCCCGAGCATGACCTTAAAAGATTTCGTCTGAACTCCGGGACATGAAATTCGGGAGTATTCCCGCTCACGGGGGAAGAAAAAGATTCTGTGGGAATTGAGGGGCAGGGCGTGCTGGCCCAGGCACGTTAAAATAAGATATGCATCCAGGCTGGACGCCGGGTTACCGGATTACCGTTGGAGGCCCTTGTCGAGGGTTTCGACCCTCTCTGGTTAATAATAAAAAGGCACTCTCTATTTCGGAAATTTCAGATATTTAATAATAAAAAGGTCAAACTGCGTCCGCTGCAAATTTACAAAAGCAAAAGAAAATTCAATTTAAAAGGCACTCGTTTGAACCCCAAAAAAAAAAAAAAGGCACTCCAAATAAATGCTCCTGTAAAAAGAAAATTCAATCCAAACATGTTCTTAATTTAAGGTCTGGGAACGGTCTCTCGGTTTTCTGCAATTTCTTACCCTCAAGAAAAATCGTCAAGGTATGAACAAAAAACTATGTTACTTATGCTACAAAAATTGCTTGATCAATATATAAAAACCTCGTATTTCCAAGGGATCTCGACCGTTTTTCTCCCTGAAATATCCTCTTCGTTTCGTGTTGTAGCACTAGCAATGATGTGTTGCTCAAAGTTATCACGTAAATCAAATCTTATTTAGTACAGAATAATTGGATCTCAACACGGCGGGTTAATCTTAATCAAATCGAACCCAAGGAAAAACAGACAAAAAGAATGAGAAAAAAGAAGACAATTTGTTATTGTCTAAAATTTCTTCCCAATTTTTTTTTTCGTATTCATACCTTCCCGTGCATTTTCTAGACTCACAAGAACCGTTAAAGTTATGCTTTCTTAGGCGCCCTATGTTTCGCAGAAATTGAACGATTCAAAAATTATTTTTTCTAAAAATAGCCCCTTATATCGCTTACCAAAATGAATAAACGAATAACATTTTCATAATCCAAGAAAACGTCCCTTTTCCACGAAACAAACGGAGTCCTGGCATAAGTTAAGGTTTTTCCTTAGAAAAATATTTTTTTTAAAATCATCCATTTCCGGCGAAACAAACGAAAAAACCCTAACTTACAAAAGTCAATAAATAAAAAATATTTTCATCATCCACGGAAATATTCGAACATAAATTGTTATCAATATTGAAAATATTTTGCATTGGCTAATTATTTCAATCAATACAAGCGATTCATTTTAAAAATCTTTTGTAAATTATCTTTTTTTTCGCTAAACAAAAGGAGGTCATGTTCTTGTAGTCCCTCTCTTGCCCTTGCTAAGTAAATCATTTTATTCCCCATTTTATGCAAGTTTTCAAACTGTTGAGGCATTTTGCATATTTTTTGGGCATAAGTTTCCTTCGGCATTGGTTTGAGGCTTATTTGGAATTGTAGATACTTGAAGTGGAAGCGCGAACTTGGCCGGAGCTTTCGCCGGAGATAGATGCAAAACTCACATTCTGTACAGTTTCAAGCAATCTTGGGTGTCAACGGCAGCAAAACTCGCAACGATTCCTACCTTTGGCTTCTCCGTCAACCGTAATTGTTCTTGTGAATGGAATTCCTGGGGCTAATTTTGAAGCGTCAATTTTTCATATAGCTTGATCCGCACCATTCATCCCCACGTATTTAAAGTTCGGATTCTCACTTTTGCTTCGTCGCCTCGACTTAGGTCCACTTAGCCACCTTCTCCTTCTCGAATCTCGATCTAGATTCGATGTACCACTCGGAGAAAATGTACCAAATCATGTTTTGATGGGTCTGCTCGTCGGGTCGTGCACTTGAACCGGCTTAAACGCAACGCCCCTCAAGAGTCCACTGATTTGTTAAAAACAATTTTATCAAGAATTATTTGTACCCTTTCTTATTTGCTTTTTTTTTTTTACCTCCAAAAACTTACAGCAAATAGACTTCGGCTTTGCTACAGTAATAAATTCAAAACTTTTCTGAATATACATGAATTGTTTGAAGTTTCGCACACGTTATTTTCAAAATATTTTTAAAATGTTTCAATCAACTTCTTTAATTCAAATTTTTTAAAGAAAAAAAAAAGCCGAAGGTCGGCTCGTGTATGATAAGCATTCTGTTTGTTTGTTTTTCTATTTTTCTATTGTCAAGAACAGAAATCCATCTAGAAATGCAATTTTTTATTATTATTTTCGGGACATAAATAGGTTTGGAATAGAAATAAGAAGTAGAAATTTCCTACTTTACTATTTTTGAAACATAAACAGAAATAAAAAACTCTTCTCCCCGTGGATGCCTACCGCCATCCGCCGGTTGTCGATCCCCGGTTGCCAGCCGCCGTACACTTGCATGGAGCAGAGGGGGAAGAGATTACACGTCCCTGGCCGCCGGTCGCCTTATGCCGATCCTCGGTCGTCAGCCATCGTCCAATGTGCAATGGCGTCCCGGTCGCCGGCCGCTATTATCAAACGAGTTTCTCTGCTAAAAACTATTCTAGAAAATAGAGATAGAAAAATCTATTTCTAGCCAGAAATTGTTCCTAGATCACAATGGTCATCATTCGAGCATTCTTCGTGAATGATAACGAGCTAAATGGCTAATGCTAGACTTCACCAACTCCAGCTTTCGAGCATTCTGCGCGAATGATTAACCATTTTGTTCTTGGGAGTTATTTCTGTCCAAAAACATATTTTTCTATTTATAATTCCTGGACGAGTTTCTGAACAGAAAATTGTGTTTGATAACGACACAAAATTTTTGTTCTCAGAACAAAATTTTATTTGATAACAACATAAAATTTTTACTAGTTGTCGGCCACCACAAGGAAGAGAGGGACTTGAGATCGATCGATCAAGAGAGAGAGAGAGAGAGAGAGAGAGAGAGAGAGAGAGAGAGAGAGAGAGAGAGAGAGAGAGAGAGATGAGAAAAATTTCTATTTCTGTTTCTATTCCAGAAATAGAAAAGTAGAAAATTCATACTTTTTATTTTTGTCCAAAACCTATTTCTGGGCTAAAATTTTCTTTTGAAAATAAAAAAAAATGAACTTGTTTTACCAAACAAATTTCTGTTTCAAATCTATTCATGGGAACAAAAAAATAGAAAAGCAGAGAAACAGAATGGTTATCATTCATGCCTTAAAGAAAATTACTTGGATGACTTTATATATATATATATTAAATGACACTAATAATTCCTATACTTTGACGGGAAAATTATCAAAAAAGTACTAAACCTATTGCATTTTTGCCAATTCAGTTCTAAACCTTTTGCATTTGTACCAATTCAGTCCTAAACCTTTCTTTTGAGCCAACTTAGTCCTAAATCTTTTACATTTGTGCCAATTCAGTTCATCTGGCCAACTTTGGCCAACCGGCGCTGATGTGGCGTTGCCGTAAATTTTTAATAATATTTAATATTTTTTTCAATTTTTTGTTTTGTTTCTCTTTTATTTCTTTTTCTTTTTGTTTTTTGGTTCTTCTTCCTCAGGACATGGCTTTCTCAGACCATGGCTTTCTCACGCCATGGCTGGAGCAAAGGACCGGTGACCCACTGACGCTGGCGCCGGCATCGCTGGGTGAGGCTTGGCCTCCCCAGATCTGGCGAGGCCGTCACCCAGCCATGGCGTCGCCGTTGCCGATTCATTCCTCCGTTTCGAATCTGTCGAATCTTGTCTTGTTCCCAAGCTAGCCACCGCTCTCGCTCGTCGCTCTCTATCGCCATGGCTAGGTGATGGCGAGGTTTGGCCTCGCCAGATCTAGGAGAGGCCAGAGCTCGCCCAGCGGCGCTAGTGTCGGCCTCGCCCAACGGCCCAGGTTGCCAATGGCCAAGCTGGCCCTCTCCTCCGGCCATGGCGTGAGGAAGCCATGGCTCGAGGAAGAAGGAGACCAAAAAGAGAAAAAGACATAAAAGAAAAAATCAAAAAAATTTTAAAACCAAAAAATATTAAAATTTTAAAAATTGCTTAGTCAACGCAACGTCAGCGCCAGATGGACTGAATTGTCACAAATGCAAAAAGGTTTATGACTGAATTAGCTCAAAAGAAAGGTTTATGACTGAATTGGCATAAATACAAAAGGTTTATGACTGAATTGACAAAATTAAAAGGTTTAAGAATAAATTGACAAAAGTGCAATAGGTTTAAGACTTTTTAAATAATTTTCTCATACTTTGACTTAACGTACATTTTCATTTTTGTGTTTATAATTCGTTCATTGGGATCCTTGAATTATTTTCAAATATTCAATCTTGTCTCTAAACTTTCAATTTGTGCAATCTAATCACTTTAACTTTTCATAACAAAATTAAATCAATCATTCGATCTTATGCAATTACACTGTTATCTAGAATTTAGAATATATTTTCATTTCAATCCATTTCCTAAATCAACAATAAAATAAGCATCTTACCTTTTTAGTTGTTATAAGTACTACGGTATTTATTTCAATATCACTATAAGTAAAACTTTTTTAGCGTCAACTTAGGTTGATATTATAAAATCCGATTAGAATATGTGAAGATGAATTACGATTACGAGGGCTCATTTTTAACTCACTCCCACGGTGGAATGTAGATTCACCGTGGGTTGACACGTGTCTTCAAACTCTATTTTCATTTATTTGAAATACTACCTAAATGCAGTTGATTACTGTCTTTAAATTTAAGACAGATTTTATTAAAAAAACCAAAATACCACAGAGCACGTTCGGTCTGTCCAAAAAAAAAAAAACAGAGCACGTTCGATACGACGACGGATTAGCAACGCAGAACCACGTGGGCCCTCCACCCCCGTTAAAGAAAACGAATCCAAGTCCCCACGAGCAAGGGCTGGCCGCACACGTGTCGGCATCCCAGAGCCTCGCTGCCTACGTGGACCAACCAGGCGGCCTAAACTGATCGGATCTCCCAACGCGCTCTCGTCCACGAATTCTGATATCGCCTCGAACACACGGCCTTCGTTTCGAGCTCGTGGCCACGTGGCGCTCACTCCGTGACTCCTTTTATTTGACGAAACTAAAATTGGAAAAACATTTTTTTTCATTGGCACTACTCGTTGAGTGCTTTGGTTCGCAAGCCGAGAGAGAGAGAGAGAGCTAGAGCTCCGGAACCTCCCAGAAGATCAATTTAACCATCGTCGAGCTTGAAGGTAGGGTTTCTCGTGCTGAATCAAGCTTCGTTTCGGGGGATATTCAGCGGCTCGGTGGTGCTGGATCGTTCATTTCGTCGAAGGGATTGGAGTTTTGAGGTGAGTTTTGGATTCCAGATCTGTGTTTGATGAGGTCTTGGGATTTGAAGTTTCGAGGAATTGTAAGGAAAAGAAGAAGGAGAGAAGATTTTTGAGCTGAAGTAGTTCACGCTTCAAGCTTTGTTCGCTTGTGTTTGTTCCGGTTTGACAGTTTGGTGGAAGTTGAGGATAGGAAAGTTCTCAATTTTGCTAAAAAAATCGGTGGAAGCAGGATTGGGGGGAGTATAGTTAGAATTAGAAGTGGAAAAAGCTAGTCTTACATGATTAAGTTGATCGGCCACGTTGTTCGGTCGCTATTTGTACTCGCTGATTTTGGTCCGGTTTTGTCTGCAAAGTAGAAAAAAGCCATGTCTTTGGGAATCAGCAACCCCAAGCTCTTTTCCAGGGACAAAAGACAAATGAAGACTGAACCTTCTCGATGTGACGTTATGCTTGAGTTTTTTGGATTGACGATGTTGCTGCAATTTGCTTTGGTGATTGAGTGAGGATATGCTCAACTTTTGTCTAATTCGACTAACTGGAGTTGTTAAGTGGAGTTCTTCGAAAACTAAGGCATTACCCTTACTTCTTCATTTGAGATTCATCTTCTGCGAGTTCTTATAATGTGTGCAGAGCTTGAAGATGGGATTCTTCATGCGCTGTTTTCTTTAGCTTTAATACACTGATAAACACTGACGCAAATCTTTATTTTTTGACTTACGGTTGCTTGTCATGGGTAGCTCTAATAATGATTAGGCAAATCAAACAATTGTTATCTGCTAGGAACCCAGGAAAGTTGTGATTTCTGAGTAGTGCTGCAATGGCTTTCAACTGGTATGCTTGTGTGACAATTATTTATTTGATAGGAATTTAGCTGGGTAGTTGAACTAAAATCCTGCCTTGATATATCTTCCCGGCACCATTTCTTTGAAGCGCCCTTCTACACCATTTTGAATGGTCGATTTTGTTTGCAGAAAAGTGTGTGTGGATCGGCCAAAATAATATGAAATTGGATCATCCAGCTACATGTGTATTTGGTGGCGGGTAAAAGATCTCAAAGGAATGTCAGACTTGTGCATGTATGAGGTGGGAATTCTGTATCTTTAGTTGGGCTTTCCTGATTTATGTATTACTTTTGCATTTGATACATTGACCATGATGAGGTCAGTGGGAGTAACATTATCCTGCATGAGCTATAAATTATCTCCGTCTCTTGATATTTATGGCCAGTGGTGAGTTTGGTGATGACAAGCTTATGCACAGATGTTCCAAATACAACCACGAAGTTAAAGAAGCCAACTCTAGCCTCATGTAACATAGCTGTTACTCAAATTTTCAACCAATTTAGCATTTACAAATTTCATTTTGGCATCTGTTAGAAAGTCCAACCCAAAAGCTTAAGCTAATAGGTGGAGGGAGACCACATGAATATAAAAAGCATTTAGGACCCGTTGTCAAGCAATGTGGGACATACTTCAACAGCCTCATTATGATTGATGAGATTTCCAAAAATTGTTTCAGTCCAGACCAGAGTGTAGCCATGTTAGATAGATTGTAGTAGTACTATAGAGTAAAGAAAGAACCGCCACTTTGGAGTAATTGATTCTAGCAAATACTTGCAAGTGTCTTTCCTCATTGGCCTGCCTCTTCCAATACAATCTTATTTAGGCGGGAATCTCAGCATTACTGCACTTAAAAAGGCTTCTAGGCATCTTATTCCATTTTGCCACTTGAATATGGGAGCTTAGGAAGTTTGAAGCTATATATTCAGCTAATTATAAATGTTGTAATAAAGCTAGCACTGCACGCCATTACTATTATGCCATTATGCCGCATACTTTTGCAGTATGTTATTGTTGGTCATAGTTTGACATTCTTCTTCTACGTAGTTAAAGATGTTGTCCTTTCTATTTCATGTTGAATTCCTAAATATCAATTTGTCTACCCACTTTTATGAGTCATTCTGCTTGAGGCTCTCTCTCTCTCTCTCTCTCTCTCCTTTTTTCCTTTTTTTGTTTGTTTGGAATAAGCCACTCTAGTTGAGGTTAGGTTTGTTATTAGAAACACATGCGATTTTGTATTGCATTGTCCTCTTTTTGTGTGGATGAGCAAAAAATCTTGATATCCGAAAGAAAGCAGCACAAGCCCTAGTCATGTTAAAAAGATTCACTGAATACACCACTTAGTACACAATTGCACATGAAAAACACAAGCTATTTACTATGAAACTCATTAGAATACATTAGTTGAAAATCTAACATTGTGGACACTCTTTGTAAAAACAGCCTGAGAGAACAAAAGATCATGCAACTTCTCTTCTGAGCCATCAGGATGTCACAGAATCAATATACTGTTGTCACCTTATTTCTGAAGCATGATAATCAGGACCTCCAGTTAAGGATGAAGACTAGTTAAGAGATAGAGATCTCCCTAATTGTTTCCGTAGTAATACCAATAGAAAATAAGGATGCTTAAAGCAAATATTTTAAGAAAAGGACCAAATTTTCCTTTTCCAGCATATCCATCTTAAGATCAAGGTCATATTTCGAGTCATGGACAGTTTTTATGTTCAGTTTATGCATGATGCCTAATCTTCTCTTCTAGGTCAACTATTCAATCAAATGATATTGAGCATATTTCCCATCTCTTCTCAATAAACAAGTGGGCTATTTCTTTGCAAAATTGTGCTCAATTCATATGTGGCAATTCCACCAGGATCTCTTCGTTAGTTGGGGGAAGAATCCGTCCGAATCGGGTTTGAGGAACATATCGAGAGAGAATTGGATTGAAGTTTTCTTGAGAGTGATGAGATTCATGGATATGTCTTTTTCTCCTCAATAAAGGCAATTTGGAGTTTTCTAGCAACAGTCCCATAATCTAAAATTTTGCACTTGGTATCTTAGCCTGTGCTTTCCATCCTAAGCAATATGCATGATTCCTTAAGTCTGGCCTTAACCTTTTCAGATAAATGGTGATCAAAATATTTCACACACTGGAAAGAAACTTGAGGAAGGAAAAAGGGAAAAATTGTTTTGTTCTTTCTAACTATGCTAGAAGAAGGAAAGGGAGACTGCCCTGTCTTGGGGCACCATGCTGTTACAGAACTCTTTCACTGCCATATGAACTTTGTCCTCAGGGAGCTCTGACCTGGCTGCGATAGTATGACGTAAAAGGGAAATCTATCCATTTTAGCTTGAACATCCATGACTTTCATTAATAATAAGACAGGCGATATGCCACTTATGATGCACCTAGAAAAGCAACAACATGTGGCAGCACATCAGAGAGAACCTGTACCTTATCTTTCATCCATTTTCCACATTGTATTTGTATGAATGGGTTGCAATATACTACTAAATAGAGACTTGACTTCTAATTTCTGTTCAGAAGAAACACATGTTGCATCATAGATGTGGACTAAGTGAAATAACAGATGTGTTTTTTTGCCGATGTGAAGGTATATGTGTTCGATTATGTTACTTAAAATTTCATGGGAGTCTGGCAATGATAATTTTTTATAACCATAAGAAAAACCAAAAAAAAAAAAACATGTTTCTTGATTATCTTGCTAGGTCAGTTTTCTTCTAGTGCCTTTCTGGATGTTCTGGTTTTGCACTATGGTTACCTCAGATGTTTAAACCTTGAATTGTTTCATCAGTTTTCATTTGAATATGGAAACACTCCGATTTGAAGGTTTATCTTGTTTATTTCTTATGTTCTTAAGTAATCATTGGGATCCATGACTTTGTTAGGCTGTCTTTGTTTATACGAAACAAGAAATGGCAGCAAGACTAATTAATGTATTCATAACATCTAATTTAACAAAATTTGGTATCATATCTTCCTATTGGATGCACAATTTTTTAATCCAAATGCTCTCTCCTTAAGGCTGAGAGTGGAATTTTGTAAGTTACAATATTCAACTTCACTGTATCATTTTGAAATAGCAGAACTGTTTTCTCTAATTTTGTCTGTCCAGTATGAATTTTCCGGCAACTGGATTTGGTCTTGGCTAATTATTATCATGAATACAGCTTCAAGACAATGTGTGGGATGAATTTGGTGAGAGTGATGACCATGTAGTACCCCATCATGCTGATGAAGCCGAGGATCAGTGTCTAGTTCAGAGTGATAGCCGCAAGAAACTTCGTCTTCAATTAACTGGGGTCACAAGTAATGCTGATGGTGGGACTAACTCTGTTGCTTTGGGAATGGAAGAATCAAATTCAGAGACTCTGATTAAGAAGGAGAAAATGCTGGAAAAGGATGAATGGTCTCACACACCTGATGGCATGTTTCCTGCTTCATGCGATAACCTGTCTTCAAAAGAAGTTAGAAGCGTGGCATCTGATGATTCAAGAATGTCTTCACACTGTTTCAAAAGCAACACCGATGGTGTTTTTTGTGCTGATGAGAGATGTGCAGCAGTGGACAATAACATGTACAGTTATTCTCTCAACCATATTTCTCCAACAGAGAATAATCTCGACTTTTTCAATCACGAAGACAAAGAAAGTAATGATCTTTACTATGGATGGCCTGATATAGGAAATTTTGAAGATGTTGACAAAATGTTCAGGTAATCGTTGAACCCAGTGGTACTTTCTCACGATGTTTATATTTACTTTTTGAGCATCTATCCTGACATCAGTTCTTCCAGGAGCTGTGATTCCACATTTGGAGTTGGAAGTCTGAGTAACGATGATGATTTGGGCTGGTTCTCAACTTCTGAGGCTATTGAAGGATCTGATGATGCTATAAAATCCGGGTTTGAATTTTCATGCTCGGATTCGAAAATAGTTAACAGAGCATCAGAAACTTGTGGGAATTCTTTGCCACACAGCAATGTCCTTTCACACGATGATGCCAGGAAGAAAAGTGCAACCATGTGTGACAATATGAGCATCCAGGTTAATGGTTCTGGTGAAACTGCTGCTCTTGGTCACATATCATCTATGAATGGGTCAGGTGCACAATCAGAAAGTAAGGAAGACTCAATGAGTGAAAAAGAGGTTGTAAAATTCTACTGGTTTGTACTTATTATCAATGTGATTGTTGTTGGTGAGGTTACTCCATATTGTTATGTTTGAATGTGTTCCATGGTTACTATACTACAGTTGAAATTCAGGGTGCACCTAGCTTCACGGCGATGCTGTAATGATACTTCAGATTAAGGGTTTCTAAAATATGGCAAGAACTGAATCTAAGAGACAGCAATTTCTCATGACCTCACTTATAGCCCATGTTTCATCACACCTCTGCTTTTTTTGACAGAACTCTGCGCATGCGCGCGCGTTTTATATTTTAATTTTTCCGGTTTCACTTGATTCTTGCACGAGTGAAATGGCTATGATTGTCTAATAATTACAAAAAACTAAAACCCTTTCTAGGATTCTTCTCGGAGCTTCCTTCTATCAGTCCCATTGGTTTATAAGCTTGTCGCAGGTTTCAACTTTTGGGGCGAGTAGCACTAGAATGTTCATTGCCACCCAAGTTTCTATCTCTTATTCGAATGGTGCAACTAAAATGCTCCATTTTTGGTCTGCCTTTTTACTAAGTTCTTGCTTTATTTCAAATGCTCAGAAAACGGTTTTATCAGTGTGTTCTTTATTTTTTTATTCATGGTTTCGATCAACGATATGTATAATGACTTTGCTCCTCCTTTTTTCTGTGGCACACACCTACACATAAGAGGATATTCAGAAATTACAGTAACTTGAGGTTTTCTTTAAGTATTGAGCCAAAGAAGAACAAATGTTTATTTTAGAATAAATTCTTATTTGTTGCTAAGCATTAGATACTGCTCTAGTGAAGCAGTTTGTGGTTAACAACCTCATTTTATTTGAAGAAATTTTACACATGAAATATTTCTTTTTGTTCATTCAATATGTATCTTTGTCCTTTATGATTGTCATGGGCATTGTACAATTGTCGTTCTTGCACTTATGTGGTATTGCTGGTCTTTACAGAAATTTTCTTATTTGAATTCTGTCTGTTACATGACAGATGAATAAGCACAAAAAGCAGTCAAATCTTCAATACCGATCAGAATTAAAAAGGAAAGACAGATACCTAGAAAATGGTGGTTCTTTCCGACATCATAGCATCCTAGATCAATCTCCTCATGTGGAAGTTCCCTTTTCTGACTCATCCAACCAGGTTGATTTTTGCCATATTTTGTATCATTTGATGCTAGATTAGGTTCTAATTCTTTGATACATCTGCAGATGCATAACGAATACTTGCACTCGGGCTACTTTCGTCATGTTAACCAAATCTCAGGATGCTCAACTTTATCTAGTGTAAAGTCTGATGACTTGCACTCGGGCTACTTTCGTCATGTTAACCAAATCTCAGGATGCTCAACTTTATCTAGTGTAAAGTCTGATGACCAGCTATCTCCTACTCCAAAGGAATCCTCTTATTCCTCTAATCAGGTGCAGTCCGTTGAATTTCCAATCATTGTTATTTTGGGCCTTAATTAGTAGCAATAATGACATTGATAGGAGAGAAAAGCATCTGAATGCCAAATTTGCAGGTCTCTTTGGCTAGGAACTTTAATCCTGCCGATGTGACAAGTCCAAATGCATCAATCTGTGACCCAGATGCAGTTTTAAAAAGTCTGCATCCAAGTGAAAATGGAATGGAAAGTCGCAGTAATGGTGAAGTCAACCTCAGGGTACCGGCAGATATAGACTCTTCACTGGTGCAAGAAAGCTCTTGCATGAGCTCTGCATTGGATGAAATTTCACTAGAAGCAGCCAGCTTTTGTCAGCTTCAACGAGTCATGGAACAGGTAATATTCTCCACTAGTCTCAATTTCAGTCTTCCTTGGGTCCAATGATTACTTTAGACACAACATCTAAGAAAACCTGCATTGATTCATGGCCTGTTCATAAACAGTTTTGTACACTTGCTTGTATTGTATGATGAAGGAGGAAATGTATGTTGCAAGCGGGCAGAACATAGGGAACAACTGGGGATAATGAAAGAGCATAATCGGAATACAATTTGATCTTGAATCTTCTTGCCAAGGAGAATAAATTGTCTGGTGGCTTGATGCTGACTCAATAATGCTAGAAATGGGAACAACCACTAGATCCACATGGGGGGAGCCTTTCCAGTGGATTGTGTTTTTTTTTTTTTGTCAAAGTGGATTATGTCTTGGGGTTTTTCTTTTAGTACATTACTCAATGCACAATTTATTGTCATAGTGTCGTTTCTTTGACTTGTAGACTGGCCTTCTTTGAGACAAGGGATAGGCTTTGCTACTCTCTATTTTTGGGGTCTATGATTATTATTGCGTGTTTCTTCTAGTTTACTATGAGTTAAACAAATAATCACAATCTTCCAGTCAGTCGATAAAGCAGATCCAATTGCAGAGGATGTAGAATCTAAAAGAATTAATTTTCTATATGCTGGGTGGATTTGTGACTTTCATTTTGGTTAATGTATAGCTTAAAAATATCCATTGATGGGCTTCATCTATGGTACTTTTTGCTTGTTGTCTTAGTGTAGATCACTTGATATTTTCTTCCTGTACAATGAGCATTATACACCGACTCACACAACCGAAAGACTGTCCCTACTTTTACAGATAGGATCTTTTCTTTGTCTGAGGTTTCTATTCTTTTGGTTCATTTCATAGAGTTTGCTGTGTCTTCTTTTTCCTTCTTCCTGAGGGATGACTGCTTCTAGTACCATTCTACGTTATGGCCAATAGAAGGTCTACTGATCTGCATCATTCTAGTCATTTTGAACTTGTGGATGTCCAACCCTAGTGAGACGCGTAATTTTTGTTGCCATTTCTGCACAAAGTAATGAAAAGGAGAGTAATCATAGTAAAACAAGTTGTATTTTCGTTATTCCATTGCCACTGCAGCTACGCGAAGTGTTTACTATCATGGCATATATTTCAATGCTGGCTCTTCAAAATTAGGAGAAAATCGATCCTGCTAGATTGTTTGGTCCTTCTCAATGGTCTGACATGTTCTTTTCTCTGAAAATGAACATCTTTGGATTGAACACTTTCTCCGGAAATGGGATGTTTCTGGTGATGTTGGAGCAATGTTAAGTACAGAGAACCATTGGAGGAGTTAGTTGAGGAACAGTTGTGATGCACCTAGCTGGCTTCCATTTTGGTGGATCAGTTGTCCTCTTTTTTCTCCTTATGCTTTTGTGTGTAAAAAAGTCATCTTTTTTTTTTCTATCAATTGTTTAGAAGGTTCCATATGCTGTAGATGGTCACTTATGGGTGTTTCAGATTCAGAGCATTGAAAGGAATAAGGTTGTAAGGGGTCAGGTGGCTTATAGATAAACAATTCTGGTTCAAAGCATGGTGGTAATGGAAGAATGGCTTTCCTTTCAGTGATGAGGATGGTAACAAGCATGATTGACCTTTTTTTGTTTGGTACGATAGAATAGAAGAGAAACTTGTTGTTCTCACTTAGTGTCCACTTTATGCTTGATGGAACCAGCAGTAATTTTTTTCTGGGGTTCCTGGCCTGACCTAAAGACGAAGCTGTTGATTCACTATTAATTTGGTGCTTCTAGTGGAGGTATGTCCTGTGTATAGATGTGTTATGTTGGCTAATATGTATGATCATTGTCTGTTTTGCCAACAAGCACTAAACATGAGGAGAAACAGGGAATATCAGTTCTGGAGTGAAGTTGGGTGTCTGCTGCATTTACAAGAATTTTGGTTTCTGCTTTATGTTTTAAGTACCTATCACCAGTTCTGTTTTGAGTTGAAATGCCCACAAGGGAGAGAAATTGTGGTCGGGAAAAATCATTCAGTGTAACCATCAAAATAATGTTATTGCCAATTATTAAAATGCAACAATTTTAAGTGCTTCTCTTGATTCACGATAGACGGAACTGAATTGAGCTATTGGAAAGAGCCTGTTGTCAGAAACTTTCAAGTGACTTTTGGGTTGCCTGTAGGAAGAGTAAGATGGTCCTAGGTAGTCAGCTCGGCTCATTCAGTACACGTTGTTTCACCGTGCAATTCTTTGCTCTGCTTAGACTAGACAATTTGGATTTTTGGTCAACCTGCATGTGTCTTGAGCTATTATTCTTAACCTGTATGCTAAATAGAGTGCACCCGAAATTATGGTACTTTGAACTTAATAGAGTTCGGAGCACTGCATATTTTCCATTTCTCATTTGATAAGATGTCAATTTTTTTTTTCATGCGTTGTTGGTCCACTCTTATGAAGATACAATCATCAGGTGCAATTCCAATCTACCCCACTACTTGCCTATTGAAAAGATGTTAACATAAAATGGAAGAGAGATACTCTTTGCATTTGCTATGTCTGGGAAAAAGGTTCTCTTCAGTTTGGTAGAATTATGTAAATTCAATCGGTGAATGAAGTAAAATGTGAGTTTGGTATTCTGCGCGAAGGTTAAATGCCATGTAATCTCAAGGGAGAATCCTATAGGACAGCTATAAGGCCGGGATGCTTTATGATATAGAATGCTGGACAATTAAAATACCAAGATATGCATGAATTGAGGATAGGGTTGATAAGAATGTTTTGTTGGATGTGTGGACAGATGAGAAAAGACGGTACTGAAGATTAATTTACCCCGTGAAAGTACGTGTGGTTCCATTTGAGAATAGAATGTTTTGTGGACACACGAGAAAAGACAGTACTAGAGATGAATTTAGCTGGGGAAATACGTGTGGTGCCAGATGAGGATGGATTAGAGGCTCATTTGAGATGATTTTGTCACATTGGATATACCCCTTGGATGGTCCATAGAAGAGATGTGTTCAGGGGAGGGAGATCTGGGTAGGAGGGGTAAGGGGAGGACACAAAAAAATATGAAAGCAGACGGTAGGGAAAGATATATAGCACCTAGAACTTACAGAGGGCTTCATATAATTTAGCCCAATGGCATGAAAAGATTCATATGGACAACCTAACCTAGGGGATAAAGGTTAATTAGAATTGTTGTCCTTGTAAGTTCATTTGCTCTTTGTTATATTGTACCCTTTGCTTTGTACTTGTCTTGACCATTGTCTTCAATATGTAATTCTTTATGCTGTTAAACCTTCACTTTGATTTATAGATCTAGGGTCTCTTTGGATAAACTTATACAATTGCACCCTCTGCTCTCATGGTAGTGCAAGTTTTTACTGTTATCTGATTTCTCTCTTAGTTGGATATCAAGACAAAGCTTTGCATAAGGGATAGTCTGTACCGCCTAGCAAGGAGTGCTGAACAGAGGCATAATGGTGTGATTCCTATCATTGATAGCAAAAATGATGGGGCTCATAGTGGAGTAATGACTGCCGAAGAAACAAACAAGTAAGCAAAAGCATCGCTGCATCCTTTGAGTTTTCCTTAACAGGTTGTTGGCAAGTCTTGTTTAGATAGATTATGCACTGATTCTTGTTTGGCACCATACAAAACCTCAGTCAATCCTTTGACAAGAACAATATGGCTGGTTATTAAGAAATTGCATCTGTAAATTGGTCCTTCATTCTACTTGGGCAATCTATTTAGAAATTTATGATCTCTTGTGATGAGCTAATATGCAACTAAATGGAAAATCCCAACCTCTGTAGTAAATCCGATATCACAAAATTTGAGGAGGTTTGATATACCTTTGTTGGGGGTGAAAAGTTGCTAAAAACACCTATATAAGCTCAAATCTCTCTTCTAATATTGTTAAATCCTAGAAGTTCCAAGTTCTCTGTATCACTCCTGTCAAAAACAAAAGAGTGGAACAATTCAGTAGACCTTGTAATTTTCCTTTTAAGGCGAAATAGATCATGTAATTGGTGTTCCTTGTTTGATATATGGTTGAGAACATCGTGCTAGCACGCGAATCACATGTGGCTGGGAGTTCATCTGAAGTAGTTGAAAACAAGTTTACCCCGGTTGGATTGGATGGAGAAGGAAAGCAGTTCACAGCTACATTGTTTTATCCTGCACATAAAGCATTGAAGGAAATGCCAGTAGAAATATAGAAACCCACATTCTTCAACAATATCCAATGGATTTCACTTAATTTTACTTTAAGAAAGGTGTTGTAGTAACGCGAAGTTTTTGTTCTTGTTATTCGTTTTTCTTAGATGCTAGGTTAGTGTGGTAGACTTAAATCGATTACAAAATAGGAAGAAGTCTATTCATTTTTTCTTAACTGGGTGTAATTTGAACTTAATGTTATGCTAAATGGAGGAGCTTGCTGTTACAAGTTGAACTTTCTTAGGCTCTTATTTTGAAAGGCGTTTATTGATTTTCTACAAATCTATGGTTCAGGTGTAGTGGATTTATGGATATGGAAACTGACACTAATCCGATAGATCGTTCTGTGGCGCATTTATTGTTTCACCAGCCCTCGGATCCTTCTGTATTGCCTGGTAGTGATGCTTCCTATCCCAAGTCCCACGTCATGGTGAGCTCTGATTAGCTTCGTATGTTCCAGGCAAATCATTTCCTCATCTTCATTTATTTTTTCCATTTTACTCATCTTTTCCTTCTTAATCAATAGATTCATAGGTCTGTCGCCAGTCCACCTGTAAAGAATGAGAGAGACACTGGACAAGAGGAAGCTGTTGCCGAAGCGGAAAAGGCGTCCTAGGACTGACACTGATGATGAAAAGCTTTCGCCATTGTACAACACATTCCTCTTTTTGGGTGAATTTCCACACGATTGCTGTATAAACAATACCCGACAAATCGGGATTTTACTGCATTCCCCGTGGGTCTATGCCATGTCGCTACTTGCTTCCGCCGATGTAATTACAAAAGCTAGGTTGGTTCCCCTCATACCTTTCTGAGGTTCAGGCTTCCTCTTTCTCCCATTTGAGAATTTTGGTTTTTAGGTGCATCCCCAATTCCTTACCATGATTTATTGGATCGTGACCTTTTGCTCGGTCAATTCCATTACCATGAAGATGGCCGAATACCGGGCCACGTAGCATGCTTGCTTGCGGTCATGTGTATTTCCATGTACGAAGACCTACCTGAATACAATTAGCAGTAGTAGAGCTTCCGGATTCATTAGTACTATAGCTGCTCTTAAGTTTAACGAATAGGAGGTTCCAATGTCTTGGGGATGTCTAATGTATATCCTCTTGGACAAATTTTTCTGAGTATTGCCAAACAGAGACTGAGTACGACCACTGAAGCTGAAATTATGTCAAATAACACTCAAAGGCACAAGCTGTAATTAACAGCTATTTTTTTTTTTCTTTTTGGGGTCTAAACTTAACAGCAACTTAGAGGGTGCTTTTTTCGCTGCTCGACGGTCGGAATCTTTTCGGGCTCCAAGAGTTGGAGAACCAATCATTTTCAGCGAACAAATAGTTCGGTATATAGATTTTGCTTGCACAATGAATTGGAAGTCAAATTGGAGATTACCATGTAGTCCTGCTTTGATGAATAGGTTCCGTTGTAGTATCAACCGAACGGTTTAATTGCACTACTGAAGATCACTGGATGACCAAATCGCATATGACTCAGACCCTACACGACATTGAAAAATACGTGACCGAAAATTATGTTTCCTTTTTCATATGCCACCTTTGAAAGTACATTGCCGATTTAGCAGAGTGTTGTGGGCAGCGCAACGAGTACGTGAATAAAACGAAGATCGGGAATGATAGCAATTGTAATTTGAAACGAAAGGCGAAATTGGGAGCGATGGTTGTGAATTTCGAAAATAGAGGATGGTTTTTGACATGTGTGTATAAGTGGGGGTAATTTTTGTAATTTGGAAGAACTTCTGGGTTGGTGATAAAAATCATAACTTCATGGGAAAATTTCAAAAGAGAGCCTTAGGCTATCATTTTCTTAAATAAGGACTTGAAGTGAATCTTATTTTAAATAAGGGCCTGAAGTATCATTATTATTTTAAAGGAGGGCTTGACCAATGGCCTTTTCGTAATTTAATTTTTAATTTTTTTCTTTTCATTTTTCCCATTTCTTTTTTTTTCTTTGTTTCGGCAAGCGAGGTTTACCTTTCCAGGCCCTCGACCTCGCTACGGTCTGGCAAGGGCCGGACTCGCTTGTGGCCGGGGAGGTCGGCCCTCGCCGATGGCTGGCCGTTGCTTGAGACCGGCCACCGGTGAAAAGGCAGGGGAAAAAAAGGAAAAAAAGAAAAGAAAAAAAATAGAAAATATAAATGACAAATATATCCTTGATTAGGCTTTAATATGAAACAAAATATTTCGGCTCTTATTTGAAATAAGTATTACTCTAAACTGTTATTTGAGAAAATTAGCATACTTCGTACCATTGTTTGGAATTTTACCAAACTTCTTTATTTAGACCAACGTGTTTTGCCTAGGTCAAACGAAACGATTTTTTGTCGAACAGTTGACCAAGGCCAAGGCACCAGCGAGACGAATCCGTTGACCAGTCCGTCCGTCCGTCCTTCAATTCAATCATTCGATTTCACAGCTCTGACGAGTTCATCGAACAAAACCACAATCGATCCATCAAACCTCTCTTTCTCTCACAACACGAAGCTCTCAGTCACAGAGAGAGAGAGAGAGAGAGAGAGAGAGAGAGAGATTCCTTCCTGGGAACAATCGCCTGATGCGCGAGAGCCGAATCGGCGCGTTGAAGGGGCTTTTGGGTTGTGGGGGTGCCTGCTTGGACATGGACAAGGCGTTGAACAAGCTGCGGAACTTGGACGCCTACCCTAAGATCAATGAGGACTTCTACAGCCGCACGCTGTCGGGCGGCGTCATCACCCTCGTCTCCTCCATCGTCATGCTCTCCCTCTTCTTCTCGGAATTCAGTACGTCACTTCCTCCGTCGCCGTGCTCTGCTTGCTTGGTCCGTTGAATTCGCCGGTGTCTCCTGTTTTTTTTTTTTTTGGCTAGGAAGTAGAGGCTACTCGATGCTGATTTGGGTTTCTTTTACTCCCTTTGAAGTTCGAGAAGGGGGAAAAAAAGAAGACTTGGAGCTTGCAAGGTGGTAGTTTTAGGGTCAGATTAAGATTAAAAATAGATTTGAGTGTGAATTCTGTGGTTTGAGCCCCCGTTGACATTGCCTCGTTGCCCAAGGAGTGATGCTGTTATGGGTTTTGAGGGGGAAACCTGTTGCCCGCCAGTGTGTGGATAGAGTCAAGACTAGTTGACTCCAAACGTCTGTTGCCCGTTCTTGGACGGTTGGATAGAACAGGGCTCTCAAGAGTGAGAGCTATCGGGCCATTGGGATTGTTGTTAATCTCTAACGTGGTGTTGTTTGCTTTCCTATATGCCTTAGCTGTTTCCTTCGAGTGACTTTGTAAAATCATTGCAATCACGACCAGCCATTGGTTATACTGTGAAATCTGAATTGGGTTATCCGCTCACATTTGTCCTTCTCTGTCATTTTGCAGGATTGTATCTTCATACTGTTACTGAGACAAAGCTAGTCGTTGATACTTCAAGAGGAGAAAAGTTGAGAATAAATGTAATTCCCATCCATTTCCATCACTTAAAAGGGAAAAAAGTGTGTTTTTGGTACATAAAAAAGTAGTACGTTACCGTGTAGTGAAATGAAACACATCTACAAATAAATGTATCCTAAAATTTTTGGCGGTATGAAGTTCTCAATAATCTTGGTGTATTGTGTTATTCTTGTTGTTATTAGTATAATTTTACTGTTTGCCAAGTTTCCATTTGGATGGCTGATATTGGGCTCATAACTCTTTCCCATATTTGTAAACGTGCAGTTTGATGTTACATTCCCCGCCATTCCGTGTTCATTGCTCAGTGTTGATGCAATGGATATCAGTGGAGAGCAACACCTTGATATAGTATGCACTTCTTTGACCAAGTAACTTATAGCTCCTCTTTTGTTTCCATGAGACTTGTTTGACTGTTACTGGTTTGCATTCCTATTTCCTTATTTTAGACTTTTGCTGTATTTCTGACTCGTCTTTGATGTTAATTTGTTTTCCTCAGAGGCATGACATAGTCAAGAAAAGAATCGATCCTCACCATAATGTTATCGAAGTCAGGCCTGATGTGATCGGTGCACCAAAGGTGACTACTAGACTTTTTTGTGTGTGTTAAATTTGGTTGGAACTGTTTTTAGTATTTTGGTAATTCTCACTTTGTGGTGGACAGTAAAGTGGACTTGAGACCGGCAATATTCGTTTCCCTCTTCTGTTTGGGTTCGGTGGGATTTTTTTCTTGCTTGTCGTACTGTATGTGCACTAAACCTCAGAATCAACCATTTTAAATGGTCAAATAAACGGATGAAAAATTCAGATTTCCTTTTTACTGCACTTAAGTAATGAAATGATGCTATTTGTAGAAAGAGGCCCATTATTTTAAGCGTTGGATTTTTGTCTGTAGTGTCTGTCCACCTGTTTCCTGTTAAACAGCTGGTCAAGTCTGGGTCTGCTAGTCAGCTTTCACTTGAAAGGAACTTTCAGAACCCGTTGATAGGTCTCTGTGTTGTTTACTACCAAATTCTTACTTGAATCTTGTCATCAGAACAACACACTTTTCTTAATGGAAGAATGACCTTTAATACAACTCATAGACCCACAAAGACTATTTTACCCTTCTACTATTTAACACTCCCCCTCAAGCTGGGGCGTGGATATCAAACATGCCCAGCTTGTTACAGATATACTCAACTCTACTGCTCCCTAGAGATTTGGTGAAAATATCAGCCAGTTGTTCACCAGTCCTAATATAACTAGTGGAGATAACTCTAGCCTGAAGCTTCTCACGGACAAGATGGCAATCAACTTCAATATGCTTGGTACGCTCATGGAATACTGGATTAGAGGCAATATGGACAGCCGCTTGATTATCACACCACAACTCCATTGGTGCAGGATCTTTGAAACCGAGTTCAATTAATAGCTGACGCATCCAGATTAACTCACAAGTAGCTTGAGCCATAGCTCTGTATTCTGATTCTGCACTTGATCTAGCCACAACATTTTGCTTTTTACTCTTCCAAGATACTAGGTTTCCTCCCACAAAGGTGCAATAACCTGATGTAGATCTCCTATCTATAGGAGATCCTGCCCAGTCAGCATCTGAGAAGGCTTCCACCATTCTGTGACCATAATCCCTATAAACGAGACCGCGACCTGGAGCTTTCTTCAAGTATCTCAGAATTCTGATTAAAGCATCCCAATGTGAGGTACGGGGGGAAGACATAAACTGACTCACAACACTTACTGGAAATGAAATATCTGGTCGAGTGATAGTTAGATAATTTAATTTTCCAACAAGCCTTCGATACTTTTCCGGATCATTTAACAGTTCACCATCCTCTGCCATTAATTTCAAGCCCATTTCCATTGGTATATCCAGTGGCTTAGCTCCTAGCATACCTGTTTCTGTAAGCAAATCCAAAACATACTTCCGTTGAGAGATATGAATACCTTTTTTCGCCCGTGCCACTTCGATACCCAAGAAATATCTAAGTGATCCCAAATCTTTTGTATGAAACTGCTTTTGCAAATACAGTTTCAACTCTTTGATCCCTATAGAATCATCTCCAGTTATAACAATATCATCCACATAAACTACAAGAAATATCCGACCAGCTTCAGAAACTCGGTAAAACATAGAATGATCTCCAGTACATCTACACAGTCCGAACTGGAATGCCGCCTCAGTAAATTTCCCAAACCAAGCTCTGGGAGACTGTTTCAAACCATATAAGGATTTTTTTAAGCGACAGACATGGCCAGACTCCCCCTGAGCAACAAACCCAGGTGGTTGCTCTATATATACCTCTTCCTGTAAATCTCCATGAAGAAAGGCGTTCTTAACATCAAGCTGAAACAGAGGCCAACTAGCAGAAGCAGCCAAAGAAAGTAAAAGACGAACAAAGGTCATCTTAGCCACCGGAGAAAAGGTATCGCCATAATCTACTCCATAGACCTGTGCATACCCTTTAGCAACCAATCTGGCTTTGAGACGAGCAAGAGAACCATCAGGGTTCACCTTGACAGTAAATACCCACTTACATCCAATGGCCGTCTTCCCTGTAGGTAAAGGAACGAGATCCCAAGTCTGGTTTTGGTCCAGTGCCAGTAGTTCCTCTTCCATAGCTGTCCTCCAGCCTGGACTAGAGAATGCTTCAGCAACAGTTTTAGGGATAGGATGTGTATCAATGGTCATTAAACTAGCCCGACAAGAGGCAGATAAACCAGAATATGAGACAAATTGTGCAATAGGGTGTTTCGTACAACTACGAACTCCTTTGCGATGTGCAATAGGAATGTCAAGGTCAATATGTGACTGACTTACCTCAGGTTCAGAAGACGAAGGAGACAAGGTGGGCTGAGGTACATCTGCAGGGGGCTCCACATGCTGACGAGGACGTCTATTGTAAACATACTGGATAGGTGGAGGAATGGATGGAGGTTCCGAAGTGGGTGTTGATTCCGTAATAACGTATGTCAAGGAATCATCAACCACTGTAGGAGGCTCCATTGGAGTATCAGAATAAATAGTAGACTCAAAAAAGGAAACATCTGCAGTAATAAAATACTTATGTAAAGAAGGACAGTAGCAACGATAACCCTTTTGTGTACGAGAATACCCTACAAAAATGCATTTGAGAGATCGAGGATCAAGTTTAGAAAGTCCTGGACGATGATCTCGAATATAACAGACACAACCAAATATACGAGGTGGCAAATGAAATAAGGGGTCAGAAGGAAATAGAAGAGTGTGAGGAATTCCACCCTTAAGAACAGAGGACGGCATGCGATTGATAAGATAGCACGCAGTCATAACAGCATCAGCCCAAAAGGATTTATCTATCTTCATTTCAAACATCAAAGAACGAGTAATTTCTAACAAGTGACGGTTCTTCCTTTCGGCGACACCATTTTGTTGTGGTGTATCTGGACAAGAGGATTGATGAAGAATGCCCCGTTGGGACATGAATTCAGAAAAAGTCTGTGAAAAATACTCCTTGGCATTATCACTTCGAAGAATACAGACAGAAGTAGAAAATTGAGTATGTACTTCGTTAACAAATGCACAAAAGATAGAGAATAGCTCAGAACGACTTTTCATTAGATATAGCCAAGTGGCTCTTGAATAGTCATCTACAAAAGTAACAAAGTACTTAAAACCCAACTTTGAAGTAGTAGGACATGGGCCCCAAACATCAGAATGAACTAAAGCAAATGGCCGAGAAGCCTGTTTATTGACTCTTGGATTATAACTAACACGGTGCAATTTCCCAAACTGACACGACTCACACTCAATACGAGAGAAAGAATGAAAACGAGAATCTAACTTCTTCAAACTTCCCAAAGAGGGATGTCCCAAGCGACAATGAACTTGATGTGGAGAAACTGCTGAACAACCAACACTGGTAGTATCATCAAACACATATAGCCCCCCCGACATATGTCCTCTACCAATCGTCTTCTTCGTCTTCAAATCCTGAAAAACACATGAATCAGGATAGAAGGTTACAGAACAGTTATACTCTTTGGTAAGATGACCGACAGACATAAGGTTAAATGGAAAATTTGGGAGGTACATGACAGAAGATAAAGATATGGAGGATGTCAGGGGGACTGTGCCTATCCCTTTTACTGTGGATAGAGAGCCATCAGCTAATGTAACGCTGGACGTAGACTCATGAAAAGCGGAAAAGGTACCTGAAGATCCAGTCATGTGATCGGTAGCACCTGAATCAATGACCCAGGGGCGAGAGCTGGATGAAAGGCACGCTGTTGCGTGACCTGTCTGAGCAAAAGTAGCTATGGAGGAGGGAACTGGCTGAGAAATCTGGAACTGATTGTACCTAGCAAGTTCCTCTTCCGACATTCTAATCAGTGTGCCTCCTTCAGATGACTGCGAAGAAACACCTGACTCTACTGCATTGGCTACATTAGCTGCAGCCGAGTGAGGGGGCCTTCCATGAAGCTTGTAGCAAAAGCGTTGAATGTGTCCAGGAACACCACAGTAATGACATGTACGTGCAAAACCGGTATTACTCCCTGTGTCACCAGAGGTACTACTGTATGACTGTGGTTGGCCTCGACCGAACCCACGACCACTGCCACCGTTACCGATACCACGTCCACTACCACCATTACGACCCCCACCACGACTCCGACCACCACCACGGTTCCCTTGGACTACCAAGGCTGAGGTCTCACCTATGGAAAGCCTATCCTTAGACGATTCGCGTGAAACCCTTAAGACACGAGAGAAAGTCTCCGTTAGTGAAGCTACAGTGCTTCCTCCAAGAATATGTGAACGAACTGCATCAAACTCTGGTCCTAGTGCTCCTAAAAAACCCATAACAGCCAATTGTTCTCGCTGCTCCTGCATCTGCTTAACATCAGAGGTAATTGGCAACAGATAGTTAAGCTCCTCATACATTTGTTTAAAATCAGCAAAAAATTGAGTAAGAGGCCGGCCCTTTCTGTCAGCTCTAAAGAAATCTTGGGAAACTTCATAAATCCTTGATAGGTTATTTTGTCCAGAATAAAGGACATTCAAGTAATCCCACAACTCCTTAACTGTAGCAACATGTGTAACCAAGGCAGCCACATGAGATTCCATAGAGTTCCACATTTGCCCAAGAATTCTAGCATCTATGGTATCCCATTTTGTATCCGCAGCAGATTTTTCACCTGTTAGATGATGATGTTGTTCTCTCCCAGTCAATACCACCACCACAATTCTCCTCCATTGCTGAAAATTGGAAACACCAGCTAGCTTTTCCTCTGTTAAACGACTAGAGGATGCAGACACGACCTCAGTCACCACTCCTTTGCCCTCCGCCATAACTCAAGCTTCAGAACAATCTTAGGACCAGTGAATCAGAAATCAAAGAACTCCCACCAAATACAACTCCACAAACTCTCACGACACCACTAATTAGCTTCAGCCTCGTATAAATCAGACTAGCCAACACCGACAACCAATAGCGAGGACTCCAGAATCAACAACTGAGACCCCCCAATTCAGTACTCACAACAAACATCAACAAACCAGCACATGAATCACCACAGAACCTTCCAAAGAGAGCAATAGCTCACAGAAAACCTTCCAAAGTGCCTCGACCAGCTTCAAACAGAGGCCATCAGAGTCGATGATGCCTCAGAACCTTCCAAAGTGCCTCGTCCAGCTTCAAACAGAGACCAACAGAGTCATGCGGCCACCAATGCAGGGTCGCACCTCAACTACCGACGACCGGAGACGCAGGAAATGGGCCGCCGGGCCTGGGCGACCTCGGGCGAGGCCTTGCAGGCGGTCGCCGGGCCTGGGCAACCCTGGATCTGGGGTCGCCGGGCCTGGGCGACCTCAGGCGACGCCTTGCAGGTGGTCGCCGGGCCTGGGCGACCTCAGGCGAAGCTTGACAGAGGGTCGCCGGGCCTGGGCAACCCTGGATCTGGGGTCGCCGGGCCTGGGCGACCTCAGGCGACGCCTTGCAGGTGGTCGCCGGGCCTGTGCGACCTCAGGCGATGCTTGACAGGAGGTCGCCGGCTTCTGAAAAACACCGGGAGTAACCGGGAGTAAGGATTCAGATCTGGATCCGGTGAGTTTTGGTGGTCGTCGGTAATTTTAGGTTTCAGATCTTGATTAGGCTCTGATACCATGTCATCAGAACAACACACTTTTCTTAATGGAAGAATGACCTTTAATACAACTCATAGACCCACAAAGACTATTTTACCCTTCTACTATTTAACAAATCTCACTGAATTGTTCAAGCGATTATTATCACGTGCATTGTTGTTACTTAAGCGGCGCCATTTTTGCTATCTTTATCACATCATTTACTGTAATTGCTGTTTTCTTTAGTAACTTTTTACTATTTGTAATTCAGGCTCATCTTGTTTCTCTAATTTTTTAATTCTTTATATGCTTATAGATTCTGTTCTTATCCTTCCTTCCTTTTCTAATCACTGGCCTTTTTCTTCACTCAGATTGAGAAGCCTTTACAGAAACATGGCAGTAGGCTTGAGCATAATGAAACGTATTGTGGGACCTGTTATGGTGCTGAAGCGGTATGATGACTGTCGTTAGTGTATTGATCAAGATTCGAGAGTAGTACTAAGATGCATCGAGATGTCTTTTTTTGGCAAACCCTTACTAAATTTGCACGAAAAATGCTGCACCCCTCGTAAGTTATCAGCAAAAGTTGTCTGCAAGTCTTGCTTTTTTTTTTTCCCCCCGGTAAATAATGGCTCTGCCATCAGTGGTGTACACTTTGGGGAGGCAACTCTTTGTATTGATTGGATTATCCATGATAGCAGCTTTGTCCTCTTGTCAGATATATATACATGGTTGGTTGCCTGTGATGGTTTATATACTGGTTCTTGTTTCAGGAATCAATAGCCATGTCCTTTTCATATTTTAGTTAGCTTTCTTATGTGAAATGGTCACCACCAGTTCTACTTTGTTTGAGAAATCTATTTATTTCTGCTTTTATTTTTTAGGATATATACTGGTGGTGGACGTATCAATATACTTTGCTTAATTTAGTTGGTAAACATTCATGTAGACCTAAATTTTTTTGCTGTAACACGACCCAAGAGGCTCCAGAGTAGGTCCTCATGTGGGTCTTTTGAATCATAGTTTGTAACACGGATTAGATAGGTGCTCGCCTTGTCTCTGGGGTACCAACTCTAAAGACCCCATTTGTAGTGGGCAACAGGATAAACGATCTGCTTTGATTTGATTGCATTTGTTTGTCCTCCTCTTTCTTGCATGATAGTACTACAAAAGCTACTTTAAAAAATCAAGTTTCGAGAATTTCTTTCCTATAGTGGACTGGGGCTTGGAATGCGATTCTTATTGCTGAGGACCTTGGAGACTGTAGTTCCATTCTCACGTTTTTGTGTCTGATGTTCTCACTTTCTGTCTCATATGCATCCAGTCGGATGATGATTGTTGCAATAATTGCGAAGAGGTTCGTGAGGCATACAGAAGAAAAGGTTGGGCTGTGACAAATGTTGATCTAATCGACCAGGTTAGTCTGAATTTCCTATAAGACAGCAATCCTTTGTGAATAGCCCATGCTTTTATAACTTTGATTTGGCTGCTTCAAGTACTACTAGGTCTAGTAAAAGATAGACCAAAGATTTGCTTGCTATTCTCAAATTGCTGATCGCCTGTTTGAACATTGAGTGCCAGTGGCACGTCGGAAATACTCTTTTCGTGGGTCAGATGTTTATAACATGGCTAGTGAATATGAGTTTATGTGAAGTTTCTTGTGGAATCACATGGTATTTATGAATCTCTATTGTACAAATGTAGGGTTAAGTATGTGCGAACCACCCACTGAATTCTAGACAATGAGATAACTTAGCACCTCTGACAAATTCTGTAGGTGGCGATGAACTTGTTAATAATATCTTCAAAATCATTATTTTCCTTGCCTTGCCTAGCTCATTTCTTCAGATGCTTGTTTAATATGGGATACAGAATCTCAAAGAGGTAGTACCACAATTAGAAGGGAAAAACATGTTATCTGACTATTGATAGCATGTCCAATTAGCAGAAGAAAGAAGAGGGCAAGAACAATGTCTTTGCATTAATTGTGTCAGACAGCCACTTATACTAGAAACTTAAGCTAACTTTTGAGTTAAGAACATCCTTCCATCAGAGCCAAGTTCCAATTTCTTGATCCAAATTACATTTTGCTTGTGCGTGGAGTTTTTTAGTCTTGTTTCCCCTTCTTCAGTTTCATGTAACATTCTTCATTTGGTTTGCATGTGAGAAAGTTTGTCAAAGTTAACTTCATATCGCCTGATTACGAAACTTTCCCAGATTTATGTGTGCATCTTTTGGTTGGAAAGCCTTGAAGCTCTCTTAGTCCTTTTGATGTAGATTTAGAACCAATAAACATTTGGTGTTGTCATCCTGATGCCTCCTCAAACCTGAGCGCATGGGGAGCTACTTTTTTACCATATATTTCACCAGTTTTAATGTATATCTTGCTAAGTTCTTTTTATTTTCTTTGCCATCAGTGTAAGCGAGAAGGTTTTGTCCAAAAAATAAAAGATGAAGCAGGTGAAGGATGTAATATCCACGGATCTCTAGAGGTTAATAAAGTGGCTGGAAATTTTCATTTTGCAGCTGGGAAGAGTTTTCACTTATCAAATTTCAATGTGCAAGATTTGATTGCTTTCCAATCACAGAGCTACAATGTAAGACGCAACACTTACATGCCTATTCAGTTGGAGGAATTGATCCAGTATTTGTACTTTATCATCCAAATGTTCTGATCAGTGTTGTTCTCTTGCTGGATTTTGAATCAGATCAGTCACAAGATCAACAGCTTAAGATTTGGTGATTACTTTCCCGGTGCGGTGAATCCTCTAGATGGGTAAGTTTTGCTTCTCCTTACGCCACCCAACCCTAAACAAAAATTAAAGGAAAGGGAACTCTTCGCACTGTGGGAAACCCTTTTTTTTGGGCATTTATCGCATAGCGTGATTTTAGGGTTATAAATGAAGAAATCTGAGGAACTTTTGCAGATTCTTAGTAGAATTAGTGTGGAAATTTCTATGTCATATAAAATTTAGGATCTAATTTTCAACACTTTTAATTACTTATTTTATTGTACTAATTTCCCCTTGTACCCTTTTTATAAGGATGCTATAATTTCCCTGTTGCATCCATTTACTTGTCTAGCTTTCTCTTTTTCAGTCTTATCCTGTATACTTTTGTCTTGATGTGTCTTCTGTCAAAATCACCACTAGGGAAAGTAAAACCCTTGAATATGAATATTCTATCACTCTGCGGGTATTAGAAAAGGATTAGCTCATCTTCTTGGATTATCTCTTTAGGAATAGAGGGGAGTCGAGTCTATAGTTACTACTTGTGAAGAATTTGCCTCTTGAGAAGGTTAAACCCCTTAAGAGGTTGTTGTTACAGCTTGGTCGCAACAGCTAATAGCTAAAAAATGGGGTGACGAAACTTTCATGATGTGTTTAAAAACACCTCATTGCTGCATCACCCCCATGCTATGGCCGCAGCTTTGGAATTCCTATTGCCAAGTACTCCAGCTACATCATCGCGCAGTTGTAGTCCAAACCCTGTTATACATGGACTGTTAGTATGGTTGCTATAGTCCTTAATCTAGTTTATCTGGGTCCAGTTTCATCTTCATACTGGCTATGTATGATAGGAAGAAGCAACCGGAAAGACCTAATTTGCTCTCCTGTTTTAAGAACCTGATTGATAGGAGAGTGAAGGTAATTGAGCAAAAGTACAACTACAAACCCACTGAGGAAAAACACAGAGGGACCTTCTTTCTTTTGTTAAGCTCCAATGCCTTAAAGTACCAGTGGATCCTACATGCTGTATAATGTTCAATCATCAAAAAGCAGTTTTCTGGAAATCAAGCTAACATGATGTAATTTGGATAGGATCAAGCTAACATGATGTAATTTCATAGGATTTTCTGTTTATATGATCCTTGAACTTGATTATTTGGTTGACATTTTGCTACCTTTATAGGGTGCAATGGGCGCACGAAACACGCAATGGCATGTACCAGTACTTCATCAAGGTTGGTATATTCATATGATCAATATCTTTTGTTAATGCACGACTGTTCTAACTTAGGGATTATTCTTGTCCATATGCCTACTATATCCTTTTTCGTTAGATCTACGAAGTGTGGTCTTTAGTGCACAAAAAAAGGAAATAAAGAAAGTTCTTCTGGAAGAAACAAACAAGGGTTGTAAGTGACTAATGACCAATGGGTCCGGGCAATTCTGTTGACATGCTGTCATCAGTGCATCTCGTTGATAGAAATAGATGATGATTGAAGCAATTGCAGAGGTCAAAAAGAGAAGATTCACAGGAAAAAAATTCAAAAAGTGACTCATTTAAATTTGTGAGAAGTTTTGCTTGACAGTGAGTCTAAAATGTTCCTTTTGAAAGAAACCATCTTAAGTGACGAAAGGGGTGAATTGAATCAGGACATGAAATACAACAAAACAATAAGCTTTGAGAATCTACTTGGCAAAACATAAGACTCATCCTAATATGATGCATTACATTGTAAGGTTCTGGGAACACGTAGAGAGTCATAAACTGTCTTTTTGTGTGAACCTTTGTTTGTATAGGTTCACGCTCTTTTGTGTGTGAGAAATTATGGAAGTAAACAAATGAGTATGGATTCACAGTTAAGATGAGTTCTAAGCTATGTGAAAAGAACTTCGCTGAATCTTTAGTTAGTTGCTTCTTCATTTCTTCTTTATTTTGCCTTTATTTTTAATTTCAGATTGTCAATTCATCAAATTTATTGGTTATGCATTAGTTTTCCTTTTGTTTTTATAATACATGCGCCTTAGTTGTGATGAAAGCAATCTGACATTGCTGAATCTATCAGAGAGTACAGGGAACTTGGTCTCTTCTATATATAAGCGCTCTTATAGTTTTCCTTTTCTGTTCACCTTGGCTATATGGGCATGACTTTTCTTGGTCAGCATGCAACTTAAATATCTATTTCTCAGCATCACTTTGCACTGCAGGTTGTCCCCACGATATATAAAGATATCAGAGGCCGAAAAGTAAACTCAAATCAGGTATATTAACAGATTGGAGGAATACTTTTATGGCTATGGAATGTTTGGTTGAACAAGTCTTGATGCACAACTGTTGTTTCTGCCCAGTATTCTGTCACCGAGCATTTTAGGAATTCTGAGATGGGTCGTCCTCAGTTACTTCCTGGAGTATTTTTCTTCTATGATTTGTCTCCAATAAAGGTAGTGTCTTCTATTTGTGTATATTATTGGAAGCCTTTCATGACTATCGAACTGAATAAACTTTTCGTGGAGATTTGGTTATTGTCTTTATTGCTCTTTCCATGGTAGTCTTGCTTCACTTTCAGTATATTTCGATGCATTGTTTTTGGCCAAACAAATTACATTGTAATATATATAATTGAATCAGTGTGCAAAATGTTCAATTAAGTCTACATTTTTCTTAGTTATGATTGTTTCAACGTACTTGAGAATATCATGTGGCAGGTTACCTTCAAAGAGGAGCACGTTCCGTTTTTGCACTTCATAACCCACGTTTGTGCTATAGTTGGAGGTGATCTCTCTCTCTCTCTCTCTCTTTTCGCGCGCGCGCGCGCATGCGGGTAGGTGGTGATTCGAGTGTGCCCATGTTTCCAATGCATGTTTGTTGTATATGCACCTTCCAACATACTCTTGTGCATACATGCATGCATGTAGGCATGTGTATACTTTTTCAGTGTGAGGGACTGTACATCCAAATGTGCCTACTCTTACATTGTGCTTTATTTGACACTGGCTGCCTATCTCAATTCTTGGTAAATTATTTAGCTGCAGGCAAAGATTTTCCAATGTTATTATATAATGACAATCTGTTGGGGCATCACAGTATTTGGTTTTGCCGATCCAATTAAGGCCCTGGCCTGTTAGCTTCTGTTTTTCTGACAAATTCCTTCTGAAATCTATCACTACAGCGAGCAATATATGCAACATGAGTTGTGTCAACTTTTAATGCATTTCAAATCCTGACCCTAGAGACACTTGTATGCCCTTTATAAGGAGGGGAGGTGGGCGAGTTCAAGGAAGAAGTTTCCTAAGAAAACCCGACATTTAGGCCGCGTTTCCCAAGGTCGTAAGGGGAAAAGTTAGTTTAGAGAGAAGATTGCCCTTGAGGGAATTATTTTTGGGGATTGATCGCATTTTGTCTCAACAATTTCTCACAATTACATTGGATTTCCTACGTGCCTGCATAAACAAGATAGATTGTTCTAATTTTAATTTGCTATTCGTTATATGTTACTACCACCCGACTATTTGGAATTATTACACTTAATCCTAACTAGAATAAAACATATATTGATAGGAAAATGTTAAAACAGCGTCCCTTGGTACTTGTTTGATTTAATTTTACTATTTGAAGTGAGTGACTTAAGTGAAATTTGAAGTGAGTGACTTCAGTGAAATGTGCAATTCTTCCTTTTTCAAATTGTCTTGGAAAGTGTTATTTCCAATTTTCGTTAACTTATCTAGTGCCCTAGGGATCACTTGTTAACAATGCCCATGTCGATTTTACCTTCTAAAGTGAGATCCTTTCTGAAGTTATAACGTTTGGTTCCTGGTGCTGGTTTTCCTAGAATTCCAATTTCCATTCAAGTTTTGTTTTTTCTGTCATTCAATAGTAATTTTTTTAGTTCCTTTTATTTTAGTAACATTTCCAAATAGACCTTCGTTATCAACATGAGCATAACATGACTCGCTAATTATGAGCTGGTACCTTCAGCTAGAGATGCCAGTAGCACGTTTGTGTACGACATAAAATGTTGTTGGTTTCGACTACTAAACTAACTGGAGCAATAAATTGAAAGACTGGGAGCCTTATCATTGGGTGATTTACACACTATAATGTATGAGAAAGCAGGGAGCAAATTCTGAATTTGTTTTACTGGATTTCCGCGTGAAATGAGGTTTGGTCCTGTTTTTCTGCTGAGTTTTAATATTAGTTCTTTGGTCATGCATTTTGATTGACTGTATATTGTCTACTTGGCTCAGGAGTATTCACGGTTGCCGGAATAGTGGATTCATTCATATACCATGGGCAAAAAGCCATCAAGAAGAGGGAAATCGGAAAATTCAGTTGACTTTTGCCGCATGCTCCTGTTGAACGTGCGATCTGGTTAGGCCTCGGTGCAGAAGACGACGCAAAACTGTTCTATATTATGGCGGAGGGTTGTTAAGAGTTTTAAAATTGGTGTAACGAATAGGAGGTTTTCATAGCAGTTTACGAGATGGAGTTTCTAACTTTGTTTACAGTGACCTCTCATCTCCAGTTAAAGTCATTTGCAGGTTTTCCGAGGATTTAATCATTAAAGGCAAATTCTTTTTTCTGTGTCTGGTTTCTTGAGTTTCCAGTGTTGAATTTTGTTTAAACTCTTGGGAGAGACATTGACTTTGTCTTAATCTCATCTTATACGACGGACCTGCATCAACTAAGGCTGGGTTGTGGCTGTCTGAAGTTTATCAGAGCGATACGGTGGCCTGGTTCTGGGCATATGGCTGGTCCTAGTGAACTACAGGGTTAATAACCCTTAAATGTACGAGTAGATAAATGAAGATGACCCTCTCATCACAGAACTTGAATATCAGAGACTTATACTTTTAGTACCTGACATTTTCCTAAACATGTCATTGATGGCACACTAAGAAGCACCGACACCCTTTGAGGATTTTCGTGTTGTGTCTGATACTCCAAAACTCTTTGACACTCTCCGACATGCGATCAACATGTGGTCAGAGCTCTAGACATGTCAGCAACACGCGAGTCCAGCATCTCGATATGCTATTTTAATTTTAAGCATTTTCAATAAATTAGGGGTTAGAATATAAATTTATTAAAAATATATATACTTAAGTCATATATCCAGTCACTCCATTATTAATATACCCAGCCAGCAAAAAAAAAAAAAATCTAATTGTGACTGATATTTTTATGTATATATAAAAATATATATTTGATATATAATGTGTCCCAACTCGTCGAAAGTCTCTATTTTTTAAGAAATGATGTGTCAGCGTTTTGTGTCGCGTGTCGATATCAGTGCTACTTAGATGGCATATATTCGTAGGTCTACCTCAATACTTTGTAACCTGATTTTCCATCAAATTATCCTCACACATTTTTCTAACTAAAACACTCAGATTGGTCTTTGCTCAACGCAATCAATTTAACTAGTCTATTCCAAATTATTCTCATTAGAGCTTGCACCTTATTTTTTCAGTGTCTGTTTTTTTTTTCTTGGGATAATTACTTAAATGCTTCTTGAACTTTGGCTCAATATGCAACTTAAACTTTCAATTTGTTCAATGAAATCCCTAAACTTTAGCTTAATATGTAACGTAATCCCTGAACTCTTAGTAAATATTCAATCTACTCACTGTGTTATTATATCTTTTGATTCAATTTAGTCTTTGAACATATAGTAAGAGTTCATTTAGTCCTTGAATATATAGTAAGAGTTCATAGACCTTATTGAACAAATTAAAAGTTCATAGACTATATTTGCACATTTGGCTAAAAATTATTTTGAACAAATTTAAAGGTCAGGAAACCATTTTGCACGATGAGTCAAAATTTATTTTTTAACTACCTAACACACTGCTCTTTCATTTGGGCTTAGGATCGGCTTTGAAAGACAAATCCTACACCAGAAGAGGTTTCACAGCACAAGAATGAATCCAAAATGTGACTAATTTATTAAAGCTTGAGTAACACGACCAATCTAGGGAAAATTTCAATTAAGGGCTTGAAATGCCATCAATTTCTTAAAATGGTCTGGACCACCACCACCACCCCCCGGAGAGCTCAGGGCGAGTTCTGAGAGTGACAAAGGAGGGTCGGTACTTGTTGGAGTTGGCTAGGAGGGGAAAAAGCTAGAAACAGAAGCGGGAGTTCGTGCTGCGCGTCGGTCGCCGTCGTCGCAGCCCGAGGATCCGGCCTCTTGGTACGCGGCGTGATCATCGTGAAAGGCCAAGAAGCTCAGGAGATGGGGAAGCTTGGTTCCGAGGAAAAACTGAAGCAGAATGCTTGAGCTCGAAGGAAGCATTTATCCGCCGAGAGTTAGCGGAGTTGGCTAGCACCTTTGTTCTGTGGCCAGGAGGCAACGGCCCCCAGTTGCCCGTTTTCTCATTCCTGTGACTCGTCTATTCTGGTGTGCCGGTCGACGATGGTTAGGGCACGAAGGGCGTCGATGGCTAACCCGATAGCGGCGGTGCGGCTGGAGTCGTGGTCTGGTGAAGGCTCGGGTGTGTGACGGAATGAACAGAGGAGATGGCGTCCAGGCAGCGGCTTGGAGCGGAACCTGGTGGCCAGCGTTTGGATTTGTCGCTGGTCGAGGTAGAGTCGGTGTCCGTCATCGTTGTTGTGCTCGAGCGAAGAAGACGCAGACGAACTTTCACACTTCTCCTCTTCTTCTTCTTCCTCCTCTCTCAGTTCCGTTCCTCATGTCTTCCCAATTGGCAACAATGGCCAAGACTCGCTCTTGCCCCAACCCTCTTGACTTATTTCGCCACCAAGACCAACAAGTCCACCATCTTCTATCTCATCGCCACCTCCTTCCTCTGCACTCTCTCCTACCTCGCTGCCTTCTGACGCTGCCCGGCGACTCCTCCCCCGCCTCTTCAGCCATGATCTTCCCATGCAGAACTCCAATCTCCGTCTCCGCCACCGCCCATCCCACTCCTCCGCTCGACTTCTCCGCTCACCACTCGGGGGATTTCTGCGCCCTGCCCTCCACGGCAGAGCATGACCTCGCTTTCCGTTGTGTAGTGCCAACTTCAGCGAGTACACCCCTGCGAGGAGGTGGCCTGGTCACCAAGGTTCGAGCAGGAGATGCTTGTGTACCAAGAGCGGCACTGCCCCGAGGGGGGCGGCAAGCGGCTCTGCTGCCGCTTGTCGGCGCCATGCGGGTACAGGAGGCCGTTGCGCTGGCCAGAGAGCCACGGGACAGTGGTTTGCGGAGCTGATGGTGGAAAAGAACCAGAATTAGGTCCAGTCCAAAGAAGACAAGTTCGTGTTTCCTGGCGGCAGTGGCCTTGCCGTTCTTGAAGGGAAAACGAAAAAAAAAAAAAAAGTCCCAAAGAAACAAAAAGGGAAAAAAAATCGGCAAATGTAAAATGAAACCCTTTTTTGAAACAACGGTGACACTTCAGGCCCTTATTTAAAACAAAGTTCACTTCAATCCCTTATTTAAGAAATTGAGGGCGCTTCAAGCTCTTATTTGAAATTTTCCCACCAATCTACGAGCACGAAATCAAGAGTAGATCGCAAAATTAGTATTATTGACGGGAGCCAATAATAGGTCTTAACGTGTGTACCTCGACGCGAAGAGTTTCTTTATATAAATCTAATTGATGGGTAATATGGCCAGGCTGCACAATGGCCAATGGCCATGCCAGCAATTTACCCGTGACTGACCAACAAATCAAGATAAGTTTCTTCCGAATAAAACCTGCACTAAAACATTTTCTTGCAATTGTGACCAATGGAGGAGGAAAAAATGTAACTTGTCCTGCACCTTCAGAATCATATTTGATTGCATAAATCCCAAAATGAAAAGAATGTAGCTCCTGCAAAATTCAATTGCTCATTGATGATGATGCTACGTATACCTGAACCGGCCTATTTTTTCTCAACGATCACCTCAGCAGACGCCTGTTTGATCGAAATATTCGAACACCTAGATCTAATGTCCTCAAACTCGGCATTTCGCCTTTCATCAACTGTTAACCATGATGATAGGCAACGATCGATCAAGTCTTCCCCTTGAGTTGGAGGCAGACTTCCTTTTGGAATCCTGATTTTCCCGAATCTTGTGATCCTTGCCAAATTTGCATCGGAGGGCTCGCTGGCATATGATTGTAGCACGTCTTTTATGGCCCCGCACCAAATCGGTCGCGCTACCGTCAGGAAGTCGTGCAAGGCCAGGACAGGAAGGTTGACACTTCCAAGATCAAATTCACTATGTCCCCCTCTTCCATGATAATCAGATCCCCCAATCTTCAAGAGACCGTAAGCATCCGCGAGATCACAGTATGCTGTTCAAAAAACAGAGTCAATCTATAGTATATACATGCTAAGCTACTAATATTTTATTATTTACTTTTGCTAAGAACATGTGAAATTGCATGCCCAAAATTCAAAACTAGTCCGACATTCTGAACAGTTTCAAATTCTGAAAAGTTAAACTCCAAACCTTGACATACATCTCTTGTAACACACATTTGCATATCAACCATATGTCATACTGCCTTATTTGAAAAATGGCAAACTGGTTGAATCATTCATAATAGAAATATTGTCCAAAGCCATAAAGCAGAAACTGAGACATCATAGCACCCTAGCGTTCAAAAACTCAATTTATTTACCTGCCAGTTTGCCATCGCTTCTATAGACTTCCACTCCATGAAGACCGGCATCCTTCAAACTTTTAACAATTGCAGCAGGGTTTTTCAGTGCCCATGGATGAGCAAGTACAGCTACGCCTCCTGTATCAGATATTAGTCGCACGGTTTCTTCAGCGGGAGGTTCGCTACCTCTGAGAAGAAAAAACATAATCATACTTTCATGTCTGCTAACTGCAAGTCACTTGCCTCTCGAAAAGACAATATTAAAACAAGTTAATTACATGGCATAAGCAGGTCCACCGTCGAAAAGGTATCGTGCAAAGGCTTGTTTTAGATTCTCCACATGACCTGCTTCAACCAAAGCACGAGCCACGTGCAGTCTTCCAGGAGCGACATCCTTGCCAGCAATCCTAGCAACTGCCTCCCACTTCAGAGGTAGCTTAAGCTTGTTCAGTTTTGTAACCATGTTCTTTGCCCGTAGAAATCGACCATCCCTTATATTACCCAAGACCTTCTCCAACTCCTCAAGCCTTGTGGGTCCACAGCTACTGTAATAAGCAAGAATGTGCACTGGTTCCTCCATAGATGACTCTCCTCTGTAGATTTCGTCACCCAGATGTCAGATTAATGAAACAAAAAATGAAAGTTGCATCAACAAAGGGCAATGATCATTATAGCTTTATCAGACCCACTACCGCCAAGTAACATTTTATATATCTCAAATGGGATGGCGAGCAACACTAACTCCTAAATAAACAAAGTTAAAAGTTCAGTAATCATTGGCAAGATTTGTCTGCTCTTATTACAATGCACCAAGATTGCTCGTTATGTAGATCCAAAAAATAGATGACCCCTCAAACTTTCCATCATCCTTAGTCAGAAAGCAGGAGTAGCACCTTGAATTGAATATGGTGCTGATTTCAACGCCTGGAATAATCTTGATGCCAAATTTCCGAGCTGCTTCCAGAGCCTCGGGGATACCCGATAAAGTGTCGTGATCTGTCAGAGCAAGAACTTTCACCTGTTATGAGTACATTGTACTAATTAACTTGTGCTACCCAAAGAGCATCAACAGCCGAAGCAACAGCTAAACGCATCCACAGAAAATAAGGAATAAACATCAGTAATACAAGTCAAGCCTTGAGAGTTGCTCGTGAGTCTTTAATTAACCACTCTTTTCTTTTTTAGAAAATGACAAATATTCATGATAAGAGAACCTTACAACACTGGATGTCTACAGAATGTAGAGAAGCTACTAAACATAAGGCTAATAAAACTTTAAATGAAATATATATATATATATATAAAATTGCACAGAGAGCGGAAGTCCTCCCCAATAAAAAATTTGGTAATGCTTTGGAGGTTAACAAAGGTAAGTTTTTTCAATAATTACAACTTCCACTGGATGCAATGTGGAATACCTTCCCATATTTTGAATCATCGAACTCCCAGCTTCTGCACAAGCCTTTAACTAACTTCGGCATGGTCAAAATTAGAATAGATTTTGCTGGTTCTGAATACCAAAGCCGAATGGCAACGACAGTGAGGAATAGGTGATTAACTGACTCATGATCTCTTCTACAGTTGGAATAACATCCAACTATAATCACCTTCATCTTACACATTAATAAATTTATCTGATTACATGAAGTAAAGTTAACTTTAGAAGGGGATCTAAAATTTTCTGATCTGCTCTTAAGGAAACTGGATTTGCGTGAAACTACAAAATCCTCGTAAAAGGAATTGAAAGTAAACAGACCTTTTTTTTTTTTAGATTTCATATCAGTTTCTCATTATTACCACCCTGGATTCTCAATCCATTTGACTTCTAAGGAAGTTTGAAATGTGGATCTCTTAAAGATCCTGGAACAGTGAATAATTCTAGGACCCAAGCAAACATCCCATCATTTCACCTTAATAACTTTGGCTCCAATCCCATCATTATAGACAGAAACAAGGAACCAGTCTAAAAGAGAGGTTTTAAATTCTGGAAATTACGCCATCTACCAAACCAGAACATTGCTTTTCTCCCATCACCCATGGTGAAAGTGGTACTGACTGCAAAAACATCCTTAACCTTCCCGATATAATTCCAAACTGCCAAATCTTAAGAACGCGAATTTGCATGGCCATATTCAATAGTTTTCTTGATAATTAGCTCAATCTTTCTTCAGCAAACCTCCATAAGCGTTCAACAAATAGAGTTGATTAATTAAAAAAATGAAACTTTCTGATACCACTCCTCATTTGCAGGATGCCGAGAAACCAAATGCTTTTGGACAGACAGCTTATCCAAATAACTTTCTAGAAATTTAATAGGCCCCTCACATGGAAAAATTATACGCAACATGTAACTCTAGTAGAACTTCTCACGACTAGCACACGTCTCCTAGGTATAAACATACTAGTTTCATTGATCATCTGTATTTTGTAACAGAGCAGAGGACAAAAGTTTGAACCATGCCATTGCCTCTTATCTACATTATCCATCTCCTTAGAATGGTTATCTCCTATTGATTGTTTGAAGCGGCTGTTTTCACGTCCGCATCCTGCGTGAAGTCTGGTACACAAGCGAGGGGGAGTATTGAGAGATGGACCAATTTCCCAACACTTGAGCTTTTGAGCAAAAACAGTTTCTAACAAGATGTACCATCAATATGTATTGCAAGTGCAAAGGAAAGAAAGATAAAAGAAGTTCAAGTGCAAGAATCAGGTTTGGTTTTACTCTAACCCTTGGAGGTACCCTCCATTTCTGCGAGCCCCTGAACTGAGAAGATACACAACGAAAACACCAAGCTACACATTCCTCTGTTTCTTTTTTTAGATGAAGAAACAACGTCAAATTTAGATAGAACAGCCTTAGAAAAAAATCTCAAACCCCAAAATCATCCCTTCAGAGATTGCACAAATAGGAGGGCCAAAGAAATTAATAACCTTTAAGGAGAAAAATTACTGACCCCATTGGCATGAGCTCGTTCAACGAGCTTGGAAGGAGACAAGTAGCCATCGCTGCACTTGGAGTGGCAGTGCAACTCGAAAACCACTCTCTGCCCAGTACTCTTCTGAACCCCAAAGTCATCGACCCACTCGCTCAACGACGACGACGACTGAGAATCCAAGAAGACCCACTCGCTCACGGACTTGAAGGCGAGCGCCTGCTCGACCGTCATCTTCCTCTTGCTGCCTCCGCGCTTCTTCTTCTTGCTCCTCTTCTTCGCGTCTCTCTCTCCCCCCGGCATCGCTACTCCCCTCTCGCCGAGCTCTTCCTTGGGTCAAAGGGGAGGCAGAGATTCAAATCAAGACCAAAGATTTAAAGCCAAAAGCCAGAGACGTACGTGGGAAGAGTGTGATTGGTGGGTCGTCTCGTCGCGGGGTCCCGAGAAGGGAGAAAGTGGTGGGGGCAAGTGAATTGTCGCTGTTGCTGCAGGACTTGATTTGGGCGTGACGGCTCTGAAGATTGCGAAGCGTGCGTGCCGAGAGGATTGGGTTGGGTTGGGTTGCGCTCTTGAAGCTGCGCGAGTTGTCGCTGTTTCTTGCTGGCTTTTGGCCAGACAGGTGTCCCTCATCTTGGTAGTTGGTAGGGAAGATGGTCCTTTCCAATGATCCTTCGTGTAACAGGTACGAGTGCAAAATAGTCCGACAACACGAAAGCCCGCACGGCCCGGATCGATTTTTTCGAGCTCGGATTGCAGCGGGCCGGGCCGCCAGGCCAATTTTTTTTTGGGTTCCGGCCGGTCTGAGCCATCGGGCTTCCCATACCGAAGCCCAAATAGGCCCGGATCCGTCCGAAACTTATTGCGGAAAAGATCTGATTACAAAAATAGTAATTGAACTTTAGTCCAATTTGCAACGTTGTCTCCAAACTTTTGTTCAATATGATCCTTGAACTTTAGCCTAATGTGAAATGCCGATCTTGAACTTTTGATTTGTTCAATACGGTCCATGAACTTCTAGTGAACGTTCAATCTATTCTCTAAATTGTATGAAAATATTCAATATTGTCTTTACATTAAATTCGAGATTAACGATATTTGTTGGTTTGGCTTCTAATCCGGTACGTATGCATGTTGGACCAAAAAAAGTTACACGCCGATTATCCTCGTAAAATATTCAACTCAAATTAGAATATAATAATCCTCTTAATTTGTTCAATTGGGAGAACTTAATATTTATATTATTTGAAGACGTGAATAATTACATCTTGATTTGCGTCAAGTATCATACGTGGATAATCCATGTGTAGTGTTATTTTTTTGTCCACCGTTCAAACTTACCGAATTGAAAGCCAAATCAGCAAATTTCGTTAACTAGAATTAACGAAATGAAGACATTTGATATCTTCCTATAGCCTAGAGACAAGATTGAATATTTTCGAAAAGTTCAGGGATCATGTTGAATAAATTAAAAGTTCAAGGATGAGATTGTACGTTCGCTAAAGTTAAGAGACGGACAACATGGAACATTAGGCCAAGGCTCAAAAGGCACTTGTGTCGTTTTTCCTAACGAAAACAAAAGATGTATTGACACACTCCCAGGTCGAGAGCACGAGCATCCATGAGAGTGGACCCCCTAGTTTCTTTTGTGTCGCGTATTATGATCGAAGGTTTTCGAACAGGAAAGCAAGCTTTCTGATGATCCAAACGGACAAAACCCTAAATGATCATTTTCTCCTGAAACTCATTGTTCAATTGAAGTTCAATGATGTGTGAGGGTTCCTGATTTGTGTCTTGCGCCCGAGCCCAACGAGTGGTGACATCGTATGTTATTTTCTTGTTTTTGGACAAGAAGGCCTCTCGGATTGGGGCAAAATGTGCATGGGCGATGGACATCAACAGTTAGCCATCCAGGAAGTACTAACACTTTTCGGGGACATTCGTGTCGTGTCCGACACTCTCCAACATGCGATCGACAGACGGTCAGTGTTGGAAAATTTAGCGAATGGGATGAACAACGGAATCAGACTCTGAGGCGTGATAGCACTCTCTTTAAGGAATTATTTGCCCAACAGCGTTGCTAATGGTTACCGGCAAAGATTCTCTAGGATACAACAGAATCTCAAATAAGAATATTAGGTAGCAATTCTAATATTCCTCCAAGAACTCTCTATGAAACAACCGAAAAGAATATTGTATCTCTTTTGAAAAGAAATGAAAATCTAAAATTGAAGAAGTGAAGCTTTGAAAATGAACAGAATAGTTGAATATATAATGAGAAAAAAACACACATTTTCGTGTCCGAAAAGTAGTTAATTCTCATACAACTCTTCGTGTCCGAAAATAGTTTATTCGATCGAACCTTTTCATTATCCGAAAAACAGTTTATTCGATCACACTTTTTCATTATTCAAAAAACAGTTTTTGTCTGAAAGATTGCAACTTTTCGAAGGTTGAAAACTGCTAACTATGACAGACACAACTCTTCATGTCTGAAACTATCAAGTCTGAAGAGTTGCAACCATTGGACATAATTAATCAATTAAAATTCGAAATCAATATTAAAAAACAACCGCAACTCCTAAGTGAACAGTCACACTGTTTCGCTAAGACATTATAGTTAATTTTATTAAATTTATTTTCGGAAAAAAAAATAAGAATATGATTGTTGATTAGTGCCAATTATTACCTGCAATCGCGCAAAGTGTTAACTAATAATCGCGCACCCGTACGCGTGTATAGTGAGGTCTAGCCTACTTGTCTATTTCTTTATTTAAAAAATTATATTAACCTTCTAACTAATAAAGTAACTTATACTCTTTCTCCCATCTTATGTGGGATTGAAAAAAGTGTACTTTTGTTTGTTTTACAAACAAACTTCAACAGTCAGGGCTCTAAACATGCCGGTGACAAGCGGTGATACTTAACTAGCCATTCGAATAATTAAAAAAAAAAAAAAAAAACTAGCCAAATTTTCCACAAAGATCACCGTTTTGGTCCTTTGCGAGGCAGGAGCATCAAAGCTTGGGAATCGCATCGATCAACTCGCAAACTCAACTCAAGTGTCATTGCTTAATCAACACCCATTTGTTAATCATGCAAACAAGTTGGAATTCGGCTAGGATTTAACCCCATTGGGTCCAAAACGTCCGAGATGGAGTTTTCAGAACTTGAAGAGTGAATGCAGATTGATGGGCACGGCTAGTGGTTGATTTGCAAGGCTGGAGGGTAAAAAGTTCGAACTCTTTACTTATGTCTTTAATGTTTCGAAGTTCCCAAGTCCTAGTCCTTTCACAAATTGGAAGTGCATTCTCACCGTAATAATTCAAAATTGAGTTTGATAATACATGGGAATTACTCTCGGGTGAGCGAATTCCTTTTCAGTTCTTCATCCAATTCCTTGGCGGTGAAGCTCGAGTTCTTTACCCGTATGGACGATGGTTCGTTCCTTTATGCCTTGGAGGCGAACTTCATCTATCTCGATCATTATTTCTTATTTTTGGGATATTTGCACTAGAAATCTTAAAACTTATCGTGAAAGTGCAATTGAGTTCCAAAACTTTCAGAAAGTGCAATCAAGTCCTAAAACTTATCAAATTGGTGCAATCGAGTCCTTCCGTTAACTCTGTCCAATTCGGCTAACGGAAATGTTGCAACATTTTTTAATACTTTCTCTCTCTTACGTGACAAAAACAAGAAAGATAACTAAAAAAATGACGTCATTTTGGTCTAAATTTGATTCTTAACATATATTAATAAATTTAAATTAAGAACAATCTAAATTATGAATAGAACAAAAAGAAGTGTAGGCCCTCGCCACTGTCGCCTGGGACCGCCGGCCCCCGCCCAATGGCCAGCGACCCTAGCCAATTGCAAGCGAGAGCTTGCAAGCCGTCACCTAGATTTGGGCGAGGGTCGCCGAACCTCGCCTAGATCAGGCCGAGGGCCACCGGGTGGGGCCCTCGACCCAAACCGCAAGCTAGGGTCGCCAGCCACTAGTAGGGGCCCGGCTACCCCACCATCGCCGGGTGGGGGCGACTGCAGCCACTGGTTTTGTTTTGTTTTATTTTTTAATTTAATTTAATTTAATTAACATATTAACAATCAAATTTGGACCAAAACGACGTCATTTTAGACTCATCTTTCTTATTTTAGCCATGTCAGCGTCACATAGGAGATTATTGGGAGCAGTCCTATGAATTAACACTTGTTAATCTCATGCTCTCGAGTATTATTGGGATTTGGCTTACTATGCTATACTATGTTATAGTACACTACATTGCGTAATGTTGTTTTTACTATTTATTGTGTTTGGCTCTAAAGATAACGAGCGTGTAAGGGCACGGTGTAGAGTATTGCAAGATATGGGTTGTTATGATTGAGTCGTGGCCGTCTTATTAAATGAAATTGATTGTCATTGGATGATTTGCTGTATTATTGGGATCGGACTGACATGACTCACCCAAATGTCGACACGACATATCTTATAGGTCAGGCCGACAATGTCACGACCCATTCGCCATCGCACAGCCGGTGCATTGAGAACGAGCTTAGACGACTCCTCGTGATCTCTTTTTTCTTTTTTCTTTTCTCATATTATCAAAGTTGGATAAGCAATCCCAATCTCGCGTTGGCTTACTCTATCCAGGTTTTTATTTGGACTTATCCGTGCTTATAAACGCCGGGATAGAATTAAGTGCCAACCCAATCATCCTACCAAACTCGCCCTGAGCCTGCGACGGTGAGGGCCAACTTTCGACCACGGAAGAGAAAATTTCAGTAGCCGAAGCACTTGGCTCACGACCATTGAGATTGACCCTCACTGTCGCAGCCGTCAAGCTCCCACCTTGGCCTCTCTCATCCCCTCCGAGCTCGAACGACGTCCTTCTCTTCAATGTCTAGACGGAGGCGGGGTCGCATCAGCTTCACTCCTCAATGACCCTCTCTCTCAAAGCTTCAAAAGCTTTGGCCACGACCCTCCCTGCTTCGCACCCCAACTATCTCAAGGTACGGTTGCTGTTACCGCTCTGTTTCTCTTTCCACAGCTGCTCACCATCGATTTCCGACGAGCCCACGTCAGTTTCTGAATCTCTGTACCGAGACTTGATCTTGACTACGGTCGCGAGAAAGCCCCGGGCTTTTGCGAACAAGAAGTGGGTGTCTGATGAGTTCCGAGAACTGGTTATTAACCCCGGGTTGCTCGTCCGCGTCCTGAGCTCGATTCGCGCGAAACCCAGGATCGCTTTGCGGTTGTTTAGATGGGTCGAGATGCAGGACGGTTTTATCCTGTCTGAGCACGCGTTCTGCGTGGTTCTTGAAATTTTGGTGGAGAACAATTTGATGCGGTCAGCTTACTGGGTGGTGGATAGGGCGGTGAGTCTCAACATGGATGAGATTCTCGATGTTTTGATTGGCGGGGGAGTGCGGTTCGAGGTCTTGGGGAAGCTTCTCGATATTCTGCTGTGGGTGTACACCAAGAAGTCGATGATTGGGCATTGTCTATCGACCTTTGATGAAATGGTAGGGAGAGGGATCTTGCCGGACGTGAAGAACTGTAATAGGATTCTCCGGATTCTTAGAGATAAGAAGCTAGTAGTTAAAGCTCGAGTGATCTATAGGACGATGGAAGAGTTTGGCATAAAGCCGACCATTGTCACGTATAATACTTTGTTGGATTCGTATTGCAAGGAAGGTGAAATGCAGCAGGCACTGGAGCTCTTGGCAGAGATGCATAAGAGAGAGTGCTTCCCGAATGATGTTACTTACAATGTGTTGATAAATGGGTTGTCCAAGAATGGGGAGCTAGACCAGGCCAAGGGACTGATTGAGAAGATGCTGAAGTTAGGATTAGAGGTCTCGGCACACACTTATAATCCTTTAATTTCTGGGTATTGCAGTAAGGGATTGCTTGTTGAGGCTCTAGGTATTGAGGAGGAGATGGAAGTTAGAGGGGCATCTCCTACTGTGGCAACTTACAATGCCATGATGTATGGCCTCTGTAAATGGGGGAAGATGGTCGATGCTAGACAACAACTCGCAGAGATGGTCAAGAGGAATTTGCATCCGGACGTGGTTTCTTACAACACTCTTATATACGGCTATTGTAGATTGGGGAATATGAAAGAGGCCTTGCTCTTGTTTGAGAAGCTACAATATCATGATGCTGTTCCTAATACCATCACTTACAATACCCTTATAGATGGCGCTTGCAGGAACGGCGACTTGGAGTTTGCTCAACACTTGAAAGATGAGATGATTCATCTAGGGATTCCTCCTGATGTTTATACTTATACCATCCTGGCAAATGCATCGTGTAAGTTGGGTGATTTATGTTTGGCTGAAAGCTTCTTCGATGAAATGTCGCGCAAAGGATTGGAGCCTGATCGTGTCTCGTACTCAACTTGTATAGTTAGTCAGCTCAAGCTAGGTGACTGTGGTATGGCGGTTGGCCTGCAAGAAGAAATGCTGGCAAAGGGTTTCCCTCCTGATTTGATCACTTACAATATATTTGTGCATGGGCTTGCTAAATTAGGCAACCTAGAAGAAGCATGTGACCTATTGCAAAAGATGGTTCTCAATGGTTTTTTGCCGGATCATGTAACTTACACCAGCATAATCCATGCTTTCTCAGAGACGGGCCAGCTCAGAAAAGCAAGAAAGCTGTTTATAGAGATGCGGAGCAAAGGGTTAGTACCTTCAGTTGTGACGTACACCGTGTTGATCCATGCCCATGCCGGCGAGGGTGGGCTACAGGGGCTACAAATGGCTGTTACTTACTTCTTGGAGATGCAAGAGAAGAATATTACCCCTAATGTGATCACCTACAATGCTCTGATCAATGGCTATTGCAGAGCGAGGAAGATTGATCAGGCTTACAAATATTTTGCCTTAATGGAGAGGAGAGGAATCCTTCCTAACAAGTATAGCTATACCATATTAATAAATGAACACTGCAATAGGGACAATTGGCAAGAAGCTCTGAGTTTATACAAACAAATGTTAAGTAGAGACGTGCAGCCTGATTTTGTCACCCACAGTGCTTTGATGAAGAAATTGAACCAAGACTACAAGCTGCATGCAGTTCAATTGCTGGAGGATCTGATTACAGATAGTGCAGAATTTGCTTCTGCAACGACTTGAAGTTCTATGCAGCATCTTTAATCTAAAGGCCTTGTGAGCTGCAGACGTGCTAGTTCTTAAGCTTGCCACTTTGTTAATTTCAAAGTGGTTTCAACCATGCATGAATTCCCTGACCAGTTCCACAAGTAAGAGTTGCATTATCTTAGAGTTTGTCTGTCAGTTGCTTGTGGTGTATCTTTTACTCTTTGCATTTACCATTCATTTTTAACATTCACTAATATTGATATCCTGCTTAATTTCTTTCTGGTAATATGCTTTTCAGGTGGAACTTCTAATACATCAAGGTCAGAGACTAAACCTGCTGGTATGGTTGTTTATACAAAAAAATTTCCCCCTTTATGGGCATTAATAATCTATACGTGACCAGATTTTGAAACTATCTTCCAGTCAGAGGCTAAATAGTGATATAGAGGCGATACCGAGCATGAGGTTGAGATTCATAGCATAAAGATATTGTATTTTCCCAGGAGATCCTTGGCTGTGAATAATACGATATTCAGAGATTTCTGTAATCTCTTCTTTTTGGTTGGTTCTCGGTGAAGAGCGAAGAAGTAGGATTTAGATAGCCGACCCTTGCTAGTCCGCATGGTTGAGCCATTCTGCTTCTTTGTATATTATACATATTTTTATTGGAGAATCAAAGTATTCGTTTTCATTGGCCTCATTAAATCAATGTACTTTTCATTCTTTAACTAAATTTGAGCCTAAATTGGATATTTGGTGATGATTTGGCATCTTCTGCTTTACTAATTATACATTGTTCTGTGTTGTCTTCCAGAGAAAATGTGACGTAACTCAAGAGACAATCTATGCATCAACAGAGTCTTTAAAAGTAGTAAGTTAGGAATGAACTTATTATAATCGTTTGTACGCGCGTATTTTACAATGATTGGCATGTTTAAAGATTATTGTACTTATATATTTATTTCCAAAGAAGTGCTTCAGTTTCTGATCTATGGTAATTGGTTCCTAGCCTACAGTCCTTTTTGGTGGATCATATATAATTGCAATATTTTACTAAAGAGTGCATAGTTATGTATATACGTGGCTTCCCTTCTGAAGCTGTTTTGTACAGGCCCTATAGGGCGGTACTCTCTTCATGGACTTTTGTTTATCTTTCAGAAGAGAAGGAAAAAGAAAAGAGAGAACATTATAGGTGACGAGATTGGAATATTTCTAATTAAATGAAGGATGCGCAAAGTTATTGGACCAGTAGTAACTGCTAAGAATAAGCTGGGGAGATTGGGGAAGGGGCAAGGGTAAGGATTGTTGACAATTCTGACTTTAAAAAATTGGAGACTTGTGCGTAGTCAGCCTGCTAGAATAAGTCCTTACATTCATCTAGTTTTGTTTGAACTATTGTAAGCGACCCATAGTGTACTTTGTTTATGACAATATCTGCATGATAAGAAGTTTTAGGATGGATGATGAACTCTACCCTATTTCAGAATTCATTCTCGAGTAATGGATGGTCAACCAAGACATCTTAAGATTTGATCAAGAATAGGAAGATCTTACAAATTCTAAAAAGTATAGGAAATATTAAAAGTCAGTTGAAATTGGATATTTTATGCTTTCGGTAACTGTTAAGATCAAAATTACAAAGAACTATCACCTTAACTGCCTGCATCATCTCTTAGTGCAACCATAACTGGGAATGTGTTGTTTACCAAAAAATGAAAATATCAAAAAAATAAGTGGGAATGTGTTATGCCATTCATCTTACACATGCTATTTATCCCCTAGCTCTTTCATATCTGTCAACAGATCACATAATGTTCGTTGTCTTTTGTCCGTACATGGATAGTTTGCTCTTATGCTGATGATAAACCAATTTTCTATATTTAAGTGCTGAACTTAGTATATTTTGTCTTGTAATAGAGCTCTTTTAATGGGTTCTTGAACTCTTTTTGCTTATCAATTTGCTCCTTCTTGGTGCCCTATAGTTAAGTTACTTTTACCTATCAAAAAATTAGAAAAATGGTGAACTTAGGTTCTAGATCTGTTACTCTTGAGTGATGTTTTCATCCTTGATGACATTTATGTCAATAGTTCAACCGTTGACTCATCTTTGTCAAGCATTGTATTGGAACCTAAGTTGTGCATGAAAAATGTATGTATTGCTGTAATATAGAAAGTCAGGGGACACCCAAATGAAACAGCGTGCCTAATCCATCATCTTTTTGTGTTTATGCAAACTGAGTGAAAAGCTGGACTTTCACACGAGTTGCTTAATTACTAGGATCTTCCTGGTTACAAATAGGTGCACGGATGGACCTCGGATTAATGACTTAATGAAGCAAGGTTTATAGTTATGAGAAATTCGTAACATATTGAGGAGCAAAATTAAGCCTTTTTAGTTAGATTTTTTTTTTATATTTGTCTTGGTTTAATTTTTTACATTTGACGTTGCTCTGTAACATATAAGAAGCTCTCCTTTCATGTATTCAGTAGGGGAAATTCCATGGTTTACTACTCCAGATTGGATAGCTCGTCATTCGCTTGCTTAATAGTTCTATTTTTGAATAATTTCCTATGATTGGATAACCTTCTTCCAGTATATCTTAATGGAGGGCTGAGACTCTGGTCTCAGTGTTAATCTGGAGTTTTATTTGATAGTAGAATCATGGTTGCTCCACATATTATGAACAAGCCATGCCTTAGCATATGACTATGCCTTTCGTGGGGCCATTCAGACATTTACTTTCTCCATGGTATTTCTGCTGGAAATTTTACTATTTCTTGTATTGTCGTTTTTTTGCTTGTATTTATTTTTCAGTTTAGATTTTTCGCCAGTAGTAGTTATGGTTTGATGCTGTCATTTTATTAAGTTAATATTGCAATTGCCTCTATAAGAAACTATGGGCAACAGAGCATTCCGCTGCTGAGTATTCACACGACTGATCCTTAAGCATTTATACTTTGATCGTGAACGCTCCACACCATTCAGTGAGGCTTTCATACACTCAAAACTTGAGGTCAATCAGATCTCTCCTACTCTGGAATTCTTTCAGTAGCAGAATGGTTATCCTGTACTGCACTTTATGAGTTTCTTTTCCTTTTTGCATCCCCTATTGCTCAAGATTCAATCTAAAGAAGGAACTTTGGGAGTTCACATTTATTCTTGTGTACACTGCATGACAAATTTTTGAATTCTCCATTTATTATGTGACTCATAATCTATCTCATCATTGCAAACCAAGACTACTTAGCTCATCGCTGTGACATTTATGTTAGTGGTGTTTTCACAGCCAACCTAATAATAATCCTTATCATTTATCGTCTGTCATCGGCAGCAGCAATGGACGATGTGGTTGAGAAAGACTCGTCAGTGAGGGACCGCTCGACCGACACGTCCTCCTCGTCCTCAGAATCAACAGCCGCCTTCATATTCTCAATCTCATGTGCGATCTCCGCCATCTCAGGACGCTTATCTGGCGACTTGTCACAACACCGGATCGCAATCTGCAGCAACTGGAGCATCCCGTGGGCAGCACTTCTCTGCACTGATATCTCAGAGTCAAAGATCTCTGCGGTCCATTCCTCTCTCACTGCCCGGTGGACCCAGCTGCAGAGATCCACGCCTTTGACTCCCGGTGGGGCTGCATGGGCACTGACTCGGCCACTGAGCAGTTCGAGAAGCATGCAACCGTAGCTCCAGACGTCGGTCTTCGGGTAGATCCGTCGTGTGGTTTGGTATTCAGGGGATTTGAAGCAGATCATGAATTGCGCGGTGATGGGGAGCGCGATGAGAGAGGAGAGGCCGTAGTCAGAGACAAGGATGTTGTCGTTTTGATTGAGGAGCACATTGGTTGATTTCAGGTTCCCATGTGGAATGATGTTATTTGTTCTTGAGTTGGAGTTGACGTGGAGGTGCTGTAGGGCACGAGCCACGCCTCGAGCAGCTGATAGTCTGGAGTTCCACCTGAATAGGACCCGTTCTTTGCTTCCCCTTCCACCTACGGTGATGGTTTTTACTAGATGATAATCACAACATGCACAAAGTGCCACAAAGTAGCATATTTATGCACATAAATTATTGGAACTTCTATATTTTTCTAATTCTTGAAGAGTGAGATTATGACAATGTAAACGAAAAAATCTCGAGCATGAAGAAGTCTTATAAAAATGAAAAGGGAATGGATAGTAATGGATTGAGTGAATCAGTGTGTAACCATCACTCTAATTCCCAGATAGGAAGGGCTGATTCGATTGGACCGGTTTGTTTCATTTATTCTTTTAATTATGACCTGACCAGTCAAGAATCCGTCAAGTGTGATGTTGACCATTGTTGAACTGGTTGACCGAATCTTTGACTTTTCAAAAAGTTGAGAGTTGTTTGCAGTAACATGCCATGACCTCTGGCATGTGCAATGAGCGTGTTGGCCATCTGAGCTAGGCGCTCACTTTGGGCACGGTGGCTAATGTATATCTTTTACTAGTGAACTGTGCAGCCCATTCACCAGCGGTTCCCTCTAGTTGGTGCATTTCCTACAGAAAAATAAGGACTTACTATTTTGTTTGTGTGTAATTTGCTTGCATAATGATTGATGTAGGGTTTTCAGAAGCAGTGGCTTAGAAAGAAGGCTTAATGCTTGCTAAAAATGGGGGATGGCCAAAAATAGTTGTTGAGACCAACTCAGAGCTGGCGTTCAAGTTGCTTTAAAGGCCACAGCTTGGAACTGATTGGCAGCTGGAACCAGTGGTTACTGATATTTGATCTACACAGCAGCTTTCAGCGGTAGGATTTGCTTGTTTTCCTTACTTTTGTTTATGTTTATAGACATTGCATATTATAAGTATGTAATTAGGTTCCATAGCTCTACAAGCTAACTAGCTTTTTCTGACTTGGTATGCTGGGTTATACGAAATCTTGTTTACTTCCTCATGTTTCTAAGACAAATGACCAATAAATATAATGTCTAATGACTCGGCGCTGAATGAGTTGAGAGGGACATCCTAAGGCTAATACTCAGGTCGTGGTGAATAGTGTTGTTCCTGGTCATTGATGTGCTTTCCTGTCCACGAATAGATTTGGTTCGAAAGCCATAAGAGAGAGAAGGAGCTCACCGTGAATGCGGTTGAACAAGTTGCCTTTCTCTGCATATCTGTAGATCAACAGCTTCTCTTGCTTAGAGAAGAAGTAGGCAAGAGGAGGAATCAGATTCGGGTGCTTCTGATCGGCGAGCAACTGCAATTGCCTCGTGAACTCCTCGCTGGTCATCGGCTTCAGATCCCTCATTCTCTTCACCACAAGGGCCTGCCCATTATCCAAGATTGCCTTGTAAGTGTTGCCGAAGATGCCTTTCCCAAGTCCCTCTGCAGATGCTTTCAAAAGATCACTCAATTCAAACCCTCCACCATTTTCCAAGAATATAAGCTTCCCTCTATCTTCTCCTCTCTCGACAACTCTACCCCTCTCAACCGCCTCGCTTTTGTCTTCTTTCCCCTCCTCTGCTTCTTCAGCTCGCCTATTCTGTTGGGTCATAATTTTTTTGAGCTCCTTGGCCTTCTTGTTGTACAAGATGAACAGCAAGATCACAGCAAGTAGAGCCACGACGTCGAACAGCAGAAAAAGAATAGCAAAGCCAGAAATGGGAGACTGTTTGCTTTTTTTAGTATCATTATCTGCAGTTCCGGAAGGATTGGAAGACGACGGGCCATCGCTCACTGAGTTGTGGACACTGGAGTTATTACAGGAGTTAGGTGTGGGCGATCCACATAGTCCCAGGTTGCCCGAGAACGAATCCAGGCTGAATGATTGAACAACTTGCGTCAATGGGATTTGCCCACCTAGATTGTTGTTTGACACATTGAAGGAGATCAAGGTAGGTTGATTGAACTCCGGGATTTTCCCTGTCAAGTTGTTGTTCTGGAGCTGCAATGATGCTAGTAAAGCTAGACTCAGGAGCGACTCTGAGATTGGACCATGGAACTTGTTCCCCGAGAGGTCGATTTGGGCCAACTTCTGATTTCCTGAAAAATTCATTATATTCCCCAGAAGTGCATTGTTCTTGAAGCTCAGGATTGACAGCTCGGGGAAGTCAATGAGGGCATCAAAATTGATCAGCCCCTTCAGCCCCATACCTTCCAGTACTATTGCTGTGACGCGACCATTGTTGCACTGAATTCCGTACCATCTCGGCGGGTCGTCCATATAGCAATGTATGCCGCTCCAGTTACTGTTCAAGAAAGGGTTGTTGAAAGCAGCTCTCAGAACATAAAGAGCCTCTCTCTCGTCTCCATCGTAACCTAGCGGCAGAGCACTACTTGCGGTGATCCTGTGGTTTAGCAGCAAGATGAGTAAGGCTAGGAATAATTTTCCAAGCGACATTGAAGAACGCATTATGATGAACATGAGAAGGTGGAGGTGTGTTTCTGGGGATCTCAGCGTTGACGATAGTGTAGTAGAAATTGCTTATACATATGCTCGGATGCTCGATGAAATCGCGGATATACTCCTAGGTGAAACCATGCCACAGCTATTAGGTGGCTTTTTTTGAAGATGGAACCAAGACAGTCTTGTTGCATCTGTGTACTGGACACTTCTCAGCTGAAACTTCCTAGACAGGCTGTCGTCACATTGTACCTCATTGAAACTGCTAAATCTTATGGGATATTCCCTCAATTATGACCCCCTAATGATTATTTACTACCTATTTGTCATCACCATCCTTGTTGCAGAATCCAGTTTGTCTGTGGAGAGAATTGTTTGTTTTTTCTGTGTTTATATGGTCAATCTAGCAACTTTAGTTTGGTGCCATCTGATTTTCGCAAATTCGCGAAAGATTTCCTTGATTATCTACTTCGTTTTGTTTTTGTAAAGAGCAGAAAAGAAACAATATTTTGGTAATGTCTTAGCTTTGGCCATGTAACCGTGAGTATAAAATTGCAATGTCCATTTGTATTTGTAAAGAGCAAAAAATAAGGGCTTGAAGTGTCCTCATTATCTCAAATAAAGGCCTGAGGTGGGCATTGTTTCAAATAAGAGCCCGAAGTGGCCATACCTGTTTCAAAAAAGGATATGACTCACTATTGATTAGGGCCATACCTGTTTCAAAGGAGATTTTCCCTTTAAATTATTGGTCATTACCCACTTCGATAAACTCCACGTGGAAAATCTCCTTGTCCATGTCATTCGATTAAAAGTATCGAAAATCGATCACGATCGTTCAGACAACACGAGCGGCTCAAATCTGTCTAAGTTTCAATTTTTTCCCCAAGGCCAATTTATCTACCAGTACAACCATTTGATTCATTCTAGTTCAAATTCTTTACAATCCAAGAGCCCCAGGAGTGGTTTTGCTCTGTCCAGCCTCAAAGTAAAGGATCAAAATGGCCAACATAACAATCACGGGCAATGCTCGATCTCGGCCAGCTTTAACCTCTCCAGCTTCTCCACCTCCGGAATGTAGACCCCGTCCTTGATTATCCCGCTGAGGCAAAGTGCGTCGAAGAACTTGCCTCGCGGGTAGCCCTAATCACCCGTGGGATTGGCGAATTCTTGGTGGTCTTTGACCTGGTGTGGCTCTCTCCACTGACTATGAGTCTGGGTTGAAGAAGTCGACCCACTCCACTATTGGGATGCGGTTTATACTCCCCATCGACAGGAAGGCATGGGGATTCCGCTTCTCGATGAGCGGGCAAGAGTCCGGGAGGCCGCCTAGCGAGAGTCGCAGGGGGCAGCCAGAAAGGGCTTTATAGGTTGGGTCTGTATTTTATTGATAGTTTGGGCTTGGGACCATGAATAGCTGTTGTGCCTCGTATATTTAATCCTTGTCTCTTATAATTGAGAGATGTAACAGAGAGGTGAATGTGCTAATTATAGTGGAGTCGCCTGCTAGATATGGCCCTGATTTAAGGGTGAATCAGGATAAACTTTGTGTCTCGATTTTTCTTTCTCGCGTTTACTTTCTATTTCGTTGTATTTGTGCGTCTAATCCTAACACCTAGGAGGATGAGTTGAGTTCCCAAGGAGAATGGGGCGTTTGCGCCAGGGGTAGCCCAGGCCTCGAATCATGGGATGCTACTGCATGACTAGCCCACGAAGATGCCGACCACAACGGCCATGGCCCACCGGGCTGTGGATGAGCTCGGCCTCTCGATACCACTTGAGGATTGCCGGGTCCTTGCGAAGCCCGAGCGGGTCAAACCCAAAATCACCTGGGAGCCTGCATCTTATTGTTTCCATAGCTCAAGAGGTTGGAAGGAGATAGTCTACAAATTGGAGGTGAAAAAAAAAACTATGACTGTGAATGAGCTTCAGAGAAGAATGAAACTTAAATAATACATTCGTATCATCATTCTCAATTTAGATGAGAGAAGGATTTCAAAGTGTTGATGTTAGGCCAAATTATACAAATTGAGTGAACCTATAAAGATTTCAGTATCATTTGTCTTGGATAAACGAATTATCTAAAACGTATCTAGGAACTCGGTTGATGAAAATACTGGAATAATAGGAAACTTGGTCACTTGTCAGCGGCACAAATTGGCTTTTTCAATCTCATGGCACACAATTATTTTAGGGATAAGCGCACCAGAAGTCCAAAACTTGTCGCAAAAGTGCAATTGAATTCCATGTCTTCTTTGTTTCCGTGTGTTGATGTTGATTGGACACGGTTCAAAGAAGATTCAATGACATGAAACAATATGATCTGTTTTCACAGCCAACCTGATATTAGTCCTTATCATTAATCAACTGTCGTCACCGGGAGCTTTGGACAATGTCGTCCAGCAACGTGACAAAGTCGTCCTTGCAATCGTCGGCCACCTTTATATTCTCAATCTCCTGCACGATCTCCACCATCTCGGGACGCTTATCGGGCGACTCATCACAGCACCGCATCGCTATCTGCAGCAGCTCAACCATCCCGTCGGCTAACCTCCTCTCCTTTCTGATCTCGGAGTCGAAGATCTCGGCTGTCCATTCCTCCCTCACTGCCCGGTGGACCCAGCTGCAGAGATCCACGCTGTTGAATCCCGGTGGGGCCGCATTGGCGCAGACTCGGCCAGTGAGTAGTTCAAGAAGCAGGCAACCGTAGCTCCAGACATCGGTCTTCAGGAAGATAAGTCCCGCGGTTCGGTATTCAGGGGATTTGAAGCAGACCGCGGATTTCACAGCGACCGGGAGAACGATGAGTGAGTAGAGGCCATAGTCAGAGACAAGGACGGTGTCGTCTTGATCGAGGAGGACATTGGTCGATTTCAGGTTCCCGTGTGGGACGATCACGTTCGGTCTTGAGTTGGAGTTGATGTGGAGGTAGTGTAGGCCACGGGCCACGCCGTGAGCAGCTGATAGTCTGGAGCTCCACCTGAATGGCACCCGCTCTTTGCTTCCCCTTCCTCCTGTGGTAGTGGTTTTCATTAGATGATAATTACAGTATGCACAAAGTGTCACAAACTAGCTTGCAGCTTTCAAGGCCACAGCATGGAACTGATCGGCGGCTGGTACCGCCGTTTACTGATATCTGATCTACCCAGCAGCTTCCGATGGTAGGATTTGCTCGCTTTCGTTATTTATTTGCTCTAGGAATTACATATTGGAAGTATGTGATTAGGTTCCATAGCTCTAGGAGTTAGGTGGTTCTTTTGAACTTGGTATGCTGGGTTCTACGTTTATGTTCCTAAGACAAATTACGAAGTAATAGAGTGTGTAATGACTTGTCGCCGAATGAGTAGAGAGGGAAATCCTAAGTCTAATTCTCGGGTCGTGATGAATGGTGTTGTTCCTGGTCATTGATGTGCTTTCCTGGACACTGATAGATTTGGTTTGATTGCCATGCGATAGATAGAGAGAGCTTGCCGTGAATGCGGTCGAACAAGTTGCCTTTCTCTGCATATCTGTAGATCATCAGCTTCCGTTGCTTCGAGAATAAGCAGGCGAGTGGAGGCTTCAGATTTGGGTGCTTCTGATCGGCGAGCAACTGCAATTGCCTGGTGAACTCCTTGCCGGTCATTGGCTTCAGATCCCGCAAAATCTTCACCACGAGGGCCTGCCCGTCATCCAAGGTCGCCTTGTAGGTGTTCCCGAAGATGCCTTTCCCAATTTCCTCCGGAGATGCCTTCAAAAGATCACTCATTTCGAACCCCCCACCGTTTTCCAAGAATATAAGCTTCCCTCTATCTTCTTTCTTCTCTACGGCTCTGCAGCTCTCGACCGCCTCACTTTTCTCTTTTTTCTCGACCGCTGCTTCTTCTTCTGTGTTGTTCTCTTGGTTCATGAATTGTTTGAGCTTCTTGGCCTTCTTATAGCACAAGATACAGAGCGAGGACCCAGCAAGTAGAGCCACCACGCTGAACAGCAGAGAGAGAATGCGAAAGCCAGATTTGGAAGGATTCTTGCTTTTTTCAGTATCATTATCTGCACTTCCGGAAGGATCGGAAGACGACGGGCTCGAGTTATCACAGGAGTTCTGCGAGGGCGGTCCGCATAGTCCCGGGTTGCCCAAGTATGACTCCCAGCCGAATAATTGGAAACTTTGCGTCGATGGGATTGGCCCGCTTATATAGTTGTTTGACACATTGAAGGAGATCAAGGTAGATTGTTTAAACGCCGGGATTTCCCCTGTCAAGTTGTTGTTCTGAAGCTGCAATGATGCTAGTAGAGCTTGACTCAGGAGCGACTCCGAGATTGGACCGTGGAACTTGTTCCCCGAGAGGTCGACTCGGGCCAACTTCTGGTTTCCAGAAAAATCCATTATTCTCCCTTGAAGAGCATTGTTCTTGAAGCTCAGGATGGATAGCTCGGAGAAGTGCACAAGGGCGTCGAAACTGATCATGCCCTTCAGCTCCATACCTTCCAGTACTATTCCTGTGACCCGGCCATTTTTGCACTGAATACCGTACCATCTCGGCGGATCATCCATATAACAGTGTATGCTAGTCCAGTTATTGTTCAAGAAAGGGTTATCGAAAGCGGCTCTCAGAGCATAAAGAGCGTCTCTCTCGTCTCCATCGTAACCTAGCGAAGGAGCACTGCTTCCGGTGATCCTAAGGTTTAGCAGCGAGATAGATAAAGCTAGGAATAATTTCCCTAGCAACTTTGGACAACCCATTACGCTGAACATCGGAAGGTGGACGTGTTTGGTTCTGTGGGATCCAGCGACGATCATAGAGTAGTCAAAATTGCTTATAGATGCTTGGATGCTCGATGGAACCGCGGATATACTCCTAGTTGAAATCATGCCACAGCTATTAGATGTCTCTGTCTGAAAATGGATCCAGGACTGTTTTTTTGTTGCGTCTGTATTGGAACTTCTCAGCTGGAAATTCCTTGGCAGGTTGCTTTCACATTGTCCTTCATTGACCTGCTTTTATCTTATGGAATGTTCCCTCAGTTTTTGACCACCTAATGATTATTTACTACCTCTTTTTCATCACCATCCTTGTTGCAGAATCCAGTTTGTCTATGGCTAGGATTGTTCATCTTTCTGGGTTGATATCATCAATCAAGCAACTTCAGTCTGGCACAATCTGATTTTCGCACATTCGCGAAAGATTTCTTCAACAATGTACTTTGGTCTTTGTAATTAGCTTGAAAGAAACAATATTCTGGTAATGTCTTAGATTTGGCTATGTAACCATAAGCATGAAGATTGCAATGTCTTTTGCTAAAATTTCTCGATCGCGATTTATCATATGATAAACTCTCTTACGAACACATGCAACGAATCCGGGATGGAATACTACGCCGGGGACACGATTTCTCATACAACATTGGAGGCTCGAATTTGTCTAAGCTTTCAATTTTTGTCCCCCAAATCCAATTTATCTACAAGTACAACCATTCTTGATTCATTCAAGTTCAAACTCTCTACAATCCAAGAGCCCCAAGAGGGGTCTTGCCCTGCCCAGCCTCGAAGTAAAAGATCAACATGGCCAACATAGCAATCCGGGCGTGCTTGATCTCGGCCAGCTTCAACCTCTCCAGCTTCTCAACGTCCGGAATGTAGACCCCGTTCTTGATTGTCCCGGCGAGGCCGAGCGGGTCGAAGAACTTACCTCCCGGGTAGCCCTGCTCGCCCGTGGCGTTGGCGAAGTTCTCGGCGGTCTTCGACCACGGCGTGGCCCACTCCACCGATTGCGAGTCCGGGTTGAAGAAGTCGACCCACCGCTTGCTCTCGACCCACCCCATGAGGATGAGCTGAGTCCCGAGGAGGGTGCCGAAGGAGAACGGGGCGATGGCGCCCGGGTCGGCCCCGGCCTCGAACCACGGGATGCCGCTCCAGGCCTGGCCCACGAAGATGCCGACCACCGCGGCCATGGCCCACCGGCCGTGGATGAGCTCGGCCTCTCGGTACCACTTGAGGAATGCCGGGTCCTTGCCAAGCCCGAGCGGGTCGAACCCGTAGTCACCTGGGAGCCTGCAGTTGATTTATTTTTCCAAAGTACTAATGTTAGGCCAAATCATATAATGAATTATCCAAAACTTATCTAGGAACTTGTACTGAACATATAATACCGTCCCTCTCGAGACAAGTATGTGGGCAAAGAGAGAGAGACACTTACGAGCCGTCGAGCCACTCGGGGTCGATGAAGTTACCGCCCCCCCTCACGCCGGGGATCCAAGACTTCTTGGGCTGAGCCGCCGCGACAACCACCAAGTTCCTAGAACCGGCTCCCCTACCCGCCTTGGCCCCGAAGCCGGCCGCCCTCAACAAGGACCGGCTCCGCCTCCCCCCGCACAAGAAGGCCGACCCCAACCCGTTCACCACCGCGCCGGAAGTCGCCGCCATGTCGGCCTCTCTCTCTCTCTCTAAAGGCGTGCTTCTAGGTGTAGATTTGGAGATTTGAGACTGAGAGGTGAGAGTGAGGGAGAGAATCTAAATCAACGTTTCTGGAGTGTCCAGGTAGGATAAAGGAAATCCGGGTAAGGAAATCCAAGGGAGTGACACTGGATAGATTACGGACCAATAGGAACTTGAGCTCCATCCTCTTCCACGTCGTTATGTTGGCCACGTGGACCATTCCTGTGCCTCTATTTCCTTGGGTCTTCTTGGCTCTCTCTTTGTTAATCCAAAACTCGTAAAATCGGCAAAAATAAAAATAAAAAATAAAGCAGCTTACTAAAGGGGAGTAAATTGTCAAAAAAAAAAAAGGGGTGATAAATCGATTGCACTTTTGTCAATTCAGTCTTAAACCTTTTAATTTTGTCAATTTAGTTCTAAACCTTTTACATTTGTGCCAATTCAATCATAAACCTTTTTTTATGCCAATTCAGTCCTCATTCTTTTGCATTTGTGTAAATTCAGTCTATCCGACGAATTTTAGGCGACCGGCGTTGACTTGAACGCTGGCAATGAGGGCGACAATTTTTTATAATATTTTAAAAAAATTGAATTATTATTATTTTTCTTTCTTTTTTCTTTTTTTTTCTTTCTTCTACCTCCAACCGGTCGCCGACGGTGACCGGCCAGAGGCTGAGGCCGATGAGGCTTGCCCTTGCCGGCCACTGACGAGGGCGAGGTGGCGAGGTCGACCTCGCCCTTATCGACGGCGACCTGAGAGGTAGAAGAAAGAAAGAAAAAAGGAAAGAGAAAGAAATAAATCAATAAATACATAAAAAAATAATTCAAAAATATTACAATATTATTAAAGATTATCCAAGTCAGCACCGGCGTCCACGTCAACGCCGGCCGACTAAAGTTGGTTGGATGGACAAAATTGGCATAAATGTAAGAGGTTTAGAACTGAATTGGCACAAAAAAAAGTTTAAGATTGAATTGGAAAAATTAAAAGGTTTAGGAATGAATTGGCAAAAGTACAATATGTTGAAGATTTTTTTGATAATTTTCCATTAGTAAAGAATTTCCACGTGAATCTACCAAAATTCCCCATGTTGAGGGATAAAAAAACCATCATATCGATTCGGATCACCTCACCCTTTACCATTTCTTGGATTATGTACTTCTATATGGCTACATTTGATGAACCAGATAACTTATATCTTGTTCGGTATTTACAAAATATTTGGTGTAGCATTTGATCTAACTATAACCGGGATCAAGAAATTTCACATAAGAAATGTGATTAGGGGGAATAGGATATTCCCTATCTAGAAAGAAACAACAAACAAAACATTGAAAAGGAAAAAACAAATTGAAGTTAATAAAGACCAAGAGAAGGAGGAGCAACATGGTGGTCGTGGCCAGCACCCGGTGGTGGTTATCGCTCTAGATCTGGGAGAATGAGACCAGGCTTTGTCAAAGCTCGACGTGGTGGTCGTGGCTGTTGTTGCCATGGCCTGTAAGATGTCGCCAAGCATGGTGGATAGCATATAGCGGTTTCCATGTTATGCTCCAGACATTTAGGGCGCGCATGACAACACTTTTGCTCTAGAAATGAACTTCTGGACAAAAGTTGATTTTTTTACTTCTGGAGAGAAGTAGTTTTTTTCTTACTTCTCCAAGTGACTTCAAAACTACTTTTGGAGCAAAAAAAATATTCCAGAAGTAGAAAAATGAAATTGCGTAACCAAATGGATTTCTGCTTTAGAAGTTGCCAAACAGATTTCTGCTCCAGATGTGTTGTCATGCGTGCCAGTGTACAAGATATTGGAATCTCATCATAATTTTTAATCAATCCGACTTTATCTTATCTGACGAAACAGTCTAGATGACCAAACGCAACCTATGTGTCATTGATATTATCCATGCGAAAGCAACCAAAATACGTATCGAGATCCTGTATGTGGTGATTAATTTCTCTCACTCAACTATGATTTGATCTGAGAAGATTATGTTGCTTTGACTAAAGATAAATCAGATTCCTTTGATTGGTTTTTTTTGGCAGTGCTAGTTCTCTAAAGGGCTTGAGACAGTTGGACTGAAGACAATATAAAATTTATTTTATACAAGAAAGCATATTGAGCAAAATATAAATTCACTCAAAATAATAGAAATATCAAATAATTATTAAATTATATGGTGTATTAGCGGGTAACTCTAGAGAGTTATGGCGTCCATTACTTTATTTAACACTAGCTAAGAGTATCTACGTGAATGTACCAAAATTCCCATTGTCGAGGGGAGAAAAATCATCATATGTCTCGATCGTGTATCTCCATAAGTGTCATTGATATTATCCATATGAAAACAAGCTAGATACATATCAAAATCATGTACAATGCAATTAATTCCTCTCCCGCGACTACGATATAATGCGAGGAAATCACTTCGATTGTATTTTTTTTTTTTTTTTTGGGCGATGCTAGTTCTCTAAAAGGGCTCGGGAGAACTAGAGCAAATACAATTGAAAAATGGACCGGATAAAAGAAAGCATATTCACTGAAAAAGAAAATTTGATCGAAATAAAAGAACGGTAAAAATGCTAAAAAGTTGTTTTTAATAACGCATAGATTATTTTAAAGTTAATTACAATCATTTCAAAGTTGATTACAAAATTGATGAACATCAGTTTATAGAATTTAAAAAAAAGTTCATAGTTATTTTAAAAAAAAACTAGACAAAAAGAAATAATAACTATTTTCTTTCTCAACCGACCGACGAGGTCTGAAAATTAAATTCTGAATACATGGACGGGGGTCCATGTAATTTCAGCAACAGAAGGGGTGCCAAAGTAATTAATGAAAATGCGCGGGGTGCCTGAGTAATTTGATCAAAATTGGAGGGAGGCCAGAGCAATTCACTGAAAAAAATCATTTTCGTTGTTGTGTAAGAGAGAAGGCACTAGCAGGCTGGCATGGACCTTCAAGATGGGGCCTTGGCCCTTGCATTCTTGCTGTGATGGGCCACCTTCGATTTAGTAGCCCGGCCCATTACTTTGTATGATGTAGGCCAACCTGTGGACCATAACACATTCTAAATGACTCGGGAGACCAAACTTTCGGCTCGACCAATCTCCATCGATACACGTAAATCGTCTCGGTCCACGTTCATTAATCACATTAAAGCAATCGATCGAGATCAAATGCTTGAGCACACAATCAACCCCCTCATGTATTAAACTTTATTTAGCTCGTCGTTGACCAAATCCAAGACCCTCTAACTTCTTCAAACGTGAGTTTGAGCTTGTTTTTACATGAACCCCTAGGCAAGATCATTGGAAGCAAAAGTTTAAAGTCAAAAAAAAGTTCAATCCCCGGAATTGGTTGACTTGGTAGCGCGCTAGGGGTTTCCACCTTGCGAAGCGGAAATCACCCATACAAACAATATCGATTTCATGCAAACTGATTTGGGTAAGGACCGCCTGCACAGATTAACATTCTAAAGTCAACCAGTTTGTGAGATCCGCAGAGTGTTTTGTTAGTTTTTTTTTTTATATAGCAGGATCTCTGCGCTTGCACATCGAGATTATTCAGAAAAGCTTGAGAAGTCGTCCGTCAAGAGCCTAAGGCACTGCGGAAAACCGATTGCTCCCCCACCAATTCCCAAAACCTACGCAAACGTAGAATTCTTTAAACAAGCAATTAGTTCATCATTTGCCAACGACTCTCATTAAATTGCATTTTCCACAGTTTCTAAGGACACATGAGAACTGAGCTCAAGTTGTACGCCAACAACTATCAATCTCACACGCACCTGTCGCCCAGCCCAAAACTTTGCAAGCTGTGGGCCGACTCGTGGACCATAGCACATCCTAAATAATCCAAAATTTCGGCTCTACCAATTCCATCTATACACGTCAATCGTCCCGGTTCACATTCACAAATTCATAATAACAGGGGTAGAGTCTCGAATTACTTTAAATAGGAGACCTTGGAGTTTAAATACAACGAGTGACCGCTTAACAATGCAATTAGGGCTTAATTTATTTTTTTAGCCCGTGAGTTTGTGCTTGCGCATGGGGAACAGAGAAGTATTATCTCCTAGAGTCGACATGTGGGGTTCGTGACTCGGGGAACTTCCACCTTAGGAAGCAGAGATCGCCCGTTCAAATCCTACCGATTACCTAGCAACCGCTCTCGAAACGCCACCAAAACGGATCGCTCCCCCGATCGCCGAAACCTACGCAAAGCACCCAATTCTTCACACAATGTCAATGCAATCACTTCATCATTTACCAACGACTCTCGTCCAAATGCATCCCCACACACACACACACGCCCAAAACACACTTGCGGATTGTCATTGCTGGTGCCAGACACATCCACCGGAGCGCCCACGCAAAGACTTTTGATGTTTGTCTTTTGGAGGTTCATGTGGACGTGATCTGATTGATTGATTTGGGCGTAGATTGTTGAAACATCATTTGTCACGGAGTCAACCAAAGTCTTCTTGCTCTTTCCATGGCTAAAACCCAACGAGCTACTACATTCACTCGTTTGTCCGCTTAGGGACACTCATGACGAAAGTGCAATTAATTAAATTATGTTTAGAAAGTGAGAGTATTCTGATCGTGAATGAGTTAATTCTTCTTCTTCTTTTTTCTCGAAAGGTCCCATTAATGAGTATTCTCTAAACATTAGCTAAACAATTATATGTCACGCAGAAGTCCGATATCAGCATCCAATTATATGTCACGCAGAAGTCCGATATCAGCATCCGGAGAGATTGCCAAGAGGGAGCCTAAGTTTGAGCCCGTCAATATGTCTAATTGGACTCACCTTCACTCAAAAGCTTAAACCAATGAAATATTGGTCGATTATGATAAATTAACTGCTCTACACCACACCACTTATCCAATATGGGACTTTCTCTAACACAACTAACACATGCATCACAATTCACATAGCTTAGTATTAGGTTTGATTCCCCTTAATTCGGGTACCTTCCGCACCAACATATCTCAACTTGAATCTCCATCAATACCCAACTTCATCCTCAGTCTCTTCCCCCCCCCCCCCCCCCCCAGATCGAACCATGAAGTGTATCATCAAGCCCGCATTGCTACATCACAACGCCCACCACTTGAAAATTGCGTTGATCACCAGATTCTTTCTTTGAGATGTTCACCAAACCCTAGAATAAATTAGGGAACCACCAAGCAACCATCGGCTCTAATACCATTGGTTAGGAGCGCACCGCAAAAGTTCGATACCTCCACCAAGGGAGACTACCAAGAGAGAGCCTAAATCTGACCCCGTCGTCATATCGAGTTGGATCCACCTTCATTCCAAGCCTACGAGTTATGGGCCAACTTGATATATTAACTGCTGCATACCGCTTCTAGAACTTTCTCTAACACAATTCACACGTGCATCTCAACAAATACAGTAAAAAGTATAGTCTTCTCGAGCGGTTGCTTAATAAATGTACTTGTTAACAAATTCCTTCTTTTTTAAAAGGAATATTTAATTGGGTGGATATGTGAACAAGGTGGCAAGTCGATCAAAGAGAGAGCGGCGTTCAGTTTTAATTTTGATAAGTGGGCATCCTTTGAAAAGATGAGATAAATGACAAATTTAGCTCAAAACATATAGATATATACAACTATTTTAAAACCATATGAAAGGACGCATGAAGCAGGTGATAGCTACATTCAACCATACATAACCATACCTCCTCTCGTCTTTCCTTCCCCTCCTCTTCTTCTTCTTCTTATTTATTTATTTTTTATTTATTGTTGTTTATTACTGTTTATTTTTTTTTATATTTTTTTTTATGTCGATATCATGTGGCATTGAGATGGGACCTCTTGTTTGTTTGTTTCATGAAACTTAAAAGAGATGCGACAATAGACCTCTTTGGTGTAAACAAGGTATATCCATTTGGAATTCCTTTGATTTATATTTCTTGCTTACGGTTGCGATGTTCTTAAATTCTTGTCGAAATATACGTTACGTATTGGAGGCACAAAAAGAAACGGTGTCCTTTCCCTCGTTACAACCCGTCTTCCTGATTTTGCCTTGTGTGCTACATTGGCACGATCGATCGGAAAGCATCTTCCGGAGGCACTTTCAATAAGAATTTGAAGTATCGGGACACGGCGATTTGAGATTTTTTTTGTTTCCCTTTCGGGAAAAACCCCACTTTTAAAGTGGCAAATTGCGATGATCGATTCATTTTCAGAATATTCAAGAGCCAAATAGAGCGAAAAAAAGAATTCTCCAAAGGGATGTTGAACCGGAACCTAGAGTACTGTAGCTATCTTCATTATTTCCCATTGTAAAGTCGCATTATCAATTAGCCAGGGTAGTTCAAGTGGTGAGCATGATCGTCCTTCGCGCTCAAGACCGAGTATGAATTACCACGCTTGGGAGTTTCTTTCGGCACCCTTAGGAGTACATACCTATGTGTCTCCCATAATTATTTGATTTATGTGGGACGAAAGTAATGACATATCCGATCGAGATTAATTGCATGTTGAAAAAGAGTTCCGGCTTCTGCGGGATATAAAAAAAAATTGCAATATAAATAGTGAATGATTTAATATTACACAGAAAAGGGGTTCACACAAAAAAAACCCTAAACTATGCCCATTGTAACACAAATACCTCAATTTTTTTTTTGTGTCATTAAAAAGTAAAAATATAACCTTGTCCATTATGACATGAATACCCCAAGCCTTTTTTTTTTTTTTTATGACCGAGCTTCCGCCTTCCCCACCCTTTCCCCTTCGGATAATCGGGCCCCTCCCCTAACCCCAAGCCTTTTTTGTATCCTAAAAAATCCCAAATTTATATCAGCTTGACAAATATATCCCAGACGAAACTGTATTAGAGGGAATATATGTTACACATGTATAAATTTACGTTTTTTCGTGGCACAAAAAAAGTTTGAGATATTTGTATCAAGTGGGCGAGTTTAAGAGTTTTGGCGACACAAAAAAAAAATTTGTCTCATAATAAATATAATTTGAGGTTTTTGGTGGTATTTGAAAAAAAAAAAAAACCAGGACCAAAACCTTACATGCGACTCAAACAAAAAAATAAAGGTAAAAAAGAAAAAAACATGAAACAAATACGCGAGAGGGAGAGTAGAGAGACAGGTCACACGCAGATGATCGACGTTCGTAAAAGTGACGTACGGCTTGTTTAAGAATCCTCCCGCAAATCATCATTACTCGTTTATTATCCTGCGATTAGTTTTCCTCTGTTTCACCCACAAAGCCCTCTCTCTCTCTCTCTCCCTCCCTCCCTCCCTGTGATGATGATGATGATACTGAGCTCGTTCGTGCGTGTCCGCGATGGGTGAATTCCGTTCAAATCCACCGATTCCTCGCTGATCATCTCCTTCTCCGTCGATCTACAGGTACCTCTCTTCGCTCTCTTCTCTGTAACCCATGGAATCGAACTTTGTCTTTTGCGTGCGGTGCTTTTCTTCGTCGTAAAATCCGAGCTTTGCTTCGAACGAGGCCGGACCCTTCTGTTCAGCTGTTGCGATGGATGGGTTTTCGAGATTCTTTGTGCTTTTCAGCAGAATCTGTTCTTCTCGGGGTGCCTTGTCGTCGAAACGATCCTGTTTTCCAAATGGGTTGGGAGTTATTAGGGTTTGCGTCGCCCTTCTATTTGGTGGATACGAAGCTCGGACCGTCGGATCTTTTACTCGATTGATCCAGGTTCCTTTGGGTTTGGCTGGGGAAAAGGGAAAAAGGAATTGAGTGTGAAGGAGGTTTCAACTCGATGACTCTGCTTGATTCTGAAGTTTTGCATATTCACATGCGACGATTACTTTTTTAAGAACGTGCAAAGTGAAGGGCTTGATGAAAAAATGTTTCTTAATTGGTTGTTAGTTGTATTTCATTGCCCAGGCAAGTTGAATTTCCTCTGATTTTGTAATCTTTATTCCACTCTCTTGCACTTCAATGGTTTTTTCTTTTTGGGTTTTTTTTTTTTGTCCCGCTACCCATTGTTGACTGGACGCTTTCAGCTTTATGTAACGTGGCATTTTGTTTGTCATATATACTTCGCTTATGTAATTGCTTACATAAACGGCTGCATAAAAAATTTGCTTTCCTAGTTCGTTCTACACTTTTCCTTGATTTGGGTCGCTCTGTATTGGTCCATGCAGTTTGGGGGAGATCAACACAGCTTTAGATGATCTGAATCATCTGTACTCTGAGTACTGATGGGGGCTATTCTGAGCTTAAATGGTTCCAGATGCAGAGCAAGGGAGACCTATGAGATTGCGCCGGGTGAGATTTGCAAGAGGCAGAAGGTGTCATCAAGCTCGTTCGAGGATGATATGAGGTTGATACCCAGCCTTCCGGACGAGATATCATTTCAGATTCTGGCCAGACTTCCTAGAATCTGCTATTTGAAAGTAAAGTCAGTGTCACGATCTTGGAAAAACGCGATTACAAGTGCTGAACTCCTCAGTTTGAGGAAGGAGCTCGGTACATCTGAGGAATGGCTTTATATTTTGACCAAAGTGGATGAGGATAAGCTTTTGTGGCATGCTTTGGATCCTTTGTCAATGAGATGGCAAAGATTGCCCCCAATGCCTATGGTTTCATTTGAAGATGAATCAAGGAAAGGCCTTGGGAGCCTACGGATGTGGAACGTTATGGGCTCAAGTATTAGAATTGCAGATGTCATCAGGGGATGGCTCGGGAGAAAGGACGGACTAGATCGGATGGCTTTTTGTGGATGTGCTGTTGGGGCTGTTAATGGATGCCTCTATGTGATTGGTGGCTTTTCTAGAGCCTCGGCCTTGACAAGTGTTTGGCGATATGATCCCGCTCTAAATGCGTGGAGTGAAGCAAGTCCCATGTCCATTGGTAGAGCTTATTGTAAGACGGGCATATTGAACAATAAGCTTTATGTTGTTGGTGGGGTCACTCGTGGTCGTGGTGGTTTGACCCCACTTCAATCTGCAGAAGTGTATGACCCCCTCACTGGTTTATGGTCCCAAATACCGAGCATGCCGTTTGCCAAAGCTCAGGTGCTTCCTACTGCATTCCTTGCTGATCTACTTAAGCCTATTGCCACTGGAATGACTTCATACAGGGGAAGGTTGCTAGTGCCTCAAAGTTTGTACTGCTGGCCTTTCTTTGTAGATGTTGGAGGGGAAGTATATGATCCTGAGATGAATTCATGGGTTGAAATGCCGACTGGCATGGGCGAGGGTTGGCCTGCAAGGCAGGCAGGCACAAAATTGAGTGTCACTGTAGAAGGGGAGTTGTATTCGTTGGATCCTTCTAGTTCTCTTGATAGTGCTAAGATCAAGGTATATGATCAACAAGATGATGCTTGGAAAGTCATTGCGGAAGAAGTTCCTATTCGCGACTTTGCTGATTCAGAGTCTCCCTATTTACTTGCTAGCTTACTGGGCAAGCTTCATGTTATCACTAGAGATGCAAATAACAATATATCGGTTATGCAAGCAGATGTCCAGAACAATCTCAACCCCTTTCCAATGGTTTCATCATCTTTAGCAGAAGATTCTGTCTTCAAGGTGGAATCAGAAAGAAATCTTTGGAAGGTCATAGCCACTAAATGTGCGGGATCCGCAGAGCTTGTAAGCTGTTTGGCCCTTGACATTTGAGAAGGGAGTCGGTAATTTTCTTATTTTCGGCCACATTAGTATATATCTACAGCGTGCTATTAACATCCGAATCATTGTATGGTTTGATTTAAAATTTATCTTCTTGTAAAGATAGCAAACAAAGATAATGAAGAAATCCCGCTTTAGTTACCTCCACTGAAAATGTAAAATCAGTATGAAGCTTTCATACTTATGCTCTTTGGCTTTTGGATTCTAATAGCGAGTTACTTTGATCAAATGGAGCTAGATTGATGCTTCTTCAAATATACTGAAGCACTATGCAGCTACTCGGTCCTTGCATTCTGCGTAGTCACGTATGACCCTTCGGTGTTATGCCTTTTTTAAAATCTGATTGCCCAGCAGAGACTATGCAAGGAACCATATGCCACTTGTTATAATTTTTAAGTGGTCGTATTAGAGAGATGGATTGTTTGGCCAGCTTTTTAAGAAGTACCACATTGATCATCTTGGACGATGCGTGGTTTCTGTAGTTTTCTGTTGTAGTGGAGGGAAGACAAGTAGAACTTTATAATATACGGCAGTGTTGTAGCTACCTTTGTAGCAAGGAAATGGTGCTCTTCTTGATATCACTTGGGCAGTTTATACCTTGAGCTCCTAAGAGGAGCTGTATCATCGTGTTCTGATTAACACAATCCTTTCCTCTAGTATAAGAGCATGTTACTCGGTCGATAAAGGCATATCACCTTGTTGCTTCATTTCCCCGCCTTGGACCTTGGCCGTTCTGGTTTATTATGTGTGGATTGATCGAGTGAAGGACCTAAGAGAGAAGCCATTCAATGAATGTTAAATCATGGTAGCTGGAGCTTCCGAGCTTTCATTTACAGTAATTACTCCCCACGGGCAATTTTCTAGTTGCCGCAGTTCATTTATCTGTCAGTTCTGCTTTCACATTATTGGGAATACTTTAAACACCGAAACTTACATTTAGGGTGCGTTTGGTTCAGCATTCTAAAAGCCCTCGGAAAAAGTTTGGGGTGTTTGAAAATCATTCTTAAGGGGCTTTGAGGTGAAAACCGGCCTTGGGAAGGCACCAGTATTGATCTTTCAGCATTTTCGGAATGATCTTTCAGCATTTTCGGAATGATGAAGGCCACATTAATGAAAAATAGCCAACTACCTACTTTTCCCTCGAAGCCTTACTAAAAATTTAATTTTACCCTTCTTAAAAAGTGAAATCCTAGATCTACTGTTTATCTTCCTTCTTGAGTGAGGGTGGTCGGCGAGGGCAGATCTGGCTGGTGAAGGTCGCCTGGGGTCGTGCGACCCTTGGCAAGGACAGCTTGGGTCGTGCGACCCCCGGCCACGGTCCTTAGGTCACTCGACTGAGGGGCCCCTCGTCGGGGGTCGGCGATGCCAGATCTAGCTCATCGGCGGCCTGAGCCCTTTGTCGGCTCCGGTGAAGGGTTTTGATTTTTTTGATAGATAAATGAAATAATCCAGCCAAAGCCTTTTGCAAATCTTTTTTTTTTTTTTTTGCCAAACACTACTTAACCCAAAGTTGTTTTTCAAAGAATTTTTACTGAACGCCATTTGCATTTTTCCGAAATCCTTTTAAAGACATTTGCATTTTCTTAAAGTCTATTTTCAGGCTAACTAAACACACCCTTATCCTCACTAGTGTGCACTCGTGCTTTGTGTGCGGAAACAAAAACAACTTCGTTGGGTGCTCTTCGTTTAGGGTAAAAAAAAAAAAAAACATGGTAATCCAATGACTAAGAGGCTTGGCGAGTGGAGCCATGAGATGGACATGGGAACATTCGCCGGTTCCTCGTGGAATGTCCAAATTAGAGAGTGCACATGTTCACTAAGTTTTTCAAAAGTCAAACGCTAGCTGTTCAGAAAGGAACTCCTCTAGTGGGTGATGTGAAGCCTGTTAGTCAGATTAGCTCCCATTGGGAGAAAACGAATCGAATGTTGGTGAATTACCATTATGTAGGTCAAAGTATAGTTTTAGTACTCCTAACTTTCGTTGTTGGTACAACGTGGCCTTTCAACATTTTTTGGGCAACAGTTTCGAATTGGTAAGTGGCATAATTGGGGATAGGATTTTGAAATGCGAAGCGAGGTTTTCGACCCGCGTCCGTGGTTGTCGTGGGCGACTTCGCCCCCTCCTCTCCCCAAGTTTTGCGAGGAATGTGACCGGACATTTGCTTGACATATGAGAGTTATCGGACACCCTCCATGGTTTGATGAGGGTTGTCGATGCACGACGATAGCTTTGTACACAATGAAAATGAAAATATCTTATGTTCATTCATTTTCGTAGACGATATAAGCGATCGTTTTCAGTAAAATGTTTTTCAAATCTTCATTTTTCACGAAACAAATGGAGCCTTAATAACAATAATAACAACCATAGGAAAGGTTAAATACAATTTTAGTAATTCATTTTGCACCTTTTGGGTAATAATTTCTTTTTTTTTTCCGACGGTTTTTGTTTTTTCGGTTCATTTAATTTTGTCGATGCGCATCACATATCCTAATGCTCGCACACACATTTGTCATTTGTTCACTAAGCCAACCTCATGAGACTTTATTATCATTGATAGGTCAAGTGATACCCTGACCGAACTGAGTTCATTTCACTTGTGCTGACAAAGATTAGCTATTCGTGTCGAGAAATCGGGATATGTGATGAAACATTTCGTAACATGAGAACTCAAACTTCTTGAGGCGTAAAATCCCGATCGTCTTACTAACTCCGACCAATTTCTCAAATTAACCACTCTTATTAATTGTATCAACAAACACAGAAAATTAAAAGGTCACGGAATCATGACTTTTCATCCGGAACACCGTGGAGCATCTCGAACCATTGCAACTTTTGATTCTTACAACTACACGACGAAACAGTAGTCAGTCCTCTTATCATTCTATGTCCAAATTGTCAGTCCAACAATGGCTAATTTATTACAAAAAAAATACTTTTTTTGTCAATTATTTAATTAATTCATGTCTGCTTCTTTGAAATTTTATCACTTGACAGTGATATAATGTTTTTTTTTTCTTTGGGATTATTGGGCCGGCTGGGATTTTTTTGTTTTTTTTTTCTTTGGGATTATTGGGCCGGCTTCATATTAGCAAAGTTGAATAACTACAGATGCACGTGCAATGTAATGAATGAATACTAAATTAAACACTTAGGAAGCACCGACACTCTCCGAGACCTCTGTGTCGTGTCGGCCGCTATTCAGACACTGACACGCGTCCGATACTCTCAGACACGTGGTTAACAAGTGTCAGACATGACACATTATCGACACGCGAGTCTTGCATTTCGACACGCCATTCCAACACGCACGGGTCAATTTTAAACATTTTCAATAAATTAGGGGTCAAAATGTAAATCTATCAAAAATACATATACTTAAGTCATATACCCAGCTACCCTAAAATTAATATACCTAGCTAGCCCAAAAAAAATCTAATCATGAATCCCTAATAGAAGAAGAAGAAACTCACCGCTAATATTTAATTTTATATATACATGATAATTTATCATGTATATAAAACTATACATTTAATATACAAAGTATCCTAAAGTGTCGGAATTCTCTATTTTTTTTTAGAGATGATGTGTTGGTCTGTCATGTCGTATCGCCTTTCGGTGCTCCTTAGTTAAACACTATGGACGTTATGGTAATTTAAGAGAGATATATATACATATATATATTTTTTTTTTCTAGAGAGAGAGATTGAACATGCGCTTCCAGGAAATTTTTCCAACTCAATAAACATGATCATCTCATCTTGGAAAAACTGAATGAAATGAAACAATTACACGGTAGGCGAGCAGCCATTGAAGCCTCTTCATCTAATCGGATTATATCGATCGGATACGCGCCTCGGCGGCAGTTTCCGCAGGACGTAGAGAACCAAGGCCGAGGGCACGATCTCCACCAGCTGCACCGAAAAACAATTACGTCGAACACATCAAGTTTCTCGCCGCCGCGAGCACAATAACAGCCGCACATTCAGACATCAATATCACTGATAGACATACGATACGCTGATAATGAAGTTACCGTGTAATAGATTAGATTCAAAATCGGATGATCCAAGACGTCGACGTCCGCATTGTCGTCAAAAGCCGAAATAGAGACCTGAAAGATGGACCGCGTAAACATCAACCAGACATCTTAACTAGCGAAGTTTAGAGCTTGTGCTGTGTAACTCACCACTAGGCATCTTATCAAGAAGCAAGTGCAGCAAGTTGCCGTGACGAAGCCGACCTGCGACATGATTCATTAGGATGCGCGACCGAATTGACACAGTAATGAAGTAAATTACTGTTCACATGCGAATTCCGATTGCTCAAGCATTCAAAGGGTAAAGTCTGCTATCGGATGAATTCTAATGGTATCATGGGAAACTTTGGCCTTGCAAATCATGCTAAGTAGATGTTCTTCTGCGCATTTATCAAATTCATGAAGCGGGTATGCTTAAGTAAGTTAACCATTCTTCGTACGATGCGTAGAAGCGAGGTCTAAGAAGCAGAGTATAGTTTAGTCGCGACGTAATACCGCGATTAAAGAAGCGTTGCGATTGCTCTGAAAAGGAGATTAATTTCTTCGCTTGTGCCCTTTTCTATAGCAGCAAGTTGTCGTGTATCCGTTAAGCTTACAAAGTCGAACTCGACGATCGCATAGAATACGCACCTCGTATAGCTTCTTCTGTCGGCCTCTCGATTCAATAGGAAAGCGCCTCAACATGACGAACAACCTGCGCAAAACAACAGCAACTTAGGTCTCGAAGTACAGAAAGCAACTGTCGGGTTGAGATCGTTTCCAAGATTACCTGCCTCCGTATATCAGAAACCCAAGTGCAGCACAAAACGAGACAGCTGCCAACATTAAACAACTATGCGGCGTCAATCGCAAGACAAGGAAAATACCGGTAAAAGGAAACGCCGCTTAACACGAACCTATTTTCGAACCATTAGTTCGAATACCAGCAAAAGGAAGAAGAAGAAAGCACAAGGCAATAACAATGAACGAAAGGCTTGCGCCGCAAGCCATCCCATGACTTGCCTAAAGAACACCGACCTGACAAAAAGAGTCTCGAAACCACGATCGCTGTATGACTCGGGCTCAATTTTACACCGATCCAGATGCACACCTATTGCCACAATCGCGAATTTGACCGACATTAAGTTCGGATACAAGAATCGAATCCTGTTAATTCGGTTTCTTTCCAACGTAAATAGACATGAGAATGAAGTACATTACCTGTGTGAAGTATATAACTCCGTTAATTGCATAATACGTCGGCCTAAGCTTATCGATAGGAAGACTCCGCGCCTGCTCGATTAGGAAAACTTTCAAAAACCACCAACTTCACTAACTTTCTACATTTGACGGTTCATAACATAAAAGACTACATTAGTATACAAAAACAGTACCTGCTGATATATCTCAGCCCAGAACAAGACTAGTAATGTGTACGTCGAGAAAAACAGTAGTCCCGGAAGATCGAGAAGCATTATTTCAAGCGCCTGTCGGTAAACAAATGTTGTAATTACAAGAATCAGACACTACAGATTAAGAGACCGATAAATGTTGGCGAAGCAATGAGACGTACCTTGGGCCTGAGAAGAAACACGCTCTTGTAGACACCGAACATGAAAGCCCTCACTGACAAAAATGCAGATTCAAGAATTACTATAGAAGATCGAATGCGGTTCGCCTCAAGTAGGAAAACAGAAGATCCTGGCGATTCTTACGTCCATTCACGACGAAATTCATCAGATGGAAAACCTTCTGCGTCGTCCAACCGAACTCGGGCACTCTGAATTGAATGCGGCACAGTTGCACCTACACAACAGTCGAAAAAACATCCCAGGGTTACAGCTTGTTCACGATTCAAGAAAACGAATGACATTGTCCATGCAAAGAAGCCCGCATTCTGCGAACGGCCATGACATAAACAAGACAACCTCCACTCAAGAAAAGAAGAAACCTAGAGCAAAGATCTGCAGAAGTTTTCTCATTATATCTTCTTCCTGATCAAATTCACCTGCAGACTACATTACAGTGCATAAACGAAAAAGGAAAACCCAAAATAACACACACACACACACACCAACAACAACAACAAAGACTCAAACATATCGAACAGAAACCAAATGGCGAGCAGCAGATAATGACATACCAAAGCAATGAAAGAGATCAATGCGTAGGATCCACACAAGGAATAATAGATCCCCTTCTGCCATTGCTCGGACTCGTCGATCTCTTCCCACCAATCCGAGGCATGATCGCCGCCGCCGTAATAACTCTTGGCCCATTCGAAACCCAGAGTCTTCCTCCTCAACATGGACCCACCACCCATCATCGACATCAGCCAATCCCACCCTGAAAACGCGAAAAGAAGAAGCAGACGAGATCTGCAGAGAAGTTGAGGATCTGTTGCACCCAGAAAGAGAGAGAGAGAAGATGGATTCGTGCATGGCTTGACGAAAATGAGATGGCAAAAGAGCGATGGGAGGAGTACGTGGCGAGGAGAGAGGCAAGACACGCAAGATTCGCATGGGAAATATTGCGTGTGATTTGTTTGACGGCTTCCTAGGTAGCATTATTCGTTAATTGCGCAACAGAAAAATGCCTGCGCGTCTTTTGTCTTTGCTTCTCTCCTCTCGTCTCGCTTTTATGTAATCCATCACTCGGAAGCATTCCCTCTATATTAAGAAAGTTATGCCCATTACTTGGTCCCACTAGACTTGTCCACGTTGGCAGTTATCTCTCCACTAGTGACAGTTTTTTTTTTTTGGAAAAAATTGTATATACATTTATCTTGATATTTCGATTTCTTTGAACGAAAGGATAGATCCGAATAGAAATATATACAATTTAGAGATTTCGTTGCATAGAAAAATCGGGAAAATTATTGAAAAAGTTCTAAATTTATTGCAATTATGCCAATTCGGTCCTAAACTTTTTTTTTTGGCCAATTCAGATCTTAATCTTTTACATTTGTGCCATTTCAGTCAATTTGGCTGGCCGGCGCTGAAATGGACTTTTTTTTTTAATGATATTTTAATAATTTTTTTGAAGTTTTATGAATTTATTCATTTTTCGTTTCTAAACCCTAGGGCCGGGCGAGGGTTGCTGGATGACTCTCACCAGCCCTGGGCCAGGGCGTCGCGGCCCTCGCTTGGGCTGGGCGACGATCGCGACGGCCTCGCTCGCCCAGATCTTGTGAGGGCCGCGACGCCATCAACTAGTGCCGGCGAGGGCGTCTCGACCCTTGCCTATGGCTGGTGGGGCTGGCCCTAGGGTTTAGAAACAAAAAAGCTAAACTAAAAAGGAAAAAAAGAATAAAAATTCAAAAAAAATGAAAATATTATTAAAAAAGTCTACGTCAATGCCGGCTAGCCAAATGGACTACATTGACACAAATGCAAAAGGTTTAGGACTGAATTGGCACAATTGTAATAAGTTTAGGACTTTTTTGGTAATTCTCTCTTGAAAAATCGATGGATTTGATTGAACAGTTTGCATTAATTAAAGGGCTTTTAGTTTCCTTATCTCGTAGTAAAAATCGATAATCAATATCTCTATCTATAGTATCAATAATTGGAACTTTTAGAATTGGTGTTCCCTTTGCAATTATTAAAGTGCCATTGACTTTTTTTATACTTACCACTAAAGCGAAGTCTAAAAGGGTAACTATCATGGATTTGAGTGGGTGTTTTCATTCTATGCAAGGGTGTTATTGGAAAAAAGTAAAACGTAAGACAAATTAATGATTTTTAGGGGTGATCGGTTTCAGGATGAGTGGTTCCCACCCTAGAACTGAGAACCACTCGCTAGGGACCGGTTTTGCAAAATGCGAACCATAAACCACCGGCTCGTTCCATGGATCCACTCGAGAACCGAACCACCAGTCCGGTTCGGTTCCTAGTTGGATCTCGGTTACGGTCCTACTGAGCACCAAATTAAAAAAGAAAATGGAACCAATCCCTAGCGATTGAAGGAGGATGGCTCAACTTGGGACTTTGGCAGTGCATTCCCCAAGTTTGCGTTCAGTATTCTTATCACATGAAAAATTTAAGGACAATATATTTGCAGGCGGCATTATTATTGTCAGCAATGGAGTCGAGCATCGTGGGAGATGCAATAACAGTTGATCAACTAATTAACCTAGGTTTTCAAATGCATCCATAATGTACAATACATATGAAAATAAGTTCGGTCTCGACTCTTTTTTTTTTTGGACGGATGGGTCTGGACTCTGGGCCTTTGAGGGAGATGGTTTCAATTAAAAGAATATACATTTATATTATATAAAGGGACCGGTTGGGTTGGGCCGGTTGGATGGTTCCCACCCAAAACCGCGAACGGAACCGGAACCCGTCGGTTCCAGAAAATTGGAATCGGGAACCTAACCGATACCCGCCGGTTCCATCCAAAATCAACCGGTTGGGTACGGTTTGGTCCGATTTGGGTGGATCATGGTTTTTTTGCTCACCCCTAATGATTTTCATTAAGGTTTCATTTGTTTCGCAATGAATTTTGTCAAAAAATTTTCTCAATGGAACTTATTCTTAAGGAAAGTCAATATTCCTATATTTGGTGATATTTGCAAATAATATGGAAGTCATTTTCTAATTTTTTTTATAGGAAAATTACAAAGCACACATTTAAGAAAAAGTCAAGTATAACCTCCGGTCTTAAGGGACTCGAGCCCAGCGATTAAGGTCCTATGTACTAAGGGGAGATGCTTCCGGGAGGGGCGGTGGGGGCATTTAAGAAAAAGTCCAGTATAACCTCAGGTCTTGAGGGACTCGAGCCCAGCGATTGAGGTCCTACGTACTTAGGGGAGATGCTTGGGGGGGGGGGGGGGGGGTGGTGGTTTGAATCGCGCCTAGGCGCGATGGGTTTCGGGCCGAACCTCGAGGAACTAGAGCTTGATTGCCGAGAACTGGGTCCTAAGCACTAGGGAGCCTAGACTCAAGGGACTCGAGCTTGATCACCGGGGATCCGGGTTGGGACGCTGGGATACCCAGGTTTGTCCTTAGGGACTTGAGTAAAAGTGCTGGGTCACCGTATCAGCCTTAGAGGACCTTAGCCCAGGCTTGACGACCTCGACATAGGAGTTGGGGTCTCGAGTAACCGTTGGGGAACTAGGCATGGGCGTCGGGGAGACCAAGCGCGGGTGTCGACGAGGTGTGATAGGCATGTCGCCTAGGTCTCGGACTTGAGCTCCAGGGACTAGAGCATGTAACCGGGGTCTCACCTGAGCATCTGGGACTTGGGCTTGATGTTAGGTGACTCTTTTTCGGGCACTAGTGCTGGGATCTTGGGCTCGGTAGTCAAGGACTCAATCCTAGCCTCGAGGGTCTTGGGCGCCCACGTCCAAGTCCCAGGCCGCCTGGTCCTAAAGCCTAGGCTCTGAGGTCTTTGGGTCGGTCTTGCGGGACTCGAGCCTAAGCGTCAAGACCCAATCGTATTTTGAAAATTGATTTTCATTTTTACTTGGATTTAAGTATAGGTTTCGTTTAATATGAAATGATTTTTTATTGACCCATTTTACTAAGCAATCCAAACGCCAACAAATGAAAGAAAGTGATTTTTAGATAGTAAATTCTGCAGGACAACGAAGGGTAAGTATATAGTAACAACGAATAATCACTACTGAGTGAACGAGATAAGTCAATAAAAAAACTAATGACATTTCATTTAATGGAATGATCACATTAAGTCATTTCTAAAACTTTAACGACTCAATTGACCCATTGTTTAACTGCCGGATTGAGCGCTGAAAAAAAAAATCCATCTAGTTGAAATGCCATTACTATTATATGACTCGAAAATTATATGACGATTGACCCGATGGATACAAGCTTCGAGTCAATCGTCATATAATTCAAAATCCATGCCAAACACTGTAGAATTTTGAAAATGGGATCCCAAATTCACATGGCAGCACTTACCCATTTAAGACCTATTAAGACTCGGACGAGGTGACGGCCCAATTAAACCGAGCTCGCTTTTCATCTTCAATTTAATCGGATCGAGTTTACCCGCCATCCCAGGAGAAAAATGGCACTCTAGATGGCGTGCACGATAAACACAATTCCAAATATGGTAATTCCGCGTAGAATTCGAGCCGTGCGATCCCATCGGGGTAGAAATTACGAGAATCGAAAGGGAACAGTAAAAGCGAGTTGCCGTCGGGTCAACCGGTGTCAAAAGAGGGCAAAAAGAGAGAGAGACCGAAGGAGAAAAGATGAAGTTGACTTTGAACTGCGGAAGAGAGAGAGAGAGAAAGAGAGAGAGGACCACTAAATACCAACTGCCCGAGGCAAAAACTGAGGAAGGAGGAAACGAATCAGCAGTAAATGGAACAAACAGTAGGAGAGCTTGAAGTTGAAACATAAGACGCGTCTATGTATCTACCCAGAAACAGCGTGTGTCAGTAATAAAAAAAGCCGAACCAAACGCACAGACAATTACAAAGAAAAAACCCAGCAAAGTCAATACGTGTGACCCAGCTCTCTCTCTCTCTCTCTCTCTGCCCATACGACTACGGAATCGAGACGGGTTTTTCATTTTTAGCGTCGGTTTCTTCCTTCTTTCGCTCCTCATCGCGCGGGCAGCGAGGTAGTCTTCGTGCTTCATCACCCATCTTTGCAATTCTCTCGGTGGCGGTGGACGCGGGGGCTGTTGCCGCTCGTTTTGGTTCGGTGGGAGTCGGTAAAGGTAAGACCTTGCGACGATCTATTGAGGGTCGATTCAGGGTTTTTTTTTTGGGGGAGAGGGGTCTTTGTTCTGGTGGGTATTCGTTTTGATGATTGGTCAGAATTGCTTGATTTGATGTTGATTGTGGTGGGGATTTGGGAGTTTTTCTCGAGATGGGTTTTTTGTCAACTCTTGAGTGTATGTTGATTGGTATGTTGCAGAAGTAGATGGTAGGTGGCGGAGGGCGCCAGTGAGCGGTGGAGGCTGAATTATATGGACAATTTATGCTGCTTCAAGTCTGTGTATTCTCAGGTGAGTGAAAAGAGATGCTTGTTGCTGATCAGCGATCAATCTCAACTTTAACTGATCTGCGTGATCTTCGGTACCTTTGTCTGATACGAAAGAAGGCAAATGTCATCTCGATATTGCTAGTTACATAAGCATTGATGTTTGTTTAGATGGCCGATTATTGACGAGTAAATGTTTTCTTTTTCTTGGCGCCCGCTCTTCAGCTTGTAGGAGGGCGTTCCTCATGTTACTCGGGTAAGGGAAGGAGCCATCAGAGCCCCTTCAAGTATGGCTTTAGTTTAATAAAAGGGAAAGCGAATCATCCCATGGAAGACTACCATGTTGCGAAATTTCATCGGACCCATGGTCATGAACTTGGTCTTTTCGCTATCTTTGATGGGCATCTAGGAGATAGCGTACCTGCGTATCTGCAGAAGCATCTCTTCCAAAATATCCTGAATGAGGTCAGTTGTTTACTTGATCAGAAATATTTTGCCCTAGTAACTCTGTTGTCGGCTTCTTATACTGCTCGAGAATGAGAGTATCTAGAGAGACCATAATTTCAGAAAAGCACCCCCCCCCCCCCCCCCCCCCCCCCCCCCCAGCAATAAAAGTAGGGATATAGCATTTTATGCATCAGTAGACTTTTGGAAATTAGATTTCTCGTTGCTCTCCATTTTCATCTTCTTTTGTATTCTCCCCTTTTTAAAGTCCTTCTCTCGTGTAGGTACTTGAACCTGACTAGTTGGTTGGTCTAGTTCACTCGGATTCGTATTGACTGTAAGTAGCTGAAGTGTCAAATTAATAAAAACTTGGTTTGGGAAGCTTGCAGCTTAATAGAGGGTACATTCTTTTTTGAAGTATCAGAAGCTGAAATATCATCTTATACCGGATTTTCAATCAGCTTGAGTTTGTCATACCCACACCATGGCCGCTAGTGGAGCCATCTCTAAATTATTGTGCTTTGAGTGGCTCACAATAGATTGTTGGGCAAGTCCATATTAGCTACGATGGAAGTTTTGTTATACACATCATCTCTCCTAGTAATAATGATATAATATTTCACATGTTGATTGCCATGGTGATAGTGGAAGAAGTAGATCTAATTAGTTTTCTCATGATCCACATACAGTAGTCTATACAGAATCAAACAATGATTAAAGTTGTAGTTCTTGCTCTTAGAGAAAGAATATGCCCTCCGACAATTTGTTTTCTCCAAATCAGTCAAGGATCAAACAATCAATTGACTGCAGTGCTTGGTTACAATTTTTCATTAGCCACACCTATGTTACATATTCTGTAGCTTCATTCATTTGTGGGAACAGAAGTCCATTTTGAGCTTTCTATCCAAGCAACTAAAAAAGGTGGAAGAGGAAGGATTAAGGCAATAAGGACTTAGTTTGGTATTACGTGGGAATGGGGTTTACCTACCTAACGGTGAGCTTCCTTGTTGTTAAAATAAATAAATACATAAATAAAGCTCGTGTCTGAGCTTGTCATTAGAGTTTTAATTAGAAACTTCTTTGTTTGGTAGTCATGGGGTGAGTTGAGTCTGGCCCCCAATAAGTTGAGTATGAGTGAGAAGTGAAGGTCCATGGAGCTTGAGTCAAGTATCGAGTTTGAATTTTTGAGTCAACTTGAGTTTGAGTTCTTATGTCGACTTGGCTTGGCTCAATTACCCTAAATTCCATTGTCATGCTACCTTTTTTTTCTCTGCTTGAGTTTTCCTTTGTCGTTAACCTCTTCTTGTGTTTGTTGCCTGTGTCATGATGATGCTTCTCTTCAACCAATTCAGCGGTGTCCAACATGGTACTCGGGAGGGATCATACTAGGGTAGCACTTCAGGTTTACTTGCAAGAAATCTAAGAGTAGGCAAATGCTACACTTGGTCCGTGTACTGCAACCTGACAGACGTACTAGTCATATAGCCTTTTATCACTGGATTTCAATTGGCGTACAGGAAATTCTACTGAGTCTTAACAATGAGTAGCACCGGTTTAAATTCCTGTTGCAACAGCTTTTGTGCACTCCTTTCAAATTTTGAATATCCTGAAGAGGCTAGACTGATATGGTGAAGAGCCTATAAGAAAAAGGATATCGGCAATTTCCATTGTGCTTAATAGTGCCTTAGTCATTGGAAAGATTTGTTCTTAGATTGTGATCTTTCAATTTAATGATTCCAGGAGAACTTTTGGACTGATCCCGACCGATCTATTGCTAGAGCCTATGAGAAAACAGATCAAGCAATCTTGTCACACAATCCTGACCTAGGACGTGGTGGGTCCACAGCTGTCACTGCAATCCTTGTAAATGGGAGCAAGTTATGGGTTGCAAATGTTGGAGATTCCCGGGCTGTACTTTCAAGGAAAGGGCAGGCAGTACAAATGTCTATAGACCATGAGCCAAACACCGAGCGAGGCAGCATTGAGGACCGAGGTGGATTCGTCTCGAACATGCCAGGTCTGACCTAATTCTTATGCTAGTATACCTTTTGCTTTACGATTTTTAACGCCGTCTCTTACTGGGATAAAAAATCAACTTCAGAGATGAATGGTGCACAAGTATTTATCTAACTCCTCCTGGATGGAATAGAATTTACATGAGCTGAGTGGGGTTGCCTATGACGTCATTGATCATTAGACTACCAGGAAAAACTTAATTCAAGTTATGTTTGGTCATTTTGTCAGCTTGAGGTTTGAACTCGAGGTTGAGTAAAACAGCTATCATTATTCATTAGAGCTGTAAAAACTTGGTCACCCTGGTAAACCCCACTTTACATCTTAGACGAGATTGGTCCTAAGGGCTTTGTGCAGGGATAGCTTTCACATGCTTACCATGTCCATGAAATCCAAATATTGTGCTTAGATCGGAGTGCTGCTTGCCTGAAGTTCCAGTCCTGAGGACATTCACTGTAGTCTATTAGTATTGATTTTTGGCTGCGCAGAATTGATTTGTTCTAAATTCTTGCTATCTAACACAAGCCGTAGCACATGATACCCATGTATCTAGTGTTATAAAGCACTTAATTTTGCTTTAAAATTCTTACTTTTGAAACACCTTATATGTGCTTTATAGTATGTCATTTAGCTTAGTCTGATTCAAAAGTTATTGCATACGAATGCTAAAAAGTGATGCTGAAACTTGCAAATATTTGAGGAAAAAAATCTCTGTGATGGTAATACAGTGACTGGAGGTTGTAAGTATACCGGCATATCTTCTAGGTGCACTTTATAAGTTTTAACATTCTTTCTTTGACATGCATATATACATGACGACAACATGTACATGTATGCATATTTGTTTTATATACACGCCGGATCCTGTCAAGGAGGATAAGATACCATGTAGAGATTAATAGCACAAAATATCCATGTACCCTATCCTAGTTATGTGGAAAAGGCTGCTCTTATTATCTTGGGTTGCAATATTTACCAAATGAACTTATGCCTGTGTCTCCCCATGCGTAATTGCAATGGAATTTGTACTTGTTGTCTCACTTGATCCGTCTTCCTTAATATATGTGGCATTTTAGAGGCAGAAATGATAAGGAACTGTTTAAATAATTATCGGTGTTCTTCATAGCACTTCGCTAAAAGTTGCTGTGAGTTGAATAGCTGACTTGCTTATCGTTGAGAATGGTTGCGTGTGGTAGAGTATAGTGGCTGTTTTTTTTTTCTTTTTCCTGCATTCTGATCCTGCACTGCAGTTGACTTTTCCCTTTATTTCCTTAATGTAATATGCGATAACAATTGATGGAGAACTTAATATGAAGCATGTACATGATTTCGGACTTCAGATGGATCCGGCGGTAGCAAGTTATGTTGATCCTAAGAATTGCAATGCAAGATTAGGGTAAAAGAAGGTTTTTGTAGAAAAAGGAAAAAGAAAAACGCTCTCTTGCTTGATATCAAAGCACAAAAATGTAGATCATACCCTGAGTTTGATGACGAAAGAGATACTTATGTTTGGCTCTATCCCCTTTGGGACCTTCTCACGATTAAGTTTTAACTTCCGCACTAGCTCCACAAAGCTAATACAATCTCACAATTGCAAACTCGAAACCTCTTTCCATATACGTTGTGCTGTAATTGACTCTAGAGTTAGATCAATGTGTTCTCCATTTAGAGTCACTTTGTTCTCTAAGCTAATGACAGATCTCTTGAAAGAGACTCTAACAAATGTATATGTACTGACTTGCATCTTAAATTCCCATTGTTTTTTGAGTGATGTACCTTGACCATGGGGATATGTTGACCTTTTCTCTCCACATGAAATAGATTTGGTACATGAAAGGGCATCAGCTCAAAGCTTGAAATGCTTAAAAAGGAGTTAAATCCATTCTCTTCTATGGACAGCGATTTTTCACTTTCCATTGATGTTTGTCTTTGGAACTCTAGCAGTTTCTTGTGCGTCACTCTCAACAAGTAGGTGTACTACTATAGTAGAGATAAATGAGGAAAGAGGGCATGGGAGGCCGATGGAGACAGAGAGAGACTTCAAGAAAAAGATCTCCACTATCTGCATGGTTAAAAGGACGTAGTATTGGATAGAGCACAGAGAAACAATAAATCCTACGGAGAGCCCGCCGGTAGTTTGATTGTGCACATATCTAACCACCCAGAACTCTGTCTCTCATACTACAACCGTTGCTCGGTTTTTGGTATTTTTTGATCTTCAGTTTCCACTTTTTGTTGCTGGAATGATATGCATAATTCCATTAAGAAGGTACTAAGGGCTACTGCCCCTATACAAAGCTGTTGTAGAAGGGGAGCTACCCATGTTCGAGATTAGGCACAAAAGATTGGAAATACAAAATAGAAGTATGGAATTAAACTTTCCACTATACCATAAGTGAAGAGTGTAGAAAATGCCAAGAGGATTCAACTCAATGAAATGCCCTCCTGTTTCTTTCGTGTCGCTTAAGTGTCGTTATTTATGACTCAAATGTGCAAGATGGAGTTATGCCTTTTCTGAAGATAAATTATCTATATTTATGTTCCTGATGATACTATGGTAGTCTAGAATAGACCCGTAGTATGTTACCTTGACACGATCAATCACAAACATGGACTACTGTTTCAATGGTCTTTCCTGCTGCTGAGTTATGTGGTGTATTTCTGTTCGCGATATAATATGTTGTTTAACAGTCTTTTTCATGGTGTAATCTCCTCATAACAAGAATTACAGAAAATGATGAGGGAGGGCTGTTTTTCACCCATTTTTCTTTCAATAAATTCTCCTTTATGTTGGTCATGTCAAAATTGGTCAAGGAGGATATGGGACACAAACGAAAACTCAAATTTGGAGGATATGCAACTATTTAGGATCACATTGACATGGCGAGAGATCCATTCATATGGCCCACCTAGTAGGGAATGAGCTGTTGCCGATGTTTACACGTTGTATTTATGTATTAGATTTATGGCACAGTTAGTATGTAAGTACTAAGAAAAGTAACCTGTTGTATAACAGGTTCGTAGGAGCTTTGAGAAATCGAGGGCTATGAGCCTTTGTTTACATCCAAGCACATCCTGTAGTATGGAACGTGCAGTCAAAATCTTTCTTATAGTTCCTTTTATTTTTCAATAGAGTAATTAGATTGGTTCATTCAAAACAACATCAGTTAAACCAGCAGTCAGAATCTCAATATCCTACTTTGTGTTTTAAAGCAATGGACATTGCACATTTAGCGAATTTGTGAGCAGCATTGATAGCTGTTCTCCTTGTCCATTGTCCTGACCTGGAGGCACGTGGGTATGTAAGAGAGATGGCATATGTCCAAATCTTTCTTATAGTTCGAAAATCCAATTAAGGCCAATGACTGAGGCTTTTCTTAGTTATCCTCTGTTAGTTCTTTCTTGTGAAGGTTTTGTTCTTAAGCTAGGGTTTGGTGGGAATTGAAAATTCAAATGCCACACTTGATTGGTGACTCCATGAAGAAGAAACATGATTGTTGGTCAAATTCTTATTTTCTCATGCCTTTGAAATAAACACTCCTAGCATTTTACATTCTCCAGTTTCTTGTAGTGAATTCCTTCTTGTTCCTTGAACTATTTCTTCTCTGCCTTCGAAATTAATACCTATCTTTAATGTATCTTCACCTTTTTGTCTGTGGATATGCAACTGATATTCTTAAAATGAACCCTAGATTAGAATATTTGTACTAGTTTATATACCTATGAGTAAGCACAAGTGTTCAATCATCTTACAGTTCACACAGTAAAGTAGTATTTCTACATTCTCTACAACTCTAGATTCGGTGGAGCTTGATCCACCAACTTCTGCTTCTTTAGTATTTGGCTGGAGAACTACTTTTGGGGTTTCCATTGGCATGTCAAATGTGCATGAATGCCTCATAAAAGCAAAGTTTAGCTAAACCCTGTAGCCATCTGCCCAACATGCCTATTTTACAGGCCAATTCTGTACAACAGATATTGACAGCACTTTCAAAATGAAGCTGCTTCATTGTGCACCTAGTTAAAATCAGAATTTCTATAGAGAGAATAGTCAGATTATTAATCAGGAGATAAGAATTTGGTCGTACTGGGGAGATCAATTGATGAGTGCACGGGGAAGCAAATCTGTGCATGATAAATCAGGTCAGCGGACGGATAATTTTGTAAGAAGCACATCCTTTGCATGACAGAATGTTGAATCAAAAGCGTGCTTTCATAGTTGAAGGCCTATGTAAATCTGCCAAGTAGGTTCCACATTACATACAGAAATAGTTACTGTTTTGATGGAGAACTATCACCAATGCTAACTGAAACCTTTCATGTTGGTACTAGATCTTGTGTCAAGAAAATGGAAAGCTAGACCTCAAACATGGACAGATAAGTAATTTAATTGTCTTACAATATATCAGGAGATGTTGCAAGAGTGAATGGCCAGTTGGCAGTGTCTCGTGCTTTTGGAGACAAGAACCTCAAATCGCACTTGCGGTCTGATCCCGATATACAAAGCACCGACATCAACCAAGACACTGATTTTCTCATCCTTGCAAGTGACGGTCTATGGAAGGTGATATCCACTCCCTTTCCATTAGCTCTTCATAAATCTTTCGTACTTTTCATCATGGTTTTCGGTGTTTACTATTGGCTGCGTTGATGCAGGTCATGTCTAATCAGGAGGCGGTCGACATTGCTCAGAGGATGAAGGACCCTTTGAGGGCGGCCAAGAGCCTCGCGGCTGAAGCACTAAATAGAGATAGTAAGGACGACATATCCTGCATCGTTGTGCGTCTAAAGGTGTAGCACCAAAGCTTGTATATTAACGGTATAGCGGGGAAATTGGCTCGAGATGTGGTTCATAATCCAGCATGAGTATGGGGAAAAAATGATTTCGGATTAGGTTGATAACTTGCGAATTTAACATTCTGTAAGTTCATACATAATGTTACTTCACTCGTGTGTGCGGCTTGCTGTTGGTTTGTTCCTTCCAATATGTAGGTTCATTTGCAATTCGTGTTTGTAATTTGCTCATACCTTCCGAAGCTGTGCGAATACATAAGTGGATATATTTATTTTATAGAATGAGTGTTGTTATATGGCAATCATCGCAGCAAAGAACTACCGATACCCCGGAAAATTGGCTGTGCAAAACATCGATTCTCTTTTTTATCTCAAGCCAGTGCAGCTCTGCATGTATGGGATTTATAGATTGTAAACACGAAGCTTTTTTATTTTTCTTGCCGACGAACAACTTGAGATTCGTCGTGATTCGTTTGACGCTGATGAGATTTTTGATTATGTGCAAGTGATGATCACTGATCAGTGCCCTTTAGATACTCTCCTTGATGCTTGGTTTTATCATCTCCAGGGGATTCATCCTTTGAGGATAGAACTTACAAAGGCATTTTGTGTCTGGGCTTTGTGGCTTGTGTTCAGCAATTCCACATTCTGATTTTCAACCATAAAAGTTGCTTCTTGAGCTGCTTTTACTCCAGCTATTCTCAGCATATGGTGGAATTTCTGCTTTTGGCGTGATTTTCAAACACAACTCGAAACTGTCAAATAGTTTATTAAGGCCTAATCTAACATCATTAATCAAGTTTAAAAAACTAAATAAAAAAATTGGACCCCATGAAATTGAAATTACAAATGGGTTTTGTTGTATAAGTAGTAAAGAATTTTACTCGGTTCAAAAAATTTTAAGATTTGCCAGAGAGAGCTTCCCCTTAAGTTGTATATTCATTCAAATCACAAATGCAAAAGGTTTAGGATTGAATTGTCACAATTACAATAAGTTTATGATTTTTTTGGTAATTCTTCCTAGATATTTTTGCTAGGTTGCATATTCATTTAAATCAAATCGAATCGTGTCAGATAACATTTTAATCATGTGGGAAGACAAGATTCCAGTGTATTGCCAAAATGGATAAAGTAAGATATTTTCAAACATTAACGACAGCTCTAGAAGTTAGGAAACAAGTTGTGGCTAGTCTATTTTGGACATTTCTGACAAAAAAAAAACTATTTGGACATTAACTCCTGGTTGTGAGAGATACTTTTTGCTGTAAAATCCTAGATTAGTGTTTGGTCTTTTGGTCCTAGGGCCTCCAACGCAGAACGAATTTTCTAAACACCAAGTTCTTGCCTCATTCCAAATTCCAACATTTATCCCAGCAAATTTTCAGTCTTGTTAAAACATCAATTCGTTGTAGCCATGAAGAAATCATTATCTCTCTTGCGAATTTGAAGTTTAGAAGCGCGAAACCGGGATCGAATAATACACTTTGTAGTTCGGATTGATCGTCCAATGTCAAGGAAATCTCCAAGCATGTCGAAATGCTTCAGCTTCACCGCGTCTAGGGATTGGTTCTACCGCTGCTGGTTCACGAAATCAGGCCTCCGCTCCGTGTCGACCGGCCTCGGGGACGGGACGATCATGCACTGCTGGGTCCCCAAAATCCGCAAACCATCCAAGCCGAACCTCGTCCTAGTCCACGGGTTCGGTGCGAACGCGATGTGGCAATACGCGGAGGCCCTTCACCACTTCACCCCGAGGTTCAACGTGTACGTGCCGGACCTGATCTTCTTCGGCCGGTCCTACACGTCGCTCCCTGATCGGACTGAGTCGTTCCAGGCGCAATGCCTGATGAGGTTGATGGATTTGCAGGGCGTGGAGAGGATGACCATGGTTGGGATAAGCTACGGCGGGTTCGTGGCGTACAGCATGGCCGCGCAGTACCCGCAGGCATTGGATCGGTTGGTGTTGTGCTGCACCGGGGTTTGCTTGGAGGAGAAGGACCTGAAGGCGGGATTGTTCCCGGTCAAGAGTTTGGAGGAGGCGAAGCGGGTTTTGATGCCGCAGACGCCCGAGAAGCTTAGGGAATTGATGCGAGTCTCCTTTGTCCGGCCCGCCACAGGAGTTCCCTCTCTTTTCCTAAGTGATTTCATCAAGGTAGGTTCCGATCTTGGTCGACCGGCACTAATATCTGGTTAAAAAGTCTAGGTAGATTTGCATAAACAATTTGTATGTTCTTGAGAGAGTTGAATTTTTACAGGTCATGTGTTCAGAGTTTGTTGAAGAGAAAGGGGAATTGATCCAAGAGATACTCAAAGACCGAGGACAGTCGAATCTACCAAATATCAGACAGGTTCATCTCCTTTCAAATTTTACTCAAGTACAGCAAAATTCAATTCATGCTAATGCTAATCTGCTCTGGAGTCTGGAATATGGATTGTGTTAAGATGAATGCAAGGAAACATATACTGGTGCATTTTGTCTTTGTGACCTAGGCTTCCAAGAGAAGTGTGACAATTCCCATGCTCAATCTGTCTGCTGTAGTGTTGTAACTTTGATTTTCCGGTCGCACTGTGATGGGTTGTCGCCATGATCATTATGGTAATCACCAAGAAAATGTTACTCCGCATGTTTTCAGTAGTCGGTGGATGCGATCCGATCCGAAGTGATAGCAAAATCGAACCATCTGATTGAAAAAAAATCGAAAGTCCGAGTGACATGTTTGAAAGCTTGAAGGACGTTCAATTGACTCGCGATAAAATTCACTCCATCTTATAGCTTTGCGAAGATCATAGAATCATTATTTCTTCATTTCTTCTCCACATGAGTTTATCTGAATCAAATTGCTGAACATTGTTTTCCTGTGCATGCTTCCCAAATTTTGGAGCAGCCCACATTGTTGGTATGGGGAGAGCAAGATCAGATATTCCCCCTGGAGCTGGGTCACAGATTAAAAAGGTGAAGCTTCAATTTATATGTAACTATCTCTTTCCCTTTTCCCTATTTTTGTTTTTTCTTTTTCCTCGACGTATGATATCACCGATGCATAAGATGATTCGTTTATCTCCGACGCTAACGCTCACATCGGGTCAGGCACATTGGGGACAATGCTGAACTGGTGGTGATCAAGAATGCAGGGCATGCTGTGAACTTGGAGAAGCCCAAGGAGTTCATCAAGCATTTGAAGCTCTTCCTTTTGTAATGTTGTTGATCAGATTCATGTCTCCTAATGCATTCACTAATGTGCGATGACAAAGATGATTTTTCTGGTTCTGGGCACTGGATTTCTTGATTACACCCAGATTGATCTATGATGTTGCGTTCATAGAGTGATGCTCCTTACACAGTCAAGAAAGTTAGTCTCCCAAAACAGTGAAAACTAATAATGGAAATATATGTGAGTGAGTAGGGGTGAGAACCGGTCCGGTTCCAACTTGGAAACCGGACCGGATTGGCCGGTTCTGGGAGGCTGCCAATTCCTAAAATTTGGAACCTGTGATAATCGATTCGGTTCCTGGTTCCAGGTGCGGACGGAACCGTCCGGATCAGACCAAAAGTATTTTCTTTTTTCGCCCGAAGGTTCTCTATTATAGATGGATGTTTGAATTTGAAAGATTTATTGCAGATGTAGATCAACTTCTCCATTACATGTATGCATCTGGAAATTGTCAAATACAATTAGTTGCTTCTACTTTAAAGGAACACATGTCGTTTTTGTAGGAGCGGCAAAGAGAAGGACAAATGTTGGTTTCGACTTGGTGCAAGATGTAAAATCTATTTTTTTTGTTTGGACCGATGTAAAATCTATTGAAGAGCAGCCGTTTAAATGGATTGACGATGATCAATATGTGCCCATGTCCTAATAAGAAGGGCGTACAAGTGCAAGAATCACCCTTTGAAGGCAATTTAACGTGAAAGAGCACATACCATTCTAGTTATCCAATAGTTCTTGGCTATGTAGCATTGGCACCCTCCGGGAGCCTACGTGTCGTGTCCGACACTCTCCGACATGCCACCGACACGTGGTCAGCGCTCCAGACACGCTAGCGACACTCACCGCCAGCATCCCAACACACCATTTCGACAAGCACGGGGTTAATTTTAAACATTTTCAATAAATTAAGGGTCAAAATATAAATTTATCAAAAATTTATATACTTAAGTCATATACCCAGCCACCCCAAATCAATATACCCACCCAGTAAAAAAAAAATAAAAAAATCTAATCGTGAATCCCTAACAGAAGAAGAAGAAGAAGAAGAAACTAATCGCTAATATTTTTATATATACGTGATAATTTATCATGTATATATAAAAATATGCATTTAATATATGGTGTTGGAATTATCCATTTTTTTAGAAATCACGTGTCGGCGTGTCATGTCATGTCGAGTGTCGTGTCATGTCATGTCGAGTGTGATGTCAGTGCTACATAGATTTTTGGACCCACTTTGGAACTGGATCGAGTCCATTAGTCTGGTCTGGTCCAGTTCTAGGACTAGATGGGCCGATTTTCGGTTCCACAAACTTGGAATTGACCTTGCCCGGTCTAGTTTCAGGTACTAGGTTGAGACCAATCACTCTTATGAGTGAGGGGCAATTTGTGATCTTGATGCTTTTTCTTTTTTCAAAGCAGAACCTTTTATGCTTGATCAATTCTTCTCATTGTGGGTACTAAATTTTTTTGCGAAAATGTAATTGAATCATAAAACTTGTCAAAAAAATTTGGTCCAAAGAAAATTATATTCATTGCTAAAAAAGATACAGGAGAAGTACATAGATTTCCATAGTAAAGCAAATCGAAGCCGAGAAAAGACCAGAATACTAAAAAATAAAGTTAAAATCTAGAAAGCAAGGATGATGGACAGAGCACCAGTAGGGTTAAATACGTATTCGTTTCATAAGAACGGATTTGTTAAGCAGAATAATCGACGGTTGATGCTAGATCTCGTATGATCGTCAATAATGAGTACGCGTCGGAAATTTCTTCTTCAGTTACTAAGGCATTACGTGCTTAGTTCGGCTTCCTCTATACCATCACCAAACAAAAACAACCAAACAAGTTGAACAAAACACATCTAACTTTTGGAGGAGCAAATTTTTGTGGTTCAGTGAGATGCCATAGCTCTTGCAATCACCATTGAAATGGAGGCAAATGACATGTACACGAATATAGCACATGGGTATAGAATCTCTGAAAACATATTTATTAAACTCCCAAATCTAGATCGGGTAAAGATAGCTCATAGATCTTGAATAAGATCGGAATAGTTCAAACTCTCAGATCTAGAAAGATTGGGAGAGGAGAGCTCCTAGATCTAAATCGGGAGAGAAGAAAAAAATAAGAAAACTCAAACAAAATCAACAGGATAGGTAAGGGAGGGTGAGCCTAGCTCAAACGCTCCCTAAGGACTAAAGGTTGAAGAAGACGACGGAGAGAAAGAGAAGAGAGAGGGAGAGAAAAAGGCTTTTAGAATAACTCAACTTTCCTTGGACCTTACTTGTTAAATTGATGCAATGAAATTCCTCTATAAATTCTGTCCATTTTGACTAAAAATGTTAATTTGTTTTTTGTTTTTTTTTTCTTTCATAAGACACATATAAGTTGGAGATACTATGTCCTGGAGGTCGAAAAAGTTGGAGCTGCCATGGCCGCAAGCTCAATGAAGCACGAGCAACCATGGCTGAGAGGTCGAAGAAACTTGAGAGGCTATAGTCGCGAACTCGACGAAGTTTGAGCGGCCATGGCCAAGCTTGAAGAAGAAGATCAATAATAGGTGGATATGTGCCCTAAAAGTCTTAAAAAATTTATCGCGAAGGTACAATTGAGTTCTAAAATTTAAAAAAGTACAATCAAATTGTAAAATTTATCAAATTAGTGTATCAATTCATTCCCTTAATCCCGTCTAAATTTAACATGGGTGATTTTGTTTTTATACACTTTTCAACGCACTCCGTGCCTAAGTGGGTTTTCTCTCTTTTTCTGTTTTCTTCATTTTCACGTGTGCTCCTCTTTCACTGTTCATCTTCTTCTCCGTGCGAACTTAGCCGCAACTGTGATCATCATCAGTGTTCGTCTCCCAACCAAGCCTTCGGAGCAACGGCACCACCGTTTCTGATCCCTTCCCGACCGTTTACAGCCGCCTGCTAGCCCAAACGAGTCCCCTGTTTCAGCTTACCACTTTTGGAGCTTCAAGCAGCCATTGCTCTTGGTTACGACAGTCGTTGAGCTGTCCCCAAACTTCGTATGCTCATCTCCTGCCCCGTCAACGTCCAACCAAGGGTCAGCGATGCGTAGAACCACCGCTGCCGACCGACACTCGGGAGCCCCTGTTTTTGCGCTCTTCTCGACTTTGCGTCCTTCGCCGGCAACCCAGGCTGCTGCGGTGCTTCGGCCTCGGTTTGCCACCCACGGTGACGACCCCAAGCATGTTTATCCTTTAAGAATCTCCGGGACCAGCCTCTGTTGTGGCTTTGCTCTGTTCCGGCGCCCACGGTTGCGAGCAAGACCTCGCTTTTCCAAAACTGATCTAGCAAGGGGCACGCTTCCAGTAGCTACACTGTTAAAGAGGGACAGTTGGCAGCCCAAGCTCGACGTTTCATTGTGGGGGATAAATACATTCTGGAGGCAGCTGTGGCAACTTTGGATTCACGGTGCTCTCCCTGCTCGAAGTAAACTTGCTTTGTTTCGAGTTTTAAGAGGATAATTGCCGGTTGTGTGAAAGTTTGGAAGAAATCCCACTGAAGTTCGTTAAGAGATCGCCCTGTTACCCAAGACATCTCCGATAGAGGGCATCACCCTCATTGCTTCTTCCCCTAGACGCAGCAACTTGAAGAAGATGAAGGGAGCCCGCGAGGAAAGGAAGAAGAAAAGAGAAAAATAAAACAAAATAAAACAAAATAAAGAAGAACCAAACAGTCACGTGTTTTTTAATAATAAAAAGCAAGCCTCGTCGACATTTTTGCTTAGAGAACTCTTACCTGACCGTCACACGGTACTAACCATGTTATGCTTGCCATTACTTTTTTGCACAATTTTATTTTTAATTATTATTATTTCCCAGCCACAAACTTGTGGCTGGCATTTGACCGTCAGGCTACAAAAAACCTTTTTCGTTAGTCAAATTGAATAGAGTTAACAGAATGACACTTTTTTTTTTTTTACGATCAATTTTAGGACTTATTATGCACTTGACGCGACAATAAACACAATTTTAGTCGGGTAATGTGAGCTCGACTAAGAAGATGAAAAGTTTTCCTTTCTTATACTTTTTCTTTTTCTAATTTTTTTGGCGGTGCTATTTCCACCCTTATTTTGGGTATAAACTCCTTTTTTTTTCCTTGTTAACTTGCCGAAATACCATCATCTCTCTCTCTTCAATTTATTATTATTTTTTAATCAGGCTAACCTATAAAACTGCCTTTATTTTTGTCATCTCTCTCATTAATTTCACAATTCAATCTTATGATCATTTTGCCTAGAGAATGTTGTCAATTTTAATTTTTGGTCTCATATTTTCATTCACAAGAAATTTCTATTTATGACAACTTATGAACACACAATTAATTGCCTTTTTTCCGAATAGTGTGCGTGAAACTATATTTCAAAGTCGAAAATTAAAAATCGATTTAATTATTTAGTTGATTTTGATAAAAAAAATCGAAAAGAAAAATTGATCAAAATATAGAAAACGTTAATTTTGTTAAAAGCATGATCAAATATCAAACATATTTTATGTAGATCATATCTAAATATTAACAAATAATAAACACACAAATGAAAAAACATGAAACTTCTTTCTGTTCAACTCTTGCTATGTGGAAAGTAATTAATATTGATCGTAAATTCAATCTCATAGCAAGTAGATCAAAACTTTAAAACATGCTTAAAACTTTCCCCTAAAAAATGCGAGTTTGAAATTGCAAAATGTGTAAATAAATTTTCAACCCCATCTTGCAATTCTTATTAAAATGTGAAAAGCTCAAAAGAGAACATAAATCAGCTATGTTTAACTTTAGAAACCTACAAATTTATTCCGAAAAATCACCCACAAGGTCAAAATTTTGCTCGATAATTAGATTGAATTTTATTTTTCAATTTTGAAATAAATTTTCCCTTGAACTATTTCATAAAAAACAGGTAGTTAATTATGTTTTCATAAGAAGTTATAACTAGAAATTTCTTATACAATTAATGAGATCATAAATTAAAAAATAACAACCTTCTCTAGGCAAAGTGATAACATGATGCATGATAAGATGATATTTTATTCGATGTAATTTGACATTTATTTTGTGAAATTGATAATTTAAGAGAGAAAATAGAAATCAAGGTAGTTATGTTGGTTAGGTTGATAAAAAAAGAAACAATGAATAGAAGAGAGAAGGGTATTTCAGTCATTTGATCTAAAAAGGACTGGATTAGCTAAAATGGAGATGGAAATAGCACCACCATTTTTTTTTTTATGCTTTTATCCTTTTTAATTTTCTTGGTGGGAGCTACATCAGCTTCACGTGTCTTAAGAAAGTATAAAAAAACATGTCAACGTTTTCCTTTAACCAAATTGGACGGAGTCAATCGAGGAACTTGATTGTGCTAATTTAACAAGTTTTAAGACTTGATTACACTTTTAGAAAATTTTATTATTCAATTGTACTTTGAGAAATGAATTTTACTTTGAGATCAACAACCTATTTTGAACTAAAAAATAAATAAAAATAATTAAAAATTATTGTGGGATACACTCCTTCAAAAAAAAAAAATGGTCAACTATTCCTTCAAGAATTTTTTTTTGGTCAAAACTCCTTCAAGAATTTGAGTCCTATAATATAGTATTATTCTTACAGTGACACTATTATGCTAACAAAGTTTTTGTACTTTCTATACAAATTTAAGATTTTATGCAGTTGCACCTCACATACGAAACAATATACATTAAATGATGTATTTGGAAAAATTAATTAATGCTATAATATAATTGATAACGATTTTGTGAATAATCCATGAAGAGAAGGGTTTTGATTGTTGGTAAAAAAAAAAAGCAGCTGATTCTTGACGGAATCAGAAGCTTATTTTCAGGCAAACTGTTAATGATTGGTACGATGACCTGGGGATGAAGGGTAAACAGATGCAACTTATACTATCCTCGTGAAGCAAAGCAAACATGAAGTCACGAACCAAATCCCGCATGGACTTTAAAATTGGTGGCAAATCACTCGTCATTAAAAACCAAATTAGGGTCCCGGGTCCAGGCATTGGGGTCACCGAGTTAGGTTGCTAAGGTCTTGGTTCCGGCCGTCGGTTCCGAGCTCGGTGCCAAGGTCTTGAGCTCAAGTATAGTCTTGAAGCTTAGGTGTCGAATTAAATTCTGAAAAATGGAAAAAAAAACATCCTATTGGATTTAATACCTAATTTTCTTGACCAAAAATACCTATTTTGGCAACCTTGTTATTCTTAGCAGCACCAAACTATCATTTCACGAGTTTTTGATTACCGAATATCTAGCTGACTAATTAATTCTTTGTAACGTATTCTATTTTCCTTTGACAAATAAGACAACAGTCGTTTTTGGGAAATATGAGTTGAAGCAATAACAAGTATATTTTGGGTGGAATATCTTTCACAATCCCTGAAGAGACAGTTCACTAATAAACAGAGGGATAAGTTATGGATAATTAATAGTTTATTTCCGTTAAAAAGCATCAACATGAGGTCGGGTCCCATTTTTGGCCGAAACTTATTTTTTTCGTTTCGTAGAGAGGCACCAAATTAGCTTGATTCCCAATTTTGGCCCAAACTTTTTTTTGTTTCATAAAAGAATATCAACTTTAGGTCGACTCCTAATTCTAACCTGAACTTTTCGTTATCTAATATAAAAGCACAATTATTCAGTTGGTACCCAAATCTAACCCTGTCAAGTTTTCGCCTAGTACATGTGGAATGACACATGGAATCTTTAACGGCATTATTGGAAAGAAACTTGGTGAGAGATAAATTTAGGTACCGATTGAAAGTTGGTGCTTTTTTATAAGACAACGAAAAGTTCAGGTTAGAATTGAGACGCGAATTTAGGTACCGATTAAAGTTGGTGCTTCAAAAAATAAAAGTTTCGGGCGAAATTGAAACTTGATTTAAAATTGGTTTTTTCTCAAGGGAATTGAGCCGACAAAACCTTGGTTTTGACATTTTTGTTTTCTAACCTGTGGACCCTAGGATTGCATGGTGCGTTAAAGCTGGCTCCACCAGTACCAAATGAAAACCTCTAGCTTTTTACAAAGGTAATACGCAGATTACATCGGAGCACCAAGAATGTGAAAAACCAATTAAGGTTTTTCAAATACGAGGTGACATTCACTTCCTTCGAGGTTAAAGAAGAGAATTTCGTTTCGCTTTCTATTAATAAATTAATTCTTTTTGGGTACTTTTCCCTTTACTTTGTCTTTTGCAATATAGATCACTTAGAAAAGAGAAAAATTAATACCGTGCAAGGCGTGAACTATATATTATACGTCCAGATTCCTTTTGTTTCGCGAAAATGAATGGTTCAAGAATATATTCTCCTAGAAAATTTCTTATCTGGCTTAAAATAATTAGTCAACAGAAAATATTTTCATTATTGACAATAATTTATATCTAAATATGTTTGTGAGCGATCGTTTTTCTTGAAAGATTTTTCAAATCATTCATTTTTCGCAAAATAAACGGAGCCTCAATATGGGATTAAAAAAAAGTTCCTTGTCGTGCCCGTAACATTAGCAACTATTTCATTTCTGGTTATATTCGTGAATTTTTCCAATTTTATAAAACCGGGAGGAATCAAAGTGGAATTGGGTCTTCAAACTCAATTTCCCTTATTAATGCATTTTGCATTAAAATATATTAATACATGGAACCCAATGTTCTTTGGTTGACCTATGGCTTGGCCATGAAGACCCCGTCCGTCAACCGTCGCACATATAAATACAAGGCATTCTCCAATTGTTTTACTCAAACATTCGAAGCTTCAACTGTTGAAATTGTTCAGGTATGTGCCCTTTTTCTCTTGCACGTTATTTGCATTCAAGCTTGATGAATTTTAACTAGAGATTTTTTTTTATTCAAATGTTGACAAGATTTTAAATATTATTACCTCTATTGTGATATTTATAAAAAGTGTTGTGCTAGCATAACGGTCTTTGGATAACTGTGAGAATAAAGTATGTTGTGAGTCACAAATTCGTAAAAGAGTGGATCCCATAATAATTTTTAAATATTTATTATTATTATTTTTTGTAATCCCAAATAGATTGTTAGTCTTACGATCACAAAAAAACTGTTACATTATCAATTTTCTTATAAGTTTGAAAATATAGGTTGTCTCTGCCGAGTCGGCACTCGACTAGAAAGCTGGTCAGATCCCTAGTCAAAGTGCCATCAATTGTGAAGAAACGAAAGTTTAATTAAAGTTCAGCGACTTGATTGCAAATTTTACGGATGCGCTTATTTCTTAAAAAATCAACAGTGCAGAGAAATTTTCTTTAAGATCATCGCTTAGCAAAATGAATGTAATGAACATATTTTCATTATCAACGAAAATGTCTAGATATAGATTGTTATCGATAATAAAAATATTTTTTGTCGATTAATTAATTGATTTTCTTAATTTTTTATCAATGTTATCCGCAGAATGTGCACCGCAATTCTCAGAGGGACATTTGAGTCATTTGAGGATGAAAGCAAGGAAGGTACGTAGTTTGTGCATTGTGAATCAATCTGCATATATTCGAATATATATATAGACAAAACCGTGTAAATTTTTTTTGGGACAAAACTCAGAAGAATATAGATTTGATAAACTACATGTACATTACCCATGTATCACCAAAGCCTACAAATAATTAAGTTTAAATTGTTATGTGCAAAGAAGCAGGAAATGAGAAGCCAAGAAACATCGGAGCTATGCAAAAAATTGACGTGAAGATCGCGAATGCGGTTAATGTTTCTCCGGCGAGGGAGACGTTTGGCGGGCTCTATGCTCTCTCGAACCTCGACCAGACCTTCCCTTACGTGATCGAGATCGTGTTCGCCTTCGAAGGCGAAGGGAGGGGAAGGCGTGTAGCCGCGGTGGAGACGATGAGAGAGTCGCTGGCCGAGGTATTGGTCAAGTTCTATCCATTCGCAGGCAGACTTGTTGAGGGGAGCGACGGGAGGATGGCGGTGAGATGCACCGGAGAAGGCGTCCCGTTCGTCGAAGCGATGTCGGCCTCCGACATCAGAGTGCTGGGCGATATCAGCGCCGTCGATCCCACCACGCTGCGAAAACTCGTGAAGCACAGCGACGGAGCCCCAACCATATTGGAAGTACCTTTGCTGACGGTGCAGGTAATTTTTTTTTTCTTTTCACTTGAAAGAGTAATGTTAGGAGAAGTTATGACCTGAGTGTAGCATATCGTGTAATCCAGGTGACGACATTCAAGTGCGGAGGGATCGTCGTCGGCATCGTCATGAATCACGTCCTCGTCGACGGTAAAGCCCTCACGGATTTCATAACTTGCTGGACTGACCTGGCTCGAGCCAAGCCGCTATCGGTTCTTCCCCTTCTCGATCGATCGGTGTTGTGCCCGAGGCGACCACCGCGTGTCGATCTCCCCCACCACGAGTATGCTCCGAGAGATCGGCGGTCTGAACGTGTAGTCAGCCCCCAAACCAAGCCCCTTGTTTACAGATCATTCTGCTTCAATCCACACACTCTCATTCAACTCAAGAAATCGTCAACAATCGCAACCCGGAACGGCTCTTCCACAGTCCCTACGACCTTCGAAGTCATATCGGCGCTCTTGTGGATTTCGCGAACCAAAGCTCTCGGAATCGGTCCTCACGAGACAGCCAAGCTTCTCACTGCGGTCGACGGTCGGCCCAAGTTCGACCCCCCCTTGCCGAGCGGCTACTTCGGGAACGGCATTGCTTGGTCCTGCGCAGAGTGCAGCGCAGGCGAATTGACCCGCAAGCCCTTTTCATTCGCTGTCCGGACTGTGCACGAGGCGCTCCAGTCCGTCACCGAGAACTACATAAGGTCGGCCATCGATCACGTCGAGCTGAACAGGGTCGGCGTTGAGTGCGAGGGCAAGACTTGCTGCATCAGCAAGTGGAGTCGGCTCCCTTTCTACAAGATGGACTTCGGGTTCGGGAGGCCGTTCCAAGTGGCGCCGGCGACCGTCCCCAACAACGTCATCTTGGTTGCTTCCCAGAGCAGGGAGAGCGACAACTTGGTCGTGTCTCTGGGGCTTCCTGATGACGCCATGGATGTTTTCTCAAAGCTGATTAAGTACGAGCTCACGCTGAAAAGCAAGTTTTAGCCTCGTGACGCCATGGATGTTTGAAGTCTCGTATTTCTGCTTGTGCCTGTTGTATTATATGATATACTTCCGTCAATAACACGATGTACAAATGTTAATTTATGAAAGAGCAGCCATAGTTTTAAGTAGCATTCACTAATAATGTGAAAATATGTTTTTGCACTGGTAATTTTATAAACCATCTGAGTGGATATAGTGAGTAATTTAAGGGCACTTGAGGCTTTTTGTGTAAATTTTTCTTTTTCTTTTTCTTTCTTTTTTTGGTCGGACGTGTAAATTTTTCTTTACACGGGCGGTATAGAAGCTATTTTTCTTGGTGAAATAATGGATTTGTCATGTGCCAAGGCCAAAGTGTTTAGCAAATCCCATTCTTTAGGCACCATCTGTACAGTTTAGCATTAGGAAGAGTACTTATGGGTTGTCTATTTTTCGTGTTGTGCATTCTAGGGCCGAGAATAATGGACCGACCAAATTGGGAACTGCCCGGACTGGACTGGCCCGATTGCCAGGAAGGCTCCGACCCATTTCTCGGTTCCAGTTATGGTCGGTCCAGTTCCCGGTTCCCGGAGTACCAAATCGCCCGGACTGGACCAAACAATTATTATTCTTTTTAAAAGAATTTCATAAACGTAAACCTAAACATAAACCTAAGATGCTTAATATAATTTTCAGATTTAGCGACAATGCGATGCAATTAACGAATATGTTATTAATAAGAAAAATTTAATGACAAATCACAAAAAGAATGCAACCAGTCCAATGATTGAATCGCCCGGGAACCGGACCGGTCAGTCCGGTTCCCAATCCATAAAACTAGGAATCGGTCCTCCGAATCCAGTTTCTAGTTTCAGGATGTGACCAGACCGGACCGGGAGCCGAACACCCCTACTGCCACCATGTCGAGCTTGACCTCGTATTCGCACGGAGAACAAGATGTACAGTGTAATAAGGAAAGCACATGTGGTAACGAAAAAAAGAAGAAAAAAGCTAAGTTGGCACCATGTCCTTTAAAAAAAAAAAACCACTTTAGCATTTTTAATTAGTTAATTTGATGGAGCTAACAGAGAAACTTAATTACACAAATTTGACAAATTCTAAGAGTTGATTGCACTTTTTGAAAGTTTTAGAGCTCAATTCTACTTTGACGAGGCCAATTTTAGAACTTTTAGTATTCTTACTACCTCGTTAATCATGATCTATGCAAACCATTTTTAGGCTTATCCAGTTCTCTGATTAAATCTAATCCCGATATTAATGTCGACCTTCCCAACCACGGACAATTAGCTAGAAGTGTCCATGTGCAGCTTGAACTATATATATTATAAGTTTTTATTTGTCAGAATATATATTACAAGTTTAAGAGAAAATTTCAAATAAGGGTTTGAAATGTCCTCATTTTCTCAAATAAAGGTCTTAAATTGACTTTATTTCAAATAAGGGTCTGCAATACTTAAATCGTTTTAAAAAAGGGCCTGATTGAAAGTATTTTCGTTGTTTACTTTTTTTCTATTTTTTGACTGTCTATTTCTTTTTTTTTCTTTTTCTTCTTTATTTTTCCTCTTCCCTCCCCACCACATCTCCCACTCCACTTGCCAGTCCTGCATCACCCTCCCCTCTGGCGCCGCCGTTGGCCACCAAGGCCCTGAGGACGGGGCCACCTCCTCGAGCGTGTAGGCCCAGACAGTACAGTCTGCCGCGCTGGTCGAGGGCGGCCTCGTTGACGCCAAGGAGGAGGTCTCCATCTCCCAGCCCTGAATGATGAAGGAATCGACGAGTGACATTGACCGTTGACTGCCCCATTCTCCCATCTTCTCTTCCGGCCATCCCCTCCCCTCCCCTCCCTCGGCCATTGCCGGCCTCCGTGGGCCACCTCGCCTGGGCTGGCGTCGGGCGACCCTCGCTAGATCCAGCGAGGGTAGCCCTTGCCTGGCCTCGCCAACCAAGGCGAGGGCATGCTTTGCCCGATGAAGAAGGGTTGTCGATGGAGCTTTTGCAGAGGCATGGTATGTATCTCATTGGCACAATGAGCTACGCAAGTTGTGACTGCCACTTCAACAGTTTGGAAAGAGCACCAGAAACTGAGGGAAAAAAGTTCTCTGCAGAGGAAAGCGAGAAATGGCGGAGAAAATGTTAATAAGAGAGGCCGTGAGGTCTCTACCGGCGCAGGAGGATTGCCCTTCGATTGCGGGCTCCAGTCCTCGGCGATTCTTGCGTGGCGATCGCTTGGAATGAGCTGAGCGGGAGATGGCGTGCGAAGAGAGAAACCTACCGAAGCGAGCGCTGAGTGAGGGGGTGACGGCGAGCCAGCCTCATCCGCTCGAGCATTCGTGGACTTTCTGGTTCGATAGTTCCACGGCGAAGTCGAGTCAAGCTGCTTAGGGAAGCTTGATACGCCTCATCTACACTTTCTCCAACATTGAAGAGTTTTGTAGTGGAGATGGCGGTGGCCAGGGAGATGGGGTTTTTTTTTTTTTTCGAAAATGGGTCTAAAAAAATATTTACCAAATTAGGGTATTTTTTTTATTTACTAGAACGGGGCCCGTTTGGCATTCAAAGTGCCGAACGGGCCCCGTACGGCATTCAAAGTGCCGTACGGGCCCTGTTCGGCACTCTAAGTACTGCAAGGGCCCACCTTGGGTCGGCGCCACAGGCTTCACGTGAAGTAAAGGCGCCTGGCACCTTATCAGGCTTCACATGAAGCCTGAAGGTGCTAGGTGCCTTTATCACCTGAAGCCTTCACATGAAGCCTTCAAGCGATAAAAGGCGCCTTTATCAGGCTGATGGGGGGAGCGAATGCACTGGGAAGAGGAAAAGAGTGGGGGAGAGAGAGCACAGAGAAGGCTTCACTTGAAGGCGCCAGTGAGAAAAAAGAGAGAGCGGAAAAGAGTGAGGGGGACAGAGAGCACACGGCTGAGACCCGTGCCTCGCTGTCGTCCGCCGCGAGCAGTCTTGCGCCATTCCACCGTGCGTCGCCGTACTCGCCCTGTTCGACCAGCACCTACCACCGTGACGTTCTTGACGGTGCGACCATCCGACACCTGGGGCTACCTGTCCAAACCTTTGAAGATGACTGCCCCATAGCTCGCGTTCCAGCTCGTCTTGCCCACTGTGGAGGTTCTTTCCAGCGGAGTTTCTACCTCAAACCAGCCCGGATCTCGCCTTACGGATCAAGGTAACACCAATATCCTTTCTAGGGTTGGTTAAAGCATGTTATGATACGTTTTATTTGTCGTTTTTTGAGCTATTTCGCTGTTTAGATTAGGTCTCCTAGTTAGATCTGGACCGTAGGATGTGGTAATTAGATCGGACGGAGTAGATTTGGTCTTCGGTTAGATCAGAGTCGTTGGTTTTAGTCCCCTAATCCAACGGACGTGGGCTAGCCACGTGGGAAAACTTGGACGGTAGCATTTGTCTGTAATAATAAATTTTTTTCAAAAAATAGAAAAATCAGAAAAATTTGAAAATAAAAATCAATAAAAAATAAAAAAATGCCCAAAACTGTATCGTTTTAGTCCCGGTTCAAATCCGGGTGGGTTTGGGCCGGGTCTTCGGGTTTGTGGGCTGGGTCAAACCGACCCGGTTCGGAAAATGAATAAAAAAATTAAAAAAAAGAGGAAAAAGAAAATTAGAAAAAAAAATAATAATAGAAAATATAAAAAAGTGGGAACGACGCCGTTTGTTGGGTCAACCCCGAGAGGGTTTGACCCGAGCTGGGCGCCCAAGTCTAGTTGACCGGGTTGACTAGGCCCAAAAAATATATAAAAAATAAATAGAAAATTTAGGAAAAAATCAAAAAAATCATAAAAATTTCTAAAAAAATTGGAAAAATTCCAGAAAAATTCAAAAAAAAAATTCAAAAAAATCTTAGAAATTAGGATTTGGTCAATTAATTGACTAGATTCTATTCTTGATGATTTTGATCCTTCCTTCCTTTCTAAACGACGATTCTACCCCTTATGGGTAAATTGCCTCAGAAAAATTCTATTTTTTTTTTTCAAAAATCACAGAAAAATGGGGAACGACCACATTCAACTGGTCCAACCCATTTCTGTTGATTTGGATTTTACGAGCCTTCGAAACAGAAAACTGGCTGTGAAATAGCTGCACATGCCCTAAATCCGTAAATATTTTTAAAGAATACCTAAATTCGTAAATATTTTTTTACCCTATTTGCATTTGTTGTATTATTATTATTATTTTTTTATGGCATTTATTTCATTTTTTATATTGATAGATATAATGTTAATTTGTTAGTGGGTATGAAAAAATATTTATTAAATTTTAGATGCAAAATAATTTGTAATTTCTTTATTTAGCAGAATGTCGTCTACATCTTTTGCGACTATGCATTGGGAAGGTAGAATAGTACGAAATGAATTTGGACATGATTACGAAAGTGGATAATCTACTATGTTTGAGTTTGGAAACATATCCACATTTGATGAGTTACGTGCTACGATTGAGCGCGAATTGAATATAACAGAAAACTAGTGTATTTGTGACATTCCCGTCCCACATCGCTTATGGGGGGAGTCCTGGGCTGATTTATAAAGGATTGGATTCCCCTTAACTTTCATGAGGCCGTTTTCCGGAGGTGTCCCGAAACAAACAAAACCGTGAGGACTGTGTGTTCGAAGCGGACAATATCGTGCAAGTGGGACCCAAGGTCCTTACAATTGGTATCAGAGCTGACTCTCGACAGCGTGTGGGGCCACAGTGGGCCCTCGCTGGTGTACGCGGTGCACAGCGGGGACGCTGTGTCGTTGAGGGGGAATTATGTGACATCCTTGTCCCACATCGCTTAGGAGGGAGTCCTGGGCTGGTTTATAAAGGATTGGGTTCCCCTTAACTTGCATGAGGCTTTTTTCCGGAGGTGTCCCGAAGAAAACAAAACTGTGAGGACTGTGTGTCCAAAGCGGACAATATCGTGCAAGTGGTACCCAGGGTTCTTACAATATTCATAGTCTGATGTATAGACAATCGATTCTAACACCCGGTTGTATTATATATGACATTATGGAGGTGCATAATGATGCTGCAGTTAAGATAATCCAGCAGTTTGCACATCAGTGTGGTTCTATAGGGTTTTTACAGTTTTATGCAACTGTAGATGAACACTAAGTGATAAATGATTCAGCTGGGGGAGGTTCCAATGTTGGTGAAGATGACGTTGATGTGGATAATCAATACATGGAGTACGATGATAATGATGATGATGATAGTGATGAAGAAGATGATTTTTGGGTCGATAGTGATGACAGTGATGAAGAAGATGATGGAGGTGACGATACGGATGATTACTACAACACCCATTGCAGTAATCCCATTTTGCCGTTGGTACATCCATGCCCTATTCAGAGATTGATTTTGATTTGATGCAAGTAGATACAAGAGCCAAGCCGGGCCTATGTTGTTTGATGCATCAAAAGAATTTCGTGTTGGGATGTTATTTTCATCATGGGATGCGGTGTAATTGGCTGCGAAAGAGTATACTCTGAGAAGAAATCATCACTTTCGTAGTGATGAGACAAAGATGGCAAAATATGTGATACAGTGTGGTAATCCAAATGGATCGTGTGGTTGGAGGCTCTGTGCAACTACTAAAGCGGGTGACGTGTTTTGGAAAATAATTAAGTACAGTAGGCCACATACATGCAATAATCCTCAAATGTCAAGGGTTCATCGGCAACTTAATCAGAAGTACCTTTACAGCCAGATATAAGTAATGGTTGCCGCCCAACCAGATATCAAAATTAAGCCACTAATGATAGAGATTAAAGACAAGCTGGGCTTCGAACCTACTTATCGTAAAACCTAGGCAGCTAAACAAATAGCGATTGCTAAAACTTTTGGAGGATGGGATGAATTGTATGGTACGTTGAGAAAGTATATGAATGCAATGGATTTAATGAATCTAGGTTCTCATTTTGTGATAGATGATTACATGAACCTATATCGATGTGCTTGGTAAGCTCATGAAGGACCGGATTTGTAGCAATGTGAATAGCACTTTTGTTGACGCAATGAAGAGGAATGAGTGCAGAGGAGGCAACACCCAGATCAGCAAGGAGACGGCGAAGCCAAATAATCTCAATTGTAGTGTCGGCCATAGCACGATACTCAGACTCAGGAGAGGAGCGAGACACAACAGGCTGCTTCGTGGCATGCCAAGAAATCAAAGAATCACCTAGAAAGACAAAATCATGTGATGGACTTGCGGTCAGTAACATCCGCTGTCTAGTCGGCATCAAAGTAAGCATGAAAAGCAAGTGAGGAAGTCGATGGGAGAAAAATAGAGCGTGTCAGAGTACCGTGAAGATATCGCAGAATCCGGAGCACAGCAGCATAATGAATTGTGCGATGGGCAGCTACAAACTGACTGACAATGTGAACAATATAGGCGATATCAGGATGAGTGATTGTAAGATAGACAATATTGGCAACAAGAAACCGGTGATGAGTGACATCAAAATAGAGGCTCACTATCATCCGAACGAAGTTGTAAATGAAGTTCAGCAGGAGTAATCGCAATACGAGTATCATATAACTCAGCACGAGCGAGAATGTTAGCGATGTACTTCTGCTAGGAGAGAAGAATACCACCATGAGTCGGTAAGTTGATCTCGGTGGACTGCCCTTTCGCAGCTATCACCATAAGATAACGATCTTCTCTTGATGGACCGCCCTTTCGCAGTTATCACCATAAGATAGCGATCTTCTCTTGATGGACCGCCCTTTTGCGGTTATCAGCTTGAGATGACAAATTTCTCTCGAGGGACCACCTGTTTGTGGCTATCACCGTGAGATAACAAATTTCTCTCTCAGGGGACCACCCTTTCATGGCTATCATCGTGAGATAACGAATGCACTTGGACTTCGCGTCGGGCTATTCTTAAAGTCATGTTGTACCTGCACATGTGGTGAGGTAATCATTAGGAAACGATCTTGGATTTTGTGTCAGGCAAGCTCGAAAGGAGTTCATTCTTGGCACTGTCGCCAAAGGTCGAGCTGATTGTATTGTACCCGTCTTTTCACCCGAGGCAGGATTTAAAACAACACGTGTGCATATAGAAAATGAGTACTGATGCTATGTATTTTCAATGAAATTCAAAACCTAAATAGGCCAGACAATCGGTTATTTGAGACATTCAAAACTTGAAGGCCTTTCATGGAACTCATAGTCGTCGGTAGGGGCCCTACAAAAAAATTATCCTGCAAATATAGGCTTCCATGGATATACAACTGCCGATATTGCTTGGAATCTGTTGAGATAATTTGGTCCCGTTAAGAAGTAACTTGTTGAGATATTTCAACTTTCCAACTTCTCCTAGAAGGGAGCCGGTAAGACTATTTCGAGACAAGTCAAGATAAATCGATAAAGATGAGAGGCCCACAATTTTCGGGGGTATGTGACCACTGAGGTTGTTGGTCAAAAGGTTCAAAAGAAGTAAATTCTGGCAGTTCTCTAGAGACAATGGTATCGAGCTCCGGAGATTATTTCCATACAAGGACAATTTGGTTAACATCCTTAAATTCCCGATAGATTCTGGTATTTGGCTCGAGAAATTATTTGGGCCAAGATAGATAAGCTTTAGTTTGTTCAGATTTCCAATCTCGAAAGGGATGTTTCTCGAGATATCGTTGCTCCCTATTGCTAGGATCTCCAAATTGATGAGATTTCCGATACCAGAAGGTAAGGTTCCAGAAATATGATTATAACCTAATTGAAACCGCCAAAGGGTGATAGAGAGGTTACCGATATAGTCGAGAATTGGTCCTCCAAAATTATTGCCCAGTATACCCAATATTTCCAAGTTTGGGGAATTGGTTAAAGAGCAGAGGAAGTCAAGATCACCAGATTGCGCACTTCCAAAGTTGTTTTTGCCAATTTCAAACCAATAGAGTCCTGTCATCTTTGAGAAAGAAGGAACTTTCCCAGTAAAGTTGTTGGGCCCGATTTGGATGAGATCGAGATTAGAGGCGTTGGATATTAACTCAGGAATGGGTCCACTAAGGTGGTTGTCACTCAAACTGATACTCTCAAGTAGTGGCGGCCACGGTTCGGAACCGGCTGGTTCCGGTTTATGAACCGTCGATTCTGGTTCGTGGCCACTAGTGAACAGGAACTGGAACCTTTAGGGGCGGTTTCGGGCCGGTTTAAGGCCCGATTCTGGTTCAAAACAGAAATGGAACCGACCGGTTCCGGTTTTCAAATTTAATTTTTAAATAATGAATTATGAAATAAAAAATAAAAAATAAAAAATAATGATATTATGAAATAATAAATTATCAAATACAAATTGTAATCAAATTGTAAATTGTAATCAAATTTGGGGGGGGGGAAGGGGCTTGAACTTAATGAATTATCATTAAGCGTCTACATATCTTCTTGGGAATAGAAGAATCAAAGCCCATGTAGTTCTTTTACCTTTGATAACCTCATACTTACCTCATCGTCAATCGTCGCTACCCCTTTCGTCGGTTCCAGTACCAGTACTCGTGGCGGTGATATCTCCATCATCGAAGAATTCGGCTTCATTGCTGCGATCCATCTCTTGTTGTCGATGTTGAGCTTTTGTCCAATCATCGACACAAGCTTGAGCCTTCACCGAATCCGGAGCCAATCTTGAACGCCGGTCGTCCAAAATGTTGCCTCCAGCTCTAAATGCTTATTCAACCGCAACTGTTGAACAAGGGATTGCTAAAATCTGTCTTGCGATGAGAGCGAGAATTGGGAATTGGTTGAATGCCTCTTCCACCACTCTAGAATTTTGAAACATGTGCCGCCTTCGGATTCACTAAACTAAAAAAAGTGGTTAAATAGGTCTTTATTTCGAAAATATTTCCTGTTGCTCCATTTTGTCTTTTTTGCCTATTCATCAGCATTTTGTACCCTCTACTAATTCTACCTAGGTTCCCGCTTTGTACGTCACTAGGTTGGGAAGATCCACTATCACTTAGATTATATCTATTACAAAATTCATTATACAATTCTACTATTGCGTTTTTAACTACTGTTTGTATAGCTCTAATATCTATTATTTCAATCAAATGTAAACAGTCATAATACATATTCAAATCATCACATAAACCATCTAATTTGATACGTGGATCAAAAACACAAGCAACCAAATAAATAAGAGGAATTTCGAAATAATAATTCAGCCATTTCGTTCTTATTGCCATAATAGTCGGACCTAATTGATCATCATTTTCATTTTCTTCAAAAGTACCAGCAATATTAACACACTCTATTAAAAATAAATGCGTAGTAGGATAATAAATACCGGATAAAGTATAAGTTGCATCATTAAAAACTTTTAAAAGATCTAATTTTTTTTTTGCAAATATCTCACTCTTGTGGGAATAAATTAATTTGAGAAATATTATTCGAAATAAACGTATATAATAAATATTTATATTCAAAATATTGATTAAGCAACTCGTACGTAGAATTCCAACGAGTTGGAACATCTCTTGAAAATCTTTTTGCTCTTCTTCTATTTGCTTTACAAAATCTGCCCCATTCTTTCATAATTTGGGGATGTCTCCATAAAAATTGAATTACTATCTTTATTGAGTTGAGAAAAACATTAAGAGTTTGTAAACCATCTTGCACACATATATTTAAAACATGGTAAGCACATCTAACGTGAAAAAATTATCCACCAAAAGCGGGTTTACAAATCTTTTCTAACTCGAGAATGGAAGTGATATTTGCCGCGGCATTATCAAAGCCAACTGAAAAATTTTTATTAACAAAAAAATATTCTTCTAAAACTTGCTTAATTATTCTATAAATATTAATTGCAGTATGCCTATCATCAAAAACTCGAAATGCAATAACTATTTTTTGAATGTTCCAATCATCGCCTATCCAATGACATATAATACCTATATAAGAATGAGTTTGCTAAGAATCTCTCCAAATGTCGCTACCTATATGCACACGTCCATTGAAATTCATTAAAATTTTTTTCAAATCTTCTTTTTCTCATTTATAAATATAAAAAAGTTGGCGTTTAAGCGTATTTCTCGAAACAGGTTTTGCTTGTGAGGTACATGCAGTTTGTATAAAATGATTAAAACCAACTTTTTCACCAAAATTAAATGATAAACGTTTAATGACAAAATCTAGCTAATTCTTCTTTATAAACTTTTTTATTGTAACGAAATAAAGGAGGAGCGTTAGAATTGGCATACTCGAAAATTTGTTGTTGGCTGGTGTTGATCCCTACTTGCGTTGGATGTTTTGACCTCAGATGCCGTTTAAATGTTCCATAGTTGCCTCCACCTGTAAATTTGTATGTTGCCCCTTGATATTTGCATTTTACCTGATACTTATTTTTGCCTAAATATTCTTTCGTGAAGTGTTCCCATATGTCGGATGTACTTTCCCGTTCCAACTCTTTTGTTGTTGACATTTCTTCGACACTAGTAAGAGGATGATGCAGACTTTCTTGCGTTGGGACGTGCTTGACGTTGGGAATAATGTTGATATCATCAACATCGTCTCCCCAATATGCAAAATCACGAGAATCATGAGGATGATTGGATTCCCCCATCGTCATCGGGCTCATTCCTTTGCCACTACCTCTGGCTTCCACTTGCCATTTTTTTAGAGAATTGAGCGGAAAACGGATTTAGAAAATTGACAGAGTTACAGAATTGAGAGGATTGAGAGAATTAAGAGAATTTGAGAGAAATTGTGAGAAAAAAGTGAAAGATGAAAAGTGATATTTATAATAGTTTAGATTTATTTAATAAATTTAAAAAAATAGGGAATTGGGCCAATTGGCTGTTGCAAGGCAACGGACAAAATTTGACCGTTGCCGGCCCGCCCGAACTGCTATAAGCCGGTTTGGAACTGGCGGTTCCGAATCGGCGAAACCGTCGGTTCCTGGGCGGTTCAGAACCGGTCCGAAACCGCCGGTTCCGGGCCTGTTAAAAAAAAAGTATAACCCGTAACCGGCCTGTATGGGCCAGGCCGGTTCCAGTTTCGAACTGGTGGGCCCGGTGAATGGGCTGGTTCCATGCCCAAACTGGCCCGTGGCCACCACTACCCTCAAGATTTGGAAGAGTGAAGCCTAAGTCACTGGGTAAGTCCCCCTCTAATTGGTTTCCAGCCATATCAAGCATTGTCACAGTGGATATATTGAAGATTAAGATAGGAATCGCACCGACAAATTTATTCCTTGCAAGAGTGAGGATGTTTAGATTTCTCAGCCAACCAAGAGTCTCCGGGATCGCACCACCGAGGTTATTGTCTGATGTTAGAAAGACTTGAAGAGTGGATAAGTTTCCAAACGTCGGTGGAATGTTTCCCGTCAAGCTATTGACTTGAAATACAACCATTTGGAGCTTGGACAAGGAGCCTAGTCCTGTAGGCAAATTTCCTTCGAGCGTGTTGATACCTAAGTTAAGAACAAGCAAATTAGAGCAATGGGAGAGATTTGAAAGAATTTGCCCACTAAGTGAGTTGTTATTAAGAAACAATATCTGCAACCGAAACAAGCGACCGAATTGCGGGGGAATTTCGGAACGAAAACTGTTGTTATGCAGATATATTTCCTTAAGAAAACTCAGGTTATCAATATGGGGTGGCACAACCCCGACCAGGTTCTTGGAGCAGAGGTCTAACACAATGACTCTTCGGTGTCTACGATAGTATCATTCCACATGCTCAAAAACCCGCCAGGATCGGCTATTTGGGCCTTGAATTTCAGTAAAGCCAGCCGATCAATCTCTTCATTGCCAGCTTCTATCAAAGCTAGGACACTCCCTAACAGAAGAATGACGGCAGTTAAGCATGAGAATGACCCAGATAAAACCCGATCCCTATTGAGAAGGTCCATGGGAATTTGTAGCAAAGCGCTCTCAGATCGAGTCTTTTTCAATTATGTTGCGACGTTGTTCCGAAACAATTCGCAAATATATAATAGTGGGCAACATGATATTCCATTCTAAGTCAAGTCAAGTTAAGTAAACGATCCTTCTCCTCCTTCTTCTTTTGACAATGTGTAATCGAGACAGTTAACGTGGGAAAAGTCGTGGGAACGTTAGTCTATTTCCCTGGAATGAAAGAATTATAAACAAATACCCAATTAGGAAGACGTTGAGTGTTATGCTTTCCAAAAGCAAAAGAAGAGAAATTATACTTTCCATAAGCAAAAGTAGAGAAAAAGACCACAAAAAGAAGGTGGGAATCCAAAGCTGTTCACACATAAGAAAGCCACTTAGGCCCATCGCCTCAAGGTGCACGGCATGCTGTTCAAATTTCCTCTGGGAATAGGCCCATTCCATCGTCATTGGAATTTACTTTATTTAATTAACTTCAAGTTATCCTTTAATTATTTGTGACGTCCACGCGAAAAAAAAATAAAAGAATTAATATGAGGGTCGTCAAATCATTTTGGTGCGATATAATTATAAAACATTTATTGTTTTAGCAATCACCTAAGATCAGTTAGAGCTATAATCTCAATCAAATGAATTTCGTTTTAATGGGAGACAATTTATGAATTAATTAGGACCAACAAGGGCTAGGCCCTAACTTTCATTCAGAAATATGCATTTATCACTATGGATTTGTTCCCTTGGGAATTGTCGTCCCCGGACCAAACAAATAATACATGCTCGCAAGACTCCCAAATTCACCTCATTTTCATGAAATATGATTCCACGTGTCCCTCTTTTTCCCATGTCATCCAATCACATTGTCTTCTCATGCCATTCTTGTTTGATTCCCCTTGGATTAGGATCATGTCGTGCGACAAGAATCTTAATTATCTCCTAATTATGCATTCTTTAAGCATAGTCTTGGTCAACGAATTTTAATTTTATATTGGATTAGATTCCTGTGACCAGTTATATAGAGATGTACACATTATTATGATTCATTGCACAAAGTCCAACGAAGTAAAGAGTAAAAGTGAGAAAAAAAAAAAATCAACACACAAAGGTTTATCTCGATTCACCTTTAAAATAGAGCCACATCTAACAGAAGATTCCACTATAATTAGTAGTTCTCACCTCTTTGTTACAACTCTCATTTATAAAAGAAATAGATTATATATAAGCAATAGCTATTCATGGGCCCAAGCCCAAGCCCAAGCCCAAGCTACTAATAAAATATGGGCTCAAACTATAAAAGCCCTCTAGTAGGACCACCATGCTTTCTTGTCAATGAAAAGTATGAACCGCACCCTACCATACATCACCACCAGACCGTAGAATTTGTTACAAGAGAAATACCAATTAAACTATAAAGAACTATTGTCGCAGCCAAAACAAGCGGTCGAGTTGCAGGGTATTTTGGAGCGAAAGCAATTGTTCTACAAATTGACTTCCCTCAAAAAGCTCAGGTTACGAATATGGGGTGGCACGATCCCGGCCAGGTTTTTCAGAACTGAAGCCCAATATGGTGACTCTGTAGGTGTCTACGACCACATGTGACATCTTACCATTCTCAGATGTGACTAGTATCGTTTCACGAGCTCGAAACCAGCCAGGAACAGCTATTCGAGCCTTAAATTCTAGTAGAGCCAGCCAATCAATCTTGTCCCCCTCGGCTTCTACCAAAGCTAGGACGCTCCCTAACAAAAGAATGATCGTAGTTAAGCATGGGACTGACCCGTACGAAACCCAATCTCTGTGGGGAAGGTCCAGTAGGATTTGTGACAGATCGTTCTCAGCTCAAGTCTCTTTAGATGTTTTGAAACAGTTTCCAAAATACATCAATGGGCAACAAAGTCTTCAGAGATGTCGTGGGCCTTCTGAGAAAAACAATGAGGCTGCGAGTTGCAAGGAAACTATTGATGATCAAGTAAGTCAATGAAAACTGAAACATCATGGGGCCTAGTTTTGTTCATTGTCACTTGTGTCCTATGTTAGAAACAATTTGATGAACGAATGGAAAGAAATAGAATTAGGTTTTGAGGCGTGAATTCACTTTTTTTTAAGGAATTATTTGCCCCACGAAGTTGCTAATGGTTACCGGAAAAAGGATACAACAAAGTCTCAAACGAAAATATCAGATATCAATTCTAATATTTTTCAAAGAACTCTTAAAGGAAAACAATCGGAAAAAGTGGTTGTTTTTCTTTTAAAAGAAACGAAAATAAAAGTTATTCTGTAAACAATGAATAGAACATAATGTATGTATATATAAGCAAAGAAAACACAACTCTTCATTCTGAAAAATATAAATTCGGACACAACTTTTCATGTCCAAAATCGGTTAATTCAGACACGCCTCTTTATGCGCGTATAAGAATGTACACCTATTTATGTCCGAATAACTGTAAATTCGGACATACATTTTCGGAGGTTGTAAGAGCCCCTAATAACCATTAGACAAAATTAAATAGCTAAAAATTCTAAATTAAAATCAATAAAAACACAAATGCAACTCCTACATGAACAAGTCGCACTGTTTCGCTAGGACACAATGGTTAATTTATAACAATCATTTTGAAAAATAAAAAAAATTATTATTGATTAGTGCCAATTCTAATTCACGACAGTGCTAAGTGGGCCCAATAATAGCGCAATTATTAGCGCACCCGCATGCGAATATAGTGGGGTCTAGCTCACTTGTTCATTTCTTCATTTGAAAGATTATAATAACCTTTCACATGTATAGTGTCTCACACTTTCTCATCTTTTCTATGTGGGACAATGAAAAGGCACCATTTTGTTTGTTTTTACAAACAAACATCAACATCCTCATCTTATAATCCACTTTGCCCGTTCCTTTTAGCAGTGAATTTTTTTATGGGAAAAAAGAACATCACAAGTGTCATAACTTTTTCTTGTTACTTGAGTGCCATAATTTATGTACAGAGTTCATTTGAGTGTCATAACTTTTTTTTCCTGATCACTTAAGTGTCATATAATTCTTCAATTGATCACTTGGTTCATTGTCACTTGTGTCTATTGGTGTGAGCTGTAAATCGAGATTTGATTTTGTAGATCTTAGATTGATTGATTCTGTAAATCACTAAAATTGGATAGTTAGTCTATAGAATAGGAAAATAGCATCTTATATTTTTTTTTTCCTATTTCTACCTTATTGTATTTATATGTCCTTATGTACATGTAAGAAAGATAGAACGTTATACAGAATTTTATTCCCCTAAAACTCTTTTGTTCTTCATGGTATCAGAGCAGTGTCATTGACCTGGTACGTGAGAAACAGTCATGGGAGATAGAAAAGAATCGGAGACTCAACAAGGGCATGGCGGGGATCCTTCTGCATCAACAATCCTTGAGAATTTGACGACCAAGATGCAACACATCTTGACCCAGAACCAGACCCAGATTCATTACACCATGAATCTTCCGCAATGTAGATCGCCATCAAGTTGGATGGCACCAACTATGGCCTTTGGTCCCAAGTCGTCAAGATGTATATCTTTGGTAAAGACAAATTGGGATATATCAATGGGGATCTTCCTCAACCTCAACTGATAGACCCAAGCTTTTGAAAGTGGAAAATCGAGGATTCAACAATAAAAGGATGGTTGATTAATTCCATGGATCCATCCTTGATAGTTAACTTTATTCGTTTCCCAACGGCAAAGACGGTGTGGGATTCGGTTGCTATTACTTAGTTTGATAGAACTAATACTTCTCAAGTTTATGATTTGAAAAGATGTGTAACTAGAATGAGACAGGCTGGAGGACCCATTGAAACCTACTACAATTGTCTTCCAGGCTTATGGAGGGAGATTGATTTCCGCCGTTCAAATTCGATTATATGTCCTGTTGATATAGAGAGATACAATTTTTCTATACAGGAAGATAGAGTGTATATTTTCCTTGATGGATTAGATGATCGCTTGGATAATGTTCGAGCTGATGTGCTCCAGATTCAACCTTTCCCTACAATTGAGCAAGCATACGCCCATGTTCGATGGGAAGATATACGGCAGGCGGTGATGTTGGCGAGCACAGACACCACACACACCACTGCCATGGTGTCGAGAGGGAATAAGATGGGGGTCAAGACTGCCTCTGCTGACGGGATCCAGGAGGCGCCAATGCTGCAAATTTCCAAAATAGGCGTATCCTCGGGTGGTAGAAGAAACAACACAATCCCAAGGCAGAAATCCCAACCAGTTGGTGGATACACGCACTATGGGAACATGAAACATACCCATGAGACATGCTTTAAGTTACATGGGTATCCAGATTGGTGGAAAGAACTCAAGGCACGAAAATAGGCTGAAAGAGAGGTGAATGGCGAAAAAGGGAAAGCTTCACTGGTAACTGTGGAACCTCATTTGTCGTTGATCTCTAAGGTAGAACCAACCAATAATTCAACTGCAGTATGTGAAGGTAATCATGGATGTGCTTTATTTACTTCTAATCAAGATGAGTACAGTGGATGGATTATTGATTCAGGAGCTACAGATCACATGACCTTCAATCCAGACGACTTCGTCAGGGTTACACAACCAAGGCGTCATAGTATCACCAATGCTAATGGAACTACTTATCCTGTGGCAGGAGCCGGGATTGTTGCTCTTTCACCCTCACTCTCTCTATCTAATACCCTACTAATTCCATCATTGTCGAATAAATTGATATCTGTCGGTCAAGCCACTGAAGAGCTTAATTGCATTGCTATAATGTATCCAAATTTTTGCCTTTTTCAGGATATTCTCACAAAGGAGATCATTAGGCGTGGTACTAAGAGAGGGGGGTTGTACTACATGGACGATTTCAATTTTGAGAGTGTGAACCATACAAGACATTCCTCTAGTAGCAGGGAGAAGCAGATTTGGCTATGGCATCGTCTATTGGGGCACCCATCCTGTGGTTATATGAAATATTTATTTCCTGAGTTATTTTCAAATTTACCAAACTCATCTTTTCAATGTGAGACTTGCGTTTTGGCTAAAAGTCATCGCGTTCCTTTTCCAATAAGTTTGAATAAAAGTGGAGTTCCTTTTTCCCTAATACATTCGGATGTTTGGGGTCCTTCTCCTATTACTAATGTTTCGGGAATCAAATGGTTTATGACATTTGTCGATGATTGCACTCGAATGACTTGGCTATATTTGATGAAACATAAAGACGAAATATCCATTGTGTTTCGTATCTTTCATACTATGATACAGACGCAATTTGGTGCTAAAGTTCAAGTTCTTCGAACTGATAATGGTGGAGAATATGTCAATTAACACCTTCGAGTATATTTTCAGCAACATGGTCTCCTTCATGAGACGTCATGCGCATAGACACCATAGCAGAATGGGGTAGCTGAATGGAAGAACAGACACATCCTAGAGATAGCTTGTACACTGTTAATTGGAGGTCATGTTCCGAATAGATTTTGGGACAATGTAGTTATCACAGTTGTTCATCTCCTGAACAAGATGCCTTCAAAGGTGTTGGCATTTCAGACTCCACTACAGACTCTATCAGCGGATGTTTCTCTTCCTTCAGTTTTGATGATTTCCCCTAAAGTTTTTGGCTGTGTAGCCTTTGTACACATCCATAAAAATCAGCGCACTAAACTTGATCCCCGGGCAGTGCGTTGTATTTTTTGGGATATGGTACATAGCAAAAGGGCTATCGTTGCTATAATCCATCTACCCGAAAAACCTATGTTACTATGGATGTGACTTTCGTGGAGTCTGAACTATTTTTTCTGGTATCCAACTCTTCCTTTCAGGGGGAGATACAAGAAGAAAGGAAGAGTTGGTGGGAGAGTGGCGGTGGTGTCGTGATGGGGGTTGGGCAGGCCCCGATATTGCCGACAGGGGCTGGGCAGGTGGTGCCGAAGGTTGGGCAGGTCCCGATGGGGGATATGCATGACATATAGGAACATGATGTGCAAGAACATGGGCAGGTCGTATAGGAACAGGATGTGCAAGAACAGTTTCCCCCCATCTCCAGTACCCGACTCATCTCTTGAGGATATTCCTGAGGTAATTTTTCCTTCAACATCATGTAATCTTGATGATTCTAATATACCTGCTGGATATAAGTTACCAATCAGGAATAATCGTGGCAAGCCCCCAAACCAATATTCACAAGAAGTGGAGGAAAGGAGATCAAAATATCCCATTGCAAACTATGTGTCAACAAGGAGATTGTCAGAATCACTGAAGACATTTACGTCTAATGTGTCTTTAGTCCATGTTCCTGATGGGGTGCAAGAAGCCTTGGAAGACCCGAAGTGGGTTCAGGTGATGAAAGAGGAAATGGAGGCATTACATAAAAACAAAACTTGGAAGCTTGTGGGATTGCCTGAAGGAAAGAAAATAGTGGGGGGGTGTAAATGGGTATTCTCTGTTAAATACAAGGTGGATGGATCCATCAAGAGATACAAGGCAAGGCTTGTAGCAAAGGGATACACACAGACATATGGCGTAGATTACCAGGAGACATTCTCCCCAGTTGCAAAGCTTAACACTGTTAGAGTTCTGATGTCTCTTGCGGCCAACTTAGATTGGCCACTACACCAGTTTGATGTCAAGAATTCTTTCCTCCACGGCGACCTTGAAGAAGAGATCTACATGGATGCTTCGCCTGGGTACTGTGTTCCCTCATAGCATGGCATTGTATGTAAGTTGCAACGTTCTCTGTATGGGCTAAAACAATCTCCCCGTGCTTGGTTTGGTCGTTTTAGCTTGGCTATGAAAAGATATGGGTACTTTCAAAGCGACTCAGATCATACATTGTTCCTAAGGCAACGCCAAGGAAAGGTAACAGCTTTGATTATTTATGTGGATGATATGATTATAACATGGGATGATCTGGAGGAGATTTCTAAACTCCAAGAGAGATTAGCAGCGGAGTTTGAAATGAAGAATCTCGGGGGAATCGAGTATTTCTTAGGAATTGAGGTAGCCAGATCGAAAGGAGGCATATTTCTTTCTCAAAGGAAATATGTATTGGACCTATTGGCAGAGGTGGGGATGCTAGATTGTAGGCCAGCTGATACTCCAATTGTTCAGAACCACAGACTTGGAGAATACCTAGATCAGGTGCCAACCAGTAAGGAGAGATATCAAAGGTTAGTGGGCAAGTTAATCTATTTGTCTCATACTTGTCTGGATATTGCGTATGCTGTGAGCATTGTTAGCCAATTTATGCACGCACCTAGAGAAGATCATATGAATGCTGTGGTTCGCATCCTTCGCTACTTGAAGTCTTCTCCAGGGAAAGGATTCTTATTTTCAAAGAATGGGCATCTAGGAATTGAAGGTTTTATAGATGCAGATTGGGCAGGGAGTGTTTCTGACAGGAAATCGACATCAGAGTATTTTACTTTTGTAGGAGGGAATTTAGTCGCTTGGAGAAGCAAGAAACAAAAAATAGTAGCGTTGTCGAGTGCAGAAGCCGAATTCAGGGGGATGGCCAAAGGACTTTGCGAACTTCTTTGGCTCAAGAGGTTGATGTAGGAACTTGATTTTGCTCCCGAGTCTGAGATGAATTTGTTTTGTGACAATAAAGCGGCCATTGATATTTCTGACAATCCAGTTCAGAACGACCGTACCAAGCATATTGAGGTAGATCGACATTTATCAAACAAAATCTGGATAGCAATATAGTCCGATTTTCGTTTGTTAAATCTGAAGACCAATTGACAGACATACTGACGAAGGCTGTATTAAGCAGGATATTCTACAACTCACTTGACAAGTTGGGCATTAAAGATATTTATGCACCAATTTGAGGGGGAGTGTTGGCGTGAGCTGTAAATCGAGATTAAATGTTGAAGATATGATTTGATTTTGTAGATCTTAGATTGATTGATTTTGTAAATCACTAAGATTGGATACTTAGTCTATAGAATAGAAAAATAGCATCTTGTATATATATTTTTTTCTATTTCTACCTTCTTGTATTTATATGTCCTTATGTACATGTAAGAAAGATAGAACGATATACAGAACTCTATTCCCCCAAAACTCTTCTGTTCTTCAGTGTCCTCATCTTCACCTACAATGCCATTCAATCCCCTTTTCCCTCTTCATCTTCCTTGTTAGACACCTAAATTTTAGCTAGCATACTCATCATTCATTCCTTGTTCCCATGAAATCCAGGAGGATACTCATCGTTGACCAGTCTCACCGCACTCAAAGTTGTCAAGACACATAATAGTACTTAATAATAACCACTATAAATGCTACTCTTATATTTCAGCAACAAAAGAAAAAGCTACTCCTGATTTTTATATTTCCAAGATATTATTTAATATCAAACGATGTCGCGAAAAATCCATGCTGTGCATTGTTGCATATTCGCTCTTATTGCATTCTTCGGCATTTAGAGATTAGGGACATGTTTTATTTAAAAATGGCATGTCCAAATGGAAGTTCTTGGGGGACTGGACAAAAATAATTGTGAGTGGCAAACATCATAAAAGAACAAGAGGGAAGCATATCAAAGGGATTCTGGATCACCAGGCTGTTTTATTTTCAAGGTTGCATCTCTTGTGGAGATGATTTCGAAAATATGCGCAAATCGTGTCATGCCAATAGGTGCTTTCTTTGCTTCTAATGACCAATTTGGCAACACTGCTTACTTGCACATATTTATGTCCTCCATCCTTACATCACGTTTAATTAAGTTTGCGTCTTGATTTCCACCATTGCGTTGCATCTTGTTTCGACGTGTACTAACTCTGTTCTTGCAGGAAATTTAAAGTTAAAAAGTACATACAAATGTCAGTTATCATTGGCGCTAATTTTTTGTATGATTTGGAATCTTATTACAAGATTGGTCAGCATTTGGTTTACTCTTGTGTTTTGAGTGGCTTTTATCATTAACTAAATGAAAACGATAAAAATTGATAAAACGAAAAAAATGTTAAAAAAGCTTTTCATGTTTGGTTCTTTTAATGCTCTTAGATTTTTTACCTGTATGATCAAGGCTGCATTTGGTTGGACTTTGCAAATGGGTTTTGGGGCTCTAAAGGCAGCTTAAGACATCCGGGATTTAGATTCCTCATTGATTATAGTTTCCATTTACCACTCGCGGGGTCTTGTCCCAGGGTACAACAACAAGGATTGTATTAATTTTATCTGATATAGCTCGGGCTATTTTATTTATCACACTTTATATTATTTATTATTGATTGATTTTCTTGAGTATTTGTGCACGGTCATCTAGAGTCATGTTAAGGAGTAAAATTGAAAATATTGCATGAGAAACGTCTTCATTATAAAAGAAAACGTATCAAAAGAGTAGCATAACCAAGTACCCGGATTCGTGAATCTTTGGTTCGCAGTAGTAAGATGGACTCGGCATCTTACTTGGGCACTCAAGTTGAGAAAATTACAATGCCGTGACAAGCAACTTCATAATTGATGATGAAGTCAGTCAATAAGAGGTGAAACACCATGGGGGCCTACTTTTGTTCATTGTCAATTTTGTCGTTCAGTAGGGTCGACGACTTCAGTCTTCTCTGCGCATATAAAACCTTGACTTTCCAGTACTCAGAAGCAGAACACTATTAACTGTACATGTAAGCAGGTCTATTTCATAATTTATAATCAACTTTACTTTCATTTGTCAATTATAATATAGATCTTTTCTATAAATTATACATTTTGGAATATTGTTTGTTATTAATTAAAATTGAAAAGAGTGCTTATACTTAAAAGAGAGCAACATCTCTACTATTGTGAAAAAGAATTTATTTCAAAATATTGCCTCTTAGATTAATGTTTGTGCCCGCGTTTAACTTGTTATATTGATATGCAAATTGAATTGTGCTTCTTGAGTACTTATAGATGAATTATTAATTGATAGTAACAAAGCCCACCCTATTTTATTTTTATTTTTATAAAATTTTCATATTGTTATTTGAAAAATTATTGGAATTATAAAAAAACTTGGTATGTATTTTAATGCCAAACGTATATAGCTAGTCAATAGAGTAAACAAGTTGTAGTTGGCAGATGATACATAAATAAGTGCCACAGTTCAAGTCAAGTAAACAATTCTTCTTTTCCTCCTCCTCCTTTTGACAGGGTCACATGGGAAAACCCAATTATGAAAAGTCTTAATACTTGATCTGACTGGTTATGTGCCCGTGCTTGATGCGTGAAGATGATTGTTTGGTAGTCTAATCAACCAAGGGCTGACTGAGTCGTCTAATTGATTAGACTGTGATTTAATACAGATTCAACTAGGGAAGGCCTAAACCTTCTACAGGGGCCTCCGCGGCCTATTCGGTAACCCGGCGGGCTCTACAGATGCGTTCCTTATTTTAACGTGCCGGTGCCCGCACGCCCTGCACCCTCAATTCCCCAGAAAAAATCTTTTTCTTCCTTCTAGGGAGGGAATACTCTCGCATTTAATGTCCCAAAGTTTAGACGAAGCTTTTTAAGGTCATGCTTAGGACCAAACCCTCACGTCCAGTGGACAGCCGTTATATTTTCTTTTGGCACGGGAGCTGCCAATACCCTCCTAAGTTTAACGTCGGAAGGGCACTCCAAAGAGGAGCCGACGGCTTTGTTTTGAGATGACAACTGGTGTGAAGCTCACCAGCGGACACAGTTTAAGGACTCCCGATCTGACTGGTTATGTGCCCTTGCTTGATGGGTGAAGATGATTGTTTGGTACTGAAAATTCGGGGGAGGTTGTTCAACTTCAGTGTTATACTGTCCGAAGGAAAAAGTAGAGAAAAAGACCATAATAAGGTGAGATTAGCTGTTCACACGTAAGAAAGCGACTTGTGCATCGCCTCAAAGTGCACGGCAAATTACTCTTTAATTAGTCGTGATGTCCACGCGAAAAAAAATGAAAAATTAGTTTTAGGGTAGTCAAATCTTTGTGGTGCGACATAATCAAAAAGAATTTATTTTTTTAGCAATCACCTAAGACCAGTTAGAACTAGACAAACAAAAAATGAACATTAACCATCTTGGGAATAAGACAGTAATTAGGAAATAATTAAGATTCTTGTCGCACGACATGAGCCTTATCAAAGTGGAATCAAACAAGAATGGCATGAGAAGGCAATGTGATTGGGTGACGTGGGACAAAGAGGGAACCGTGGAATTACTTTGTGTCCTTTGTCAACAAATTTTAAGTTTTATATTCCCACTCCTCGTTTTATAGAGTCGTACTACAACTATATAGCTCTCTGCTTAACATGAACCATAAATGAGAAATATAGCAAAGGTCCAACTATAATGTCTTTGTTAGAGACTAGCCTATTATTAAACATTCATTTATTCCCATCATGTATTCTAAATAGAAAATAGAAAGTATCAGAAACACATAAATGAGCTTGGAGTATCAAATAAATAAATTTAATGGATCCATAACACAATATCACTAATTATGTCCAATAATGTCCATCCTTTCAATATTTTCATTAAATATTTTGATCCATAACACAATATCGGCAGTTTAGGACTGATTTGGTGTATATCCCAGCTATAAATAAGGCCATTAGAAGCAGTCGTTTGGCAAGCCACGAAACGGTGAGCTTCAGGGAAAATCACTCAAAAGCGGCAAAGGCCATAGGGGCCAAAGTGAGAGCTTCACAAATGTAGGGAAAAAAGAATGTTGCCCGTCCGTAAGGGGGAGATAAATAAAAGAGTTGTGGGTGTGTCTTTACATGAGCTAGTTCGCTCAAGTGTTTTGTGGTGTGAGGAAATTAAATCGCAATAGTTGTGTGAGATGATGTTTAATTTGAATATTATACTTGCACGGCAATTTGGTATAAATGTGTCCCAAATTATAATTTTTTCGTATTATCTCCACGACATTTTTGCACCCGACAAGTGGTAGCGGAGTCGCGCTTTCGTGCTCAACACACCTTTGCATGAATCCATTTGAGGAGCAACGTTGTGACTGTTGCTCAAAAGTCAAGTATTATCGCAACCAAACCACAACCAAATGCTAATGACCACATGCTAAAGTCCCCATGTCCAATCAAATCACCTCTTGTCTGAACCAAATCATGGGAGGGTCAATATTCTTCTCCCGCTAATTTAAGCATGGGAGGGTCAATCCGGATCAATTGCTCATATATGTCTCACATGTTATCATAGCCGTCTTGGACTTTGTCACGTCTCATTTAATAGACTGATTCTAATTGATGATAAACAACCTTGTAGTTAACAAAAACTATACTTGAAATATGAGTGTACTCATTTAATACGATATATTTCTCTTTATGAAATTTTTTCAGAAACTGTCTAATTCTATATTGAAGGCACTTTCTCTTTATTTGCTTTTTTTTTTTTCAAATATAAAGTCAATGACATAAGTCGAAAGAAGATAAATATTTGGGAAAGATAATCGAAATATAATTCAAGATTTTCGTTTTAATATTTCTTTTATTCGACAAATCCACTTAAGAATAGTTTACTTGCGTTCTATCCCCTCTTTAATTTAAATTTAATAAATATGATAGACGCATGAGGATGACAAATTACAAAAGTAATGCTAATTGGACCAATATGGGCCATATTCTGCTCTAGCTTTATCTATAGACATAAGACGGACAAACATTAATATATGTAATCACACACTCCTTGTCATAAGCTTTTATGACATTTAAACATTAGGAAAGTCATTCAGTATTTTTTTTTTAAAAGCCAAATCAAACAGGCCAAGTTTGCAACAGAGAAGTCAAAAGTCCATATTACCAGATGTCTGGAGGTACTAATAAATATTAGGAGCTATGCATTAGTGATTTTTCTTTTATTACATTTTCCTGGTGCAACTCTCAAGCAGGTTACAATTTCTATCTTTCGGGCTAAAGCAAAACAAAGTACATTTATTTTTCACACAGCTGAAGGACAGTGATCTTTTGCTTAAGACAACATAAGACTACTTTGATCTTCCTTGGATTGCTAAGTCACTAACCTCCATCACTTGTGGTTTTTGTGTCGCCAGATTCAAATTGTCTTTGAATGGCCAAATTCCACATCCACTTCCAGACAAAGCAATGACCATGAAGACCACATGACTCCATAAAAGTTCAGATTTTACATCTACTAGGCAATGGCAATGAACTCAAGAAGTTTCTTCCTGATTCCTTGGAGTTTAGTCAATGCATTGCCAATGTCCATTCGTTCGCGTGGAGACTCAAAAGAGCAAGCGACTCCTATTTCGATGATCGAAACCAAACACTCCAGAGTACTGAAACGGCTTTTGTTCTTGCCATCCAGAGCGATGGTTCGTCTCTTCTCCGACTCCTGGTTTTCTTCAAAGCAGAATGGGATCGATTACCTTTTCCACTTGATCTGTCAGAGCAGCCTTTGCGAAGCGATGAAGGTTCAGCCCATTTTCAAAGATGTCATGGGTTGGCCTCTTGCCCGTGAACATCTCCAAAATGAAGATTCCGAAGCTGTACACATCTCCTTCTGTGGCTACCGCACTTCCCGCGCCATACTCTACAACAATCAACAACGCATAGTGATGCATAGTGAATAATTGAGATTGATATATCGTGTTGGTGATGTTCATGCTTATGAGTTTTTGTCAAAGGATATGGCTACTGTCACTTGTTCTATATAAGGAAATAAACTAAAAGACCCAACTTGTGTATTATTACCTGGAGCTACATAGCCAAAAGATCCTTTTACTTCGATAGAGCTGGATTGATTGGCTAGTAACTTATGCGTAGCTTCTGGGAGGAACCTGGCAAGCCCGAAATCGCCTACATGTCCAACCATTTCATCATCAAGAAGGACATTGCTTGGCTTTAGATCACAATGGACTATTGGTGTTCACACTGATGATGGAGATAATCTAGTGCACAAGCAACATTAGTGGCAATATTCACTCTCTAAAGTAGACTCAACTCCCTTCTCATTGTATACTGCGATGCAGTTGGGTGTAACCATTCATCCAAGCTCCCATTCGACATGAATTCATAGGCCAATGCCTTGAAATAATTTCCATTAAAGTCAAATCCAAAACATGATGTCAGTACCTTCACAAGATTACGTTGTCGGATTCTTCTCAAGGCCTTGCACTCGGCTATGAAGCTCTTGGAAGCTCCATGATGTGTAAGGTCGAGAATCTTGATGGCCACGATCGATTGAGTCTGATCAAGAAGCCCTTTGTATACAGATCCAAAACTGCCCACGCCGAGCAGATTGGTGGAGGAGAAGCCACCCGTTGCTTTCAGTAGACTGTGATACGAAACATGTAAAAACCCTTCTTCAGAAGAGCTTGAACATGATGCATTCTTATTGTGTCGACACCAGAAGAGGCATAACAAAAACAGTATGCAGGATACTCCTACGAGAGTAGAGACTGTGGATATCAGAACTTTTGTAGCTCCACTTATTCTCCTCCGTTCATTGTGGCATTTCGGTAGTTGAAAATCTGGCAAACCCCCACAAAGCTTTATGTTTCCAACAACTAAATTTGCAATGGCACTTCTGAAAACTCCTCCTGTTGGCAATACACCCTCGAAATCATTGTAAGAAAGGCTCAAATTCATCAAATTATCAGTTTATTGCAATATACTTCCATGCAGATGGCATAGTATAAGTAGAAAAGGTCAGATAGTTTTGAAAGCAAATCTCGAAGAACCAAGATAAAATAAATAAATAAATGAACCGATAAAGCTCAAAGACATAACGAGCACGTACCCTTTCCTTGTTTGGAGCATAGGAAAAGAAAATGCTTATATAGACGAGCTCTATCACGAGCCCGATGGGGTTGATGGTGAGGATGAGGATGCTATCGGGGCGAACAAAGGGCAAGCTGTAGAAGATCTAGCTTAAGCAGTTCACCATGGTAAAAAGGTAAGGATACGCCTGAAATTCCTCCACCAACTTGTTCTTCATGATTCTATAGAACGTCGGACTGCAAAGCAAAACAAATATAGAAACCTTATTAATTGAGAGCACTATACAGATGACATTATTGGATTTACTTAATCTAGAAAAACAGTTAATACAGGGTTCTCTCTAGCGAAGTTCAATTTGAGCATACTATAATGGTCCAAGAGCTAGAGTAATTTGGGGCCACCTTCTATAATTACAGAACTCCGCCCTAGCTTCGTCATGTGTCATTTTATTTGATGTAACATAATCACCAAGTCAGACCACCTTTCATGAACATTCACTTAATAATAAACTCATTGCTTTTACAAGACTATTTATCTAATTAAGCTCACTCTACTCTAGGGGCACAACTCGGATTGTGATCACCCTGTACAATCTTCAGGATTGCTTTTCTTTCTTTCTTGTTCTTTGGCGTCGCAAATGAAGAACAAAGTATTAGATGTGGGTGACACATACAAGAGAGTGCATCCATATCAGTAGATCTAATGGGTCCAACCACATTCAACGTATAAGATCCTGGATGATCCAAATACTCTTTTTTTTTTGTGGTACGCCACACTCACAAATTGAGATGGCTCTACTTCTATAAAACAATCTGCTTTACAGTACTAATTATGCGGGATGGCATAGTAATGCATGTTAAAAGAATGTTCCTCCATCACACTCTATCTGGTCCATCAGAAACAGCGAGCTGGATTTGAGGAGCCTGCGCATCGACGACGTTCTCGTCACTCGGCGTGGACCTAAAGTAGCAACCGTAAAGTATGAGCTGCGCCGCAGCGGCTAGCGCCCCAAGACCGTTGCTAATCTGCAGGGTTGTTGTTCCCGAGTTAATTCTTGTATTCGGTGGTTTCTTTACATTCTCACGCTTCTTGACTTCAAAAGTAAAAGGGTTGAAAATAGAATTAATTTTGTTTCAATTACCAGGATGAAGATGTCGAGCTTGATGAGGGCATACGCAGTCCACACGGAGCCACTGAGAAAGTTGGTTAGGGAGAGATAGAAGGGCATGTACTTCACATTCTTTGTGGTGATCACTTTTTTCTGCAGTAGACAAAGGTAGAGAAAGAGGCAAAAAAAAAAAAAAAAAAAAATGAAAGGGTTAGCATTTGCCGGAACTGATGAACTAAGGATTTAGCTTACAACGAGGGAAGGGGGATGGATGTGTACGTACCATGATAATAAGAGGTGAGGCGTACATCGCAATGCTGAACACGGCACAGATGATTCCAAAGGCGAGGATTCTTCTCTTATGGTCGTGGAAAACCAGCAGGAGCACCGACGACACCACGGCAATGAAGACAACTTCTCCGCAGAGCCAATAGACCACCTTCTTCTGCAAAAATAAAAAGGAGGAGCGAGCGTTAGCATATGATAATTACCATAATCAATTGTAATTTTCTGAAATTTGTCAAAGTGCATAGGACGGAATGAGTGTCTGTATAACGCAAACTTTGGACAATGTAGTTTCTAGAAAACGGTATATAAAATTAAGGTGCCTTGACTTAAGGTACATTGACGGAAAACTAAGATATGTGACACATTCCAGTTTGTTGGATGAATGGTACATAGATAGGACGGAACATAATCACTGATGTTTGACTAAATAAATACCAAATTAAGGGGAAAAAAAGCAAGACTAACTACAATGCATCTATGATTACTGTATGCCAACAACGTTCTATGTGAATAAATTTGAATTTAGGGACAGAAAGTATCCAATTATTGTATAGAAACTTGAAATGCGTAACTGGAACTTTTATCAGTATATTGCAATATACGTCCATGCAGATAGCATAGTATATGTAGAAAAGGTCAGACAGTTTTGAAGGCAAATCTTGAAGAACCAAGATAAAAATAAATAAATAAATAAACCGATAAAGCTCAAAGACATAACGAGCACGTACCCTTTCCTTGTTTGGAGCATAGGAAAAGAAAATGCTTATATAGACGAGCTCTATCACGAGCCCGATGGGGTTGATGGTGAGGATGAGGATGCTATCGGGGCAGACAAAGGGCAAGCTGTAGATGATCCAGCTTAAGCAGTTGACCACGGTAAAAAGGTAAGGATACGCCTGAAATTCCTCCACTGACTTGTTCTTCATGATTCTATAAAACGTCGGACTGCAAAGCAAAACAAATATAGAAACCTTATTAATTGAGAGCACTATACATATGACATTATTGGATTTACTTAATCTAGAAAAAACATTTAATACGGGGTTCTCTCTAGCGAAGTTCAATTTGAGCATACAATAGTGGTCCAAGAGCTAGAGTAATTTGGGGCCACCTTCTATAATTGCAGAACTCCGCCCTAGCTTCGTCATGTGTCATTTTATTTGATGTAACATAATCACCAAGTCAGACGATCTTTCATGAACATTCGCTTAATAATAAACTCATTGCTTTTACAAGACTATTTATCTAATTAAGCTCACTCTACTCTAGGGGCACAACTTGGATTGTGATCACCCTGTACAATCTTCAGGATTGCTTTTCTTTCTTTCTTGTTCTGTGGCGTCGCAAATGAAGAACAAAGTATTAGATGTGGGTGACACATACAAGAGAGTGCATCCATATCAGTAGATCTAATGGTCCAACCACATTCAACGTATAAGATCCTGGATGATCCAAATATATTTTTTTTTTTGTGGTACGCCACACTCACAAATTGAGATGGCGCTACTTCTATAAAACAATCTGCTTTACAGTACTAATTATGCGGGATGGCATAGTAATGCATGTTAAAAGAATTAAATGACAATCATCTACGCATTCCGTACGAGGCAAAAGAAGAAATCACAAGAGGGTGAGCAAAAGTTTACCATGGCGAGAGGAAGAGGGCGACAGATATGACGTTCCCTGCTCGGTGAAAATAGCGAAGAGAAAGTAAATAAACTCTCTCCGTAAAAATCACATTCAGAGAGAAATTAACGGAAAGAAATTCTTGAATTCCATCACAATCTGGTTGTCGTAAGATACCGTCCGAACGTTTTCAAAATCTGGTTGTTTTATCTATCTGGTTCAGTTGCAGTTTTTGCATCTCATCTCTACTGAGAAGAGAACCAGAATATTACAGAATTGCATGACGACAATGGTTTGAAATCCAGTCCCAAACAAACGATCCAGGATAAACACACGCGCACAAAAAAAAAGAAGAAACCATGAAGCTAGCGAGACCATCGCATCGCTCTCTCCGATCAGAGCATTCATGACGTTCGCCCCTTACTCAGCACATGTACGACGATTATTTTTGGCAACAAGCTAGCTAGCTAGCGAGCGAGCGAGCTTATTGCGCTCCCCTTAGAACAGTCAAAACGACAGCACAAAAAATGGCGGATACGATCACTGTGTACAGCCTAAACATCTAACAGTATAGCACGAAGCAGAACGCAAATCCAGCACCGGCCACGACCATCACAGACAGATTCACGCGCGACATTACGGAACCCTAAAAACGCTGACAGCCGACAAAATGAGATGCGAGATTACCGATAATGCCGACCAAGTTTCGGGCTGCTTCAGCCGTCACCATCCTTCTCGAGCGAGCTAGAGAGAGAGAGCGATGACAGAGCTGCGTGTTAGTGCAGTGTGCTTCGTGAGCGAGCTAGATGGAGAGCAATGTGTGGGTGCGTTTGGTATGATTTTTGGGGAATGTCTTTGGGAAATACAAAGGCATTTAGACTAAGGCTGCGTTTGGGAACCACATTTGCAAGATTCTTTGGACCTCTAAAGGGACTTAGGCAAAAGCAAGTGTGTTTGGTAAGTATTATACAAAATTCATGTGGAGAATACTAGCATTTTCAAGCATCCTCAAAGGGCCTTCAGCTCAAGGCAGCCTCCGACCAGCTTTGGCATTCTGGCTTTCTCGGCATGCTGCTAGGCCTGGGGTTAATGAAATTTTGCAATTTCCCATCTCATCCTCGCTCAATCATCATAATTCCCAACTTACCCCTTTAAAACAAAATCCCTAGATTTCTTTTGACTCTCTTCTTCGTTGCCTCCCTTCCGCCCAACGCTCGCTCTCACTCTCCTCCTCCAAGTTCCATCGTTCACTTCCATCGTTCCATCTTCATCCTCCCTCGCGCGAGTCCCTACCCCGAGCAGAATAGAGCTCGGCTGAGCACAGGGAGTATCGTATAGAGACAGAGGAAAGGCCAGCGAGACCGACCCGATCGGACTCGTGATCAGCCACCTTCGACTTTGCTGTCCGACGAGCCTCGAGGCCGTTGTCGCGGCTGCTCCAAGTGCTTCTGGGTTCGTGTTCGACGTCTGAGTTAGATTCACAGTTTTCATTTGATAAATTTGGTCATCACCGGTGCGTGGTTGACTTGGATTTGCTGGGTTGTGCACTAGTGAGCTCCCTTTTGGCGTGTCATTGCGTTATTTAGTGGTTAGGTGTGTGCTTCTTGTTTCTGAATCACTTCAGATTTTAGCTGAGAGATCACGAGACAGAGGACATTTGTTGATTCGTCTGGGTGTTAAATCTGAAATGAGAGACTGCTTGTGAGAGGTGGACCTTTTTTGGGTTCAGTTGGTATAGACCGATTGATGGCATGGGGGCGAAAAAAACAAACTGGTCATCCTGCAGAAGAATTGATCATCCTTGAAGGATACCGCGAAAACATTAGGTTGCCATTATTGGGATCCATTTTACAAGTGGGTGAGAGAGTCCAGAAGGAATGGGTATTGGTCATGGTGATGGGTGAAGATCTAGTAGGTTCGCAATTTTTTTACTGTTGATTTTTGTTTTAGCTTGAGTTGGGCAGTGAGTCCTTTCAGAGCCATCCTTTTTTCCCTTCAACTTAGTTCTCTTATCTAGTATATTGTTTGTTTTCTGATTCTAGTGCTTGTTTTCAATGTTTTGTTTATGTTTGTATGGCTTGTTGGGATGGTGCCTCATTCGGTCTGTTGATAGTTTCTTAGATGTGGATTATGCATACCTCTTGTGTTAGCTCTCCACTTGCATAGACCATATATGGCAGCTACATACAAGATGATGCCAAAAATTGTATTTAGGTTGATGATGACTTTTGTTTGTTTTGATAAATCTGAAATCATGGAGAAAATTACCAGAAATATTGGACATCCTAGATGGTACTAATCTTAATTCAAGCTTTTGAACCTTTATCTGCATGTGCAAGCTGAATAAACGTATCTTCCCCTGCTGTGCAAACACCGAAAGGACCGCAAATTCCATAAATTTCACAGCAATTGGTCGGTGCCTCCCAATTTGTTAACTACTTGTCAGTTCCGTCATCCCAATCAACTAGCTTTAAAGATCCGTCCGATGAGATGAATAGTCACTAGTTACAGCTTCAATGCTTGTGGATAGATACCTTGTGTTTGTTGATCTCACTGTGTTAGCATTTGCCATGGCAGGTTTCGTCTGCTAGATACGTCTTTGGTGCTTCTGATTTCATATCAGAGTTCTTTGGGCGTTGAAGAAAGTCGAAGCAAAAGAGCCCAATTTTCATTCTCTCTTTAGACATTGTACTATTGATTTCATAAAGGTTTGAAGCTCTTTCTTGTATTGTTAATGGAGTTGGTACTGTCTCTTATTCTGCGTGTTTGAGTTTGCTGAAAGTGATTTGAATTTGCTGCTGTTGTTGTCTGGTCTTATTAAAGATCAAGGCCTTGGCTTTTTCCTTTCTATGTTCAAGAATATCGTTCAGCACTTACTAACATTTGAGATCAAAACATAGTGAATATGTCCAACCAATTCTCTAAGAATGACATAGACTACTTCCTGCAGCTGAAGGAAAGTGACAAGTCTCGCTGCGAAGGGCTGATCTCGTTCAGGGTACCAAAGAAGGCAAAGAAGTGAAACCCCGTTATGAAGAACACTGAAGAGTACACAAATTTTGGCGTTCCTTGTGTCTTTAGTAACTATGTTAGATTAATTTCGCCTACTTGTTTCTGTTTGTTCTGGAACTTACTGTTTCATGTGGTAGAAAGACGGAGTCTGATGATTTTCAAAGTTCTATTTAAATCCTTGTCTTTCCAATTATTACCGTGGATTTCATTCTTTTAGCATTGCACTTATTTCGAGTACTCGGGTGTGGTTGCTGTTCCCTGATTCATCCTTACTCATTTCGTTAGATTCATCTATGCGCCTCTTCCATTTGTATGTTTGAATTTTTTCTTTGAAAAAGAAAAGAGAGAGTGGCAATGGAAGCTGGTAACGCCCATACATGGTAGATGCCACGGGGATCTTAATTCCCAACCAGTGATTACTGATGTTCAATTGCGATTTTACGTAAACTTCTCGGGAAGCTTTCGGTAGAATTACATGTGCAATCTTTATTCGTGCTTGTCCCGTTCGACTTTACTCGAACTTTCGGTTATTATATACTTATTATAAGAGCTTAGTGTATCATCACTTAATTAAAATTTCCATACGGGTTATCGAGAAGTATTCAACCGTGCCCATTCCTTGCGTCGTTTAGAAATTGAGCGAGTCTTTGGCATTTTAAAAAGAATTGGAAGATTCTAACTAATTCGTTAATAGTTTGACAAAAAAAAATAAAAACTAATTTGTTAATATGTGCCTTTTGCATTACTCTCAACATGAAAATATAAAAGGTCCCGTCATTGTTTTTTATTTCAATTTTAAACAAGTAAAATTAAAAAACTTAAATTGATTACTTTTCACATATATGTTTACCAAACAACATACCCCCAAAGTTGCTTCCCAAAATAACTTTCAATTACAGTTTACCAAACAGTCTTTGCATTTCAGCAAACCCTTTTAGGCCAAAGGCCTTTGCCTTTTCCCAAAGGCTTTCCCCAAAAGTCGAACCAAACGCACCCTAAAGGGATTTGGTGAAATGCAAAGACTGTTTGGTAAACTGTAATTGAAAAATGCCTTGAAATGCAGCTTTGGAAAAATGCTGTTTGGTAAACATAAATTCGAAAAGTTTGTCGTTGTGATCAATTTTATTTTTTAAATGCAATTTGTTTAAAATTAAAAAATAATTGTTACATATGGACAAATTTATAATTAAAAAATCACATCAAAGTAGATATTTCAACTAAAAAGAGAGCAATTGCACTGTAATAAACATGGTCACATATGTCTCGAAGAAAGAAATAAGGAAAATTATCAAAAAAGTCCTAAACCTATTACAATTGTGCCAATTTCAGTCATAAACCTTTTTTTTTGCCGATTCGATCATAAACCTTTTTCAATTATGCCATTTCAGTCTCGAATTTTGATTGGCCGGCGACCAAATATTGTAATATTTTTTGAATTTTTTAATGATTTTTTTATATTATATATATTTTTCTTTTCTTTTTCTTTTTTCCCCAACCCATCCCCTACCTCCAGCCGTTCCGGCGACCGGCCAGAGGTGCGGCCACTAAGGTCGAGCTTTGCCAGGGTCAGGGCGATGGTTGACCTCGCAAGCCCAGATCTGGGCTTGCGAGGTCGACCCTTGCCGTTGGCTCCCTTGACGACGGCGAGGTCGAGCCCTGCCATGGCCGGGCGAGGGTCGACCTCGCCGGTCGCGCCTCTGGCGGATGAGGGCAGAGGTGGAGTCGGGGAGGCGGGGCGCGTTGGGATCGCGGGGAGTGGGGTAGTTGTCGTAGCGGCGGTGTTCAACAGCAGGGTTCGGCGAAGGGAGCAGCCGGTTGGGCGGCGGAGTTCGGCGAAGGGGGTAGCGGGTTGGGCGGCGGCATAGTTGAAAGAGGGAAGGAGAAAATAGTGAGGGTAAATGTGAAATCATGAAGACTGAATGAGGGAAAAATTGGGAAAAAAAATATTCACTTAACTCGATACTGTAGCTTACTGAGAATGCTAAAAGCCCAAGACAGCCATGCTGCCTTGGGCTTTTAGCCTTTGGAAGGCTAATTTTGAGCTAAAGATGTTTTAAAATTTTTTGCCAAACACCTCATTTTTGGCCCAAAGGACTTTGGACACTTAAAGTCCCATAATACCCTCGAGAACTTTCTAGGGTACTCATGAAATTCTAGATCCTTATAAATTTCTAGGCATATGCAGTCATCTTGGCCACCTCCTCGGCTTATCGTGCCTTGAAACCCTCCGGTCCATGACGATCATAGGCAGTCGAAACTAGAGAAATTTGTGAGAAAAAATGGGTTTTTTCTTGCTGTAAGTCACGTTATTTATTTTTTATTTTTTGCTAGAACTGCAAGTCACACTAGAAGAAGGGGGACATTTTTTTTATGGACAAAATTAGGATTTGCACTAATTAATTTTGATTTAGAGAAGGATAGGAACTTGTTGTATAACGCTATATTTGGTTCAGCATTTCAAATGAGCTTTGGGGCTCTAAAGTCCCTTGGCCAAATGTAAAAGTTGTTTGGCTACTTTTTTGACTCACTTTGGGGAGATGCAATTGCATCTCAAATGCTCTCCAAAAGGCTTTAGCCCAAAGTACCTTCGGAGGTACTAAGGCCTTGTTTGGTTCAGCATTTCAAATGAGATTTGGGGCTCTAAAGTCTCTTGGGCAAATGCAAATGTTATTTGGCTACTTTTTTGACTCACTTTAGGAAGATGCAATTGCATCTCAAATGCTCTCCAAAGGCCTTTAGCCCAAAGTACCTTCGGAGGTACTTTGGGAAGTTGCATTTCGGAAATGCAACTATAATTTTTTATTTTCTTTTTTCTTTTTTCTCCTCCTTCCTCCTTCCTCCGCCGACCGTCGCCGCTAGCCGCCGCTGGTCGCAGGTCCATCTTGTCCGGCCACCGGCGATTATTTTTTTTCCTAATTTTAAACAAATTAAAGTCAAAAATTTTTAAATTGGGACACAAAATATTAAAATTTTACCAAACAGCATTTTTTCCAAAGTTGCATCCAAATGCACTTTTCAATTACAGTTTACCAAACAGTACTTGCATTTCACCAAACCCCTTTAGCTCAAAGGCATTTGCATTTTTCCAAAGTCCCTTGGTCAAATGCTGAACCAAATAGGCCCTAAGGTACTTTGGGAAATTGCATTTCCGAAATGCAACTACAATTTTTTATTTTATTTTCTCTTTTTTCTCCTTCTTCCTCATTCCTCCGCCGGCCGCCTCCGGTCGCCGCCCGCTTGCCGCCGCCGCGGTCGCCGCCCGCTTGCCGCCGCCGCGGTCGCCGCTCGCTTGCCGCCACCGCGGTCGCCGACCGCCGCCCGTCGCCAGATTGTTTTTTTTTTTCTTCCTAATTTAAAACCAATTGAAGTTAAAAAATATTAAATTTGGACACCAAATATTAAAAGTTTATCAAACAGCATTTTTCCCAAAGTTGCATCCAAATGCACTTTTCAATTACAGTTTACCAAACAATATTTGCATTTCACCAAACCCCTTTTAGCTCGAAGGTATTTGCATTTTCCTAAAGTTCCTTGGCCAAATGCTGAACCAAACAGGCCCTACAACAATAGTCATCTCATGCATAACCTAACTATATACATGCCCACCAAAATTAATCACACGAATATATTGAACAAGTGCATCACCATTCCCATTTGATTGTATATCAAGAATCTCAATCCTAGTGTGAACTTTAGAGAAAGAAGCAACCCTAGATATACAGGATCACGTATAACAACAATCCTCAAGAATGCTACAGATTTCGGACCTTTGTTCACCATCCAACTCATCCAGGAACTCGACGAAGAACTTGAGCGGGAGATCGCCCCGCTTGCCGTTCTCCTTTGGGTTCGGCATGCCTTGCCCCGGGATGGCCTTCTCATACCCCGGGAAGATGATCTCGTCAAACGGAACACTCATGTCCTCGCCCCCTAATAGCGGGACGGAGAGCGTGCATCCGGTCAGGGCTTGCACCAGCGGGATCTCGACCGCTATCTCCAGATCGTCCCCTCTTCTCTTGAACAACGGGTGCCTCTTCTCCTCGATCGAGAAGACGATGTCGGCCAGCAGGTACCCCGGCCTCTCGTTGCCTTTCCCTTCGAACGAGAGCCTCTCGTCGCCTTTCCCTTCGAACGAGATCTTCGTCCATTTTTTCCATCCCGGCTTCACGTTGATCTTCAACGTTTCCTCTTCTTGGATGATCCTGCGTGATGCAAAATTCAGACATCCATTTCGATCATTGATACAATTCCATGTTAATTAGAGAGGATGGAATGGAAATGATGATTTGAAGGGGAAAAATGATTACCCCGTGTCACTAATCACGTCTCGTTTGATTGTAACTTTCTTAACAGATCCTAGACACAGCTCTTCCAACGTGCACTCCAGCTTCTTGTTGATCCGCGCAGGCTTTCGCCGGGCCGTCATCTGCGAAAACACGATCGGGGTGCTTCCTTTCCGGCTCATGTTCCTCGACAAGGTGGCCAGAGCCTCGGCTTCGGATCCCACCTTTTTGCTCATGCTCCGTAAGAGAGTACCGAAATCCGACGAGGACGAGGTCGTGTTGATCTGGCTCCTCCTCCTCGATAACGAAGGGGTCGGCGTTTTGCTCCTCCTGCTCAAACTCTTTGATAGCAACGAACGGCGAAAGAAGAAGCTGTCGTCGACGTTGCGGTTGGGAAGCGACGAGCCACCCGACGTGGTTGCGTTGTCGCTGCTCTCAACTCTTTCATCGTTCTTTCTCGTATCTAAGATCTGAAACAGCGCGAAAGCATCGATCACCGAATGAAAAATCTTGCCCTAACAAAGGCCAATATCGGCACACGGCGGACTCGGGTTTCGTTACCTTGTCGGCTTCGGCCTCGGGTTCCTTGGACGGGCTCTTATTGTGGTGCCATTTCAGGTGCAGGAACTTGTACACCTTCGAGATGTCGAAGATACTCGTCGAGCTTTTGTTGTTAAGTCCGAGCAAAGTGGAGAGATCGGTAGTCGTCGGTAGTGGTGGCCACGGTTCCGGAAGTGCCGGTTCCAGTTCATGAACTGGCGGTTCCGGTTCATGAAAACCGGGAACCGGAACCGACGGTTTGAAACCGGCGGTTCGAAACTGGTGGTTCGGGCAGGTTCGTATATATATATTTTTTATGTCCTTTTTTTTTTTTTACAGTTTGCCGGTTCGGAACTGCGGTTCCGAGCCAGTTCATGATTTGGGAGAACCGGAACTGGGCCCGTATGCCACGGGCCGGTTCCGGTTAGGAACCGCTGGCCCGGTCAACGGGCCGTTTCCAGTTTTCACCCGGGCCGGTTCCGAGCCCAAACCGGCCCGTGGCCACCACTAGTGGTCGGTGAGCGAGAATCTGCCATGGGAGAATGGATGATGTTGCCGACGATGATGATGATGATGAAGAATTGCAGTGAGAGAGAGAGAGGGATTGTTGAATGCAAACCCTAGAAAGAACTGAGAAAACAGAGAATGGATGGTCAATTTCCATGTATAAAGACAGTGATTTAGAACCCAACATTTCACCGTCTTTTCAGGTTCCTATATTTAGATTAAAATCCGTCCACGCGCCACAAAAAAAAAAAAAAAAAAGAAGGAGGAGGAGGAAATCTCTTCTTTAAAGGACAGTATAGATTCGACCAAAAAAAAGGAGAGTATAGAATTATAGATATATAATTTTAAGAGAGTATAAATTTATGTGTGTGTGTATATATATGTGTGTGTGTATAATTACCGGGGAAAATGACACAATGGGGTCCCTAAACTTTTAATTTGTTCAATATAGTTCATGAACTTTTGATACACACTCAATTTAGTCCCTAGATTATATGAAAATATCCAATGTTATCCCTAAAATTTTTGTACATGTTCAATTTAGTCACTGGACTAAAATATGCAATGTTTTCTCCGATCTTTAATTAATAGAAGGACTACATTGAATATTTTCATATAATTTAAGGACTACATTGAACATGTACCAAAAGTCCATGAACCACATTGAACAAATTAAAAGTTCAGGGACCACATTGAATATTAGGTTAACTTAATTGATTAAATTGAATAAATTAAAAGTTCATTGACCACATTGCCCATTGAACTAAAGTTCAGAAATCATCTGTGTTCTTATCCCATCCTATTTTTGAATTAACAAAGCTGTCCGCTAGCCCTTATGCATGCGCGATTACTTTTATTTTTAATTAGATAAGTATTTGACAATTTGTGTGAATGCTTAATAAGAATGATGTCAACACATAATCAAATGCATCAGTTTGGCACTGAAATTTATATGTTAAGGGAAGAATTTTAAGTAGTGTCAATTAAAGAAATTACAAACGGAGGAGACAATTACAAAAGCAAGTCTTTCTATGCATGTAAAAAGGGTAGCTTGCTATTGAGATCAGACCTCGGAATCATTGGATTTTACACAGTTCACTTCCCTCGTTATTAGATCTGCCTTTAAAATAACGCAGCAGAAGCCAAAACCATGCATTCACGGAGCACACTGAAAGGGGAAAAAAAAAACACGTACAAATGTTGTACAATAACTGCATGTAAATATATTTGGCGACGCCAAAAAATGACCAACTTTTGATTATTATCGATAAGTGACGGGCTTAGCAGATGAAAATAGAGTTTGGTGAAACAAAAGTCATCAATGAACAGAATAATTGTCAATTTGGAGGGGATCGACAACACAAGACATCATAATCAGCATGTGACTGACAAGTGGTGGAGTTGATTTTTTTGGATTTGTAACTTATTGTAAATCATCATTTCTGGGCAATAAATTTTTTTTTTTGGGTCAGATTTCTGGATAATAATTGGATAGCGTGAATATAATGTAACTTCTTGTAACCGCAGCTAGTATTAGTAAGTTATTCGTTGATTCAAAATCAATTACCGCTAGTAAATAACCGTCCATCATGGACCAAAAATACATATGTTGTGTTCATTTTAAGTTTCTCAGACAATCAATAAAAGGACTTCATGTTCTCTACCATTTATCTTTAAGAAAAATTACTTTTCCTATGATTTTTATATCGCTATCAATTATTGTTCCCAATTTTTGTATTTTAAAATCTTGCTTATTTACTTTCCCTTCTAAAATCAACAAAAGACCATCCACAAATTTTATCAATTCATATCGATTTATCCATATTTTTAAAGGTATTTCATCTTTTCAGTGAAACAATATTATTCAATAAGTAACTGAATATTATAAATTCATTTGCCTTGTGCGTAGATTAAAAATAATGCAAAATGGATAGTGCATATTTTATTCGACTCAATTATATGTCATTGTTTTGAATATTAATGATTCCATTAAGTAACATCTAATAAAATATTGTATTTCACTATATGTAGTATTGAATAGAACTGGAGCAACCCTACTATCCATGGTGTATATCACAGACAAAGTCAATTTTCCTCGCTATGTTATTCCATTAAGATATTAGTAGATTTCTTTCTTTGGATACATATCACATTGCAACCATACGACCTATTACTTCAAAGATTAGTACCACAAAAAATCATAAACTAATACAGCTATGAAAAATTTACCCTAAACTAAATGTTTTACCACAAAAACCCCAAAGTCGTTTACATATGATAAATTTACTGTAAACTAATTTTTTGACTACCCAAAATCCTAAACTAGTACAGCTATGACAAATTTACCATCGATTAGTTTTCGTTAACCTAGATTAATATCATGAAGAATTCCAAACTGGTACATCAGTGACAAAACATAGGGTAAAAACTCCAAACCGATACGCCCGTCAACTGTCACGTGCCATCCAACTCTGTAATTTGAAGATAAAATTTAATAAAAACTAACGGGGGGTAAATTAATCACAAGTGTACAAGTCTAGAAAAAATTGCTGGTAAAAAAATTAGTTTGGGATAGATTTATCACAGGTGCAGTAGTTTGGGGTTTTCGTGATATTAATACTACTTTAAATATCACCAATAGATCTAATATCCATAGTTGTGTATTACTTTAAATATTACGAATACATCTATAACTGTGTTAATAATTAAAATAAATTCATGTAATTTTTTTGAAATTGCATCTCATTCTTATACGTGCGTTTATTTCGTGGAAAATAAATGATTTGAAAAAAATATTTTCTAAATAATGATCGCTTGTATCGCTTACAAAAATAAATAAATGAAAAATATTTTCACCGTCCATGAAATTGTTTCAACATAAATTGTTGTAGATAGTGAAATTTTTATTTACTAATTATTTCAAGTGATATGAATAATTATTTTCAGAAGGGTTAATATCACAAAAAAAACCCCAAACTGGTATACTTATGATAAATTTACTCCAAACTAATTTTTTGACCGCCAAAAATTCCAAATGGGCACACATGTGACAAATTAACTCTCCATTAGTTTTCGTTAAATTGTGTTAAAACCATGAAAACCCCTTAACCGGTACACTTGTGACAAACAGAGAGTGAAAATCTAAACTGGTATACCCTTCAACTGTCACGTGTCATGTGGCTCAGCAATTTGACGGTAAAATTTAATTGAAACTAACGGAGGGTAAATTTATCACATGTATGCCAATTTGTGATTTTTTGTAGTGAAAACTTAATTTGGGGTAAATTTGTCATAGATATACCAATTTTGAGTTTTCCGTAGTATTAACCCTTTTCAGAAAAAGATTTTTGGAATCATTCATTTTTCACATAACAAATTGAGTCTTAATTAAAAAAAAGTTCCCTAAATATTCACTTTTTCTAGATGAAACTCTTAAAAATTATCTTTGGAAAAGAGAAAAACTCGTTCCATTAAATTTGAATGCATATAGATAGATGATAGATAATTTTCCACACAGGTTTATAAAACGAAAAGCTCTACTATTTGATTTTGATAGTCGCCGGCTGACATGTAATAATTTCAATTTTTTTTTTTTACCTTTTCGTGATAGGCCTAAACAAAAATCGTTTTTATTTGGCATTGCTTTTCTTTTTTGCCTACAACTAATAATATTTTCCTTTTTCGTAAGTACAAAGAAAAGACTGAAAATATTTTTTTAATTTTTTTTTTGTCAGAATTTTTTTAATTTTAAATTTTTAAAGAATTTTTTTGATTTGCCCGTCACTGAAATTTGGGATTGCCGCTATTAGCCGAACGAAATGAAGTAATCCCAATGTGTCCTTTATCCTATAATCTATCTTTAAATTCCTAAATTTACTCGCAAATACCTAGATAGTCAGGTCCGGTCGGGTCGTGTTTAGTATTTTATTTATTTTTTGCAGAAGACCATTTATACTTTTGGCTTCCTTAGTATACTTGTGATCAAAATAATGTCAATATAAAATTAAAATAATCAGCTTGATTTCTTTTTAATTTTTACGATAAGGTTTTTCTTTTAGCACCCTCTGATACATTTTACAGAATACGCACCGAAAATTTTGTATGAAATATTAAGGAATTGATAGCAACTGAAGACCATTTAAATTCATATTCGAATTCTTTGTATCTACGTACATGAATTATGTTAACACTTGAGTTTTATTAAGTCCTACTTTTTGTTTATATTATCAATTTTTGGATTGAATCTTTAAATTTAATCTTTTGGTTAATTATAGTGCTTTTCTAGAATTCTTGGGAATGTAGGTGAGAAGGGAAGAAAAAAAAAAGAAACCCAAACCCCACCCGAACCGTCAAACTACTCAAAACATTTACTCATAACCCGGCCCAACCCGACCCAAATCGAAAAACCCTGAAAATTTCGGGTGGGGGCGGCTAGGGTATTTTTGACTCCCCTACTAACTAATACGTTTAGAATATTTTGATCAGTTAAATCCTTACAAAAGTGTAGTTTTATCCAAACATGAATTGTTAAGTCTTCACTGCCATTTATATAATTAAATGAAAAAAAAATTAGAAATAGATATTTTTAGGGTCGTACCAAACGCATTTCTATTTTTTTTTTCTATTCCGGAAAGATAAATAGATAGTTTAGTCGTTCCGCACTTATAATATCTTGACTTTCTTGTACTCCGAACACTACTAGCGCGAGTTTCAGTCAGTCAATGAGAGCTGAAATATCATCGTGCCCTAGTTTGGTTCGTTACCACTTGTGTCCTCATCTTATAATCCACCTTCCAATGTCTTTCAGTAGTGGCGACGACTTCAGTCAATCTTGATTTTCTTGTACTCAGGACACTGTTACCGTGCCCTTTAGTAGTGGCGACGACTTCAGTTAATCTTGACTTTCTTGTACTCAAAACACTATTAGCACGAGTTACGGTCAGTCAATGAGAGCTGAAAGTTTGGTTCATTACCACTTGTGTCCTATCCTATAATCTACCTTCCAATTTCTGAGTTGCCCATGCCGATTTGTTGTCGCGATGACTTCAGTCTTTTCCGCGCAAATAAAATCTTCACTTTCCGGTACTGAGAACACTATTAGGGTGTGTTTGTTTGAGTGAAAATATTTTTCGAGAATTCATTTTCTGAACTTTCACCCATTTGGTTTTGCCGAAAATGATAAGTCAACTGTAAATACTTTCCGGTCAACGAGAGTATTCATGCATAAAATTAAGAAAGCGATTTCCTTAATTTGAAGAGTTGAAAACACTTTCTGAAATTCCTCCTCTCGAATTTTTTAATATTTTATTTTAATATTTATTATATTATCTTTTCTTTTTTCTATTTTTTCTTTCCCTCGCCGGTCGACCGGCCTTGGCGACATCCGGTGAGCCACAGGCACGGGCCTTGGTGACTGCTAGTGAGCAACTGGCGCGGCCGGTGAAGCTCGAGCGCGCCTCAATAGATCCGCGATGAGTCTCTACCTTGAGCTTGCCCAGCAAGGCTCGGCCTCGCCGGATCTGGCAAGCTCGAGCTCGCCTGGCAAGGCTCAGCCTCGCCTGTCTCAAGCGAGGGCAAGCCTCGCTGTGGCTTGGCAACCAGTGAAGTAGAACAAAAAAAAAGGAATGTCAAATTTATTTTTTGGCTTAAAATAAAGTTATGAGATTGAAATCATTTTCCAAATGAGAACCAACCACCAGAAAACATTTTCGGTCACATATCATCAAGCAAAGGAAAACAAACCGTTTTCCTAGAAAATGATATCCCGCAAATCATTTTCCTTTTTCACATATTTTTCGGTGAACCAAACACACCCTTAATGCGAGTTTCAAGAAAAGATCCAATGAGTGTCTTCCAACCAAACCCTTAAATTCAACTAGTCATTTCTGTCTATACACGACACAGGCTAGACTATCATTGTCCATGGACGTTCTTGTCCCAGTCGCTACTTACCACCTTGCTTGTCAAAGAGAAGTAACATATGTTCGGGGACAGTTTCCGGATCCATGAATTTTTTTTCGGGAAATTACATAACTTCTCAAGGACAAAATGAAAGGCGGATAATAATATAGCGACCGCTTGTGTAAGTTTCCCAAGGTTTTCTAAACATGCCCAGCACACACACAGGGCAAGTGCCTGGAGCGTGGAACGAAAACGAGTACGCGGAACTTCACTTGTCGAAAGTGCGGTGGGATAGGGGTATGTGTCTTTTCGATTACGTAGTTAGAATGAGACATGATTTTTCAGTTACAACAAAGATAATGAAGATATATAATGTATTACTAACATATCTAAGTGAAATTACATAACTTCTTGAGGACCGCAGGTTCTTCATTTTCTTCCTAAAGAAAAGTTGGTCTATTTCCCAATTTAAGCAAGTGCATTTCTTAAGAGAGGTCCGATAATCAACTTTACTTCCATTTGTCAATCTTTTCTATAATTTACAATGTTACGACAATATAGTTCGTTTCTCCACACAGTGTTGAAGAAATTGTTACAGTTTTCCGTTGAAATTTTTAAAGAGGCTATGCATGAAATTTGAAATAGCGCTTACAGATAAAATAGAGCAAAATCTCTAATTTGGTGAAGAAGAATTCATATAAAAAATAATAATTTTTAGATCCATGTTCGACCGGCATGCAAATTCCGTTTTACATTAACAGTCAATTTATCACGTGTGTCGACTCTTCATGTATCCAGCTCAAGTGTCGACTCCTCACGTGCTTTGCATGTGTGTTGATTCCTCACGTGATCCGTGTGTATCGATCTCTCACGTGTGCAGCACGTGTTTCAGTGCTAACAGCAGCAAAACGCACTCAGCTCGAGTGTCTTTCAATTTTCGTGCGACGTTGTTTCGAAACAATTCACGATTTTATAATAGCAGACAACATGATCTTCCATACTAAGACATGTTAATGTTATTAACCGTACATATAACTTGTAAGTAGGTCTATTTCACAATTTACAATCAACTTTACTTTCAACTGTCAATTGTAATATATATCTTCTTTTTTATATAAATTGTACCTTTTGGAATATTGTCTGTTATTATTAACATTGAAAGTAGCGCTTATCCACAAAGAGAGCAAATATTAACATTACGGTTGACACCTAAATTTTAATCATCTTTTTACTTAGAAAATTAATAGAAAATTCATAAAAATTTATAAAATTTAAAAATTAACTTTGGAATCCTTGGCCAAGCATAAGGAACCAATTTTGAGCAATTTTTTTTTTTTTCGTTTTTTTCGGTATTTTCAGAATTTCTTTTGGTTTAAAAAAATAACCGAAAATTGGAAAAAATACCAAATGATGTCAAAAAATATGGAAAAATAGTCAAAAATTTTATTTTAATTCCCTTGTCACTCAGGTCATTTTAAATTTTGAAGATTTAGTTTGGGTCCTCGGGAGTCTCCATTCGCATATCCGAATTGAAGAAAAAAATCGTTTTGTTGCAAAATTCCAGACCGATCGGGCAAGGCATGCCACGGGGAGATCCTAAATTTGGCCTAGATCGAAGAACCGCTTTCATTTTTTAGAGAACCGACCTAAAAACGGTCGAACCGGCCCAATTAGTGTCTACCGGTTCAATTGAACCGGACCGGTCGGACCGATCGGAGCGGCCCGATCCAATTGAACCGGACTGGGCACGCCAACCCACAGTCAAACGAGCAGGAGCGAAAATGGGGTCTGGTTTTCTCTCCTTTCTTGCGCGCGCAGGAGAGGGAAGCACAAAAGAAGCCTGGTCAAGCCTGCACCCTTCCTCCCTAGGCGTTGCACTATCTACTCCTTGGGATTTGCTAAGCACAAGATGACAAAGGAACACAGCTGGGGGAGGCGTCGTTCGACTTTTAAAAAAAGAGAGGGGAGCTCACAAGAAGGGGCCATCGGAGGAGGCTCTCGATTGGGGAGAGAGCACAAGAACACAGAAACGAAAAAAGGAGAAGTTTACAGAGAGCAAATAAAAAGGAGGAGGGGGGTGACGTTTTTCTTGGGGGGCTTCTTGGTCTCCACTGGTTCTGGGGAAAGTTTTGGAGAAAAGAAATAAAGAACTTGAGAGAGAGAGAGTAAAGAAAAACCAAAGAACTCGCGAGGGCGAGATCTCGGTGGACTGAAGGAGCGGGCGACCAAGCCGCCTCGTGGCGGTCGCCGTCGTCGCAGCCCGAGGAGCCAGCCTTGGGGCAGTCGGCGACCGCGACGTGGCCGTCTCGGAACCAGCCGGAGAGAAAACCGAAGATAGAGTTCTCAGTTCCAGAGGATAAGGAGAGTTCTCAGTGAAAGAAGAGCGGAGAGAAGAGAGAGTTCTTACTGGGGGGTCTCTCGGCTGTAAGAGAAACAAAAAAGAAGAAGAAGGAAAGTTGGAGGTGGAGTTCTGGGTTGGTCCAGGAAGGAGAGAGAAAGGGAGCTCACACGGAGAGCTCGCAAGCTCCAGAGCTCAGGTGAGAAGACCCGACAAAAGGAAGAAAAAAGAAAAGGAGAGCGAAAAGAAAAAAAGTGGAGAGAAACAGAGGGCTCCCGGGAGCACGAGGAAAAGAAGACCGGACGTCGTCGCGGCCCAAAAGGTGGCCTCGTCGGGGTGACGGTAGAGCGAGGCCGGCGTCCGCTCAGCGACCACGCGTCCGTCCATGGCGTTCGGGCAGTGGACTTGAAGGTGGCAAGTCGCGTCGGATCGGTCCAAGACGGTGGTGGCGCGAGCACAGTCAGTCGAGGCGAGTCAAACCCGCGGGCGAGCAGACCCGACCGTCGAGGCGAGCCGAACCGTACGCCGCGCGAGCAGATCCGACGGCTGCGACGGGCAAGCAGATCCAACAGTGCGGCGGCGCGACGAGCAGGTCCAGAGACGGCACGACCGCCCGCTTGAAGGCGGCACGGTGGCAGCCCGTGGCCTCGTAAGTTACTCAATCTTTGTTCATGTTTTTGCTTCGTACTTAGTGTTGGAAAACGCAATAAAAAAAGGGGGCAAAAGTCGAGGTCGCAGGAGTCGTTTAGTCCCGCCGGAGTGTTGATCTAGTGAGGTTGGTGGTTGGTGGGCGTTGTCGTCGGATGTGGTGGTGCCAACGGTCGACGGCTGCCGACGACGGTTGAAGATGACTAACATGAAGGTTAGGAGCGGTCACAGTGGGGTCTGCGTGATGGAGCTCAACGATGGAGAAGACCCACGAAGAAAACGTTGGAAATAATAGAAAATAGAAAAGGGAACAAAAAGAAAAAAAAAAAGAAAACAGAAAAAGAAAAAGAAAAGAGAAGTGGAAAACGTGGATGATGAGTGTGGGCAGTTTGAGTGCACGTTGGGGGGCTTTCCTTGGGATTTGGGCCTGTTTATCTTTAACTTATTTTGGGCTCAGAATAGAAAGTGAAGGAAAGGTTAGTGGGCCTGGATTAAATAGTTTCGGGCAGGCCTTTTAATTCTGTTGGCTTTGGGGTTTTCGGCCTTGACTGGGTTCATCAGCCGAGCCCAGTCCTTGTGACATCCAGAACGTGTAGGTCTAGGTCCGATCCAGATTTCCTTTTAATAATATGAAAAAGAAATTTTAAAAAAGAATTCAAAAAATAAAATAAAAATTCTAAAAAATTCCAAAAATTCAGAAAAGCCTCAAAAATTAGGAAACGGGTCGTTTTAACCGATCAATCCTATTTTTGACAGTTTTGTCATCCTAATCTTTCCAAAATGACGATTTTGCCCATTATGGGCAAATTGTCTAGGAAAATTTCAAAAATTCTCAAAAATCACAGAAAATGGGAAATAGTCCACCTTGATTGGCCAAACTCATATTTTGTGATTTTGGCTCTCGATTTTGCTCCTCATGGGAAACGGGCCATTTGAACTAGCCAACATTATTTCCGATGATTTGAGTTCCTAATCCCTTCCAAATTGACAATTTTGCCCCTTTGGGCAAATTGTCTCCCAAAATGACCATTTTTCCCCTGATGGGCAAATCGTTCCAAAAATCCAGAATTTGTTTTAGAAAATTGGGAAACGGGCCATTTGAACTAGCCAACATTATTTTCGATGATTTGAGTTCCTAATCCCTTCCAAATTGACAATTTTGCCCCTTTGGGTAAATTGTCTCCCAAAATGACAATTTTGCCCCTGATGGGCAAATCGCCTCCAAATCATCCAAAACTCCTTCCAACCTAAATGCACCCCTTCTCTAAGCCATTAGGGCTATACTAGGGATGCCATGTATTGTTTTCATGCATTTTATCTGTATGTTTTGGATCATTGATTGTGCCATATCTTTATTGATTTGATTGATAGGCCAGATTTCTCCATCTACATGAACTCCTAGGTTCTAGAGCCTTCTCTATCTTGAATCATCTACATGAAATCATAGTTAGGAAATCACTCAACTTATGTACCGAAAGGGCGTCAATGGCAACGTTGGTGTAACTAAGTCCCTGATCCCAAATCTCTGGTTTCGTTAGAGTCATATAGCTGCTCCCACTGCTTGACGAGGTTTCCGATCTACCTTCTCCAAAGATTGGTGGCGACTCCCGAATGCATGTACACCTACGCACATATCACCCGACCGCACATAAGGTCGAACTCGATTCATAAATCCCGCCGTCGCCCAGGTGAGGACTTGGGAGAGTCCAAGCCGATTCCGCGGATCGCATCGGATCCGCAGAATTTCGACAATCACCCCTAAACTCCGCTCGCGTCCGCATCCCGGATTGCCAAAGGGTCGCGACAATTACCTCTTAGAGTAATGTTGTCCCAGCTTCTAGCTTGTTATTTTTATATGCAAATTAAATTTTGCATCTTGGATACCTGTAGATGAATTACTAATTAATAATGACAAAGTCTGTGCTATTTATATTATGAATTTCAACATTTTAATATAGTCACCTGGTTATTTAAAAAAAAATTGGAATTTTAAAAAACTGGGTACGTATTTAATCCTAAAGGTATATAGCTTGTCAAAAAGTACACAAGTAGTAGTTGGTAGATGAAATTCAATTGAAAAAGTGCCATAGTCAAAGTCAAGTCAACTCAACGATCCTTCTTCCCCTTCCTCTTCCATTGACAAATTTACATGGGAAGAGTCAAAGGAACGTGTTGCATCCGTCCAACCTTTCGTTTGCTTGTGACATGGGAAAATGGGAAAAGTAGTGGCAACGTGTTTCATCCGTCCAACCTCTCGTTTGCTTTTGACATGGGAAAATGGGAAAAGTAGTAGCAACGTGTTTCATCCGTCCAACCTTTCGTTTGCTCTTTAACCCTGAATCAAGGAATTAAAAGAAAAAGCCAATTAGGAAAAGTAGTAGCAACGAGTTTCATCCGTCCAATCTCGGTCTCTACCTGAACCTTGAGGCTAAGCTTTTTCCACAATGATATTTCTCCCATCCAAGTCCATCCCATTCTTAGCCTCTAAAGCCTCTTCCATTGACTTGCTTCTCATCAAAAGTTCCAAAACCAAATTAGAGCATCCAGAAAACTTGTCAACCACCACCTGCATTAAAAATATTATTCTCGGAGTTATTTTGTTTTATATTACAGGGAAATTTACTGATATCGTCATCGACTTTGCTCCTCATATCAAACATCCCATTCTCACATTTCAAAGCCTACAATTACCATTCTCACTTTTTTTATTTATTAGATTTCAAATCGCATCACCCACCCGCACATATTTCTCGAATTACCCCATCCTCAATGTTGGATTTAACATTTTGGTTGGAGATCTTAGGCGTGCATACGGGCAAATAGGTCAATTTAGGTTGGGGAGATGCACGATGTAGATTTTGAAATGAAAGAAGGGTATTTGATATGAAAAGGAAAATCGAGGTGATTTTTGCAACTACGCTTATATAATATTAATATGCTTTACTTTGTTACCGCATTATCATGTCAAGGATAGTGACGATACCATATGAAATGTCAAGAAATTGCAGCAAAGGAGCATCTCATGTTCCAAAAAATGAGAAGCTTAGGTTTCTAGAGTTAATCGATCCTAAGCATACAAACTAACCAAATTGCTAGAGCAGTTATTGCCCAAAATCACTAAGCTAGACCTTACTGATCAAATTACAAAATACTGGGAACCCATACTAGATCACAATGGGAAACACAACTTCTCACGCATTTTCCATCACTAGATCTGTTCTGACGACCATTCTATAAAAGGAGTCTTCAATTTTTTTATAGATGACACAAAACCAATTTTGTAGATAAGAGCACCAATCCAAAACTTGGTGAGTTCAGCCAATGAACAAGGAGTATCAACTCTGATCCATTTAAAAAGCAATAGTACTAGCCTCCACAACTACCGTAAGAGATATATTATTCAAATCTAGAGGTGCAAAGGGGTGGGTCGGGTCAGATTTGGGTCGGGTCGGATATGGTCCGACCCCTAATGACCCATTTAACCCGTTTTGAACCATTTTCATATAGTACAAATCTAACGACCCATACCCGACCTTATCCATACCCAACTCGACTCGTATAACATAAATACCTTTATATTTAACTAAACCATGAAATATTGGTGTCTTATAATTTGTTAAGAAAAATGCTATTGCTAAAACATTTTCATGCAACTGATGTTTTAAAAAAAAAGTATTTGTTTTAATTTTTTTTTTATTAAAAAATTTAGTTTATGATAATTAAACAATTATTTTTTTATTTTTCTAGATAGTTAGTTTTTTATCTTTTTATTTTCTATTTTATTTCCCTTTTTCTCCGGCCGTGCCGCCGATGGCCACCGACTTTGAGAACATCTTTTGTTTTGTTTTTTTTTTTTTTATGTTTCTTTCTTTGTTTTACTTTTAAATAACTAAAATAAAAGAAATTAAAAAAAGATAAACTAATATATCAGAGTTGAGGCCCATTTACAAGTGGGTGTTTGGGAAGCTGCAGGCCATAGGCCGAAAAATGGTCGAAAATGGATTGAAAATGGATTTGTTACGGACAAAAAAAAAAAACCCATATTGTTTGGGATTTTCTTTTGTAAACTCATACATAACCCAATCTTAATTCTAACGGGACCCATATTTAACCCACTTTCATAAACGTAGGTTAAACCTATACCCATATTGACAGCTCTATTCAAATCCAACCAATGACCTGTATCTAAGTGTTCAGCAAGAATAAGTAACGAGGATTCTTAGAGTCTAAATCTACCTATCAAGTTAAATTGTCCAGTCAAATCAGGGACCACAATTCAGTTTCGTTGCCACAAATATGGTTTTTCCACAAGAAAAGCTAGCACAAGCAACATACTGTGTCCTTTACATTTTGCCCCTTTTTCCCTGGCTAGGCTCTCAGGGTTTCGAATTGATAAATCAATACCCTGCATACGTTTTGTCACAACTATATACTTTTATTCAGTCCTCCTCTCCTGTCATGCATTAGTTTAGTACAGTATTTGCCGTATCACATGATGATGACACTCCGTGGCTTGTTAAATCCGAAAATCTCAATGGGCCACAGAGATTCCACCTCCATGTTGAGCAGTGGAAGTAAGAATTTCTGGACTAATCTCAATGAGCAACAGACGTTCACAAAGTCAAGGCTGACCAATGACGTGAAACTCGAGTCAAGTTGATACGGAAAATGTAGCGCCCCAGTTCCGCCACATTTCAAGGTTTACACTTACCACGTTCTCTCTTCTTTCATCTTTCGTTAGTATATACAGAGTTTGGCGCATGCAGAAGACTAATTGAACTAATCAATCAAATCAGCCATACAAACAAGTGCATGACAAAAACACCAATGGCAGGCACGCCTAGAAAGGGGGTATGGCCTTTAGAGGGTTCAACTAACCAGATACAAGCATAACAACCGACAACTTCTCATCAATTGATTTCATTCTACATATACATCTTTAGCCAATTTTTACACAATATTCCTTTCAAAGATGAAAACAATTGGGAGGATTTACAAAGGAAGATAATCTAATCCCGATTTCCAGAATCATCATCCACGGCCTCCAGTATTCCAACCATCTTGAGCTAGCTCATCTGAAAAAGGGTTAATTAACAGGGGTCTAAGCCCCGCAAGGAGATCCCTAGGCCGAACGACTAAACCAGCTATATAATCACAAGATTGTAAACAGAGTCACCAAGACAGAATCCAATGTATATAAGGATAGAATCTCATTAGAATCCAATAAAGTATAGAATTCAATCAGAATCCAATGAAGGGTAGGATCTCAGAATCCAACCAGAATTCAAGGTATACGAAGGATAGAATCTCAGAACCTTAGAATCATTCAATTCCGAATCATTATAGCCAAAACAGAATGGCAAATAATGCTCACAATAGCAAAACCATAGATAATCTAGTAATTAGGACTAGAAATCCACTCTCCTTAGTTCCTAATTCAAAGAAACGGAAGTAGAAACGACGAACGAGCTTGGATTTGCTTCGTTCTTGAACGCACGATCTTCATGGCGGTACTACCCTCCTTGAGCCGCCTTTGACAACGGTGAGGTAGCAAGGGGTTGGCACGACATGGGCGACTATAGCGCGATGGCCCCAAACCGGCGGACGACGAGCGTCGATGACGGCGGCGGCGCGGCGCGATTTGTGCGAGCAAGCCCGACCGAAAGAGAGGGAGAGGTGTTCTAACAATCAAAACGTCGAAATGAATTGACATTGGGCTCTATTTATAGGGGGAAGCAGCTGAAGATAGTCAGCTTGGAACTAGTGAGCTTGACATGTGTGTCATGCATGGCTGCCATGTGTCCACGTGCATGCTACGTGTTCATGCATGCGTGACACGTGGCCCTTAGGCCGGCCACGTGTTGACACATGGTTATCTGCATGTCGGTACATCCCCGTTGTCCTTATCTTGTCCCAATTTCTCACATAATTGACCCGATAGGACCCTAATTAAATACTTAGTGTCCCTAAAAATATTATCGGACCATTAATAACTCCTCTAAACTTGTCCGATAATCTGAACTAATTCACCTTTTACTGAAGTAGGTGAAAGTTGGGGTCATCACAGAAAATGTATAGTTATTTCAAGCAGCGTATGCTTTTTGATCTCCATCCACCTAATAACTTAAGCGCATACCATGATTAACTCTTACTTGATCAAAGGTTCACGGATATGCTGTGTGTTATCAACAATTTCCACAAAAGTTGGTTAAAGGTATCAAAGGGTGGGTCAGGTCGAAAATGGTCCGACCCATATTGATCCATTTTTTGAGAGGATTATTTTTTAGTTTTACTTTCCATTTTATTTTCCTTTTTTCCCTCCAAAACCTGGCTACCGGAGAAGGCGACCGGTGGACAGTGTTGGACGACGGCGATTGGCGGCGTCGGAGGACTGCTGAGACATTCTACTTCTTTCAATAGTTTTTATATTTATCAATTTTATTTTTTATTTTTATTTATTTCTTTTACTTACAAAAACTAAAAATATAACCAAAAATTTAAAATAAAAAAAGTATAGACAAATAAATTTAACAAGCTAAGGGTGCGCATGGCAACACTTCTGCTTCAGAAATCAACTTCTGCCCAGAAGTTGATTTTTCTCCTTCTACTTAGAAGTAGAAGTTGATTTTTCTACTTTTCCTTCAGAAGTTGATTTCTAATCAGAGAAATTTGTTTGGTAACGGTTGAAAAATTCTACTTCTAAACATTATTAACACAAAATCTTTCATGAAAAATTATTGTCGGCGGCTCAAAAATTTCTACTTCATTTTTAAACTTTTTAAATTTCTTTTAAAACTAATTTTTATCATAAAAATATTATTTACTTTTTAAAAATAAAAAAATTTATTTATTTTTTACTCCAGCAGCCGGAGACGGGGACTCGGCGGCGGCTGGAGATGACGACTATGCTGCGGCGGGGGCGGTAGGGGACTGCGGTTGGCGGTGGGGGGTGGTTTGTGGCTGGCAGCAGCCGGCGGAGGATGGTGGTGCGCAGTGGTCGGCGGCGGTAGGGGGCGCAGCCGGTGAAGGTCGGCGGTGGCTAGTGGTGGGCAGCGGGGGGCGGTCGGCGGAGATGGGCGTGGCCAGCGGAGGTCAGCTGGGGGTGGTTGGCGGGTGGTAACGATCACAGATGGCGGCCGGTGGAGGCCTGCGATGGGTGGCGATGGGGGATAGTCGGCGGTGGTCGCGGGCGGCGGCTGGTGGAGGTTGGCAGTGGGCGGCGGCCGGCAGTGGTTGACGATTGGCGGCGGGGGCAGTAGGTGGAGGTGGGCGGCGGTGGAGGTCAGCAGCCGGCGGAGGTGGGGGTGGTCGAAATGAGGGTGAAGGCGTAATGAAAAGAGATTGAGGCGAGAAGTATTTCTTGAGTTTTTTTTTTGTCAGAGAAGTACTTCTTGAGTTGAGTAGCAATTTTTTTGAACTTCTCAAATTGGTTGAAAAACTTCAGAAGTGAAAATTCTCTTGAGAAGAAAAAATTTCTTTCAGAAGTAAAATATTTTACCAAACGGATTTTTGCTCCAAAAGTACTTTTGGAGTAGAAATCCACTTTCAAAAGTATTACCATGCACACCCTAAGTGAATTGTAAATGGGTTGGGTTTGTCTAGCTAAATAGGTTGCAAATGAGTTTAAAGACAAACCCATATAGCTAAGTGAAACGGAGATTTACATATAGCTGTTTTTTTTTTCAAAAACAGATTTTGGTTGGGGGGGTGGGGGAAATGTACTCTTTTTTTGCTGTTACTTCAGTATAAATAAACGGGCATTTAGTATTTCATTTGCATATTCTACGTGGTATCAGAGAGCTGAATATCATTCTTCATGATCCGTTTTACTATTTCGTAGTGTGGGTAGCATGCTTGCTCGGGAAGCTGAGTGATGGGTATGATTTGTTGATACTGTTGCTGTTGATTCACATAATTGATCAGTCGGTGGATGATCGAGATTTTGGCGATGGTTGCATCCAATTCGCTGATATAGCAGTATATAGCAGGGTAGGACAATAGCTAATGTTGGCTAGATGTTCCGATACGGTAAGGTCTATTGCCGTTGTCGCGACCCGAAAGAAAGATCCCCTAGGGATAGCATCGAGGCTAATGGATTGCCGGGCCCTCCTTTTTGATGGAGGCTTCGGCGCAGGCCCTCCCAGGCCCATACCAAATCGCGGCGGGAATTTATCGGCTTCGACCTTGGTGTGGTCGGGTGATATGTGCTATGTGTGCATGCAAATGGAGTTGCCACCAGTCTTTTTTGGGAGGTAGACGGGATACCTCACCGAACGATTGGGAGAGATCGCTCGGTCCTACGCAACCAGAGATTCTAGGGCCGGGGATTTGGTTACCCTAGCTTAAGCTAGAGTCCTTTCGGTTACCGTCCGAAATTGATTGTTATCTAACTTGTGAGCACGTGAGGTTTTATCAATTTGACTCCTAATCATGTTCTTGTCAGTCGCTAAGTGTTCATGCAAAATGGTCTTGCGGGGTTCATTTCATGGCATTCTAACTTTTTTGATTTTTATCAAAACAAATTAAAATCAACCAAAGCATTCAAAAGGGATAATAGAGGAAGCATAAGAAAAGCTACGCTAAGGCGGTAAATAAAAACCCGCGGCCCTCGGGTATTTAGGTACAAGACCGGAATACAAAACCCGAGACAGGATCAGGTGTACAATAATAAGACCGGATTGGACATCGGTCTTCCTCCAATGCGGGATAAAAGTAAATTGATGTTGGCCATGTTGAAAAACGCAATAAAAGATCAATTTTGACCTTTCCACGATTTTTTGATTTTTTGATTTTTTTTTTGGGACCGGGCGGAACAAGCCCGGAGATACTGAAAACGAATTGCGCGAAGTTTCGGCAAAAGTCTCACTCAAAATCTCGGGTTTCGCTCATTTTCCAAAAATATTTGGTTTGGAAAAGTTGACTCTCGGGGTGTTTTCAAGAGTGATTATCTTAGTACTCAAATCAAATAAGGGGAAATAGATCATACCGCAAGAAATTAGGTATGATCAGGTTTCCAAAACAAGCAACGGCTCGGGAAATGGTCAACCGAGCACGTCGTAATGGCATCGGGAAAATGGCTTGCTGCAAAGCAACACTTAGCCGAAATCCCAGGCTCTCACTTTGCAGTTCACCGAGCCAAATTCGAGAGTAATTATCTCGGTAAAAAAAAACTAATCAGGGGAAACCGATCATACCACGTGAAACTAGGTATGATCTAGTTTCCAAAATGATCAGCGGCTCGGGAATTGACCGAACGAGCGCACCGTAATGGTGTCGTGAATGTGCATGGTGCACAACCAACACTTTAAAAAGAAAACAAACCCCTCACTTTGCAACTCACTGAGGTGATTTTCGGGGATCGTAACTTGATCCACCGAGACAACCAAATCAAACCCGAAGTATCAAAATGAAGAGCTACACACAAAGAGCATGTTAGACCGAATAACGACTCAAAAAGCTCGTGAAATGACCAAGGAAAGCGGCTCCGAAGTGGCAGGTCTGGAACTGTTCAAACACTTAGAAAATATTCCGACCCGGGAACCCAGTTCACTGGAGCATATTCTCGGACGTTTTTCTTGCTCTCCGATCATCACCGATGAGCGAAACAAACACCGACGTGAAGATCTACATACAAGGAATAATATCAAACAAACATAATGTTCAAAACACATAAGGTGAGAGAGAAAACCGACCCCAAAGAGGGAGGGTTGCACTGTTTTTCCTGATTCAGAGTGCATAAATGATCAACTGAGCATATTCCGAACCACATATTTCTCTCATAAATTGAACCAAGGGGAAGAAAACATACCGACATGCTCTACTATGTTCAGGGAACGTAACAAGCCCAAATACACCGAAAAATAATCACGGGAAGGCCATGAAAATTGAGTGCACAGTGGGTGATTCAAACCATTTCCAGCACTAGGCAAAAATATGCATAACAGATCAGACCATCAGAGCTACTTCCCAACCCCAAAGCTTTTTCCACATGCAAAATCGAGGGCCAAAACTCATACCTATGCGTTCTACTACGTACACAGAGCGCGATGAGACCAAGAACAGCCACAAAAAGTCACGGAAATGCAATGAAAAACGGGCGCAAACTAGAGGGTTTGAACTGTTTTCCACACTTTGTCAAAATTTTCAGGTTCAGATCAGACCGACAAGGCAACTTTGGAAGGGCATATCTCACACCTCGCTCATAACTAGGGGCCACATAACATATCAAAACGAAGAGCTACACATGTAGAATTCATTTAAAAAAATAAATACCAAAATATCATGCAAAAAGAGCACGAAAAGTAAGCTCAAAGTCAGGGGTTTGAACCAGCCGAGGCATTTTATCGAACACGTTATGTGCGTCGTTGAAAACGTGCACCCGAGGTGTTATGAACGAAACTAAAGCATGGGAACACTGTAAGGAGGCCACATAAGCTTGAAACAACGATGCGGGGTGGTCGGTTTAGCTCCGTTCGACCCGAAAGTCGAACGGAGCCAAACCGGCGAAAATCGAGCACCGAAAACAGGGGTCTCGGGTTCAAACCTGTTCAGCGTGTAAGACGGCGATGGCGGCGGTCGAGAAGGCTCGAAGGTGGTCCGAGGACCTTGGTGGACGGTGGTAGTGCTTCGCCGGGGTTGTGGACCGCTCAAGTTCTCTCCTCTCGGTCTCAAACTCCCTCTCGGTTTCTCTTTTTTCTCTCTAAGCTCCCTAAAAAAAAAACTGCCCCTCTCATTCTCTTCCTCTTCTAATTTCTCCACTAACTCCATCTTCCTTTCTCTATCTCTCCTTCTCCATCTTCCTTTCTCCATCTCCCCTTCTCCATCTTCCTTTCTCCATCTCCCCTTCTAATTTCTCCACTAACTCCATCTTTTGATTATTTGCAAAGTAGTCCCTCAAGTTTTGAATTCTCAAGGAAATGGAACTAATTGCAGTTTAAGGCATCAGAGGAAAATGTCATAGCTTAGAAAAGTAAAAATTGGAATTAAAAAGACTCGAGACATAATTTTTTGGCTCAATTTGGGTTTATGTTTGTGAAGGAGCATGGCAACCCAGACTGAATTTTTGAGATTCAAAGTGTCCAACGTGAAAAGGGAATTAAAATAAAAAATATTGGCTATTTTTTCATATTTTTGTGGACACTTATGATATTTTTACTAATTTTCGGATAATTTTAAATGAAAAGAAATTTCGAAAATTCCGTAAAAATTCAAAAAATATTTTTTGCTCAAAATTGGTTCTTTATGCTTGGCAAAGGCTTCCAAAGTTGATTTTACAATTTTATAATTTTTTTTGGATTTTCTATTAATTTTCTAAGAAACAAATGATTAAAATTCAAGTGTCAACAGCTGCCCCTCTTTGAGAGGAAGCTCGCAGAGGTTTCGCTCAAAGACGAGATGACACCTAATTCCGAATCAACTTGACTGGGGAATAGAAGAGCTATGACATATGATTCTGGTGACCTTTCGATGCAAGTCCGAATTCAAGTTAGTCCTCGGTTCGCCTGAATGGTACGAGCAAGAGCTTAGTGAGAGAGATTTACCTGGGGCTTACCTGTCGGCCGTACGGTTGCTGTTTGACGTGAATGCTCTTTGAAAAGATACCTAAGGTTTCATCCCAAGAATACCCTAGGGAGGTTAAGCTCTAACCCGTATGGTAGGTCAACCCATGATAGAATTCCTAATAAAAGGATTCTAGAGACGACATATCCTACTAAGAGGACTCGCCTAAGCTTTGACCCGTGTGGTAGGTCAACCCATGATAGAATTCCTAATGAAAGGATTCTAGAGACGACATATCCTATAAAGAGGACTCGCCTAAGCGGATATTTGTAACAAAAGATTTTCGACATGGTTCACCCAATGTCGGGTTTACTGAAGGAATGCCTGTAAGAAGGACTTTGGAAATGGTTCACCTGACGTAGGGTTTACCAAAGGAATGCCTGTAGGAAGGGCTTTGGAAATGGTTCACCCGACGTAGGGTTTACCAAAGGTATGCCTGTAAGAAGGACTTTAGAAACGGTTCACCCGACGTAGGGTAGGCTTTGGAGATGGTTTACCCGATGTAGGGTTTGCCGAGGAAATGCCTTAATGCTGCTTTCTAGGGCGAACAAAAGAGATAGAGATTTCAGGATTGAATCGCCCAAACCATGAAGGATTTGCTAAGGATAAGACTTAGACTGAGATGACCTGTCTGGTGAGACAGATCATGAGGAATTTTGCTAAGGATAAGACTTAGACTGAGATGACCTGTCTGGTGAGACAGATCATGAGGGATTTTGCTAAGGATAAGACTTAGACTAAGATAACCTGTCTAGTGAGACAGATCATGAGGGATTTGCTAAGGATAAGACTTAGACTGAGATGACCTGTCTGGTGAGACAGATCATGAGGAATTTTGCTAAGGATAAGACTTAGACTGAGATGACCTGTCTGGTGAGACAGATCATGAGGAATTTTGCTAAGGATAAGACTTAGACTAAGATGACCTGTCTGGTGAGACAAATCATGACGGATTTGCTAAGGATAAAACTTAGACTGAGATGACCTGTCTGGTGAGACAAATCATGAGGGATTTGCTAAGGATAAGACTTAGACTGAGATGACCTGTCTGGTGAGACAGATCATGAGGAATTTTGCTAAGGATAAGACTTAGACTGAGATGACCTGTCTGGTGAGACAGATCATGAGGAATTTTGCTAAGGATAAGACTTAGACTGAGATGACCTGTTTGGTGAGACAGATCATGAGGAATTTTGCTAAGGATAAAACTTAGACTGAGATGACCTGTCTAGTGAGACAGATCATGAGGAATTTTGCTAAGGATAAGACTTAGACTGAGATGACCTGTCTGGTGAGACAGATCATGAGGGATTTGCTAAGGATAAGACTTAGACTGAGATGACCTGTCTGGTGAGACAGATCATGACGGATTTGCTAAGGATAAGACTTAGACTGAGATGACCTGTCTGGTGAGACAGATCATGAGGGATTTGCTAAGGATAAGACTTAGACTGAGATGACCTGTCTGGTGAGACAGATCATGAGGGATTTGCTAAGGATAAGACTTAGACTGAGATGACCTGTCTGGTGAGACAGATCATGGGGGATTTGCTAAGGATAAGACTTAGACTGAGATGACCTGTCTGGTGAGACAAATCATGAGGGATTTGCTAAGGATAAAACTTTGACTGAGATGACCTGTCTGGTGAGACAGATCATGAGAGATTTGCTTAGGATAAGACTTAGACTGAAGAGGCACAATCTCGATTTGTTCGTCATCGAGGGACTACCATAATGTCGCTTCTAAGGGCAGACAGAAGAGGTACAAATCCATTTCGTTTTGGGTGCCATTCTAAGATCTGGGGAGATCAGGAATCCTGCAGAAGCTCTAACCAGCATTATCTTACCAAGGAGGGTGTAATTGAAAGTCCTAATGTTGCGTTTAGGCAATGCAAAAGGGCTTAGTTTCTAAGAAAGAATTCAAAGTTTTATGGAAATCTTGTTTTGATGTTATTTTGAGATTTAGACAAGCTAAGAATCATGCAGAAACTTTTTAGATGCATTATGAAGTGGGAGGTTATCCAAAACATCTTGCAACATGACATTGGTGATCAAAATTCCTTGTGGGGAAGATTTTGAATCAAATGATACGAAATTACCAAAAGAATTTGGTTAAAACATCAATTGGAGTACCTTCATTAGAGAGGACTTCTTACAATTTCTCGAAGGAATTATAAATTCCCATCTATTCGTGGAATGACAAGTTAAGGACACTCGAATTATCTCTCTTAACCTAGGTCTTAGGCTTTCGGAACTATTCGCAGTGTATACAATTTGATTGATCTGAAAAGGTCTTTAAAGGGACCGTAATATTGGTTAGGTCAAAGGCTTTTGCAAAGGATAGGCGCTTTGAGGCTAAGAATGAAATATAAATCAAGGATATCTTCTTCAGGTTTACAAGTCAAGAACCTCGAAGATAAGATAAGACAATATTGAATTTACTCCTTTAGGCAGTAGCTCCTTGTGTGAAACCGCATGTTGACTCGGAACATCCCAATCGAAAGAGTCTTCGGATATGGTTGTAATGTCGGTCATGGATAAGGCTCAAAAGGCTCAGTCTTCAAAAGAATAAGGGGTATTGAAACGTTGGTGATTACCTTTGCATCATTACCATCCTTCATGTCCACTGGGGGATTTTACATCCGTGACTTTATGAGTCCACTAAATGCTCATTTTGCAATTTCAGAGATTCACTCCCCTTTGTTTTGCTCGACAACTTTGCCTTTGGATGCAATCATTTTGCTGTGCAATGTATTTTGACTCTCACTTTTTCTCAATGATGGGCTTTGGCCTTGCTTTTACCAGGCTCTTTGCTCTTTCTTTGCCATCTAGCATTGATCGATTTGTTTTTCTTTTGACTTGAGTTCTGAAGACTCTCTCACAATTTGAGCTCTAATGACTCTTTTGATATTGCCATGACGCTTTTCCCATCCTTTGGTAAATCACATGCATTGCCCCAATGTAGGGAGGTAATCACCACCTAGGCTTTGAAATGAAGGTTTCAGGCTCAAATTGGCTTATCAAAGGGTAAGGTGTTTGGATAGAGAAATGAACTGCCCTTCCTCACTTTGGGATGTTCTGATCTTCCACGCGATATCACCTGAAGCTATCACAAAAAGATTGATGCAAGTAAGTACAATAAAGTCTTTCTTGATCTTTTTCTCAAAAAATGTCAACTAAATGAACCTTCTAATTTACCCTAGTGTGGGGTGGTTCTTGACAGGGTTGTTTTGAGAATTTTCTCCCTTCTAGGCTCAAAGTGGCTTGCAAAGGATTTGAAATTGTGTTTAGGACATGAAAATGAATGTCTTTTCGTCACTTCAATCCATGTAATCACTGCGAATGATTCTTATGACCTTAAACAAAAGTTTCAATCTCACAAACACCTCAAATATGTATAAGGGACGTGTTTGGGCATGGTTCGCCTCTCATCATTTGAGGTACCTCCTTTTGAAGAGTTTTAAACACTCCATTTTGGAAATTCATTTCGTTTTCAACAAAATTCGATCCCCACACGGATTTATGATGCACGATGTATGTTTCAATGCATGTTTGGATAACTTCAAAAGCTTTTGAGTGAATGCAAATGAAGTGATCGTGAGAGTTCTAGACACGGAATCACCAAGTGTTTTTAAATTCAGGTGTTTCTAAACTCCTCGGAAAGCCTGGGTTCTCGAGAAGAGATGGGGTATTTACCTATCCAGCACGGCGGTAATCCCTGTAACGATCAAAAGGAACATGTAAGCGTATGTTCGTAAGTTCAAGATGAATTGGAACGATACTACTTCACCCTTGTATGTGTCCTCTTTATCTCGTGAACTTGAACAAAAGAGATTCCCTCATTTGGATCGGATTGGCCAAGTCCGCTCGATCTTATATCAAAATATCGTTCCTTGGTTATTTGAATTTCCGACATTGATATTTCTCTTCGCCTTGAATCCATGTTAGCCAACTCTTTTCTTTGAGTTTTCTTGAGCGTCAATAATTTCCTGTTGAGAGGAGAATAAACTCATGTTAAAAATGAGTTATCGAAGGTCGATTTGGAATGATACGGAGTTACCCTTCACTTGAATCCATGCGGACAACTTCGAGATTTTATTTCGATGAGGACGATCTCTATCGAATCTATTCGTTCGAATTAGCTTGATGGGTATACCGTTCTTTTGCATCCATTGACATGTTGGAAAGGAAGGACTTCACTTCCATATTAGATCGCATCAATGATCCATTTGCCTCAGTTGGGTGACGTTTGCCCTAGCTGTATTCTCCCATGACTCTTTGTCCGATTTGGGATATCTCTAATTTGGGCTTTCGTTTCTTCTTTCGCCTGCATGTGAGGAAGCGAACGTTAGTCCGCATTCTGACTTTATTTGAACTTTTAGGAACGGAATACTCCCTTTGAGATGTTGTCTTTCCAACACTTGAGGAGATTGTTCTTTCCAAGTGTCTTGTTGGAGCAGGGCATGTCTTGCTATTCGTCACGATGGACTTGATGGCTTCGAGGGATTTGCTCCATTATGTTCTTTTGGTAGGATAGAAGAGATTTTCCCCCAAATAGACTCTCTCTTTATCCATCTTCAACTGTCTATCTCAGCGACTTGAATCTTTAACCATTTTCATCCGCCTTGCAGTAGCTTGGTAATCTCCTCATTCGCATTTACCTTTCAGGCGGTTGCTGTTTTTCTCCCTGTTTTGGCATTTGAAGGCATTGTTCCTTTACTGCTTGCCCCATTCAGTGCCACTTGGGTGACTTGCCCCACTCATCATCTTTGCCCAGCACGTTCCCCAGGTGGAGGAGGGATTTTCCCCCTTAGTCAAGTGCAGCTCCATTGGACTGGCGAATCTCCACTTCTTTTGACCTTTCCACTTTACCTATATGACAAAAATGGACGAACAAGTCAATTGCAGCGCAAGAAGTCCTCGTTGGAACGATTACAGATTTTACCGTCTCATAATGTATTTTCCACAGTCATGTTGCACGTGGTCAAATAAAATGATCTCCAGTAAATGACCGTCTTGTACAACCTTTCGAAAAAAGACAGTGTTAGCATTTGAATGAAGAAGATACCTCTCAATGAGACCGCCTCTTATAATGAAAGTGAGGTGACGATACATGCCCAGCAATCCCTATTTACGGAGATTTGATATTCGCCAAGTTTTTATGGTAAGAGGAGACACCATTAAGAGATTGATCCGCGGTCATCAATTGCACGTCGGTTTTATTCCAAAAAGTTTTATATCCAAAATGTGGCCTTGAATTTGAAACATTGATTTGATGATCTCTTTCTTGCAAAAATCATGCGAGTTTTGTTCAAGAAATAATTTCATTGAAAATGTGATTTCAATTTTATGCCCCAAAGTTTAATCTTGACTTGGAAGAATTTATACACAAAACGTCATATAAAACCCATGGTTGACAATTTAGACAAACCATCGGTCCCATGGGACCGGATCAGAGGTATTTTAAAATTTATGTTCAAGATTCACGTCAAAATTAATTGCAAAGATTTTCAATTGAAGTTTAAACACCCAAGGCGCTCGATTGATCTCCGCGGATTTCCAACAATGAAAGTTTCAATCCCATGTGTACTCGCAGGTCACAATAAATGTAAATCATGCACATGAGATGAGAATGCATGAGCCTATTCAATTTAATAGTTCTTTTTGACGAAATAAGGATCAGATCCCCTTATATGGCCAAAAGGTCAAATACGTGTTCCGAATCAAATTTTCCCAAGATGAATTATCCAATTGAAAGGAAACATTTGGGTGATTAAAAGAAATGCCCCCTCACATTCCAACGATATTTTCAAAACATATAAAAAGCTCGAATGAAGTGAATACAGTCGAGATAGATCCCTATACAATCAAGTCTAAGATAACGAGGACCCCGAAGGGAAATCCTATACACAGATCCTAATCAATGAAAGAAAGAGGAATCGGAGGAATGAGAATCGATTCTAAATGATGCCCCGAATACGATCTTCAAGAAACGGCTACGGGACCATGTACGCGTCGGCCACTCAGCGTTTGGTATCGTCTTCATCCTCAAATGGGTGCGGAGGAACGGCGACATCCAGGGCCTGTTCAGACTCGGGGGCACCATCTTACACTATCCTATAGAGGGGTATTTAATTGAATCACCCAAATGCATGCAAATGATGTATGAAATGATCAATTCAAGAGCATGAACTAAATGAAATAGAATCGCTATAGGTAAACAGATCGAAAGTCGTACTCACCACATTTGTCGATTTCTTTTGGTTTGTGTCGTTGATATCAAATGCAAAGACATGCGGATGAACTTGTGAGGGTTTGACACCTAAGAGATGAGGTACCTAAGGTTTAAAGGCTCCCACTTCGAGTTCTAGAAAGGGTTGATTCCATTGCACAACTATCGTTGCATTGGCACCCGATCCATAGTTCGGAATGAGCGGAATTGGAAAGTGGATTACCCCATGTTTTTCCCCACAGAGATTCCATTTCCAATTTCTTCTATTAGCTTCCTAAAGGATGCGCCCGGGGTTTTAGGCACGGGTGTGTGTGCATTCAGTGTCGTGCTTAAGCGATAGACATGCGTTTGAATTTAACAATCAGCGCTTCAATATAACCATCCACACAACATGCATCCAAACCCCCATCTGCAAGAGCAAATAGTCAACAAACACGCCTCCCCTTATAACTCCCATCTGCAAGGCCAGTTAACACGAGTTAGCGACTAACCTTGTTTTCCTCGCGACTTTGACACGCGCTACAAAAATGTAGACCAAGTTAAATAACACTCGACCGGTTTATTACGGCTTAAATCCTCTAAAGTCCCCAGTGGAGTCGCCAGCTGTCGCGACCCGAAAGAAAGATCCCCTAGGGATAGCATCGAGGCTAATGGATTGCCGGGCCCTCCTTTTTGATGGAGGCTTCGGCGCGGGCCCTCCCAGGCCCATACCAAATCGCGGCGGGAATTTATCGGCTTCGACCTTGGTGTGATCGGGTGATATGTGCTATGTGTGCATGCAATTGGAGTCACCACTGGTCTTTTTTGGGAGGTAGACCGGATACCTCACCGAACGATTGGGAGAGATCGCTCGGTCCTACGCAACCAGAGATTCTAGGGCCGGGGATTTGGTTACCCTAGCTTAAGCTAGAGTCCTTTCGGTTACCGTCCGGAATTGATTGTCATCTAACTTGTGAGCACGCGAGGTTTTATCAATTTGACTCCTAATCATGTTCTTGTCAGTAGCTAAGTGTTCATGCAAAATGGTCTTGCGGGGTTCATTTCATGGCATTCTAACTTTTTTGATTTTTATCAAAACAAATTAAAATCAACCAAAGCATTCAAAAGGGATAATAGAGGAAGCATAAGAAAAGCTACGCTAAGGCGGTAAATAAAAACCCGCGGCCCTCGGGTATTTAGGTACAAGGCCGAAATACAAAACCCGAGACAGGATCGGGTGTACAATAATAAGACCGGATTGGACATCGGTCTTCCTCCAATGCGGGATAAAAGTAAATTGATGTTGGCCATGTTGAAAAACGCAATAAAAGATCAATTTTGACCTTTCCACGATTTTTTGATTTTTTGATTTTTTTTTTGGGACCGGGCGGAACAAGCCCGGAGATACTGAAAACAAATTGCGCGAAGTTTCGGCAAAAGTCTCACTCAAAATCTCGGGTTTCGCTCATTTTCCAAAAATATTTGGTTTGGAAAAGTTGACTCTCGGGGTGTTTTCAAGAGTGATTATCTTAGTACTCAAATCAAATAGGGGGAAAGAGATCATACCGCAAGAAATTAGGTATGATCAGGTTTCCAAAACAAGCAACGGCTCGGGAAATGGTCAACCGAGCACGTCGTAATGGCATCGGGAAAATGGCTTGCTACAAAGCAACACTTAGCCGAAATCCCAGGCTCTCACTTTGCAGTTCACCGAGCCAAATTCGAGAGTAATTATCTCGATAAAAAAAACTAATCAGGGGAAACCGATCATACCACGTGAAACTAGGTATGATCTAGTTTCCAAAATGATCAGCGGCTCGGGAATTGACCGAACGAGCGCACCGTAATGGTGTCGTGAATGTGCATGGTGCACAACCAACACTTTAAAAAGAAAACAAACCCCTCACTTTGCAACTCACTGAGGTGATTTTCGGGGATCGTAACTTGATCCACCGAGACAACCAAATTAAACCCGAAGTATCAAAATGAAGAGCTACACATAGAGAGCATGTTAGACCGAATAACGACTCAAAAAGCTCGTGAAATGACCAAGGAAAGCGGCCCCGAAGTGGCAGGTCTGGAACTGTTCAAACACTTAGAAAATATTCCGACCCGGGAACCCAGTGCACGGGAGCATATTCTCGGAAGTTTTTCTTGCTCTCCGATCATCACCGATGAGCGAAACAAACACCGACGTGAAGATCTACATACAAGGAATAATATCAAACAAACATAATGCTCAAAACACATAAGGTGAGAGAGAAAACCGACCCCAAAGCGGGAGGGTCGCACTGTTTTTCCAGATTCAGAGTGCATAAATGATCAACTGAGCATATTCCGAACCACATATCTTCTCTCACAAATTGAACCAAGGGGAAGAAAACATACCGACATGCTCTACTATGTTCAGGGAACGTAACGAGCCCAAATACGCCGAAAAATAATCACGGGAAGGCCATGAAAATTGAGTGCACAGTGGGTGGTTCAAACCATTTCCAACACTAGGCAAAAATATGCATAACAGATCAGACCATTAGAGCTACTTCCCAACCCCAAAGCTTTTTCCACATGCAAAACCGAGGGCCAAAACTCATACCTATGCGTTCTACTACGTACACAGAGCGCGACGAGACCAAGAACAGTCACAAAAAGTCACGGAAATGCAATGAAAAACGGGCGCAAACTAGAGGGTTTGAACTGTTTTCCACACTTTGTCAAAATTTTCAGGTTCGGATCAGACCGACAAGGCAACTTTGGAAGGGCATATCTCACACCTCGCTCATAACTAGGGGCCACATAACATATCAAAACGAAGAGCTACACATGTAGAATTCATTTAAAAAAATAAATACCAAAATATCATGCAAAAAGAGCACGAAAAGTATGCTCAAAGTCGGGGGTTTGAACCAGCCGAGGCATTTTATCGAACACGTTATGTGCGTCGTTGAAAACGTGCGCCCGAGGTGTTATGAACGAAACTAAAGCATGGGAACACTGTAAGGAGGCCACATAAGCTTGAAACAACGATGCGGGGTGGTCGGTTTGGCTCCGTTCGACCCGAAAGTCGAACGGAGCCAAACCGGCGAAAACCTAGCACCGAAAACAGGGGTCTCGGGTTCAAACCTGTTCAGCGTGTAAGACGGCGATGGCGGCGGTCGAGAAGGCTCGAAGGTGGTCCGAGGACCTTGGTGGACGGTGGTAGTGCTTCGCCGGGGTTGTGGACCGCTCAAGTTCTCTCCTCTCGGTCTCAAACTCCCTCTCGGTTTCTCTTTTTTCTCTCTAAGCTCCCTAAAAAAAAAAACTGCCCCTCTCATTCTCTTCCTCTTCTAATTTCTCCACTAACTCCATCTTCCTTTCTCTATCTCTCCTTCTCCATCTCCCCTTCTCCATCTTCATTTCTCCATCTCCCCTTCTAATTTCTCCACTAACTCCATCTTTTGATTATTTGCAAAGTAGTCCCTCAAGTTTTGAATTCTCAAGGAAATGGACCTAATTGCAGTTTAAGGCATCAGAGGAAAATGTCATAGCTTAGAAAAATTCCAAAGTTGATTTTACAATTTTACAAATTTTTTTGGATTTTCTATTAATTTTCTAAGAAACAAATGATTAAAATTCAGGTGTCAACAGCCGTTAATATTCAATTTTAGGATACTTTATATCCGTACAGATGGTTGTGTTGGCTTGATTGTTGAGATGGCTGATGCTGATTCCGTCCATAATGAATGAACCTGTGAGCTTGCTGTGATGGTCTCAGGTCCAACGAGTGAAAATGCTTGGATCTGTAGCAGTTGTTGCATCTGGGCTTTGTTGATTCATTAATCTCAATGCTGATGCTTAGTAAGAATGCCTTTTGCTGATCTCTTTCCAGCCACTTTGTCAGAAATGGTAACATTCTTTATAGTTGGTTATGTTGTCTGCGATGGTTTTTTTTTTCCCTTCACTAAACCACCTTTGATTCAGCTTGGAGGGTTTGTAACTTCCGTTGCTTAGTGTAGTGAGATGTAGACTGGGTTGGTAGAGTGGTCAATATGGGTTTTTTGACTCATGTACAAATAGATTGGATGTGGGTTCTAAGTTTTTAAAGGGCTCAATGAAAATGGATCCAAAAAATTAATGTTGAATCGGATAGGTCAGAATGGGTCACACGGTTGAACCCATTTGACCCATTAAGTCATCAGTTGGGTTGGAATTGGCTTAGGGGCCTCAATCAAGTATAGGTTATATTTTTTAATTTTAATTTTTATAAGTAAAGGAAAGAAAGAAAATAAAATTAAAACTATAAATAGACTTTATGTGTTTGGATGTATGCTAAATCTGGTTTTCTCTATTTAAAAAGTTCATAGGGGGTTTTCTCAATGAATGGTCTTAAAGAAACACGGTTTAAAATGTAACATGCTATTGACACAGCTTCTGCCCAAAAAATGTGATGCAATTTTACTTTCGATTAAGAGAGTTCTCGCCATTTCTTGTAGAGAACGATTTTTCCTCTCTACTACCCCATTTTGTTGAGGTGTGTAAGGAGATGAAAAATTATGCTGAATTTCAAACTCATCACAAAAATCAGAAAAACTTTGGTTTTCAAACTCACCACCATGATCAGTTTTGATGCAGGAAATGGAGTAACCTTTCTCATTCTGAATCTTTTTAGAAAATTTGGAGAAAGATGAGAAAGCATCATTTTTGTGCGCAAGAAATAAAACCCATGTAAATCTTGAGTAATCATCGACTATAACAAGGCAGTATTTCTTACCTCTAAGACGTAGTGTTCTGTTGGGACCAAGATATCCATATGAAGCAGCTGCAGAACACGTTCAGTTGATACATGATTAATAGATTTAAAAGAGCTTTTTACCTGTTTCACAAGTGTGCAGGCTGAACAAAGTTATGATTTCTCAAACTTTGTTTATGGTAAACCTCGAACCAATTTCTTGGATGATAGCTTCGAGATGTGTTTGATACTGATGTGGCCTAGCTTTCTGTGCCATAGTTCAGATTCATCCTTGATAGAAATAAGACACTTGATGTCTTCGGAATCAACGTTCAGAAGGTAGATATTTTCATGACGTCGACCAGTGAAGGTTTGCTTCTTGTCTTTGCTAACACCTGAGCATTCAGAGTCTTGAAAGCAAATTTGATAACCAGAGTCACAGAGTTGACTTACTAAGATCAAATTGTATTTTAATCCTTTGACAAGAGAGACATTGTTGATCGTGAGATTTTCGATTTTACGGTGCCTTGGCCAATCACTTTGCTTTTATTCTTTCCACCAAACGACACACTTCTACCATTGTAATCTGAAAGTTGAATGAAGTTTTCTGGATCACCGGTCATGTGACTTGAATATCCACTGTCCAGAAACCATTTGTCTTTTCTCTTCCTTGGTACCTGCAAGTAGAAAGTAACTTACTATTTCTTTGGTACCTAGGTTTTCTTGGGTCCATCTGAGTTAGTCGCAATAGATATCTTTATATTGATAGGTCTCCATACCATCATGCAATTATTTCTAACGCGATTTCTAGCACCGCAATTTTCACAATGTATTGGATAAAAGGATTTTGTAAACTGCTTTTGGAAATGCCGTTGATATGCAGATTTGGAAGGTTTATGGGAAATCCTGTCATTTGTTTTCGGAAATTTATTTTTGAAATTATTTTCCTTTTTGAAACCAAGGCCAGATTTGTTACCATACGGAACTTGTCTGGAAATAATGTTTTCCAAGTTTTTCGAACTTTGAGAAAAAAATTTGACGTATTTTCAATCTTGGTTTTCAAGGAATCGTTTTCTTTCAAGATCAAATCACGATTTTCCTTGATTTGATGAAATTCCCTTTGCAAAAACTCAATCTTATCTTTTTGAGAATCATTTTGTTGTTTCAAAGAGGAAAGTTCATTTTTCAAAATGGAAACCTTTTTGAGAGCTTCTTTGTAATTTGAGCACAACTCATCAATGTATTCAGAAACTTCATCTAGTATTTCAGAAGGATGTACCTCAACATATGAATCTGAATCTGAATCTGACTTTGCCATAAGACATATGTTAGCATAGTCATCCTCGCTATCTTCAGAATCACTTAGAGTTTCTGCCTTCAATGCCTTTTTGTATTTCTCATACTTGATCTTGTCTTTCTTCAGAAGCAGACAATTGGGTTTGATGTGTCATGCTTTCTTACAATGGAAGTAGATTACATCTTTGCCTTCCTGTTTGTCATTGCTCGATTGTCTCTGACCATTCTTTTTGAATGATTTCTTCTCTTTGAAGTTTCTACCTCTTCGAGCCATCTTTCTGAATTTCTTCACCATGGGAGCAAGTTCTTCGACGTCTTCATCTTCATAATCTGAATATGACATTTCAAAATCAATTTCAGATTTTAAAGCAATAGACGTCTTACCTTTTGAATCTCTTGTTTTGTTGGCACGCTCAGTCTCATATGACTGTAAAGTTTCGACTAGCTCATCAATAGATAGAGGTCTGATTGTTTAAAATTCATGTATTGATAGCTTGATGTAATTCCAGTCATCTGTAAGTCCTCGAAGGATCTTTTTGACTTGCATCGATTTTGCTACAGGAGCGCCTTACCTTGCAAGACCACTTGCTAGGATTTGAAACCTGTCAATCGTTTCAGCAATTGATTCATCGGGCTTCATTTTGAAGGCTTTGTAATCACTTAGCAGAATGCTAAGATTGGTTTTTTTCACTCTGTCAGTCCCCTGGTATGTGACATGAAGTCTGTCCCATACAGCTTTTGCTGAATCTTCTTCTGCAACTCGATTATCTAGAGGAATGGATAATGCGCAGAAAAGTGCATACACAGCTTTAGAATCGAGTCCTTGTCTTTTTGCTCTTTCAGAATCTGACAGTGTTGCAGTAACATTTGTATTGTTGTTTCCTTCATTTCCAATGGAAGGGGTTGCTATTACAATATGAACTACTCCATTGACAACAACATCCCACATCAGATCATCTGATGCCTTGAAGAACCACTTCATTTTGTTGCACCACATATTGTAGTCTTTCCCGTCAAAATAAGGTGGTTTATTGCTGAAATGTACATCACTGGCTCCTGTGAAATTGTTGCTAGACATGAGAGATCGTTAACTCTGAAGTAAAACACTTCAAAATAATGAGCAACCAAGCTTTGATACCAATTGTTGAATATAGCAATATCACCTAGAGGGGGGTGAATAGGTGATTCTGAACACTTTTGGTGTTTAATGCGGAAATTAAAAGGTTCAGAACATAAAATGAATATGATCAGTAAAAAGATGTGCAAACAAACTAAATGCAGTAAAAGGAACATAGGGAAGGAGAATTTGCACGCAATGTTTATAATGGTTCGGCTTTAGCAAGCCTACATCCACTCTCCCACGATGACAGCCGATCGGCTAGATTCCACTATGAGTCGTTGAAAGGTTACAAGAGTTGTCACTCTAATCACTCTTACAAAGGAACCTCTCAAGAATAAGAATTTTAAGCTCACAAGAACAAGAGAATGTGAATCTGAACAACTCAATACTTTGGAATTTAAAGTTCGTAAACTGTCTTCGTAACAGTCACCATTGATCTTCTTTTATACTTTTTCGACCTCGAACTAGCCGTTACCAAGGTCCTTCAAAGGATCGCTCCTTAATCTATGATTGGACCCCATCAATCTTGATTGACCGAGACTGTATGTGGGAAGATCTAGTAGCCGTTGGAGTAGAGTCTGAACCCTTCAGATTCAGTCGTCCATACAACCAAATCTTCAGTTTCCATAAATAAAGTTCATCCAAATCTCCAAGATATCTTATCCATAGAAGGTAATATCCAATCGAGGATATTCTCCTGATTTGATTGGAAAATAATCATGTCAATCAAATCTTACAGACTTCCATAAAATGATGCGGCCAAACCGGAAACCTGCCAAACGTGGGTCTTTTGAACCTGGTAGTGAGATATTGCAGAATCTAAACGCTATTTAGAAGTAGTCTTCTAAACCAAAAAAGACTCTTTGAATTTGAGCACATTAGAACAGTGATTCTGAGCTTCTGTAAGGTCCTTGCTGACCTGTCACATAAATCTTCTCGAGATAAGTCTTCAGAGGCAACACAAACCTCCATCTGAAGTCTTCAGAGGCAACACAAATCTCCTTCTGAAGTCTTCAGAAGCAACACGAACCTCCTTCTGAAGTCTTCAGAGGCAACACAATTTTCCATCTGAATACTAGACTTCAACTATCTCAGAAGCAAGTGCGCGATGACTACTCCTTGAGTTTGAACGCCAGTTTTGGAACATTATAAGCTTTTGTTCATATGCTTATCCCTATAATAAAAAAATTATTTGCATTAATCAGATTCTCTCACAAGAAGGATAGTTTTGTCAGAATCAAAATATTCAGAAGGAAGGTTTTCTCAACACATAGCACATATTACCGGACCACACTAAGGTCGAAGCCGATAATTGCCCTTCACGATTTGGTTTGGGCCTGGGAGGGCCTACGCCGAAGCCCCCATCCGAAAAAGAAAATCAAGGCCTCGGCAATCCATTAGCCCGATTTGATCCGCATAGGAGATCTTCAATTCCGGTCGCGACAACTAGAAACATAACTTTCGAGTAAGAACAAGAATATCATCTCTCATACCTGTGACATAGAGAAGAGTTCTAGTATCCTTGAAGCCTCGAAACACTTGTTGCATTGCAAAAGAAAGAAGAATAGAAAGAGCCCCTAAGGATTATAATTTCAAATATCATCTAATAGGTTAGTTTTGGAAGAATACTATCGAAACAAGCAAACACTGCAATTAGTTAAAACAGTGTCAAGGCAATGCGACTCATTAACTAGCTTAGAGTGACCTTAGATATACTACATCACGTGCATCTTTCGGGCATCTATGCACGTGAGACACACAAGCTCGATGCCCAACAAAAATTTGGCCTGCCAGTGAGCAAGAAGCCTTATTAGAGACTACGTTGGCCACTTCATTGCTGATTCATTTAGTCCTAGTGATGAGTGATTCTGCCGGCTTTCGTTATTGACGGTGAATAGGTTGTGTGGTTTGATGGAGGATAGGGCGGCGGACCACCAGCGAAACAGAAGGAAATCGGCGATTGGCTTCCTATCACATCTTCCAGGAACTTGAAATGGTGGTACTCGGCATTTCACAACATCACTGCCATGGTTGGAGCTGGTGTCCCGAGTCTCCCTTATGCTATGTCACAGCTTGGATGGTAACATACTCTCAAATCGAATGAAATATGTCGGGTCGAAACTATACGAAGCCGAAACCAAGTCTTGCGAAAAAAGATTAGAGGCTCAAATCAAGATGGCATCTTTAACTCAGAAGAACATGAAAATCATTGCTTAAACCATGTATAACAGTAGCTCCACAATTTAGCACAAATTCTTTTTGACTCCTCTTATGTTCAGGGGTCCTGGAGTGGTAATATTGATACTGTCATGGGTCATCATGCTGTACACCCTGTGGCAAATGGTGGAGATGCACGAGATGGTGCCGGGTTACCGGTTTGACAGGTACCACGAGCTTGGCCAGCACGCGTTCGGCGAGAAGCTCGGCCTCTACATAGTGGTGCCCCAACAGTTGATCTGCGAGGTGGGCGTAGACATTGTCTACATGGTGACCGGAGGGAAATCGCTACAGAAGATTTACAACTTGGCCCAACCAAATGAAAAACATCTCAAGACTTCATATTTCATCATGATCTTCGCTTCGGCTCATTTCGTTCTCGCTTATCTCCCGAATTTCAACTCCATATCCATTGTTTCTTTGGCAGTAGCCATCATGTCCTTGAGGTATCAGCATCTTTTGTTCGTTCCCCACTTTATATTTTTACTTCTGGCTCCACGAAGTGCAAAGTCATTAAAAGTGATTTTGAAAGTTGGAAGAACATAACTTAGTCTTAAAGTTTTCCACAAATTAGAAAGAGAAAAAGAAAAACAGTGGAAACAATCAGTCTTCAAATTGTTAAGCTTTAATGCATGCACATCAGCTGAATGTTGTTCTTGCAGCTACTCAACTATTGCGTGGACGGCCTCCGTCCACAAGGGCGTCGATCTTAACGTCAACTGTAGCACTCGAGCCTCCACCACCTCCGGAAATGTATTCAACTTCCTAAGTGCCCTAGACGATGTTGCGTTCGCATATGCTGGCCACAATGTGGTGTTGGAGATCCAAGCCACCATCCCTTCGACCCCGAAGAAGCCACCAAGGGCCAGATGTGGAGAGGAGCGTTGCTCACCTACATCGTCGTGGCGCTGTGTTACTTTCCTGTCGAGCTAATCAGGTACTTGGTGTTCGGGAATAACATCGAGGACAATATTCCCATTTTGCTCGAGAAGCCCAAGTGGTTGATCATCATGGCCAATGCTTTCGTCGTCATCCACGTCATTGGTAGCTACCAGGTACAATCTCTTGCATAAACTGTGTTTGTTTAGCTGCATGTGCAAACAGTTTGAAAGAGTAGCAATTGATTTAAACGGTATGTCATGACTTGCTCTTCTCCGATATGCAAATGCTCTGGTTCTAATTTTTAACACTACATATACGTCCTCGTTCCGTGATGCAAATGACTGAAGAGTGGCTCTGTATATACAAAAAGAAAAGAAAATTTTCTTTTGGGACGATGAATTAGCCGATGGATCCGAGGAGTTATTCAAGTTCATACACAAATTTCACGGTGTGTCTGCAATGTTTTGATCATGTGGAATGCAGCTCTATGCAATGTTGATTTTCGACATGATAGAGATTGTCCTGGTGAAGAAACTCCATTTCAAGCCCTCAATAATGCTTTGGTTCGTATCGCGTAATCTATACGTGGGTAAGTTTTCTCACTTCACAGTCACCCATGGAAAGCTTCATCAATCAAAGCTAGCTTCTGCTTAAGGCCATTTGCAGAGACTCTTTTGCTAAACTTAGTTGTCCTTGTTTCGATCTCAGTTTCACCATGTTTGTGGCCATTACCTTCCCTTTCTTTGGAGGTATCCTAGGATTCTTTGGAGGATTTGCTTTCGCCCTAACAACATATTTCGTAAGTCTCATTGGTTCGAGTCTAGAACACGAACCCCCATGAATTAATCTGTATATATGCTCATGGGGTTGGTTCAGGCCTCTCTGACTGTGTTTCAAATTTTGTTCAGCTACCATGCATCATGTGGCTGGCTATCTACAAGCCCAGAAGGTTTAGTCTTTCCTGGTTCACCAAATTGGTGAGTTCTCATTCAGAGCTTTACATTCTTTCTCTAAGGAAAATAGTCGCCGCAAATGTCTTCTAAAAGAATTTACTCATGAAATTTCAGATATGCATCATACTAGGTGTCCTCCTAATGATTCTATCGCCGATCGGAGGGCTAAGGTCCATCATAGTAAGTGCAAAGAACTACAAATTCTACTCGTAGGAAGGAAAAAGCTCCACCAACTGAAGACTCGTCTTCACAGTTCGCACATATCAAGTTACTCTTATGTTCTAGTATGTGTTTATTTTCAAGCACCCCGCCTGACATATCTTTCAACATGACTATATTGCTGGTTCGTTTCAATCCTCGCATGAATTCAATAAATGGCTATGCCAAGTTTATAATTCCTTATCATACTCAGCAGTGAGTATATCTGACTACAGACGGTCGGTCTGATAAATGGTCTTGACAGTGAAACGTTACTTGCCATTGCAGTCATGACCCCCCAGAGTGTTAGAAAGTTTAACCCAACATGACCCCAACCTAGGCATGGCCACGGGCCGGTTTGGGTCCTGAACCGACCCGTTGACCAGGCCCACGGTTCCAAATCGGAATCAGCCCGTGGCTTGTCTGCTTCTAGGGAGATTTCTGAATGAGCAGTATCAATATAGCAATGGAGGTCGTAAATGTCGACAAGGCTACTAGGTTCACTTGGACTTCAAGCTCAGGCTCTCCCGCGCCCTCCAAATCAAGATGAGGACAACAACGAGATCGACGAGAATAGAATCAAGAGGCTGAGGCACTACACCAGCTAGGGCCGAAAGGAGGTGGTGATGGGGGAGAGCGTCGCAGTGGTGAAGAGGTCGCTGGATGACTTCAAGAGGTTGGTTTCATTGCCAACCTACCTTTCTTTTTTGGACGGATTGCCAACCTACCTTCATCAGACCTATTTTTTCTATATTTGAGTATCTTTCCTTTTTTAGCTCTGGTTCATGTGACGATGTGGTGGAGTTGACGAAGAAATAATTACGAAACGGAAGGAGGAACAAGGTTCTTTTACTCGCAAATAGCCAACATGGAGGGTGGTCCAGCCCTCCTCTTTGCGCTTGGATTCTCATGCAAGCAGAAACTGCACAGGTTAAAAAGGGATTCAAGTGAAATGTGAAAACCTTAATTTGCAGGTCAACCCACATGAAAATGGGAAACGCTCCCACATTCGAATATGGATAAGAGGTTTCTATATTAAAAGATGACCAAGGATGGGCTCTTTTGAGAATAGGCAGTGGCAACTATATAATTAAAGATGGTTCTTCATGAGTTGATTTGGAAAATCAACACCTCTATATAAAGAAATCCGTGCGTGTTTCCGCAAAAAAGAGGCCTTTCTTTTCTGAATCGAAAAAAGGCTCTGGCTCATCCCTTCCTCCTCTCCTCTAGTTTTGGTGATGGTGAGGCGACCAAGCTCTCCGTCTTTCTGTATCACGTGTGTCGATTTTTAGCAAAACGTGCCGTCGAAATCATTCCTTCCAAGAATGTATCGATAGATGCCTAAAGATAATGATCAGCATGATCCTGTAATAATGATAGATGGAAGTGACCCGCATCCATCAAGAAGCTAGTGAAACCTTCCAATTTCCGTCTTCTTCAGAGATGCAAGGTAAGGCTACTCTGGCTACATCTTTAAAACAACTAAGATAGGCTAGCCATGATTTCTCAATAGTACTTTACTTAACCAAAAGTCAAAAAATAGGAATCCTAAAATCCTTAATAATGCTTAGGATGCAATTTAAATTAAGGAAACTTTCAAATTAGTGTCTAAAGTGTGAACTCTTTCTCCAAAGAAGGCCTAGAGTGGACATTGTATCATATAAGGCCTTGAAGTGACCAACTTAGTCTCTAATAAGGCCTCTTGCTCACTAGCTGGCCAAATCTTTTGCCCGGCAGTAACCTTGTATGTCTCACATGCATCTATTCACGTGGGTTACATGGTCTTGTTGGCTCACTATCTTTATTTATTCTCTTTTTAAAATAGATTCAGCCTGAGAATCTAATCTATTAAATTTAAGGTCACTCTAAGCTAGTAATGACTTGCATTGCTTTAACTAACTGCAGTTGTTGCTTGTTTGGATAGGGTTCTCCCATACTACCCCTGCTAGAAGTTACTTGAAATTAAGATCTTAGACTCCTGCTATTTTTCTTTCTTTTGCAATGCAAGGCGTGTTTCGAGTGTTGAAGGATACGATAAGTCCCCTCTATGCCACGGTTATGCCAGAGAACATTTTCATTCCTTCTCAAAAGTTAGGTTTCCAACTATTGTGTCAAAATAGTAAAACTGAATTTGCGTGACTATCATTTACTTTTCATAATCACTCAAATGCAAATTAATCATTTTCACAAAACACTAGAAACATAACTTTCGAGTAAGAACAAGAATATCATCTCTCATACCTATGACATAGAGAAGAGTTCTAGTATCCTTGAATCCTCAAAACACTCGTTGCATTGCAAAAGAAAGAAGAATAGAAAGAGTCCCTAAGGATTATAATTTCAAATATCATCTAACAGGGTTAGTATTGGAAGAATGCTATTAAAACAAGCAACAACTGCAATTAGTTAAAACGGTGTCAAGGAAATGTGACTCATTAACTAGCTTAGAGTGACCTTAGATACACTACATCACATGCATCTTTTGTGCATCTTTTGTGCATCTTTCGTGCATCTATGCACGTGAGACACACAAGCTCGATGCCCAGCAAAGATTTGGCCGGCCAGTGAGCAAGAGGCCTTATTAGAGACTAAGTTGGCCACTTCATTGCTGATTCGTTTAGTCCTAGTGATGAGTGATTCTACCCGCTTTCGTTATTGACGGTGAAGATGTTGTGTGGTTTGATGGAGGACAGGGTGGCGGACCACCAGCGAAGCAGAAGGAAATCAACGATTGGCTTCCGATCACATCTTCCAGGAACGCGAAATGGTGGTACCCGGCATTTCACAACGTCACTGCCATGGTTGGAGCTGGTGTCCCGAGTCTCCCTAATGCTATGTCATAGCTTGGATGGTAACATACTCTCAAATCGAATGAAATATGTCGGGTCAGAACTATACGAAGTCGAAACCAAGTCATACGAAAAAAGATTAGAGGCTCAAATCAAGATGGCATCTTTAACTCAAAAGAACATGAAAATCATTACTTAAACCATGTATGACAGTAGCTCCACAATTTAGCACAAATTCTTTTTTACTCCTCTTATGCTCAGGGGTCCTGGTGTAGTAATATTGATACTGTCATGGGTCATCACGCTGTACACCCTATGGCAAATGGTGGGTCTTTAATGACTATGCATTTGATTGACCACATTTTACAATAATTACATGTAAATCTCGTCCAATAATCAGTATCAAAATGAATAAAGCCAAATTGATCAAGGAAAGACACCTTATCCCTACCGCATCTACTTCACTAGTAGTTGGCGGGATCGTTGTTGGTCTCTTGCAAATATTATGTCTAATATTTAGTGCTAAAACCCTCTTTGCTTTATAAGTGTAAAATCTTTAAGTGTCTTGATTATCTTTTTTGTTGAAATTTTTAACTGCTAATAGTCTCTTGGCTTTAGTGGACGTACAGTTCCATTTGTTTGATATAGCATATGAAGACAAAACGTGCATAACACCTTCCATAAGGGTGCCGCCGTGAAGGGAGGTAATAGAGTTACAATTGTTCCTTGATACCTGGAAATCCCTTCCAGCCCTAGCTAAGGGCATGCCTAAAGATAATGATCAGGCAGCCCTATGGTCATGATAGAGGAAAGTCATCAACATCCATTAAGAAGCAAGTGGAACCTATCAATATCCGTCTTCTTCATAGATGCAAGGTAAGGCTACCCTTGTTGCATCTATAAAACAACTAAGACTAAGGCTAGTTATGATTTCTCAATAACACTACTTCAGCAAAATTCAAAAAAAGAAATCCCAAAATCCTTAATAATTCTTAGGGCGCAATTTAATTAGGGAAACTTTCAAATTAGGGTCTAAAGTGTGAAATTTTTCTCCAAAAAAGGCATAGAGTGGACATTGTCTCATGTAAGGTTTTGAAGTGGCCAACTTAGTCTCTAAGAAGGCCTCTTGCTCACTGGCCGGCCAAATCTTTCCTAGGCATCGAGCTTGTGTGTCCCACGTGCATAGATGCACAAAAGATGCACGTGATGTAGTATATCTAAGGTCACTCTAAGCTAGTTAATGATTCGCACTGCCTTGACACTGTTTTAACTAATTGCAGTTGTTGCTTGTTTGGATAGTATTCTTCCAATACTAACCCTGTTAGTTGATATTTGAAGTTATAATCCTTAGTGGCTCTTTCTATTCTTCTTTCTTTTGCAATGCAACGAGTGTTTCGAGGCTTCAAGGATACTAGAACTCTTCTTTATGTCACAGGTATGAGAGATGATATTCTTGTTCTTACTCAAAAGTTATGTTTCTAGTGTTTTGTGAAAATGGTTAATTTGCATTTGAGTGATTATGAAAAGTAAATGATGCTCACTCAAATTCAGTTTTACTATTTTGACACAATAGTTGGAAACCTAACTTTTGAGAAAAAATAAAAATATTATCTAGCATACCCGTGGCATTGAGGGGACTTATCGTATCCTTGAACCCTCGAAACTCGCCTTGCATTGCAAAAGAAAGAAAAATAGTAGGAGTCTAAGATCTTAATTTCAAGTACCTTCTAGCAGGGGTAGTATGGGAGAACCCTATCAAAACAAGCAACAATTGCAGTTAGTTAAAGAAATGCAAGTCATTACTAGCTTAGAGTGACCATAAATATAATAGATTAGATTCTTTGGCTGAATCTATTTTAAAAAGAGAATAAATGAAGATAGCGAGCCAACAAGCCCATGTAACCCACTTGAATAGATGCACGTGAGACATACAAGGTCACTGCTCGGCGAAAGATTTGGCTAGCTAATGAGCAAGAGGCCTTATTAGAGACTAAGTTGGTTACTTCAAGGCCTTATATGATAAAATGTCCACTCTAGACCTTCTTTGGAGAAAGAATTACACACTTTAGACACTAATTTGAAAGTTTCCGTAATTTAAATTGCATCCTAAGCATTATTAAGGATTTTAGGATTCCTAATTTTTTTGACTTTTGGTTAAGTAAAGTGCTATTGAGAAATCATGGCTAGCCTATCTTAGTTGTATAAAGATGTGGCCAGAGTAGCCCCACCTTGCATCTCTGAAGAAGACGGTGTTGGATCTAGCAATATCACCTAAAGGGGGGGTGAATAGGTGATTCTGAACACTTCTAGTATTTAATGCGAAAATTAATAGGTTCAGAACATAAACTGAATGAGATCAATAAAAAGACGTGCAGATAAACTAAACACAACAAGATGAGTTTAGGGAAAGAGAAATTGCACGCAATGTTTATAGTGGTTTGGCTTTAGCAAGCCTACGTCCACTCTCCCACGATGACAGCCGATCTGCTGGATTCCACTATGAGTCGAAGAAAGGTTACAATAGTTGTCACTCGAATCAATCTTACAACGGAACCTCTCAAGATAAAGAATTTTAAGCTCACAAGAACAAGAGAATATGAATCTGAACAACTCAGCACTTTGGAATTTTAAGTTCGTAAACTCTCTCGTAACAGTCACCATTGATCTTCTTTTATACTCCTTCGACCTTGAACTAGCCGTTACCAAGGTCCTTCAAAGGATCGCTCCTCAATCTCTAATTGGACGCCATCAATCTTGATTGACCGAGACTGTATAAGGGAAGATCTAGTAGCCGTTGGAGTAGAGTCTGAACCCTTCAGATTCAGTCGCCCATACAACTAAATCTTCAGTTTCCATAAATAGAGTTCATCCAAATTTCCATGATATCTTGTCCATGGAAGGTAATATCCAATCGAGGATATTCTCCTGATTTGATTGGAAAATAATCCGGTCAATCAAATCTTACAGACTTCCATAAAAAGACCCGACCAAATCGGAAACCTGCCAAACGTAGGTCTTCAGAATCTGGTACAGAGATATTGTAGAATCTGAAAGCTGTTCAAAAGCAGTCTTCTAAACTAAAAAGACACTCTAAATCTGAACAGATTAGAACAGTGACTCTAAGCTTCTGTAAGGTCCTTTCTGACGTGTCACATAAATCTTCTCGAGATAAGTCTCCAGAGGCAATACAAACTTCCTTCTGAAGTCGTCAGAGGCAACACGAACCTCCTTCTGAAGTCTTCAGAGGCAACACAATTCTCCATCTGAATACAAGACTTCAACTATCTCAGAAGCAAGTGTGCGACGACTACTCCTTGAGTCTGAACGCCAGTTTTGGAACATTATAAGATTTTGTTCACATGCTCATTCCTACAATAAAAACTTATTTGTATTAACCAGATTCTCTTCACAAGAAGGATAGTTTTTCCAGAATCAAAATATTCAGAAGGAAGATTTTCTCAACAATCTCCCCCTTTTTGATGATGACAAAACTTCCTCAATAAAAGTTGATATATATGAAAAAAACGTTTGTATCAAAGTTAAGCTCGAAAAAGATATCATTAATAATGTGAATATATGACACAATTGAATCTTTTCAAAAGAATGTGCATCTGAATATATAAGATATGCACTTTGAGTGATAGAAAGATATCACCATGTTATGTGTAGTATACGTCGTTGGATTCATTTGAGCGCAAAAGTATAATTCGTGTATGTGTACATCCTGCAATATGAATGTGATGAGGTATTTTCTCCCCCTTTTTTTTGTCATCAGCAAGATAATATGGCAATCGACACATACATTATATGAGATTCACACATATATTATAAGAAGAATGTAATATCCAAGGTGCACAGAAATGGAACATCCGACAAAGAAAAAAATAAAAACAAATACGGACAGTTTGAAAATAAATTCAAGATGACAGAGGTGGATTTTGTTTTGAGGGGGAGGATGGAACATCAACATGCTCTTCATCATCTCTCTGAGCAACTTCAACAGATTTGCCCATATCAGCTATGTAGGTGGCGAATTCCTTAAGTTCCCGCATCTCTGGAACTTCTTTGCTGATCCTTTCATCTCTGATCAGTGTGTAAGTACCAATGCTGGCCATCTCAGAGCAAAAAAGGCGATAGTATTTATGAAGTATTTCCTCAAACTTGTTCATCTTCTTTTCAATTTTCATTTTCATTCTGTCCATCCTTTGCATAACTTCTACCCGAAGTGTTTCAACTTCCATCTGAATAGTACTTTGCGAAGCATTCAATGTCTCTGCAGAAGTCTGTTGGTCTTCTTCTTCTACCATCTGAGCTTTACCCTTTGAAGATGAATCCAGAATTCTCTGCGAGTTTCTCTCCCCCTGAGTCTATTCAGGTGCTGAATCTGGAATGAGTATAACAACTTCAACAGAAGTAGATTCAATCTCTATGGGTAGCTTTTCAGATGTTTTCTCTGGAAGTTGTTCCTTCTGAACAGCACTTTCCTCAACAGCTTTTTCCTTTTGAACAGTAGTCAGAATGTCTTCAGTCTGATCAACATTAGGTTCCTCATGTTGTTCTTTTCTGCTGGATTCTTCCTTTTCTTCAGCAGCCTTATGCTTCTGAACAACTTCAGTCTGAACAGCAGATTCTTCAGGTTGTTCATGCAAAATAGCAGATTCTTTAGGTTGCTCCCCCTGAATCTGAGCTATTTTGACAGGAGTAACTCCTGTTGATCCTCCAGCTGTGACAGCAAAATCATCAGATTTATCAATCTCCATATCCTCAGGTGGTGACGAGGACTTCTTCTTTTGTTCTCGAGCAACCAGAACCTCAATGGTCGTTCTGTCATCCAGTTGCTCCTCTATTATCTCCACATATTCACTTGTAGCAAGTTGAGCTTCTTTATCTGCCTTTTCTCCAGATGTTTCATCAGCTTCTACATTCCCACTTTCATTAGTCTTATGGGGATCCTCTTCTTTGTCTATAGGATCCTCCAGCTCATTTGCTGTTTCAACAATCTCTTCAACTTCTGATTCAATGTTTCCTTTTTATAGGACAGTAGGGGTCCTCTCATCATCTCTAGATGATATACTTTCTTCTTCTTCTGCTTCCTCTTCTTCTGAAGACTCACTCTGAACAATGGTCTGTTTTCCTTTTTTGGCATGTCTTCCTTCTCTTTGCTGATCTCTCACTCTCTGCATTCTTCTCTTCTAATTCAACAAGAACAACCTCTTTGTTCTTATTCATCCATCCACCAGCAGTCTGTCTAAAATCCACTTTCTGAATCATGGACTCCCCAGCTACCATAATTTGAGTTTCATTCTGAAGGAGCTCACCAGGAATCTTGACTTTATGGAAGAACATGATCCGGTAGATTAACCCTGTGTAGGGTAATTGTCCTTTGGGCTTTTGCACAGTCCTGTACATGTGGAGAAGAACAGTATGTGCTAGAGAAAGTTTGCAGCCATTCAACAGTCCCCACAACAACTTGGCTTCATACTTCGAAATGTCTATTTTTGAAGCAGCCTTGGGTCTTAAACTTTCAATGATAATCTTGTGCATTACAATGTGCTTCAATGGGAAGTCATTGTAAGTAATGTGTGCCTTTGAATCTCTGGAATAACTCTCTGTTCCAGTTAGAAAACTGTAGGCATCATCAGGTTGTACATCAATGGGCACAAAATTCATTTCATCAACTCCCATTAAGATTGCTAATTCTCTGACATGCAGATGATATTGGACTCCTTCAACAGTATAAAACAAAGAATCAAAATTTTCGAAACACAAGCTTGAATAAAAGTAAGCTGCTAAATCTGGAAAAATTGGCCTCCTTGCAGTTGCAAAGTCTCTCAACTTCATCTGCTCTAGATACTTCCTTATAGGGATACCAACCTATCAAAATACTTAAGATCAAATACCCTATGGGGGTATAACTCCTCTTTGCTTCAACAACTCGAATTTGCCACAATGCAACTGACTTGAAAATAGCTTGCTTTCAAAGTCCTTGTCCTTGATATTTCCTCTTATTTTCTTAAAATTTTTAAACAACACATCGTCGTCGTCATCAGGCCTTCCCTTGGTTTCACTTTCTTCTCTTATAGTCTCTCTGATAACGATGCTCTTGGATGGAGACTTTTTAAGTTTTGCGACTCCAGTTGCCACAACCTTTTCTTTGCCCTTCCGAGATACATGCTCAGGAACAATGGAGGCAATAGGTGTCACAGTTTGCAGGGGAAGTTCTAAGATAGCAAGAAAGTCTTTCTCGCTTGCAAACTTGTGTATGTTCAGTAACAACTTGACATTTTCGTCACTGGAACTAATGTTCTTAAAAGAATCATACAGAGGTTTGATAGAGAGAGCCAGAGCGACTATTTCGTCGAACTCGGACTGAGACAAACCTGATTCCCTTTGAGCAATGTGTCTCTCATCTTCGTGCTCAGACCCAGAGATATCAATGGATTCGGTGAGACGAGCTTTTCTACCCTTCGTCAACCTTGACGATTTCTTTCTCTGACTTGCACCTTCTTCTACTACTTTCTTTATGGTAGAGGATGATTTTGGAGCCATAGATGAGAAATTTGGAATTTTTAGAAAGAAAGATTTGGAGTGAGCGAGAGGGAATGTAAATAGAGAGAGAGAAGTAAGTTTTTTTAGGGTTTGAGAGAAGATTGTGATATTTGATAGAGGTGCCGGTTCGAGACCTTTCGAAAGTTTTGAAAAACTGTAAAGTAGTTATTTTTGGAAATAAAATCAATTTAAAATAAAATCCCAAAAAAATCAATCCAAAGATACTGAATTATTCCAATTAATCAACAAGGCATATATATAGAAATTAGAGATCGTAAATTTAGAGAACGTACCTTGGATTCTTGCCTTATCAAGAGATTCTAAATATAAAGAGGTGTAGGATGAACTAACCTTGCTTCTGAAGTACTAAAAATATGCTTTTGAACATAGGTTATGCAAATTTGCTTCTGAATTCTGCTTCTGAGCATTTTGCCTTTGAGCTCTGCTTCTGAGCAGTTTTTGCTTCTGAGCTCTGCTTCTGAGCAGTTTTGCTTCTAAGCTCTCCAAGTGACCTGTTCTCAATACATCTTAAGAAAAGGGATTAGTAATAGCTAATTCGTTCCGTATAAAATTGAAAGTCTCTTTATCAAGAGGTTTAGTAAATATGTCTGCGAGTTGATTCTTCGTATCAACATACTGAATATGAACATTTCCATTCTAAACATGGTCGCGAATAAAATGATGTTTGATCTCGATGTGCTTCGCTCTTAAATGAAGAATAGGATTCTTGGTTAAATTTATGGCGCTTGTATTGTCGCATATGATCTCCAAATTGGAATCCTCAACTCCATAGTCTCTTAGTTGTTGTTTTAACCATAGGATCTGAGCACAACAACTTCCAAGAGATACGTATTCTGCTTCTGCTGTACTGAGAGCAACTGTGCTTTGCTTTTTGGAATACCAGGAAATAAGCATATTTCCCTTAAGTTGACATGTTCTAGAAGTGCTTTTCTTGTCAATTTTACATCCGGCGAGATCTGCATCTGAATATCCTTTCAATATGAAATCAGAATGTTTTGAATACCAAAAACCATAAGCTGGATATGTTCCAATATATTTGATAATTCTTTTGATTGCTGTAAGATGCGATTCTTTTGGACATGTCTGAAATCTTGCACATAATCAGACGCTATAAAGAATATCTGGCCTTGAGGTAGTACGATAAAGAAGCGACCCAATCATACTGCGATATAGTTTCTGATCAACTTCTTTTCCTTGTTCATCTTTATCAAACTTAGACGAATGAGACATTGGAGTTTTCGTCTTCTTGCCATTCTCTAGGTCGAATTTCTTGATAATTTCAAGAGCATATTTCTCTTGATGGATGAATATTCCTTTCTTGGTTTGTTGAATCTGAAGTCCAAGAAAGAACCTTAATTCTCCCATCATGCTCATTTTGAATTCATCTTGCATTACTTTAGAGAAGTTCTTGCAAAGATATTCATTAGAAGAGCCAAAAATAATATCATCAACGTAAATTTGAACAATAAGAATATCCTTACCCTACTTCTGAATAAAAAGAGTAGTGTCAACATTACCTTTAGCGAACTGTTATTCAAATAGAAAGCTGCTTAACCTTTCATACCAAGCACGAGGTGCTTGCTTTAATCCATATAAAGCTTTCTTCAGGGAATATACGAGATCCTTTCCTCTTGGTTCCTCGAAGCCAGGTGGTTGCTCGACATAGACTTTTTCTTTGATGTAACCGTTTAGGAATGCACTTTTCACATCAATCTGAAAAAGTTTAAAGTCATTGTAACAAGCATAAGCAAGAAGTAACCTTATGGCTTCTGACCTGGCAACTGGTGCGTAGGTTTCATCGTAATCTATTCCTTCTTCTTGAGAATATCCCTTTGCCACAAGTCTTGCTTTGTTTCTAACCACCTTTCCTCTGTTGTCCATCTTGTTTCTGAACACCCATTTTGTTCTTATTACAGGACGATTTTTGGGTCTTGATACGAGCTCCCAGACATTATTGATCTTGAATTGATGAAGTTCTTGCATTGCATTGATCCAATTTTCATCAGTAAGAGCTTCTTCAATCCCCTTAGGTTCAATTTCAGAAACTAATGCTATATTGCTCATTGCTTCCTTGAATTTCGATCAGGTTCTGATTCCTTCATCCAAGCTCCCCATTATAAGTTCCTTGGGGTGACTGGATTTATGTTTCCAGTTTCTGTTGAATTTCTCGTCTTAAGCATCTCTTGGATCATTAGATTCAGATGGTATCCCCTCTGGTTCTTCTGCGGTTTGTAGACTTGTTTCTTGATTTTGAACATCTTCAGAAGCATGATTCTCTTCTGAGTTTTCTTCTGGTTCTGAACTTTGATGGAGTGACGAAACTTGAACATATTCAGATTGATCATTCTGAATCTGAATATTTTCATCAAACTTGACGTTCATTGATTCTTCAACACATCGAGAGTTTTTGTTGTAGACTCTGTATGCTTTTCTCGTTGTAGAATATCCCAGAAATATTCCTTTATCTGACTTCTCATCAAACTTACTAACTCGATCATTTGCATTCTTCAGAATGAAGCATTTACAACCAAACACACGGAAGTATGCTAAATTTGGTTTTCTCTTTTTGAAAAGTTCATATGGAGTTTTCTCAACGATTGGTATTAAAGAAACAAGGTTTAAAATGTAACATGCTATTGACACAACTTCTGCCCAAAAATGTGATACAATTTTACTTTCGATCAAGAGAGTTCTCTCCATTTCTTATAGAGGACGATTTTTCTTCTCCACTACCCCATTTTGTTGAGGTGTGTAAGGAGATGAAAAATTATGCTGAATTCCAAACTCATCACAAAAATTAGAGAAACTTTAATTTTCAAATTCTTCCCTATGATCAGTTTTGATGCAGGAAATAGAGTAACCTTTCTCATTCTGAATCTTTTTAGAAAATTTGGAGAAGGATGAGAAAGCATCATTTTTGTGCGCAAGAAATAAAACCCATGTAAATCTTGAGTAATCATCAACTATAACAAGGTAGTATTTCTTACCACCAAGACTTAATGTTCTGTTAGGACCAAAGATATCCATATGAAGTAGCTGCAGAACACATTCAGTAGATACATGATTAACAAATTTCAAAGAGCTTTTTACCTAATTTCCAAGTGTGCAGGCTGAGCAAAGTTTTGATTTCTTAAACTTTGATTGTGGTAAACCTCGAACTAGCTTCTTGGATGATAGCTTCGAGATGTGTTTGATACTGATGTGGCCTAGCTTTCTATGCCATAGTTCAGATTCATCTTTGATAGAAATAAGACACTTGATGTCTTCAGAATCAACGTTCAGAAGGTAGATATTTCCATGACGTCGACCAGTGAAAGTTTGCTTCTTGTCTTTGCTAACACCTGAGCATTCTGAGTCTTGAAAAAAAATTTGATAACCAAAGTCACAGAGTTGACTTACTGAAATCAAATTGTATTTTAATCCTTTGATAAGGGAGACATTGTTGATAGTGAGATTTTCGATTTTTTCGGTGCCTTGGCCAATCACTTTGCCTTTATTCTTTCCACCAAACAACACACTTCTACCATTGTAATCTGAAAGTTGAATGAAGTTTTCTGGATCACCAGTCATGTGACTTGAGCATCCACTATCCAGAAACCATTTCTCTTTTCTCTTCCTTGGTACCTACAAGTAGAAAGTAACTTACTATTTCTTTGGTACCCAGGTTTTTTTAGGTCCATCTGAGTTAGTCACAACAGATATCTTTCTATTAACAGGTCTCCATACCATCATGCAATTATTTCTAACGTGATTTTTAGCACCACAGTTTTCACAGTGCATTGGATAAAAGGATTTTGTAAACTGCTTTTGGAAATGCCGTTGATAAGCGAATTTGGAAGGTTTATGGGAAACCCTGTCATTTATTTCCGGAAATTTATGTTTGAGATTATTTTCCTTTTTGAAACCAAGACCAGATTTGTTACCATACGGAACTTGTCTGGAAATAATATTTTCCAATTTTTTTGAACTTTGGGAAAATTTCTTTGAAGTATTTTCAATCTTGGTTTTCAAGGAATCATTTTCTTTCAAGATGAAATCACGATTTTCCTTGATTTGATGAAATTCCCTTTGCAAAAATTCAATCTCGTCTTTTTGAGAATTATTCTGTTGTTTCAAAGAGAAAACTTCCTTTTTCAAAATGGAAACCTTTTTGAGAGCTTCTTTGTAATTCGAGCGCAACTCATCAATGTATTCAGAAACTTCATCTAGTATTTCATAAGGATGTACCTCAACATATGAATCTGAATCTAAATCTGACTTTGCCATAAGACATATATTAGCATAGTCATCCTCGTTATCTTCAGAATCACTTAGAGTTTCTGCCTTCAGTGCCTTTTTGTTTTTCTCATACTTGAACTTGTCTTTCTTCAGAAGCGGACAATTGGGTTTGATGTGTCCTGCTTTCTTACAATGGAAGCAGATTACATCTTTTTCTTCCTGTTTATCATTGCTCGATTGTCTTTGATCATTCTTTTTGAATGATTTCTTCCCTTTGAAGTTTCTACCTTTTCGAGCCATCTTTCTGAACTTCTTCACCATGAGAGCAAGTTCTTCGTCGTCTTCATCTTCTTCTTCTGAATCTGACACTTCAAAGTCAATTTCAGATTTTAAAGCAATGGACTTTTTACCTTTTGAATCTCTTATTTTGTTGGTACGCTCAGTCTCATATGACTGTAAAGTTCCGACTAGCTCATCAATGGATAGAGGTCTGATTGTTTGACATTCCTGTATTGATGGCTTGATGTAATTCCAGTCATCTGTAAGTCCTTGAAGGATCTTTCTAACTTGCATCAGTTTTGCTACAGAAGCGCCTTGCCTTGCAAGACCACTTGCTAGGATTTGAAACCTGTCAATCATTTCAGCAATTGATTCATCGTGCTTCATTTTGAAGGCTTCGTAATCACTTAGTAGAATGCTAAGATTTGTTTCTTTCACTCTGTCAGTTCCCTGGTAGGTGACATGAAGTCTGTCCCATATAGCTTTGACTGAATCTTCTTTTGCAACTCGATTATATAGAGGAATGGATAATGCGCAGAAAAGTGCATGCACAGCTTTAGAATCGAGTCCTTGTCTTTTTGCTCTTTCAAAATCTGACAATGTTGTAGTAACATTTGTATTATTGTTTCCTTCATTTCCAGTGGAAGGAGTTGTTGTTGCAACAGGAACTACTCCATTGACGACAACATCCCACATTAGATCATCTGATGCCTTGAAGAACCACTTCATTTTGTTGCACCACATATTGTAGTCTTTCCCGTCAAAATAAGGTGATTCTTGCTGAAATGTGCATCACTGTTTCCCTTGAAATTATTGCTAGACATGATAGATCGTTAGCTCTGAAGTAAAACACTTCAAAATAATGAGCAACCGGGCTCTGATACCAATTGTTGGATCTAGCAATATCACCTAAAGGGGGGGTGAATAGGTGATTCTGAACACTTCTAGTATTTAATGCGGAAATTAATAGGTTCAGAACATAAACTGAATGAGATCAGTAAAAAGACGTGCAGATAAACTAAACACAGCAAGATGAGTTTAGGGAAAGAGAAATTGCACGCAATGTTTATAGTGGTTCGGCTTTAGCAAGCCTACATCCACTCTCCCACGATAACAGCCGATCGTTTGGATTCCACTATGAGTCGAAGAAAGGTTACAAGAGTTGTCACTCTAATCACTCTTACAAAGGAACTTTTCAAGACAAAGAATTTTAAGCTAACAAGAACAAGAGAATATGAATCTGAACAACTCAGCACTTTGGAATTTTAAGTTCGTGAACTCTCTCGTAATAGTCAGCATTGATCTTCTTTTATACTCCTTCGACCTTGAACTTGCCATTACCAAGGTCCTTCAAAGGATCGCTCCTCAATCTCTAATTGGACGCCATCAATCTTGATTGACCGAGACTGTATAAGGGAAGATCTAGTAGCCGTTGGAGTAGAGTCTGAACTTTTCAGATTCAGTCGCCCATACTACCAAATCTTCAGTTTCCATAAATAGAGTTCATTCAAATTTCCAAGATATCTTGTCCATGGAAGGTAATATCCAATCGAGGATATTCTCCTGATTTGATTGGAAAATAATCCGGTCAATCAAATCTTACAGACTTCCACAAAAAGACGCGGCCAAGCCAGAAACCTACCAAACGTGGGTCTTCAGAATCTGGTACAGCGATATTGCAGAATCTAAAAGCTGTTCAGAAGCAGTCTTCTAAACTAAAAAGACTCTCTGAATCTGAACAGATTAGAATAGTGACACTGAGCTTCTGTAAGGTCATTTCTGACGTGTCACATAAATCTTCTCGAGATAAGTCTCCAGAGGCAACACAGACTTCCTTCTAAAGTCTTCAGAGGCAACACGAACCTCCTTCTGAAGTCTTCAGAGGGAACACAATTCTCCATCCGAATACAAGACTTCAACTATCTCAGAAGCAAGTGCACGACGACTACTCCTTGAGTCTGAACGCTAGTTTTGGAACATTATAAGTTTTTGTTCACATGCTCATTCCGGCAATAAAAAATTATTTGTACTAACCAGATTCTCTTCACAAGAAGGATAGTTTTGTCAGAATCAAAATATTCAGAAGGAAGATTTTCTCAACAGACGAAAATTGGATGGTTTCACTAGCTTTTTGATTGATGCAGGTCACTTTCATCTATCATTGTTATAGGATCATGCTGATCATTATCTTTAGGAATCTATCGGTGCATTCTTGGTAGGAATGATTCCGAGGGCACGTTTTGCTAAAAATCAACACATGTGATATAGACAGACGGAGAGCTTGGTCGCCTCGCCATCGCCGAAACTAGAGGAGAGGAGGAGGGGATGAGCGAGAGCCTTTTATCGATTCAGAAAAGAAAGGCCTCTTTTTTACAGAAACGCGAATAGATTTCGTTATATAGAGGTGTTGATTTTCCAAATCAACTCATGAAGAACCATCTTTAATTATATAGTTCCCACTACCTATTCTCAAAAGAGCCCATCCTTGGTCATCTTTTAATACATAAACCTCTTATCCATGTTCGAATGTGGGAGAGTTTTCCATTTTCATGTTGGTTGACCTGCAAATTAGGGTTTCCACATTTCACCTCAATCCCTTTTTAACCTGTGCAGTTTCTGCTTGCATGAGACTCCAAGCGCAAAGAAGAGGGCTGGACCACCCTCCATGTTGGCTGTTTGCGAGTAAAAGAACCTTGTTCCTCCTACCGTTTCTGATTTATTTCTTCGTCAACTTCACCACATCATCGCATGAACCAGAGCTAAAAAAGGAAAGATACACAAATATAGCGAAATAGGTCTGATGAAGGTAGGTTGGCAATCCGTCCAAAAAAAAAAGGTAGGTTGGCAATGAAACCAACCTCTTGAAGTCATCCAGCGACCTCTTGACCACTGCGACGCTCTCCCCCATCACCACCTCCTTTCGGCCCTCGCTGGTGTAGTGCCTCAGCCTCCTGATTCTGTTCTTAGCGGTCTCATTGTTGTCCTCGTCTTGATTTGGAGGGGGCAGGAGAGCTTGAGCTTGAAGCCCAAGTGAACCTAGTAGCCTTGTTGACATTTATGACCTCCATTGCTATATCGATACTGCTCATTCAGAAATCTCCCTAGAAGCAGACAAGCCACGGGCCGGTTCCGATTTAGAATCGCGGGCCCGGTCAATGGGTCGATTTCGAGCCCAAATCGGCCCATGGCCATGCCTAGGTTGGGGTCATGTTGGGTTAAACTTTCTAACACTCTGATGGGTTATGACTACAATGGCAAGTAACGTTTCACTGTAAAGACCACTTATCAGACCGACCGTCTGTAGTTAGATATACTCACTGCTGAGTAGGATAAATAATTATAAACCTGCCATAGCTATTTATTGAATTCATGCGAGGATTGAAACGAAGCAGCAATATAGTCATGTTGAAAGATATTTCAGGCGGGGTGTTTGAAAATAAACACATACTAGAACATAAGAGTAACTTGTTATGTGCGAACTGTGAAGACGAGTCTTCAGTTGGTGGAGCTTTTTCCTTCCTACGAGTAGAATTTGTAGTTCTTTGTGCTTACTATGATTGACCTTAGCCCTCTAATCGGCGACAGAATTATCAGGAGGACACCCAGTATGATGCATATCTGAAATTTCATGAGTAAATTCTTTTAGAAGACATTTGCGGCGACTATTTTCCTTAGAAAAAGAAAGCAAAGCTCTGAATGAGAACTCACCCAATTGGTGAACCATGAAAGACTAAATCTTCTGGGCTTGTAGATAGCCATCCACATGATGCATGATAGCTGAACAAAATTTGAAACAAAGTCAGAGAAGCCTGAACCAACCCCACGAGCATATATACAGATTAATTCATGGGGGTTCGTGTTCTAGACTCAAACCAATGAGACTTACGAAATATGTTGTCGGGGCGAAAGCAAATCCTCCGAAGAATCCTAGGAGATCTCCGAAGAAAAGGAAGGTAATGGCCAAAAACATGGTGAAAGCTGAGATCGAAACAAGGACAACTAAGTTTAGCAAAAGAGTCTCTGCAAATGGCCTTAAGCAAAAGCCAACTTTGATTGATGAAGCTTTCCATGGGTGACTGTGAAGTGAGAAAACTTACCCACGTATAGATTACGCGATACGAACCAAAGCATTGTTGAGGGCTTGAAATGGAGTTTCTTCACCAGGACAGTCTCTATCATGTCGAAAATCGGCATTGCATAGAGCTGCATTCCACATGATCAAAACATTGCAGACACCCGGTGAAATTTTTGTGTATGAACCTGAATAACTTCCTAAGTGCCATAGGCGACGTTGCATTCGCATATGCTGGCCACAATGTGGTGTTGGAGATCCAAGCCACCATCCCTTCGACCCCGGAGAAGCCACCAATGGCTTGATGTGGAGAGGAGTGTTGCTCGCCTACTTCGTCGTGGCGTTGTGTTACTTTCCTGTCGTGCTAATCGGGTACTTAGTGTTCGAGAATAAGGTCGAGGAAAATATTCTCATTTCGCTCGAGAAGCCCAAGTGGTTGATGATCAGGGCCAATGCATTCGTCGTCATCCACGTCATTGGTAGCTTCCTGGTACAATCTCTTGCATAAACTGTGTTTGTTTAGCTGCATGTGCAAACAGTTTGAAAGAGTAGCAATTGATTTAAACGGTATATCATGACTTACGCTTCTCCGATATGCAAATGCTCTGGTTCTAATTTTTAGCACTACATATACGTCCTCGTTCCGTGATGCAAATGCGAACGCGAACGCAACGTCGATTGTGGCCAGCATTTGCGAACGCAACGTCGCCTATGGCACTTAGAAAGTTATTCAGGTTCATACACAAAAATTTCACCGGGTGTCTGCAATGTTTTGATCATGTGGAATGCAGCTCTATGCAATGCCGATTTTCGACATGATAGAGACTGTCCTGGTGAAGAAACTCCATTTCAAGCCCTCAACAATGCTTTGGTTCGTATCGCGTAATCTATACGTTGGTAAGTTTTCTCACTTCACAGTCACCCATGGAAAGCTTCATCAATCAAAGCTGGCTTCTGATTAAGGCCATTTGCAGAGACTCTTTTGCTAAACTTAGTTGTCCTTATTTCGACCTCATCTTTCACCATGTTTTTGGCCATTACCTTCCTTTTCTTCGGAGATCTCCTAGGATTCTTCGAAGGATTTGCTTTCGCCTCGACAACATATTTCGTAAGTCTCATTGGTTCGAGTCTAGAACACAAACCCCCATGAATTAATCTGTATATATGCTCGTGGGGTTGGTTCAGGCCTCTCTGACTTTGTTTCAAATTTTGTTCAGCTACCTTGCATCATGTGGATGGCTATCTATAAGCCCAGAAAATTTAGTCTTTCCTGGTTCACCAATTGGGTGAGTTCTCATTCAAAGCTTTGCTTTCTTTCTCTAAGGAAAATAGTCACCGCAAATGTCTTCTAAAAGAATTTACTCGTGAAATTTCAGATATACATCATACTGGGTGTCCTCCTGATGATTCTGTCGCCGATCGAAGGGCTAAGGTCGATCATAGTAAGCGCATAGAACTACAAATTCTACTCGTAGGAAGGAAAAAGCTTCATCGACTGAAGACTCGTCTTCACAGTTCACACATATCAAGTTACTCTTATGTTCTAGTATGTGTTTATTTTCAAGCACCCCGCCTAACATATCTTTCAACATGACTATATTGCTGCTTCATTTCAATCTTCGCATGAATTCAATAAATGGCTATGCCAGGTTTATAATTCCTTATCCTACTTAGTAGCGAGTATATCTGACTATAGACGGTCGGTCTGATAAATGGTCTTGACAGTGAAACGTTACTTGCCATTGCAGTCATAACACGCTAGAGTGTTAAAAAGTTTAACCCAACATAACCCCAACCTAGGCATGGCCACGAGCCGGTTTGGGCTCGGAACCGGCCCGTTGACCGGGCCCGCGGTTATAAACCGGAATTGGCCTGTGGCTTATCTGCTTCTAGGGAGATTTCTGAATGAGCAGTATTGATATAGCAATAGAGGTCATAAATGTCGGCAAGGCTGCTAGATTCACTTGGGCTTTAAGCTCAAGCTCTCCCGCGCCCTCCAAATCAAGACGAAGACAACAACGAGACCAACAAGAACAGAATCAGGAGGCTGAGGCGCTACACCAGCGAGGGCCGAAAGGAGGTGGTGATGGGGGAGAGCGTTGCAATGGTGAAGAGGTGGCTGGATGACTTCAAGAGGTTGGTTTCATTGCCAACCTACCTTTTTTTTTTTTTGGACGGATTGCCAACCTACCTTCATCAGACCTATTTTGCTATATTTGTGTATCTTTCCTTTTTAGCTCTGGTTCATGGGACGATGTGGTGAAGTTGACAAAGAAATAAATCAGAAACAACAAGAGGAACAAGGTTCTGTTACCTGTAAACAGCCAACATGGAGTGTGGTCCAGCCCTCTTCTTTGTGCTTGGAGTCTCATGCAAGCAGAAACTGCACAGGTTAAGAAGAGATTGAGTTGAAATGTGGAAACCCTAATTTGCAGGTCAACCAACATGAAAATGGAAAACTCTCCCACATTCGAACATGGATAAGAGGTTTCTGTATTAAAAGATGACCAAGGATGGGGTCTTTTGAGAATAGGCTGTCACGCCTCGACCCTCAGGCACGCGACAGCCCTTCCAAACATTAGGTCAAAGGATAACATCCTAGGCATGTCATCGACCCATTTATTTTATCTTTCGATTACGCAAGCGGAAGCAATATAGAACCCCAGACAATAATACAATAGAGATGGACAAGCAGGAGATACCACAACCAAACAGCATAACATTTTATTTATATACCAGTTAGCTAGGGAAAACAATCGATCTACAAGCCCATCTCTAGGGCCGTTTCCTAAAACCCACAAAAAGATACCGGATCGGGGCTAGGGCTAACTACAACCAACAAAACACTATCTTCAAAAGAAACCTCCACAGCAGCGCCAGCTCACTAACTTCTTCACCAGGCCAGTCAGGGTACTTCGAACCTTACGTGGCGCTCCGCCATACTTAAGGACCTATAAAATGGTTCACTATAACCAATAAGATATAAATCTCAATGAGTCAACGCCTAAGTCCGACTAGGACGTTGATTCACTCAGGCGGCCTAAGCATACAACAATCGATGGTAGATCAATAGCGTGCGATGCACGCCACGCTCTAGCTACCAAATAGAGGCATGGCCCAACGGCCAATAAAAAATCACATACAACTCACCTTGCCTTGAGCCACACAATAGATATCTCATGGCAATAAATCACAACAGGTCACGATACACAATCAGAACACATGTCAATCATTCAGGCACTCAGGCACTATGCAACATGCGTGTTCCGGTTATTAAAGCAAGAGATACTCCACTCTCACATCAGTACAGCCCAACTGCAAGTACTTTTCCGACAGAACCGGGTGTCGTCCCACACCATTCCGGCGACGGCAACCAATAGCCCCTTAAGACCTTCCCCAAGGCGAACATATTAGGATTTCTTATAAGGAACTTCGGCCCATCACAAGCTGCCACCGGCATCCGATCAGTCGTGGCGTTCCGGACAGTACCTCGCTGGCACGAACTATCGTGCAATCGATATGCAGTGTGAATCCTGCCTCGCCAGCCTGGACATACTAGGCGACAAACCCCCCAGGAGTACCGCCCCGTGCTCCCAATTACGTTAGGGAACGAATAACTATCGTGTGACCACACAAACACATCAAGCAAATAAGCCGATTCTTACTTCACATTCGTCCAATGCGGTCACACTCACGAGTATGCTCAAAACTCGGCTAACAGCCATTTTCATACTCAAAATACACAATTGCTCACACGAATATTCACTTTCAATTAAACATGGCATCTCGACACGAGTGTGATCATTCAGCGAATTTGCGCAATCAACACTCAATTCTAATCAGCAGTTATTTCAATCAGCGATCGGATTCCGATTATTTAATACCAGATAAATATCTAGGCACAAACTATTTATCGCCACAATAGTTACCACACAAGTCTGATTTAACTATAGTAAATTAAATAATTAACCATGGTAACTATTCCACCTAACCATGGTAATCCAACTAACCACAGTAATTATTTATTCTACCATGGTAACTATCTACTAACCATAGTAATCATTTAACCTAACCACTGTAACTATCTAATTTAACTGCGGTAACTAACTAATCAGCTGCGGTAACTAACTAATCAACTACGGTAACTGTCTAATTAACTACTAAGTGTAATTAACGGTCTAATCATGGATTATGGGTTAACTCACTCGGCGACTGGCGGCAACGATAGACGGCGATCGGGGGTGAGTGGTGGCGATCGGCGGCGACGGCGGCTAACGGCTCAACGGACTCAGTTCGACGTTACGAACGCGGCTACGACGACGGCGGACTCCGACGACACTCGGACAACGAAGAACCCGTGACGGACAGCGGCTGGAAACGCTACGCGATAACGATGGCGAGCTCGACGGAAGGGCAGAGGGCGATAGTGGGGCGGCGACGGCTACGCGTGGCTTGCTCCAAAACAACACGGGATGACGACGGACGACGGGTCTCCATTGACCAGCCTCTGTGCAGCTCAAACCCACGAAAATATATCAAATTTCTGGACAAATAGCCCTTAGATCCATGTAGCCCTCGATCTTACGGTTGCGTAGGAGAAAACAGACCTCGATTCGCCCTCCGGACGAGCTCAAACGAGCAATTTCTTGTCGGACGCGCGCAGAAAATCGAGAAGACGGGCTCTCAAGTTTGAGAGGTTTTGACCGGTCGAAAATGGAGAGAAAGGGAGGGGAAGAGAAAGAGAGAAAAATGAGAAACCAAAGAGATATTATCCTCTTGAATCTTCATCAACAAGCCAAGCTTCAAGATGGAAACCCCTCGTAAATGCATTGCCTTCAAAGTCTTCCTCCATCATGAGGTATACCCCCAAAGTCCTCTCTCATCAAAGCTTTTGTCTTATGCACATAAATGCTAGGAGGGCATTTTGGTAATTTCTCAAAGTATAGTATAAAGTACTATACGCGTATATATACATAGTATAAAAATACGATAGCGTATATGGGCTAGTATTTGTACGGGTCCGTATACATCTAACTTAGGCTTGAAGAATAGTAATGGGTTTTAGTAAAGCTTAATGGGCTTGAATGGGCCCAAAGGTTTAAGATGGGCCTAATTAGGCCCACTTGGCCGAGCCCCTAATGGGCTTGAGGCCCAATGGGCCTTTGCCCTGTCCGACTTCCTCGCGGGCTTCAAATCTCGATCCAATAACCCTTTTTCGAGAGTCTCGAGCAAACCGATAAATAGATCGTTCAATGAGGAGACGTCCAATAGTTTAGTCTCGAAATCCTCAAAGGTCCGATACCTAAATTCGGATTCTAATTCATGATCAAGATCGATCGATTACAACTTTAGAATATCTCAAATTAACGGGTGGCTTTTAGGAGTTACGCGTATTCGACCCGTGGTTGATTCAACATCAATCCACGTATAAGCTTTCTCGAACCATGGATGACCTCGGTTGTCATGTAAATCACTAGTTCCAATGTACACGATCCGATTGCACGCTATTGACGAAACATTCTATAGCCGTTCCTTGATCGGTCCATACTGGCTCACAATCGTCCCTCGTCAATCTTTATGGTCGAATTATCAATCCGTGGTTGAGTTCTCAGGTCGTACGTACTTAATTCCTTAATAGCCTTTCTCCTTCGGTTAGTCTCTCATAAGTGATTAATTCAGAGCGAGAATTACTAACAATGCATCGATTAAAATCATCGTTTCATTACATCCAGAATAGGGTCGAATTTGATCAAGCGAATTCACCCACAATCCGATTGCACACTATTGACGAAACATTCTATAGCCGTTCCTTGATCGGTCTATACTGGCTCACAATCGTCCCTTGTCAATCCTTATGGTCAAATTATCAATCTATGGTTGAGTTCTCAGGTCGTGCGTACTTAATTCCTTAATAGCCTTTTCCCTTCGGTTAGTCTCCCATAAGTGATGAATTCAGAGCGAGAATTATTAACAATGCATCGATTAAAACCATCGTTTCATTACATCCAGAATAAGGTCGAATTTGAGGATGTCACATAGGCAGTGGGAACTATATAATTCAAGATGGTTCTTCATGAGTTGATTTGGAAAATCAACTCCTCTATATAAAGAAATCTGTGTGTGTTTTTGTAAAAAAGAGGCCTTTCTTTTCTGAATCGATAAAAGGCTCTCGCTCATCCCCTCCTCCTCTCCTCTAGTTTCGGCGATGGCGAGGCGACCAAGCTCTCCGTCTTCCTGTATCACATGTGTCGATTTTTAGTAAACGAGCCGTCGGAATCATTCCTTCCAAGAATGCACTGATAGATTCCTAAATATAACGATCAGCATGATCTTGTAACAATGATATATGAAAGTAACCTGCATCAATCAAGAAGCTAGTGAAACCTTCCAATTTCCGTCTTCTTCAGAGATGCAAGGTAAGGCTACTCTGGCCACGTCTTTAATACAACTAAGATAGGCTAGCCATGATTTCTCAATAGCACTTTACTTAACCAAAAGTCAAAAAAATAGGAATCCTAAAATCCTTAATAATGCTTAGGATGCAATTTAAATTAAGTAAACTTTCAAATTAGTGTCTACAGTGTGAACTCTTTCTCCAAAGAAGGCCTAGAGTGGACATTGTATCATATAAGGCCTTGAAGTGACCAACTTAGTCTCTAATAAGGCCTCTTGCTCACTAGCTGGCCAAATCTTTTGCCGGGCAATGACCTTGTATGTCTCACGTGCATCTATTCAAGTGGGTTACATGGGCTTGTTGGCCCGCTATCTTCATTTATTCTCTTTTTAAAATAGATTCAGCCAAAGAATCTAATCTATTATATTTAAGGTCATTCTAAGCTAGTAATGACTTGCATTGCTTTAACTAACTGCAGTTGTTGCTTGTTTGGATAGGGTTCTCTCATACTACCCATGCTAGAAGGTACTTGAAATTAAGATCTTAGACTCCTGCTATTTTTCTTTCTTTTGCAATGCAAGGCGAGTTTCGAGGGTTCAAGGATACGATAAGTCCCTTCTATGCCACGGGTATGCTAGATAATATTTTTATTTTTTCTCAAAAGTTAGGTTTCCAACTATTGTGTCAAAAAAGTAAAACTGAATTTGAGTAACTATCATTTACTTTTCATAATCACTCAAATGCAAATTAACATTTTCACAAAACACTAGAAACATAACTTTCGAGTAAGAACAAGAATATCATCTCTCATACCTGTGACATAGAGAAGAGTTCTAGTATCCTTGAAGCCTCGAAACACTCGTTGCATTGCAAAAGAAAGAAGAATAGAAAGAGCCCCTAAGGATTATAATTTCAAATATCATCTAACAAGGTTAGTATTGGAAGAATACTATCCAAACAAGTAACAACTGCAATTAGTTAAAACAGTGTCAAGGCAGTGCGAATCATTAACTAGCTTAGAGTGACCTTAGATATACTACATAACGTGCATCTTTTGTGCATCTTTCGTGCATCTATGCATATGAGACACACAAGCTCAAAGCCCGGCAAATATTTGGCCGGCCAATGAGCAAGAGGCCTTATTAGAGACTAAGTTGGCCACTTCAAAACCTTACATGAGACAATGTCTGTGACGTCCCGAAATTTCAAGGCCTATTAAATGAATAATTTTGGGATTTTTGGAATTGAGTGAGATTTATCAGATGCGCAATTGTTCAATCTGAATGACGTTGATCGACGACTGAAACATGGATAATTGTAGTTCGATTAGTTAGTCGCTCCGTAGATTTTTCTCGCCGAAATCCTTGGTGCCCACGCCCGCACCCGACCCTGAACCAAATATCCTAAACCAGTCCTACTTTGTCAGATTACCAAAATACCCTCAGATATTATTCATATACGCCAGAAATAATTAATACCAATTGACTCGTGGCCCCACCTCAAAAATGCTAGTCAAATACCCCATTTTGACATTTGACTTTGGCCAAATGGCCATTTTACCCCCAAAGACTCTTTCTCTCTCTTCCCTCTCGCTCTCTCTCTCTCTCTCTCTCTCTCTCCCTCTTCTTCCATGGCAACCCCCCTTTGCATCTCACAATCACCATCTCCATCTTCTCACCATCTTCATCTTCATCTTCACCTTGCCGCCGCCGTCCATCGTGAGCCGCCGTCGGACCGCCGACCATCCCTGCCACTCGCGCCCTAACCCCGTCGCCGGTCATCCGTGCCAACCGAATCCCGCGCAGCCCAAACCGCCCCAGTCCAGCCGCTGTCCGAGCTCCACCGCGCCTCACCGAGCCCCGCCGGAGCTCCTGCTGTGCCGCCGGTGCAGCCAAGCAGCCTCGCCGAGTCCTCCGCCCGCTCGCCGAGTCCGTCGTCGTCGTTTTTCCGTGAGTCCAGCCTCTGTTCGCCATCAGCCAGGTATCGTCGTCGTAAACCATCGCCGCGGTTTCGTCCGGATCGTCGAGACGAGTCCGTAGGATCGTCGCCGGAAATTTCACCACCGCCGCCGACCGCCGCCGCCCGTGTCGAAGTGAGTTAACCCATAATCCCTGATTAGGCAATTAATTACACTTAATAGTTTAATTAGTTAGTTACCGTAGTTAATTAGTTAGTTACCGCAATTAATTAGATAGTTACCATGGTTAGATAGTTAACTATGATTAGATTAAATAGTTACTATGGTTAGTGGATAGTTACCGTGGTAGATTAATTAATTGCTATGACTAGTTGCATTAATTATGGTTAGGTGGAATAGTTACCATGATTAATTGCCTGTTTTGTTGTGCCTAATATTATTGGTGTCTGATCGTAGATTGGATTGAGTGTTGATTGCACTTAATTGCTAAATGATCACACTAGTGTCAAGATGCCATGTTTAACTGGAATCGAATAATCGCGTGACCAATTATGGTTTTGAACATGAAAATGGCCGCAGGCCGGGTTTTGATCATGATGTGAATGTGATTGCATTGGGAATGAGAATCGGCTTGAGTGCCTGTCATGAATGTGGGGTCACGCGATGGCTTTGATTGTGTCACCCTAACGTAATTGGGGACACGAGCGATACCCTTGTTGGCATGGGTCGCTGCCTAATAAGTTTGTGTGCCGGCGACGTACAGTTCGAGATTCCACGGCTTATTGGTTGCCTGTCAGTCCGTGCCGGCGACGGATAGTCCGAATTACCACGGTTGATTAGATGCCAATCGCAACTTGTGTTGGTCCGTAGTCCCTTCTGGAATTATTCCTGGTATGCTCGCCTTAGAAAATTTGAGGGGGCTATCGGATGCCGTCGCTGTAACATAGTAGGACGACGCCCGATTAATCTGGAAGAGTACTAGCAGTGAAGCTGTACTGTGGCGAGAGTGGAGTATCTCCTGGCCGTGATGACCAAAACACGCTTGTTACATTGTGCTTGATCTTTAGCTGAGTGTTCTGGTTGAGTGATTGAATTGTCGTTTATTCCTTGCTATGATTTATCTGTCGTATGGCTCAAGACGAGGTACGTTGCATGTGGTTGTCTTTCGGATGTTGGGTTTAGTTCGCTAGAATTGTTGGGCTGCTAGTGTGAATCAACGTCCTAATCGGACTTAGGCGTTGACCCGCTGAGATTCATATCTCATGTGCTTTGGCTGATCGCCTTTTAGGCGCCACGTTAAGTTCGGCGTTCCTGTCGACCAAACCACGGTCCTTCATTATCATCATGTCGCCAATTCTGATAACGTCTGGGAACAACACGTGACGACCGTCTGGGTCGATGAGGGGTTGCCACACTATGCGGCACACCTTTTCAAGGCCTGGTTTGTTCGTCAAGATGGTGTTCTCATCAGACCGATTCGGGGGTTTGAGGTACCCTCGGGTGCAGGGCCAGTCATTCAGACGTGGGACACGATGGATTTTGACATGCCAGATGGGGAGGTCGAGGACCCGAGTCCGAGTTCTGGTGAGGAGGACCCTGATTCGCCGCCTGGATGTCAAGGTTGAACCGGTGTCTTTAGCCCGGGGTGTGGTTGAGCTGTGGAGGAACTTTTGGATGCCGTCTTGTTAATAGCTGGTAGTGTAGTAGTGTATCGACAGTAGTATACCCCATACCCAACTCGGTATCTTTTTCTCGGTCTTAGGGATCGGTTCAAATATGGACTTGTGTAATAGATGTTTTTCTTGTGAACTAATCAAGTTTATAAATAAAATATTGTTATTTGTTGTATATCCTGCTTATCTATCCCTGCTGAATTACTGTCTGGGGTTGTTGTTGCTTTCGCCTGTGCCTAATTATAAGATAAAAATAAATGGGTCGATGATGTGCTTGGGATATCATCCTTTGACCTGACGTTCGGAAGGGATGTTCACGTGCCCGGGGTTCGGGGTGTGACATCCCCATTTTGGTATCAGAGCATGGTTTGTGGAGTGATAAGATGCGTTGGGTTTGGGATAGTTAGTAGGATTGAAACCCTGTGCTTGTGTTTGCTACTTGATTGTTGTTTAGTGGTAAATCTGAGTTCTCACTACGTGTTGCTTTGGGCGAGCAGGAGTCCTTACGGTCCTGTAGAATGAGCAGCCGTAGTCGGAGAGCACCCCGAGGTAGGGCAACTCAGGTGGATCTCGAAATGGAAAGGGATCGTGTCCCGGGAGTACCCAGGGAAAGGGTAGCTCCAGTTGTTCCTGAGGTGGTTGAGAACCGCATTCCTGCAGCGCGCAGAGGAAGGGCCGCCCGACCGAGACCCAGAGTGGGTAGGGTGGATGAACCGGAAATGCTTAGAGAAGGGGTAGTTCATGCAGATCCCGAGTGGACGGGATCCCGCAGGCCTTGGAAACCATGGGGAACCTGATGGGGCAGCAAATGAGGAACTAGGCTGCAGCTGCCATTCCACAGGAGGGTCCGTTAGCTGAAGACGGGATTCGCAGACCGCAGGCTCACAGATTAGTAGAGCAGTTTCTGAAACTCAAATTGCTAAGATTTTCGGGAACTGGTGACCCGGAGGCTGCAACCTCATGAATTGAGGATTTGGAGAAGGCCTTCGCTTTATTAGGATGCTCTGAGGAGGAGAAAGTAACGCTGACTGTCTACCAACTGCAAGGTAATACTAGCTCGTGGTGGAAGGCCACGCAAGGAAGTGTGTTTCCCGAGGTTGCGATCCCGGAGTGGGGTGCCTTCGCAGAAGTCTTCAATAGAAAGTACTTCTCAGATTGTGCACGAGAGCAGAAGATGGATGAATTTCTGCATTTTCGCCAGAATCAATCATCGGTGGATCAATATGAGGTAAAGTTTGTCGAACTGTCCAAGTATGCACCGAAGATGGTGGATAACCCCGAGGATAAGGCGAGAAGGTTCAGAGATGGGTTGAAACCTGAGATCAAGAGCGTGTTAGTACCGTTCAACCTGAGAGACTACAATGAGCTGTATGAGAGAGCTCAGTTGGTAGAAAGAGATGTTGCTGAGAGGATAACCGCATCTGGACCGCGGTTCGCTCATGCTATGAGGGATACTCGAAGGTTCGGTAAAGGACCCATGGTGGGTAATAGGTATCCCATCCCTCATAACAGGAAGAATGCTGTTGGGAAGTCGATGTTTCACCCCGACTTCATGTGCCCGATCTACCGACATAAGCATGGGTTTGCCCCGTGCCCAAGGAGATCAAGTGCTTGTTTTGGTTGTGGCAGGCATGGCCACCAAGTCAAAGATTGTCCTCAGAGACAGATGGGAGGACAGTTGCAGCAGGGAGGTCAAATGCGAGGGAATGTTCCGCAGAACTTTTAGAATCGACCGCCAGTACAGGGAAGGGTGTATGTTATCACCCGCGAAGAGGCGAAAGACTCGCCGACCATTTCAGGTACGGTCTTTCTGCATTGTTTGATTCAGGAGCTTCCCACTCCTTTGTTGCTAAACAGTTCGTTAAGCTAGCTGGCATAAGTACAGAACCATTGAGATCGATTTTTAAGATATCTACACCGTTTAAGGAAAATGTTATGGCTGCAGTAGGATGTCCTGATTGTAGGCTGGTTGTAGATAGTCATGAGGGAAGGATAAATCTAGTTGTGCTAGCTATGTTTGATTTCGATTTGATTGTTGGTATGGACTGGCTCACTGAGCAAAGAGCTGTTTTGGATTGTCATAGTAAGACTATCTTGTTTAACCCATTGAATGGGGTTAGTTTCAAGTTTGTTGGGAACCGAGGGGGAACCACAATCTCCTTAGTTTCGTCGCTGAAAGCGACTCGGTTGTTGAATGGCGGTTGCCAAGGTTATTTTGCGTCTGTTGTTGATGTGTTGGCTGAGGAGTTAAGGCTGGAGGATATTGCTATAGTAAGTGAGTTCCCTGACGTCTTTCCTAAAGAGTTGTCTGGCTTACCACCGGAAAGGAAAATAGAGTTCGTGGTTGAGTTAGCCCTTGGTACGGAGCCAATCTCAAAGGTACCGTATCGGATAGCGTTGTCGGAGCTCAAGGAACTGAAGGTACAGATGCAGGAATTGTTGGATAAAGGATATACCCGTGGGGAGCGCCTGTTCTGTTTGTGAGGAAAAATGATAGATCACTTCGTCTGTGCATCGACTACCGTCAGCTCAACCAGGTGACAGTCAAGAACAAGTATCCGTTGCCAAGGATTGATGATTTGTTTGACCAACTTCAAGGAGCTTCGGTATTCTTCAAGATTGACCTAAGGACAGGATACCACCAACTAAAGATCAAAAAGGAGGATGTACCGAAGACGGCTTTTAGGACGCGCTATGGTCACTATGAGTTCACAGTGATGCCTTTTGGTCTAACAAATGCTCCAGCTACTTTCATGGACTTGATGAACAGGGTATTCAGTGAGTATTTAGACAAATTCGTCATAGTGTTTATTGACGATATCTTGGTGTACTCTAAGAACCTTGAGGGACACGAGCAACACATGAGGATAGTGTTAGAAAATTTTCGGAAACACCAGTTGTTTGCTAAGTTTAGCAAGTGAGAGATCTGGCTAGCTCGCGTAGCCTTCCTTAGTCACATAATTTCTGGAGAAAGAATATCTGTAGACCCAACCAAGATTGAAGCGGTCATGGATTGGCCAATACCGACGTTAGTAACAGAGGTTCGAAGTTTCTTGGGTTTAGCAGGCTACTATAGACGTTTCGTGGAAAGGTTCTCCGCGATAGCCTTGCCTTTGACACGCCTGTTGAAGAAGGACGAGAAATTTGAGTGGACAGATAAGTGCGAGCGTAGTTTCCAAGAGCTTAAACAGAAGCTAACTACGGCTCCTGTTTTGACAATACTGTCTGGTCCTGGAGGATATGAGATTTATAGCGATGCATCCTTCAAGGGACTAGGTTGTGTGCTTATGCAACATGGGAGAGTAGTTGCATACGTTTCTAGTCAGTTGAGACCGCACAAGTTGAATTACCCGACGCACGATCTGGAGTTAGCAGCGATCGTGTTTACCCTTAAGATTTGGAGACACTACCTGGTAGGAGAAAGGTTCCAAGTCTACACCGATCATCAAAGTCTGAAGTATCTGTTCTCTCAGAAGGAGTTGAACATGAGGCAACGCCGTTGGATGGAACTTCTTAAGGATTATGACTGCGAGATCTTGTACCTTCCGGGAAAGGCTAACAAAGTTGCTGATGCGCTAAGTCGGAAGTCGGTAATTACCCAGTTGATGGTCAGGGAGTGGCGTCTTCTGGAAGAGGTGCGAGACTCAGAGTTTAAGTTGGAGGTAGGCCGTCTGTCGAGTTTGATGGCTACGTTGAGAATCTAGCCGGAAGTGCAAGCGAGGATTAAGATATTGCAATCAACGGATCTTGCCATTCAGAAAGTCCTTCAAGAGGGCTCGGACAAGAGGAAAGAAGATTTTCATGTAGCTGAGGATGGAATATTGAAGTTTAGAGGACGCTTGTGTGTGCCGGCTGATGAGAATCTTAGGGAAGAAATCTTGTTAGAAGCACATCGTAGTAGTTACAGTGTTCATCCGAGTAATACGAAGATGTATCAGAATCTGAGGCAGTACTTTTGGTGGAGTGGCATGAAGACGGACATAGCTAAGCATGTGGCGAAGTGCTTAATATGTCAGTAGGTCAAAGCGCAACATTGTAAGCCTGGAGGGTTGTTACAGCCGCTTGAGATTCCGGAATGGAAGTGGGAGCACATCACGATGGATTTCATGACAAGTTTGCCGAGGAGCCAAAGGGGCAACGATTCGATTTGGGTCATAGTGGATAAATTGACGAAGTCTGCGCACTTCATTACGGTGCGAAAGGATTTTTCTCTAGATAGATTGGTAGATTTGTATGTGCGCCTGATAGTACGTTTGCATGGTGTGCCAGTGACAATCACGTCGGATCATGATCCCAGATTCATGTCTACCTTTTGGAAAAGCTTGCAGACTGCATTGGGAACAAAGCTGCAGTTTAGTACTGCTTATCATCCGCAGACGGATGCCCAGTCTAAAAGGACGATTCAGACGCTTGAGGATATGTTGCGAGCATGTGTGTTGGATTTCAAAGGCAACTGGGAAGAGCAGCTTCATTTGGTCGAATTCGCCTACAACAACAGTTATCAACAGAGTATTAAGATGGCACCATCGAAGCATTGTATGGCAGACCTTGTAGAACGCCAGTCTGTTGGGACGAAGTTGGTGAAATGAAAATCATCGGTCCCGAGTTAGTGAAACAGTCATTGGATACAGTTAAAATCATCAAAGAGAGGCTAAGGACAGCTCAGAGCCGTCAGAAGAGTTACGCCGACAAGCGACGCAGATCACTGGAGTTTCAAGTAGGCGATCATGTCTTTTTAAAGGTGTCGCCTATAAAAGGGACATCTCGTTTCAGCAAGAAGGGAAAGTTGAGCCCCAGATATGTTAGGCCGTTCGAGATCTTAAAGCGGATTGGGAATCTGGCTTATCGTTTCACATTGCCATCGAGACTTGCTCAGGTACATGACGTATTCCATGTATCTATGTTGAGAAAGTACAAACCGGATCCAGCTCACGTCTTGAGCTTTGAGGAGATCGAAGTGGATAAACGTGTATCGTACATGGAACGCCCCGTGAGGATCGAAGACAGGAAATAGTAGGTCCTGCGAAACAAGACAATCTTGTTTGGTGAAGGTTGTTTGGCAACACCATGGGACCGAGGAAGCGACGTGGGAAAGTGAAGAGTCAATGAAGAGTAGGTACCCTTTTCTTTTTGAGGTGGTGTAATGTTTTAATTTCGGGGACGAAATTTCCCAAGGGGGAAGAGTTGTGACGTCCCGAAATTTCAAGGCCTATTAAATGAATAATATTGGGATTCTTGGAATTGAGTGACATTTATCGGACGCGGAATTGTTCAATTTAAAGGACGTTGATCGACGACTGAAGCGTAGATAATTGTAGTTCGATTAGTTAGTCGCGTCGTAGATTATTCTCTCCAAATTCCTTTGCGCCCGCGCCCGACCCTGAACAAATATCCTAAACCAATCCTGTTTTGTCAGATTACCAAAATACCCTCAGATATTATTCATATACGCCAGAAATAATTAATACCGATTGACCCGTGGGCCCCACCTCATAAATGCTAGTCAAATACCCCTTTTGACTTTTGACTTTGGCCAAATGACCATTTTACCCCCAAAGACTCTTTCTCTCTCTTCTTCCACGGCAACCCCCCCTTGCATCTCACGATCACCATCTCCATCTTCTCACCATCTTCATCTTCATCTTCACCTTGCCGCCGCCGTCCGCCATGAGCCGCCGCCGGACCGCCGACCATCCCCGCCGCTCGCGCCCTGGCCGCGTCGCCGCTCAGCCACGCCAACCTAGCCCCGTGCCGCCCAAACCGCCCTTATCCAGCCGCTGTCAGAGCTCCATCGTGCATCACCGAGCCCCGTCCAGCCCCGCCGGAGCTCCTGCCGTGCCGCCGGTGCAGCCGCTCCGCCTCGCCGAGCCCTCCCCTCGCTCGCCAAGTCCGTCGTCGTCGTTTCGCCGCTAGTCCAGCCGCTGTCCAACCTCCGTTCTCCATCTTCCGGGTGTCTTCATCGCAAACCGTCATCGCGGTTGCGTCCGGATCGTCGAGACGAGTCCATAGGATCGTCGCCGGGAAATTTCACCGCCGCCGCTGCCGCTCATCACCGACCGTCGCCGCCCGTGTCGAAGTGAGTTAACCCCTAATCCCTGATTAGGCAGTTAATTACACTTAATAGTTTAATTAGTTAGTTACCGTAATTAATTAGTTAGTTACCGCAGTTAATTAGATAGTTACCGTGGTTAGATAGTTAACTGTGATTTGATTAAATAGCTACTATGGTTAGTGGATAGATACCGTGGTAGATTAATTAATTGCTATGACTAGTTGCATTAATTATGGTTAGGTGGAATAGTTATCATGGTTAATTGCCTGTTTTGTTATGCCTAATATTATTGGTGTCTGATCGTGGATCGGATTGAGTGTTGATTGCGCTTAATTGCTGAATGATCACACTAGTGTCAAGATGCCATGTTTAACTGGAATCGAATAATCGCGTGACCAATTATGGTTTTGAACATGAAAATGGCCGCAGGCCAGGTTTTGATCATGATGTGAATGTGATTGCATTGGGAATGAGAATCGGCTTGAGTGCCTGTGATGAATGTGGGGTCACGCGATGGCTTTGATTGTATCACCCTAACGTAATTAGGGACACAAGCGATACCCTTGTTGGCATGGGTCGCTGCTTAATAAGTTTGTGTGCCGGCGACGTACAGTCCGGGATTCCACGGCTTATTGGTTGCCTGTCACTCCGTGCCGGCGACGGATAGTTCGAATTACCACGGTTGATTAGATGCCGGTCGCAACTTGTGTTGGTCCGTAGTCCCTTCTGGAATTATTCCTGGTATGCTCGCCTTAGGAAATTTGAGGGGGCTATCGGATGCCGTCGCTGTAACGTAGTAGGACGACGCCCGGTTAATTCGAAAGAGTACTAGCAGTGAGGCTGTACTGTGGCGAGAGTAGAGTATCTCTTGACCGTGATGACCGGAACACGCTTGTTGCATTGTGCTTGATCTTTGGCTGAGTGTTCTGGTTGAGTGATTGAATTGTCGTTTATTCCTTGCCATGATTTATCTGTCGTATGGCTCAAGACGAGGTACATTGCATGTGGTTGTCTTTCGGATGCTGGGCTTAGTTCGCTAGAATTGTTGGGCTGCTTGTGTGAATCAATGTCGTAATCGGACTTAGGCGTTGACCCGCTGAGATTCATATCTCATGTGCTTTGGCTGATTGCCTTTTAGGTTTTCGTAATGGCAGTGCGCTACGTTAGGTTCGGCGTTCCTGTCGATCAAACCACGGTCCTTCATTATCGTCATGTCGCCAATTCTGACGACGTCTGGGAACAACACGTCATGACCGTCTGGGTCAATGAGGGGTTGCCACACTATGTGGCACACCTTTTCAAGGCCTGGTTCATTCGTCAGGGTGGTGTTCTCATCGGACCGATTCAGGGGTTTGAGGTACCCTCGGGTGCAGGGCCAGTCGTTCAAACGTGGGACACAATGGATTTTGACATGCCGGATGGGGAGGTCGAGGACGCGAGTCCGAGTTCTGGTGAGAAGGACCCTGATTCGCCGCCTGGATGTCAAGGTTGACCCGGTGTCGTTAGCCCGGGGTGTAGTGGAGCTATGGAGGAACTTTTGGAGGCCGTCTTGTTAATAGTTGGTAGTGTAGTAGTGTATCAGCAGTAGTATACCCCTGACCCGACCCGGTATGTTTTTGTGGGTCTTAGGGATCGGTCCAAAGATGGACTTGTGTAATAGATATTTTTCTTGTGAACTAATCAAGTTTATAAATAAAATGTTGTTGTTGTTGTTTGTTGTATCTCCTACTTATCTATCCCTATTGAATTACTGACTGGGGTTGTTGTTGCTTCCGCCTATGCCTAATTACAAGATAAAAATAAATGAGTCGATGATGTGCCTGGGATATCATCCTTTGACCTGACGTTCGGAAGGGATGTTCGCGCGCCCGGGGTTCGGAGTGTGACAATGTCCACTCTATGCTTTTTTTGGAGAAAAATTTCACACTTTAGACCCTAATTTGAAAGTTCCCCTAATAAATTGCGCCCTAAGCATTATTAAGGATTTCGAGATTTCTTTTTTTGAATTTTGCCGAAGTAGTGTTATTGAGAAATCATGACTAGCCTTAGTCTTAGTTATTTTATAGGTGCAGCTAGGGTGGCCTTACCTTGCATCTATGAAGAAGATGGATATTGATAGGTTCCACTTGCTTCTTGATGGATATTGATCACTTTCCTCCATCATTACCATAGGGCTGCCTGATCATTATCTTCAGGCATGCCCTTAGCTAGGGCTGGAAGGGATTTCCAGGTATCAAGGTGCAATTGTAACTCTGTTACCTCCCTTCACGGCGACACCCTTATGGAAGGTGTTATGCACGTTTTGTCTTCATATGTTATATCAAACAAATAGAATTGTACGTCCACTAAAGCCAAGAGACTATTAGCAATTAAAAATTTCAACAAAAAAGATAATCAAGACAGTTAAAGATTTTACACTTATAAAAGCAAAGAGGGTTTTAGCACTAAATATTAGACATAATATTTGCAAGAGACCAACAATGATCTCGCCAACTACTAGTGAAGTAGATGCGGAAGGGATATGTTGCCTTTCCTTGCTCAATTTGGCTTTATTAATTTTGATACTGATTATTGGACGAGATTTACATGTAATTGTTGTAAAATCTGGTCGACCAAACGCATAGTCATTAAAGACCCAACATCACGCCAAGTCTTGTGGTTAATTGGTACAATTAACAGGAGATTGCAACGTACTACATGACTTAAAATTACCAAGATTTGTACTGTATTTGTTTTGGAGTACCTACTTGCAAGGGGGAAGGGGATGGGGTGTTAACTTCTACTTTATTTTGGAATTTAAAAGAGAAAAGGGGAAAGGATGATGGATGCTCATTCAACTTTTGATAAAGTACATGGAGCCAATCTCACTCCGAACTTAATGTTTGGAGCTCATTTTGTTTCCTATTCCTTTTCTATCTTAGGTCTAGTAAGAACATTGCTGCTTGAAGGGTGATTGGCTTAGCTTGTGAAAGGAGTCTAGGCCACATGTCCAATACATGCTCATTGGATTCTGATTTCAGAAACAGCTTGTTTTTTAAAACAAAACAAAAAAAAGTAACGTAGGCTGATCTTGTCAGGGCAATGGTGCAAGATGGTCTTCATAAAATGGTTTGTCGCTCTTCCTTTTAGGTTACGCTAATTGTTGTGTGCTTTCTCTTGTTAAGTTACTTTAAGCAAGAATGTAGCTCGAGTCTAGCATCCTCACTTTGTAAGATTTGTGCTGTTGATTTAATTCCTTTTACACCTACATATGCGAGCTTTAATTTTCTAAAAGCTTGTAATCAGTGTTAAGATGTTATGCTGATACCAAGTCAGATAGTGGGCCAATCAAGTTGATAGGCATTGCATTTAGAGATGCAGTTGCAGAATTGTGTTTTTTTGTATTAAATATCGCTACAAGAACATTTATTTGATAAGGCCGATATCAAGTGCTAGCGTGCTAGGTTAACTAGCATGCACTCCCTATCAATCAATGCATACATTATTAATATTTTAATAATTTTCTTAATAATTTTACAACTCTCTTTAATTTTTTAAATTTTCTTATTCGAAAATGGGCTCCGAGCTGGGCTGTGGAGCCAGTTTCGACTAAGGACAAAACGCAGGCCTCCACAGACTGGGCCATAGGCCCATTAGGGCTACTACAAGGAGCCCACTTAAATGCACCCAAACTACTTCACAAAATTCAATACCGGCCCAAACAAAATTAAACCCGAAGCCATTTAACTAAGCGAGGCCCAGCTAACCAAACTACAACTAAAGCTCTATACTGAGAGCTAGCCCACTCTGTCGTCATCATCCTTCACCATTTTTCTCAAATGATCGTCTTCTCCCCATTCGGTTCTCTTCATCCGCCCCCAGAACATGAACTTATCAATCCTCAACATTTGCCAATCAAAGCTTCAACAACGATCCATATTAGACCGAAAATCACAGAATTCACCATTGACCAACACCAAATATCACAAGGAAATCAGAGAACAAAACACAGGGAAAACCGGCGTTACTCTCGGCCATACATCCAAATCTCAAGAAACAAGACAGACAAGGGTGAATTGAAACTACTAATCTTGATTTGAAGATGTTACGAGTGTAGTGACCAGATTCGAGAGGAAATTCCTCAAGTATGCAATTTTACGTGAATGGTTTCACAAATACATGACATTCGTTTCCAATTCGACTCACATATCTTAATCCAAATGGACGAGACAACATCTCCAAAGTCCAAACTACAAAACTAATCCTTAATCATGCTTCCTCTTTCGTTCAAGCCTAAACGTCAACTCATGCATGGATTCAGGTTTAACAGGATATGGAAGTAATGAATACAAGACACATAGCAGCAAAAGCACACTTGGATATTTGGCCTCGGCAATAACAGGATAGGAGGAAAATACGACTTCACTATCGATGAGATGAATATTCCTATCATGTCACATATGTAGATATAAATTTGGAACAAGCCAAAATCAGAGGCCGCTCTATCCAAACTTGGTTCGGGCAATTAAACAAATAGGTGGAGTGAATCTCGGCCAAAGGACTCAGGAATCGAATTTCAAGTACGGCTCATTCCAGAACGGTTTCAACCGACAAAGATTGGACTCAGATCATCAAAGTAGGCTCACAGTCACACAATGCCAATTTACGATATTCGCAGCCTTATTTCTCTGCCTATTTCTTGGCATATACAAGAGAAACCTAATCGTACCTTTGCTCAAAGTGAATATGCGCTTTCAGCCGATGAAATCAGCACTTGAAGCTCTCAGATTAGAGAAACAAACAGGGCTGAACAGGGAGATCTCGACGCGGCTCAGCAGTGGATGAACTGAGATGAAGACGATGAATAGAATTGGTAAGTAGGGTTCTGAGCAACTTAAAATAACAAAATCGAACAGAGATTTTCTTCGTCAGTTACGAATATTCCCCCTGTTTCCCAGGCGTCTCTCCCCTTTTGTGCGTGTTCTTTTCTTGGTTCGCAAGCCGAGCGAAGGAATCGCTTCTGAAGAAACCAATCTTCCTTCCATCCGTGATCTGCTCCTGAAATATCGATCGTCCCCAACGAACTGCTTCCAGCTTCTCGGTGAATATACAGGGCCGAACCAAGGAGAGGCGAACGGTGTCAAATTGGATGCATATGAGAAATTAGAATCTCTCTCAAAAGAGGATGATAAATTATGACCGACATTGTTATTAATATCTTCCAGATTCGTTTTGATTCGCCGCAGTGATCTTTGTACCTTTTATGTGAATATATATCGAATTTATGAACTTGAACTAGCCATGACATGCCACAAAAGAATAACATCGTGCCGATGATACCCAATTTATCTTTTATCAATTGGACTCTGAGATCGTCGTTTTTGGATCTACAGTGAGCCAAATTATTAAGGATCTCGAGGTATGTGTTCTTGCCCCCAAACACCTCCCACACAACTAGTTAGGAGCAAGGAAAGAAGAAATAGATGCTTAGTTGATGTTAGTAAGACTATTATATGATCGATACGTAGTCAACAACTATAGGATGTTCCCCACGCATACACAATTAAATCGGATATGGCCACATTACCTTTTTTTCTCTGTTGAATTGCCAATGATGGAGAGACGGGGAAAATGAAAACAATAGATGTGATGTACCGAAAATAAAGAGGTAAGAGCCCGTCCTCTTGCAGAGGAGGCAAAGCACACACTTGATGCTCCACTTCGTTGACACCTAAATTTTCACTCAAAAGGCTTTTTATTCATGAGAAAACTAGGAATCGAATTTGTTGGTGGCGATCCAATCGAGTCCCTAAACAAAAACACCTGCTTAGCTTAGTCCTGCATTCACATCTTTATTACATTTCTCTGCATTACATTTCTCTGCCTGGTATAACATATTTGCATCGAACAAAGCTTGCTTGCATCGAATGAAACAGACGCTCCGCCGTGAATGTCCTCTAAATCAGTCTGATAAACGGCCCGACATGTATGATGAGCTAGGATTCACAACTCCAACATTGTGGAAGCTCCCAGAACCCTGAAATTGCAGGATTTGGTCTTAACCCCACGAAGGCATGAGGTAGTCCTAACTCCATTGTTTTTGGGGTTGGATATGATTTGGATAAAGTTGATAGTGTTTTCAAGGATTATGAAATGGGAACGTGTTAGGTTCATTTAATGACAAACGGGGTGTACAAGAGGTGCCGCCTGTGCAGAGCCAATTTGAGTATGTATGGGTCTTGAAATAGGTGGGAGTAGTTAGCCAAAACATGCACGGGGAAAATTCAGAGCACGGTCGTGGAAAAATGGCGAGTATGCAGTCGTTCTTTGTCGGAATGCGTTGGGATTTTCGAGAGATCTCTACAACACTTGGTTCTTCAATCAGACCAAATGAATCTCGCATTAGAGATTCTTCGGGAATCGAACCTTTTGTACCCAATTCGTGGCTGGCCGATTGTTGGCCGGCTGCTGCTCCTGGTGTTTGCTAGATAAAAATCTGAACTTACGATTAATTCAATTGCGAGAGGCTACTAACGGTTTGTTGAATTGATCCAAGTGTCTATCCCCCTAAGTGCTTTTGCAACCTCAAACTACACTTAGAATCAAGGAACGAGCCATATGCCATTGGAAACTAGGTTCAAAACCGGTCAATCGGTCCTCGTGGTACCAAGTGCTTGATCATTTGAGTTTATATGGTCTTGAAACAGGCGAGAGTAGTTAGGCCAAAACATGCCGCGACGAATGGGGAAAATCAGAGCACGGTCGCGGAAAAGTGGTGAGTACACAATCGTTTTTTATTGTAATGCGTTGAGATTCTAAAGAGATCTTTACAATACTTGTTTCTTCAATCTGACCATATGAATCACGCATCAGAAATTCTTCAGCAATCTAACGTTTGGAATCCAATTCGTTGCTGGCTGGTCGTTGGCCGCTACTGCTCTTGGTTTTTGCTACGTAAAAATCCCTACTTTTGCTTCCAATCTTCTACTAACTGTTTGTTGATTTGATCCATGCCTCTATCCCTCTAAGTTCGCTTGCAACCTCAAACCAAAAACAAGGCACATTCTAGTTCGAGTGAGAATCCTCCTTGCTCGATCTCGATTCAGTGTTCCCGTTTGGTCTACTTTGCCAAATCCTTCAAGACGAATTTTATTTTAGTTCTTACATTTCCAATGGTAAAAATATGAACTTATGATTAATTCAATTGCCAGAGGCTACTAACGGCTTGTTGAATTGATCCAAGTGTCTATCCCCCTAAGTGCTTTTGCAACCTCGAGCTAAGAACCACGCATGATGCATCACATGAGCACGTTCTAATTTGAGTCAGAATCCTCATGTTTTAATTCCGATCCGTCATCTACCGTTGGTATACTTTCGATCGTTGTCATAAATTTTCTTGGTTTTGATCTTGATCGCGTTTTGTTCTAATTTGTTTCAATGAACATGTTTGAAAGATATAGTTATTTAAAAAAAAATTACTTCAGTTCAAGTTAGTTTGCATCTTGACGCTTCTACGTCCATTTTTTTTAGTGATTTTGTTAATAGTTAGTGCAAGGTCATCTTTCTCGGTCATATATTCACATAAGTGGTTTCCTCCCTGATGGTGGACTCCCTGACGGTGGAGAAGGATTCCATGTGTAACATTTCAATTCCACAAGTCATTTTCCATTGTCTGTAAACTATATAAAGATAAGTAAACCAGAAATAAGTGAAATGAAGAGGATATTGGAAATAAAAAACACATTGACATGTCACGTGTGTGAGTATATCCAAAAGATAAGTAAGATGATTCTTATTCCGTCTAAATTTTAATGTATCGATTCAGAACATCATCTCTCCCAAAACCGTGCATTTATGTGACGTCCCGGAATTTCAAGGCCTATTATATGAATAATATTGGACGGTTGGAATTGAGTGACATTTGTCGGACGCGGAATCTTTCGATCTGAGGATCGTTAGTCGTCGATCGAAGCGTAGATAATTATAGTTCGATTAGATTAGTCGCGCCGTAATTAGTCTTCGCCGTATTCCTTCGCGATTGCGTCGACCCTGAACCAAATATTCTGAACCAGTCCTAAATCGTCAGATTACCGAAATACCCTCAGATATTATTCATATACGCCAGAAATAATCATTACCGAATGACCGCGGGCCCCGCATCATTATTACAAAGTTAAGTCACTTTTTTTTACTTTTGGGTATTTACCAAAATGCCATTTGACCTTGGAAAAGACCAAAATGCCCCTCAAGAGCATTTTCTCTCTCTTCCATTTTCTCTCTCCTCTCTCTCTCTTCTTCCTCTTGCATTTCACGTTGGCTGCCCACCCCCTCCATCTTCTCCACTTGAACTTCATCATCTTCATCTTCTTCCTCAAGCCGCCGCCGCCCGCCGAGCCGCCGGCCGCCCGTCCCGCGCCCCGCCGCTCGCGCCCTAGCCCCGTCGCCGTGCGCTGTGTTCGCTGAAGCTCCGTCGTGCCGCTGGACCGAAGCCGCCGTCGCCCGGAGTTCCACGAGGCCAAACCCGAGAGCTCCGTTTTCCCGTTTTTCAGCGCGCGCCGGACTTGGAATCGCTCGTTTGAGCTCGTCCGGAGGGCGAATCGAGCTCCGTTTTCGCCTACGCGACCGTAAGATCAAGGACTACGAGGATCTGAGGATTGTTTGTCCAGGAAGTGGCTGGAATTTCGTGGGTTGGGTCAGAACAGAGGCTGGTCGTGGAGAACCGGCGAGTTCCGCCACAGCCGCTGCCCTTGCCCGTTCGCCATCGTCCGGTTGTCGTTTTGGAAATCCGACACCGTGGTTGCGTCCGGATCGACGAGGAGAGTCCGTAGGAGCGTCGCCGGAAAATTTTCCGCCGCCGCCGCCGCCGCTCACCGCTGGTCGCCGCCGACCGTCGCCGCCCGTTTAGGAGTGAGTTAATCCCTAATCCCTGATTAGGCCGTTAATTGCACTAATTAGATTAATTAATTAGTTACCGTAATTAGATTAAATAGTTACCACAGTTAATAGTTAGTTACCTGGGTTAGTTAGTTAACTATGGTTAGATTAGTTAGTTACCATAGTTAATTAATTAGTTACCATGGTAGAATAATTAACTGCTGTGGTTAGTTGAATTGACCGTGGTTAGGTGGAATAGTTACCATGGTTAATTGCATGTTGTTGTGCCTAGTTTGTGGCGTCCGATCGTGGATTGGACTGAGTGTTGATTGCGCATTAATTTGCTGAATGATCACACTAGGGTCGAAATGCCATATTAAATGGAAATTGATTATTTGCGTGATCGATTGTGAAGTTGAATGTGAAAATGGCCGTGGGCCAGATTTGAGTGTGAAAATGGCCGTGGGCCAGATTTGAGTGTGAAAATGGCCGTGGGCCAGTTTTGAATGTAAAAATGGCCGTTGGCCGAGTTTGATCATGAAAATGGCCGTTGGCCAAGTTTGAGCATGAAATTGGCCGTGGGCCAGGTTTGAGCATCAAAAATGAGATTTGGCTTGAGAGCCGGTTTTGAGCGCGAGGTCATGCAGTTGTTTCACCGTGTCGCCCTAACGTAACTGGGGGCACAGGCGATACCCTTGTTGGCATGGGTCGCCGCCTGATAAGTCTGTGTGCCGGCGACGTACAGTCCGGGATTCCACGGCTTATTGGTTGCCTGTCAGTCCGTGCCCGGCGACGGACCGTCCGGATAACACGGCTGATGAGATGCCGGTCGCAACTGGTGTTGGTCCGTAGTCCCTTCTGGAATATCCCTGGTGTGCTCGCCTTAGGGGTCTTGAGGGAGCCATCGGATGCCGTCGCTGTAACGTAGTAGGACGACGCCCGGTTAATCCGGAAGAGTACTAGCAGCGAGGCTGTGCTTTGGCGAGAGTGGGGTATCTCTTGGCCGGCTGACCGGAACGCGTTTGTTGCGTAATGCATGACCATTGCTGAGTGTTCTGGCTGATTGGTTGATGCGTTATTTATTCATTATTATGTTGTACCTGTCGCATGGCTCCAGGCGAGGTACGTTGCATGTGGTTGTTGTTCTGAAGTTGAGACTAAATCGATAGAATGGTTAGGTCGTGATCAACGTCCTAATTGGACTTAGGCGTTGACCCGCTGAGATTCATATCTCATGCGCTTTGGCTGATCGCCTTTCAGGTATTCGTGATGGCCGCGCAGGTTGAGCTTTGGAGGAGCTTTGGAGGCCGTGTTGTATATAGCTGGTAGTGTAGTAGTAGTTTATCGGCTAGTGCGCCCTGACCCGACCCGGTATCGTTTTGTGGGTCTAAGGGGATCGGTCCAAGAAGGACTTGTGTAAATTATGTTTGTATTGTGAACTAATCAAGCAAATAATGAAAAGGGTTTGTTGTTGTTTGTTGTAGTTCCTATTCTTTCTATCCCTGTTGTTCGTTGTCCGGGGTAGTATTCGCTTCCGCATGTGCTTAATTATAAGATAAAATAAATGGGTCGATGATCTGCCTGGGACATCATCCTTTGACCAGACGTTCGGAAGGGATGTTCGCGTTCCCGGGGTTCGGGGCGTGACAATTTACATAAGAGCTTTCCTCCCTAATTGTGCAGGAGGATTCCATGGATAACAAGCAGTGTAGCCTTTGGTGTGTTCCTCAAACCTACAAGGACCATTGGGCGAGATCTTCCAAACACACGGGTAACATTTATATTCGTCCGTCCTTTGCTTATATATATCAAACCTGTGAAATTGACCCGACCATGAAAAACTGCAAAAGAACAACGCCGTCCTCTAGAAATTGGGTGTGAATGGGAATTTCCATTCCCTCGTTATGTGATGGACCCCGAGATCATTGTTCTTGGATTTGTAAAGAACTGTTAGAGTAGTTCCGGCTGGCAAATCGTTCTGGATCACAACATGTGCCTTGCCCAAAAAATCTCATGCATAACTAGTTAGCAACAAAGAACAAATAAACATGAGCTTAGCTGATGAATTCATCGTTGAAGGATATCTTTGCTCCAATTTCAACTTCATTCAAGAATGGCGGATATCGGATGTCGCCAACTTGCCAGAATCGTATAACCTTTTCCATTTCTTTCATTTTCCTCTGGGATGAGATTTCCCATTGTACCTTTTACGCTTTTCCATGTTTTCATTGGGATCAGATTTTCCATATAAGATCAGCTCCAAATCAAGTTCAATATATTTTGCATTGATTGATTAAAGGACAGAAAATGAAAACAGTTAGACTCTTCCTGGAAAATGCTTAACTGACCGCACGCACCGTTAGGCAGAGTAATAGTGTAATCTGCACCCCACAGTTTCTCAAGGAAACCATATGACTTTTTTGTCGCACAGTGCTTGCTAAACAGGGCTACGTTGCCAGTAAGCTGGTTAACAAGCACTGTGTAAAGCACAGGCCGGCAACCATGAGCCGAAACTCCGATGACTCATCCCAGGCGCGGATCTCTACTATACGAGCCTACCCGAAAATAGCCAATAGAAGTTGACATGAAGTCTACCTTTCCCACTGCCACTCCCCAATTGTCAATCATATCTTTTTCTTCCCTGATGACGAGGAATACCCTTTATTTTATACGAGTTGAAGAATCTAATATTAATTTAGCTTTTTTGTTTATATATTATGTCACACCCCGAACCCCGGGCGCGCGACCATCCCTTCCAAACGTCAGGTCAAAGGATGATGTCCCAGGTAGATCATTGACCCATTTCTTTTTATCTTATAATTAAGCACACGCGGAAGCGAATAACAACCCCGGACAACAAACAACAAGGATAGATAAATAGGAAAGACAACAAACAACAACAAATCCTTTTTATTTATATGCTTGATTAGTTCACAATACAAACATAATTTACATAAGTCGTTCTTGGACCGATCCCCTTAAACCCACAAAAAGATACCGAGTCAGGTCAGGGCGTACTATAGCCGATACACTACTGCTACACTACCAGCTATAAACAAGACGACCAGCAAAAACTCCTCCACAGCTCCTTAAAACCCCCAGGCCAACAACACCGGGTCAACCCTGATAACCGGGCGGCGAATCTGGATCCTCCTCCTCCGAACTCTGATCTGGGTCCATGATCTCCCCGTCCGGCATCTCAGCATCCACCGTGTCCCAAGTCTGGACGATTGGACCCGCACCCAGGGGTACATCAAACCCCCGAATCGGTCCTATGGGAACACCAGCTTGACGCACGAACCAGGCCTTAAAGAGGTGTGCCACATAGTGCGGCAACCCGTCGTCGACCCAGACTGTCGTGACATGCTGTTCCCACACGTACTCAGAATTGGCGACACGACGACGATGAAGTACTGTCGTTAGAAAGGCGATCAGCCAAGCGCATGAGATACAAATCTCAGCGGGTCAACGCCTAAGTCCGATTAGGACGTTGATTCACGCAAACAATCTAACAGTTCTAGCGAATTAAACCCAACATCAGCAAGGCAACCACATGCAACGTACCTCGCCTTGAGCCATGCGACAGATATAACATAACAATAAATAAACAACCATAAGTCACTCAACCAGAACACTCAGCAATATTCATGCATTATGCAACACACGTGTTCTAGTCATCACGGCCAAGAGATACCCCACTCTCGCCAAAGCATAGCCTCGCTGCTAGTACTCTTCCGGATTAACCGGGCGTCGTCCCACAACGTTTACAGCGATGGCATCCGATGGCTCCCTCAAATTCCCTAAGGCGAGCACACCAGGAATAATTCCAGGAGGGACTACGGACCAACACAAGTTGCGATCGGCATCTCATCAGCCGTGTTATCCGGACGGTCCGTCGCCGGCACGGACTGACAGGCAACCAATAAGCCGTGGAATCCCGGACGGTACGTCGCCCGCACACAGACTTATCAGGCAGCGACCCATGCCAACAAGGGTATCACCCGTGCCCCCAGTTACGTTAGGGAGACACAATTAAAACATGCATGACCTCGCATTTTCTCACCGGCTCTCAAGCCAAATATCATTTTTATGCAACCACACTCACATCATGCTCAAACCTGGCCCACGGCCAATTTCATGCTCAAACCTCGGCTCAAAATCACAATTGGTCACGCGAATATTCAATTTCAATTTAATATGGCCTATCGACACTAGTGTGATCATTCAGCATTTAATGCGCAATCAACACTCAGTCCGATCCACGATCAGACACCACAATTAATCGGGCACAAAACAACAGGTAATTAACCATGGTAACTATTCCACCTAACTAAGGTTAATTCAACTAACCACATCAGTTAATTAATCTACCACAATAATTATTCACTAACTATGGTAACTATTTAATCTAACCACAGTTAACTATCTAACCACGGTAATTATCTATTAACTGCGGTAACTAACAAATTAATTACGGTAATTCACTAATTAACCTACTAAGTGCAATTAATAGCCTAATCTGGGATTAGGGGTTAACTCACTAATTAACTAGCGGCGACCGGCGAAGGGCGGCGGTGGCGGCGGCTTCCGGCGGCGGTGAACTTTCCGGCGGCGGTTCCTACGGACTCGTCTCGTCGATTCGGACGCAACCACGGTGTTGGATTTCCAAAACGACACCCGGACGATGACGAACGGCGGCTAAACAACGACAACGAAGCTCAACGAGTGGGCGGCAAGCTCGGCGGAGCTTCGGCCAAGGTTCGGCGGCTCCTCGGTGGCTCCGGCGGGGCTTGGCAAGCGACGGCGAGGCTTGGACTGTGACGTCCCGGAATTTCAAGGCTTATTATATGAATAATATTGGACGGTTGGAATTGAGTGACATTTGTCGGACGCGGAATCATTCGATCTGAAGTTCGTTAATCATCGATCGAAGCGTAGATAATTATAGTTCGATTAGATTAGTCGCGCCGTAATTAGTCTTCGCCGTATTCCTTCGCGCTTGCGTCGACCCTGAGCCAAATATTCTGAACCAGTCCTAAAATCGTCAGATTACCGAAATACCCTCAGATATTATTCATTTACGCCAGAAACAATTAATACCGAATGACCGCGGGCCCCGCATCATTAAATGCCAGGTCATATCACCTTTTTGACTTTTGGGTATTTACCAAATTGCCATTGGACCATTGAAAAGTCCATTTTGCCCTTCAAGAACACTTTTCTCTCTCCTCTCTCTCTCTCTCTTCCCTTTCTCTCTCTTCCCTCTTGGCTTTTCACGTTGGCAGCACCTCCATCGCCATTTCCATCTCCAATCTTCATCTTCTTCATCTTCATCTTGTGTTCGTCGTCGCCGTGGACCGCCGCCGCCGCCCGCCGAGCCGCCGAGCCGCCGGCCGCCCGTCCCGCGCCCCGCCTAGCCCTCGCCGTCGCCGTGCCGCCCCTGTTCAGCCGCTGCCGCCTCTGTTTGGCTGCTGTCCAAGCGCCGCCGAGCCTCGCCGTCGACCGCCGAGCTTCACCGGAGCAACCTAGGACCCGCCGAACCTTGGCCGAAGCTCCGCCGAGCTTGCCGGCCGCTCGTTGAGCTCCGTTTCGGCCGTTTGGCCGTTTTCCAGCCGCCGTTCGTCGTCGTCCGGTTGTCGTTTTGGAAATCCGACACCGTGGTTGTGTCCGGATCGACGAGGAGAGTCCGTAGGAGCGTCGCCGGAAAATTTGCCGCCGCCGCCGCTCGCCGCCGGTCGCCGCCGACCGTCGCCGCCCGTTTAGGAGTGAGTTAACCCCTAATCCCTGATTAGGCCGTTAATTGCACTAGTTAGATTAATTAATTAGTTACCGTAATTAGATTAATTAGTTACCGCAGTTAATAGATAGTTACTTGGGTTAGTTAGTTAACTGTGGTTAGATTAATTGGTTACTATAGTTAAATTAAATAGTAACCGTGGTAGATTAGTTAACTGCTGTGGTTAGTTGAATTAACTATGGTTAGGTGGAATAGTTACCATGGTTAATTGCATGTTGTTGTGCCTAGTTTGTGGCGTCCAATCGTGGATTGGACTGAGTGTTGATTGCGCATTAATTTGCTGAATGATCACACTAGGGTCGAAATGCCATATTAAATGGAAATTGATTATTCGCGTGATCGATTGTGAATTCGAGTGTGAAAATGGCCGTGGGCCAGATTTGAGTGTGAAAATGGCCGTGGGCCAGTTTTGAATGTAAAAATGGCCGTTGGCCGAGTTTGAGCATGAAAATGGCCGTTGGCCAAGTTTGAGCATTAAATTGGCCGTGGGCCAGGTTTGAGCATCAAAAATGAGATTTGGCTTGAGAGCCGGTTTTGAGCGCGAGGTCATGCAGTTGTTTCACCGTGTCGCCCTAACGTAACTGGGGGCACAGGCGATACCCTTGTTGGCATGGGTCGCCGCCTGATAAGTCTGTGTGCCGGCGACGTACAGTCCGGGATTCCACGGCTTATTGGTTGCCTGTCAGTCCGTGCCCGGCGACGGACCGTCCGGATTTCACGGCTGATGAGATGCCGGTCGCAACAGTGTTGGTCCGTAGTCCCTTCTGGAATATCCCTGGTGTGCTCGCCTTAGGGGTCTTGAGGGAGCCATTGGATGCCGTCGCTGTAACGTAGTAGGACGACGCCCGGTTGATCCGGAAGAGTACTAGCAGCGAGGCTGTACTTTGGCGAGAGTGGGGTATCTCTTGACCGGCTGACCGGAACGCGTTTGTTGCATAATGCATGACCATTGCTGAGTGTTCTGGCTGATTGGTTGATGCATTGTTTATTCATTATTATATTGTACCTGTCGCATGGCTCCAGGCGAGGTACGTTGCATGTGGTTGTTGTTCTGAGGTTGAGACTAGATCGATAGAATGGTTAGGCCGTGATCAACGTCCTAATCGGACTTAGGCGTTGACCCGCTGAGATTCATATCTCATGCGCTTTGGCTGATCGCCTTTCAGGTCTTCGTGATGGCCGCGCGGGTTGAGCAGTGGAGGAGCTTTGGAGGCCGTGTTGTGTATAGCTGGTAGTATGTGTGTAGCGTATCGGCTAGTGCGCCCTGACCCGACCCGGTATCTTTTTGTGGGTCTAAAGGGATCGGTCCAAGAAGGACTTGTGTAAATTATGTGTGTATCATGAACTAATCAAGCAAGTAATGAAAAGGGTTTGTTGTTGTTTGTTGTAGTTCCTATTCTTTCTATCCCTGTCTTTGTTGTCCGGGGTTGTGTTCGCTTCCGTATGTGCTTAATTATAAGATAAAAGAAATGGGTCGATGATTCGCCTGGGACATCATCCTTTGACCAGACGTTTGGCATGGATGGTTGCGCGCCCGGGGACTCGGGGCGTGACATCCCCGTTTTGGTATCAGAGCATGATTTGTGGAGTGACAAGGTGCGCTGGGTTTGGGATAGTTAGTAGGAATTAAACCCTGTGCTTGTTTGTGCTGTTTGCTTGTTGTTTGGTAGTAGACCTGAGTTCTCATTACGTGTTGCTTTGGGCGAGCAGGAGTCCTTACGGTCCTGCGGATGAGCAACCGTAGCCAGAGAGTGCCCCGAGGTAGGGCAACTCAGGTGGATCCCGATATGGAGAGGGATCGTGTTCCGGGAGTACCCACGGAAAGGGTAGCTCCAGTTATTCCGGAAGCGGTTGAGAACCGCGTTCCTGTTGATCACAGAGGCAGAGGAAGGGCCGCCCGAGCAAGACCCCGAGTGGGTAGAGTGGATGAACCAGAAGTGCCTAGAGAAGGGGCAGTGCATGCAGATCCTAGAGTGGACGGGATCCTGCAAGCGTTGGAAACCATGGGTAACCTGATGGGGCAGCAGATGAGGAACCAAGCTGCAGCTGTCATTCCACAGGAGGGTCCGTTAGCTGAAGACGGGATCCGCAGGCCCCAGACTCACATATTGGTGGAGCAGTTTACGAAGCTTCAGCCGCCGAGGTTTTCGGGAACTGGTGACCCGGAAGCTGCCACCTCTTGGATGGAGGATTTGGAAAAGGCCTTTGCCTTGTTAGGATGTTCTGAGGAAGAGAAGGTAACGCTGGCTGTCTACCAACTGCAGGGTAACGCTAGCTCGTGGTGGAAGGCCACGCAAGGGAGTGTGTTTCCCGAGGGTGCGATCCCGGAGTGGGGTGCCTTCGCGGAAGCCTTCAACGGAAAGTACCTCTCAGATTGCGCGCGAGAGCAGAAGATGGACGAGTTTCTGCATCTTCGTCAGTATCAGTTGTCGGTGGACCAATATGAGGCAAAGTTTGCCGAGTTGTCCAAGTATGCACCAAGGATGGTGGAGAACCCTGAGGATAGGGCGAGGAGGTTCAGAAACGGGTTGAAGCCGGAGATCAAAAGTGTGTTGGTGCCGTTCAGCCTGAAGAACTACAATGAGCTATATGAGAAAGCTCAGTTGGTGGAAAGGGACATTGCTGAAAGGGCAACCGCATCTGGATCGCGGTTCGCTCCTGTGGTGAGAGATAACCGAAGGTTCGGTAAAGGACCGATGATGGGTAATAGGAACCCCATCCCGCCTAATAAGAGGAACTTTGTTGGGAAGTCGACGTTCCGTCCCGACGTCGTGTGCTCGTTTTGTCGTCAGAAGCATGGGCCTGGTCCATGCCCAAGGAGATCGGGTACCTGCTTTGGTTATGGCAAGTATGGCCACCAAGTCAAAGATTGTCCTCAGAGACAGATGGGAGGACAGATGCAACAAGGAGGTCAGATGCGAGGGAATTTTCCGCAGAACTTTCAGAACCGACCGCCAGTGCAAGGGAGGGTGTATGCTATCACCCGGGAAGAGGCGAAGGACTCGCCGACCGTTTCAGGTACGGTCTTATTGCATAACCAAGTAGCTTATGCATTGTTTGATTCAGGAGCTTCCCACTCCTTTGTTGCTGCTCAGTTTGTTAAGCTAGCTGGCATGAGTATAGAACTGTTGAGATCAACTGTTAGGATATCTACACCGCTTAAGGATAATGTTGTGGCTGCAGTAGGATGTCCTGATTGTAGACTGGTTGTAGATGGTCATGAGGGAAGGATAAATCTGATTGTGCTAGCTATGTTTGATTTCGATTTGATTGTTGGTATGGATTGGCTCACTGAGCAAAGAGCTGTTTTGGATTGTCATAGTAAGACTATCTTGTTTAACCCATTGAATGGGGTTAGTTTCAAGTTTGTTGGAAATCGAGGGGGAACCTCGATCCCCTTAGTTTCGTCATTGGAAGCGACTCGGTTGTTGGACGGAGGTTGCCAAGGTTATTTGGCGTCTGTTGTTGATGTGTTGGCTGAGGAGTTAAGGCTGGAGGATATTGCTGTTGTAAGGGAATTTCCTGATGTTTTTCCGAAGGAGTTGCCTGGATTGCCACCGGAAAGGGAGATAGAGTTCGTGGTTGAGTTAGCCCCTGGTACGGAGCCAATCTCAAAAGCACCGTATCGGATGGCGTTGTCGGAACTCAAGGAACTGAAGGTACAGATGCAGGAGTTGTTGGATAAAGGATATATCCGTCCAAGTGCATCTCCATGGGGAGCGCCCGTTTTGTTTGTGAGGAAGAAGGATGGATCACTTCGTCTGTGCATCGACTACCGTCAGCTTAACCAGGTGACAGTCAAGAACAAGTACCCGTTGCCAAGGATTGATGATTTGTTTGACCAACTTCAAGGAGCTTCGGTGTTCTCCAAGATCGATCTACGGACGGGATACCATCAGCTAAAGATCAAGAGGGAGGATGTACCGAAGACAGCGTTTAGGACGCGCTATGGTCACTATGAATTCACAGTGATGCCTTTTGGTCTAACAAATGCTCCAGCTGCTTTCATGGACTTGATGAATAGGGTATTCAGTGAGTATTTGGACAAATTCGTCATAGTGTTCATTGACGACATTTTGGTATACTCTAAGAGCCCCGAGGAACATGAGCAACACTTGAGGACAGTGTTAGAGACTCTTCGGAAACACCAGTTGTTTGCTAAGTTTAGCAAATGCGAGTTTTGGCTAGCTCGCGTAGCCTTCCTTGGTCACATCATTTCTGGAGAAGGGATATCGGTAGATCCAACCAAGATTGAAGCGGTCATGGATTGGCCGAGACCGACGTCAGTGACAGAAGTTCGGAGCTTCTTGGGTTTAGCAGGCTACTACAGACGTTTCGTGGAAAGGTTCTCCGCGATAGCTTCGCCGTTGACACGTCTGTTGAAGAAGGACGAAAGATTCGAGTGGACAGACAAGTGTGAGCGTAGTTTCCGAGAGCTTAAGCAGAAGCTAACTACGGCTCCTGTTTTGACAATACCGTCTGGTCCTGGAGGATATGAGATTTACAGCGATGCTTCCTTCAAAGGACTAGGCTGTGTGCTTATGCAACATGGGAAAGTAGTTGCGTATGCTTCTCGTCAGTTGAGACCGCACGAGTTGAATTACCCGACACACGATCTGGAGTTAGCAGCAATCGTGTTTGCCCTCAAGATCTGGAGACATTACCTGGTAGGAGAAAGATTCCAAGTCTACACCGATCATCAGAGTTTGAAGTATCTGTTCTCTCAGAAGGAGTTGAACATGAGGCAGCGCCGTTGGATGGAACTTCTTAAGGATTACGACTGCGAGATCTTGTACCATCCGGGAAAGGCTAACAAAGTTGCTTATGCGCTGAGTCGGAAGTCAGCGATTGCCCAGTTGATGGTCCGGGAGTGGCATCTTCTGGAGGAGGTGCGAGATTCAAAGTTTAAGTTGGAGGTAGGTCGTCTATCGAGTTTGATGGCTACATTGAGGATTGAGCCGGAGGTGCAAGCGAGGATTAAGACATTGCAATCAACGGATCCTGCCATTCAGAAAGTCCTTCAAGAGGGCTCAGAGAAGAGGAAAGAAGATTTTCAGGTAGCTGAGGATGGAATATTAAAGTTCAGAGGACGTTTGTGTGTGCCGGCTGATGAGAGTCTTAGGGAAGAAATCTTGTCGGAGGCACATCGTAGCAGCTACAGTATTCATCCGGGTAGTACGAAGATGTACCAGAATCTAAAGCAGTATTATTGGTGGAGTGGCATGAAGACAGACATAGCCAAGCATGTGGCGAAATGTCTAATATGCCAGCAGGTCAAAGCTCAGCATTATAAGCCTGGAGGATTGTTACAGCCGCTTGAGATTCCAGAATGGAAGTGGGAACACATCACGATGGACTTCGTGACAAGTTTGCCGAGGAGCCAAAGGGGCAATAATTCAATTTGGGTCATAGTGGATAGATTGACGAAGTCAGCACATTTCATCCCAGTGAGGAAAGACTTCGCTTTGGACAGGTTGGCAGATTTGTATGTACGTCTGATCGTACGTCTGCACGATGTACCAGTGACGATCACGTCGGATCGTGATCCCAAGTTCACGTCTACCTTTTGGAAAAGTTTGCAGACTGCGTTGGGAACAAAGCTGCAATTCAGTACGGCCTATCATCCGCAGACGGATGGCCAGTCTGAAAGGACGATTCAGACGCTTGAGGATATGTTGCGGGCATGTGTATTGGATTTCAAAGGCAACTGGGAAGGACAACTTCATTTGGTTGAATTCGCCTACAACAACAGCTATCAGCAGAGTATCAAGATGGCGCCTTTTGAAGCATTGTATGGCAGGCCTTGTAGGACACCAGTCTGTTGGGACGAGGTAGGTGAAAGGAAAATCACCGGTCCTGAGTTAGTACAGCAGTCATTGGACACAGTGAAAATCATCAGAGAAAGACTGAGAACAGCCCAGAGCCGTCAGAAGAGTTATGCCGACAAAAGACGCAGACCATTGGAGTTTCAAGTCGGTGATCATGTCTTTCTAAAGGTGTCGCCTATGAGAGGGATATCTCGTTTCGGCAAGAAAGGAAAGTTAAGCCCGAGGTACGTTGGGCCGTTCGAGATCTTAGAGCGGATTGGAAATCTGGCTTATCGTCTCGCGTTGCCACCGAGACTTGCTCAGGTACATGACGTATTCCATGTATCTATGTTAAGGAAGTACGAGCCGGATCCAGCTCACGTCTTGAGTTTTGAAGAGATTGAAGTGGATGAGCGTGTATCGTATGTGGAACGTCCGGTGAGGATCGAAGACCGGAAAGAGCAAGTTCTGAGAAACAAGACAATTCCATTGGTGAAGGTTGTTTGGCAACACCATGGAACCGAGGGAGCGACGTGGGAAAGTGAAGAATCGATGAGGAGTAGGTTTCCTTTTCTTTTTGAGGTGATGTAATATTTTAATTTCGGGGACGAAATTTCCCCAAGGGGGGAAGAGTTGAGATGTCCCGGAATTTCAAGGCTTATTATATGAATAATATTGGACGGTTGGAATTGAGTGACATTTGTCGGACGCGGAATCATTCGATCTGAAGTTCGTTAGTCGTCGATCGAAGCGTAGATAATTATAGTTCGATTAGATTAGTCGCGCCGTAATTAGTCTTCGCCGTATTCCTTTGCGCTTGTGTCGACCCTGAGCCAAATATTCTGAACCAGTCCTAAAATCGTCAGATTACCGAAATACCCTCAGATATTATTCATATACGCCAGAAACAATTAATACCGAATGACCGCGGGCCCCGCATCATTAAATGCCAAGTCATATCACCTTTTTGACTTTTGGGTATTTACCAAATTGCCATTGGACCATTGAAAAGTCCATTTTGCCCTTCAAGAACACTTTTCTCTCTCCTTTCTCTCTCTCTTCCCTTTCTCTCTCTTCCCTCTTGGTTTTTCACGTTGGCAACACCTCCATCGCCATTTCCATCTCCAATCTTCATCTTCTTCATCTTCATCTTGTGTTCGTCGTCGCCGTGGACCGCCGCCGCCGCCCGCCGAGCCGCCGGCCGCCCGTCCCGCGCCCCGCCTTGCCCTCGCCGTCGCCATGCCGCCCCAGTTCAGCCGCTGCCGCCTCTGTTTGGCTGCTGTCCAAGCGCCGCCGAGCCTCGCCATCGACCGCCGAGCTTCACCGGAGCAACCTAGGACCCGCCGGACCTTGGCCGAAGCTCCGCCGAGCTTGCCAGCCGCTCGTTGAGCTCTGTTTCCGCCGTTTGGCCATTTTCCAGCCGCCGTTCGTCGTCGTCCGGTTGTCGTTTTGGAAATCCGACACCGTGGTTGCGTCCGGATCGACGAGGAGAGTCCGTAGGAGCGTCGCCGGAAAATTTGCCGCCGCCGCCTCCGTCGCCGCCGTCGCCGCCGCCGCCGCCGGTCGCCGCCGACCGTCGCCGCCCGTTTAGGAGTGAGTTAACCCCTAATCCCTGATTAGGCCGTTAATTGCACTAGTTAGATTAATTAATTAGTTACCGTAATTAGATTAATTAGTTACCGCAGTTAATAGATAGTTACTTGGGTTAGTTAGTTAACTGTGGTTAGATTAATTGGTTACTATAGTTAAATTAAATAGTAACCGTGGTAGATTAGTTAACTGCTGTGGTTAGTTGAATTAACTATGGTTAGGTGGAATAGTTACCATGGTTAATTGCATGTTGTTGTGCCTAGTTTGTGGCGTCCAATCGTGGATTGGACTGAGTGTTGATTGCGCATTAATTTGCTGAATGATCACACTAGGGTCGAAATGCCATATTAAATGGAAATTGATTATTCGCGTGATCGATTGTGAATTCGAGTGTGAAAATGGCCGTGAGCCAGATTTGAGTGTGAAAATGGCCGTGGGCCAGTTTTGAATGTAAAAATGGCCGTTGGCCGAGTTTGAGCATGAAAATGGCCATTGGCCAAGTTTGAGCATTAAATTGGCCGTGGGCCAGGTTTGAGCATCAAAAATGAGATTTGGCTTGAGAGCCGATTTTGAGCGCGAGGTCATGCAGTTGTTTCACCGTGTCGCCCTAACGTAACTGGGGGCACAGGCGATACCCTTGTTGGCATGGGTCGCCGCCTGATAAGTCTGTGTGCCGGCGACGTACAGTCCGGGATTCCACGGCTTATTGGTTGCCTGTCAGTCCGTGCCCGGCGACGGACCGTCCGGATTTCACGGCTGATGAGATGCCGGTCGCAACAGTGTTGGTCCGTAGTCCCTTCTGGAATATCCCTGGTGTGCTCGCCTTAGGGGTCTTGAGGGAGCCATCGGATGCCGTCGCTGTAACGTAGTAGGACGACGCCCGGTTGATCCGGAAGAGTACTAGCAGCGAGGCTGTACTTTGGCGAGAGTGTGGTATCTCTTGGCCGGCTGACCGGAACGCGTTTGTTGCATAATGCATGACCATTGCTGAGTGTTCTGGCTGATTGGTTAATGCATTGTTTATTCATTATTATATTGTACCTGTCGCATGGCTCCAGGCGAGGTACGTTGCATGTGGTTGTTGTTCTGAGGTTGAGACTAGATCGATAGAATGGTTAGGCCGTGATCAACGTCCTAATCGGACTTAGGCGTTGACCCGCTGAGATTCATATCTCATGCGCTTTGGCTGATCGCCTTTCAGGTCTTCGTGATGGCCGCGCGGGTTGAGCAGTGGAGGAGCTTTGGAGGCCGTGTTGTGTATAGCTGGTAGTATGTGTGTAGCGTATCGGCTAGTGCGCCCTGACCCGACCCGGTATCTTTTTGTGGGTCTAAAGGGATCGGTCCAAGAAGGACTTGTGTAAATTATGTGTGTATCGTGAACTAATCAAGCAAGTAATGAAAAGGGCTTGTTGTTGTTTGTTGTAGTTCCTATTCTTTCTATCCCTGTCTTTGTTGTCCGGGGTTGTGTTCGCTTCCGCATGTGCTTAATTATAAGATAAAAGAAATGGGTCGATGATTCGCTTGGGACATCATCCTTTGACCAGACGTTTGGCAAGGATGGTTGCGCGCCCGGGGACTCGGGGCGTGACATGGACAGCGGCTAAACAGGGGCTGGACAGCGGCGGCAAGGACGGCATGGGGCTCGGTTGGGCGCGGCATGCGGCGGCGGGAGGGTGGCCGGCGGTCGACGGCGGCGGTGGAGCGGCGGTTCAAGCCAAGAAGATGAAGATGAGATGATGAAGATGGTGGAAATGGGGTGAAGATGGGCTGCCGTGCGTAGAATGGAGAGGAAGGAGGAGAGAGAGAGGAGAGAGAAAAGGGAAGAGAGAGAAAATTGGTCTTAGGGGCATTTTGGTCATTTCCTTGGTCCAATGGCAAACTTGTAATTTCACAATAGTCAAAAAGGTTGATTTGACTTGGCATTTAAGAGGCGGGGCTCACGGTCATTTGGTATTAATTGTTTCTGGCGTATATGAATAATATCTGAGGGTATTTCGGTAATCTAACGATTTGGGACTGGTTCAGAATATTTGGTTCAGGGTTGGCTCGGGCGCAAAGGAATTCGGCGAGACTAAATTACGGCACGACTAATCTAATTGAATTACAATTAACTACGCTTCAATCGACGACCAGCGTCCTCCAGATTGAACGATTCCTGCGTCCGACAAATGTCACTAAAATCCAACAGTCCAATATTATTCATATAATATGCCTTGAAATTTCGGGACGTCACATATTATAAGATGTATGAGATTATAAGAGTTAAACTCTATACTCATTTAATCGTAGTGTACATGATCAGAAAACGTTGAACGAATTGACAGTCCACAATTTATATTCTCCGTGTACCTGATATTTACTTTTCTCATTTATCAATTCTTAGATATTATTATTCCTTTTCTCTAAAATTATGTGATATGAAATAAAACACATTTCAAACTAGTCAGGGTAAGAATTCCCATATCACCGTTTGCTTTTCCATCTTACCCTTTTTTTTCTTGTTCCTTTTTATTTTTGGGATAAGAATTGCCATATTACCTTTTATTTTAGGTAATTCCATATATTGACGTCGCACAAAAGAATTTCTATCTTGTACGCCGCAGCAAGATCCCTATATGCAGACAGTATATGTTGAAAATTTGCACATATATATGAGTGTATATTTCTTTAATTATAACAAAGGTGACTCTTATTCTATCTAAATTGTAATCATATCAATTCACAAGATCATCTTTCTCTGTCATATATTCACATAAGAGGTTTCCTCCCTAATGGTGGAGGAGGATTCCATGTGTAACATTTATCATACACTGGGGTGGGTCCATCAACCATACAAGGACGATCGGGCCGGATCCTCCAAATACACGGGTTGCAATCTCTCTGGTCCCTGCCTTGGACATATATGTCAAACCAATGTAATTGACCTGGCCATGAAAAGCTGCAAAAGAACAACGTCGTCCCCTAGAAACTGGGTTTGAATGAGAATTCCCAGCTGCTCGTTATGTAGTGGACTCCGAAATCGTCGTCCTTGGATTTGCAATGAACTGTTGGAGTAGTTCCTGCCGACAAATGGTTCTTGATCACAACATCTGTCTGGCCACAAACATCTCCTGCATAACTAGTTAGTAGCAAAGAACAAATAAACATGAGCTTAGCTGATGAATTCATCGTTGAGGGGTATCTCTTTATGAAAACAAGTTTTGAAACATGATGATGGCTCTGTATATTGACTTGTGAGAGATGAGATAATCCCATGTTTTTTCCTTATATACATTGCAGATACCGCACCGATTATTGATTTCATCGATTGAAAAATCTTTGGGATGCTAATGACTGCTTTCGGTTTTGCACGCAAGATGGGATGTCAAACTGATCTCTCATTGCTACTCTATATGATTTTTTTGAGTCTCATTAATGTGATCTCTCTCAATTTGATAGTCAAAACTTTTCTCGTCGAATTTTCCATCGTTCTACCAAAACAGAGGTCATTATTTATAATACATATAGTAGCTTATATTATATTAAATTGCTTGAAAATATTTTCATATTAAAATCTTGTACCGGATCCTAAAGTAATAATGATATGTGAATATCGAGTATGCAGATATTTTATTGGAATAAGATAGTATAGATCAACGTATCAAGATGAAACTCTTTTTGGTAATACTCTCGGCATTCAATCATATGGAGGAAAAAAAAATCGAATAGCATGAGCTAGTGGAACATTTGTGACGTCCTGAAATTTCAAGACTTATTAAATGAATAATATTGGACCTTTGGAAATTGAGTAACATTTATCAGACGCGGAATTGTTTGACCTGGAAGACTTTGATCAACGACTGAAGCGTTGATAATTATAGTTCGTTTAGTTTCTTCGCGTCGTAGATTCTTCCGTCGTATTCCTTCGCGCCCGAGCTCAACCCTGAACCAAATGTCCAACCAGTCCTAAATTAGTAAATGACCAAAACGCCCTTCGATATTATGCGTATAAGCCGAACGCCATAAATGCAAGGTAAATATCCATATTTACTTTTTTGACTTTCTTACCTTTGGCTAAAATTACCAAAATACCCCTTCTCTCTCTCTCTCTCTTGCCGTGGACAGCCCCCCCCCCTCACACCATCTGCTGTGACCCTCATCTCTCACTCACCTCACGTTCATTTCCATCTTCATCTTCATCCATCGCCGTTCGTCGCTTGCCGCCACCGCCGCCGCAGCCAACCGCAGCCACCGCTGTGTGCTGTGCATCGTTGTCGTGTTGTCTATTGAACCGCCGAGCTGAACCATCGTCTGCCGAGCCCCAAACCCGAGAGCCCGTCATTCCCATTTTTCTGCGTGCGCCCGAGGGGAAATCGCTTGTTCTATCTCGTCCGAAGGACGAATCGAGCCCCGTTTTCTCCTGTACGACCGTAAGACCTTGGGCTACATAGATCTAAGGACGGATCGGCCATGAAGTTGCTGGATTTTTGTGGGTTGAATTGAACAGAGGCTGGTCGTTGGGGAAACGGCAAGATTCGCTTCGATTCAAGCTCCGCCGTCGTCGTATTCGAGTCCGAAGCGTTGAGAAGAGTCCGTAGACCCGTCGCCAGAGTTTTTCGCCATCGCCACCACTCACCGCGGATCGCCGCCAATCGTCTCCGCCAGTTTATCGAGTGAGTTAACCCCTAATCCCTGATTAGGCCGTTAATTGCACTTATGATTAGTTTAATTAGTTACCGTAGTTAATTAGATAGTTACCGTGGTTAGAATAGTTACTATGGTTAGGTTAATTATTTACTATGGTTAATAGATAGTTACAGTGGTAGAATGAATACTTACTGTGGTTAAATGGAATTACTGTGGTTAGGTGGAATAGTTACCATGGGTAATCGCTTGCTTTATGGTAGATTGACGTGACTAATTTATATCTGTTGGAGAGATAAATAGTCCGGGTACGGATATTTATCGGCTGTTAAATAGTGAATGTTTGATCACTGATTGATTGACTGGTTGTTGGCTTGAGTATGGACTGCGCATTTTGCTTTATGGTCCCACTTGTTTTATGATGCTATGTTTAAATGAATTTTTAAACGCCATTGTGACCAACTGTGGCTTTGAGTACGAAAATGGCCGAGGTCCGAGTTGAGCATAAAAATGGCCGTGAGCCGAGTTTTGAGCATAATTGAGTTTGCATTGGCTAAATGCGAAGATAAGAATTGGCCTGGTTGCCTGTGTTATTGTGTGGTCACACGATGGTTAAACGTTACCCTAAGGTAACTAGGGACGTAGATGGTACCCGTGATAACTCAGATCCGTTGCCTAATAAGTTCATGCTGGCGGGAGTTTGGAATCCCATGACTTATCGGAAGCCTGACAATTCGTACCGGCGGGAGTTCGGCATACTATGACTGTTTCAGAAGCCGGTCGCAGCTAGTGATGGGCCGAAGTCCAAATTGGAATCCTAATATACTTCCCTTTGGGGTCCTGAGGGGACTATTAGTTGCCGTCGCCATGAACGTTGTGAGACGACGTCCGGTACAACTGGAAGAGTACTAGCAGTGAGGCTGTACTATGGCGAGAGTGGGGTGACTCTTGCGTTAATAACCGGAACACGCATGTTGCATAGTGCCTGAGTGCCTGAATGACTGACGTGTGTTCTGGTTGTGTATAGTGAACTGTTGTGATTTATTGTCATGAGATATTTGTTGTGTGGCTCAAGGCAATGTGAGTTGCATGTGGTTGTTTATTGGCCGTTGGGCCGTGTCCTGTATTGTTATGTGCTGCTTGAGTAGGTCGCTTGGGTGAATCAATGTCCTAGTCGGACTTAGGCGTTGACCCATTGAGATTTATATCTCATTTGTTGTAGTTAACCGTTTTGCAGGTCCGTAGTGATGGCGTTCAGTGAGCTTGCGTGGACGTGGAGGTCCTTTTTGAAGTAGCCTTTTTGACTGTAGTAGTTAGCCCTTAGCCCTGCCTGGTATCTTTTTGTGAGGCATAGGAAACGGCCCTGGAGATGGGTTTGTAGATCTATACGTTTTCCTATTGGGCTAATTGAAGATAAATAAAATGGGTGTGTATGTTTTATGTATCTCCTGCTATCTATCCATGTTTGATTACTTGGCTGGGGTTTTATATCGCTTCCACATGTGCTTAATGGAAAGATAAAAAGAAATTGATCGATGATGTGCCTGGGATATCATCCTTTGATCTGACGATTGAAAGGGTTGTCGCGCGCCTAAGGGTCGAGGTGTGACAACATTAAATTACAAAACAAGGTATACGAATCTCTTTGTATTAAGTGCTTTCAGATGGATTTGACCCTAGCATGAACATCTACATGGCAAATTTTTTACTAGCAATTCGTCACAAAAATAAATCAACATCAATACCTGCAGAGAAAAGGCTATACAAGTCCTCGATTCATTCCTTAGTGGAACATTAAATTACAAAACAAGGTCTTCCCATGTACATTAGAACCTAATCCAACGGAGAAATTAAGATCATGTCCTATACCACAACAGTGGAATTACTGAGTGACCGAAATGGATGCATTTGCATGTTTGATTGCATCACTCTTGACCGCAGAATTATGGTCTGTCTCTTCTACTTCAGCCTTGGCCGGTTCAACAACCCAATTGAGCGACCTAGGCAAGCAACGCAAGCAGATTCCTTTACGCTGGTCCAATTGGTCTCGGGACTGATTATACAACGCTTGCAACATTATCGACTTCACTGGGATCTCATGCCGTTCTCTCTCTTCGCCGACATACACTGCGAAGCATCCTCTTCTCGCTAGTCCCTTGCCGGTTCCTAACTTCTCAATGAGCCAAAGCGTTTTTCTTCTAAGAACGCCCATCAGAATTTTGCAATGTAGAATGGTGACTTCTTTGTGAATTTATTCCCCTCTTCAATAGGAGAGATATCGAGACCGGAATAATGTACAAATTCAAGTTTGAAGCCCTTTGGCTTGAGAGCGATGAATGTAGAGAGGTAGTGAAAGAAACTTGGAGCTCTCCAACTCAGTGTGAAAAGGATTTAGCTAGAAAGTTGCAGGCTGTAACGTTTGCTCTTTCCAAATGGAGCAAGAAGAAATTCACGAATGGACATAAGAAAATCAGCTTGGTGAAACAGGAACTGCAATGGCTTACAAACAATACCATGGGGTCTTTTGCCAAAGTGAGACTCGAAAACCTGCAGGAAGAGATTGATCATTTATGGAGGCAGGAAGAGATGTATTGGGGGCTGCGATCGAGAATTAATTGGTTGAAATGGTGAGATAGAAACACAAAATATTTTCATGCAACTACCATTCAAAGGCGGGAGAGGAATAGGTCCTCTATGCTGCAGAATTCAGAGAATACATGGCTATTTGAGCAGTGCCAGCTGAAAGAACATAGTGTGCTTTTCTTCCGAGATCTATACCAATCTATTGGCTCTCGAAGTTTCTCACCAGTTCTGGAACCGGTATCTCGAGTGGTAACAGGAGATGAATCACCTCTTGTTGGCTGAGGCAACCTTGGAAGAAGTAACGAATGCAACATTCCAGCTCGGCGTAGAAAAAGCACCGGGGCCTAATGGCCTCAGTGGTTTATTCTATCAGCAGCACTGGGAAGAGATTAGATGGGATATTCTAAAGGAGGTGAGGAGTTTCTTCAATACTGGGTCCCTGCCGCCAACTTTAAACAAAACACACATCTCCCGAAAGTACCTAATCCAGAGAGCCTAGACCAGTACCGCCCAATCAGTTTATGTAATTTTGCCTACAAGATTATCTCTAAAGTGCTGGCCAATAGAGTCAAACCACTTCTACCAGAACTTGTCGCATTGGAACAAAGTGCTTTCATCGGCGGGAGGCAAATTCTGGATAACATCTTTATTGTCCAGGAGGTGTTGCATCAAATTAGAATTCGCAAAAAGAAGAAAGAAATTTCAAGCGGTTCTCAAGTTAGATATGAATAAGGCATACGATCGAGTGGAATGGGATTTCTTGGAGGCATGCCTAATCAAGATTGGCTTTGATGAGAAATGGGTGGGATGGATTATACAATGTTTTACAACAGTCTCATTCAGCGTTAAGTTCAATTCAATGGAGAGCCTCTCCAATACTTCAAACCTTCAAGAGAGATTAGGCAAGGGGATCCCTTATCTCCCTACCTATTCATTCTGGTGGCAAATGTATTGTCCTCATTAATGACGATAGCTGTGGACAATGGCAGAATCACAGGGATTAGACTGAACAGGTGGTGTCCCACCCTTTCTCATTTGCTCTTTGCGGATGACTCTATATTCTTCTTGAATGGTACAATTCTAGAGTGTCAAAATTTGGCATCGATCCTGAATCAATATTTCCTAGCGTTTGGACAAGCCATAAACTCGGTGGAGAATGCCCCCAGACTTTGAAAGAGAATATGGCAAGGGAATTGAGAGTTCCTATTATTGACAAAACTGAAAAATGTCTTGGAATTCCTTCGGATTGGGGAGTACCGAAAAAACAAATGTTTTCTTGAAATCTAGGACGAGTAAATGCCAAACTGGAAGGGTGGAAGGAAAAACTGATGTCTAAAGCTGGAAAAGAAGTTTTGCTTAAAGCGGTGGTTCAGGCGTTACCACAATATGCCATTTCTGTTTTTAAGATCCCAGTTTCTATTTGTAAGGTTATCAAACAGAAAATTGCTGCGTTCCGATGGAAAACCAATGAGACCAAAGCTGGAATTCATTGGAAGAGATGGGATATTCTGAAGACAAGAAAGGATTAGGATGGCCTGGGATTTAGAGATCTGCTCTCCTTCAATAAAGAGATGTTAGGAAAGCCAGCTTGGCGTTTGAGTAACAGCCCAAACTCTCTCTTGAGCATTTTGTTTAAGGGACTTTTATTTTGCCCATGGAGATTTCTCGCACGCGGAAAAGGGACAACGCCCCTCATGGGATTGGCAAAGTTTGATCCTAGAAGAGACTCCATCTCACCCCAAGTGATGTGGGTAGTAGGGGATGGTTCACAGATACGAATCAGGGAGGATAAATGGCTAAAGTGGGGAATCATAAGAGGACCTGCTTATAGAAACGAACCACGTTTTGTCTCTGAACTCATTGTTAGTGAGGATGGCAGCTGGAACGAAACAGTATTAACTGAACAGTTTGATGATCAATTAGGGACAGAAATCCTTGCTATCGCTATCAAACCTCAAACAGAGAGAGACCAGCTCGTATGGACTGGAACTCAAGCAGGCAAGTGCACAGTTAAATGCAGATACAACCACATCCGAGAGAATGAAGACCACGCCCCAGCTTCTTTTCAACCTCCTCCCACCCTCTGGACAGACATATGGAAATTACACGCTCCACCCAAGGTTAGAATTTTCATGTGGAATATATGTCAGAATGCTCTCCCAACTAAAGAGCTATAAGATTTGGCCCCTTAAATAAAAGCAATCCGAATCCAAATAGCTGAAAAGAAATAAGATTCGACTTCTTATAACAGGTAACGCATGATTAAGGTTTATAAGCAGAAGAAATGACATCTTTCGGTTACCTTGTAAAAAGCTAATCGCGCAAAGTTAAGGAAGAAAACTGACAGAATAGTACAACTGACAGTGAAGTAATTTGAGTAATGGTCTCAACATTCATCTTTCTAGCATCCCATAATAATAGGTCAATATACTCACCCAAACAGCTTGGAGCTTGTCGATAGTTCAATTGCTGCAAGAAGGCATGTTCCTAGACCTTTTCATATATCTCCACGAGTCCACAAGAAAAGAGAGAATATACATTCATCTAAAAGATCACCACCTAATTATCAATGATAATTCCAAGGATAACAAGTTTTCGCAATCTCCGTTCCGTGTTCATTAAGCCTACAAAGACCATTGAGCAAGATCATCCACCTACAAAAGGTGCAAAACTCCTGGTCCCTGCTTTGCACGTATATGTCGAACCACTGGAACTGACCAGGCCATGAAAAGCCGCAAAACAACAGCGTACCTTCGAAGAAATTGGGTACAAAACGAGAATGCATAGTGGCTGTCGCCCACCACATTATGGATTCCCAAATCTTTGTTCTTGGATTTACAATGCAACTTTAATATAGTTTCAGTCCCAGCCGTAATATTCTGACGGATGAATACCGTGGTTTCCATCCAAATACCTGCGTGACAACTAGTCACGGATAGAGAACAAATAGACAAGACCATCAAAATAGCTGATATATTCATCGTATGAATTCAGCCGAAGTTCTTGTCTAGAAGATCACCTACGAAAAATTAAGCTATGTCAGATGCATGTGTAAGTAAATTTATGAACCTACACCACTTAACCAGCGCAATCAGAATGGAGGTACATTCAAAAGAATAGAAGTAAATTCAAAGAATTGTCAAAGGAAAATATACATGTCTATATTCCAATTGAGTCCAATTTCTGGCCTAAATGCTAAAATGTCCAAACAATATATACTGATTAAATGAAATTAAACTAAAACTAATGCAAACCTAACCTAAACTGACTAAAACCGGATTTAAGGCCCATTACTACTAAACCATATTGAACATAACTGCGCTGGGCAATCCTCTCACACTAAGTCGACAATAAAGCTCAGTTTCCTATTTCTTTCTTTCTCTTTTTTATGTCTTGTCTTCTTCTCTCTACCGAGATTTCCAAGCCATGAACAATACAAGCATATTACACATCCATTTAACAACACGGAGTAGGGTGGGTGAAACTAAGTTTAGAAAACAGGGCACTCAAATCCTTCACCCTTCCAAATCCACGGCCCCAATAATAATCGAAGTCAACAATGTAATTAGATGTCGCCGGAGTCTGGAGAGGGACCGAGTACTGACTTACAGGAGAGGGAGGCGAGGTCGAGCAAGGAGAGAAGAGAGATGAGAGCCTAGAGGAGCGACGAGAGCTGAGAGGCTGAGAGCAGAAGTGAGGCGGCGAGAGGAGAGGTTCGAGATTGAGAGGGAGCAGATCGAGGCTCTGAGAGTTAGAGTTTCAGATCGAGACTGAGAGGGAGGGAGGCTAGGGTTTTTTTTAAGCTTTTGGAGTCGTGCGGGGGTGAGGGAGGTGAGCTGCTTTTCTTCCTTTGAGAATGTAGCAAAAGAAAATGAGGGAAATTTTCAAAAAATGGCCCAAAGTTCTATCAGTTTCTCAAATAATGGCCCCAAATGAACCTTGTTTCTAATAAGGGCCTGAAGTACCATCATTTTCTTAAACAAGGGTCTAAAATGAACGTTGTTTCAAATAAAGGCCTGAAGTAGCCATAAAATTTCAAAAAAGGGCCTGATTTCAAGGGCATTTTCGTCTTTTTTCTTATTTGATTTTTTTTCTTTTTTATTAGACTTTTCTTTTTTGTGTTTTAAAAATTAAAAGAAAAATTAAAAAAAAGCTACACACAGGCGAGAGGCTGCCCCTCCCTCATGTGGTCGCCGGCCCACCCCTGGTGGGGGGTCGGCTGGGGCGGCGAAGGCCGACGGGGTTGCCGACGCCTCGGCGAGGGCCTCGCCCATAAAGGGAGAGGGTTGAGCCCTCTCCCGGATTTGGGCGGGGGTTACCAGCCCCCGCCCTGACCAGGGGAAGGCCGACGAACCCTCCCCTGGTTAAGGCGGGGGCCGGCAACCCCTGCTCGGTCCTAGGCAAGGGCCGGCGACCCCCGCCCAGGTCTGGACGGGGGTCGCCGGCCCTCACCCAGATCCGGGAGAGTGCCCGACCCTCTCCCAATTTTGACGAGGGCCAGAGGCCATCGCCTTTGGTCGGCGGGGTCACCGGCCCTCGTCGAGGCATCGGCGACCCCACCGGCCTTCGCTGCCCCCGTCGACCCCCCACTAGCGGTGGGCCGACGGCCACAGGCTGGAGGGGCAGCCCTCCCACCTGTGTGTGTGGCTTTTTAAAAAAAAAAAATTTAAAACATAGAAAAAAGGAAAAAATAAACAAAAAATCAAAATGGGAAATGACGAAAATGTCCTTTAGGCCAAGCCCTTTTTTGAAACTCTATAGCCACTTCAGGCCCTTATTTGAAACATTCTATGCCACTTCAAGCCCTTATTTGAAATAAGGTTCACTTGGGGCTCTTATTTGAGAAAATGAGATGACTTCGGGCCCTTATTTGGAATTTTTCCTTGAAATTTTTGTGGTAAAAAAATTAATTTGTGGTAAATTTATCACATGTGTACCAGTATGGAGTTCTTTGTCACGCCCCGAACCCTAGGCGCGCGAACATCCCTTCCGAACGTCAGGTCAAAGGATAACATCCCAGGCATGTCATCGACCCATTTCTTTTTATCTTTCAATTAAGCACATGCGGAAGCTATACAAAACCCCAGACAGTCATACAACAGGATAGAAAGCAGGAGATACAACAACAACACCATTTTATTTATATACCAGTTAGCCAGGAAACACAACCGATCTACAAGCCCATCTTCAGGGCCGTTTCCTAAGACCCACAAAAGATACCGGGTCGGGTCTAAGGCTAACTACTACCAAAAACTAACTCCAAAAGAACCTTCACAGCTGCGCCAGCTGACTAACCAGAGCGCCACACTACAGACCTGAAAAAGGGGTTAACAACAACAAATGAGATATAAATCTCAATGAGTCAACGCCTAAGTCCGATTAGGACGTTGATTCACTCAGGCTGCCCAAACATGAGATGGCAGATCAATAGCGTGCGATGCACGCCACGCTCTAGCTACCAAACAGGAGCACGGCTCAACAGCCAATAAACAACCACATACAACTTACCTTGCCTTGAGCCACACGACAGATATTTCATGGCAATAAAGAACAGCAGAACAAGGCATCCAGCCAACACACGTCACACTCGTAGGCATTCAAGTACTATGCAACATGCGGTTTTTCCGGTTATCATGCAAGAGATACACCACTCTCGCCACAGTACAGCCTCACTACTAGTACTCTTCCGGCCGAACCGGGCGTTGTCCTACCCCGTTACAGCGACGGCATCCGATAGCCCCTCAAGACCCCTAAGGCAAGCATATTAGGTAGTTCCGTAAGGACTTCGGTCCATCACAAGCTGCGACCAGCATCCGACCAATCGTGTCTATCCGGACTGTACGTCGCCGGCACGAACTGTCGTGCAACCGATAAGTCGTGGGATTCCGGACTGTACGTCGCCGGCACGAACTTACCAAGTGACGGACCCACCAGGAGTACCGCCCCATATCCCCCAGTTACGTTAGGGAGACGATTAACCGTCGTGTGACCACACAAACACATCAGGCAAACAACCAGTTCTTACTTCACATTAGCCCGATGCAATCACACTCACGAGTATGCTCAAAACTCGGCCCACGGCCATTTTCATGATCGAAATAAATAATTGGTCACACGACTGCTCAATTTCAATTAACATGGCATTCTGACCTAGGTGTGATCATTCAGCGAAAATGCGCAATCAACACGCTAGTCAACCAATCAGCATTAAGCAAACAAGTCTAGCCGAATTACGGTAGACAAAATAATTACCCGTGGTAACTATTCCACCTAACCACGGTAATTCAACTAGCCACAGTAATTAATTAATCTACCACAGTAACTAATTAATTTAACTATGGTAACTACTTAAGCTAACCACAGTTAACTATCTAACCACGGTAACTATCTATTAACTGCGGTAACTAACTAATTAATTACATTAACTATTTAATTAAACTACTAAGTGTAATTAACGGCCTAATCAGGGATTAGGGGTTAACTCACTTCGATAACTGGCAGCGACGGTCGGCGGCGACCGGCGGAGAGCGGCGGCGGCGGCGGTTTCCGGCGGCGGTCCTACGGACTCGTCTCGACGATCCGGACGCAACCGCGGTGTCGGATTTCCAAAACGACACCCGGACGACGACGAACGGCGGCTGGACAGCAGCTGCACAGAGGCCAAACGGCGACAACGGGGCTCAACGAGCGGGCGGCAAGCTTGGCGGAGCTTGAAACGAGGCGAAACGTGCCGGTTCTCCACGACCAGCCTCTGTTCTGACCAAACCCACGAAATTCCAGCCACTTCCTGGACAAACAGTCCTCAGATCCTCGTAGTCCTTGATCGTACGGTCGCGTAGGCGAAAACGGAGCTCGATTCGCCCTCCGGACGAGCTCAAACGAGCGATTCCAAGTCGGGCGCGCGCTGAAAAACGGGAAACGCGGGCCTCTCGGGTTTGGGCTCGTGGAACTCCGGGCGACGGCGGCTTCGGTCCAGCGGCACGGCGGAGCTTCGGCGAGCACAGCGCACGGCAACGGGGCTAGGGCGCGAGCGGCGGGGGTGGTCGGCGGTCCGGCGAACGGCGGACGGCGGCGGAGCGGCGGCAAGATGAAGATGAAGATGGTGAGAAGATGATGGAGATGGAAACATGAGCAGAAAAAGGGAAGGGGCTGCCGTGAGTTTCCAAGAGGGAAGAGAGAGAGAGGAGAGAGAAAAGGAAGAGAGAGAAAATGGTCTTCAAGGGCAAAATGGTCATTTCCAAGGTGAAAGGGCATTTTGGTAATTCTCAATAGTCAAAAAGCAAGATTTGACTTGGTATTAATGAGGTGGGGCCCGCGGTCATTCGGTATTAATTGTTTCTGGCGTATATGAATAATATCTGAGGGTATTTCGGTAATCTGACGATTTTAGGACTGGTTCGGAATATTTGGCTCAGGGTTGGCTTGGGCGCGAAGGAATACGGCGAAGACTAATTACGGCGCGACTAATCTAATCGAACTATAATTATCTACGCTTCGATCAACGACTAACGATCTTCAGAATGATCAATTCCGCGTCCGACAAATGTCACTCAATTCCAACAGTCCAATATTATCCATACAATATACCTTGAAATTCCGGGACGTCACATTCTTGGTATTATTAACCTTGTCTATAATTTATAAAACCATGTAATTTGTCCTGCAACCAGTAATCCGGGATGAGGATTGACTTTGTTGAACAAGCAAATTTTACAACAATACGTTGCCTGTAAATCTCCCACTAGTCCAAACTAAAAGGAACATGGATTTGATAAACTATATGTATGCATTAAGCTTGTATCACCAAAGTTCACAAATAATCAAAACTTAACTTCTATTATGCCTGATTTTGTGCAAAGAAGCAGGAAATGAGAAGCCAACGGGCAACGGAGCTACGCGAAAGCTCGTCGTGAATATCAGGAGCGCAGTTATTGTTTCTCCGGCGAGGGAAACGTTCTGCGGGCTCTACGTTCTCTCTAACCTCGACCAGACCTACCCTCACATGATTGAGATCGTGTTCGCCTTTAAAGGCGAAGGGAGGAGGAGCCGTTCTACCACGATCGAGATGATCAGAGAGTCGCTGGCCGAGGTATTGGTCGAGTTCTATCCATTCGCGGACAGACTTGTCACGGGCAGCGACGGGAAGATGGCAGTGAGATGCGCCAGAGAAGGCATCTTGTTCGTCGATGTGACGTCGGACGACGACATTGGGATTCTGGGAGATATTAGTGTCATCAACCCCAGGACACTCCGAAAACTCGTGAAGCATGGCGACGGAGTCCAAACAATATTGGAAGAACCTTTGCTGACCGTGCAGGTAATTTCTTCTTGTCACTGAAAAGGATAAACTGGAAGATTTGACAGTCTTATTTAGTTTGGTACACATACTGGTTCACTGAATAACTTCTCTTTCGTTTGAATACGACCCACTTATGTAAAATCCGCTTACACAGTGTATGTATGATCCAGGTGACGACGTTCAAGTTTGGAGGGATCACCGTTGGCCTTGTGATGAATCATGTCCTCGTCGATGGTAAAGCCCTCGCGGACTTCCTAACTTGCTGGAGTGATATGGCTCGAGTGAGGGCGCTGTTGATTCTTCCCTTTCTCGATCGATCGGTATTGTGCCCGAGGCGACCCCTGCGCGTCGATCTCCCCCATTATGAGTATGGTCCGATATATCGGCAAGCTGAAAGGATAGTCGACCTCCAAACCAAGCCCCATGTTTACAGGTCATTCTACTTCGAAACACGCACTCTCATTCAACTCAAGAAAGTGTCAACAATCACAACCCACGATGGCTCTTCCATAGTCCGTACGAGCTTCGAAATCATATCGGGCCTCGTGTGGATTGCGCGAACCAAAGCTCTCGGAATCTATCCTCATGAGACAACAAAGCTTCTCACGGCGGTTGACGGTAGGCCCAAGTTCGACCCCGCAGTTGCAGAGCGGCTACTTTGGGAACGGCATTGCTTGGTCCTGCGCCGAGTGCAGCGCGGGCAAATTGACCGGCAAGCGGCGCTCCGACGCGTCACCGAGAGTTACATGAGGTCGGCCATCGACCGCGTCGAGCTGAACAGGGTTGTGGTCAACCACGAGGGCAACACTTGCTGCATCACCAAGTGGAGTTGGCTCCCCTTCTACGAGACGAATTTTGGGTTCGGCAGGCCGTTCCAAGTGGCGCCGACCACGGTCCCCCACAACCTCGTCTTGGTCGCTGCCCAGAGCAAGGAGAGCGACAACTTGGTGGTATCTCTGGGGCTTCCTCGTAATGCCATGGATATTTTCTCAAAGTTGATTCAGTCTGAGCTCACACAGATGAACTTTTAGTCTCATCCATGGATTTGAGGATATGTGCTTGTGTTTTGGTAGACGTGTGGAGTCCTATGAAGTGCCGACAGTCTTCGGAAACCTTCGTATCGTGTCTTGTCCGACACTCTCTGACAATTCGACACTCTCCGACACTCTTCGACATGCGGCCGATACGTGATCAACGCTCCAGACATGCGAGTCCAGCATCCCGACACACCATTTCTTCACGCACAAGGTTAATTTTAAGCATTTTCAATAAATTATGGATCAAAATATAAATTTATCAAAAATATATATGCTTAACTCAGAAATCCAGCCATCCCAAAATTTATATACCCAGCTAGCCCAAAATATAAACCTAATCGTGAATGATATTTTTATATATGCATGATAATTTGTCATGCATATATAAAAATATATATTTAATATATAACGTGTCCCAACGTATCAGAATTCTCTATTTTTTTATAAATGACGTGTCGGCATGTCGTGTTGCGTGTCGGTGCTACTTAGGTGGAGTCTAGTTTTTGCGCCTCTAGGTTTCGCACATTATTGATTAGAGAGAGTGAGTAATTTAAGAGAAAAATAACTCGATTCTGTTAGGGAGCGCACAACATAAGCCTAACAATTAACTGCTAGTGCGCTACTACTTTACACCACATCAATTTTTCGCTTAGGGAGATCACCAAGAGGGAGCCTAAGTTCGAACCTATTAACATATCAAGTTGGATCCACCTTCACACAAAAGCTTAAGCCAATGAATTCTAGACTAATTAGAATATATTAACTATTCTATACTATATTAATTCTCTGAGATATGATTTCTCTAATACAACTCATACGTGCATCTTAACATATTCATTATGTGACAAGGCCCACTCTTGCGAGTGTTTGGCATGCCCTATTTATTAGTGGATTTGGAACGTCCCCTTTCTATGTACCTTTTCCTTAAAAAAAGAATAAAAAATTTAAATAGAAATGGTACTTGTTCAAAAGGAAAAAGGACATCTTCGTGTCGTCCTTGAGCAGTGGGATTCCCCAGATGGAGACTTGTACGGAGAAGACAGAGGCCTCGTCCGATTTTGGGTTCTTCCTGGACGAGCTGCATTAACTCTTTTAGAGCTTTCCTCCCGGGATCGGAAGGATCGGCGGCCTGGCGCCGTTTTCAAAGCGACGTCGTGCCAGGGGATCAAAACGACGCCGTTCCGCTCGGACCAGAAACGGCACTGTTTTGTCTTGAATTTGTTGCATAGAGACTCTACTTGGAAGCGAAAATCACTCGCCGGAGTAATCTTTTGTGTTTGTTACATTGTGTGCTAGTTTACCACTAAAAAGACCTGTCGATGACATTTATTAGTTCTTTGAGCAAACACACTTCTTGGAATCGTCCTTAATGAGTTTCGACATTGCTCTTGGCACAAGAGTCGAAAACCTGAAAGACAGTTTTGAAAGTAATGTCTAATCAAGTGCACTAGTATAATATACATTCTTCATGTGGGCTTTCTCAAAATTTGAATGAGGACACTGTGACAGATTAGTTTATCACCCTTAATGGCTTGCTAGATCTGGCGAGGGCATCACTTGTGGTCGATTAATAAATTTTCCGTAGGCCAGAATGTGATCAAGAACAGGAGGAGCCTCAAGACTCTCTAGCTCATTAATAGGTATACCATGCGCACACAAATAGCACACACCGTGGCTTGTAAAATAGAATAGAATAGGACTAGAAAAAATAAAAATAAAATAGGTATACCGTGCAGTCCATTTTGTCGCATTATTTTTGTAAGCCCATTTTTTTTAGCACAATCGTTATATCTTCAGCATTTGGAAGAATATTGATGGATTGTCTTCTCTTTATGCTATGTATTATCAGTTGAGGTACATGTGTGAGCGTATTAGAGACAAAATTCCATATTTGGGCGATTGAAGAGGGATTGACCAGTTAATAAATCCAGTTGACTTAAAATTTAGTACTTATGATCAAAACTTCATGAATGAAGAAGATGCAGCTAGGATCTGTCCATGTTCAGTTATGCCCATTCAAACATGCTTTTGGACAAAGGTCTAAAAATACGCAGTAGGGAATACTTCCCTTATTCTGAAAACAAGTAATTTTCGTATCTAATTCTACAGTCCTGAAGTTGGATTTGAGCTCCGATGCTTTCGCCGCATTCTTTCTTGATTCGGTCCTTAGCAGAACTCATGCACGATGCGCAGTCCGCATTCACCAATGCCCCGTTGCACGCTCCGTGGCCGTAGCACGAGTCGTCGTAGCTTTCGGCTTTGCTGTAGTAATTGTACCCGTTGCTCGCCGTGCGAGCGCTCAAGTCGTTCAGAACGCGGCCTCGCGCGCTCGCGAATGGATCCCACGGCCTGTACTTATGGGGGTTGCAGATTTTGTTCTTCAAGGTTGTGTCGGGGGCACCGACAACGACGTAGCGAAAGCACAGGAGCCCTAGAACCAAGAGTTTGGTTCTCTGTGCAGACATCATACGCAATCTTCTGTGTCTTTGTTTCTCTTCAATTCATTGCTTGAAGACATATTGAGCCAGGTTGGTTTTATAGGGTTTATTCTCATAGATCGCTTCGCCATGCTCGTGTGTGTGATGACGTCGTCTCGGTAGTTTAGTTTTTGTTCTGATCCTCTCAATCAACTTCTACAAGCCATTCTCAATGTATCACACCTGGACAGAATAGAGTAAATGACAGAAACAATCCATGAATTTTGTCACAACGTGTGATATTATCCCTCAACTTTAGCCCAATATGTAATATGGTCCACAAACTTTAAATTTTACTCAATATGGTCCTTGAACTTTTGGTGCATGTTCAATTTAGTCCATCGACTGTATGAAAATGTTCAATGTTGACATATTGCACATTTAACCAAAGTTCAGAGACAATTTATATCGTTATTCCGACAGAATACTATACTTAGGGAGACTTCATATATATATATATATATATATATATATATATATATATATATATATATATATATATATATATATATATGTGTGTGTGTGTGTGTGTGTGTGTGTGTGTGTGTGTTGTTACATATCGGAAAAGAAACCCTTACTTCGTCTTTCCAGATATTTTGTGCAAGTTTCACATTTAGTATTGTACGTAAAAAGAGGCTAAAAGAATATGTATTATGTAAATGTTACCCAATAGCACAGGTTTTGAGGTGAGACGACAAAATTTGATCGATTTGGAAAATCTTTCTTGGTTTAACATGCAGTTCTATTAAACCCAGGAGATCCAACTGTTCCGTTTAAGAACATGGATTTTTTCTGGTATCGGCAGATTTCTGAAAGAGATATTAAGTTTTCATAAACTGTTGATATAGAAATACAATCGTTCACCTGATTTCCCGACAACTAAAAGTTACCTTATCGATACTATTTTTTAAATTACCAACTTTCATTGAGAGGTTGCCAGTCACCAGTTTTTGTCTGTCTTTCTTATTAGCTCTTATATGAATTTACCAATTCTCATTTGAGCGACCAATCAACTTTTTGCTGATCAAATTGTCAACTAGTTTAAGGTTTTCTTACTAATTCTTATTAGGGTTACTCACCAAGTTCATTTGGTTTTTTCATTTATCAATTTTTTTTTTTCCTTACAAATGCTTTAAATTGATTGACTTTTAGATGAATTTACCAACCTTTATTTGTGCGATCAGCTTGTCTCTCATCAAAATACTCAATGATTTTGGTTTATCAACTCTCGTTGCTTATCAAAGTGTATTTGATTTTTCTATTTGCCAATTATTCTATAGAGTCGCCAATTTTATTTTCCTTGCTTACCAGTCGTTAAGTTTACGACTATTTTTACTTTCACCATTTTTGAGTGACATAAGGTTTCAATTTAGCTCACGGGGATTCCTGTCCCGAGGTTCAGATGCCATTTGAAATGGACCGAACATAGTAACCACCTAGGGGTGAATTGGTTAATTACAAGAAGTTTAAGAACTTTTTCATGTTTAAATGCAAAACGTATAAAGGATGAACCAATGTTTGTAGACGATATATGCAAAACCATTTCAGTCCTAAACCTTTTGATTTAAATCTTTTGACGATTTACCAATGTAGTCCTTCTGACTACATTGGCTGCATTGGCTGGAAGGATTACATTGGTAAATCACTAAAATATTTAGGACTGGATTGGCCGTCTTACAACAGGTTTAGAACTAAATTGATAAAAATGAAAAACTTAGGAATTAATTGGCCACCAAAGAATATGTTTAGGATTTTTGGGACAATTTTCCCTACTTTAAGCAGTATTCCGACGGATCTATCAAATTGGTGTACAAAATGATATCATAAAAGAACAAGTAAGTTTTTAAATAGGCGGCGTGAATTACATATCATTTTTCTTTGTTAATTATTCTAATTTCTTGGTGATATCAACAATTTCTGAAAGAAAAAAATTGCTATAGTTTCTCCATCTCTCCTCCAATTATGTCTTTTATTAATGGGGTTACAAGTACGAACAACACCCACATGCAAACTTAATTGATCAAAAGTAAATATGACTGATATCTATATTCGTGACCCACCGGTTAGAGGAAATTTTCTCTGATCAAAGATCAGGAAAATTTGAAATTGGAAGGGTTAAGAACTTGCCATGTAGATGGTATTGTACAAGATGTTCCAGTCGTGAACCAACATCATAGTCCTTTTCGAAAAGCAAATCTAAGTTCTCTCTTTATGATCTTTGAATCAATAACATATGTCATGAGATCATTCGGATTGAACAACTACGGTCCCGAACCAGCATCTCGTTTTCCTCGCACCTTAGGATGAGTTCGAAATCGGCACCTTAAATCTTCCGTAATATTGAGATGTAACTCATTCGTCAATCTTATGTACATAAGAAACAACGAGAATCTACGCGCGTGTTCGAAGAACTTGTCATACAATGCCTCGTGACTAAGGTAACCATCAAGACAAAGAGTGAAATATTGTGTCTTGATGGGTGGCCTATGTATCTTACTTTATATTCATCTTAAGTTAGTACAAGGAAACCGAGGCATAACTTTTCCTTTCGTTACGAACAAGGACAGCGACTAAGGAGATATGACAGACACAACGTTCGTATGCAAAAGATCGTTCCCAACGAGATTGAAAAATAGAAATTAAATTCCCCTCGGAAGGTACACAAAGTATGATTAGGGTAATGTTTCGATGAAAACAAGAGGAATTCTTGTCGTGTGACTAGTCAGCATCACTTACTAGGGATAATGAATAAATCAAAGTGTTGATTAATTGGACATAAGTAATTGTCTGACTACGACACATCAGCCTTATAATAGAAAATGGTAGCCTATACAGCCAACCTGATTAGCAAGATGCATTTAGATTAAAACTCCGTTTGTTTCATGAAAAATTAATAATTTAGAATTTTTCTTTAAAAAAATGATCGTTTAAAATAATTAGCCAATAAAAGATATTTCTATTATAAATCACTATTTACATCTAAATATTTTCATAGACGATGAAAATATTTTTCATTTATTTATCTTATAAATGATATAAGTGATCATTTTTAAGAAAAATATTTTTCAAATCATTCATTTTTTTGCCAAATAAATAGAGCCTAAGAAAGCTTCGCTGGGTTTCAACATGAGCCTTATCTGCTTAAGTGTGCTATTAAGGTTGATTTTCAGAAAGCATATGACACCGTTGACTGGGCTTTCCTGGAAGTGGTTCTGCAGTCATTTGGCTTTCCTGCTATGTTTATTAAGCTTGTTATGGCTTTTGTGACCTCTCCGAAGTTCTCGGTCTCCATCAACGGGGAGCTACAAGGTTTCTTCTCTAGTGGTCGAGGCATCCACTAAGGTGATCCCATGTCCCCTTATCTCTTCACTCTTATCATGGAGATATTTACCGGTATCCTCAACGCTCAGACACGGTTGCCTGGTTTCAAGTTCTATTGGCGTTGTAAAGTTATACGGCTATCCCATTTGTTCTTTGCCGATGATGTCCTCCTCTTTGCTGAGGCTAACACAGTCTCCACCTCTCTACTGAATGATGACCTTGGTAAATTCTCTCTGTGGTCTGGTCTGAGGCCTAACGTCAACAAGAGTGAAGTCTTCTTCTCTGGTGGTTCAGTTGAACATCGGGCCCAGCTGTTGCTTTCCCTTGGCTTCCAAGAAGGTACGTTGCCTTTCCAATATCTTGAGGTACCCATTATTGCCTCTAGGCTGAGTAAAGCGGACTATAACTCTTTGGTGAACTCAATCACTGCTAGAGCTCAATCTTGGCCTCATCGTTTTCTGTCCTTTGCTGGTCGCCTTCAACTTATTAAGTCGGTTCTTCATGCCGTCCATGTTTTCTGGGCTAGTGTATTTACTATTCCTATGTCTGTGTTATTGTGGATCGAGATGATTCTCAGACAGTTTTTGTGGAAAGGCCCGGGTCTGGGTGTAGGTGGTGCCAAAGTCCCGTGGAACGATGTTTGTCTCCCTAAACAAGAAGGTGGTCTAGGTATCCGTAGGCTTCTTGACTGCAACCGTGCTGCTATGCTTAAGCACATTTGACTACTCTTTATGGATAAGGAGTCTTTATGGTGTAAGTGGATACACTTGACGTTTCTAAAGAACAAAAACTTCTAGGTTGCCACCAAACCCACTTCTTGCTCTTGGGCTTGGAAGAAAATCTTGGACCTCCGCTTGGATTTTCATCTTCAGTTTTGTTGGCGGATTGGTAATGGGTGCATTACTTCATTTTGGTTTGACTTCTGGCATGAGAGAGAACCTCTCTTTATGTCATGCCCCGACCCTCAGGCACGCGACAACCCTTCTAATCGTTAAGTCAAAGGATGATATCCCAAGCACATCATCGACCCATTTCTTTTTATCTTTCAATTATAGGCATGCGGAAGCGATATAAAACCCCAGACAAATAATCAAACATAAGGATAGACGAGCAGGAGATACAACAACAACACCATCATTTTATTTATCTTCATTTAGCCTAATAGGGAAACGTACAGATCTACAAACTCATCTCCAGGGCCGTTTCCTATGCCTCACAAAAATATATCATGCAGGGCTAAGGGTCTACTACCACCACTACGTAAAAGCTACCATAAAAGACCTCCACAGCAGTGCCGGCTCGTTGGCCAACATCACCCAGCTCAGGGACCTGTAAAATGGTTAACTACAACGAATGAGATACAAATCTCAATGAGCCAACGACTAAGTCCGATTAGGACGTTGATTCACCCAAGCGGCATACTCAAGCAGCACATAACAACGCAGGACACAGCCCAATAGCCAATAGGCAATCACATGCAAACTTACCTGCTTTAGCCACTCAACATATATCTCATGGCAATGAATGAACAACAGGCCAAAGCACATAACTAGAACACACATCAGGCATTCAGGCACTCAGGCACTTAGGTACTCAGGCACTATGCAATATGCGTGTTCCAGTTATTAACGCAAGAGTCGCCCCACTCTCGCCACAATACAACCTCACTGCTAGTACTCTTTCGGTTGTACCGGGCGTCGTTCCACAACGTTCACGGCGACGGAAACTAATAGCCCCTCAAGACCCCTAAGGCAAGGATATTAGGATTCCAATATGGACTTCGGCCCATCACTAGCTACGACCGGCTTCTGAAACAATCGTAGTATTCCGAACTCCCGCCGGTACGAACTGCCAGGCTTCCGATAAGTCGTGGGATTTCGAACTCCCGCTGACACGAATTTATTAGGCTTCCGATAGGTCGTGGAATTCCGAACTCCCGCCGGCACGAACTTATCAGGCCACGGATCTGAGTTACCCTGGGTACCGTCTGCGTCCCCAGTTACCTTAGGGTGACGTTTATCCATCATGTGACCACACAACAACACAGGCAACCGGGCCAATTCATATCTTCGCATTTAGCCAATGCAAACTCAATCATGCTCAAAACTCGGCCCACGGCCATTTTCATGTTCAACTCGACCCTCGGCCATTTTCGTACTGAAAGCCACAATTGGTCACACGGACGTTTAAAAATTTATTTAAACATGGCATTTAAAACAAGTGGGATCATTCAGCAAAAATGCGCAATCCACACTCAAGCCATCAAATAGTCAATCAATCGGTGATCATATATTCACTATTCATCCACCAATAAATATTCGAATCTAAACTATTTATTTCTACAGCAGTTATAAATCCAATCTAATTTAATTACCACAAGCAGGCAATTACCCATGATAACTATTCCACCTAATCACGGTAATTTCAACTAACCACAGTAACTAATTAGTCTAATCATGGTAACTAATTAAACTACAGTAACTATTCAGTTACTACGGTAACTAACTAATCTATTTACCGTTACTTAATTAAACTAAACCTAAGTGCAATTAACAGTCTAATCAGGGATTAGGGGTTAACTCACTCCGCGACTGGCGGCGACGATCGACCGCGATCGGCGGCCGGCGGCGGCGGCAAAAAACTCCGGCGACGAGTCTACGGACTCGTCTTGACGCTCTAGACTCAAATACGATGACGGCGGAGCTTGAATCGAAGCGAAACACGCCTTTTCCTCAACCACCAGCCTCTGTTCAGTTCAACCCACGAAAATCCAGAAATTTCATGGCCGATCCATCCTTGGATCTATGTAGCCCAAGGTCTTACGGTCGTATAGGAGAAAACGGGGCTTGATTCGCCCTCCGGACGAGCTCAAACTAGCGATTTCTTCCCGGGCGCGCGCAGAAAAACGAGAATGACGGGCTCTCGGGTTTGGGGCTCGGCGGACGGTGGTTCGGCTGGGCGGTTTGACGGACAACACGACGACGATGCACGGCACACGGCGGTGGCTGCGGTTGGCTGCAGCGACGGTGGAAACTCCGGCGGTGGCGGCACGGCTTGATGGTGGCAAGGATAAAGATGATGAAGTTTGTGAGGTGAGTGTGAGAGAGAAATGAAAGTCACGACCAAATGTGGGGGGCGGGGGGGGGGGGGGGGGGGGGGCATTCCACGGCAAGAGAGAGAGAGAGAAAAGAGAGAGAGAGAGAAGAGAGAGAAAGTCAAGGGGCAATTTGGTAATTTTGCCAAAAGTCAAAAGGTGAATAGTGATTTTAGGATATTTTGACTTTGCATTTATGGTGTGGGTCCCGCGGTCAAATCCGCATTTATGGCGTCTAGCTTATATGAGTAATATCTAAGAGAAAAACGATAATTCGATAAATCAGGACTGGTTGGACATTTAGTTCAGGGTTGAGCTCGAGCGCGAAAGAATTCGGCGATAGATTCTACGGTGCGACTAATCTAAATGAACTCTATTAAACTACACTTCAGTTGTTGTTCAAAATCCTCCAGATCGAACAATTTCGAGTCCGATAAATGTCACTCGATTTCCAAATGTCCAATATTATTTATTTAATAGGCCTTGAAATTTCAGGACGTCACACTTTAAACTGTTCACCGATAGGGAAATCTACTGCTCTAGTATCTTGAGAAAGGCTTCGGTTTTGGAGTTCGTGTCATCTACTTGGCAACCGTCTTATGTTCTGGACACCATTAGCTCTTGGTCTGATGCCTTCCCTTCGGTTGCCTCCAAGAGTGGTGAGTGATTCTTATGGCATGGTCATCCTTCGGGTGTTTTCTCTACTGCTTCTGCTTGGGACCTCATCCATGTTAGAGGGCATGTTGTCCCTTGGCACTCCCTTATTTGGGACTGCTACATTGCCCCTCGGCATGGCTTTCTTCTTTGGCTTATCATTCTCAATAGGCTCCCAACGCAGGTATTATTGATAAATTATCGCAGAATTCAGGATAGTGTTTGTGCCTTTTGTCGTTGTAAACCGGACTCTATCGACCACCTCTTCTTTGTCTGCAGTACCATCGGTACCCTTGCACTTTTCTGGGCCGCCAAATGCAATTTGGCTTGGTTTAATCGGTGTTGGCTGGACAATCTTCATTGGGCTTTACAGTATATTAGTGGCCAGAATTTTTATCAGCACATTGCATGTTTCTCCTTTGGCGCCCTTTGCCATATGATTTGGACTGAACGGAACCATATACTCTTTAGAAATCATTCCTTTTTCTTGCCGGCTCTTAAGAAGCATCTTGAAAAGGTCGTTAGGGATAAGGCCCTCACCTTTAATCTCGTCGAAGATACTCATCGTAACCGGAGGATGCAAGTCAGCTGGGGCATTTCTCCCTCAATTTTTTATTCTTCTACTAATGCTGATCAGCGTTAGTTGGTTTTGGCTTCTTTTGGCCGTTGTTTTGGCCTGTCCTCGCCTTTTGTACTTTCGTTGGGCCTCCCCTGTTGCCCTTTTTTTTTTCGGTTAGCCGCAATACCCTTGCACCCATCATGACACCTCCTAGTGTCGCTACATGTGCAAGGTTTGTGTGTTCAGTTTCCTCTCTTTGTAATTTGCGCCTTGTTTAGTTATAATACTTCTTACTTTACCAAAAAAAACAAACAAACAAACAGAGCCTAAGAAAGAATCTACACGCATAAAGAAAACAGAGCCGATTAAGTACTTCCGGTTGGACCCTTTTGATAGTGCCAAGGCCTCCGTACTCAATCAAGTGGTCAATGACACAACGACGAACGGCTTCGGCAACTGCAGCATCGCGAACCACTGCTCTCCCACCAATGCGTGTGGCCACGGGGCGTATAGATGTGAACCGGTGCACCGGGATTGCAACATGTGCTTTTTAGTCAGTCTCATAAGCAAGTCAAGACATGGGGACGGAGTATTGGGGCTCATGTCCAGCTTCAAGATTGTAGGATTAGGTACGAGGCTTACGATTTTGCGGAATGATTCTCTCTATCGCTCCGGCAACCTATGCGGCAGGGTGGCATGATTTCACTAGCGTCACTTTTGCGTTGGCAATCTAGGTTTTTAAAAACAAAATAACCACCGTAAATGGGATCTCAAAAACCCTAGTCATAACGAAAATGTGGTGGCTAGGTCCTAACTGTTGTCACGATTAGGGTTTATGAAACTTAATTGTAGAGGCCATTGCGGTTCCATTAGAACCCTAATTGTGGCAATCATTGGGGATATGAGACATTGAAGCAGTCGTAAAATGTGTACTTCATTCATCCAAATAAGCATTTGAAAGTCATAGACCAACATCCCATCGTGCTAAGTAACGCAGTGAACGGGTCTGAAACTGACGTTTAAGCCATTCTTGTGAGATATTAAGGTCGGATTGATGAGAAGTACGGAGTTTCAATATACTTACAGGGCTATCAATAAGCTTTATATACTAAAAGGGCTACCAATACGCTTTATATGTAAAAATCTCGGCATTTTATAAGTGGTCATTTTTAGGAAAAATATTTTTCAAATCATTCTTTTATGGGGAATGTTTCTCGTGAGATATTAGGGTCGGATTGATGAGAAGTACGACGTTTCAATATACTCACAGGGCTATCAAACTATCTGGAAAGACGTATCCTAATCTATTAGAATTTATTCCAATATGCTCTATATGTAAAAAGACTATCGTAATCAACTAACAAACGTTATCTAAATCTATCCTAATCCTATCTAAAATTTACTCTAATATTAATCCTAATCTACCATGTGTTTTTTTGTGTGTGGTATATTTCCTTATGATTAGGAAATAAATCAAGCAAGATAAACATTATGACATGACACGAACACCAAATCGCAAGAGATAGACATTGAATATTGAAAGATCATCTAATCGACACAAATTTGGTGACAAATAAAACCAACACCCTCTTCCTAACGTTTAAGGATTAGGTTGTTGATTTTCCGCGCGATGAATAATCCCCCCTCAACATTTAGAGATTGGACTTCATGGTGCCGGTGATAGGTGTTTTGACCGATGATGTTGCTAATAGAATCACCTAGAGGGGATGAATAGGTGAATTCAAAGAACTTGATAAATTATTGCGGAATTTAAACTATCAAGTTTAGAACCAAGTTAGAATCAGCAATATATTCAAATTCAAGTATGTGCGAGAATTGTCAAATGCAATAAATAAGAGTTCAGAGACAAAGAAACTTGTACATGATACTTTTAGTTGTTCGGCTTTAAATCAAGCCTACGTCCACTCTCCACGGACAACCTACTTGCTGGATTCCACTATTCAATCATTCAGAGATTACGATGAGTGATAATACTCATGTTGAGAAATCACACTATCTTACACAATCACTCAAACAAGAACCTCTTAGGGATTATAGTTTGAAGCTCGAGAAAGACAAGTATAGGATTGAAGCTCTCTTCAGGCTTTGGAATTTTAGATTCTCTGTACTCTATTCTCTTTAGCACATTGATCTCCTTTTATACTTCTTCACTTCCAATCTACCCATTGGACAGTCTTCAGAGGACCAATCTCCAATCAACCCGTTGGAAAGAATTGCCAAAAGAAGATTAAGTAGCCATTGAAAATCGAGAATAAAATCTCCCGTTGTTTCGGTAACACATACAACCAGAATCTGGGTTTCCATAAGTAGAGTTCTTCATTTAGAAAATAATCTTGTCTTGCTAATCAATCAAGATGTCTAGCTATACTATTTAATTGACGAGACTATCTATAAAATTGATACTTTCCAATATGTGAAATCCAAGCCAGATCACTAGCCACTGTAAGAATGATTTGCATCTGATTTTGATCAAAAGTCAGACTCTAGATCTGAGTCCGAGTTTGATAACTCCTCGAATCTGAGGATACCGAATGCTTTGAGAATATACGCATATCAACTTTCATAAAGTCTAAAGCCACATACAACTTTGGTATTTTCCTTTCTTTTGAAGTTATCACATGCATACAAATACATAGACGCATTTATCACATTCAGATTAGTGATTGTTTTGTCATTGTCAAAATCTATTAGGAGGTTTTCTTCAACAATCGAGAGAGGAGACTTAGCCGAGAGAGACCGCTCTTTCTCTTTTCTCTCTTTCTCACGTTTTTTTTTTTTCTCAATTGTTTTACTTATGGAATTATGAATTCTCCCCCCTCCCAGTTATGAGGCATAATCTGTTTATATAGTGCTAACCTAGGTCTTAATTTGATCTTACAAGCTTGATTTAAGCCTTATTAGTATTATATGATTTAATAACCTAAGGCCAAAACTTTAATGGGCCAAATTGTGATTAGTTAAGCTTAATAAGGCCCTTCTTACCAGTGAAATTCGGCCAGCCCTAGTGTACATGGGCTTGGCCAAATTCTGCTTCTTGTGGGCTCTTTTAAGAATAGGCTTGATCCCTTAGGGCTTATTCTGATTAAACTCAAAGTCTTTAACTTTAACGCGCTAAATCCACCTTGATTAAAGCTTAGAACCTTGTTCTTTTCATGAAAATTTAAGCCACTTAACCCCCCAAGGCCTGGCCGAATTTGCTTCTATAGTGCAGGCCCAGTCCACGTGACTGATATGGGTCCTCTCACCGCCACTGGTCAGATTAAAATGCCAAGAATGAGTTAATCTATACGATGAATGTTGCAAAATTATATGCAGGCTTGTGAAAATTATTTTTGTTAGAGGCCAGAGTCGATTCATAATTTTTACGCAATAAATTCTTAAATGATTAGCCAAAATTTAGGTATCAACGGTTCTTAGTAAATGTTACTCCGAAGTTTGAGTTAGCAAGTTTTTGCTATATAAGGGGGTCAATTACATACGTTGGGCCGCTACTTTTAGGTCTCTATTCATTTATGCAAATGTTGATGAAATAGGTTATAACATCCTCGATTATTCCATCCTTTTCTCTCTTGAATACTCTTATACAAGAGATTTACAATGTCCTCGATTGACTAACATCCTTTGTCTATGTTTTGGTAGTATATAGTTGGACTGGCATGAAATAAGTTAGATACTTTTTGTGATCTATAATATTAATTATCTTGTGAAGAGGCTGTTAACGCTGGTGGCGGCCACTGCGTCGACAGCCTCTGGAATCAATGTAGAACTGTTGACAAAAAAAATCATCTGACCCAATCATCGATATACACATGCTTGACACGGGAAAGAAGAGAAATACGTGAACAACACGAAAGCACAAACAATCACGTGTATAGCACGTGAGGATCATCATGCTTACATTGACTATCGATGAGCAAGGGAATAAACATGTGACTAACTGATGGTGATGCCACACATTCGGTTTTTGAAATACGACGCCGATAATTGGTAGCTGCCTACTTGGATCATGGTGGTAAATGATCATTAAAATACCACTTGAAACTTAAAGTTACCAAATCGGTTGAGCCCAAGAACGTGCATTTTGGAGGGAACAATTACCATTTGAAGACCCGGGCATGGAACAGATATCGATGGTTATGAAACGGCCACACACGACGAAGACAACCGTTCATGGACATGAGGAGAAACTCGCAGGAATATAGGAACATGGATGTGATAGAAGGAGGTTATTCGAGAAAGTGCAACCATTCAGAACTGTCAAGGGGCAGTTACAACATTACCATTATAAATACTACCAGTCACCACATATGGACTCACCTTTCCAAGCCGCCCATTCTATTGCCGCCATGGACCTCCAGACGCAAAGATCGATGGACTCATTCCCATAGGTAACTTCATCATTTAGTTTAAGGTAAGTCATTGATCTCTAGTCATTTATCGCGTCAAATGAATGGTTTCTTTAATCCAACTTTGGAACAATTTCAACTAATCATCCAGTCATTACTATGGTTTCTTTAACCCAACTTTGGAACAATTTCAACTAATCATCCAGTCATTACTATGTAATAGGCAAAAATAACTTTGGGATCGAGGGACTCACCTTGATTGGATGGGTATCGTCAACAACTAATCCGTTGGCAACAACGAGACAGAGCTTTACACATTGCTCCAAGCCCTGTCACGATCGACAAACTTGACACCGCCACAAGTTCATGGTCGGCGCACCGGAGCGAGAGAAAGAGTGGATTTTTTAGAGGTTTTTTTCTCATGTACAGTAAAATACCAAGTAAAATTGAAACATAATTCTAGCTCTTAATTGAGGCAAAATTCGTTTGGGGATCTTCTTTTGCACTATACTAGCGTACGAGCACACATGCTGCGTGTTGCAGAAGAGAATTCAAATGTGTCTGAAGAGGGGTAAACGTGAAAGAGACAAAATTTATTTATTGACTTAAATTGATTTAGGAAAGTATATAATTGGCGTAATTACAGCATAAATCATCCTTGCAATAAAGTATTAATTTATGAGAGTGAGTTGTTATAATCCTTAAATCATGGGTAGATGAGACCGCTTTTATCAATTTTCTTTACATTGACCGTGTATGTTCTATTTTTCGGTATATTCATGTGGTTAGTCGACGACGATCTTGATTTTTATGGTTACTAATTCGCCCACTTTGTTATACCATACTCCCACGGTACATTTCAACAAAAAATATAGGCATTTCATGATTTTTCTTTTTAACAAAAGTCTGAGAATGAAAGCCGTCTTCTTCGAATTTAACTATTTTTCTATTTACTTGACTTAACTTTGTACCTGTCAAGACAAACACTGCCAATTTTGAGTGGGGTCAAGCCCAAACATTGTCGGATCAAAATGATCCATTCTTGTCGATGATTAATCAGTTCGTACATATACAAAGACCAGTGGCGCCAACGACGGCATTCATTCCATATTCATATCACACTGTGATGAGATCTTGTTGGATTATTGATTTTCTAAAACTGTGACACATCATGATATTAGATATTCTCTAATAGAAGCTCAAGCTATTCCCTGAACGAATATTGCTCATACCTAAGTCTACAGTCCGGAAGCTGAACTTGTGCGCCAATACTACGTGGGCACAGTTGCTGGACTTCACCATAGGCGAGATCGATGCAGTTAGCACAGGCGTCCTCTATCAGGAACCAGATGCACGCACCGTGGCCAAATATCATGGCACCGTCGTTAGATGCATGGGTGTAGTAGTCGAAACCTTTCACCGCGGTGTTGGACGTCAGATCCAGCATGAGGATGTAGAATGCGTTGGCATAATCGTCCTTAAACGAGAACTGCGCCCCATTGCATACAGAATCCACTTCCACACTTCTTATGATACAAAGACAGTGGGAGAGTAATATGAGCAGCACGGCGATTTTGTGTGTTGTGGACATGATGATAGTGTTCACCAACTTTCCCTCTAGATCTCTCTTGTTTAGTGTAGAGAAACACACAAATGGAGTTGGGTATAAAAAGGGCTCATTTCTCATAGGGTTTTCAGTTAGTAAATTCATTTTGATGTTGGCTTATTTATTTATTTATTTAATCTATATTAGATTCGAAGTTTGAGTTGGCCAGTTTTGGCTATATAAGGGTATCAATTACATAGGTTGGGCCGCTATGTCTATTTTTATTTGTGCAAATGTCGATGAAATAGGCTACAACATCCTCAATTATTGTGTTTTCTTCTCTCTTGAATACTCTTGTTAGATTAGATATTTACAATGTCCTCTGATTGACGAACATCCTTGTCTATGCTTTTGTAGTATATAGTTGGACAGGCATGAAACAGGTTAGATACTTTTTCGACGAAAATTATCCAAAAAGTCATAAATCTATTGTACTATTTTCAATTCAGTCCTAAACCTTTCAATTTTGCCAATTGAGTCCTATTGGCCGAAAATCGCTAACGTGGGCGCCTGTCGTCTTACGTGTTATTTTGAATTTTATTTTATTTTTATTCTTTTTTTATTGTGCCAGTGAGAGGGACTAAAATTATGTGGGTAATAATCTGAATGTGGGATCACATTATCGAAATTTTTAACATTAGAACCTTGATTGGATGTGTATCTCAACAACTAATCCGTTGGCAACGACGAGACAGAGCTTGATACATTGCTCCGAGAGCTGTCACAATGGACAAACTCGACATTGCCATGAGTTCAAGGTCGCGCACCGGAGCGAGAGAAAGAGAAGCACAAGGGTCAAGGAAGCTAGGGATGGTGCAATGGAGTTCTCCTTCTCCATCTCAGATGATAGTGGCTGGAGGCAACGGTTGTCAAAGTAGGTCCGGGCATGCTAGAAGCAGAAAAGGTGCGAGAGGACGGGGAGAGAGAAAGAGAGATGATTTTTGAGAGGTTTTTTCTCATGTACGTTAAGATACCAAGTAAAATGGAAACATATTGAAATATGTTGAGTCAAAAATTCGTTGCGGGATCTTCTTCTGTACTATACTAGCGAAGGAGCGCACATGCCTGCGTGTTGCGAGAAGAGAATTGAAATGTGTCTGAAGAGGGTTAAATTTTGAAAGAGATGACTAATTTATGTATTAACTTAAATTATCGAAAAGTATATAATTGGCGCAATTATAGCATAAAAAGACCAGTGGCGCCAACATCACCATTCATTCCATATTCATATCACACTTTGATGAGATCTTAGTGGATTATTGATGAACTAAAACGTGACACATCACGATATTCGATATTTTCCAACAAAAGCTCAGGTTATTCCGTGAACGAATATTACTCGTACGTAAGTCTATAGTCGGGAAGCTGAAATTGTGCGCCAATACCACGTGGGCACGCTCTCTGGACTAGATCGTAGGCCAAATACAGGCAGCTAGTACAGTCGGCTTGTGTCAGCACCTCATTGCACACGACGTGGCCAAAGCAGTTAGCACGGTTGATAGAAGCATGTGTGTAGTAGTTGAACCCATTTTCCACGGTGGCGGACCTCAGATCCTGCAGGACGGTGTAGAATGCGTTGGCAGAATCGTTCCAATCCCAGTACTGCGCCTCATTGCATTTAGAAACCGTCACGTCCGGATCACTTCTTATGATACAAAGACAATGATTTTGTGTGTTGTGGACATGATGATAGTGTTCACCGACTTTCCCTCTAAATCTCTGTTGATTAGTGTAGAGATACACACAACTGCAGTTGGGTATAAAAAGGGCTCATTTCGGTTTTCAATCAGTAAATTCAATTTGATGTTGATTTTCTATTTAATCTATATTAGATTCGAAGTTTGAGTTAGCCAGTGTTGGCTATATAAGGGTGTCAATTACATAGATTGGGCGGCTACTTTTACTTCTCTTTTCATTTGTCGATGAAAGAGGCTACAACATCCTCGATTATTCAGTTTTCTTCTGTCTTGAATACTCTTAGACCAGAGATTTATAATGTGCTCTGATTGACGAACATCCTTATCTATGCTTTTGCAGTATATAGTTTTTTAGATCGAATTGTAGTATATAGTTGGACAGACATGAAATAGGTTAGATACTTTTCAGGGAAAGTTGTCCAAAACGTCATAAACCTATTGCACTTTTGCCAATTCAGTCCTAAATCTTTCAATTTTGCTAATTGAGTACTAAATCTTTTGACAATTTGCCCAATTGACTCCTATTGGCCGGAAATCGCTGATGTGGACGCCAATCGTTCTACGTAGCACGGCGGGAGCTGATATGGACAATTTATATAAAAATATTTTGAATTTTTTTGAATTTTTTTATTGTGCCAGCGAGGGGAATAAAAATTGGCAAATTGTCGACAGGTTTAGGACTCAATTGGAAAAATTGAAAGGTTTATGACTGAATTGGCAAAAATGCAATAGATTTAGGTTTTTTTTTGGACAATTTTCCCATACTTTTTATGATCAAGAACAATATGTTCCAACCAATAATATTAGTTATATATTGTGAATATATACAAGTCTTACAAAGTGTAGTTATAAGGAAGATAAAGATATACACTACAATTATATGGAAATACCACTTTAATATACTCTCACATAAAACATTCATTCCTACTTCTCTCTGCAAGGTGAATGGGTCAACAAACACTCCACCCTTTATAACTCGACACGCCTTGCCATGAAAACCACGTTCATTCACAAACAATCAAGTTATCTAGGCCTAAGTCCTCCTATGGCCTTTAACCAAGTCCCCAGTGGAGCCACCAAGCTGTCGTGATCCTCCTCGACGGGAGAATACATGTTTAGAGGTAATGCTGAAGATGGGCCTACGATTTTAGTTCGGTGCGGGTTCTCCCAAACCATTACCTCGCACGACGCTTGGAATTTTCAATTTTAGTTCAATTAAGCCCGTGGCAATTCTATCATGAGAAGAGTCGCCAAGAGCCTATTAAGGTCAGCTAGGAACCAAGTGAGATACGGGAGTATATCTTACTTCCTACGCAACTAGAGATCTAGGACTGGGGACTCGATAGCATAATTATCTAACAAGTGCCCTTTTGGTACCTCGGCTTAGTTATGTGTCAACTAAAGTATCCACGCAGTCTTTTACCAAATATGAATCCTAAGGTTCTTGCCTGCTACGTGTTCATGCAATGTTTTTTGGTGTTTATTATGATCCTAAAATTAAACCTAACCACTCAACTGCCACAAGCAAATCGCAATATCAAGGTAATATAAAATAATCACAATCATACATAAAAATAGTTATAAAAGAGTGAGTGAAAGATAATACCGTAAAGTAACTTGATACAAGTCGGGCTATGACCTGGTCTTATTATTAAGCCCAGAGATAGCAACCCCATGACCTAGGCTCCAGTCTAAACATGCATGAATCTCTTACTAAATGATGCATCTACTCTAGAAAGGACTAAGTGATGCACTATGACAAAACTTGATTAGCTCAAATATGCTACAAATTGTCGGCATTGACTTAGATAATCTAACATCAAACTCTTCAATTTCTCTCTCAGTTTTGAAATTTCAGCACTACTCGAATGCTAGCTTCAACCCATTATGCCAATCAAATTCAATAAACACGCGAGAAGCTTAGCAGTGACCTATTCACATCGTCCAAGTAGAAATTATATCTCTCCATTTCGTCAATGAATGGGTGCAGGATCACGAGGGGTTTTATTCTTACGAATGCAAGGCACCTTCAACACATATTCACTTCTCCAATATCGTAAATGATTTTTCCTAAGTACATAAATTGACACGAAGGAGCACTATCATCACCAAAGTGCCAGTTTCCAGACATCTCTCACAATCGTCATGCATATATTATCAAAATTTTGTTGACAAAATTAGAAAGTAGCTACATATTTATGGATGAAATTGGAGAATATTTTTTTGACAAAATCCCTCACCAATCGATTAAGGCTCAAGCAATGACTCCTTACTCTTAGTATGGCTGAAGATGATTCCCTTAAGTCTCATAATTCTGAGTTCAATGCTATTATCTCTGAATTAGGAAGTACAGCTATTAAGATTGAATGTCAGGTTTAAGCTCTTTTATTGTTAGTTCCATTACCTCTTTTGTCACACCCCGAACCCCGGGCGCGCGACCATCCCTTCCAAATGTCAGGTCAAAGGATGATGTCCCAGGCAGATCATCGACCCATTTCTTTTTATCTTATAATTAAGCACATGCGGAAGCGAATAACAACCCCGGACAACAAACAACAGGGATAGACAAACAGGAAAGAAAACAAACAACAACAAACATTTTTTTTATTTATAAGCTTGATTAGTTCACAAGAAAAACACAATTTACACAAGTCCTTCTTGGACCGATCCCCTTAGACCCACAAAAAGATACAGGGTCGGGTCGGAGCGCACTATAGCCGATACACTACTCCTACAATACCGACTATAAACAAACGGCCTCCAAAACTCCTCCGCAGCTCCTTAAAACCCCCGGGCCAACAACACCTGGTCAACCCTGATAACCAAGCGGCGAATCTGGATCCTCCTCCTCCGAACTCAGATTTGGGTCCACGATCTCCCCATCCGGCATTTCAGCCTCCGTTGCCTCCCAAGTCTGGACGATTGGACCCGCACCCAGGGGTACATCAAACCCCCGAATCGGTCCTATGGGAACACCAGCCTGACACATGAACCAGGCCTTAAAGAGGTGTGCCACATAGTGTGGTAACCCCTCGTCAACCCAGACTGTCGTGACATGCTGTTCCCATACGTCCTCAGAATTGGCGACGTGACGGCGATGAAGTACCGTCGTTAGTTCGATCGGGACGCCAAACCTAACGTGGCGTGCGGCCATCTCGAGGACCTGAAAGGCGATCAGCCAAGCGCATGAGATATGAATCTTAGCGGGTCAACGCTTAAGTTCGATTAGGACGTTGATCACAGCCTAACCATTTTAGCGAACTAATCCCAACATCCAGAACAACAACCACATGCAACGTACCTCGTCTTGAGCCATACGACAATTATATTATGTCAATAAATAAACAGTGAATCAGCCAATCAACCAGAACATTCAGCCAAAATCATTTACAATGCAACAAACGAGTTCCGGTCAGCACGGCCAAGAGATACCCCACTCTCGCCAAAGCATAGCCTCGCTGCTAGTACTCTTCCGGATTAACCGGGCGTCGTCCCACAACGTTAACGGCGACAGCATCCGATGGCTCCCTCAAATTTCCTAAGGCGAGCACACCAGGAATAATTCCAAGAGGGACTACGGACCAACACCAGTTGCGACCGGCATCTCATCAGCCGTGTTATCCAGGCGGTCCGTCGCCAGCACGGACTGACAGGCAACCAATAAGCCATGGAATCCCGGACAATACGTCGCCGGCACACAGACTTACCAGGCAGCGACCCATGCCAACAAGGGTATCGCTCGTGCCCCTAGTTACGTTAGGGTGACACGGTGAAACTACTGCGTGACCTCGCGCTTAAAACCGGCTCTCAAGCCAAATCTCATTTTGATGCAATCACACTCACATCATGCTCAAACTGGCCCACGGCCATTTTCTTGTTCAAACCTGGCCCACGGCCATTTTCATGCTCAAACTTGGCCCACGGCCAATTTCATGCTCAAAATCATAATTGGTCACGCGAATATTCAATTTCAATTTAGCATGGCAAATCGACACTAGTGTGATCATTCAGCATTTAATGCGCAATCAACACTCAGTCCGATCCACGATCAGATGCCACAAACTAGGCACAACAACATGCAATTAACCATGGTAACTATTCCACCTAACCACGGTAACTATCTATTAACTACAGTAACTATCTAATTAATTACGGTAACTAACTAATTAACCTAATAAGTGCAATTAACGGCCTAATCAGGGATTAGGGGTTAACTCACTGCGACACTGGCGGCGACGGTCGGCAGCGATAAAAATTCCGACGGCGGTCCCTACGAACTCTCCTCGTCGATCCGAACTCAACCACGGTGTCGGATTTCCAAAACGACGACGAACGGCTGCTGAACAGCGGCTGGAAAACTGCTAAACGACGACGACGGAGCTCAACGAGCGGGCGGCAAGCTCGGCGAAGCTTCGGCCAAGGTCCGGTAGGGTCTCGGTTGCTCCGGTGAAGCTCAGCAGACGACGGCGAGGCTCGCGGGCGATGGACAGCAGCTGAACAGAGGCGACAGCAGCTGCGGCTAGGGATAGCGAGCGGCGGGAGGGTGGCCGGCGGCTTGGCGGGGCGCGGTGGACGGCGGCTGCGCGAGCGGCGGGCGGCGGCGGTCCACGGCGACGACGAACATGAGACGAAGATGAAAAAGATGAAGTGAAGATGGTGGAACGGTGAAGAAGATGGGCTGCCGTGCATGGAAGAGAAAGGGAAGAGACAGAGAGGAGAGAGAAAATTGGTCTTTTCGGGCAAAATGGTCTTTTCCAAAGTCAAAGGGCATTTTTGTAATTTCCAAGGGGTCAAAAATTTGATTTGACTTGGTATTTAAGAGGCGGGGCCCACGGTCATTCGGTATTAATTGTTTCTGGCTTATATGAATAATATCTAAGGGTATTTCGGTAATCTGACGATTTAGGACTGGTTCAAAATATTTGGTTCAGGGTTAGCTCGGGCGCGAAGGAATACGGCGAAGACTAAATTACGACGCGACTAATCTAATCGAACTTAAATTAACTACGCTTCGATCGACGACCAACGACCTTCAGATTGAACGATTCCTGCGTCCGACAAATGTCACTAAATCCAATAATCCAATATTATTCACATAATAGGCCTTGAAATTCCGGGACGTCCCATCTTTCTTGTAAGAATTTTAGAAAGACCATGGTTGTTAGTAGAAAAACTATCGATCTTGACGATGTCATGACTAGTCTTCTAAATTTGCAGAAACTAGATATAAATTTGACTTTTGAAGGCAGTACTGATCATGGGGATGGTTTAGTTGCTAGAACTATTTATTTTTCATTTAATCTATATTAGATTCGATATGGGGGCGAAAGAATATCTTTGTCATTTCCAACTAAAGTTAGAATCCTAGTTGTATCTTCTTTGGATGAGATGTTTTTGCTTCTCTATTTAATCGATGAATTTGGCATATATATTGGGAGTGAAAATAGAGTTCCCTCTTTCATATATTTCTATTTCCTTCCTTATGGAAATCCTTCCATTTTCTTTTGAAAGCTACTAGCCTGACAGTCTGATTGTCAGTTATTTCTGACCACATGAACTCCCAATCAATGAGTGCTTTATACAAAACATGCGGTGATGGTGTGTGGATCTACGATTAAGATTGTACCATCCTTGACAGTACTGTCATTGAAGCATTTTCCTTTGTCCTTTTCTTTTGCTAACCATCTGATGTCTATTCTTCTTTATTTAACTTTAGCAAGATTTGACGAATATCTGGTTATCCATGACAATGTATCACAAAGAGAGTTTTTGGATATCTTGCGAAATATGCAGTTTGCAATATATAATGAATAAACAAAATTCCCTTGATTTATTTAAAAATAAGAATATTCGTCATTGAGGCAGAAAAAGGTGCGAGAGGAGAGAGAGAGAGAGAAGAGGATTTTTTAGAGGTTTTTTTCTCATATACGGTAAAATACCAAGTAAAAATGGAAACATATTGCTAGCTCTTAATTGAGGCAAAAAATCGTTTGGGATCTTCTATAGTATTATTCTAGGGAAGGAGCACACATGCCTGCGTGTTGCAAGAAGAGAATTGAAATGTGTCTGAAGAAGAGTAAACGTGAAAGAGACCATTTATCTATTGACTTAAAATTGATTTAGGAAAGCATATAATTGGCGTAATTATAGCATACACCCTCTTTGCAATACAGTAATAATTTAAGAGAGTGAGTTGTTATAATCCTTAAACCATGGGTAGATGAGACCGCTTGTATCAATTTTCTCTACATTGACGGCATATGTTATATTTTTCTGTATATTCATGTGGTTAGTCGACAACGGTCTTGATTTTTATGGTTACTATTTCGGCCACTTTGTTATACCATACTCCTACGGTACATTTCAACAACAACTATAGGCATTTCATGATTTTTCTTTTTAACAAAAATTTGAGATTGAAAGCCGTCTTCTTCGAATTTAACTATTTTTCTATTTACTTAACATAACTTTGTACTCGTCAAGATCAAACACTGCCAATTTCGAGTGGGGTCAAGCCTAGACATTGTCCGATCAAATTGATCCATTCTTGTCGATGATTAATGCGTTCAAACATATACAAAGACCAGTGGCGCCAACGAAGCCATTCATTCCATATTCATATCACACTGTGATGAAATCTTATTGGACTATTGATCATCCAAAACGTGACGCATTATGATATGGGATATTCTCTAATAGAAGCTTAGGTTATTCCCCGAACGAATACTGCTCATACCTAAGTTGACCGCAGGGAAGCGCAACTCGTGCGCCAATACTACGTGGGCATAGTTCCTGGACTTCATTGTAGAGGTTATCCATGCAGTTATTCCACTCGTCAGCTGTCGTCGTCCCGCTGCAATCACCGTAGCCAAAGCACTCGGCATTGTTGTTAGAATCATGGGTGTAGTAGTACAACAAATGATCCACGGTGTTGGACTTCAGATCCTGCAGGAGGGTGTAGTATGCGTTGGCATAATCGTCCGAATACTGGAACTGCGCCACACTGCATACCCAAGACACCCCCCCATCAATTCTTATGATACAAAGACAGTGGGAGAGTAATATGAGCAGGACTGCGATTTTGTGGGTTGTGGACATGATGATAGTGTTCACCGACTTTCCCTTTAAATCTCCCCTGTTTAGTGCCGAGAAACATACAAATGGAGCTGGGTATAAAAAGGGCTCATTTCTCATAGAGTTCTAAGTCAGTAAATTCATATTAATGTTGATTTTTTTTATTTAATCTATATTACATAGGTTGGGCCGCTACTTTTATGTCTCTTTTTATTTGTGCAAATGTCGATGAAATAGGTTACAACATCCTTGGTTATTCTGTTTTCTTCTCTCCTGAATACTCTTATTAGATTAGAGATTCACAATGTCCTCGGATTGACCAACATCCTTGTCTATGCTTTTGTAGTATATAGTTGGACAGGCATGAAATAGGTTAGATACTTTTCGGGGAAAATTGTCCAAAAGGTCATAAACCTATTGCGCTTTTGCCAATTCAGTCCTAAACCTTTCAATTTTTCCAATTGAGTCCTAAACCTTTTGACAATTTGCCAATTGATTCATATTGGCCGAAAATCACTAACGTGGAAAGCCGGTCATCCTACGTGGCACGACGGGAGCTGGCGTGTACAATTTGTGTAATTTATTTAAAAATATTGTGTATTTTTTGTAATTTTATCTTATTATTTTCTTTTTTTTATTGTGCCGGCAAGGAGACTAAAAATTGGCAAATTGTCGAAAGGTTTAGAAATCAATTGGCAAAATTGAAAGGTTTAGGACTAAATTGGCAAAAGTGCAATAGGTTTAAGTTTTTTTGGACAATTTTCCCATACTTTATGTGATCAAGAATAATATGTTCCAACATAATATTAATCATATTGTGAAGATATCCAAGTCTTACAAAGTGTAGTGTTAAGGCATATATAAAGGCATACACTACAGTTTATGTCACAATACCGCTTCAATATACACCCACATAAAACACACGTTCCTGCTTCTCTCTGCAAGGTAAATGGGTCAACAAACACTTCAACCATTATAACTCCCAATCTACATCAACATTTAACACATCATTAGTGAACTAACCTCATTTTCCATGTGACTTTGACATGCGCTGAAATAAAAACCACGTTAATTCACAAATAATCAAGTTATCTAGGCCTAAGTCCTCCTATGGTCTTTAACCAAGTCCCCACTGGAGTCACCAAACTGTCGTGACCCTCACGAACGGGGAGAATACAGGTTTAGAGGTAATGCTGAAGATGGGCCTACGATTTTCGTTCCACGTGGGTTATCCCAAACCCTTATCTCGCGTGGCGCTTGGGATTTTCAATTTTAGTTCAATTAAGCCTGTGGCAATTCTATCATGAGAAGAGTCACCACGAGTCTATTAAGGCCGGCTAGGAACCAAGTGAGATACGGGAATATTTCTCACTTCCTACGCAACCAGAGATCTAGGATTGGGGACTCAATTACATAATTATCTAACAAGTGCTCTTTTGGTACCTCGACTTGATTATTTGTCAACTAAAGTATCCACGCGGTCTTTTATGAAATATGAATCCTAAGGTTCTCACCTGCTCAGTGTTTCATGCAATGTTTTTTGGTGTTTATTATGACCCTAAAATTAAAGCTAACCACTCAACTGCAACAAGCAAATCACAATATCAAGGTAATATAAAATAATCACAGCCATACATAAAAAATAGCAATAAAAGAGTGAGTGAAAGATAATACGGTGAAGTAACTAGATACGAGTCGGGCTATGAAATAGCCTCATTATCAAGCCCTGGGATAGCAACCCATGAGCTAAGCCCAAATCTGAACTTGCATGAATTTCTAACTAAATGATGCATTTACTCTAGAAAGGACTAAGTGATCCGCTATGACAAAACTTGATTAGCTCAAATATGCTACTAATTGTCGGCATTGACGTAGATAATCTACCATCAAATTATTCAATTTCTCTCTCAGTTTTGAAATTCCAGCACTACTCGAATGCTAGCTTCAACCCAATATCCAAATCAAATGCAATAAACACGCGAGAAGCTTAGCAGTGACCTCTTCACATCGTCCAAGTAGAAATTATATCTCTCCATTTCTTCAATGAGTGGGTTCATGATCACGAGGGATTTTATTCTTACGATCCAAGGCACCTTCAACACACATTCACTTCTCCAATATCATAAATAATTTTTCCTAAGTACATACAGTTGACTCGAAGGAGCACTATCATCACTGTTGGAGATAGGGTTTGATTGTGTAAATCTTAGATTGATGGATTGATTGAATCAATCAATCAATGAGATTGGATATTAAGTCTTTAAAATAGGAAATTATTGCTTCCTACTCTATATTTAATTGGACTATATATATCCTTGTGTACAAGTAGGAAATCATCAGAAATACAATTTTCCTATTTCCAAATTCTTCTTTTCGTTTCGTGTCATGGTATTAGAGTTAGCACTCCGGTAGGAATCTATAAACCGTCCTTTCTTTTCTTTACTGAAATCAGTCTGAAAAATCAAAGTTTAACCTTGGGAGAAAGCCGTGATCTAGACGCGCCTGTCTTGGAAGAAGTCTTCGAATCACCTCGGAATCAAGCTTCGGATCAAGTTGATCCAGATCAAAGAGAACAGGTTTCAGAGCCACCAGTCCATTGGTTTCCTATCCAGGGCCAACCTTGGGCTCAGCAGGACGCGTCCGGAGAAGATATGGCTGATGCTTTTGGAGCCCGGCTCAATGGAAGTGGGCCTTACGGATTCGGGACTAACCTGAATGGTGGATCGGGCTTCTCATTTTCGGGTCAGAGACCCGAATCAGTCTTAGCAGGTTTAGCAATGAATCCCTACCATACCCGTTCCACCAACCCGGATATCTACCATACCCGATTTGGTGACCGCTTGGAACCCAGGGATTCGCTATACACATCAATGGCTGATGGGCAAGTGTGACTCATCAACTAGCGTCTCGTCGGACCAGACAATCACTCGACCTGGTCTAGGGATTTCTGGCGAGCACTCATGACGAAGACAAAGGATAAGGTCGGTTTCCTTGACGAAACCATCCCCTTTCCCATCGATGATCGACTCCAACGAGACAGAGCTTGACACATTGCTTCGAGCGTCGTCACGATCGACAAACTCGACACTGCCATGAGTTCAAGGTCAGCGAACCGTCTTGGGGTGTGGTTCATACTTCCCATCGACAAGAAAGCACGGGCGTCTCGCTTGGGCCTATGAATAGCTACTGTTATACGTATTCTTTATTCGTTTGTGATTCGACAGCATCTCACTTGGGCCTATGAATAGCTACTGTTATATATGCTCTTTATTCGCTTGTAATTGAGTGATGTAACAGAAAGGTGTAATGTGCTAATTATAGTGGAATTCTCTATTAGATGTAGACCTGGTTTCAAGGTAAATCAAGATAAAACTTGTGTCTCAATTTCTCTTTCTCGTTTTACGCTCTATTTTGTTGTGATTATGCATCGAATCTTAACACACCAAAGCGAGAGAAAGGAAGCTCGTGGGTCAAGGAAGTTGGGGATGGTGCAATGGAGTTCTCTATCTCAGATGATAGCGGCTGGAGGCATTGGTTGTCAAAGTTGGGCCGGGCATGCTAGAAGTAGAAAAAGGTGCGAGAAGAGAGAGAGAGACAGAGAGATAGAAGATTTTTTAGAGGTTTTTTCTCTTGTACGGTTAACATACCAAGTAAAATGGAAACATATTGCTAGCTCTTAATAGAGGCAAAAAATCGTTTGGGGATCTTCTTTTGTACTGTACTAGCGAAGGAGCACACATGCCTGCGTGTTGCAAGAAGAGAATTGAAATGTGTCTGAAGAGGGGTAAACGTGAAAGAGAAACTTATTTATTTGACTTAAAATGATTTAGGATAGTATATAATTGGCGTAATTATAGCATACACCATCCTTCAGTACAGTAATAATTTAAGAGAGTGAGCTGTTATAATGCTTACATCATGGGTAGATCAGACCGCTAGTATCAATTTTATTTTATTTTTTACATTGACGGTGCATGTTCCATTTTGTCCGTATATTCATGCGGTTAGTTGACAACGATCTTGATTTTTATGGTTACTATTTCCGCCACTTGGTTATACCATATTCTTACCGTACATTTCAACAACAAATATAGGCATTTCATGAATTTTTCTAACAACAATTTGAGATTGAAAGCTGTCTTCTTCGAATTTAACTATTTTCTATTTACTTGATATAACTTTGTACTTGTCAAGATCAAACACTGCCAATATCGAGTGGGGTCAAGCCCAAACATTGTCGGATAAAATTGATCCATTCTTGTCGATGATTAATCAGTTCGTACATATACAAAGACCAGCGGCGCCAACGACGCCATTCATTCCATATTCATATCACACTATATTCATAGCACACTGTGATGAGATCTTATTGGATTATTGATTATCTAAAACATGGCACATCTTGAGCTTAGGTTATTCCGTGAACGAATATTGCTCATACCTAAGTCTACGGTCCTGAAGCTGAAGTTGTGCGCCGATACTACGTGGGCACTCTCTCTGGACTTCATCGTAGATGGAACCCATGCAGCATTTGTTGGGCTTATTTAGCCCAGTCCAGCCCATGGTTTAGTTGTTAAACCTAGGGTTATATTTCAGCAACACTTCAACGTGAGAAACTAGTTACCGAGAGTAAAAACGCAGAAAAACAGAGAGGAGCAGCAGCAGTTTTTCTAGGTGTCCGGTCGAGATCAACTCGACGATTGGAGGTCGATCCGTGGTCCGATTGGGCTGAAATTTTGACAGCAGTTTCAAGACTCGTTGTTCTTGATTCTGTGCGGTTGGATCATCGTTTGAAGGTATTTACTGAAGCTGTTCGTGAGTATTTCGAGACTGCGAATTTGAGGGTGTTTTCATCCGGTTTCTCTCATTTAAGGTGTTGTTGTTGCTTGATCTCCACTTATAGTTTTGGTTTTTCATTGTCGTTGAATTCAGCGTGGTTGTTGTGTACCTAAATGATTTATAGTGGAGATTCGGGTGGACTCCGTGATCGGTCTCGTGGTTTTTATCCTTCGCATTGAAGGAGTTTTCCACATAAAAAATTCTGGTGTTGTTATTCTTTAAGTTCATATATTTCCATTGGTTGTGCTCGATTCGTTTCCTCACAGGTTTAGTCAAAGAGGGAAAATTATACCCGCTATTTTTCCCAACATAGTGGTATCAGAGCATTGTTTTTCGATTGAACGATGGAACCGAACGTGAGCAGGATGATTAGTTTGAATGGAAAGAATTATCATGTATGGAGAGGAAAGATGGAAGATCTTTTATATGTGAAGCGGTGGCATTTACCGGTGTTTGCTGATACTAAACCTGATAATATGAGTGATTCTGATTGGGATCTTGAGCACAAAATTGTGTGTGGATTTATTCGACAATTTGTCGATGATAATGTTTTGAATCACATCAGCAAAGAATCTCATGCTAGGACTTTGTGGAATAAGCTGGAGTCATTGTATGCACGAAAGACTGGCAACAACAAAATATGTTTGATTAAACAATTTATGGAGTTGCATTATCGAGATGGCCAATCTATATCAGATCACTTGAATGAGTTTCAGGGAGTGATAGATCAATTGTCTGCCATGAATATTATATTTGATGATGAAGTACAGGGACTTTGGTTGCTATGTACCTTACCAGACTCTTGGGAGACATTTCGTATGTCTTTGATCAATGCTGCGCCTGATGGTATTGTTACCATGGATTTTGCAAAAAGTGGTGTTCTGAATGAGGAGATGAGAAGAAAAACACATGGTTCTTCCTCTCATTCAGAAGCTTTAGTTGTTGAAAACAGGGGTAGAAGTTAGAGTAGAAGTCCAAAAGGTAGATACAAGAGCCGAAGCAAGTCAAGATCATGGAAAAAGACTATTGAGTGTCATCACTGCGGTAAGATGGGTCATATGAAGAAAAATTGCTTTCAGCTGAAAAATGAGAAGAGGAATGAGAAGAAAAATGGCAATGAGAACAACGAGAAAAGAGATAACGGTAGTGATGATAGGGTGGCAACTGCTACTAATGAACTTGTTATTGTCTGCTATGATGATAATGTTAATTTTGCCTGTGATGATTCAAGTTGGGTTATCGATAGTGGAGCTTCTCTTCATATTACTTCCAGGAAGGAGTTCTTTACATACTACAGGTCAGGAAATTTTGGTACCTTAAAGATGGGTAATGATGGCTTGGCTACTGTTGTGGGTGTAGGAGATGTATGCCTGGAGACTAATAAAGGAGCAAAATTAATTCTGAAAGATGTTAGACATGTTCCTGATATTCGTCTGAATCTAATTTCGACTAGCAAACTCGATGATGCAGGATTTTGCAGTACTTTTGATAATGGACAGTGGAAACTCACCAGAGGCTCATTAGTTGTGGCCAAAGGTATGAAACAATCTTCTTTATATTTGTTGCAGGCCAAAATTTCCAAGGACATGTGTAATGTTGTGGAAGAAGAAAATGCAACTGCATTATGGCACAAGAGGCATAGTCACATAAGTGAGAAAGGAATTGGTTTGTTGGCTAAAAAGGGTTTACTCTCTGGAGTAAAGAGTGCAAGACTTGAGAAGTGTGCACATTGTTTAGCAGGAAAACAACGAAGAGTTTCATTCAAGAGTCATCCACCTTCGAGGAAATCAGAGTTGCTAGACTTGGTACATTCAGATGTTTGTGGTCCAATAAAACCACTAACACTTGGTGGTGCAGCTTATTTTGTAACCTTCATCGATGATCATTCAAGAAAATTATGGGTTTATTTCTTGAAGACGAAGGATCAAGTGTTAGATGCATTCAAGCAGTTTCAAGTTTCAGTTGAAAGGCAAACTGGAAAGAAGCTGAAATGCATTCATTCAGATAACGGTGGTGAGTACATCGGACCATTTGATGAATACTGCAGACAACAGGGGATTCGACATCAGAAGACACCTCCTAAAACGCCTGAGTTAAATGGCGTAGCGGAAAGAATGAACAGAACGTTGATTGAGAGAGTCAGATGTTTGATTTCAGATGCAAAATTGCCAAAAACCTTTTGGGGCGAGGCTTTGAGTACAGTGGTACATATTCTCAACATTTCTCCTATTACTGCTTTAGATGGTGATGTTCCAGACAGAGTTTGGTTTGGAAGGAAAATTTCATATGATCATCTAAAGGTGTTTGGCTGCAAAGTTTTTGTTCATGTTCCCAAGGATGAGAGATCCAAGTTAGATGTCAAGACACGAGAATGCATCTTTCTTGGTTATGGTTCTGATGAGTTCGGCTATAGACTTTATGATCCAGTTGCAAAGAAAATTATCAGAAGTCGAGATGTGGTATTCATTGAGAACGAGACCATCTGGGATATTGAGAAGATGAAGAAGACAGATTCCCGTGATTCTGATATGTCAGTTGATACTAGCTTAGTCGCACCTTTTGAGTTGCAGGAACAGTTGCATGATCAAGTTGAAGATGGTGTTCAAGGTCAGACTCTAGATCATCAGGTTCAGGGTCAAACTCAGAATGATCAGCAGGTTCAAGATCAGACTCGGGGTGATCAGCAACATTCAGGTGGTGTTGATGCTGGAGAGATTGCACAATTAGCTCCCCCAACCACGGCTTTGAGGAGGTCTACCAGAGACCGCACACCATCTACTAGATACTCTTCTAGTGAGTATGTTTTATTGACAGATGCAGGTGAACCTGAAACTTTTGAAGAAGCAGTAGAAGATAAGAATAAGAAGGAATGGTTTGATGCAATGCATGATGAGATGAAGTCATTGCATGAAAATCATACTTTTGAGTTGGTGAAATTACCTAAGGGTAAAAGAGCTTTGAAGAACTGATGGGTTTACAGATTGAAACAAGATGAGACGACTTCGCGTCCTCGATATAAAGCCAGATTGGTTGTTAAAGGCTTCAATCAGAAAAAGGGAGTTGACTATGATGAGATCTTCTCACCAGTTGTTAAAATGTCTTCAATTCGAGTTGTTTTAAGTCTAGCAGCTAGTCTTGATCTCGAGGTTGAGCAGATGGACGTGAAGACTGCTTTTCTTCACGGTGATTTGGAGGAAGATATATACATGGAGCAACCTGAAGGTTTTCAGGTGAAAGGTAAAGAGAATTATGTTTGTAAACTGAAGAAAAGCTTATATGGCCTAAAGCAAGGGCCGAGACAATGGTATAGAAAATTCGAGTCTTTTATGGGGGAGCAAGCCTATAAAAAGACTACTTCTGATCATTGTGTGTTTGTGCAAAAATTCTCTGAATGTGACTTTATTATCTTATTGCTCTATGTAGATGATATGCTCATAGTTGGTCAGAATGCTTCAAGGATTGACCAATTAAAGCGAGATTTGAGCAAGTCTTTTTCAATGAAAGACTTGGGGCCGGCTAAGCAGATTCTTGGTATGAGGATCACTCGTGACAGACAAGCGAAGAGACTATGGCTATCTCAAGAGAAGTACATAGAGAAAGTACTTCAAAGGTTCAAAATGGACAAAGCTACATAGAGAAAGTTGTAAGCACGCCTCTTGCTACGCACTTTAAGCTTAGTCATAAACAATGTCCGTCAACTGAGAAAGATCTGAAAGAGATGGAAAAAGTTCCTTATGCTTCCGCAGTCGGTAGTTTGATGTATGCAATGGTTTGTACAAGGCCAGATATAGCTCACGCAGTTGGAGTGGTTAGCCGTTTTATGTCAAATCCAGGAAGAGAACATTGGAATGCATTGAAGTGGATCCCAAGGTATCTCCGAGGCACTTCTAGTTTGAGACTTTCATTTGGGAGTGAGAAGCCGATTCTTGTTGGGTATACTGATTCAGACATGGCAGGGGATATTGACACGAGGAAGTCTACTTCAGGCTATTTGATTACTTTTTCAGGGGGAGCTATAGCCTGGCAATCAAGGTTGCAAAAATGTGTTGCCTTGTCGACGACAGAGGCAGAATTCATCGCTGCAACCGAAGCATGCAAGGAATTGCTTTGGATGAAAGAGTTCACACAGGAACTTGGTTTCACTCAAGAAAGGTATGTTTTACTTTGCGAAAATCAAAGTGCTATACATCTTGCAAAGAATTCCACTTTTCATGCCAAGTCAAAGCATATTGATGTGAGGTATCACTGGATACGAGAAACTTTGGAATTCAAAGGGTTAGAACTTGAGAAAGTACACACAGAAGACAATGCTTCAGATATGATGACAAAGGCTCTTACCAGAGAGAAGTATGAGTTTTGTCGGCGCCAGGCCGGCATGGATTTCTGTTGAGTTCTTTTGTGTCGGGATCTTCCCCGATGGGCTGGAGGGGGAGATTTGTTGGGCTTATTTAGCCCAGTCCAGCCCATGGTTTAGTTGTTAAACCTAGGGTTATATTTCAGCAACACTTCAGCGTGAGAAACTAGTTACCGAGAGTAAAAACGCAGAAAAACAGAGAGGAGTAGCAGCAGTTTTTCTGGGTGTCCGGTCGAGATCAACTCGACGATCGGAGGTCGATCCGTGGTCCGATTGGGCTGAAATTTTGACAGCAGTTTCAAGACTCGTTGTTCTTGATTCTGTGCGGTTGGATCATCGTTTGAAGGTATTTACTGAAGCTGTTCGTGAGTATTTCGAGACTGCGAATTTGAGGGTGTTTTCATCCGGTTTCTCTCATTTAAGGTGTTGTTGTTGCTTGATCTCCACTTATAGTTTTGGTTTTTCATTGTCGTTGAATTCAGCGTGGTTGTTGTGTACCTAAATGATTTATAGTGGAGATTCGGGTGGACTCCGTGATCGGTCTCGTGGTTTTTATCCTTCGCATTGAAGGAGTTTTCCACGTAAAAAATTCTGGTGTTGTTATTCTTTAAGTTCCTATATTTCCATTGGTTGTGCTCGATTCGTTTCCTCACAGATTTAGTCAAAGAGGGAAAAAATACCCGCTATTTTTCCCAACAGCTAGTACAGTCGGCTTGTGTCAGAGCACCGTTGCACACACCGTGGCCAAAGCACTTGGCACTATTCATAGAAGCATGGGTGTAGTAGTTGAACCCATTTCCCGCGGTGTTGGACCTCAGATCCTGCAGGACAGCGTAGACTGCGTTGTCATAATCGTCCCAATACCAGAACTGCGCCCCATTGCATAGCTTGTCCACAAAAGTCACGTCCGGGTCACTTCTTATGATACAAAGACTGGGAGATTAATATGAGAAGGACTGTGATTTTGTGTGTTGTGGACATGATGATAGTGTTCACCGACTTCCCTCTAAATCTCTCTTGATTAGTGTAGAGAAACACACAAATGGAGTTGGGTATAAAAAGGGCTCATTTCTCATAGGGTTTTCAGTCAGTAAATTCATTTTGATGTTGATTTTCTAATTAATCTTTATTAGGTACGAGGTTTGAGTTAGCCAGTTTTGGCTAAATAAGGGTGTCAATTACATAGGTTGGGCCGGTACTGTTATGTCTTTTTCCTTTGTGCAAATGTCGATGAAATAGGTTATAGCATCCTCGATTATTCTGTTTTATTCTCTCTTGAATACTCTTAGACTAGAGAGTTGCACTGTCCTCGGATTGACGGATATCCTTGTTTTTGCTTTTGTAGTATATAGTTGGACAGGCATGAAATAGGATAGATACTTTTCAGGGACATTGCCCAAAAAGTCATAAACCTATTGCACTTTTGCTAATTTAGTCATAAACTTTTCAGTTTTTTTAATTGAATTCTAAGCCTTTTGACAATTTACCAATTGAGTCCTACTATTGGTTGGAAATTGCTGATGTGAACATCGGTCGTCCTAATGTGGCATGGCAGGAGCTGACATGGACAATTTGTGTAATTTGCTTAAAAATATTTTGAATTTTTTTATTGTTTTTTTGAATTTTATTTTATTTTTTCTCTTTTCTTATTGTGTCGTCAAGGGGACTGAAAATTGCAAATTGTCAAAAGGGTTAGGAATCAATTGGCAAAATTGAAAGGTTTAAGACTGAACTGGCAAAAGTGCAATAGGTCGAGGTTTTTTTGAACAATTTGTCCATACTTTATGTGATCATGGATAATATATTCTAACCTATAGTATTAATTATATTGTGAATATATCCAAGTCTTACAAAGGGTAGTGTTAGGGTAGATAAAAACATACACGACAGTTTATATCAAATTACCACTTCAATATCCACCCACATAAAACATGCGTTCCTACTTCTCTCTGCAAGACAAATGGGTCAAGAAACATTCCATCCCTTATGAATCCCAACCTACATAAACATTTAACACATCATTAGCAAACTAACCTCATTTTTTATGTGAATTTGACAAGTGTTTCCATGAAAACCACGTCAATTCACAAACAATGAAGTTATCTAGGCCTAAGTCCTCCTATGGTCGTTAACCAAGTCCTCAGCGGAGTCACCAAGCTGTCGTGACCCTCCATGATGGGAGAATATAGGTTCAGAGGTAATGATGAAGATGGGCCTTCGACTTTCGTTCAGCACAGGTTCTCCCAAACCCTTACCTCTCGTGACACTTGGGATTTTCAATTTTAGTTCAACTAAGCATGCGGCAAATCTATCATGAGAAGAGTCGCCACTAGCCTATTAAGGCCGGTTAGGAACCAAGTGAAATACAAGAGTATATCTCATTTCCTACGCAACCAGAGATCTAGGACTGGAGACTCGATTACATAACTATCTAACAAGTGCCTTTTCGGTACCTCGACTTGATTATTTGTCAACTAAAGTATCCACGCAATCTTTTTACCAAATATGAATCCTAAGGTTCTCACCTGCTAAGTGTTCATGCAATGTTTTTTGGTGTTTATTATGATCCTAAATTAAACCTAACCACCCAACTGCAACAAGCAAATCAATATATCAAGGAAGTATAAAAGAATCACAACCATACATAAAAATGAAAGATAACACGGTAAAGTAACTTGATACGAGTCGGCCTATGACATAGTCTTAGTATGAAGACCCGGGATAGCAACCCACGAGCTAAGCCCTAATCTAAACATGAATGAATTTCTAACTAAATGATGCATTTAGTCTAGAAAGGACTAAGTGATGCACTACTTGGCCACAAATATAATATGTTCAGATGATAGAAACTTTGCTACTAATTGTCGGCATTGACTTTGATAATCTAACATCGAATTCTTCAATTTCTCTGTCAGTTTCGAAATTTCAGCACTACTCAAATGCTAGCTTCAACCCATTATGCAAATCAAATTCAATAAACACGCGAGAAGCTTAGTAGTGACCTATTCACATCGTCATGCATATTTATCAGAATTTTGTGGACAAAATTAGGACATAGCTACAGATTTATGGACGAAATTTGAGAATATTTTTTTTGAAAAAATCCCTCACCAATCGATTAAGGCTCAAGCAATGACTCCTCATTCTTAGTATCGCGGAAGGTGACTCCCTTAAGTCTCATATTTCTGAGTTCAATGCTATTATCTCTGAATTAGGAAGCACTGATATTAAGATTGAATGTGAGGTTTAAGCTCTTTTATTGTCAATTCCATTACCTCTTTCTTATAAAGAATTTTAGAAAGACCATGGTTGTTAGTAGAAAAACTATCAATCTTGACGATGTCAAGACTAGTCTTCTAAATATGCAAAAACTAGATATAAATTTGACCTTTGAAGGCAGTACTGATCATGGGGATGGTTTAGTTGCTAGAACTATTTTTTTTTTCATTTAATCTATATTAGATTCGATATGGGGGCGAAAGAATATCTTTGTCATTTCCAACTAAAGTTAGAATCCTGGTTGTATCTTCTTTGGATAAGAAGTTTTTGCTTCTCTATTTAATCAATGAATTTGGCATATATATTGGGAGTGAAAATAGAGTCCCCCCTTCATATATTTTTGTTTCCTTCCTTATGGAAATTCTCCCATTTTCTTTTGGAAGCTGCTAGCCTGGCAATTTGATAGTACTGTCAGTATTTCTGACCACACTCTCTCCCAATCCATAAGTGTTTTATGCAAAACACACGGTGATGGTGTGTGGATCTACCGCTGAGATTGTACCGTTCCTAACAGCACTGTCAGGGAATTAGTTCCCCTTTTTTTTTTGCTAACCATCTGATGTCTTTTTTTTTTTTAGCATGATTTGACGAATATCTGGTTTTCCATGACAATGTCCCATAAAGAGAGTTTTTGGATATCTTGCGAAATATGCAGTATGCGATACGTAATGAATAAAAAGAATTCCCTTAATTTATTTAAGAATAAGAATATTCATCATTGAGACAGAAAAAAGGTGCAAGAGGAGAGAGAGAGAGAGAGAGAGAGAGAGAGAGAGAGAGAGAGAGAGGGGGGAGGATTTTTGAGAGGTTTTTCTCATGTTGTTTCGCCTAAATTTCTCCGCGACAAAATGTCTTTCATCGAAATTCGTTCTTCAGCTTTTAAATGTGATAAAGGGTCCTGTGGTGATCTTGGAGAGGAGAGTTCCAGATAGTCAGAAAATCAATATGTGAGATTTGCAAAGATTCCAATAGAATTACACAAATTGTTATCTGAACCAGAGTTTGACTCAATGGAGAGATTTCGTTGGTACAACTCAAAGGGAATCGATACAGATGAATTTGAAAGAAAATATGCAAATGTAGACCAAACCAAAGTTTTACTTGATGGATTAGCTCAGTAGCTACAATTTCTCTCAAGGAACAATGAACCATCGCACCCAAAACAGTGCCGGAGTTTGGCTCGACGACAAAGCCTTGAATACCCTTCGATAATACACTAGAGTTTGACTCGATGGTGCAATATCTAGGATAAAGATAAACGCCGGAGTTTGACTCGACGACGAGAATCTGAAAGCTACAGCTACGAAAAGTAAAGTGCAATACCATAAGTAAAGATAAGACAAATCTTTTGATTTGTTCGGGGGGTTTCCTCTGAGGATGTAGGGTGGTATTGATAATGATTGAGTATGCAGTTGCCCTTCAGCGGTTATGACTTTTAGCACGCCAATTGCAGGCACATATATCTTTTCCCGTGAATTCTTTTGATTAAGTCTTCGAGCAGTTATTTAGCTTCAAATAACTGTTTCTGCGTTTATCTTAGTTTAGTCCTTTTACTCATCACCAAAGTGCCAGTTTCCAAACATCTCTCACAATCGTCATGCATATTTATCAGAATTTTTTTGATTGAAGTAGTAAGTCAAACTGTTCAGTTAACATAGATGAACAATAACCACTAAACTACATCATATGCAACAACCGGACACACCAATTCATATTGCTTGTAAGTTTCGGGCACCCACTCTCCATGAGCATTCCATCGATTCTGTTAAATATGTCTTGAATTCTTTTTGGGGTATTCGACCAAAATTGAGCTTACGACCCAAGCCCGTAGCCAAACACTATGAAACAATTCTAAATTATTTTTCTCAAGTTATTAGGTTTAGAAGAAGAGACAGAAAGAGTCTTCAGGTTTTCTCGAGCCACCTTTTGTACTTTGAATTTCCATAGTGGATTTTGCTTCTCCTCTCCCCGTTTTCCTACAAGGGGTTTCCACATAAGTTTGTGTGTTCATTTATTGTTAGTTTTAATTTCTTTGCAGTTCCCGATGATGGGGTACATGGGTTCTTATGGTGGTCCTCCCATGCGGGCAACCAAACCCTACCCACTACAAATAACTACTAAGGTAGTTATCTGCAGGTTTTGAAACGTGAAGCAATCACGTCTTTCAAAAGACATACATAACTCCCTTTCCCCCATCATTCTGTCTGTTAGAAATTCACAGTGAACACAAAAAAAAAAAAAATGACGCTCTCCCTCTCTACTGCTGAACTGCGATCGAAGAGAGGGAACTCTCGAGATTGCAAAGGCGACATTGAATCTGTGGATAATACGGTACGTCCCTCGTGTGATGTATCTTCCGATCAATGATACAAGTTAGGTTTGGGCATGTTCTTCCGCAAGTTTATTATTTAGACAAAGGATTTATTATCCTTCATTGGTATCGGAGCCTTAATTCCCGATTTCTTGATCATATATACTATGTATGACATGATTATGCCATGTTTCATACTATGTTTGAAGTTTTTTTTTTTGCGAATTCGGTATGCTCGTTCTTCGTTTATTTTCGTCCGTACACTGTTTGCCTATTTTCGAAAACAAACGTTCGGTGAAAGCGAAATATGAATGCATAGTTGGAATATGCTCATCGATACAAGTCTGGGGAGTGGTCGCCCATCACCGGAGGAGGCCGGAGGTGGCCACACGCACCAGGGACGGCGGTGCGCGTGGGTGTCACACGCCCACGTGCGAGGCACGCGCCACGGTTCGTCGCGACGTGCGTGTTGATGTGGCGCTGACGTGGACTGCTGACGCGTCTGCCTACGTGGCAGGTGACGTGGCATGCTAACGTGGCGACCCGACCCGATCATTAACCCGACCTGGTCAACATTGAACGTTGACCGATCAACGCTGACCGTTGACCAACGTTGGCCGGCGCGTGCTGCTCATGTGCGGCGCATGAAAACCAAGCGTAAAGACTTCTAGAAGCGCGTGAGGGCACGTGTGTGCTCCGATTGGGGTGTTTTTGCTACCGATGTGTTCGTATCGAAATACCCTATAAGATGATATATTTGTCTTACCAAATTATGCATCATGGATTATAAATAATCCAATTTTTCTGCATTTGTTGAAGGAATAATGCCGTGGATGATGCAAACCCCTATAAGACCAAGAGGACCGGAGCAAAGGCAAAGAATCTTAGAACTGAGGAATGCTTTAGCCCTTTATTGATGGGATGGTCATGCTGACATGATGTCACACATTATAACGATCAACGAAATGATTCGAGAAATCATTTGGAAAGGACATCGTACGCAAGATGATATGAGGGTCATAGCCCTGAGGACCACTCTTCCTGTGATATGGCGTGGGGTCATAGATCGCTTGTGGAAAGCCAACCCCCATTCTTATAAGAGGTTTCGGATTAGTTTCCTGGCTAAGTACATGAGCATGGGAATGACGAAGACGTCGACCCTTGCTTTGAATAGGTCTTGGTGCAAGCAGAATGCATCCTGGTGTAAGCCAAAAGTTACCCTGAGAGCATGTATATGGGCTCCTCGTAAACTCAATGATCTTCTTGGTTTTGAAAAATTTGTGGAGTCATTCCCTATTTTTATGCGGTGTTACTATAAATGACGTTGTTGCTTTGTTGTAGTTTTATTCTTTTTAGGTTTTAGAGTGTGTGAATATTTTCCACTGATGTTGTAATGTGAATATTTATGTGTACTATTAAGTTATGTCTGTTTCATGTGATTCATTTTATATATGCCTGAGCGATATTACATAGTTGAGTGGGGAGTTCTAGAAATTTTTACAGACTTTAATGAACTCAATTTACCTAAATGGTTATATTAATGATAATTTCAAACGAGGATCTTCAGACGATGATTGGGACATTAGTGAACTTTCGAATCTAAGTCCTTATGTGAAATTGTACACTAGTATAATTAGTTAGTGTAAAATATGTCCATAAACATTAGGCATTAATAATTCATGCGAAATGTCTAAATAACCTCATATTCTGATACAATGGAATCAGCTTCAAAGAGCATCGTGGCTGAGCTCAATAAGAACGTGAAGTTGAACGGTGAGAATTCTGAGAGTTGGAATATGAAAATCTAGTATGTGCTGGAAGAACAAGAGGCACTTGAGGCTCTTAACTTGGTCATGACAGAACCAAAGGATGGAACCACTGCGCAGCACAAAATAGATAAGGATGCCTTCGCTGCTTGGAAGAAGAAGAACTCAATTGCTCGCATTACGTTGCTGAGTAGTATGGATAATGACATCATGCGTAAGTTCAGGAAGTTTGAGAGTGCCAAGGAGATGTGGGATGTATTGAAGACTAGGTTTGGTCAAACATCAGTCACCAAGCTAAGGCAGCTTACAATCAGGTTCGACACAAACAAGATACCACATGGGCATAATATGAAGCAGCATCTGAGGGCATCTGAGGTGCATTTCAAACATGATAAGTGAGTTGAAAGATGCTGGCCACACATTATCTGATAAACAGCAAGTGTGGGCAGTGATCCGCTCCTTGCCCCATAGCTGGGAGCATATGAAAGTTGACCTGACCCACAATGAGAACGTCAAGACCTTCGAGGATGCTCTGCGCCACCTTGAGCTTGAGGAGGACCGCCTTTTGGTGAATAAGCCACAAACTGACGTATATTTTGCTGCCTTTGGCTCACATGGAGTTTCGGGCTCCAAGAGCAAGCATCCTAGTGGTTCAGGAAGTGGAAAGGCAAAGGAGTGGAGCCATCTGGCAAGAAACTGAAGTTTGACAAACATGGAAAAGGGAAGCGTCCTTTAAAGAAGAAAATTGCATGGGTGAAATGTTATAATTGTGGCAAGAAGAGTCACTTCACTCACGACTGTGGTGAGCCAAAGAAGGTAGAAACCCTTTATACACTTGAGAGTGTTTCTTATGTATCAAGTTCGATATTTCTAATTGAATCTCATCCTTTATGGATGTAGACTCAGGGGCCAAAAACCATGTAGCCAAGGATAGTAATACTTTTGTAGAATTTTGACAAATTCCATGTGGAGCAAAGTGGATCTATGTGGGGAATAACTCCATAGTGGAAGTTAAAGGGATTGGCACATGCCAGCTGATCATTCGCGTGGTCGCACCTTGTTCCTACACGATGTATTGTATGCTCTAGAGATTCATCGGAATCTTATTTTTGTATTGGTTTTAGTCAAACTTGGTTTTTGTATGAATTTTCATGACAATGGCGTAGATTTGTTGTTAAAATACAACTTTCTGCGATTTAGGTTATTTTGTGGATGGTTTTATAGTACTGGATGTTGAAAATAGTAATGTGAATATTTGTTATTCTCTGTTTACAACTTCCAACTCTAGTGATAATGATGTGAATATGTGGCATGCTAGACTTGGTCATATTGGCCAACAACGAATGATAGATTTGCCAAAGAGGGCTTAATGGGCAATATTGAAAAGGTCGATTTGCCTACTTGTGAGCATTCCTAGTGGGTGAAACAATGTGAAAATCATTTGAAAAAAGGAACAAAAGCTGAATTTCCATTGCAATTAATCCATACGGACATCTGTGGTCCAATGAATGTAAGAGCAAGGCATGGGGTTGTTTATTTCATCACTTTCATAGATTATTACACTCAATTTGGATATGTCCATTTGATTTCTCATAAATCTGAAGCATTGAGTTTCTTTAAGAAGTTTATGACCTTAGTGAAAAATCAATTAGATAAGAAAATAAAAGCATTAAGATCCGATCGAGGTCAAGAATACTTATCTGATGAGTTCAGAAATTTGTGTGATGAAAAGGAAATAGAAAGACAATTGTCTATCCTATACACTTCTTAACAAAATGGTCTTATAGAGAGAAGAAACAAAACCCTATTGGAAATGGTTAGGTCTATGATGACACAGGCTAATTTGCCTATCACCTTTTGGGGTGATGCTTTGTTAACTGTCGTCTATGTACTTAATCGTGAGCCTTCAAAGTCAGTTACTTCCACCCCATTTGAATTATGGACAGGTCAAAAATCTGATTTGCGTTTTCTTAAACCTTGGGGTTGTGCTGTCTATACTCACGAGTCCTCTCATAAATATGGAAAATTAGGTCCAAGAGGCAAAAAGAGTATCTTCATAAGATACTCAGAACACTCAAAAGGGTATGCATTCATAGGCGAGTAACAAAGCGGAAGTGTGACTGAATTTGAATCATGAGATGTCACATTCTTAGAGAATGACTTTCCGAAAAAGGGCAAAATAGGTGAAGACTATTCCCTATTTGAGACCTTGGATCGAGATAATGGGACATCCGAATATAATGATCCAAGTGGGAGCAATGTGAGAAGTTGGGAATTAATTTCGAACTAGTCTCAATTGCAACCACTTAACGAGTCGATACTGCTGTTATTCGATCCTAGTGGGAGCGTATTGGAGAATGAAGTACCAAGGGTACAATCTTCTCCACGGCGAACAAGTCGCAAAAGTGTTCCCCGTTGTCGCTTTGAGATTGAAGGGGAAGCTTTCATGGTCGCCCCACAAGAAGACGATGAGCCAAGGAATGTAAATGAGGCTCTATCTTGCATTGACAAGGAAAAGTGGATAAAAGTAATGGACGAAGAGAAGGAGTCGATGAGATCAAACCAAGTTTGGAAACGGGTTGATCTTCCAAAAGGACGTAGAGCCATTGGGAACAAGTGGGTTCTCAAGATAAAGCATAAAGCTAATCGCTCGATTGAGAGGTATAAGGCTAGCCTTGTGGTGAAGGGGTATAATCAATAGGAGAGAATTGATTATGAAGATACTTTTTCTCCTGTAGTAAGGTTTACCTTAATTCGCCTTATTCTGGCAATAGTGGCAATCTTAGATCTTGAATTACATCAGATGGATGTAAAGACTGCTTTTCTCGATGGAGAATTAGAAGAAGAAATCTGCATGGAACAACCCATTGGGTTTGTTGCAGAACGCTAGGAGCAAAAGGTATGTCGACTTTTGATATCGATATATGGCCTCAAGCAGTTTTCAAGACAATGGTATATACATTTTTATAATGCCATAGTGGTTTGATTTTGAAATGATTAATGAAGATAATTGCGTATATATCAAAAGATCCAAAGATCAATTTGTGATCTTGTCATTATATGTTGATGATATACTAATTGCCAGAAGCAGTATAAAGGTTGTTAAGATAGTCAAAAGTTGACTATCTTCCAATTTCGAGATGAAAGATATGAGTGAAGTTGCATATATTCTTGGAATTAAGATTTCAAGAGATCGTTCAAAAAGGCTGTTATCTCTTTCGCAAGAGACGTACATAAATAAAGTCCTTAAACGATTCCGTATGCAAGATTGTAAACTCATTGTCATTCCTATTGCAAAAGATGAAGGTTTGACCCGAAAAATGTGTCCTAAGACTCCACAGGAATAGGAACGAATGAAAAGTGTTCCTTATGCGAGTGCCGTTTGAAGCTTAATGTACGCTATTATGTGTACAAGACTTGATATTTGTTATGCAGTTTGAATGGTGAGTAGATACCAATCCAATCCAGGTCAAGCATATTGGGCTGCTGTCAAGAGAATCCTGAGGTATCTGAAAGCTACTGCTGATTATGCGCTAAGTTATCAAGGAAGTGATCTGCACCTTGAGGGTTATACCAATGTTGATTGGGGAGGAGATTTAGATAAGAGAAAATCTACCTCTGAAAATGTGTTCTTACTAAATAATGGCTCCATATCATGGAGTAGTAAGAAGCAGAAGTGCATAGCCTTATCTACCATGGAAGCCGAGTTCGTGGCTTTGTAAGCGACAACGCAGGATGATGTCTGGTTTAGGAGATTTTTGGATCATTTAGGTGTTACTAGTGATGCTGCAAATCCAGTGTTGATGTATTGTGATAGCCAAGCAGCAATAGCTTACACCATAGATCCTAAGTTCCATTGTAAGACCAAATACATAGACATTAAGTATAATTATGTTAAGGATATAGTTGCACGAAAGGATGTGAACATATAGTATATTTCTACACATAGAATGCTAGTAGATCCGATGACGAAGCTGATTCCTAGAGATGTTTTCCATAGTCATGTAAAATCTCTAGGACTGCGTAGAATGTAATATACTGAATATTGTAATTTTCCTAAATGTTCACTATTAATGAAGTTTGAGATTATTGTCCATGATTTTTTTTTTGTAATATTTATCGATATTAAAGCTTGGTGCTTTATGTTGAGAAGGTATGTTGGACAGATGAGAGATTAGCCTACTCACACGGGTAATCGCCTCTATTTACTACGTGATAAATAGAGATGAGACAATTTTAAGCTCATTATCTAGGTGATAATTGAGAGCTCGAGCTTAAATATAGATGTCGCCGTAATAGAATGTTAAGATGAGGACTTAATATTTATTATGTCCAAAAGTGAAATAACCCACATATTTCACTTTATCTGGCTTTATTGCCAGATGTGAGTTCTGATAGATACTTTTGCGCAGAGTAGTTACGTGAACTTAGGTTAGACATTGGGTGTGTCTGAACTATCATCTATGCGGTATTAAATGAGAAGACATATGCTCCACGGGGAAAAAGAAGATACCGTAATACGTACTTCATACTACGTATGCATGAGTGGACCAATGAGAGTAGGCAAAAGTTTTAATCTCAACTTTTTTTAGCCATGTGAGATTCTCGAGGATAAGAATTCCTCGTTTAGTGCCCTCATGACTCTTACTTTTTCTCAAAATTTCTATTCAGTGTTTGCTATCTTAGGATGTTACCAATGCTCATGAGATTGATTTGATCTAATGAGACATTTCTAGAAAAACGAACTGAACTGAAATAGAGAGGTTTGAGCAAGGAGGAAGATCGATTTAGAGTTTGAGTCACATTATAGTTTTGTATTCACAAACCGGTCAATTATGATTACTTTGTGTAATCATAATTGTGAATACGACGTATCATACTTAAAAGAGATCAAGAAAGATATATGTGTGACTGATCGATCTATGGTACAGCATACGAAAATCTACTTTTGATTATGTCCAATTTTGAGCTATCATATACTCCCAACGGATGTATGACAACGAGCTCTAAGAGTATGATGGTTGCACAGATTATTTGTTGATATGAACCTTGCAAGAAGAGAGAGTTATGTTTAGCCCTCTATGGGAAAGTGGGAGTTGTTGGTCCTTCGTGAGCAAGTGGGAGCTGTTTACCCTTCATGGGCAAGTGGAAGATGTTGGGGTACATGGGTTCTTATGGTGGTCCGCCCATGTAGGCAACCAAACCCTACCCACTACAGATAACTGCCAGTTTTTGAAACATGAAGAAATCACGTCTTTTGAAAGATGCACGTAACTTCCTTCCCCCCTTCATTTAGTTGTCAGAAATTCACAGTGAACAAAAAAAAATAAAAATAAACGACGCTCTCCCTCTCTACTGTTGACTCGCGATCGAAACGAGGGAACTCTCGAGATTGCAATAGCGACATCTAATCTGTGGATAATACAGTACGTCCCTCGTGTGATGTATCGTTCGATCAGTGATACAAGTTAGGTTTGGGTATGTTCTTCCGCACGTTTATCATTTAGACAAAGGATTAAGTATCCTTCACCCGCATTAGTCATAACAATCTGGTGTAGAGCCATAGGGTTTGTTGATCTACTAGTTATGGCTTCAAGCTCAACAATGAAATCTGATATTGAGAAGTTTGATGGTAGCGGTAGTTTCAACCTATGGTAGGTTCATATGTTGGTTGTTCTTAAGGATTAGGGTTTGAAGAAAACTCTGTAAGGAAAATGACAGAAACCGACAGGCACATCGGATGAAACCTAGAAAGAAATGGACGAAAATAGTATTTCTACTATTCAGTTGTGCCTAATGAATGAAGTTCTACGGGAGGTACTAGATTAGAAAACAACTACAGGTATGGACGAAATTGGAGAACATTTTTTTGACGAAATCCCTCAACAATCAATTAAGGCTCAAGCAACGACTCTTCACTCTTCGTATGGCTGAGAGTGATTCCCTTTAGTCTCATATTTCTTAGTTAAATATTATTAACTTTGAATTAGGAAGTATTGATATCAAGATTGAATGTGAGGTTTAAACTCTCATATTCGTCCTCAAATTGTGCCAGTTTCAAGAAGTGTCCTATTCGTATATTGCTGATACAAATAGTTTCGAGGTGTTGTATCTTGGGAGGCATAGTTCGTGAAGCTGCTTAGCACCATGTAGGAACTAATCGCCTTAAGGAGATTTAGTTAGCCGTATCTGTTGACACCTAAATTTTGATTTCTTTTTTATTATTTTATTTTGTCATTTATATTGTACAAAAATGAGAATTAATTAACCTTAGTTCTCGCAAAAAAATCATTTCTCATGCATTGCATATTTAAATTTTCTATCAGTCATTTGCATTTAGGCCAGAGGTGAGGCGATTGAGCTTTAATTTGACAGGCGACTGAATCGAAATTTGTTAAAAATCTTCAATGATGGGTATGAGGTGTGCCGAATTTTATTAGACTAGTTGGACTTATTTTTAAGCTCATTTTTTATTCATTTAAGTTCATTTAGTTTATTAAGGCTTTTATTTAACTGTTCATTATTCGAAAAGCCTTAACTTGAGCCCGAATTTGTGCAGTGAGCTCGTGATTTGACTGATAAATTTTGGTTAAGGTTTGAGATGGGTATGCCGAAATTTATGATGGGTTTGGACTTGGTTTTGAGTTTAAATCAACCCATTTTAATTACTTAATTAAGCCAGGCCTTTAATTAACTGCTCATTTAATTAATTAGAGCCCGTGTCAACCTCGAGGTGACACGACAAGCCCGTAAGAGGGGCCATTTTCGGCCATATCACTCTCACCCTTCTCTTGGCCAAAAATTCCATAGGTTTCCAACGGATTTGGACTCTTCAAAGACTGAATTGATTCGGATAATTATCTCGGAAAATTAGAGTCCTAGAAAAATAAAACTTTATCTTTATCAGTCTCTAATAAACCGAGAGTTTCGTCTGATCTGGACTCTTCCGGGATCAGAAATTTTGATCCAACGACTAACATTCAATCCTACTTTAGCTAGGATTCATGATCCGACGGTCTACAGAGAGTCCTACATCTACTAGGATTGGTGAGCTTTGTTTTCTATAAATACTGAGCTATCCTAGAGAGTTAAGGGTTGGCCATTATTCAGAACTCACGGCACAATCAGAGAAGAATACACGTGAGAGAGAGAGAGGCCAAAGAGGAAAAAGGTGGTGGTCTTTGTCTTGCAGCGTTCAAGAGCAACTCTCACAGTCGTCGTCCATCATGGTTATCCATGTGAAGGCAGCAATCTCGTGAAAGCTCCAGCAGCACCTCACGAATTCCCTTGGTGTAGTCCAACAAATCAGTCAACCACGTCCATAGAGGAAAAGGACAAAAAAAAGGGATCCTTCATCACGTTATCATCAGCTCCCATTGTTCTTTTCTTGACTTTGTTTTCCTTTGCAGGCACCTCGTAATCCCACCAGCAGGAAGTAGCCAAGCACTTCAAGTCATCACCGAGACGAATAGCCCCCTCGACGCTCCAAGCTGACTTGTTGTTTTATTCGCTAGATCAATGAAGCTTCTGTCTGATTCTCACGTGCTTTGAATATTTTATAGATTGCTGGTCACAATCCAGAAGTCCAAGAGGGAGAAGTTCTTTTGATGATGCAAGCAACCCTGAAGTCCGAAAACCGGCACATCCTGTGCACGCCGCTCGAGAGTCCCACTGACCAGCCACAAAATAACCTCTGTTCAGTCCTTCTCAAGGTCAATTCGGTTACGTTTTTGGTTGATATTCAAGCTCTAACTCGGTTGCTATTTTGTGCTAGAATCTCTTGCGATTTGGAGCTCAAATTCGGCTCAAAAGGGACTGTTTTTGGGTGGTTTACGTCGAACGCGCACGTGTTGGAAATTTGGCATTGAAAGGGTAAATTTCTTTACTTTTTGATTGCAATTTATGCCTGTTTTACTTGGAAGACTTGCATATATGTTCTAACGATTTGATGAATGTATTTGATTTGCAATTAGACGTGAAAAGTTAAATCTTTTTTGCCAATTCTTGTGCTAGAACCAAAGATTGGATTATTGAGATGAAAAATTTTGATCAACCTCAATTTGTTCTTGAAATTGGTCGAATTTTGTGGTACTCTTGAGAAATTGATGAAATTTAATTGGAACAATATCTTTTTCTCAAAAAGTAAATTTGTTCAATCATTTTCTAAGATCAAATTGACTTAACTAAAAAGATGAGAACTTTTGGGGGAATTAAATCTGAATTTTCGACTCACATGTTTCTCTTGGACAAATTGCTCTATGGATGGATGAGCATGGCTTTGATTTTATCATGGTTGGTTGAAGTCGCCTATCTTTGATTACTGATGACCATCTCATGTTATGGATAAACATTGCCATGCTAATGGATAATATCTAATTTTGAGAAGTGCTTGATTAGATAATATCTAGTTTTTGCTATTAACTGAATTGGATAATATCCGATTTATCTTGGATATCTCATGACCATTGAGTTGGTTGGATTGCCTTATTGGTTGAATGGATTTATCTTGTGGAATTCCTGGTAATATTTGATTTATAGATAATGTCTGGCTTGATTGGATAATTATCCAACTTTTTTTAGAATTATCCTGAAATCACTTTGCAAATTCTTAAGGATAATTTTTTCAAATTAAAATCAGATTTTGGATGAGGAAAGGTGGATCCCCACCTCATGATTTTGCCCCCCCCCCCCCTCTTAATTTTCGAAAATTAAAATTAAAATTAAAATTCAATTCAAGCTCAATTGATTTCCTTTGGTCATGTTTGTTTGATTGTTATAAAGTTTGCGCATTAATAAACAAATATGCCCATAATGTATGCTCCCCTTGTGCCTTTGTCCCTTCAGTGATATAAAATCACTTGCCTTACCACGATCTTGTGGAATGGGATGGTGGTTTGTGTGAAATTTCATGGTCTGCCCTTTGTCAAAAGAGGTGATGTTATTTCATACCCCTAATTCGCTTACTGACTCGAATCTAAGAGTACGTTGCGAATAAAATTCTACTCTAGCCCTAATCTTTGGGAACGAGTGAATCTTTTGGAAAAATTCGGAAATTAAAGGTATATTATGGGCATTTTTGTTTATTCTTGTTCATCCTTTTTGTTTGCTTATTTTTGCTTAATGATTTTCGAAAAAAATAAAAAAAAATCATTTGCATGTCATATAGTTTTAGATCATACTTTGCCATGTCATATAGTATAGTTTGCATTCACATTTTCTCAAAGAAAAATAAAAAACAGTCAGTTCACTTCATCAATCTAAAGGGATTTTTTTCATGAAATCTGGTACCGAATGGGCATTAGTTTTTCTTTTTAAATTAATGTAACCAAGTCTCCGTACTCATTTCATTTGGTTCGTGGAAATAAATTAATTCTCCCGTTAATTTATTTAGGTTCTAATCTACCTACCAAACAAAGATTAGTGGCGGCTCCAATTTGATTTTTTTGCATGAAATCATACCCTAACTTGCGATTCGGTAGGGCTTGGGAAGGTCCGAATTAGGTTAAATAATCAACCTGATAATCCGTTAACCTGAATCTAATCTTTAGGTTGGGACAGTACCTCACCTCTTGTACAATTCTTTTTGCGAGTTTACAGTATTTAGCAAGTTTATTTACTTTGTAATCTGTATTTGTAAAGATTAACACACAAATATTGGTTGGTTATTTTTATTAAAGTTTTTTATCGCCATCTTCGCATTATTATTTTCTAATTACAGCAAATAGTGTTACGTATTCCTCCGATACGTTAGTGTGTGCATAATTTATTTCCAACAATGTTAAGGCGCTTAATCTCACTAGTAGTTTGGGTTAACAGAAAATCATAATGGCTTATAACAATCGAGTACCTAATAATGTCCAGAACATTTCTAGAGACGTTCCTTTGATCAATTCGACCGATGTAGTAGTTCATGCCTCAAGGCTTGGTTCGGTGGCAGCAAATCCTGCGAGCCTTCGGGCTAAGACCATCTATAGTGGTGCCAATATTCATTAATAGGCTTTGCCTTCCTTGATTGTACCATCTCATATACCGAATGAGAACTAGAGAAATTCGCCGGTGTGGGCTTTAAGCAATGATAACATAAGATGTTCTTCTATCTGACTACGCTAAATCGGGTCAAATACTTATCGGAGGTGTGCTTGATAATTAGTCTAGATGAGCAAGATGTCACGATGCTTAGGGTGTTGGAGGCTTGGAAGCACGGGGAATTCCCACGCGAAAACTATATCATTAACTATTTGGTAAATTCCCTATATCATGTTTATTGTAATAGTGGAACTGCTAAACAGTTATGGGAGTCCTTAGAAAAGAAATACAAGTCTGAGGACGTGGGCACCAAGAAATTCGTGGTTGCTAAATTCCTAGACTTCTAGATGGTGGATTCTAAATCTGTTAAGAGTCCGGTTCAGGAATTGCAAATAATTGTGAACGACATCTTTGCTGAGGCAATGTTACTCAATGAAGCATTCCACGTGGCAGCTATTATTGAGAAGCTGCCTCCGAGCTGATCAGACTTCAAAAACTATTTAAAGCACAAACGAAAAGAGATGAGCCTTGAAGATCTCATTCTACGCCTCAGAATAGAGGAGGACAATAGGAGAAATGGAAACCCTCCTATTGAACCAAAGGCTAACTTTGTTGAGTCTTCCAATTCCAAGAAAGTGGGGAAAAGAAAGAAACCTTTTCAAGGAAAAGGCAAGTAGAAGGAACAATCCCAGAAATTCTAAGGGACATGTTCTGTTTGCAATAAGCCTGACCATTATGCTAAGGATTGTAAGAAGCGCCCGAACAGAGGTAATGGTGTAGCTAAGCAGCTGAATCTGATAGAGCGGGAAGATAATGGGAGACTGACTGCAGTGATGGTGTCTGAGGTATCCTTAGTGTCGAATAACATCGATTGGCGGTTGGACACATGTGCCACTAATCATATTTGTGTGGACAAACACCTATTCTCATCTTATAAGAAGGCTGAGGAAGAGGAGATGCTTTATATGGATGACTCAACATCAGTAAAAGTTACCGGAGAGGAAAGGTGATCCTGACGTTCAACTCCGGCAAGGAGATTGCCTTGCTAAATGTGCTGCATGTAATGGAGATGCGGGAGAATCTCATTTCTGGCCCCATACTTGTCAAGAAGGGCTTCAAAATTGTATTTGAATCCAACAAGTATGTACTTTCTAAAGGGGGAATGTATGTAGGGAAATGGTACTTGAGCAATGACCTATTCAAAGCCAATGTGGCTGTCATTGACGCAAAATTGAAATTCCTATATGCAAAGACTATTAATAAAGAGAAGTCTTCAATTTACATTGTTGTGCCTCCTTATCTATGGCATGGTAGATTTGGATATGTAAACTATGGTGCAATGAAGAAGATAGCAAACTTGGGGCTAATTCCAAAGTTTGAGTTGGATTCCCGTTACAAGTGTGAGACTTGTCTTGGGGCAAAGTTTGCTAAAAAAAAATTAATTCCGTTGAAAGAACAAGTGAACCTCTACAACTAATCCATAGTGATCTATGTGATTTAAATTTATGCAGAAAGTAGAGGTGGAAAGAAGTACTTCATAACTTTTGTGGATGATTGTACTTGATTTTGCTATGTTTATCTATTAACTAGCAAAGATGAGGCTATGAGCATGTTTATCAAGTATAAAAATGAGGTTAAGAACCAACTTGATAGATGAATCAAAGTGCTTAGGTCTGATAGAGGAGGAGAATATAGTTCTTCCAATTTAAAGGAGTTGTATACTAGTTTGGGGATAATTCTCCAAACAATTGCACCTTATACTCCACAACAAAATGGAATTGAAGAACGGAAGAATAGAACTATAAAGGAGATGGCTAACGATATACTCTTAAGTTCAGGCTTACCTCAAAACTTGTGGGGGGGGTGGAAGGCAGTTCTAACTGCGAACTATATTCTTAATAAAGTACCCCACAAGAAAATGAGTTATGGAATGGAAGGCTACAATCTTACAATTTTTTGAAAGTGTACGGGTGCCTAGCCAAGGTGGAATTCCTCCTCCTAAACAAACTCAGTTGGGACCTAAAACGGTGGATTGCATATTCATCGGTTATGCTCAAAATAGCAGCGCATACAGATTTTTGGTTCACAAATCTGAAAATGCGAAAATCCATGCCAATACTATTCTAGAATCAAGGGATGCTGAATTCTTTGAGAATATATCCTGCGAAAAGAAATCAGGGTGAACCTTCTCAGAAGGGAATTAGAAATTCAGAATCTGAGAATGATGAAGTTGAGACCGAGGACGCCGAATTTTGAAGGAGCAAAAGGTCGTGGATTGAAAATCTTTCAGACCTAACTTTCTGACATACATGTTAGAAGGTGAGCCTCAAATGTTGAAAGAGGCGATGTCATCTCCAGATGCTCCTTTCTGGAAAGAAGCTATTGACAATGAAATTGATTCTATTCTAAGTAACCATACTTGGAAATTGGTTGATCTTCCATCTGGAAATAAACCAATTAGATGCAAATAAAAATTCAAAAAGAAGCGTAAAGCTGATTGTTCCATTAATAAGTACAAAGCACGACTTGTTGCCAAAGTGTTTAGACAAAAAAATGGTCTAGACTACTTTAATACTTATTCACCAGTAACAAGAATAACATCGGTTAGATGTTGATTGCTATAGCTTCGCTATACAATTTGCAAGTATATAAGATGGACGTGAAAACTGCATACTTGAATGGTGATCTCGATGAAGAGATTTATATGGAACAACCTGAAGGATTCAAGGTCAAAGGACAAGAACACAAAGTGTGTCGACTTGTGAAGTCATTATATGGACTTAAACAAGCTCCTAAACAATGGCATGAGAAGTTTGACCGTGTAATGATCCAAAATGGATATAGAATCAATGAGTGTGACATATGTGTATACACTAAATCCTCGTCCATTGGATGTGTACTTTTTTGTCCATATGTCGATGACTTGCTAATTCTTGGAGATAACGCTGAGGTTATCAAAATCACGAAGAATGTTCTCAAGAAGAACTTTAATATGAAAGACTTAGGTGTAGCGGATGTTATACTCGGTATCAAAATTCTAAGGAATTCTGATGGACTAGGTTTAACACAATCTCATTACATTGAAAAGGTAATTGGGAGGTGTCGCGACCTAAAAATCGGATTTTCCAATCTTAGGTTAATGAATTACCAAATTAATTAATTAAATTAATTAACTTAGCTCGAACTCTCCCAAATTCTACCAAATCGTGACTTATGGTTCAAATGATTATCTTGCAAAAAAAAAATTAATTTTTTGGAGCCGCCACTAATCGTTTTTGGTAGGTCAATTAGAAACCTAAGTAAATTAGTGGGAGAACTAAATTACTTTTACGAACCAGAGATTTTAAGCTTGGGACTTGGTTACATTATTTTTTTAAATTAATGCCCTTTCGATACCAATTTTATGAAAAATGTTCAATGTGGCAATTTTGATGAATTCTGACTTTAAATTCAAAGATGCATTTTTTTGGGTTTTCTTTTTATGATTTTTTTTTTGTATTTTTGAATGATTTTCGAAATTAAAAATTAAAGGAAAAATGAGGGTGAATTGGTTCAAGATTGACTTACTATTTTTTATTTAACTTGCATTAATTCCCAAAATTTTAAGAAAATCTTTTTACCCTATGTCTACATCTTTTAAAAGTTAAGATGGATTCAAAAAGATTTTATTCATTAAATGCAATCCATTAGATAGGATTTCTAGAAAATCCTATCTTTCTAAAAAAGAATGAGACGTGGTTTTTAAGAAACCACATCTTACTATATTTTCTTTTTTTTAATTTTCTGAGATTTTATGAGATAAAATTAAAAGATGAATCGCCATGGATTTTTATTTAATTTTTTTTATAATTTTTTTTCTATTTTTATGGATGAATTTAAATTCAAGATGAAAATCTTTTAATGAAAAATAATTACCACTATTGCTTCCAAATCAAGTTTTGATCTAAAGCCTGATAGATGAACCCTACGATTCGAAATACCCGCTATGGAAATAATTCCATCTAAAGCCTGATAGATAGACTTATTTCCATATATGCGGTTGCGAATTAGGAAATTTCCTAATTGATCACATGATGAATAGTTTGGATATCTTGAGTATATTCAGAAGATTTCAAAATTCGTCCCAATTAAGCAAATAATATACCACAAGATTTCCGAGAATATTCAAACTAGATATGCAATCTCCCAAAATGGAAATCAAATATCACAATATCCTAAATCAAATAAGATAAGAGATTTACCTTATCCGATAATATTTGCTTTCCAAGTTTGAACCGATATCAAATCGGCTCGATCTTAGACCGGCTTGCGGCGGAATCGACGACTTCTCGAGCGATGGCCTCCCGGATGGTGAAGACAGTAATTCCCGAGGCAACGAATCTGTCCTAGCGCAATAAAAAAAAAATCTGCAAGCGATCGGTGGAGGAATGGAAATCGAGGGAATAAGTCTTCGTGGATATCCTTTATTGACCACCGCTTGGACTTTCTAATTGACCTGAAGATAGATGTCCATGAAAAGATTAAACATCACAATAAGTAGCAAGTGCTCGTATGGGTAATGTGACATTTGTGCGTGAGAATAAAAAATATGGACAAGAAAAGATGATAATGGGATGTTGAAGATGAAATTTTTATGAAGACTCGAAGGCCCATCTCTGTTCTTTTCCTTCTCTTCTTTTCTCCAAGCTTAGCCCGAGGACAGCTATGGATCACGGTTCGGGTGGACCGACGGTGGCTGCGGACTGGTTCGATGGTGCTCGCAGTTGCAACGTCAAGGCTTCCCGGTGGTGATGTGACATTCTGAAATTCGACCCATTTCCGGGATTTATTAAATGAATGGATATCTTGTTGCTGCGCTGCAGTTTAATCTCACTCAGAATTGGTCACTCTTGAGAAGACTAACCGTTAGGGAAAGGCTAACTAGGAATTAAGTACGTGGACCTAGAGACTCGATTATGGAGTGGCGCTTTGGCCATAAGGATTAGCGAGGGAATATTTTGTACCATTATAAGCCGATCCAAGAACGGTTATATAGTGATTTGTAAATACTATACAGTTGGATCACGGGTGATTCCGTTATACCATCGTTTCGATTACAGAGTCGCTGGACCAGTTTCTAATGATCGTGACCTCCGATACTAGTGATTGACCCTCGCAATTACACGACAACCAAGGCCGCCATAATTCGAGTAGCTTAAACGCGATTAGATGATAAATCGATCGCGGGTCGATACGCGTAACTCCTAAAAGCCGCACGTTGGTTTGAGATTTACTAAAGCCGCAATCAAACGATTTTGACCGCGAATTAGATTCCGGATTCGGGCATCGAATTTTCGAGGATATCATCGCTCATATTTGGACGTCGCCTCATTAGGGTTCAGTGTTCGTTGGCCAGCTATACCGGTCACCTAAACCAAAATTTTCGACCTGTCCTAAAATTGCAGATTGCCAATTTAACTCCAGACATTTATTTGCAAGAGCCAAATTATTTGATGAGACTTGTATTTTTGGCTTCTTCCTCATCAAGAACCCACCAACCCCCACTAAACCTTCATCTTATCCTATCCTAAGACAATCCAAAATCACACCAACTCTCACTAACCCCCACTCAAGCAAATGGTTGGATGAAGCTCTTGGATCCCTCTCTCCTCCCTTGAACCTTCCCCCTTGGCCGACCACTCCCCTCTCCCTCTCCTCCTCCCTTGCGCTGCCGTTCAGCCACCGCCGTCCGTCGTCGAGCCGCCGCCATCCAGCCCGTGCAGCTGCCGCCTTGCCTAGCCGCCCGTCGCACCGCCGACCGACCGTCCAGCTCACCATGCCGCCGTCACGGCCGCTGCTGCCGTGCGGTTTTAGGGGGCTAATCTTGGCTGGATTTTTGAGTTTTCAAGCTTTAATCCAAGTAAGCAAACCTCTAATCTTTCAGTAGGATGATAGGTTACCAATGGACTTGATTAGAATTAGAATTAGTGGATTTTTAGGGCTGCCGAGGTACTGTTCATTGAAGATTCGGCACTGTTCATTGAAAAAAGTTACTGTTCATTGAAGAAAGTTACTATTCATTGAAGGTCCGAAAATTAGAAAGTGTTTGGGATGATCTTGAGAGCTTGGAATGATGATTTAGGTGGTTAGATGAGTGATTATTGTGGTATGTTAACCCTTGGTTGGTTTGTGGATGATTTTCACTTGAAATTGGATGGTTTCATGTGCTTTAGTGGGCTGATTTGGGGCTGCCCTTTGGGGACCCCAAATTTGGAGCCTTGTATGTTGATATTGGATGCTTTGGAATGCAATTGAGGCATTAGAGAGTATGGTTGATGAGGTGGTAATTGGTTGGACTCGAATGTTTTGTATGTGGCTCGGTTTATGGCGTATTGTGCAAATGTGAATTGAGGGTTGATTTAGTTGTACCCTGGATTATGTGGATTGATTTATGATCTCATGATGTGCACGTGTGGTAGTGTGAGCCATATGTCTGAGTTGTGCCTTGATGCGTGTTACGCGAGACTCACTTTGGAAATCAATGCATTGTGAGTTTATATGTGGTTTGAACCCTGATGCGTTAAACGCGGGGTGTTGTGCAATCTTGAGGTGTTAAACGCGGGATATGATGTCTGACAGGGCTTTGGACCCGAACCTGATGCATTAAACGCGGGTTGTGACGCGTACCTGAGGCGTTAAACGCAGGTCGCGATCGTTTGAGACTTGGGCTATACATATGTTTATATATGTATATGTGACGCATTGTTGAGTACCAAGTGTTGGAGTTTGTGACCTGAGCTTGTTGGATTAATTATGCTAGTTGTGCCTTGTTTATTTTCCTTGCGCTGTGGAATTGTTAGTCTGGGTAGTTTAAACTGCATGCTAGGTTGGTCTGGGAGTACGTGTTATCCTAAGCGATTCTTAGGGGTTAGCTTATTGAGATTTATTCTCATAGTTGTAAGTAAAACCTTTCAGATCCCCGGCCTTGAGGATGAACGATCCACCGCAGCGTTTTGGGGTACCTATGGATATAGACTGTATGGTGACTGAGTACCCAGTAGGAGGAGGCGGAGTATACACTAGGCATGCTAGCACTGTTTGGGTGAATGAGGGTGACACACATTGGAAGGCTCATACTTATCTAGCTTGGTTCTTTTACGATGGGAATCAGACCATTGGGCCGCTTAGGGGATTCGACATACCCTATGATGGAGTTGGCGAATGGGACCCGACGGCGGCTGCTCCTCCTGATGTTGTGGTTACTAGCCCGGATGCTGAACCTGGAGAGTCAGACACGGAAGTGGAGTCCATGGAATCAGATCCCGAAGAGGAACCTATGGATTCTGACCCTGAGCCGGAGCCGTCATCTGATGGTGGTGGAGTCGAGGATTAGAGTAGCTACCCTTCTCCTTTTTTTGTTTACCCTCATAGTGGAGGAGTTAGGGTAGAGCGACCATCGACCCTTTTTGTTGTGCATGGTTGCCTTGTGTAGTCCGAACCTCAAGCTATGTTTATAAAAGTTATCGTTTGATGTATTGTTCTCTCTATCCCTATCCCTCTTTTATTATGTTGAATGGGGTGTTTTTGAATTGCTTCTGTTAGCATTCGTCCCTAAGTTCTTAAGCATTTGATCTAGGTCGGCGACAAGTCCTGGGATGTCGCAATCTTATCGACCGTTGCGGGATGTTAGCACGCTCGAGGACATGGGGCGTGACAGGTGTTCAGCTCTACGGTTGGTGAACAACAATGAACTCAGATGCCATAATGGATTCGGCAAAAGACCTGTGAAAGTTAAATGTAGTTGTTTTGACTACGGGCTAATCATGAATTCTTCTGTGAAACCTGCGGGGAAAATTTGATTAAAGATTGTACTCTTTTGGTGCATGATTCCACAGAGAAGAAAAATTATAATGGGATATTAAAGTAAAAATTGTTAACAAGAATAGAGAACCCCCTTTTGATATTCGGTGAATTTCTCGATTTGTGCCTGATACTGGTTTCTTCGCATAGATTTTAAACCGAGATGTGACAGTGAAAACGGATTCCGAAACTCAGCAAGGTTGTGGACTGGATTGGGACAAAGAGGTGTCGCGGACGCCACGGATTAGCCTCGCCTCGGTCGGGGATGCGGCGGCTGCTGGGGATCTCGGAATAGCAGCATCGGGTCGGTTGGAGGACGGCAACGAGAGCATCAACTCGTCAAAGGCCGTGGGGTTGCGAAGCTCAATTCAAGTCAATTTGTTGTTGAGAGACTCGTAGTACAAGCAAGCAGCCACTGGAGGAGCGGTGCAACAAAGCTTTGACCGCAGGATGGTCTTCCAACAAGATCTGCAACAATTAAAATTGAGACAAAAGCAACAACATGGTCGAGTATATACACCAAGACCTATAGTGGATGATGACGACCGGATAGAAACTCCCTGTTTGACTCCAAATTGTCTTCTTATGCTCTTTTGCTACGTATGTCTCCCTCAGAGTCAAAACGGTGGGAGAGTTAAGACTGGCATCTTGTGCAGCCTTGAACTTCAATCTCTCTCGAAATTATCGCCGTATAGTATGTGTCGAGCCCCTGAATCTGCACAAAAGAACGTGAGAAGAAGAAGACCTCTCTCTCTCTCTTTTTCACAATTCTGCCGTGTTTTACAATGAATTGGCCTCCCCTTATGGTCTGCGATGGGGTCCTCTTTTATAGATGAACAGCTCGGGCTCCCAAGGAAAGGACGAGATGTTTTTTCCTATTGTGGGTGCATTGAGATCTTTAATTCCTCATTCTTCATTCCCACTCTCTCGACTTTCCCATGTCAAAAAAAATATGTCCCTCTTATTTTCAGGAAATCTTTGAATATGTATCCTCAACTCTATTTTATTTTCTGTTTATACATTATTCGACCGAGCCATATTCAGAAGATGTCCCTTTTTACACTTGTTTAGTTACCCAATCTGTGCAAGTTCAAAACCCCACCTGCAAAGATTCGACCATATTAAATGATTAAACAACTTGGCCGTATATTCAATTTATGGGTTCAATTTAATTTATTAGATTAAACTCAGAACCTCTATCGCTTAAGTCCGTCCACCGCCGGTCCAATTACATATGCAAATGCAATGCATGCTAAGATTAAATATGAATGTTGAATTTATTTTTGGTAGGAATTAAAATTTAACTCCTGATTTTTATGCAAAATAAATTATTAAGGAAAAATCAAAATTTAGATGTCAATAGGAGGTTTAAAGGATTAGGTATCAGAGATGCGAATAATCATTTTCTACCACACCTAACTTTAAGAAAGAATACTGGAAACAGTAAGAGGTAGCTAGAGCACTCTCAAGTAATCGGCAGCATCATGTACGTCATGAACTGCACTAGACTGGATATTGTATACTCACTAGGAAAACTGAGCAGATATACAAGTAGTCCTAGTCACGAGCATTGGAATGCTTTGTTGAGAGTTTTAGGGTATCTGAAAGGTACCAAAGACTATATTCTACAATATGGTAAATATCTAGCTATGTTGGAAGGCTATAGTGACGCCAACTGGATTTCGGGCTCTAATGAATCGAAATCAACTAGCGGATATGTGTTCACGATAGGAGGTGCCGCAGTATCATGGAAATCAACAAACAAAACTTTGATAGCGCGCTCCAGATGGAATCAAAGTTTGTTGCTTTGGATAAAGCTACTGGGTAAGCAGAGTGGCTTCGACAATTTTTAGAGGATGTTCCGTTGTAGCCAAAACCTGTGCCTGTAATATGCATTCACTATGACAATCAAGCAGTGATTGCAAGGCCTAAATGTGATTTTTAATGGTAAGTCTAGATACATTTATCGCAGACATAATACCATGAGGCAGTTGGTCTCGCATGAAATAATTTCTTTGGACTTTGTGAAGTCAAAGGAAAACATTGTGGATCCGCTGACAAGAGGTTTGTCGAGAGAGCAAGTGAACTGCTCATCGAGGGGAATGGGGTTAAAAACCTTGACCCAATAAAGAGGTTTCGAGGTGGAAACCTGACCCATGCGATTGGAGATCCCACGGATTAGGTTCAACAGGACAACGCAACTTTCGAAAACTCTAGTATGAGCACTATCTCCCATTCCTATGATACAACATTACTTCCTAGAGCATTTTAAGGGTACACTATGCGTTTAATGATTCTTATAGCTTGGGTTTCACCATTCTAGTATGGTGTGGTAGGATACCTTTAATAGGAATGCACCTATATGCGTGGAGTTGGCCGACTCTATGAAAATCTTTAAAGGCTAGATTTTCTAAAGCATGCATGAATCCTGAGAGGTTCATGGCCGAAAGAATGAACGCAACCGAGAACCAATTTTGATTTGAAGATTCTCTGTGTGAGGGTTATTGTCTGGGCTTACACCAACAACTGGCGGTTCAAGGCTAAGTCCACCGACTAGTTAAGTATGTCCGATAGGCTTTCACTAATGAAGCTTCAAAGCGAAAGCTACCTATCTTGATGTAGTGTATTCCACAAGCACACTTGGAATTCCTCGAGTCAACGTTCTATTGAGCCATTAAGTGGGAGATTGTTGTAATTATTGTAGGTATTATTGTAGATTAATGGCTCAACATTAGTGACTTGTCTCTTCAGTTAACATGACTCTACGTTCCGCTACAGTTTCAGTCTTCAATTCTATATTGATATGAACGTAACCGACATGGGTTAATGGCTCTACTTATGTGCGCGTAACCGGCATAGGTTAATGGCTCTACTTATGTGAGCGTAACCGGCAAGTGTAATCGACATGACTCTTGAATTCATGTCCTTTCAATTTTCTGCATCTGTTTTCTCGGTCTATAAATAGAAGTGTTTCCGTAGTTCAGAATAACAACTCGAAACAGAATTCGAAGAATTAGAAACACTCCTCTAGTTCTCTCATAATTGTCCTCTAAGTGTGCCGGTTTCAAGAAGTGTTCGACAAAGTCCTATTCATATAGTGATGATGCAAATAGGTTCGAGGTATTGTATCTTGGGAGGCATAGTTCGTGAAGCTGCTTAGCACTGTTGGCAGGAACTAATCGCCTTAAGGAGATTTGATTAGCCGTACTTCACCTCTTGTCCAATTCTTCTTCTTTTTTACTTTACATTATTTAGCAAGTTTATTTGCTTTGTAATCTTTATTTTATTTTATTTTTGTAAGAGTAAGTAGTATAAAGACTAATCACAGAAGAACTACAAAAGATGAAACCCAAAACACACAACCTCCCACACGTCGCAACACAAGGGTCACCACGGGTGAGTGGGTGTGAGGGGTTTACATATAAGAGCAAGCGGGAGACCACCGAAGACCTAAGACAAAGCACCTACCCCGGCCAAAACAGAGTCCAAACCCGAGAAACCAAAAGAGAAAACTGCATAAACAGCCCCTAATCAATCAAAAATCGCTGGAGAACAACCCCAAGAAGCTTGCATCCTTCGATTCCGCACGGTGTCTTGGACATTCTTGAACGTTAAAGCCTTATCGTTGACGACTTTAACCAGATGCTTCTTCAGCGTCGGCAAGATCCGAACCTGATTTCTAAATAGAATGTGGTTTCTTTCCATCCATATGATGTGGCAGAGGGCGGCAAAAGAAAAACGAGCAATACAATGGTGAAATTGTTGACCACTAAAGCTACGGATTGCCCACAAAAGATTATCATGCCAAGTATGATTGTGCCAAGCCAAGTTACACTTGGCCGACCAAAATAGAGCTAGGGAGCCGGTAACATACTTTGTAATCTTTATTTGTAAAGATTAATACACAAATATTGGCTGGTTATTGTTATTAAAGTTTTTTTTATCTCCATCTTCGCATTATTATTTTTCTGATTAGAGCAAACAATGTTACGTATTCCCCCAATACGTTAACGGGTGCATAATTAATTTCCAACAGCCTTGAATACCAACAAGACAAACTCGAGCAAAGGTCTCCGGCCGGGCTGCTGGAACCATTGTCCATCCCAAAGCTTCCATGGGAGAGCGTCTCCATGGACTTCATTGTGGGTATGCCAAAATCCGAAGGGTGTGGGACCCTCATGGTCATGGTGGACAGATTCTCCAAATATGTGACGTTTGTGCCGGCCACGAACGACTGCTTAGTTGAGAAGCAGCCAACTTGTTCCCGAAGCACATCGTAAATTATTGGGGTGCCCCACGGATGATCATGAGCGATCGCGACCCTCAGTTCACAAGGAAGTTTTGGACCGAGCTCTTCAAACTGCTAGGGTCATACCTAAACTTCTCAACGTGCCTCCATCCCCAAACCGACGGTCAGACGGAGTGGGTGAAGGCACTCTTAGAAGTATACCTACGGCACTATGTAAGTACAACGTAGAAGGACTGGGCAAAACTGATCGACGTAGCCAAGTTCTCATACAACTTGCAGCCGAGCGAGTCCACGGGCAAGAGCCCCTTTGAGATTGTGATGGGGCAGCAACCGCTCACTCCGAGCATAGTTGCAACGAGCTATTGGGGGAGTAGCCCATCGGCCTACAAGGAGTGGCAAGAACGGGCGGACTTGGCGCGGACCTATCTACATAAGGTTGCGAAACACGTGAAGAAGTGAGCTGATTAGAAGCGACGGCACGAGGAATACCAGGTCACGGACCTAGTGCTGGTCAAGTTACACCAGGTCCTACGATATCGGGACGTGCACAAGGCACTGGTTCATCGATACGAGGGGTCGTTCCGAGTAACACAACGGATCGGCAAGGTGGCATACAAACTGGAACTCCCACCAAAGCTCAAGGTGCATTCGGTGTTCTACATTAGTATGCTCAAGCTGTTCCTCATGGACGAGGAGGACACGGATCGAGGGTAGTTGCAATGGGCTCCTCTTGGGGCAAAAACATCGTACGATCGGGACGTCTATTGTATTTTGGCCGACTATGTCGTCAAAAGTGATACCGAGTGCCCAAGCGGGAATACTTGATCTAATGGAAAGGTTTACCAGAGAGTGAGACAAGCTGGTGGCTTGAGGAAGCTCTTTGGCAATTTCGGAAGCAAATCGATGCATTCCACAAAGGCGATGAGGGTGTTGCCCGACTAGGTGGGGGAGAATATCACGGCCTAGCGAATCCTCAAACAAGTATGGGCCATGACATGCCTGATGGGTTAGACCGCGGACCAAGCAAAGTGGCCCACAGACAACTCGACCCAACTGAGCATGATCCAAGACGGCCGGGCAGACGAACGGTCGCAACCCTTGGTGTTCTGGATTGTCCAGGTTCGTCGAAGGGGGAAGGCCAAACAATGATGAGACTCTAAGGCAGATGAAGAGTCCCACAAGGGACAACTCAGATAAGACAAAGCATGGCAAACCCGACCATGCATGACAAGCCATATAGGATAAAAAGGAAAAGGACAAGGATCGAGCAGCCCACGAATCCCCATTTTTGTATTATTAATCGGGGTGATCCCCTCACCTGTAAATCACCTTGATTCAGAATACAATTCAAGTTCCCTTTCAACACTCTCTGGTGCGAGGTTGTGTGAGTGTGTTCTCTGTTCAAACGACCCTTAAGAGAGTGTGAGTTTCAGTTGGCTGACTAGGGAAGGATTTCCTAAAGCCACATGGGTGTGGCAACGCTAGATAAATAACCAACCCGTGACACCTGCGTGTTGCAAGAAGAGAATTGAAATGTGTCTGAAGAGGGGTAAACGTGAAAGAGACAAATTCATTTATTGACTTAAATTGATTTACGAAAGTATATAATTGGCGTAATTCTAGCATGCACCATCCTTGTAATACAGTATTAATTTAAGAGAGTGAGTTGTTATAATCCTTAAATCATGGGTAGATGAGACCGCTTGTATTAATTTTCTTTACATTGTCTGTGTATGTTCTATTTTTCCGTATATTCATGCGGTTAGTTGACAACGATCTTGATTTTTATGGTTACTATTTCGGCCACTTTGTTAGTACCATATTCCTACGGTAAATTTCAACAACAAATATAGGCGTTTCATGAAATTTTTTAATGAAAGTTTGAGATTGGAAGCCGTCTTCTTTGAATTAATTCTCTATTTACTTGATATAACTTTGTACTTGTCAAGATCAAACACTGCCAATTTCGAGTGGGGTCAAGCACAAACATTGTCGGGTCAAATTGATCCATTCTTGTCGATGATTAATCAGTTCGAACATATACAAAGACCAGTGGCGCCAACGTCGCCATTTATTTCATGTTCATATCACACTGTGATGAGATCTTATTGGATTATTGATTATCTAATACGTGACACATTATGAGCTTCGGTTATTCCTTGAACAAATATTGCTCATACCTAAGTCTACAGTCCTGAAGCTGAAGTTGTGCGCCGATACTATGTGGGCACTCTCTCTGGATTTCATCGTAGGCGGAAGCCATGCAGCTAGTACAGTCGGCTTGTGTCAACGCACCGTTGCACGCACCATGGCCAAAGCACTCGGCACGGTTGTTAGTAGCATGGGTGTAGTAGTTTAACCCATTTCCCGCGGTGTTGGACCTCAGATCCTACAGGACAGCGTAGAATGCGTTGGCAAAATCGTCCCAATACCAGAACTGCGCCCCATTGCATACCTTTCCCACAAAAGTCACGTCTGGGTCACTTCTTACGATACAAAGACAGTGGGAGAGTAACATGAACAGGACTGCGATTTTGTGTGTTGTGGACATGATGATAGTGTTCACCGACTTTCCCTCTAAATCTCTCTTGTTTGGTGTAGAGAAACACACAAATGGAGTTGGGTATTAAAAGGGCTCATTACTCATAGGGTTTTCAGTCAGTAAATTCATTTTGATGTTGATTTTCTGTTTAATCTATATTAGATACGAGGTTTGAGTCAGGCAGTTTTAGCTATATAAGGGTGTCAATTATATAGGTTGGGCCGGTACTTTTATGTCACTTTCCTTTGTGCAAATGTCGATGTAGGTTACAACATCCTCGATTATTCTGTTCTCTTCTCTCTTGGATACTCTTAGACCAGAGATTTACAATGTCCTTGGATTGACAAACATCCTTGTCTATGCTTTTGTAGTATGTAGTTGGACAGGCAAGAAATAGGTTAGATACTTTTTGGAAAAAATTGTCCAAAAAGCCTATTACACTTTGCCAATTCAGTCCTAAAACTTTCAATTTTGCTAATTGAGTCCTAAACCTTTTAACAATTTGCCAATTGAGTCATAATGGCTGGGAATCGCTAACGTGGACGCCAGTTGGCCTACGTGGCACTGAAGGAGCTGACGTGGACAATTTGTGTAATTTATTTAAAAGTACTTTGAATTTTTTTCTAATTTTTTAAATTTTATTTTATTTTTTATTATTATTATTATGCCGGTGAGGGGACTAAAAATTGGTAAATTGTCAAAAGGTTTAGGAATCATTTGGAAAAATTAAAAGGTTTAGAGCTGAATTGGCAAAAGTGCAATAGGTTTAGATTTTTTTGGACAATTTTCACATACTTTCTGTGATCGAGAATCATATGTTCCAACCTATAATATTAATTACATTGTGAATATATCCAAGTCTTACAAAGTGTAGTGCTAAGAAAGATAAAGACACACTATAGTTTATATCAAAATACCGCTTCCATATACACCGGCAAAAAACATATGTTCCTACTTCTCTCTGCAAGGCAAATGGGTCAACAATCACTCCACCCTTTATAACACCAAACTTACATCAACAATTGACACATCATTAGAGGACTAATCCTATTTTCCATGTGACTTTGACACGCGTTGCCATGTAAATCCCGTTAATTCAGAAATAATCAAGTTATCTAGGCCTACGTCCTCCTATGGTTTTTAACCAAGTCCCCAACGGAATACCAAGCTATTGTGAACCCTCTGCGATTGGAGAATACAGGTTCAGAGGTAATGCTGAAGATGGGCCTACGATTTTCGTTCGGCGCGAGTTCTCCCAAACCCTTACCTCATGCGATGCTTGGGATTTTTAATTTAGTTCAATTAAGCCTATGGAAATCGATCATGAGAACAGTCGCCATTAGCCTATTAAGGCCGACTAGGAACCAACTGAGATACGAGAGTGTATCTCACTTCCTACACAACTAGAGATTTTGGACTAGGGACCCGATTACATAAAGATCGGGAGAAGAACACCAGGAGTGCCAAAAGTTGTGTAGAGCACTCACTTTAGTGCCAAAAGTTTATCTCAGATCACTTAAGTGCTAATTTTTTTGAAAAACGATCACTCAAGTGCCAACTCCGATCAGCTTGGTCGAAAATTCAACGTGGTATTTTTTTATTAATATTTGAAGCTGACGTGGCTCATCGGAGGTCCAGTTAGCAATAAAAAAAGATAAAATTTGAAATATATATATATATATAATACAATCTTAATTACATTTTTAAGGCAAAAGGACACATCAAGTGCCAATTTTTTTTTTGGGATCACTTAAGTGCCAAATCGAAGATAAAACGATCACTTTAATGCCAACGGCGAAAAATTTCGGCGGACGCTCACCAGAGTTGGCAATCAAATAATCGTTCTTAAAAAAATATTGGCACCAAAGTGAGCGTCGTACACAAATATTGGCACTTGAGGTGTCATTTTGCCCGTATTAGTCAAATCTCCGATAATGTACTTCGGTGCCTGAATTTTTGCATTATGTATATGTTCGTCATTATTGAGATTTCGATTTCGAAAGAATGGATGTGGTGTTTCGATCACCGGAGATTATTGCCGGGAATGGTCCTGCGACCGTCGGAGTAGTAGGGCGACTAGAGGTGATGGTCAGCGATCTTGGTGATGGAGTTTCAGTGATGTTCTCGGTGATGTAGTCTCAGTAACAACGCTATCAGTGAAGAGAGCAAGCACAAAAAAAAACTAGAATAGTAAAAAATAAAAATAAAAAAAATAAAAGATAAAAAAAAGGAATAGGGAAATAGAAAAATAATGGCCTCTTTGAACGGATATCTATTAAACACATACAATATATCAAGTAGAGTGCTCTAGGACTAGTCAAACAAGACAAAGAAGATGGAAAATATGCGATTGAGGTACTGTGTAAGTCCAAGACTCAAAATCTTTGCACTGTCAAGTAGAAGCTATCTAGGACCATCATCAAATTGCAAAAGTAGAAGCTATCTAGGACCATCATCAAACTACAATTTTTTTGAAGGAGTAAAGTCGAAAGATTTGTGCAATCAGGTTTTGCCTGTAGACCGCACGTCATTATTCATCAAAGAAATTCGACTTGCAAATGCCTACTCTTCTTCCTTTAGGGCTTCCTCTAGCTCTTACATGCTCTTGTAAAAAACTTAAGAACTAGGCTTCTCGATGTTATTTTAAAGGCTACATTGTGACGTCCTGAAATTCCAAGGCTTGTAAAATGAATAATATGAGATTTTCGAAAATCGACTGATAATTATCGGATGCAGAATTGTTTGTTCTGAAAGGCTATGAGTAGCCCTTGAAGTGTAGTTTAATCGAGTTCGTTTAGTTTCGTCGCGCCGTAGTTATTAGCATTGTATTCCTTTGCGCCGAGCCTAACCCTGATCGGAAATATCTTTGGTCATCAGAGCCAAATGACCAACCAGACCAGAATTACCAAATTACTGTTTTACCCTTGGATATTATTCATATAAGCCAGATGTCATTAATACTGACTTGACCGCGGGCCCCACCTATTAGTTACCCATCACCTCAAAGTCAATTTTTGCTTTTTACTTTTTTACTTTGGCTTATTACCAAATTGCCCCCTCTCTCTCTCTCTCTACCATGGCCGGCCACCCCCTCCTCCATTTCCCTTTCTTTCCTTCATTTTGGTTGTGGGAACACCATCTTCATCATCTTCAAGCTCCATTTTCCTCCAAAGCCAGCCACTATTCAGCCTTGCCGCCACCGTCGGTGCCATCGCCATTCGTCCTAGCCGTTTGCAAGGCCATCGCCGAGCTGCCGGTCACCCACCCGAGCACTCGCGCCACTCCCTTCGCCCAAAATCGAGCCTCCACCGTGATGTCACCGCCCCTGCCGTGCACCCCAACCGCTGCCCAGTTGTCCCGTAGCCACCGTAACCCCGTCGGAGCCACCGGTGTAGCCGTACCGCTTGCCGCCGCTGCTGCCGCCCGTTCGCCAAGCCTGCTGAGCTGTACGTGTATCGCCGGGCTGCTGTCCGTTGTTGGTTCGTCATCGTCCGCGTGTCGTCGGAGTCCTCCATTGTCGTAGCAGCGTTCGTGACGTCAAGCCGAGTCCGTAGACCCGTCGTCGACCGACCACCGCCAACCACTGCCTCTCGCCGCCGCCGCCGCCGTTGTGAGTTAACCCCTAATCTTCGATTAGTCTGTTAATTGCACTTAGGATTAGATTAATTAGTTACCGTAGCTAATTAGTTAGTTACCGCGGTTAAATTAGATAGTTACCGTGATTATGATAAATTAACTGTTGCTAGGTTAATCAGTTACTATGGTTAGTTAAATGTTACCATGGTAGAATAAATAGTTACTATGGTTAGTTGGATTACCATGGTTAGGTGGAATAGTGCCATGGTTAATTGTTTACTTTACCGTGACTAGATCAGACCGGTTTATTAACTATTGTGGCGATAAATAGCCAGGGCCGGATTAATTGCATGATAGTATTTACTTGTCTTTGATTGCTGATCGGTTGATTATTGATTGTTTGATTGCTCGAATCTGCTGGTTGATCACTTAGGGCAGAATATCCTGTTTAATTGGAAATGAATATCTGTGTGAGCAATTGTGTCTTTTGAGCATGAAAATGGCTGTTAGCCGAGTTTTGAGCATACTCGTGAGTGTGACTACATTGGTCTAAATGTGAAGTAAGAATTGGCTTGGTTTCCTGGTGTGTATGTGTGGTCACATGATGGTATGACGTCACCCTAAGGTAATTGGGGACGTTGGCGGTACCCTTGTTGGCATGGTTCGTCACCTAGTATGTCCGTGCTGACGGGAGTTCGGATAAACACAGCATATTGGATGCACGAAAGTTCGTGCCGGCGAGGCCAGAACCACACGACTGATCGAATGCCGGTCGCAGCTTATGATGGACCGAAGTTCCTTACGGGAAATCCTGGTATGTTCGCCTTAAGGGTCTTGAGGGGCTATTGGTTGCCGTCACCGGAACGGAGTGGGGTGACGCTCAGTCCTGCCGGAAGAGTACTAGCAGTGAGGCTGTACTGTGGCAAGAGTGGAGTATCTCTTGCAATAATAACTGGAGCACGCATGTTGCATAGTGCCTGAGTGCCTAAGTGGTTGACATGTGTTCTGGTTGTGTGCTTTGGCCTGTCGATTATTGATTTTCATGTGATATCTGTTGCTTGGGCCAATGCGGGGCAAGTTTGCATGTGATTGTCCGTTGGCCGCTGGGCCGTGCGTTTATTGGGCAGCCTGAGTTTGGTGTACCTTGCCTACTTTTGGTCTGTTGTTGTTCCTGTGCTGCTTTTTAGGCCGCTTGAGTGAATCGACATCCTAATCGAACTTAGGCATTGACTCATTGAGATTTATATCTCATTTGTTGTAGTTAACCATTTTAGAGGTCCATAAGTATGGTGGAGTGCCACGTGAGGTTCAGGGTGCCTACCGACCAGTCCACTCGTATCATTCGTCGTCCGGGTCCAGATTCGGATCGAGTATGGGAACAACACGTGACGACTGTCTAGGTCGATGAAAGGATAGCCCACTTAGTGGCCCATCTCTTCAAGGCTTGGTTCATGCGTCACGGTGATGATCTCTACGGGCCGATCCGGGGGTTTGAGGGACCCCCGTGTCCCACCCCGATCGTCCGAGTTTGGGACCTGCTCGACTTTGATACACCGGACAGGGAGGTGGAGGATCCCGAGTCCGATCCGGAGTCCGATCCATAGGAGTACCCTGATTGGTCAGGTGATGGCAATCAGTGAGCGTACGTAGCTGCGGAGGTTTCTTTTTGTGGTAGCTTTTGGTGGTAGTAGTTAGCCCCCAGACCTGACCTGGTATCTTTTTGTTGGTCATAGAAAACGGCCCTAAAGATGGGCTTGTAGATTGGGTCGTTTTCCCTTAGGCTAACTGTATATAAATAAAATGGTTGTGCTGTTGTTGTTTGTTTTATCTCCTGGTGTCTATCCCTATTTTTATTATTGTCTGGGGTTCTATGTTTCTTCCACTTGCGTTTAATTGAAAGATAAAGAAAAATGGGTCGATGACATACCTGGGATGTTATCCTTTGACCTGACGTTTGGAAGGGTTGTCGCGTGCCCAAAGGTCGAGGCGTGACATACATTATGACGTATTTTGTTCATTTGGACATGTTTCTTCATTGCACTTCTTTTCTAACAAAAATACATTAATTAGATCACATAATGTGCTGTACTATTTATCGCGTGTACCAATGCTGTTGTGAAATCCCTTTGACTTTCAATTTTCTATCAAAATACACAAATATATCAAATTCTTAGTGACATGATATTCTACACAGAAAGCACAAAATTTAATCCTTCCCATCTAAATCCTCACAATAAGCTCAAAAATTCAAGCACTTCATCCATGCCTTGGATTTGTGATAATGGGTCATTTTCGCAAACTCCTCAATTCATCTTTTTAAAGGGAAACCCTATGTATCCTCATAAGTTACCACGATATTGATAATCACAAGCAAAAAAAAAATTACAAAAATTATTTCATGACCATACGGTCATTTTACAAAATGGAGGGTGCGATTTTGTAACTTTTTGCCAACGAATTGGTGGGGTTTCCACTATTTTAAATGAGATTTATTTATTTTTTGTCTTATTTTCAAAAACATCAAAGTGATAATATTCAAACAATAATTAATAAATAAAGAATTCAATAGCAATTTTTTAAAATAGCATATATTATTCTCCGGTAAAAAAAATGATGAAAAAATGTTGGCAAAAGGACACCTCAAGTGCCAATATTTGTGTACAGCGCTCACTTTGGTGCCGATATTTGTTTTGGATCACTTAAGTGACAATTTTTTTTAAAAATGATTATTTAAGTGCGAACTCCCGTGAGGTCGCCAGAATTTCTTGCCGTTAGGACTAAAGTGATCGTTTTTTCTCCGATTTGGCACTTAAGTGATCCAAAACAAAAATATTGGCACCAAAGTGAGTGCCGTACACAAATATTGACACCTGAGGTGTCCTTTTGCTGCAAATCGATAGGTTTTATCTAATTTGGGGAGGACAGAAATGGGGAGATGATATAGCGGTTTGTTTTAGTAGGAAGGAATGAGCGCCACCACTTCGTTTCACGCTAGTATGCCTAAAAAATATTGCTTTTAAAATCCTCTTCAGTCTTGACTGTGGCTAACTGAAACCTTTTATTTGGGAACAATTTTCGGCAAAAGGACACCTCAAGTACTAATATTTATGTACGGCGCTCACTTTGGTGCCAATTTTTTTTTGGATCACTTAAGTGTAATTTTTTTAAAAAATAATTATTTAAGTGTCAACTCTGGTGAGGTCGCCGGAATTTCTTGCGGTTGTCACTAAAGTGATCATTTTTTCTTTGATTTGGCACTTAAGTGATCCCAAAAAAAATATCGGCACCAAAGTGAGCGTCGTACACAAATATTTGCACTTGAGGTGTTCTTTTGCCGCGAATCAATAGGGTTTGTCTAATTTGGGAAGACAAAAATGGGGAGATGATATAGTGGTTTGTTTTAGCGGGAAGGAATGAGCGCAACCACTTCGTTTTGCGCCAGTACGCCTAAAAACTATTGCTTTCAAAATCCTCTTCAATCTTGACTATGGCTGAGCGAAACCTTTTATTTAGGAACAATATCCATCATTTTTTTACCGGAGAATAATATTCGCTATTTTAAAAGCTATTGAATTCTTTATATGATAATTATTGTTCGAATATTATCACTTTGTTGTTTTTCAAAATAAAACAAAAAATAAATCTCATCTTGTTTCTTTTTTAAATAGTGGAAACCCCACCAATTCATTGGCAAAAAGTTACGAAACCGCACCGTCCATTTTTTAAAATGACCGTGTGGTCATGAAATAATTTTTCAATTTCTTTTTTGCTTGTGATTATCAATATCGCGGTAACATACGAGGATATGTAGGGTTTCCCTTTAAAAAGATGAATTGAGGAGTTTACGAAAATGATCCATTATAAAAATCCAAGGCATGGACGAAGTGCTTGAATTTTTTAGTCTATTGTGAGGATTTGGATGGGAAGGATTAAATTTTGTGCTATCTATGTAGAATATCGTTTCACTAAGAATTTGATATATTTGTGTATTTTGATAGAAAATTGGAAGTCAAAGGGATTTCTCAACAGCATTGATACGGACAATAAATAGTACAACACATTGCATGATCGGATTAATGTATTTTTGTCAGAAAAGAAATGCGATGAAGAAACATGTCCAAATGAACAAAATAGGTCATAATATAGCCTTTAAAATAGCATCGAGAAGCCTAGTTCTTAAGTTTTTTACAAGAGCATGTGAGAACTAGAGGAAGCCATAAAGGAAGAAGAGTACGCATTTGCAAGTCGAATTTCTTTGATGAATAATGACGTGCAGTCTACGAGTAAAACCTGATTGCACAAATCTTTCGACTTTACTCCTTCAAAAAAATTGCAATTTGATGATGGTCCTAGATAGCTTCTACTTTTGCAATTTGATGATGGTCCTAGATAGCTTCTACTTGAACGTGCAAAGATTTTGAGTCTTGGACTTACACAGTACCTCAATCGCATATTTTCCATCTTCTGTCTTGTTTGACTAGTCCTAGAGCACTTTACTTGATATATTGTATGTGTTTAACAGACATCCCTTCAAAGAGGCCATTATTTATCTATTTCCCTATTCCCTTTTTTTATCTTTATTTTTTCTGTTTTTATTCCTTTTTTTACTATTCTATTTTTTGGGGGGGCTTGCTCTATTCACCGAGAGCGTTGTTGCCGAGATTCCATCACCGAGAGCATCACCGAAACTCCATCACCAAGATCGCTGACCATCACCTCCTGTCGTCCTACTACTCCAGCCATCAGCAGACCATTCCCGGCAATAATCTCCGGTGATCGAAACACCACCTCCATTCTTCCGGAACCGAAATCTCAATAATGATGAACATATACATAAGGCAAAAATTCAAGCACTGAAGTACATTATCAGAGATTTGACTAATACGGGCAAAAAGACACCTCAAGTGCTAATATTTATGTATGACGCTCACTTTGGTGCCAATATTTTTTAAGAACGATTATTTTAGTGCCAACTCCGGTGAGCGTCCGCTGAAATTTCTCGCCGTTGGCACTAAAGTGATTGTTTTTTCTCTGTTTTGGCACTTAAGTGATCCCAAAAAAAATATTGGCACCAAAGTGAGCACCGTACACAAATATTGGTACTTGAGGTTCCTTTTGCCTTAATTTATCTCATCTTTCTTGGTGAATTGGCCTAGGTACATATTTTTATTTTTTATAAATTGTTGAAATCATAGGTAACTCTTGATTTCGTTAATATCTTAATTTTTATCAATATAGATAAAGTCACTTTATTGTGTGAATTTCTTCAAAGTAATTGCTTTGATAGAAGCTATGACATCAATGAAAGCCATCATTATGCTAATGCTTATATAACAGTCATATAACGACTTTTTAAAGGTCATATAACCGCTTTATATTGGCTTTGTAACGTTTGATTTATTTCTTCATAAACCCTCCATTATTTTACAACGACTTCATAACGGTTTCTTAATGACTATTTCTTTCACTTGAGTGTAAACTTCAACCACAACCCTTGTAAGAAATATGAATGATAAAGAGAATTTTTCCTTTCTTTTTTTTTCGTTTTGCTGAGTTATATTCAGTGCGGAGTATAGAAGAAGTTTTGTTATATCTTGGGAGGATAGCCGCTAGAGCTTATCGCACCAAGTTTCGTACTCAGAGGGGCGGCATTATCCATTATCCTTAAGTACAGTGATTGCACGCCTCAGACATTTTATGTTATTTATTCATCATTTTCAATAGATTTCGTTTAATTGTTACTTTTCAAATTATCTAATATATTTCTCCAACAAACTTAAGGATAATTGCCTTATGGATTCTCGCACTGGAATTGCTGCTACCACCATGGATGTTGGAATTGAACATGGTCAAGGACGAGTATTGCATAGTCGTGGGCAGCTTGTTATGGGACATTAACAAGCATCAGCACAAAAGAGGTTTTGGTCGTTTCGCCTCATTATCAATGGCATCCAATCTTCCATCGCCTCTGTCACTTTACCTCGCTGTGCACAACGGAAGTGCACTCTGTCCAATTCTATCCTGTAGCCGAGAAGCGCGAAGATATTAAATCCTTTTCGAAGCCCTTTGACTGACTCAATACTCGCCCGGGGGTATCTCCATAATCTCCTACTGTTAGGTCGATTACAGCTCGACCACAGCTCGTGAACGGCAACTGCACTTTCAAGGTAAGACTCAATCCATCATAATACCCTGTTTTGAGAAGAGAGTGGTTAAGATGTTGTGCAATTTTTCTATGAAAAAAAAAGGCCGTAATCTGTTTCATTTGAACTCCTCCTCCTTAGTACAAACATCCTATAAGGAGTCTTTTTAAACCTAGTTGCGAACCTCGATTTGAAATGATTACAATGGACTTATTCAAAAATGCCTGCAACCTGTTTGACAAATTTCTGTCTTCGTCCAAATCAGAATATGTCTTCAACCGTTCTATATATTAGTGTTCGTTTGGTAAGTTGGTGTGTAGGAATTATTTTAGTACGTTCATGGTTACTGTGAATTTTCATGAGCAATTTCTTTTCTCTGTTTTTTTTCAGGTAAACCATCCGTGAGCTGGTGGTCAAAGAAGGAGGCTCGTCAGTGAAGCAAAGGCCTTGTGACGATTCCTTACCGCATCCGAAAATGGCGGTGGCCGACGGCTGATGGCCAATGAAAATGGTCCGGTGGTGGTCTGGCGACTAGCAGCGGTGGACGATGGGTATGTTTATATTCACAAATAGAGGACGACATTTTGAAGGAGCTAGAGCAAGCCGGATTTCAATACCTCGCCAATCCTGAAGGTGGTGGGAAATAGATAGAGCTCAAGCCTGGGTTTTTTATGTAGCATGAGGAGGATGTTGGTGCTGTTGTTGTTGGATTTGATCAGTATTTGAATTACTACAAAAACCAATGCGCAGGATTGGGCAGGTTTGCTTTTACCACATTTTTTGTCATCGCATGTAGTATACACATTTCATGTTGATGACTGGTTGCTTTGGTAAGTCATGAAGCATATATGTCTTTACCATTATGAGGAAATGCTCTGTTAGCATGATCATGGTTAAGAATTTTTTGAAACACATGTTCTATTGCGTGTATTGATCCATATCACGGAGATAGTGATGCAATTTGTATGCTTGGATAGCGGACCATGATAGAGCATCTGCTTATTCTCTAATTTTCAAATTAATCATTTTGCTGTCTTATGTTGGTTGTGCTACTTAGCAATCTGACTATAAATCGGCACGAATGCTTCTATGATCACTTTATAGACAAACCTGAGCTATCTATTCTAATTTGTTTTTTCTTGTGTATGCATAACTTGTGAAATATGATATCATGTAAACTGTTGCATGGGAAATGAGTGTGCTATTTTTAAGTGTGAATGTGAGATTGAATGAGCAAAACGTGTGGACCAAAATGAAAAATATGAAGGTCAAATATGAACTTCAGAGTTGTAATTTTTCAGCCGTGTGAATATAAAACTATGGCATTTTATATAGTTGATTTTCCGTTATATTATAAGGATACAATGATGTTAACCGGATCTCAGAGTCAGATGAGACAAAATCCACTATGGGATATTTGTTCACCCTTGGTAAAGGTGTTGTAACTTGGAAATCAGCCAAATAAAAATTGTGGGGGAAATGACAATCCTGCTAAACCAAAAGTCGACTTGGTTGAAGTAGATGATCTGATGACGTAAATGTTGTGATCACTTACCAGGTTAATATTGTGGCAAATGCGAAAGAATGGCCGGTATACTCTGGTGCTACTAGGCATGTATTGAAAAATGTAAAGCTTTATCGTCCTTCGCTCTATTAGGGAAAAGAGAAGAAAATATTTATCTTAGTTATTCGAGAACTACTCAAGTTCTTAGGGACGGGAATGAAACCGATACCTTCTATGTCTATTCATTGATTACCAAGTGGCAATAGCCATTGCAAAGCGACAACAACCATTGCAAATAATTAAACTTTCAATCGTCAAAACAGACACAACTAATTTAGACGTGATGTGGTAAAGCAATTGCTTAAAGATGAAATTATGCCCATTGATATGTAAAGTCAGAAGTGATTTTGGCCGATCCTCTGACTATAAATCAAGGGAATGGGGCTTAAGCCAGTTGAGGAAAATGTTGGAAGTAATCATCGATGAATTCGACTAACCTCTACCAACGTTCGATTGCGGAATTGCCTACGAATCTCGTTGAATCACCAGCGCATCCTCAGCGAATCTATAACCTATGCTTGAGTAAAACATGTTTAAAACCCCTTTTCATGTCATAAATAACATCTAATATAAGTTAAGACTATGGGAAATCATTTTTTTAATTAAAATTGGATGTTATTTCACTTTAGGGTAGGTTTTCATAACAATTGTCCCTTAATCCGAAAATACAAAAAAATGTCATTTACATATCATATAGTTTAGATCATATCTTGCCATGTTATTATCTCATTCATATTGCTATGTCATGTAGGTTAGTTGCATTGCATTTTAAAAACGAAAACCCCAAAAGAAATCATTTAATTCACATCATCAAGCTAAAGGAATTTTTCATGAAAATAGGTATTGAAAGGGCGTTAATTGAAAGATTAGCATAACCAAGTCCCCGAACTAAACATCTCTAGTTCGTAGAAGTAATTTAGTTCTCCCGCTAATTTACTTAGGTGTCTAATCAGCCAATCAAGAAAATGATTAGTGGCGGCTCCAAATTAAATAAACTTTGCATGAAATTGAACCTAAGTTGTGGTTCGATAGGACTTTGGAGAGTCCGTAATAGGTTAGTCGAAATAATTAACCTGATAATCTGATAACCTAAAATTTTAATTTTAGGTCACGACAGTGCCAATTTGATACCCAAACTTGGGCAAAATTTCAATATTTGTGTACGGCGCTCACTTTGGTGTCAATATTTTTTTTGGATCACTTAAGTGACAATTTTTTTTTAAAACGATTATTTGAGTGCCAACTCTAGTGAGCATCGCCAGAAATCTTACGTGTCGTCTACATGGCTCGTCGGAGGATCCCAATCAGCAATAAAAAAGCCAAAAATTAATAAATAAAAAAATTCCACATACTTTTTTTAAAAAAATAAAAATAAGCTTAAAAACTAAAAAATAGTTTAAAATTTTAGAAAAAATTTAAAAAAATAGCTAAAAAAACATCAGGACTTCAGCATTTGTATCTGCAAAATGATAATGCAATCTCCATCACTTTTATCTGCAAAAACATCGAAATTTACTCACTTATTTGTACTGAAAGAATAAAATATTTGAAATTAAGCTAAATAACAAAATAACAAAAAAAGTAATAAAAAAAAATCTCAGCTTGCTAGCAACGGCGAGGGCTTGCAAGGCCCTCACCGCCGTCACCCCACCGTCACCGACAATGGCCGGTGATGGGTGAGGGCTGGTCAGCGAGGGTCACCAAGCCCCGGCCAGTGGCCAGCGACCCCTGCCAACCGCTGGCGAGGGCCAACAGATCTGGGCGATTCCAAGAGCCTAGATGTAGTTTCGCTCCCAAAGTTCTTCGCGAGGGTGATGGCCTAGGGACGATCACCGACCCTCACCCAGAATTGGCTCTCCCCCGTCGCCAGCAGCCCGCGGCCAATCCTGGGAGAGGACCGGCGACCCTCTCCCAAGGGCCTGCTGGCCCACGCCAGCGGTCGGCGAGGGTCGCCGGCTACTGACCGAGGCTCAGTGACCCCCGCCAACCAAGGTGGCGACAGCGAGGGCTTGCTACCAGCAAGCTGAGAATTTTTTTTTTCTTTTTTTTAAACTTATTTTTAATTTTAAGATTGAATTTTTTAATAAAAATTGCCACATGGACTTATAAATGACGTGACATTAAAACATTTTAAATAAAAATGCCACGTATATATTTTGGTCGGAATTTCTCGCCGTTGGCACTAAAGTGATCGTTTTTTCTTCGATTTGGCACTTTAGTGATTAAAAAAAAATATTGGCACCAAAGTGAATGACGTACACAAATATTGACACTTGACGTGTTCTTTTGCCCCCAAACTTGATTGCCTGTCAGCTAAAATGCCCACACATTTTTTTTTAGCAAATTATGAATCCTAAAGTTCCCCTCCAATAAGGGTCTATGGGATGCTTTTGGTTTTTATATTGACCCTAAGATGTAACCAAACCATTTAACTAGAATAAGCAAGTCACGACACAAAAGCAATATAAAAAGAATCACAACCAATTCGACAAAAACAGTAATAAAAGAACGAGTAAAAGATTGAGTTCAGCAAAGTAATCTAATACAAGGGGGTCAAAAATATAACATGGTCTGGCCCCAGGACAGCGACCTCCATGAGCTAAGTTCAAATTGAATCCAACTTCTTACCTAAAACATCAATCTAAAAAATCTAATCCATAACCAAAGTTGTTCACTAAAACCCCCTAAATTAAGCAGATTCTAACTAAACAAAACTAAGCTACATCTAATACTAAAATCTAACAATGTAATCAAAGTCTCTGTTTTTAACCATTTTTTAATTTTTCTATTTTTTCGAATTTTCTATGTTTATTATTACTTACTATATTTTTATTTGGAAACGAGGACCCGGGACAATTTTTTGGCGAATCTACATTAAATGTCACATACTGGGAATGACTGGAGAACCAAGTTCCAGAGAATACTTGTGGCTTGGGCATATAGAGTGAATTGGGCCACGAATGTATCTGCTCTGCATAATTTTATCTCGATGGGCTTGATGGACTTAAACGAAATTTTATCTTGTGAGCTATGTGATCTGGGCCACGAACCAGAAACGCCCCCTTTTTAACACCTATCATTTTCTAATTAGTTTATTGTTTGTTTATTTATTTATCTGTTCTTTTTCGCTCTTTTTTTTGTTTTTGCTATTTTCTTATTTTTGTGCTTTTACAAGGACGAACGCTTGAATTGTCGACAAAAATATAGGTTTGGACCGTATACATCATAACACTGAAGTTAGAGTCGTCGGAAGCTCGATACTTTTGTAAATTGGTTGTTTAACAAGTGTATTCTGCATTGTTTAACACGTTCCTTGGAAATATTTCTCACAAAACCAAAAATAATAGGGAGGATGGAAAGAAAAAGCTCCTCCCTCCTAAAATTAGTCAAATTTTATAGTATAAGTATAAAAATTACATTCCCTACTGGCATTACCGACAAAGTTTTGCTAAATTGGCACTCCCCCTACTCCTTGCGGACTCATCTCTTACTCCGATACCCGTGAAGCAGTTTGAATATAATAATCCTCATTTTGGGACTCCAGATTGACCATTCTTTGAGAAGGAGTATGAGAGAAAGCTTCTCTTGCGAGTGCGAGAGCATGAGCAAAATCATGAGATAGGGATTTGCTTCTAAGCCAAGAAGAGGGGGTCTGCAAGCAAGTCCAACTTGAAAGATTGGTAACGTATGGACGACACTTTGACCCATTAGAGTTTTGATTTGGGGCTTTTTCCGTCAACAAAGCCCGTTCGGGCACTGCACTGTCAATTTGTGTGGAAAATTCGAAGAGATGAGGCTTCCTGACTATTCCATGCACGTTGTTTCGACTGATTCAGTATAAATTGATTCTCCGATTTTTCTTCGAACAAAGGATTTTATTAATCTTCTTTTTCTGGTGGAGATGACCAAAGGTCTCGGTGTGGTTGGTTTTCAATGGGTTTGTATTCGATGCATAATGTGAAACTTTTGCTATGATAATGAGTAATTGCTTTTGATGCTTGATTGTGTATTGCTTCCAGCAAAGACCTATTACAGAGATACTTGAATGTTTTATAGGGAGATGATTGTGAATTCATTCGAATGGTATGATCCTCAAATTCCCATTTTACAACAAAGAAATTATATCGATGTTGATGGCTCAAAAGGTGAAGTTGAAGGAGAAGGTTCGACTAATGGAGGCTAGAGAGAAAGTGAAGTCTTGAGAGAATAACGAATCTCGAAGAGAAGATTTGGAAGAACAAAATTTTGAAGAGCAAATAATTTAGTGGGAGATCTTGCATCTTATCAACCTGAATCAGAGATGAAACGATTACGTGATTGGAACGAGTAGGAGATGTCAAAGAAAGAGGACTCATGTTGGAATGATAATTGTACTTGTGATCTTTATATTAACAATCCTAAGTGTTAAAATGAAAATGAAAAGTTGGTTGATAATCATTAAATATTTGGAATTTCTTTCCAAACATACAACTGTGATCCTAATTGGTGGGCCTTAACCATACAATTAGGAAATTCAAATTACCACCAATTGTTTGAATGAATTAAATAACTCCTTTCTTACGTATCAGACAAGTAAATTTCTAACTTAATTGAATCTTCTAAATCAGTGCTAATTAAGTGCATTAGGGCTATCAAACAGATTGAATCTAGTTACTGGTTAGATGATATTTTACAGTTTTGCTCTAGGATTGGCAAACGGGTTCGCTGGGCCTGAGCACGAAACAGCTAATGGCCATCGGTTGGCCCAGTATAATGAAAAATGGCCTGAAGGACCAGGCCCTTGGAGCAAAGAAAGAATAGCATGAAATGAGCGCCAAAAAAGTCATGGGTACTCAGAAAAAATGGAAAAGTCTTATTTATTTTTATTTTTTGGGGAAGAAAATGTCGTACTTATTGTACAGTAACTCCTATGTTATTTTTATTATCTTGCTACTACATAATTGATGAGCATTTAAAAAAAAAATGCTATTGCATTAAATATATTACATTGGATACATCTTAATAGTCTTAGACATAATTGAACTGTACATATGGACTTAATCGCCAAAACTCATCCAGGAAATGTACGCTAACTCAATATGAATTTGGATACACTACACTTGCGAATCTAAATAATTGATACAATGCTTAAAAAAAGAATTTGATACCTGGGATGCACTAAATTATACTTAACTTCATTTGGGAGCAAATGAGATTTGTTATATAGTTGCCCAGTTACACCAAATGTTTCATAAGATCCATACAATTTCATAATTTAACACCAGATACTTTTTAATGTCTTTAGCTCATCGAATGAGAATCGACAAAGTAAATTGGACTATATATCTCCCGAATAGAAACCGGCCCAAAGTTGTCCGTAAAGCAAATTTCACGCGTCGTTTCATGGTGGCCTTCGTTCCTGGAACCACTCCTCGCTACTTATTTCACTTCCCTTCCGTGTCTTATAGTTACTGTCCAGCATCTTTGCCTCGGTCACCGAAAAATCTATGTCTTTTCTCGTGATGTAATGATATATGAATATCTTCATGGATTCCCGATCAATAGACCACTCTCATTGGAAAGAAGAGAAAAAAAAGCTACGCCCGTTGCTGCAAAACGACAAGATGCAATAATTTGACTAAGACATTTGATAAATGGGGTGTCCCCATTCCCCCTCGAGTCCACATTCAATCAAGATGTGGCTGGATCTACAATTACCTTGTTCATTGGTAATTTGAGGCTTTAGCCTCCCGACCAAACGACGACGCCATTTATCTAAGAACAAATAATGTCGTGTCATGTAATTTTAGTTCAAGTGACCCAATCATCCTTACACGTAAGACAATCGGCCATGATTAGGCTGACACTCAAATAAATCAAGCAGAACTTGATCAAACGGACTTGATTACATTTGTCCTCTAATAGTTAGGACTAAATTTATTCAATTGAAAATTTCAGGACTCGATTACGTTCTATACATTATGTTTAATACCGATTGTGCAATTTTCCCAGCAATACTAAAGCATTAGTATCTCGAACTTCGATGAAAATAGAAGATTCTTATGTATGTCTCCATATTGATCATGACCCAATCTTAATCTCGTACATTTTGTAATTTTTTGAGAAAATTGATGATTTGTGCGTGTCAGTTTTCATCGCCTCCCTTCATCATGAAACTCTATTTCCACGTATCAAAAACTCCACGCTATTTTAAGTAATTAGATAGAGTGATATTTGGAAGATATTTGGATTTCAACGTTTATTATTTGGGTCTCAAGTGAAAATCGTGTAATGCAAAGGGTGAGATCATTTGGGCTCGGGAGGACTGGGTTCATGCAATTAAAAAAAAAATAATTGTTTCTTCAAAATTTGGCTCACAAGGAACATCCTTCACTCATGCGTGATGGATTTTCCTAAGCCATGCTTATAGTCAAGGTCAAGCTGATATTTTCTATTTTTCTTATTTTTACAATTGTTTAAGTGGAAATAGCTCATCTTTTCTTTATTTTCTTATTTTTGTCATTCTATGTGCTTATATTGTGGTCTTCATATTCATGCATGGCTTGTTCAAATATGCGTACATGCAGACAATTCTATTTGTATTCTTCAAGGGATATTGAGGGATATAATTGAATTACAACTCTTAGGCATTGAGACAGATCGTGCACCGTGAAGCTGAAGATCCACGACATCATGTTAAAAAGACGAGGACTAAATTACATTTACCTTATCATATGCCAAGTCTGAACTGCAATCACAAGAGCTTGGTAGTGTCGCTTGTTGTTTTATAAGCCATGTTTTTGTCGCACCGTTATCTTTTAACCGATGTTAAATTAAATTGCATTTCATACAATAGTTAATACTACGAAAAATCTCAAACTGATACACCTGTGACAAATTTTCCTCAAACTGGTATACTCGTGATAAATTTACCCTCCGTTAGTTTTCGTTAAGTTTTACCGTCAAATTACTGAGTTGGATGACACATGACAGTTGAAGAGTTTATCAATTTGGAATTTTGACTTCTACTTTTGAGAAGTAGAAATCTCTCAGCATCAATATCTCTCTCACTTCGGCCTCTTTTCATTTTCAGCGCCTCTCTCTCCCAACCACCCCTCCGCCGTCGCCGCCCCCCACCGATTGCCGCCGAGACCACTGCTGGCGCCGCCCACTGCCACAGCCCGCTACCCACATTCGTCAAGACTGCCGCCCCCACCCATCGTTGACCACCGCCGTCCTCTGCCGCCGGGTTGCCTTCTGCGGCCGCCGGAGTAAGAAATAAATAATAATTGTTTACTTTTAAAAAGTAAATAATATTTTTAATAATAAAATTTATTTTTTAAAGAAATTTAAAAAAATAAAATGAAGCAGAAATTTGTCGACCGTCGATAATTATTTTTCTTAAAATATTTTGTGTTAGTAATGTTCCAGAAGTAAAAATTTTCTCTGATTAGAAATTAACTTCTGGAGCAGAAATAAAAAAATCAACTTTTTCTTCTCAAAAATTGATTTTTAAAGTAGTCTACGCCTTCAATTTTCCATGACATCATTACTAAAATTATTATTCCAAGAAGGAGGCTGCCATGGATTATTACCACAATACCATGACTGAATCATGCATGCAATAGCGCGGGTCCATATGTACTCTTTTGTCCGATAGAGCTCCGTCGGTGGAAAATTTTGACTAGACATTAGATAGTGGGATGTCCCATCTTCCTTTTCGAGTCCACGTTCAATAAAGATGCTTTTTGAAAAAGCTGAATAGACAAAAGTGAAGCATCAAAGACAAAGATATTTTGGCTACAAATGTGGAAATAAATCAATACATTATTGCTTTGTTTCTCTCTTTCTTCTTCCCGGCACAACCATTTTCCTTCCTCCTTCCTTCCTTTAATGGCGGTCACCCATCAAGAAACACTAAAATGCAAAAAAAGTCATCCAAATTGTTTAAAAGTCTATCGTTCTTATTTTGAGGATGCGGCTGACGTGTACAGCAGTCTTTGCTTAGCTGGATGTCCTGTCCCATCCTCCTTTCGAGTCCCACATTCAATAAAGATGCTTTTTTAAAAAGCTGAATAGACAAAAGTGAAGCATCAAAGACAATATATTTTGGCTACAAATGTGGAAATAAATCAATACATTATTGCTTTGTTTCTCTCTTTCTTCTTCCCGGCACAACCATTTTCCTTCCTCCTTCCTTCCTTTAATGGCGGTCACCCATCAAGAAACACTAAAATGCAAAAAAAGTCATCCAAATTGTTTAAAAGTCTATCGTTCTTATCTTGAGGATGCGGCCGACGTGTACAGCAGTCTTTGCTTAGCTGGATGTCCTGTCCCATCCTCCTTTCGAGTCCCACACTCAATAAAGATGCTTTTTTAAAAAGCTGAATAGACAAAAGTGAAGCATCAAAGACAATATATTTTGGCTACAAATGTGGAAATAAATCAATACATTATTGCTTTGTTTCTCTCTTTCTTCTTCCCGGCACAGCCATTTTCCCTCCTCCTTCCTTCCTTTTCTTCAGTTCCCCATGGCGCCGTTGACAGACGATGCGCGCGCATTTCGCAGTAGACGATCTACATCCCATGTATACAGTCCACATCATCGCCAACTCCATTGCATGTTCGACAAAAAGGATTTAAAGAATAAAAGAAACATATACAATGTAAGGACGCAATTAACCAGAAAAAAAAAAGAGTTCAAAGACCTACCGACAACGTTTGGAAAAATTTCAATTACTACTATGCCTAAATCCCTTATTAGTTGTCAAATCCCCCTCCAGAGCTAGTTTGAGCCATATCTATTTCTTGAAAAATTGTAACGAATGATGTTGAGATACACGTGTGAGTTGTGTTAGAGAAATTTGATCTTGGAGAATTGGTGTGAAGCAATTAAGATATTCAAATTGACCCATAGCTCAATGGCTTTAAGTTTTTAAGTAAAAGATGGGTACAACTGGATATGTTGACGAGCTCATATTAAGTTCCTTCTTGGTGATCTTCTCATGGCGAAAAGTATCAGACTTCAGTCACGTGCTCTCAACTAATGAAAATCGTTTTTTTTTTCAATGTTTGCTAAAAATTTGCATAGCAACTCACAAGACATTATGAGTACCATTTGAGGTGCACACTTTTTAAGTGTCTAGAACAGCTTTCTTTCCAATGTTGCCTTATTGATTCGTGCATGAAGCTACTCCTATTTTGTGGGTCAATGCCGACACATTTCCCCGTGACCTCCGTTGATGTACCATCAAGACAGACTATCGAAGAGTGGGAAATGAAACAGCTCATCAAGAAATTTGAAAGAGAATAGGACGGAAGTTCTGACAGCTTAGGCGACGACTTCGAGTGGCCCAACACCACATTGCACACTGTTTGTGCTATGTAAGGCATCTTGCACGATGCCCCAGAAGTCTCTATTATTGGGCCCACGCATTATTGGTGCGAGACTTACCCTTTCTTTCTTGAAAGAAAAATAAAATAAAATATTCCAACCGTATAAATCATAGTGCAATTTAACGATAATTATTTCACATTCTACTCTAATAATTATGATTAGCATAAAAATTAAACCACTTCAATTTTATTTTGTGAATCGACTTTTCTGCTTTCTATCAACAAATCTGCTTAAGATAATAAATGAAATGTCAAGACTCATTCTCAAGTAATGGTTACTATTAATTAGATATAAAGGTTTAAATTAGCCTAAATCTAATATGTCAACAAGGAGAACATCCCTACGTTGACAAATCATCAAGATCACCAGTCTCTTTTAACTCTTAATGGGACATCACATATCCTCACGCAGCTAAGGGTTAATTGAAGTGAAGGGAAAGCTTCTTTCCAACCAGTTATCACATTAACGATACTAATTAATAAAGGAACAGTAAAATGCAGAAAAAGACATCCATTTCTACAAAGAGGGACTTGTCGCATCAGAGGCCATCTCAGCAGGGGAAGAAAGGACGTGGAGACTTGGACATTAATGGCGGTCACCCATCAAGAAACACTAAAATGCAAAAAAAGTCATCCAAATTGTTTAAAAGTCTATCGTTCTTATCTTGAGGATGCGGCCGACGTGTACAGCAGTCTTTGCTTAGCAATAAAGTTACTTTTTATATTTTAACCATGATTTGATTGACCCGCGCAAGGAGCGGGTTTGAGATCAGTACCTAATCAGTGTTTGTCCATTAACTATAGAAAAAAATGATGAAAAGATAGATTAGGACTAATACATTAGCTGTGGAAAAGGATGAAATGACCTGAAATGACGGATTATTCATCAATGTCTATCCGTTAATAGTGGAGGAAATGATAGAGATATGGATATTAGTGATGTGCCTGGGTCTAGTAAAGAAACAATAATGCAGAAAATCATCCATTTCTATGCCCAAGGAATTGACTAATGTTTAGTTAAGGCCTAACTAAGGTTAGGTTAATGTGCTCCATATACTGTATCCATCTCCTCTATCTTTCTCGTGATTGGGTCTTTACTAGAAAATCATCCATTTCTATGTCCATTGAATAGTGTTTGCTTCTTAAACCTTACTTTTTAGTAAAACGTTCATCTGAAATGCTGAAAATCCGACGTGTCACTTAAAACGAATACTTTTAAAATGTAATGACACTCAAGTGATTAGAAAAGAATTTATGGCATTTAAATGTGCGCCCCACAAAAGTTATGATACTTATGTTGTCTTTTTTTTTTTGAGATATTTAAAATCAAAATATGCAAGGAATCATGAGAGTTTGATTGTTAGGTTCAGCACGCCTCGTGTAGCATGCAACCACTCAGACTAATTATCAACTTTTCTAGCAAAAAGTTGGTATGTTCCGATGTTTACCATTCCTTCATCCTTCTTGTCTATGATAATAAATAACTGATTTTGATGCTTGATTGTGCATTGCTTCCAGCAAAGACCTACTGCAGAGATACTTGAATGTTTTATAGGGAGATGATTGTGAATTTATTCGAATGGTATGATTCTCAAAGTCCCATTTTACAACAAAGAAGTTATATCAATGTTGATGGCTCAAAAGGTGAAGTTGAAGGAGAAGGTTCGATTGAAGGAGGATAGAGAGAAAGTGAATTCTTGAGAGAATAACGAATCTCGTTGAGAATATTTGGAAGAACGATATTTTGAAGAGCAAATAATTTAGTAGGAGATCTTGCTTCTTATCAACCTGAATCAGAGATGAAACGACTACGTGATTGGAACGAGTTGGATATGTCAAAGAAAGAGGACTCATGTTGGAATGATAATTGTACTTGCGATGTTTATGATAACAATCCTAAGTGTTAAAATGAAAATAAAAAATTGGTTGACAATCATTAAATATTTGGAATTTCTTTCCAAACATAGAACTGTGATCCTAATTAGTGGGCTTTATTTACTGCGGCTAGGGTTTTCATGTTCAAGTAAAACTTGATCGAGCGGACTTGATTACAATTTTTCTCAAAGAGTTGGGACTAAATTGATTTAACTGGAAAGCTTAAAACTCGATTACATTCTCTACAATATGTCTAGAATCGATTGTGCAGTTTCCCCTGCAATACTAAAACACTAGTACCTCAAACTTTGATGAAAATGGAAGATTCTTGGGTATGTCTCCATATTGACATGGCACGATCTTAATCTTGTACATTTCGTAATTCTCGAGTAAATTGATAAACGCGCTTGTCAATTTTGATATTCTAATTTAATGTCCTCCCTTCATCATGAAATTCTATTTCCACATATTAGAAACTCCACGCTATTAAAGTACTTAGGTAGAGTGATATTTCTATTTCAATGTTTATCATTTGAGTCCCAAGTGAAAATCACGTGATACAAAGAGTGAGATCAATTTGGCTCATAAGGACTGAAAAAAAAAAGAAATTTGTTTTTTCAAAATTTGGCTCCGATGGCAACAATTAACAACATCCTTCACTCATGCGCGATGGATTTTCCTAAGCCATGCTTAGAGTCAAGGTCAAGCTGATATTTTCAATTTTTTTTATTTTTACAATTGTTTAAGTGGAAATAGCTCATATTTTCTATCTTTTCTTAATTTTCTCATCCCATGTGCTTATATTATGGTCTTTCATAATCATGCATTGCTTGTTCAAATATGCAGGCAGGCAGGCAATTCTCTTTGCATTCTTCAAGGAATATATTGAGGGAAATAATCGAATTACAACTCTTGGGCATTCAAACAAATCGTGTACGGTGAAGCCGAAGATCCATCACATCTTGTAAAAAAGAGGATGACTAAATTACATTTACCTTATTCTCTGCTAAGTCCGAATATTCAGATGGTATTCCACGAGCAGTAGAAGAAAAGACCTGGAGACTTAGACATCAGTGACGCTGACTGATCAAGGAACAACAAAATGCAAAAAATCTTCCATTTCTACCACTGGATGAAGGCGACCGACGTGTGCAGTGGTCTCTTTGTATTTTCACTTTTTGTCCAGTGTGTACGTTGGGGCTGCTGCTTACCATTCAACTTCCCAAGTGTAGCTCCATCCATTCCCATCTTCTCTTTTTTCCTAGTATTAAAACTCAGCCGTTTATTATAAACCAAAGCTTTTCAGGGAAATGTTCTGATTTTTTTTCACTCCCCACCCTTCGAAAAAATTAAAACGAAAGAAAAATTAGGTTCATAAATGATGAAAACCCACATATCTTTACTTGACAATAATTGCATGTTTTTGGAAAATTTTAAAACCGATTTGGGATGGCTGCAATATTTGAAAAGTAAATGTTAAAAGTAAAAGACTCCAAATAAACCCGAGCATTTGAAAGAAAAGGGAGAAACTTCAACGAAACAAGGTTAGTGGTAAGTATTCAAGAAAGTAACCAAGAAAGTAAACTGGTTAAAAATGTTAATAAAGAATGGAAAAAGTTTAATGTAGGTAGAAGTTTTGACCTCACAATTCTAACTGAAGTTAGGTTGACATTCTAATCTATCAATTTGCTTTATTATAATGTTACTTCTATATTTTAAATATGATCTCGTTGACCCGTGCAAGGCGCGGGTTTAGGACTAGTAACTAATCAATGTTTGTCCATTAACGGTGGAGGACAAACTGAGTGGATGGATTAGGACTAGTATACTAGCAGTGGAAAAAGGACGAAAGGACCATTTGCGGCGGCAAAGGACGAAAGGATATTTAATTCATCTCTGTCCATTAGCGGTGGAGGAAAGGATGGAGACGTGGACATTGATGGTGATGATTGGTCTAGTAAAAGGATAATAATGCAGAAAATCATCAGTTTCTATGCCCAAGGAATTGACTGGTATTTCGTTAAGGTTATACTAATGTTAGGTTTAGGAGCTCCACCCATCTCTTCTTTCTTCCTCGTGGTTTGAGTCTTTGCTAGAAAATGATCCATTCCATGTCCATTGACTGGTGTTTACATGTTAAAATGTTGACTTGATTGTCATGTCTTCCAATTGATCACTTAAGTATAATGATTTTTTTTTTTTTAATGTTCATTCCAAGTGCTGAAAATTTGAACGTGATATGACACTTGAGATAAAACACTTCTAAAAAGTTATGGCAATTAATCGATCACTTAAGTATATCGTGTTATACTTTTTGTTTTGTTGAATCGTGTTACACATATTGCCCTATTGATTTGTGCATGATGTGCACAGTCTGCAAACTACTTCAACTTTATGGGTTAATGCAGACAAAGCCTCTGTTTGATGTACCATCATGTTCCCATCAGTCTCCGCCAAAGAAGATGAGTTTGTCCAACGCCCATCTGAGTCTGAATCATTGAGTCCACTATGCATTTTTGGTACTAGACTCGCTCTTTCTTTCTAAGAAGAAAAATACTAAATTATCAATTGATGTTACCGTTTAAGCTATTCGAGCTTCTTTAACACGATCTTCTATTGAATTTTAATTGTCGAGAATTCGAGTTTAACCACACCTACCTTCATTGATTTGACCATTACAATTGCCCCAAATGTGCTTTTATTCTAAATTAATATGCCTTAAACATCTGATTTTTTGGCTTCTATTTTGGTTAATCATTATTCGATTCAGTTGATTGACTTTTGTTGATATATATATTTATTGGCAAAGACTTTTGTTGATATTACACTGATGAAAAAAGTACACATTATTGTTTTTTATGGTCAGTTTCGAGTTGGAGCAGTCTTCTACCAAGCAGCAACCTAAGTAATTAACTGATGTTTAGTTAAGACCTTAAACTATGGTTAGATTACAGGCCTTTCTTTTGTCGCTTAAATAGATTTGTCTTCGTCATCCTCATCTGCACTCAAAATCTCCTGGCCTTCTTCGTCTCCCATCCTTCTTGCTCTGGTTCTCTCTTCTCCTCATTTGCACTCATATCTCTGTTTCGTTCTTGCTCCCTTTCCTTCATCCTCATTTGAACTGAAATCTCTTGGCCTTCTTCGTCTCCCACCGTTCTTGCTCTGTTTCGCTCTTCTCCTCATTTTCACTCATTTCTCTGTTTCGTTCTTGCTCCCCTTTCTTCATCCTCATCCGCACTCAAATCTCTTGGCCTTCTCCCGTCGCTCTTGCTCTGTTTCGCTCTTCTCCTCCGCACAACCGTTCTTCTTCCTCCTCGGCCTCTTCTTCTTCTTCTTCATTATCTGCTGCTCCTTTTCATCACTCTCTCTATTTTCGCGCTCTTTGTTTGTCGAACGAAAAATCAAAGAAAAATGTCTGCCGATTCTGTCGTTTCAATTGTATGGGATGTCTTGAAGATGGTGTTTGCTCCCATCAAGCGTCAATTCGGATACGTCATGTCCTCCAAGAGGTACGCTCAGGATCTCCATAAGGAAGTCGGGAATCTGGATTACGAGGCTCAGAGGGTTCGCAGTGCCGAGGAAGTGGCCAGAAACAATCTTCGGAGTATCCACGCATGGGTCCCAGAGTTTCTGGAAAGTGCTGAGAAGGCCTTGAAGGAGGCAAAAGACCTGTTGGGCGAATTTGACGAGGCGAGCAAGACTTGCTGCCGCGGGACTCTTCCCGACCCCAATTGTCGCTATCGGTTCAGCCGGGAGGCCAAGGGCAAGATCGATGACATTCAGAAACTCATTCTAAAAATCAGAGACAAGGAGATCTCCAATCCTGCTCCGAATCGGGGCAGGAGAGAAGGCAAAGAGGTCGTCCAGTCGATGTCCGTTAAGATTGGGGACCATGGCATCTTCAAATCCAGAGCTTTGATGATACGGAAAATCATGGACGCTCTTGCCGATAACAGCAAGAGTGTGGTCGGGGTTTACGGGATGGGCGGGGTCGGCAAGTCCACCCTTTTGGATCAAATCAAAAGGAAACTAAGCGAAGAGAAGTCCTTTGAGTGGGTCGCTAAGGCCGACGTGTCGAAAAATCCAAACATCCATACGATTCAAGGAGATATTGCAGCCTGCTTGAAACTCACTGACATAAAGGAGGAGGAGACTATCGGAGCGCGAGCGGAACTTCTGCACAGGAGGTTGAAAGAAGAGGAGAGGAACAAAAAGAAGGTGCTCATAATACTGGACAACCTGTGGGAGGGCCTGAACTTAAACAAAGTCGGCATTCCTTGCGGACCTGACAACAAAGTCGAGGGATGCAAGTTGTTGTTGACGTCCAGAGATGGAGATGTTTTGCGAAGTGATATGTGCTGCGACAAGCCCTTCCCCCTTGATGGGCTGGAGGGGGAAGAGGCAAGAGCTTTGTTCGAGAGGATGGTGGGAGACAAAGTACATAAGGACGAGTTCAAACCCTGGGTGGACGTAGCACTCCGCAGATGTGCAGGTGTGCCTTTCCTAATTGTTGCCATGGCAAAACGTTTTAAAAATGCCGAGTTATTTGAATGGAAGGACGCTTTTAGAAACATGGAGAAGTTTAAAGACAAAAAAAACAATGAATCGATTAACTATATGTTGCAATGGAGTTATGATAATTTAGAAGATGAGGCGAAGGCATTATTGCGACTCTGCGTTGTTTGTGGCGTCTCCAAGCCTTCTCTTGAAAACTTGGTGAGGTACGGCTTCGGTTTGAGGCTATTTCAAGAAGTTGGCAGCATGGAAGAAGCTACAGAGAGGTTGCTCTCACATATCCGCGCTCTTCAAGCCTCCTCTCTTTTGTTAGACGATGATGAAGACGCTGATGGATTCAAGATTCATGACTTGGTTCGCGAGTTTGTTGCCTCGGTCTCTTCGAGAGATCACCACCCTCTTCTCGTGTTGAAAGATAAAGATATGCCGATAACAGAGTCGCTGAAGGACGAGCTCAAAAGTTGTAAGGCGATATGCTTTCCCGACACGAAGGAGCTTCCGCAAGAATTAAATTGCCCCGAATTGCGCATCCTTTTGCTGTCCACAAACAACGATTCTCTTCATATCCTAGATTCATATTTCAACTCTATGAGGAATCTCATGGTCTTAAATCTTACAGGAATGCGTTTCACTTGCTCCCTTTTGCCGTTTCAATTCTTGGCGAACTTACACACCCTGTGTTTTCAGAATTGTTCATTTGAGGATGTGGCCATTCTTGGCAACCTGAAAGGGTTACAGATTCTCAGCATTGTGGACTCCGAAATTCAGCGATTGCCGAAAGAAATTGGGCAACTGGTAGAGCTAAGGTCGTTAGACTTGAGCCGTTGTTCACGACTTGAGATAATTGAACCGGGTGTACTTGGAAGCTTGACCAGATTGGAGGAGCTATATATGGAGGATAGCTTTCATCAATGGAGTGCCGTGGAGCAAACTCCACCAACTAATGCTAGTCTTATTGAGTTGAATGACATGAAGAAACTGTGCACTCTGCATGTATCCATTACCAGTCCGAGTGTGCTCCCAAAGGACCTAGATGTTGAGAAATTAACCAAGTACAGAATCCGAATAGGTAATGCGCGGTGCTGGAGCAAGTATGAAGGATCGAGGACATTGAAGCTCGAGTTGGATCCAACAAGCGATGTTCTTCGAAAAGAATGCATACAAAGTATCTTAGACAAAACTGATGATCTGTATTTGAAAGGGTTGAACAGAACTGAGCAATGTTTTTCGGAGTTATCACAAGAAGGTTTTCCGAAATTAAAGCATTTACAGGTCGAGGATAGTCCCTCCATCCGTTACATCCTCCGATGGCCTTCCGTTATTGCTTTTAAGGCGTTGGAGACATTACTTCTCCAGAATCTGATCAACTTGGAGAAGATAACCAACAACAATATCTCCACCGAGTCCTTCAGTACATTGAAAGTAGTACGAGTTGAAAGTTGCGACAAGATGGAAGTTCTGTTTCCTCGTTCAGTGGTGAGAGAACTTCCACAGCTAGAAGAGATCAAAGTTTTAAGTTGCAAGTTAATGCGGGGGATTGTAGAAGCTGATGATAATTGTGGCAAAATTGAGTTGTCTAAGTTGCGTGTATTGAAATTGAGGGACTTGCCAAATATCGAGAATTTTTTCACCGCCGGGTCGGCTCCTTCGAGTAGTATATCAGATGACCAAGTTGGCACTCAAATTGCATTCTTCAATGGACAACAGGTAACTTTCTATAAAATTATTTATTAAATTTTCCTTCCTTTGCTAATTAGATTTAACGCTTATTATGATGCCTATTCAATTTGTGATTCTTAGCTTATTTTCTTCCTAAATTACCCCTTATCCACTCATGGCTTCTTTTGTAATTTGACAAAGCAATCTTCCGTTCCTCTTAATTGAGTGAAAATCCAACTAATTGTATGAAATCCATCTAAATTTAGTTTGTGATAGGTTCCGAGTTATTTTAAACCTACATACTGCAAGTATATCTATATTAATAGGGTTTCATAAAGCAAAATTGAAGGGGATTTTTTTGGCATCAAAGTGATTTTCAAGTTATTTCTAATCTTTCGAAATGGATTCCATTAAATTTAGTTATGAAACTTTGTTATTATCCCCAAAATATATAATACAGGTGAGTCTCTTAAAAATCCCTCTGAACAATGGGAAGCAGGACCAGGTTTTGAAATAAAAGCAACTATGATGATCTAATTGATGCATGTCTTTTGCATATCGTGCTTAAATAAGCACTTTGTCATTGCATAAGCCCCATAATTATATGAGTGCAGAATTTTGTGCATGTTCATGCACGCATATAGTTAAATTGGTTATCGATGGTGGTTTAGTTATATTGAAGAGAAGTTAGTAAACTAAGGACAAACAATTGCGCAGTTAAGGAAAGCGAACAGCTATTTTGTCCAGCAAATATTGCAAGGGTATTTCGTTGACTAGACAATATCACCCTTTTTTTTGTTGTTGTTGTCTAAAACGTTAACTTTTCGTCAGAGCATGTGGAAGGTTTTTTTTTTTTTTTTGGGGGGTCCAGAGAGTATGTGGAGGTTGAACCACACTATTTGTGGTTCCATGACAATGGACGCCATTATCATTGCAGTCGATTGTGTGGCCCAAGACTCTTGCAATATAAGTTGAGGGTCCCACAAGGTAGCGTGTCTGAGTACGACTGTTCTCCTTCCTAGTTGTGGCTCTCTTTCAAAGATAACTTTAGAAAACTTACTGTTGTTCTATGAAATACTCTGGGGAATTAGAAACGGTATTAGTATCCAGATTTTTTTACTCCTTTTTTTTATTTCCTTTTGTGCAACTTAATAATTTCCCTCTCCCCTAGCACTTAATAAGTTCATGAATTGGAGATTTAACTAAATCACTAATTCCATGAACGAATTCCGTAGGTTGCCTTTCCAAGATTGGAGACATTAGAAATCCGTGGCTTGCACAACCTCAGGTTTATGTTTTCCCAATCCATGGTAAAATCTCTTACACAACTGAGAAAACTAAGCGTAAGCAATTGCGAGAAGATGGAGGCGATCATCACGGAGGAAGAAGGATTGAGAGTGGAAATATCAGAAACTCTGGCATTCCCGATGTTAACTGATTTACAATTAGGAGATTTAAAAAGTCTGACGCGCTTCTCTCGCGAAAAATGTAAGATTTATCTTTTGTTTTCATCATCGAAGATCTTCGCGTAGATGGATTCATCCTTGGAACACAAATGTTGACATTCTTTTCATCCAATGAAAAATCGGTGACAGGTTCACGAGAAAGTCGGAGTCAGGACCATGTCCAATTACACTCCAGTGCGCTCTTCAATCGAGAGGTATGTGATTAACGTTACATCTATTAGATATACCAAACCCAAAGCATAGCCAAAATTAAAACTAAGCATATAAAAGCCTAATTAGATAATAAAAAAAGGCAAATAAAGGCATTTCCTAATTATTTTCTATTTTTTTAAAGAATTTTCTGGAATTTATCTGATTTTTTGAGATTTTTTTTATTAATTTAATAGTAAAAAGGTTCCGGGTCGGGTCTAAAAACCCAGCCCGGACCGAGCTGGACCCAGGCTTGGACTGGGCTCAGCATATGAGCCCAGTCCGTGGGTTGCCCAAAGAGACAAGGCCTGAGTTAGTCCTAAGTCCTCTTTCCTAAAACCCAGGCCCACCCGCCTAAGAAAATAACCAAGCCCAGCTCCTCCTATAATCTCCCACCGAGCACTCTCTGTTTCCTCTCTCCTTGTTCTGAACCAAGCCCCCAGAAGAGAGCCCTACGGCTCTCTCCACTCCTTTCTCTCTCGGAACCGAGTTCTCCCCACCAATTCAGAACCCCCTTCAACAGACCAACTTCTGCCCTTTTATTGTTCGCCCAACCCCCTGGTGCAAGCTTCCTTTAAGGAAAGCTCACTGCCATATACTTTTGTGAATGCAAAAATTATCATATATATTTTCATGACAACAACAATTAATGGCAGAAATTGAGGGCGATAATCTATAGTAAATTAAATTCCAGACTAGTAGGTGGAAACGTAGTTAACTGTTTAACTAGCTTTAATGATGACATTTAATAGGAGATCCTTTTGGTATAATCTTTACACCAAGTTTAAAGAAGATGACAAATCATTCAAGTTAAAAAAAAAAAGGGGAGCATTTACAGGTAAAAAAATACTTTATTGTCTGGTTTTTATCAATGAAAATGATGTTACGACGTTCTTGATAAATTTTATGGCCACCATTCCAGTATCCAGAATCGGCCATTAGATTTAAGGGTTAATACCATGGAAAACCCCAAACTGGTGCACCTGTGACAAATTTACCCCAAACTATTTTTTTGATCACGAAAAACCCCAAACTGGTACACCTGTGACAAATTTACCCTCCGTTAGTTTTCGTTAAATCTAACCGTAAAATTGCTAAGTTTGATGACACGTGGCAGTTGACGGGTGTACTAATTTGGCGTTTTTACCCTCTGTTTGTCACAGGTGTATCAGTTTGAGATTTTTCGTGATATTAACCCAATTTAACGGAGGGTAAATTTGTCACAAGTGTATCAGTTTGGGGTTTTTCATGATCAAAAAAATTAGTTTAGGGTAAATTTGTCACAGGTGTACCAGTTCAGGGTTTTTGGTGGTCAAAAAAATAGTTCGGGGTAAATTTGTCACAGGTGTACCAGTTCAGGGTTTTTCGTGGTCAAAAAAATATTTTGGGGTAAATTTGTCACAGGTGTACCAGTTTGGGGTTTTTCGTGGTATTAACCCTAGATTTAATCAAAAGAATTTCCACTTGTTAAATTGGTCATTGATAGTAATCTGCTAAAATTAAACATAATTAGTAAACTAAGGATAAACAATTTCCCAATTAAGAAAAGCTCACGGCTGCAGCGGAGTAGAGCATTTTACTTGACTAGGCAAGATTTCCCTTTTATAATTGCATGATTATCACTGAAGTTGATGGTGGGGCTTTGCTTTTTTTTCTTTCTTTCTTTCTTTTGTCGTCGTAATCTTGTCGGACCCAATGAACAAAACACAAAAAAGTAAAATGTGTCGTATGGATGGAAGTGATGGGTGATGGCGTGGCAGATGAGAGATTGCGAGCAACTCTGCAGATGAAGGATTTTCTTAGAGTTATAGTAATGAACTTTTGGAAATGACTAGTTACTCTTTACAAGAAGGAAAAGAAAACAGGAAAGTAGAAAATAAAGCTTTCCATTGTAATAAGGGACAATTAGGTCTTTTCACCTAAAAATGTTATGGTTCCAGTGGAAGTGGAAGAACATTTCAATGGAAAATGAAAAACAATAATTTAAAGGCGGGTCCACTCTGACTAAACTAAAAGCAATATAATAGCCCATTCACCTAAAATATTGTTTGTGCAGCCAAATAGGCTGTGAAAATGGGCCCTCCCACGGGATTAATGAGTTGACTTTCTTAGATAATTTTAATCTTCTATAATAAGATATTCAGTAAAATCTTTAACTGTTTGACTCGAGTATATGTATAATCTGGCGTTAGTATCTAACTATTGGATCCTCCAAAAGATCAATGAATTTTTAAAAGGAAAATTCAATCGAATTAAAGTATAGTTAGTTCTTTCAAGTGTGGCATGATGTAAGTAAGAATTGGCCCTGACAATTCTAACTATTGGATCCTTCAACTTTTACTCTTCCCAGTTGGGGCTTGCTTTTTCATATAGAATAAGTGTTGAGAGTTTCCAACAAGTATGAGATGCAAATTTCTTACTTTTAATTTCTCTAGAAATTGTTTCCATAAAGATGGTTGAACATATCTAATGGTACCTCTGCACACATATATATAAACATTGAAAGCAATTGAAAAAACAATTGAGAGGAAAGCGAGCAGTAAGGTTCAAGAGTTTGAAGGAAGCTTTACTCTCTCTTAATTTACTTCATTTGCACTTACAAGACGCGCACTTGACTTCATTTGCACTTACAAGATCTCACTTTTTTTTTCCTGATCAAAGGAAGCTTTACTCTCTCTTAATTGCACCAACAAAAGGAAATCAGTCATTTTAGTTTTTACATGAACTGCAAGACCATTCTTATGAAACTGTTGTTAAATAAATAAAATACATTTCGCAAATCAGCCATTTCGATTGAGTCATTTGACTCGTCCAGCACTGATAAAAGATCAATGAATTTTAAAGGGAAAATTCAATCGATTTAAGTAAAATTAGTTATTTCAAGTGTGGAATGATGCAAGTAAGACTTGTTCTTTTGACCCAAGTAATTTTTTTTTAATTGCTTTCTCTTAGACTAATGTGATTATATGATTGTTATATGAGCATATCAAGATTACTATTTTGTCCATTGTCAACAGAATTTGGTCAGAATAGAATTCCTATTTTTTGATTTGTCTCCAGTAATTCAAATAGCCTTCCGTTCTCGTCCTACAATCATCCACATCAGTATGGAGATGTTTTGGTAAATTTTTTTTTTTTTATTCTTTTTTTTTTCCTTTTGTGCAACTTAATACATAAAACCAATTCCGTGAATCCGTAATTTACATCTTGACACTCATCTGTATTTACATCTTGGAAGTTCATGAATTCGCAATTTAAATGAATCACCAATTTCGTGAGCGAATACCTGCAGGTTGCTTTTCCTAGCTTGGAGACCTTATATATCACTCGCATGGATAACATCGAGATGATATGGGACAATCAAGTTGCTGCGGATTCTTTCCCCAAGCTAAAATCGCTTTTTGTGGTTGAATGCAATAAGCTTGTGACCGTTGTTCCTTCTTTCGTTCTAGGACAGCTCTTGTGCCTGGAAAGTTTACAGGCAACAGCATGTGGTTCGCTTGAAGTTGTTTTCGGACTTCAGCCACTAATTCCTCTAGATGGGCATCCTGTTGCTCTTCCGTTAAGAGAGCTGACGGTATCAGGATTACCAAAGCTAAAGTGTGTATGGGATAAGGAACTCCACCGTCAAGTTAAATTCCAGCATCTACGTTCTGTTAGCGTTTCCGAATGCAATAGCCTCACCTCTCTATTTCCAGCCTCAGTAACCAGAGATCTAATCCAACTCGAGAAGTTGGTGATCCGTGAATGTGGCATTGCAGAACTCATCGAGAAGGAAGAAGGGCTACTAGTTCCCAAGTTCGTATTCCCAAATTTAACCTCCCTCGAGCTTATGCATCTGACACAGTTGAACAGTGAAACACATACTTCCCATTGGCCGGCATTGAAGACCTTGAAGGTGGATGGCTGTTACAAAGTGGAGATACTTGTTTCCCAAACTGAGAGTGAGATACCACGTCATAAACAACCTCTCTTCTTGATAGAAAAGGTACGACCCAAGATTATTTGTTTAGCTTCCATGGTGAATATTTGAAGTGATGGTTAACGTCAAAGCCAAGCATCTCATAAAAGTAGCTCTGAAAATGAGGATGCAAACTGGACGACTCTCTTTGAATCCATAGAAATATTACAACATTGAAACATCATATGTTCTCCAAGTGTTGACCAAACATTCTTGTCCATGTCTGACGTACCAAATGCATACTCATTGAACCCTTAAAAAAAAAAAAGGCTAATTCCGATGGTTTAGCTCTCTCTTAAGTACCGCAAAGATTGAAAACACGTGGCATGTGGTGTGATCTTACCATGGCACAAAGTGTGTTGTCTAATTTGAACCCTATACAGATTATTGATATTATGCTAAAAACGGAAAGATGGGACATTATCATTGACATTAACAACTGAAATTCGTGCAATTGTGACTGTAATTGATGCAAATGTTATTTTCGCAAGGAATATATCTATAGAAATATGAATGTAGGGAGTCACTTAAGTTTAAATATGGATACAAGTCAAATATAAAATATTAGCGATAATGTTTGTTTCATGAGGGCACATATCTTTCCGTTGAGTCACAAGAGACTCGATATTCTAAAATGCAGTTATTGTGCACGATATGCAGGACTTATACCGTAATACATGAATACTTTTTTAACTAAGCTGACTTTAGGTTCTGATTTGACTATTTTTTCAGGGTGCATTCCCTAATCTCCAAGAGTTGAAATTGGATTTATCTGAACAGGTGGAGATATGGCATGGAAATTTTCATGATGAAGAATCCTTATGCAAGCTTAGAGTTCTTGAGCTTCGTCATCTCTCGAAGGAATATGCAATATCCACTTGCCGTTTTGTGGAGAGTTTAACCAACTTGGAAGAGCTAGTCATATGTGAATCTTATCTAGATGAGCCAAGCAGCAATGTGGAAGTCATAGACGGCCCATGTCAGGAGCTAAAAGTAATATTACCCTTTACAAGACGTATTCAACATCTGAAAACTCTAGATGTGTCAGATTGTGATGGATTATCAAGTATGTTCACACCAACAATAGCTGAAAATTTGGTGGCACTCACAAAATTGAGGATAAGTAATTGTAGGATATTGACAGAAGTCATTAGTGATGAGGAATTTGAGGAGGAGCGTGTAGTGGCTTTCAATCAATTGAAGTACATGGAGCTTGAAGGGTTGATAGAGTTGAGATGTTTCAGCTCGAGTGGATACACTTTGGTGTTCCCTCTCTTGGAAGATGTCATTGTGAATAAATGTCCCAACATGAAGTTTTTCTCCGAGGGGCTAATAGAGGCCCCAAAGCTGGAGAGAGTAAAAGTAGGTTTGACGGAACGGTATGGACCAACAGAGTACCAATATTTTTGGAAGGGAAACCTCAACATCACCATCCAAAATATGTATGAAGAAATGGTATGCATCATCAGTTACTAAATTATTTAGTGCAATTGGATTTTTTTTTATCACCAACAAAGTAATTGCTTTTTTGCTAACTAGAATTTTACGTTTAATGATGAATTTTCTGACAGGCTTCGGTTGCTACGGCTAAGTTTATGCGGCTGTTTGAGTTCCCCAAGCTGATTGAAAAATGGCACAGTGACCTCAATCCCCTCAAGTCATCTTGGCAATTAGACACCCTGGTGGTGGATAAATGTCCATCGTTTATTAACGCTATGCCATCCAAATTGATGCTTGTTTTAGAGAGACTGTCAAGCTTGCATGTGCGCGATTGCGAGTTGCTAGAAGAAATCTTCAATCTGGAAGGGCTGGAGGGTCTGGAAAGCACTGGGGTGCTGCCTTCCTTTGAGACTTTGGACTTGGTCAATCTACCAAACTTGAGGCAACTATGGAACAAAGATCTTCAAGGAACGATGCGCTTCAATTCTCTATTTTCTCTGACTCTTTATAAATGCAGCAACTTGAGACATGCTTTCACTCCATCGATGACTCCGTGCCTTGCCAATCTAGAATATATGGAAATAAAGGAGTGTGATCAGATGCAAGGAGTGATCGAAGAGGAAGGAGTGATCGAAGAGGAAGAAGTGCAGGGAAGCGCAGTGGAGACGATTACATTCCCGAGGCTCAAGCGGGTGATACTGAAATGGTTGCCCAATTTGACTAGTTTCCTATCGGGAAAGAATCATGCGCTGGATTGTCCCAAAATAGCATATCTGAGTGTTGCTCACTGCCCCAAGATGAGAAGTTTGACTTGGCAGTCTTCAATGGATATTGACCATAGCACCCCTTCACTTTTCACTCCACGGGTTAGTCTTCTTTTTATTACTCCAATGCTTTTGATATTGACCATAGCACTCCTTCACTTTTCGCACGCGTCACATGAGACAATTTTCGTTCCAGAGCAATGCAACATCCAATTTTGGTTTTTTTTTTGGCAAAAAAAAAAAAAAAATCCTCAGAACACGGCGTCAATCAAGGATAAGAGTCTTTTCAATGTAGAGCTAGTAAATTGACCAATTTGCTTTTTCTAAGATCATAATGTAGGTTATTTATTCAAGTCAGTTGTGTTGCCCGTGCCTGTTACGTAATTATTTTCTTTCAATACAGAAATTTCCATACGTGATAAAGACAAAACTTGTAAACAATTGAAGTTATTTTTTTTTATCTTGTTTGCCATCAAATTTTCATAAGCAATGCTCGCAATTAGTATTAGTGTTGAATAAGTAGCGGTGCTCATAGTAAATAGAGGAAATAATCTCTCTTGTGAGAAGACGCATTGAATAGTGTCGGACTCGAGTTGCAAATTAATTATAAGTGAAGATGCTCCCATTCCGTGGCTTATTGATCTCAGCCATTGATCTATATAGAAATGTTAGATCTGGAATGTGTCGTTTCCATATATACATGAACATGCTTCTATAATCATCTTCCAAGTCTAAGCTATAACAAGCAAATAAGCATCATAGTACAAAGTAATTTTACCTCCGTGCCCATAAGACAATGAATTTTTCTAAATCTAGGACAGATGAGAATGGGAAGTTAATTATTTTCAGTTGATAAGAAAGATAGTGTAGAACCAGCTTATACCTATCGTTGGAGCATCGTAATCTTGCACCCACCAGCGTGGCATTGGTTCCCACATTAGGAAGAGAGAAGAAGCGGATGTATATATATCCCGACCGGATTGAAGCACGTGTGTCAAACCTGCTTTGAACCGTGCTTCAGTTTCATTCATTCGTTGAAGCAAATAAATCTAAGAAATTCTTAGCTTATCTAAGGTTGCATCATCAAAAGATTAGCGCAACCAACTTTGATAATGAGAAGTGCAAACAAATCTGGCAAATTGCATGTTCTCCTTGGAGTGCTCTAAACTTTGATAATGATCAGTGCAAGCTGCTTTTTATTTCTTAATACTCATCATTGCAACTTTCCAAAAATTAAAGGGATAAGGCGTCGCCAGCATTAAATATCAATTAAACCACTTAAAAGCGGATGCTCAATGTTCTAGTGATTATGAATGCATTTATCATTTCATGCTTTTTGCAATGCAATATACTAGGCTTTAGTCATCGATCAACTGAAATGAAAGCATCAATTAGCCCCTCCCTGTTTAGGTCACTAACAAGCTCTTGCATTCTCACGATTTGTGAGATCTAGGGAACTTTGGAAATTCCCTCTTTCAAGTGATAACTCAATATAATCACATTCATTGTGTCATTTTTCTCAATATGGCAGGTACAATTTCCTCGGCTTGAGCAGATGGTTCTCTCTCACATGGACAATTTAAGCAAAATATGGACCGACAATCCTTTAGAAACTCTCACTTTTGACTCTTTCCGGGAAGTGGAGGTTCAAAATTGCGAGAGCCTTAAAAATCTATTTCCGCATTGGGTGGCTACGTGTCTAACCCAACTTAAGAAGCTTCGAGTGGAGTCTTGTAGGATCGAGGAAATAGTCGCTAATGGAGATGACACTCCACACTCCAATATTGCTCAAGTTCTTTTTCCGGAACTAACCTCTTTGGTGTTACATGATATGCCACAACTCAAGACCTTCTGCCCTAACTTGCCCACTTTGATTTGGCCATTCTTGGAGGAATTGCGAGTCACTCACTGTGATAAAGTGAACATGTTGTCTTTTGCAGCATCCATGAACATATGGACTCAGAGAAACAATCAGCAGGATCTTTTAGACCAAGAAGCACACTCTTCGTTTGAGAGGGTATGATTACAACTGCTTTTCCTCGGTTTCTACTTAGTTCTTTAACCACTTATCTCACGTCCTCTACATAGTCACGTCGCATTATGATACCATAGAAAATATGATCTCCCTTGCCAATCGGTTTGTTGACAACATAAGATATTTTTAATATCTCAAGTATACTTTTCATTTGTGGAAACATATAAGATATATTCCATTACGTAGAATTACAAAAATAATTACAGATTTTTGTTGACTACACAATATGTTGGTAATCTAATCTTATCTAATGGTGCTCTTTGGGGAAGTCAATGACGATTTCACACGAGATCCTCTCCATTTTTGACACGTGTCTTACATTGTACTTTTATTCTCAATTTATTTTCTACAAACTCTATGAAAAATAAACTCAAATAATTTTCATTTTTTAATTTATTCTTTAATTCGCCCATTGTATTTCCTGTCCACTACATAATCACGTTAGAATATAGTACTATAGAAATCCTGGCACCCCTTACCTATAAGTTTGCAAACGACATAAGATATCTCGTATATCTTAAGCACACTTTTAAGTTTGTGGACCCTTGAGTGCACCTCATTACATTGATAAATTTTTATTAACGAGATACTAATATAAGAGGAATTTGGTGAGCTGGAGGGCTCTTGAATTTAGATTCACTCTACCAACTTAACCATAGCATCCTCTACTTGAGACTTGTATGCAGAGCTCTTTAGATTTAATGAATTGTAAGAAGATGGCCACCTACCACACGAATCAAATGAAATAGGTTTACCTTTTGCAACTAGTGATTTATTGCTGAACCTCTAGTTGAATTTTCTTCTCTCATTGTATTGGCTTTGACAGGACTTTTCCAACTTAGAGAGACTTTTATTAGTCGATAAGGATATTCAAATGATACATGATGGGAAATTTCCCGATGACATCTTTGGCAAGCCAAAAGCACTAACATTGGCGTGCTTCCACGAAGAAAATGCTGTCTTTCCACCCAGATTCCTTCTAGAGAGATTTCAGAATTTGAACAGCCTCGAGGTCTTCTGTAGCTCCTTTGAAGACATATTCCCTGACGAAGGGCTTGTTGACGAGGGAAAACATCCGGTGCTTGAAAGTTTAAGAGAACTTAAGTTGAGCAAGCTGCACAAGCTAAAGCATGTGTGGAGAGAAGACTATTTAGTGTCAAAAATTCTCCGGAGTATCAAATCATTTGAGGTTTGGGATTGTCCGAGTTTGACATCGTTATTTTCAGCCACGACATCATTCCGGAATTTGAATACGCTAGTGGTGAAGAATTCCTCTGGACTGGTACATCTAGGAACAGCTTCAGCAATCGCAAGTTTGGTGCATCTCATGGACATGACTATAATAGGATGTGAAAGAATGAAAGTAGTATTGGCAAAAGATGAAAATGGAGAAGGAAAAGTGATTTCTTTTGGGAATCTAGTGAGTTTGAGACTCCAAGATATGCCAAGCCTAGAATGCTTCTCCTCCACCACAAGTTGCATCTTGAGGTTTCCATCCTTGTGGTGGATTGAAGTGGAAGAATGCCCCAAAATGAGGATCTTTTCTAAGGGTACGCTAAGCACACCAGAACTGGGATATGGGAAACTGTTCAGATACAGGTACCGGAATGAGGGCTGGAATGGTGATTTGAATAAAGCCATAAAAGAGTTATCGGCGTAAACAAATACGCACAATAAGAATTAGGTAAAGTAGTAGATCCAATTGAAATTGATAGTCAGTCTTTCACAATCCTTTTTTTTATTGTTTTTTTTTGGGACCTTTTTGGCTTTGCCCCGAGAGAAAGAAAACTTGAATGATGAGATATTTCATCTTTCGTTTCTTTGCTTCGGTCAGGCGACATCATCAACCCCCATCGGATTCCTCTTGCGAGCTCAACAGTGTGCCGCGCCCTCCCACCATTCCCTGAAGATCATGGTTTCTGCTCGTCGTCGTCGTTGCTGGAGAGAAGACAAAAGTGCGACGCCGGAGATCGCACCGCCGAGTCTCGACAGTCCTCACTTCATGAAAGATGGTACTCTTGAATTTCTCCGGTCTCCCAGAATTTCTTCCGATTGGTTTCCCCAAATCGCTGTCTTTTTCAGCTAGGGTTCTGTTTTTCCCTTGCACCTGTGACTTCGGATCATCTAGGCTACCTTAGAGTCTGAAAGCACAACTTCCTCAAGCATTTGCGAGAGAAACACGTCTGTGTAGGAGATTTTTTGCGTGTTTGAGCATTTTGAGAGATAAAACCTTATTGAGCTGCTCCTGAAAGAATTGAACGGCTTCAATTAAAATTTTCAATTCCATCCATAATCCAGTCATCCATGTCTTTGCTTTTTCCCCTGCGCTTGTGGTCTGTGTGGCTCAAATTCCATGTGTGCGTGTGTATAGGATCATGGAAGGCTTCTTCCGACCTGTTTACCCTATTGCACTCTCTAGGAGCATAGATTTTGACATTTGACTTCGGATTAAAAGGGATGCTTATGAGAGTGTCAAATAGTGCAATTATTTGGCCTGTTGAATTGGAAAAATGTGATGATATGGTTTGATTATCAAAGGGTTGGAATGAATTTGCAGAGCATTACTCTATCTGTGAGGGCCAATTTTTGGTCTTCAAATCTGAAGGGGACTCCATTTTCCATGAATCATATTCGATAAAAGCACCTCTGAGATAGAATATCCGCCAATGAGTGGTCATTCGAGGAACCAAGCTTCAGCAATTGTGGATTTGTCTCGCCGAAATTGGAAGATGCCGGTGATTTCCGTGATGCTTCTCTTGAGCTTGAAGTCTTGGGGGGTGAACTGCGTTCACCCAAGTGTCCTCGGATTCGTCAGGCAATGGAATCTGATCAGGTTTGCGAAGTTCATGGCGGTTCCTTTGCACATTCATCAGCACGGAGTTTGAGGTGTGAATCTTAATGTACTGGCTAATATCCCCTTGACTGTGTTGTTCTTGTGTTTGATTTGAATTCCATACAGGAACTCTGCGCATCGTTAGGCTAAGAGAGACTGTGTTAGAGTCATCTTAGTAGTTTTTCTGTCTCTAGCTCTCCCGTGGGGGCATATGCATGTATTGGGAGATCTCGTATCTGTCAAGCCAATGGAGACAAGCAAACCGGACATATTTGAATTTGATTGTGCTGAGAACCGTATTGGTGTTCATATAGGCCTCAAGAAGCTAGACCAGTAGAAAGACTCAGATCTAATGTTTTAAGGTTGCTATGTCGGTGGATATGAGTTTCACATAACAAAAGCTTTTCTCATGTTCTGTTTGCGACTTCTGCAGGTAAGCTGAAAGAGCTGGGCTTGTGCAGAGCTTTCGAACCTGCCAGCAAATTCAAACCCAAGTATCCTATCTTTCAAATTGTGGTGAGGTGAATATATCTGAAGAAAAGCTATGTGGTAAGATCCTCATGACAATAACAACTCTTGGATTTAAATCACATAGAATCGCTAGACTATGTTAGCTCTAGGTTAATCGGGCATCGTGCCAATAGTTTCTGTTTCTATCCTTCACATGCTTTGAAAAGGATCCTCATACTGTCTTCCTCAGAAAACACTGGTTGTTTTCTTCTTTTTAATGACAAAATTGCAAAACTTCTATTTGAGCAGAGAGTTCCTAATTCATTCCCAAAGATGCACATCAAGAAAAGCCCGCAGACCGTGGCTCCCATATTTCGAGACAAATCATGGCCGTTGAAGCTCATCAGCCACGAACATTATGGAAAGTTATCTGCCAATTGGGCTTGCATTCATGAGAGAAACTTCTCTGAAGGCAGGAGACGTGTGTGTTCGAGCTTATTAGAAGGGACGATATTGTGTTTGGACTATCCATCTTCAGAACCACTGTTAAGACTTGGGTGAACAAAGCTATGCAACAGGACGCAGCAGAGGAAGCATTGCTGTAGCTCACTTTTGGTGAGAACAGAACCTCAGAATTGCTAGGCTGGATTCTGCTTCCGATTCGGCAAAACGGATAAAAGCATGAGTTTTGTTTTGATGAATGCGATGGTCCGGAATCCATCTTGGAAACAATATCTCAAATTAGGTGATGCTTTAAGGTTACTGGTGGCTCAACCCGACCTTTGGAACTGTAGAATGTAGTAGCATCGAGTACACTTCCCTTAAGCCATATGCCCACTCTGAAATTCAAGGCATATGGCTTAGATTTAAAGATAATGGTTTTACAAGCTCAGTGAACTTACATCAGTTCTTTTCGTCATCTCTTTTTGAATTCTTGAAGATTTTTGTGATAAATCTTTTCGCATGTGGGCGCAAATTGAAGTTTATTAGTTTCTTCTCATGGGAAGAGCATTCGGAATTTATTTTGGCAAATTAACTGAATCTTGATGGGCATGGCAAAGCAATTTCCAATCTATACTACATCTTTTCGTAGTTAGTCAATTAAAGAAATTTTCACACCAATATCTTCATCACACGCATTCGGGAAGAGGATTTCACAAACGAGAGCTCAGCAGAGAAAGTTGCTCTCTTCGGCGGATTCTGCATTAATGTTCCATAAACTGTACAATCTGTTCTACTGGGAGGAGAAAGAAATTCTCTGCATTATCTCCCAAATGCAAGCTAAGTTTCGATTAATATGATTTCTTTTCTATTGATTTGCGTGTTAATACCTCATTTGCCTTGATGAATCCAAGAGACAATCCAAGGTAAGTTTCGATTGTCTGGAATGTGAATCGGGTGGCTGGGGAGGTTCCTCGGTGAAACGTTGGCCTTAGTTGTTTTGAGAGGAAGGATACGTTTGCTTGAGTTGTTGGCTTACTAAGGAAGAGAGTGACGCGGGCTACAGTTTGTCGAGTGGAAAGAAACAAGCAACAGTTGCTGAATTTCTATTCTGTAGGAAATGGAAGCGAATTAGAATAACTATTATGCTTTTCGGTTAATGATGCAGATTTCTGGATTATCGTTATGCACATATGGTGTCTTTATTTCTCTTCAGAATGTTTGGTATTTGCTATGCTCTTTTACTGGTAATCAGTACCGTTAGTCTTTCTTTCCGCAAATAACTTCAGCGCTTGTTATGGTCCGGTTTCAGTATATGAGTCTGTCGAATATCTAAATTCGATCCTATCAACGATGCTAAAAAGTAATGGAAATTCGCACAACACAAGAATTTACGTGGTTCAGCAGGGGAGATGTTCCGCCTGCCTACGTCCACGGGGAGATCAGATCTGTTTCACTAATAACGTAGAAAAGTGTACAGCCGCTCTTCTCACCCTCTCTCTCTAGAGACCTGTTTCGCCCTAAATATATATATAGCGAAACCCTACATACCACAAATTACAAAATTGCCCACATAGCCTAAAAGAGTTAACTTTCCCATATAAATCCTACTATGACTGAATATAAAAAACGCCTCTGGCGGCTCGGGGGCGCTGCCCCCGCGACCCCCGCCGGGGCGGCCCCCCGAACCCCCGCCGCTCACCGGGGAGCAGGACCCCCGTGCTATCCTGTCGTCAGGGGGCCTTTCGAAACCACCTCATAATCTCTTGGATAACAGAATACAAGACATTAACCTCAACAGAGTCATCATTGTAATTAATTTGTGTAGCTGGTGATGTGATACAATCTTGTTGATTCACGTCTCAACATGTTTCCCCAACATTGCCTGTTGTCCAAAATTTCTCATATTAATTTCATCAGCCTGATTTGTTGTTGTTGTTGTTGTTGTTGTTGTTGTTGTTGTTGTTGTTGTTGTTGTTGTTGTTGTTGTTGATCAGAATTCTGGGTTTGAAAGAGTGGTTTGTATGAACTTGATCTTTGCCCTGGATTAACTCGAACCACATTTCATCATAAATATTTAGAACAGACTATTCCTTAGTCGGCTATTTTGTGGCATTTGCTGATAGTAAAGATTGACTTGCTAGAAGGAATTAGGGTTCTGTAAGTGCAGCCATTTTTGTTAATTTTGCTGCTGGGTGACATGTAGTTCATGGAATGAATGTTCATCACATTTGGTAGATTCAAACAATGGTAAATTTGTTGAGAATCATCATCATTCTTTCTCTTGACAGTGAGAGACACTGCAATTATCATGGAGTAAGAATTGAATGAAGATGGTATAGTATTTTTGGACCTATATGTCGTGCCTATATTTGAATGAATTCACGTACTTATTGAGTAGCTTTTAGATTGTTCGCAATCTATGGATCCAATGAGTCTTAATAATTGATGTGTCGGGAAATTTCTTACCTGTACCGAGTTCATTATGCTGAGTCTATGTCAGTTATTGTTCGTCTAAGCCCCACACACGAGATTCATGCGAGACTCACATGAACTACTATTGGATGGACCCAATCTACGGGTGCACTGACACCACCTTGTGGAAGCTATTCTTTGGCTGGCGGCTAAAATGTAGAATTTCTTAATTCTCTGCCTTCTTTGCACTTTTGCCCTTTGAATTCAGCTTGTGATAAATAAGTGTCCTGGACTTACTTTAAGTCGTGTTGTTTGTTAATAAAGAATTCCGAATAGGTTCTTAAGGAGGAATTCGGTGCTTCCCAAGGTCACAAGCCGTTCCGCATGGGCAAGTAGAAAAGAGTAACAACAACGAGGTTTGGCAGCAGAATTATATGGAGCATTGCTCCATTGGCCACCTCAGACTTATAGGGCTTCACGCCATGTTGCAAACGAGGGAGAAATCCCCTTTACCCTGTTCTAGCTAAGTATCTTACCTCCTCGTCACCCACTCATCACGATAATTTTATGGTGTGATTTATATTCTAATCAGTCATGCATGCTCTGGCTCTCACTATGGTAATACAAATTACCAATCTATGCTAAATCATTTCACACTCAGTCGACCAATGAGACGTATATACCATGTTTCATCTTCAGATGTAGGCACGATCAAAGGGTGGAATTCTTGATTCGGTCCGTGTTCTAATTTTCCATTTGTTTGCTTTTTTTTTTTCCCTTAATATTTGTGACAATTCCCTTTGGATTCTTCGAGAAACATATTGGGGGGAATAATCAAATAGAAGCTCTTAAGCATTCAGACAGATCGTGGACGGTGAAGTTAAAGAATCCATTTACATTTTCCCACTCGAGTGGATCTCACTTATAATTTTAGAAGTCGTGTCTCTGCCCACATCATGCTCTTTTATTAGTATGAATCATACCAATGTACATAAAATTTCCTCCTTTTCGAATGTAAGTATGAGATCAAACAGTCTAGATGCAGAGTTTCAGTGAATGGGTTATCCATGGCCTCGCAAGTCCTCCAAGGCATCTCGCTGCTTTTGCGTTAGCCAGCAAATCCGAGTCAAAGCATCCCTTGTTTTAAGTTGGTGATGTAGCGAGCTGATATGAAGAGAAAGATCCGGAGCTTAATTCATCCCTGGCAAATCTCAAATTCCAATATTGTTTCGGTCAAAACTCCTTAATCTTGTAATTAATACTGCCATTGCCATCTATAATTTTTTGTTCTTCTCTCATGAGCCTAGGCTAATGTCATGGTCTTCTCTTACATTGGTGGTTCGAACATGCGTATGCAAGTGACCGTTCCTTACGGTTTCATCCGGAAACATACTCAAGAAAACAAGAGAATCGTGACTCTCATGTATTCAGACAAACCATGGCTAGTGAGTTCAGGAGCTATCCACGTGCCCCACCGGCCACAAGCGGGGGTCGGCCTCGCCGGGCCGAGGGGGAGCGCTAGCGAGACCCCCCTTGCCAGATCTGGTGAGGCCTAGCTCGCCCAAGCAAGGACGGCCTTGCCCGGCCCCACGTGGGCCAGGATTGGCCTCACTTGGGCAAGGGCAAGGGCAAGGGTTGGCTTCATCCTCGCCGACCTTGTCCTCACCTAGGGGAGGTCTGTGGCTGGTGGCCGGCCGGCCACCGGCAATAAGAACTGTAGAACTGAGAAAAGGGGAGGAAAAAAAGAAAATAAATAAGGGAAAAAAAGAAAATAAATAATAACAATAAATTATTTAAAAATTATGAAAAATTTCACGTTAGCACTGGCGGTGCCACGTAGGACGGCCGATGTCCACGTCTACAATTTTCGGCCTAATTGATCGAATAGACTGAATTGGTAAAAATGTAAAAAGGTTTAGAACTAAATTGATCCAATTGAAAAGTTTATGACTGAATTGATAACAATGAAATAGGTTTAGGACTTTTTTGGTACTTTCCCTGATGGGCCAGCTCCAACCGTATGGATTAAAATTGGATAAACTCGATTTGAGTAGTCAAGCAAGTTTAACGATTTGGTCGGATGAATTAAAGGTTTTAATATTTGACTCTAGAAGCTACGCAAATTTAGGGGCCAAAAGTGAAATGTTACTCTAATTTTCTGAGTGGGTAGATACATTTTAAGAATTATGTAAATACCCACATTAATGAGGTCGCATGATTTTCTGACATAGAATTTTTTGTCATATTTCCGAGGCAAATTAGTATTGTACAACAAGTAATTCTTATTTCCTTAGTCTACACTAATATACAATTAGTGGAAAGAAGGGTTAATAGCACAAAAAACCTCATAATGATACTTGTGAAAAATTTACCGTGAATTAATTTTTTAACCACTAAAAATCTCAAAATAGTAAACTTGTGACAAATTTATCACCCGTCAATTTCTGTTAAATTTTACCGTCAAATTACTGAGTTAGATGACACGTGAGTTGTACCAGTTTGGGGTTTTCACCTCCATTTGTCATGTATATCTCTTTGGGATTTTACGTGATATTAACTAAATTTAAGGAAAACCAACTGTAGCGTCCCAGGCCACTACCTCACTAACGCGTTGCTCTTTTAATCCGATATTACATATAATACGGCGAACACGAAAGGCAAAACTAAACATTCAATAGTCCATAAACAAACAGCCAAAACAACACGCACGTCTAGACGGGTAGGGCCTTTATAAGTTTATCTAACTTGTACATGCCACAAACACAATCATCTAACATAGCATAACCAGGGGATACCACAATACCCGATTTATATCTATATAAAGTTACCCAGTTTATACATCATATTACCAAAAGGAAAAGAACTGGGGAGGTAACAAAAACATCTCCTCCTGATCCATCATCCTTATCGTCCACCGTTATTACCACCATCACTATCCACGGGTACTACTACATCTGGACACTATCCAAGAAGTGTCTCTCGTGGCTCCCAAGTTTTGACCTGCGACAGCGTTAAACATTTTCAGCAACAAATCACCGGTTTTCAGAGATTGGGAGTTCTAAAACCAATACTTGTCATCTTGAACTGCTAGCGAGAACTATTGACTTTTACGTAATGGAAGAGAAGCATAACCGATCCCTTCAGAAGTTACAGAACACAGACTAAAACGGCGAAATGGTCATGGGCAGCTCAGTTAAGCTACAGAACTCACCCTTTGTTACAACTCCCTTTCTCGTCTTCCGAGATTCAACTGCAAATCATGAGCCATAGCTCAGTTTAGCTCTAGAGCTTCCCTTTATGTCAATTTGCTTCCTCAAAGTCATGTTTCACTAGTATTTATCAGCAGGTTTAACTGGCTTCCCCTATGCTTCAATCTAATGTAGATTGATTCCGGAGAATTCGATCTCTTTAGAGTGCAATTCCAACTATACGATACAACGGAACAAACTATTTGTAGGAAGGAAAAGTTTCCAGAAGTGGTCTGTTACATTATAGAATCTCAATACCAACTCTCCCTGGAATCTAGGAAAACGGCATTTAAAGTTTCACCAGACCCCCGGCTACATGTATAAGAATGGAAAACATGAGCTATTCAACGGATGTCGAAATTATTGAACTACATATCCCATTACTTTAGTACCACTCAATGCCATCCATGCCCAGACATTGTACATCTACCAAAGCAATCCAACAGGATAATAATATGGTACTATTTTCAACCAACAAATGGCAAAAATTAAGAAAGAATTCCAGATTTTGCATGCCCGACGGCACATTTATCAGAAAATATACCTGGCACAGAGCTGAATTTTCATACTGCTGCTGATTCTTCCCAGACCACTGAACAGCATCCATAATGACATCCCAAAGCATGCGCGCTACCTCAGTGCCCGGCATCTCGGCATCTTTAACTTGCTGCTTAGATTCATTGACTTCAGCAATATGTTTCGTCAGTGCTGATTTCATTTCCTTCAATTTTACATCAGAGACTTTCTTCTCACTGTATTCGACTAAGGCTACCAGCCCTTCTTTGCTGTGAGTAACAAATATCAACATCATATCGAAGGCAAATCCCCGTACGAAAAAGATAAAGGCGTCGTAATTATTTCCCATATCAGTAAGGACAGATCACACTGCTTCTGTCAAAGAAGAGGAAAATTCTAAGAAGATCAGTCTCATAAGCACATAAGATTGCATGTCTTGGAGATGCTTCTAAATCCCACACCAGAAGAAGAAAGAAACTGAGTACAGAGGACACTAAACTTTCCAAGAAAAAAAGAAGAGAAAAACACTCCAGGATAAATGCAAATCCACAGCCAAATAAATTGTGTCGCATGAGCCAAGACCATAAGATTAGAAAGCAGAAACTCACGTGAAATGCTCCGAGAAAGCTTCAACGGAGCGCTTATTAGATGGGAAGAAGTCCAGCAGATTTTCCTCCACTTTCCCCTGCTTCAGTAATGCAATCAAATCATCAAGGCTATTATCAATCGGATGTTCTCTGAAGAAATCCGTTATGAAGGAAAGCGCTATCCCTCTGGCAACAAGGTTATCCTTGAGCATTGGCTGGAAGACAGTCTCCGGCGGCAGGCCTGATAACTTCGGGGAAAATGCCAAGGCTGTGAAAATTGCCAGATTCTTCCTTTCATTATCCCCAAACAGCTCCAAGGACTGCAGGAATATTTGCATGACATTCTCAAGGTTCTTAATTAGAATTGGCCTCTGCCGCAGAATCTTCTGTATGTAAATGACAGATGGGAGAATCAACTCTCGTATAGGCTCACACTCAACGATAGAGTGAGGGTGGCGGCATTCACCCTCATCAGGCTTAGTAGTTCCAGGTTGCGTACGCCCCCCTGTGAAAGCAACCTGTAGTAACAAAAAAAGAGTCAAAATCTAAGAAGGTCCTAAACATTCTGCCAAGAATAAAAAGGCCATGTAAACTGATATGACTTCTTTTAGAACAACTGCAGGAGTTAGTTCACCTATTACCGACTTGTCGGCCAAGTACCCTTGGTTGAAAGTACACTGTGTGAACAAATTTAATTGTCTAATTGTTCCATTGAAATGGAGAACCTACCGAGCTTATATATATATATATTTTAAAAAGAGCAAAGTCTAGATAACCACGAATATATAATGAAAAATTCATGCCAAAGTCCTACCCAGCGAAGTGCGAAATGGGACAATCCAATAGTTACATTTCATTCTCATCTTCATAAAGCTGAAGGTTGTTAGTGGATGAACTGCATCATCAAAGAAGGCTTAATTGTGACGCAGAACATGCCCGAACTATGTAAATGTATCCAACTAATATCGCTACATAATCACTTTTCTTAAAAACAAAAGCCGAGAAGCAGACTTAGAAAGAAGCTTTGCCTCAAAGAAGGTGTCGCCATTTCTTGAGAAGTCGAGATCTGAAGCTTCAACACTCTTTGCAACAAGTTCCTGTAACAAGAAATACTAGGTCGATTTAAATGGCAACATGCTACCTGAATAGGATTGTCGAGCACGTCGGTGTGAAAATACCAGATCGCCAGCACTATGCAGATAAATCTGGACCACTTCATCTGCAAATGCTTCAGGGTCCAGGGGAGACGCAATCTTCCGTTTGCGGGTCTTAATCTGCTTGCCACTGTTAAAGAAGACAGACGGAAGTACTAAAGTAAGTGACTAGACATGATTCCGAAAGAGAAATGCGGAATGAAATGAAATGGACGAAACAATCTACGGAAAATAACGATGAATCGAATCGGATGCAAGGTAGACATGGGGTAAACGCGACACGATGAGGTACCTAAAAGAACTAAGAGTTTAACACCAATCCAATGGACCCAGAAACAAAAATCAAAATCAAAATCAAAATCATACCAAACATCACCACACATGCAAACGACAAACGATCATAAATCCCAACATCTGCCGATCGAATCAAACATCCAACTGAAAATCCAAAACACCCGACAACACAACACCATCCCAGCGTTAGAGTAATTAAATATTGAATGAATGATATAAAACAATGAAAAGCAAACACCCATATATCTAACAAAAACGGAAATAAATTGAAAGTTTAGTACGATCGACATTGAAAACATAAATTGACACCAAAAGGAAAACATTGCTCCTACTCTTCTCGTATTCCCTTCTTCTCTTCTCCTCTTTTCCACTCGTTCGGAATGGCGCATGTGTTCCTGCAAAAAAAAGTTAAAAAATAAATAAGAGAAGAAAATCTAGTACTAACAACCTCTTCTGATTTCAGATAAATGTGCATTTAAATTTGCCCTTCCACGTGAACGAATCCACGGGCTTGGAGATTCTCTATTCATTGCTTGAACAAGGGGGTCTCCATTTTCTTGAGTCGGGACTGGACCATGAACGGCCACCCTAAAAACAGATAGGGCGGCAGTAGGCCTGTTACCTCGGCGATGAGTAATCTGAATCTGTTGAGTACTCTGTACCCTTGAGAAGAGTAAGTTTCTTCAGTTTTCGAGCACGTTTCTTTCTGCATGAGCAACTACTCTGAAATTGAAATCTCATTCCGTGTACGTCTTCGCTGTTCTATTGAGACTTGCCTGTGTTGTTACTTTTTCTTTGCAGACTTGAGTGTAGTGTGTCGCTACGCACGCCAATGCTATATCGGGGAAGACTGTTCAGATACGGCTTGAATGCGAACTGGGAGGGTGATCTCAATACAACTATACAAAAGTTGTCGGCATAAACAAATATGCTTATAAAATTAGGTAAGATCAAATTGATGTCTTTCACAATTCATTTTTCCTTTTTCGCTTTCGCCCCCGAGAGGAAGAAGAAAAGTTGAATGATGAGATGTTTTCATCTTTCGTTTCTTTGCTTCAGTCAGGCGACATCATCAACCCCATCGGATCTCGCCTCCATCGCTGCAAAGGTTTATCCAAAAAGAAGAAATGCGACAAGGTGCTTCTTGGAGACCAGCTCAACAGCACGCCCTCCCACCATAACCTGAAGATTATGCTGGAGGGAAGACGAAAGTGCGACGCCGGAGATCGCACCGCCGTCACTTCATCAAAGATGGTACTCTCTCCCCACTCTTGAATCCGGCAAATTCCTGAGATCATGCTTCTTCGCCCATCATTTTCCGGTCTGCCAGAATTTCTTCCGATTTTCGTGTCTTCTTGCGCCTAAATTAGTTGAAGTGGGGAGCTGGTTTCGTCAAACCTTCCTCAATCGCCATCTTTTTCAGCTAGGCTCTGTTTTTGCATTGCATCTGTGACTTCAGATCATGTAGGCTACCTTCGAGTCTGAAAGCACTAGTCCTGCTACATCTTGCATGCTTCTCCTGTGAGTATGTATGGTCTCTTGTTTATCACTCTGGCTGTTTGGAAAATGTGGCGGGCAGAGTACTCCTTGTGGCTTCATCAAGAAACATATTCATGAATACAAAGAAGTCGCGGCTATTAGGCATTTAGACAGATTGTGGCCGGTGAATATAAGGAGCTTTCCACCCAAGTATTTGGTGTTCTTATGACGCAGCAAGAAAGCAAACTCGGAACAACTCCAAGGAACTCGAAAGTTTCGATTCAATATTGATACTGTGATATTCCTCAATTACAGAGACCGACGTCCTATATAGCGATAGGACTCCTTTTGGAAATCAAATAAGTAAAGATAACATCAAATAAACTGAATCTAATCTAATCAAATAGAATATTTAAAATTAAAGATAATTTCGAATTTCCTAAATCAGAAAAACTGCCGAGATTTTCGGCGATCCTGACTATCACGCAATTCTAAATAATCGCACGCCAACTGTTCTACATCATTCCCTCCCTCTGCGGAAGAACTCGCCCTCGAGTTATGATCAGGATAGAGGGGAGTATCAGGAGAATGATACTCAAATAAGTCCGCCACATTAAATGTATGAGAAATGTTGAGATCATCAGGGAGGTCAACCACATAAGCATTGTCGTTGATCTTCTTCAATATTCGGCAGGGACCAACCTTTTTGTGCTTCAGTTTATTATAAGTACCAATAGGGAAGCGCTCCTTTCGCAGAAAAATCATGACCTCATCGCCTACTTCAAAAATTTTCGAACGGCGACGTTTATCAGCATCTTCCTTATACTTGGAATTCGAAGCAGCCAATTGGCGAGCAACATCCGCTTGGACTTCCTGAATTCTGGTTGCCAGATGCTCTGCCGCGACACTATAGCCTGGAATCTTGGGCAAGGGAACCAAATCCAAAGTATGCTGCGGAGTACGCCCATAGATGATCTCAAAAGGAGAGTTTCCAGTGGAACGGTTAACAGTGTTGTTGAAGGAGAACTCAGTAGGAGCCAGATACCGATCCCACTGCTTGGGCACATCACTACAAAGGCATCGAATGATATCTGCCATAATACGGTTCACAACTTCGGTCTGACCGTCCGTTTGGGGATGAAAAGAGCTGCTATATTGTAAATCCGTCCCAAACAAACGCCATAAAGTACGCCAAAAATGGCTTAGGAATTTCATGTCACGATCAGAAGTGATGGTCTTTGGAACCCCATGCAGATGGACTACCTCACGAAAAAACAAACTTGCCATATATGAAGCATCCGGAGTCTTCTTGCAAGGGATAAAGTGTGCCATCTTGGAGAACCGGTCAACCACCACGAATACAGAATCCGCACCTCGCTGGGTGCAAGGAAGTCCCAACACGAAATCCATCGAGATATCCACCCACAGACCAGAAGGAACTGGCAAGGAAGTATAGAGGCCAGTGTTATGAGAATGGCCCTTAGCCTTCTGGCAAATATAACACTTGCCGACAAATCGCCCCACATCACGCTTCAGTTGTGGCCAATAGTACCGTTCCTCCACTAAGGCTACAGTTTTATCACGGCCCAAATGTCCGCTAAGAGTACTGCTATGAAGCTCTCGAATAAGTTGTTCCCGCAAAGAACTTCGAGGAATACATAATCTATTGCCGAAAAATAGGAACTTGTCCTGAATTATCATATCGCCATGGGAACCTGCTTCAGAACACTTCTCCCATATAACACCAAAATCAGCATCCTCAGGATAAAGAGAACAGAGTTGATCAAAACCAACAACATCAGTGCGCATAGTCACGAGTGTCGCAACACGCCGACTGAGTGCATCCGTCACTTTATTTCAACGGCCTTCCTTATGACGAAGTACAAAATTAAACTGCTCCAAAAAGGAAACCCATCGTGCATGCATCCTATTCAAATGCTTCTGACTCTTAATGTATTTAAGAGCTTGATGATCAGTATTAAGAACAAACTCTTGCTGGTAAAGATAGCATTGCCAATGCTTTATAGCGCGCACTACAGCATAATATTCTTGTTCATATGTAGACCAGCGCCGACGAACTTCATTAAGCTTCTCACTAAAATAGGCAATAGGCTTACCTTCTTGGGAAAGAACAGCGCCGATTCCCACACCCGAAGCATCGCAATCCAGCTCGAACACTTTCTCAAAATCTAGAAGCATCAATACCGGGGCTGTTGAGAGCTTTTCTTTGATAAGCTTAAAACTGGCTGAAGCTTCATCACCCCAATGGAATTTGCCTTTCTTTAAGAAATCAGTGATCGGGGCTACGATTGTACTGAAATCTCTAATAAAACGTCGGTAGAACGTCGCAAGGCCATGGAAACTTCGAGCTTCGCCAACATTCTGTGGAACTGGCCAATCACGGATTACTGCCACCTTTTCTGCATCAACATGGAGACCTTCTGCTCCAACAATAAAACCCAAGAAAAGAAGTCGCTTGGTCATGAAGCTGCACTTCTTCAAATTAATAAATAACTGATTTTTCTGCAAGGTCAGCAGAACATCCCTCAAGTGCTCTAAGTGCTGTCGTTCATCCGGACTATAAATGAGAATATCATCGAAGAAAACAACCACGAACTTGCGAATAAAAGGTTTGAGCACCTGAGTCATCAAACGCATAAAAGTACTAGGCGCGTTAGTGAGTCCAAACGGCATGACAAGCCATTCGTACAAACCTGCACTCGTTTTAAAGGTTGTTTTCCACTCGTCGCCTAGACGGATGCGAACTTGGTGGTAGCCGCTTCGAAGGTCCATCTTCGTAAAGACCCGTGATCCAACAAGTCTATCCAGCATATCATCAAGCCGGGGAATTGGAAACCTGTACTTGACAGTTATCCGATTAATGGCACGGCTGTCAACGTACATACGCATACTTCCATCTTTCTTCAGCGTGAGAAGTGTGGGTACGGCACAAGGACTTTTGCTCTCGCGTAAGAAACCTTTGCGGAGGAGCTCTCCCACCTGCTCTTGTAAAATCTGGTTCTCCTTTGGATTCATCCGGTAATGCGGCAGATTAGGGAGACTGGCACCTGGCAGAAAGTCAATCTCATGCTGGATATCCCTCATAGGAGATAATCCGTCAGGTAAATCATCCGGCATTACATCACAGAACGCCTTTAGCAAAGGCTTAAGAGTTTCAGGAATACGAACCACGGTCTGTTTGTCACTTTTCTCTACAAGCATGTACATCCCTTCACATTTACGAATATTCAACATAACTCCTGCACTTTGCACAACGCCAGAACTAGAACCCTGTTTCTGTGGGGCCTGGGGAGTATCACCCCTCGGCTTCAACGTAATTTTGGTTTTATTCCATACAAAAGAGTACGTATTCTCCCTAGCTCGATGTGTAATATCCACATCATACTGCCATGGTCGCCCTAATAATACATGACATGCATCCATCTCTACAACATCGCACATAATAGTATCCTAATACGACTTTCCAATAGATATAGGTAAACGACATACATGTGTTACCTTAAGCTCAGGTCCTTTGCGAATCCATCCGATTGTATAAGGCGTGAAATGTGGCTCCGTATTCAACTGTAAGTGGTCCACTAAAGCCTTTGACACTATATTCTCGCAACTCCCGCTGTCAATTATAACATCACATACCTTGCCGTTTACAGTACAACGAGCGCGGAAAAGCTGATTTCTCTGGGTGTCTTCTATCCGCGGAGTAAGTAATAAACGACGAACAACACAATTCACTTGCTCGCCCGCCTCATCTTCCACTTCTTCTTCGTCCACCCAATCTTCCTCATACTCCTCCTCTTCATGCTCAACGATATTGGCCATTCTCCGACGGGGACAATCGCTCGAACGATGGCCCAATTCGTTACACTTATAGCACCTGATCGGTTGCGGCTTGGCATAAGGATTCTGGACGTTCGGAGCATGACTATTTGCCGCGATTGGTTCCTTAGGCATCCCAGCAACACCTCCCGGCACTCAGTTCATATCACCGGTTTGCTGACTTGAGGAACCTAAAGCATCAATCTGCTTCCCTTTTTCGAAGGATCCACGACCAGAATAATGGCTTCCACGAGTACTAGGGGTAGTCCTCTCCAACTGCATCTCGATTTTTCGCGCTATCTCCTGGGCATCTTCAACCGAAAATACACGATGCAAAGAAACACGATCTTGAATGTTCAGTCGCAAGCCGTTTATGTACCTAGCAGTTTGTTGCGCTTCCGACTCAGCTAGGTTATTGCGAGCGGAAAGTCGGAGGAACTCTTCCGTGTAGGCTTGGACTGTTCGGTTCGTCCGCTTGCAATTCTGAAATTGCTGAAACAACAGTTGCTCATAAGTGGGAAGAAACCGTGACTTCAGCATCTGTTTCATGCGATTCCACGTTCGGACAGGAGCCTTTCCTTGTCGACGTCGGGTTAATTGCGTTTGCTCCCACCAAGCCGAAGCGCCACCCTTCAGTTTGTACGCAACTAACTTAACTTGTCGATCCGCTTCAATCTCCATGGCGTCAAAGAATTTTTCAACTTCCCACAGCAATCTAGGAAATCTTCGATATTCAAATTCCCGTTAAAGGTTGGTAGATTTACCTTTAACTGATATTGCTCCGGATCCCGCTGATGTCCTCCATAGCGCCGACCACCACGAACACGATCATTCTGGAATCCTCCATTTTGCCGTCCTCTTCGAATAGGCACGTCTAGGAAATCTTCCTCATCTTCGTCTTCAGAGTCTTCGACATAGTCTACCCGTCTATGTCGGATATTGGCCCCACGGTCCACAACAACTTCGGGATCATGACCGACAGGAAGTCGATCGGCTGGAAGAAAGCCGGGTGCGGGGTTTGTGGATAAACGCTGTATGGCCTCAAGGATTTCTTGAAATCTACGATCGGTTTGATCCACGAACTGGGTGAACTCAGCCCATGTAATAGGCTCGCTTTCACGGCCCTCAGCAACGGAGAGATTAACGTTCGCGTTATTGACCATCGTCATAGGAGATGCCTGCTCTGATACCAAATGACGCAGCAAGAAAGCAAACTCGGAACAACTCCAAGGAACTCGAAAGTTTCGATTCAATATTGATACTGTGATATTCCTCAATTACAGAGACGGACGTCCTATATAGCGATAGGACTCCTTTTGGAAATCAAATACTCCTTTTGGAAATCAAATAAGTAAAGATAACATCAAATAAACTGAATCTAATCTAATCAAATAGAATATTTAAAATTAAAGATAATTACGAATTTCCTAAATCAGAAAAACTACCGAGATTTTCGGCGATCCTGACGATCACACAATTCTAAATAATCGCACGCCAACTGTTCTACATCATCTTCTCTGCCGGCAGGTGAGCATTTGCGAGAGAAACACGCCTGTTTAAGCATTTTGCGAGATAAAACCTTATTTGAGCTGCGCTTGAAAGAATACAGCTTCAATTAAAATTTTCAATTCCATCCATAATCCAGTCATCGATGTCTTTGCCTTTTGCCCTGCGCTTGTCGTCTGTGTGGCTCAAATTCGTGTGTGTGTGTGTAGGACATGGAAGGCTTCTTCTGAATGTTTACCCTATTGCACTCTAGGAGCATAGATTTTGACATTTGACTTCGGATTGCAGGTTAAAATTGATGACTTTCATTATATTGTTTACTGTCTATTAAAACTCATGAAACTAGCAACTACTGCCTTAAACTCGCTATTTGTGATTTGATTCTCTCATTAGTGTGTGCTTATGTTTGGTCTTTTTTCACCATATGTTGATTTTTCAACCATGTACATGGGCAGATTGCTCCTGTTCAATTCGTCAGGCAAAAATATTCAGGAAAACAAGTAAATTGCGACTGTCAGGTATTCAGACAGGTCATCGACGGTGAAGCTGAGGAGCTATGGACTCGATCGGCGGGCATTCTTTTCTGCTAGTTGGCCTGCATTTACAAGAGAAACTCTTCTGCATGTAGAGGATGTTTGTGTGTATACGCTCATTGATAGGGATGATGTTGTGTGCAGAGTCTACATATCCACTAGTGCTTGTAAGGACTTTTTTACATTGATCGAGATGAACTCTAGAAGTGTCACTTTGGCTGGTCCAAAATAAATTCAGTATTCCAAAGTATATCTCCTTTGTATAGTGTTGATGAATCAGTGAAGCGTACTTATATCCCGATTGGGTTTGTAAGGTTCTGTTCGCTCGTTTTTGCAACAAGGAATATCTTTTACCGAAATTCAGTCTTCGATTTTTATTAAGAGGATTCTGTGGCTCAACTCTCGAAAGGAAATTTTAGTGAGAACACGAAGTAACACAAATGGAAGTGAAATGGGTAGGAAATCAGTGGATCGAGTATGGATTTAAGATCAACAAAGGTTCAGGCTACGTTACAATACTCCTACGAAAGCAGTAGAAAGCTTGAAAATAAACTGGAATTGCAGAAACTCTAAATGCTGGAAAGGAGAGTACAGGGAAGTTAAAGTGCAGAAAAACTTGAGTTTTTTTGGATGTGTGTTGATCTGTCTCCTTCTCTTCTCTTTCGAGTATTTGTTGTTCTTCAGCTTTCCACAACCGTCCGTCGGTTATTTTCTTGCTTTCAAACTTTGAATTTTGGCGCCTTTAATAACTTCCCATTTGCCCACGTTTTATCCGCCAAAACTTGATCTTCAACTGTCAATATGGCTTCAAATTTGAATCTTCTCCAATAACTGCCGTGAACTGTTCGCACCCATTATCCGGATTTCTTGCTCATAACTTCTTGCTGACATGGCTAGTTCGGCCGTCCTGCGATTTCTTTCGACTTCGCACTCCTCTTACTGCTAACTCTTTACAGTTTCGGTATGTCCAGAATCTTACCCAATTTTGAAAATCAATGACCCTATTCTCTTACTTCCCGAATATCGGGTTTAGACTTCTGGACATTTCGGTATGTTTCAGATAACTTACCGAACTTCTTACTGTTCCCGATTTACCGATTTTTCGGAAATGGTGATACTAAAGCCACTTCGGTAACTCATTATTATTTGGTGTCAATAGGTTCATATAATCCAGATGCACACACTCATTAATTCCACATTTCAAATGTGAATGAACTGAAAAGGATGTGCTTCAGGATGTCCTTTTTTGGTTTTTGCATTCTTGTTATGTTGTTCTTCATTTTCAACTTGAAATCAAGTCTCATAGGCTTATTAAGATTATGCGGTTTATTTTTCCCACAGGGAATGCCAAAGATGTTCATGACAAAATATGGTGAGAATCTCTCAAAAGGGATGCTTCTGAGAGTGTTAAATAGTGCAATTATTTGGCCTGTAGAATTGGAAAAATGTGATGAGATGGTTTGGTTATCAAAGGGTTGGAGGGGACTCTATCTGTGAGAGCCAATTTTTGGTCTTCAAATCTGAAGGGGACTCCATTTTCCATGAATCCTATTCGATAAAAGCACCTGTGAGATAGAATATCCGCCAATGAGTGGCGATTCGAGGAACCAAGCCTCAGCAATTGTGGATTTGTCTCGCCGAAATTGGAAGATGCCGGTGATTGCCGTGATGCTTCTCTCGAGCTTGAAGTCTTGGGGGGTGAACCTCGGATTCGTCAGGCAATGGAATCTGATCAGGTTTGCGATGTTCATGGCGGTTCCTATGCACATTCATCAGCACAGAGTTTGAGGTGTGAATCTTAATCTACTGGCTAATAACCCCTTGACTGTGTTGTTCTTGTGTTTGATTTGAATTCCATACAGGAACTCTGCACATCGTTAGGCTAAGAGAGACTGTGTTAGAGTCATCTTTGTAGTTTTTTTGTCTCTAGCTCTCCCGTGGGGGCATATGTATGTATTGGGAGATCTCGTATATGTCAAGCCAATGGAGACAAGCAAACCGGACATATTGGATTTGATTGTGCGAGAACCGTATTGGTGTTCATATAGGCCTCAAGAAGCTAGACCAATAGAAAGACTCAGATCTAATGATTTAAGGTTGCTATGTCCGTGGATATGAGTTTCACATAACAAGAATAGTACATGCCTAGAAAGAAAAAGTTTGATAGAAGTGCTTCAGCGATAGATTGTCCCTCTTTAATTAATGATGAAATATCGAAATCTAAGGGTTAGATTCACTCTAGGAAAGGGAAAATTTCAAAGATGTTGAGGAACTTCAAGATTTCAGAGGAAAAAAGAGTGACAAAAAAGAGTAGTCAATTTACAGACATCACGTGCATGATTCATAGTGATCTAGGAGGTGAAAATTGTAGATAAATTGTTATATCTAACGTGAAGAGCATGTAAGGTTAAAGTCGTCGATCGAAGGAGTCCCCGACGTGGATCGATTGAAGAAGACTCAATTGAAAAGTTTCGTCCATTGAAGTTGTCAATTGTGAAAATGAGCATGGCAAGTTGCCAAAAGCTCTCAAGGAACATTTAATTTGAAGTCCGCCAAACGGATGAATTCATTGGGGTTACTTATAGTGACAAGGTCAGGATGGGAAATGGATCTAATCTTGTCGTGGTCCGATCTAGACTCGTCAAACGGATAGAGCAGGTCGAAAATGATCCGACCCAATAGATCTATTTAGCCCGCTTTGACCAATATTCATGTAATACAAATCTAGTGACCTATACCCGACCTAATCCGATCCAACCCATATTGCTAAAAAAAAATTATATTTAACTCAATCTAGGAAAACTTGTATCCAAACTGAGGAGAGTCTGGAGTGAGTAAGCGCGAGATCGAGTGAGGACGAGAGTTAATGAAGAGAGAGTCATAGAGATGGGTTGGGTTTGACTAAGTTGTAAACTCATTTATGGCCCATTTAACACCCATATTATATTTAAATCCATTTTCACCCCATTTGCCGTATATAACTAATCATATAACAACTCAACTAATCATGTATGGGTTAACAAATGTGTCTATGATCTATTTTGATAGGTCTAATGTGATCCCATTTAGGAAAAATGATGATTGATAAGGATGACATTGAACCCACTAAAAGGGTTAGGAGATTGTTTAAATCATCTCCGGAGTTGACTAGCGGTTAGCCAAGTTATTTCTAAAGATGTTTGTCAAACACCTTCAAGAAAGTCTTGAATAAATGTACGTGAAATTGTGCAATATATGCAAAACACAATTGTTGCAAATATGTTTGTAGCATAGCTATAATGTTTATAGTATATCTTTTATAGCTATAAATTCAGTCACTTGTAAACGATGTTCTCACTAACTAAATTATCCGTTACGGTGAAATTCTCTCCAGACCTATCGAAATTTATATTATACTAAAACTCTTTTAAAACTCTTCAAAACTCACTGTAATAAGTCCAAGTTTATTCTCACCAATTCTAAATATGTACGAATTATCTCCATCAAAATGGACCCTTCATTTTATTTTACATGCGAGTTGACATGTAATTTTCAAATACGAATATCAAGAACACTATCTATCTCATTAGAGTTGTCTATCATTATGTATCTAATCATAAAAGTCAAAACTAACTGTGCACTTGGGAAATATGACAAATTGTCTACTACATTAAACATATCTTCCTCACATAATCATATTGTTTCTAGTACATCGACTAGAAATTTATTACCAAACTATGCATAACAATTAGAGATAAAAGATTAGAGAGTTGCATCGATTATAGATTTATTACCAAAATATATGAAAGATTAGAAGTGCAAAATGAGAGATTGCAAAAGTGACCATGAAAAGCAAACTGTCGGGTAAAGCTCGCACATGAGCATGCGATTTGACTCAACATTACACGGGTCTTACCCACTTTTGTACAGTTATATAGATATATCACATTATAGAAGTAAGAGAATATTACATGAGTGTTGCATATGTATTAAAATAAATCCCCGTAGATCCTATATGGTCTTAACGTGGATTTATCAAATTCAACCGTTCAGATGCCATTCATGCGAATAATTTCTCCAAAGGTAGACCTTTCCCTTTAAAGATCAAAAGCTACAATGGTTTTGACCGCTTGGATCTAGTTCTGGTCCGCATCTAAAGTCTCCTTCTGAGTCAAATTTACCAGAAATACGAGGCAAATTGTGAAAAATCCCTCCCGAACACGCTCTCAAGCATCGAACCACCCAAATTGCCCCGATTATTTTGGGCTCAAATAATCCCGGGGAGGCCAATGGGCGTCAAACTGTTTTTGAGTTTAGGACCCGAATGATTACATGACCAGCCCTATTCATAGTCAACCGTTGAGGGCTCGACCTCTCTCATTCTCCCGTCTCTCACGGTAGTATGAGATCCAGCCGCCATTGAGCCGCCATCGCGCCTCGGTTGAGCCCTACTTAAGTGGCCATTGAGCCCCACCACTCCCCATATGCCCTCCCTCCAATATGTTTCGCTCAATCCCTCAGGCCCCCTTACGCTTGCTCGTGCCTTGCACTCCCTCACTCTCTACAAATAGAAAACAGGTTCTTACTAGCCCGTTTCGATGTCTTTAAGGTTTGCTATTTTCGTACATGCTAATTGATTTTATTTCATTAAAAACTTTCATATGATAGATAGTTCCTCGTTAAAAAGATGCAATAACTTTTTTTTTATTACTTTTGTTTAACAATTTATTAGTTACACATCGAGAGTAGTGAAGAGTGGCCGCTAAAAGATTTTCACTTTTAAGTGCTAGATGACGAAAATTCTCCCTAAATTCGTTTAATCTTTCACCCGAGTTATTATCATAATTTGATTTTGAGGTTAAATTGAGAGACCAAACGAGGAACCTCCCCTTTAAAGAATTTACAAATTTATTAACGTTTTTACCGATCATACTCTACGATATCACCCTATTAAAATGAGAATTTGTGTAAAATTGCATAAGATACGATCCCTCATCGGGCTAATCGAGTTGGGAAATTTATTACCTACGCTCATTGCATAGTGCATACTCTGTTCCTCTCACAGCGAGCATATATGAAGGCTTACCAAGAGTGAAACTAAGATTATTCATGAGTTGTTCGAGCTTGGGTTAATGATGTTTGAGAACTAATATCTAGTCAAGCTCTAACTCTAGCTACTCAAGTATCTTGCAAATTGAAAGATCGAGCTCGCCAATACTGAACTCAATAAATTTTGTAAGCCTAATTAAAAAAAAATAGTTGTGATAAAATTAAACATACACATCCTCATCCACACACACATATATACAGTATACCGACCTTTTATTCAAATCAAGCTCCAGTATGAAATTAATACTTGGTCTAGCTCAAATCTAGTTTTAAACACCAGGTACGGAGTTGAGTCGATCTCGAGTTTGGTATTATGGTGGCTCGATTAGAACCCTAGGCCGCAGCCATATTGACACCCAATTGAATTAATAGGAGTCGGCATATCCATTGAAGCGGTAAAGAATTCTGACGTGCACAACTTGAGTGCAAGGTAATTGTTGAGAAATCTCATTACTCAAGATCTGGTCATGATCTTCATCACGCAAGTTTTAATTTCCCCGTAATTCTTTTTATCCCTATGATAACCAATAGTTCAAACGACAAAAGTAAGTGAACATTAGTAAATGTAGGAAATCTTCAAAAATCACCTTTCCCAATTCCTTGGCTTCGCAAATCCTTGTTGTATCTATTCTGAGTTTTCCGACAAAATGACAATTTAGTTCTCTGTAGTTTTTGGTACGTTTACTAGAAAACTGGGTTTTGCTGCAATTTTTGTCACATTAGACCTTAAATTCCCAAAAATCAATAATTGTTAACCAGAAATTAACCTAATTCTTCTTCTCGGTCTCACTCGCTAAAACCTCTCTTCCTGTCACCTTGGCGTTTGGCATCAACGTCGCCCCTCTTTCTCTGCCTCCAAACCCCCCAAACCCGGAATTGGTGCACAGACCAAGGAAGACGTGCTCTACGGTGTCTTCGCGCCGGGGGACTCTGATTCGGACTACGATGACTCCTCCAAAACAGAGAGATTGATGAGAATTCAAAGAGAGAGAATGAGGATGACGAGTCCGCTGCCATGGATGAGGAAAAAGAGAAGTTGCAAGCTGAGGCAGAACTCCAGAAGAAACAACTGAATGGTATGCAGGAAATAATGAGTAGGCTAGGCCGGATTGAGGAGGAAAAGACGATGGGAAGAACATTGACATTAGACTCGTTAGCCGTGTCTTTCGGTGACATGCAAAGAAGGTTTCCTGATGAAGCAAATCAAGATCCAAATAAAAATTTCCCAAGAACAGCGGAGAACGTAATTTACTAATCGAATTCGACGAGACCGAATCATTGACTAATTACCCTTGTTACCAAATGGAACAACGATTCAGAGAATCGCGGTTAAGCTATACAACAACAGGTCACCGATCAAAGTTTATGAGGGCAAAGAGCCATTGAATAGCAAAAAGCAAATTACTACTTGGAAACAAGAGGAGTGTGTCCAGAATTTGCGAGTGATTGCTTACCCTTTCGAACAAACATTACAAGCTGGTCCCATCCTGCGCCTACCATATTATATTGAGCTTATGTGTCATGTACATCTCATTTTTCTGTGGCTTATGTTGATACCGTCCATAATAGCAACTGAAAAGCAGAATTGAGTAAACACCAATTAGATTCGTGACCACGCAAACTATCCACTCCTTGATGACCAAATTAGTGACTGCAAAATCTGAAAAAGCAGAGCTTGGGCAAGAACTTTGGCTGCAGGAACATATCAGAGATGTTACACACACAGTTCATGAGCAACTCTTATTTCGTACGCCATGGACGATTCTCGCGTCCGATAGATCCTGAGGGTGACGGTGATTCAACAAGGCCGGATTAGGTACAGCTTCCTCCAGGTGGGATGGCGACGTCTTTGCAGGGCTTGGAGTGTTGGGCACCAACTCCTGCAGCAGCTCTAGAATCTGCAGGCATTTCCTCATCAAGCGCAGTATTCAGAGCCTCTCTCAAACTCATCTCTTTCGCCTTAGTAGCATAATTCTGTAACCGCATCGCTGCAGCACAAATCTTCCGCAACCTCTCTCTCAACAGCACAGCATCCGAGCCTCCGGCAGTGGCTTTTTGTCTTAGCACCGATGACATCTTGCGCTCTCGAACTCGAACTTGCTCTCCCCGCCGGATAAAGCTCGCTGATTTTCTCTCTCTCTTGAATGGGTATTCTTCGAAACAGTGTCTAGCTTCGTCATTCCATGGAACAACTTCCTTGCGAACTCAGTTCCTCCTCCACAGCACAACCGACGGCAGTGGAAATTCGGAAGACAGCGAGAGGATGGGAGAATACAAAAGCGAAACAGAAATCAACAGACAAATTTGGAATGAATCGAAATGAACTGTGGAGTTCAATCGGAGATGAAACGAAGCAACGATCTTCAGAATTTGTTGACGTGTTTGCAAACCATACGCTCCTCATGTCCTTGTATTAAGATGAGAATTTATGTAAAATAGCCGACTAGTGCTAGCACAAGATATGATCCCTTGTCATGCAAGTTATGTTGGGCAAATTATTACATACAGCCAATATATACCCTATTCCTCTCACAACCAGCATATATATGGAGGCCTACTAAGAGCGAAACTAAGCCAAACCATTCACGGCCCCTTTCAAATTGGGATGATAATTATTTGAGATCGGCTCGACTAATATATAGGCAAGCTCTAACCCAAATTAGTCGAGTATCTTGTCAAACTAAAGCTCAAGTTTGCCAATACTCGGTTCAACGAGCTTTTGAACCTAATTCAAAAAATATAACTGTTATAAAATCAGGAGTAGACGTCCTTAGCCACACTCATGTATAGGTAAAATGTGAACTTTTTATTCGAGTCAAGCTCCAATATGAAATTAATACTTGATCGAGGTAAAATTGAGTTTTTGAGTAGATCTCAAGTTAGGCATTGTAATGGCTCGTGTTGACATTGCTGACACTTGAATTTCTCTAGCAAGTTCCATATTCATAGAATCAGATATTAGACTCGTTTTCACCAACGAAATTTGATCCTTGATAAAATAAATAGTCAGTTTGCATAACTCGGTGTCCATTTTCCCAGCTACATCCCTTTTGCATTTAGATACTAGACACGTCATGGATATAGGATCTCGGATTTTGCGTCGATAATTTGGCAATTATTCATGCATTTCGTCGCGATGGATGGTCAAATTCTTCAGTAACGTCGAAGTTCAACCCTTAATCAAAGACATAATCGTTTCGTCATCCAACATTTATTTTCTCCATCTAGTTTCTTCTGTATTCTTAATCTAGGGATGTTGAAGTTTGGAAACCTTGCGCCGGACAATAAAATTTCGCTCGACGAAGGCCCGGAGGCCAGTCAACAGCAAGAGCCCAAGTTGACTTTTACGATGAAGCCTATTTTGACTCTTTTGAACCAAACCGGGCTCACTAAATAGCTGTTGGATCGACATCTTCCCGAGCATATTAATGCATGAATGACGTGTCTATTTGTTTTGCGAATAATGAACAATTTAAAAGAAACTTTATTTAAAATAATTATTTATATATCACTTACAAAAATGAATGAACGACATGAAAATATATAGACATAAATTATCGTCGATAACTGCACATATGTGTATTGATTGTTCACTGGTTAGGTGGTGTTTTACAGCTTTGCTTTAGATTGGCAAAAGGGTTGGCTCGGCCTGAGCACGACATGGCTATGGCCATTGGTTGGCCCTTATATGCAACATTCATGCGAGACTCACATAGGTAAGAAATTCCCCGACACATCAATGGACTCAATCTATGAGTGCATTGACACCACCTTGTGGGAGCTATTCCCAGTAGATTTTATCATGCTAGGACAAGTCGTATCTGTATTTGGGGTTAATTTGGCTTTTGAATTCTTCCACGTGTCACTATCCAGTAATGACTCTGGAAATCATATTTTACATCGAAGGTGGACCTAATAACAACCCATAAATGCATTAAACTTAGTCTAGATAGTGCTTTTCCAGTTAAATTATAAACTCAATCTCACTGATCTAATGTTTTGGGTTGACAAACATTTCAAAAGCCCTACAAAAAATTTGGGCTTATTCTTCTCATGTTCTGTTTTCAACTGATGCAGTTGAAAATTGCAAATTGCAGTGAGGCGAACATATCTGAAGACAACAATGTGGTAAGAACCGTAAGATTCTCATGATAATCACAGTTCTTGGTTTTAAATCACATAGAGTCGCTGCCCTATTATTAGCTCTAGGTTAATCGTGCATCGGGTCAATAATTTCTTTTCTCTTTCATTCTTGACATGCTTTGAAAATGATCCTCGGAAATCATTGGTTGAGCGGAAATCATTGGTTGTTTACTTCTTTATGATGACAAAATGCGGAACGTCTGCTTGAACAGTGAGTTCCCGATTCATTCCCAAAGAAGCACATCAAGAAAAGCCCGCAGACCCCGGCTCTCATCTTTCAAGACAAATCATGGCCACTGAAGCTCATCAGCCACGAACGTCGTGTCCAGAGTATACATCTTCAAAACCACTGCACTGACCAGACGTAGGTGAAAAATCCTACGCAATAGGGGAAGCAACTCCCTAACTTGATTGATTGTCAACTAAGTGCCACATGTAGTTCTTTTATCCAATTATAAGTCGTAAAGTTCTCATTTGCTAAGCATCCACGCAATGTTTTTTTTTTTTTAATTATGATCCTAAAATGCAATCTACCCATTTAAGTAAAACAAGCAAATCATGACACAAAAGTGGTATAAAAGAATTACAACCAATTCATCAAAACAATCATAAGGAACAATTAAAGATAAGAGTGTACTAAAGTAATCTAATATGAATAGGTAAAAAAATATAACATGACCTTATTATCAAGCCCCAGGACAGAAATCCCATGAGCTAAGTTCAAATTCAGTCCAATTTCTTACCTAAGATCAATCTACTAAAACTAAGCCCAAATCAAAGTTGTTCACTAAAACCCCTAAACTAAATGTATGCTAACTAAATGAAACTAAGCTACATCTAGTACTAAAATCTGGGGAAAAAGACACTTTTGGTGCCAAAAGTTGTGTACGGAAATTACTTTGATGCCAAAAGTTTCAATCGGATCACTTTTTTTTTTTTTTTTGGTGACCCGGGAAACTCCCTTTCGCCCGATAGGCTAATCGGTACTAAACCCGGGGGAAGACTAGCCCAGCAACCCACCGCCAGGGTCCCCCACTTAAATCGCTGACGACGTAGGGTTTTGAACTCTCGACCTCCAGCGATGGAAGGAGTTGTTCTCAACCAACTGCGCCACCTACGGGTGGGTTCAATCGGATCACTTTAGTGCCAAGTTTTTGAAAAAATGATCGTTTTAGTGCCAAGTCCGATTTGGTCCACCGGAAATCCGACGTGGCCTTATTTTATTAATATATGACACTGACGTGGCTCGTCGGAGGTCCATTGTGGCATTTTTTTAAAAATTTAATTTTTTTATTTAAAATAATTTGAAAAAAAAAGCTAAAAATTTAAAAAACAAAAAAGGGATAGCATCAGGCGGCGAGGGTTGCTGTAACCTCGCCGCCACCGCCCCACCATCGCCAAGCCCCGGCCAGGGGCCGGCGACCCTCGCCTACGCCCCTCCCCCAGATCGGGCGAGGGTCGCGCGGCCCTTGCACAGGTATGGCCGAGGGCCGCCACCAGCGGGGTCGATCGCCAATGGGGTGAGAGCCGCGACCCTCGCCCAGATTTGGGCGAGGGCCTGCAAGCCCTCTCTTGTGACCGACAGGGGTCGTCGGCCCCTGGCCGGGGCTCGGTGACCCCTGCCGGCCATTGCCGGCCGCGGTGAGGGCTTGAAAGCCCTCGCCGGCTGGTTCTGATTTCCTCTTCTTCTTTTTTATGGTTTTTTGTTACATTTTTAAGCTTATTTTAATTTTAATTTTAATTTTAATATAATTTTTATTTTAAACGAATTAAAATTTTAGCTAATTTTTAAAGGTGAATTTGATTTATTTAAATTTATTTTAAATTGCAGAAGTCCACATGGGCTGCCACGCTGACTTATTTTTTTAATGTCATTTTACATTAAAAAATTATTTATTAATTACACGTGGTACTTTTGGCCAGAATAGACACCAAAGTGATCTTTTTGTTTCTGACTTGACACTAAAGTGATCCGGCAGAAACTTTTGGCACCAAAGTGATCTCCGTACACAACTTTTGGCACTAAAAGTGTCCTTTTCCCTTAAAATCTGATAACCTAATCAAAGTCTTAGTTTCTAACCACTTTTTTTTCTATTTTTTAATTTAATATTGTTGTTGTTGTTATCAATTATCATTTTTTTTTTAATTCAACCTAATTTTTTGGGCCGGGTCAACATTAAGGTGACATACGTCAGAAGTGATGGGAATCCAAGATTTCAAGCGATCTTCAGCTGTTTGATGTGGTCGGTCACATATTGGGAATGGCTGGAGAACCAAATTATGGAGAATACTCTCCCAGCCCCCAAAATTCTTTTCTTTTCTCCTCTCAAAAGTCGATGGGCTTGATAGGCTCTATGGGCTTAAACGAAATTTTACTTGTCTGAGCTATGTGACTGGGGCCAACAACTAGAAAAAGCTTTTCTTGGCACTCCCCCTACTCCTTGCGGACTCAATTTGAACTTAGCTCGTGAAGAGGGTCTGCAAGCAAGTCCAGATTGAAGATTGGTAACGTAGGGACGACACTTTGACCCACTAGAGTTTTGATTTGAGGCTTTTTCCGTTGACAAAGCCCTAAGTCCGAGACGTTCGGGCACTGCACTGTCAACTTGTGTGGAAAATTCGAAGAGATGAGGCTTTCTTATTATTCTATACATGTTGTTTCGACTGATTCAGTACAAATAAATGCTCTGCTTTTTCTTCAACAAAGGATTTTATCAATCTTCTCTTTCTAGTATCCTAAGTCCGAGAAGTTCCGACACTTTGACCCACTAGAGTTTTGATTTGGGGCTTTTTCCATCAACAGAACCCTAAGTCCGAGACGTTCGGGCACAGCACTATCAATTTGTGTGGAAAATTCGAAGAGATAAGGCTTCCTGACTATTCTATGCAAGTTGTTTCGACTGATTTAGTGCAAATAGACTCTCCGCTTTTTCTTTGAACAAAGGATTTTATCAATCTTCTCTTTCTGGTGGCGATGACTAAAGGTCTCAGTGAGGTTGTTTTCAATGAGTTTGTTTTCGATGCATATTGTGAGTCCTACTATGAGAGTGAGTAATTCCTTTTGCTGCTTGATTGTGTATTGCTTCCCGCAAAGACCTATTGTAGAGATACTTGAATGTTTTATAGAAAGATGATTGTGAATTTATTCGAATGGTATGATCCTCAAAGTCTCATTTTACAACAAAGAATTTATATCGATGTTGATGGCTCAAAAGGTGAAGTTGAAGGAGAAGGTTCGACTAATGGAGGCTAGAGAGAAAGTGATTTTGAGAGAATAACGAATCTCAAAGAGAAGATTTGGAAGAATAGAATTTTGAAGAGCAAATACTTTAGAGGGAGATCTTGCTTCTTATCAACCTGAATCAGAGATGGAATGACTACGTGATTGGATCGGAGTTGGAAATCTCAAAGAGAGAAGCAAAGGAAAGGACTCATGGTGGAATGATAGTTTAACTTGTGATGTTTCTAATAACAATCCTAAGTGTTAAAATGAAAATAAAAAGTTGGTTGACAATCATTAGATATTTGGAATTTCTTTCCAAACATAGAACTGTGATTGTACTTGGTATGCCAATAACCATATAATTGGGAAATTCTAATTACCACCAATTGTTTGAATGAATTAAGTAAACCCTTTTTTTACATATCAGATAAGTAAATTTCTAACTTCATTGAATCTTTTAAGTCAGTATTAATTAAGTGCACTAGGGCTGTCAAACAGATTGTTCATTGTTCATTGGTTAGGTGATGTTTTACAGCTTTGCTCTATGATTGGCAAATCGGTTGGCTAGGCCTAAGCACGGCACAGCTAATGGCCATTGGTTGGCCCAGTATAATAATAAAAAAAAATGGACTGAAGTCTAGATATGAGGCTGAAAAGTCATGGGTACTCAGAAAAAATGGAGAAGTCTTTACTCCTATGTTATTTTTATTATCTTAGCCACTAATAGTTTATGAGCATAAAAAAATGCTATTGCATTAAGTTATGTTGCATTGGATAAATCGTAATATTCTTTGACATAATTGAATAGTACAAATAGACTTAATCGCCAAAACTCATCCATGAAATGTATGCTAACCCAACATAAATTTGGATATGCTGCACTTGCGAATCTAAATAATTCATAGAATGCTTGAGAAAAAAATCTGATGAGGGGGATGCACTATTATACTTAACTTCATTTGGGAGCAAATGAGATCTGCTATTGTTACCCATATCAGTTACACCAAATGTTTCGTAAGATCCATACCATTTCATAGTTTAATACTACATACTTTTTAATGTCTTTAGCTCATTCAATGAGAATCAACAAAGAAAATTGGACTAAGATATCTCCCGGATAAAAACCAGCCTAAAGTTGTCCGTAAAGCAACTTCCACGCGTCGTTTCGTGGTGGTCTATGTTCCTGGAACCACTAGTTGCTCCTTTTTTCAGACTGTAAAGATATGTGGATATCTTCATAGCATTCCCAATCGATAGAGCTCTATCATTGGAAAAAATCTGTGCACGTCGCTCAGGTCCACAAGATGCAATAATTTGACTAAGACATTACAGAAATGGGGTGTCCCCATTTCCTCTCGCGTCCACATTCAATAAAGATAAGGCTGGATCTACTACAACCTCGTTCTTTGGCAATTTGTGAGGCTTTAGCCACTCGACCAAGCAATGACGTCGTTTATCTAAGAACAAATAGCGTCCCTTCGTTTAATTTTAGTTCACGCCACACCATCACCCTTACACGTAAGATAATCAGCATGATTAGGCTGACACGTCAAATAAATCAGCCGAAGCTTGATTGAGAGGATGTAATTATACTTTTCCTCAAAAAATTAGAACTAAATTGGTTCGATTGAAAGGTTCGGAACTCGATTACATTAGGTACAATATCGATTGTGCAATTTCCCAGCAATACTAAAGCACCAGTACCTCGAAGTTTGATGAAAATAAAAGATTCTTGTGGATGTCTCCATATTGATCATGACACAATCTTAACCTCGTACATTTTGTTATTTCTCGAGTAAATTGATCATTTGTGCCTAGTCAGTTTTGATCGCCTCCCTTGATCGTGAAACTCTATTTCCACATATTACAAACTCCACGCTATAAAAGTAATCAGATAGAGTGATATTTTTGGGGGATATTTGGATTTCAACGTTTAACATTTGGGTCTAAGTGAAAATAACGTAATGCAAAGGGTGAGATCATTTGGGCACATGAGGACTGGGTTCACGCAATTAAAAAAATAATTTTGTTTCTTCAAAATTTGGCTCACAAGGAACATCCTTCTCTCATGCGTGATGGATTTTCCTAATCCATGCTTATAATCAAGGTCAAGCTGGTATTTTCTATATTTGTTATTTTTAAAATTGTTTAGGTCGAAATCTCTCATCGTTTTCTATATTGTCTTACACAAGCAATAGGACATTGAGTTACTCAACATAAATAAAAGAAGAAAAAAGATTTCAAGTGCAATTTTGGGAACAACTCACAAAGCTCTTACTGGGTAGCGTTTGAGGTGCACACATTTTGATGATGAAGTGTAGAGTCTTGTAAACTACTACTTCTTGTGGGTAGCGTTGATGTACCGTCAAGTTCCCATCAGTCTCCGCCGGAGAAGATGAGTTTGTCCGATGCCCATCCGAGTCTAAATTATTGGGTCCAATCTGCATTATTGGTGTGAGACTCAGCTCTTTATTTCTCAGAAGAAAAATCAAAGAAAATCATGAATGGATGTTGCCCTTTGACAATAATAGGAGAAATTTACATTAAACTCATATCAATAGGTAATTTTCAAAAGAGCAAGAATAGAGAGACACTAATAAAATTCAAACCATATCATCATGTGGCGATTTTACGATTCTTATTTCACGTTCTAATCCAATAAATATGGTTCGTATAAAGATTACACAACTTCAATTTTATTTTGTGAACTGAGTTTTTTTATTTATTTATTCACTTAAAAGGACTCATTGAGGGGCTTTCTATCAACAAATCTAGGAAAGATAATACATGAAAATGATTTATTTTCAGTTAATTGTTAATATTAGTGAGACATAAGGGTCTAAGTTAGCCCGAGTCTAATGTGTCAATAAGGAGAACATTATCAAAAATCGCTATTCGGTATATGATTTTTATATTGGCAAATTATCGAGATCCCCCATCTAACTCTCAATGGGACATCACATGTCCTCACGCAACTAAGGCTTAATTGAAGTGAAGAGAAAGGTTCTTTCCAACCAGTTGTCATACATTTATGAGGATGGTGACCGATCAAGGAACAGTGAAAAATCATCCATTTCTATCACTGAATTGTACAAAAGTCTATCGTTCTTAGGGGTGTGCATGGTCCGGGCCGGTCCGGTCCCTACATGGAACTGGGGACCGGACCGAGACCGGACTAGCCCAGGACCAACGGTCCGGTCCGGTCCCAATGGGCCCGCTAATACCAAAAAAATTAATTTTTTTTTACCTTGAACTTGACCCGAGGCTGCTGGTAATTGTGCAGTTTAGTTGAGGGAGGAAACCGCCCAACTGGTGTAAATTCCTTTTGTGTGAGAGTGCGATCTATCGTATTTTTTTCGACTCTTTTTTGATCCATTAGACGAGTTCGGATTAGGCTAAAGAGATCATATTGCTGTAATATACCTTGAAATAACAAAAATATTCGATCGAACACTTATTGCCAGACCCCTCAGCTACCAAAGCTTCATCCACATAACTTGGATGTCGCTCGGTTCAGATTTATTGTATGAAAAACTTCAAATTCTGTAGTTTATTTTAGAAGCAAGGAATTTACTTTTCTCTTTTGATCAATAAGTGCTCATAAAAGTTGGATATCCCAACAAGATAGTGTTGGCTACTTTTTTTTTTTTTTCTAGGCGGTCCGGTCCGGTCCCACCCACCATGGGACCGGGGACCGGACCGCCCGGCCACCGGTCCCATTTACTGGGACCGGGGACCGGACTGCTCCCCTCAAGGACCGGACCAACCCGGTCCGGTCCAGTTTGCACACCCCTAATCGTTCTTATCTTGATGGAGGCGACCGATGTGTACGACGTGGGGCAGTCTGCTTACCATTCAACTTCCCAAGTGTAGCTCCATCCATACCCATCTTCTATTTTTTCCTAGCCGTTTATTTTTAACTTTCCAGCAAAATGTTGCTGTTTTTCGACCCTCCCCGTCCATTGAAAAAATTTAAATTGAAAGAAAAGATTTGTGATAACTGCAATATGTCAAAAGTAAAAGACTCCAAATAGACCCAAGCATTTGAAAGAAAAGGGGGAAACTTCGATCAGAATGAGAGACCACGAAACACTGTTTAGTGGTGACTCGAAAGCGTTTCTCATATTAATTTTGTCATGTAAAGAGCAACAGCATTCAAGAAAGTAAACCGGATTAAAAGGTTGATAAGAATGACAAAAGTTTAGTTTACTTACAAGTCTTGATCTAACAATTCAGATTGAAGTTACGTTTGATGTAACAATTACAATTGATATTTTAATCTAACAATTTATTTAATTAGATGTTACTTGTATATTTTAAATATTATTTCATTGACCCACACAAAGAGCCGGTTGAGAACTAGTACCTAATCAGTTCTTGTCCATTAACGGTGGAGGAAAGAACGAAAAGGATAGATTAGAACTAGTACATTAGCGGTGGAAAATGATGAAAGGACCATTTGTGGTGGCAGAGGGTGAAAGGACAGATAAATCATCAATGTCTATCCATTAGCGGTGGAGGAAAAGATGGAAACATGGACATTGATGATGGTGGCTGGTCAGAAAATCATCCATTTCTATGCCCAAGGAATTGACTGATGTTTAGTTAAGGCCTAACTAAGGTTAGGTTAACGAGCTCCATAGTCCGTATCCCATCTCCTCTTTCTTCCTCGTGGTTTGGGTCTTTGCTAGAAAATCATCCATTTCTACGTCCATTGACTGGTTGTAGTGTTATAACTTTCAAAACAATCGATCACTTAAGTATCGTAAAATTTTTAAGACGTTCACCCCAAGTGTCGAAAATCCGACATGGTATGGCACTTAAGATGAGCACTTTAAAAATGTTGCATCATTCAAGTAATCGAAAAAAAAAAGTTATGATACGTAAGTAAGCACCGGATAAAAGTTACAATACTTGTGATTTCCTTTTCTCTCGATATCTTCAGCAGCAAAATATACGAGGAATCATGAGAGTTCGATTGTTAGGTCCAGCACGCCTCATGTAGCATGCAGCCACTCAGACTAATTATCTACTTTTCCGGCAAAAAGTTGCTATGTTTCAAATATCTTCGCCGTCTTCATCATTCATTCTCTCTCTCTCGCTCTCTCTCTCTCTCGCTCTCTCTTTATTTTTTGTTGGAAGGGGGAGGTTCCTCCAATCGTTTTCTCGCTCTCTTTTTTTTTCTCAGAAGAAAGGTCAAAGAAAATTATGGATCGATGTTGCCGTGGAGAATAATAGGAAAAATTATATTAAACTCATATCATTAAGTAATATTTAACAGTGAAATGGAAGTCGTGATGGGTTTTTCTTGGATTGCCACAAAATTTAACAGTGAGTATGGTTGGCCTCTAACGAATAATTAATGATGATATTGATATGTATCTCTAATCTTCAAATTAGAATTGCTTCATTGGACAGAGAGATAAAACTTACCAAACTATAAAAGAAAATTTCCCTTCAGTAGAACCTTTGAAAATTAGTTAGGAAGATCCTAAGCCAGTTAACTGAACCAATATATTCCTGAGTTTCTAAGGAAAAATGCAATTTAATAATTTCGGTCAAGTCACGCCTAATTTATCCGACATTAATGCTGTCAAATATTTGATCAATCTCTTATCTTTTCTCAGAAATTTTGAAGAATGCAGACGACACTTATTCTTCAAAATATGGAATTTATACTTACTTAACATTCTATCTTGCAATTATAGAACATGAATAATATGATAATTCTATGTTAATGTTGTCATTTTCTTAAGAAAGGATACGTAATGCCAAATTAACTTATTTTTTACAATAAAAAAATTATGCATGCTTAACCTGTTTGGTTTGTAGGATTATATGCACTTATTCCTCATAAACTAGCTAGTTATCACACAAAAGATCCTTATCAACTTAATTACAAAGAGAACCCCCGTCCTGTTAATTGACAAGTCATGCAATTTTCTTGTTAGAAATTGGTCATAATAAATATACAAGTTTAGGAATAATTTTACATTTTTACGTTGCAAGTTTCTTTTCACTTAAAGGGATAATTTGAGGGGCTTTTTATCAGCAAACCTATGAGAATTTGCAAGATAAAACATGAAAGGTAAGACTTATTTCAGCTCATGGTTAACATTAATCAGATATAAGGGTCTAAGTTAGCCCGAGTCTTAATATGTCAATAAGCAGAACAACATGAAAGTTGCTATTCAGTATGTATATAAAAAATACCACCATTTTTTGTTTTAGAGTTGTTTCGATTTGTATACCATTTCGAAAATCGAACTTCAAAATTTTTTCCTCTTCAATGAGCTTAATTATGATGTTACTTCTATATTTTCGATATGACTTTATTGACCCGCACAAGAAGCGAGTTTAGGATTAATACCCAATCAATGTTTGTTCGTTAGAGGAGGCGGGGTAAGGATGAGATGCCCCCCCCCCCCCCCCATTATAGAAGCAATAATTTATAAATCTATTATATTTTTATCAATTTAGTGCTAAATCTTTTAATTATGATAACTGAATTTTAAATCTTTTTACGTTTTCCCAATTGAATTCATCTGGTTATTTTTGGCCAAAAATCGCTGATGTGGACTATTTTTGATAAATTTTAATATTTTTTTCAAAATTTATTTATTTATTTATTGTTTCTTGTTCCTTTTTTTTTTTCCTTCTCTTTTCCTTCTTTACTTTTTTTTTTACTTTGGCCTGTAAGGATTGTCGGGCGCTCACCTAGATCTGGGCAAGGTAGCCTCATCAAGATTTGGGCAAGGGCATCGCAGCCCTCGCATACGGCTAGCAAGGGCTTCACTATCCTTGTCCAGTGGCCGGCGAGGGCCTGGCGACCCTCATCGTGCCACAGAAAAAAAGAAAAGAAAACAAAAGAGACAAAAAGCAAATAAAAAATAAAAAAATTAGAAAAATTTAAAATATTATTACAATGTAGGATGGTCGACATCCACGTCAGTTTTCGGCCCAAATCGACTAAAAAAAAATAGTGCGGCTTGTATAGTAGAATAGGATAGAATAGAAACCGACAAAAAAAAACACGAGATTTTGGCTACAAATGTGGAAACAAATCAATAAACTAATGATAAGCCAAGGTTGGTTGTTAGGTCCAAGCACGCCTCATGCAGCAAGCAACCACTCAGACGTTATCGACTATTTTTCCAGCAAAAAGTTGCTGTGTTTTGATGCCGCCCTCTCTTCATTCTTTTTTGCACCGAAATCTCTCGGCATTCTTCGTCTCTCGTGGTTCTTGCTCTGTTTCGCTCTTTCTTCTTGGCACAACCATTCTTCCTTCTTTTTCTTCAGCATCTGCTCCTCTTTTTCATCGTTCTCTCTCTGTCTCTCTGTTTTTTTGTTGGGGGTGGCGAGTTTCTCCTTTCATCCCGATGGCACGATAGCCCAACGACGCAGGTCCGCATTATGATCAACTCCTTTCCCATGTTTGGTAGAACGAATTTAAAAAAAAAAAAAAACATACGATGTACGGACGCAATTGGCAAAAGAAAAGTTCAAAGACCTACCGACAATTTTCGACAAAAATTTAATTACTACGATGTCCAAATCCCTTATTAATTATCAAACCCCACTCCAGAACTAATTCGAGCAGTCATCTATTTTTTGGAAAATGCAATGAATAAAACCCCCATTTTTTTCGGTCTTTGCTAAAAATATTGACCGCAACTCACAAAGATATTGCTGAGTATCTTTTGAGCTAAAGACATTTCGGTGATGAAGTGCACAGTCTTGCAAACTACTTCTACTTGTGGGCCAATGCCGCACATGTTCCTGTGAGCCCTGTTGATGTACCATCAAGTTCCCATTAGTCTCCGCCGGAGAAGATGAGTTTGTCCGATGCCCATCCGAGTTTGAATTATAGAGTCCACTATGCATTATTGTTGTGAGACTCAGTTCTTTCTTTCTCGGAAGAAAAAGCAAAGAAAATTGTGAATCGATGTTGCCCTTTGACAATAATAGGAAAATTTTACATTAAACTCATATCAATAGGTAATTATTATTATTTTTTGGTCGAAAATAGGTAATTGGTAAAAGAGCAAGAACAGAGAGACAATAACAAAATTTGAACCATATCATCAAATGGCAATTTTATGATCATTATTTCACTTTCTAATCTAGTAATTATGGTTGGTATAAAGATTACTCAACTTCAATTTTATTTTGCGAACTGAGTTTTTTTTTTCACGTAAAGGGACTCCTTGAGGGGTTTTCTATCAACAAATCTAGGAAAGATAACACATGAAAAGTCGAGATTTATTTTCAATTAATGGTTAATATTAGTGAGACATGAGGGTCTAAGTTAGCCCAAGTCTAATGTGCCAATAAGGAGAACATTATCGAAAATTGCTATTCAATATGTAATCTTTACATTGGCAAGTAAGGATTAATTGAAGTTTGGTAACCTTCTTTCCCATCAGTTGTCACACATTTAAGAGGAAGTTGTCGCATGAAACGCCATCTCATTTAGGTGGTGCGTATGGTAAATATTTTATTTTGGAGAATAATTTATTTTTAGAAATGATTTTTTTTTATTTCTATTTTCTGGATTAGTTTCTGAGCGGAAAAACGCATTTGGTTACTGTACAAAATTTCTGTTCTCGAAAAAAAAATACTTTTGGTACGTCCTTAAAAAAATTATATCAACGATGGTGATCGACGGCGGTGAGCGGTGACCGAAGACGGCGAGCAATGACCCTTGCTGGTGTTCGGTGACCAACGAGCGACGGTGGTGATCGGCGATCGACAGCGGTGACGATCGATGGTGGTGAGGCCCAGCAGTGGCGATGGGGGCGGTGGACTCGTGGTTGCAAAGATGAGCATTAAGTTACATCGAGGTTGTTTTTTTAAATGACATTGTTTCTCTTTTTATTCCCAAAAATAAAGAAGCTACTTTTTAATTTATTGTTTATGTTCCAAATCTATTCCATTGCTACTGATCTGTTTCACAAAAAAAATCTACTAACGTATATAAATAATTTTTTATTTTTTTCTGTTTTGAAGAACAAAAGAAAAAGAAAAATAGAGAATTAGAAATGTTATCAAATATAACGCACCTTTAATCTCTCTCTTTCTCACAACTACCCTAATTATAGCAGTCTTAGATATATTAGATGTTTGTCCAGTAGCGATGGACGAAAGGAGATGGAGATAGACATTGATGATGGTAACCGGTCAAGTAAAAGAACAGTAAAATACAGAAAGAGGGACTTGTCGCATTAAAGGCCATGTACCAACTGCCCCAGCTACTCTCAATTACTCGAGAAAATATTCAGCGCTCGTTAAACTCCATGTCATTTATGCATTACTCCATTCAGTTGGCGACAAGTGGCACTGTGGGGCCCACCGACACAAAATTAAAAAACTCTCATTCCTCTTCTCTCTGTCTCCTTCTCTCTCTCGCACGCTCTCCCCCCCCCCCCCCCCCCCCCCCGCGGTCGAGAGATCGCAGATCTGGCTGTACACAGCACCCACGAGCCGCCATGGAGCTCAGGTTCTGGCCCTTCTTCTTCCGCGTCGCCGCCGCGGAGCGCTGCCGCCTTCGTTTCACCCGGCGGCAGACGGCCATCGCGAGGAGGTTGACGATGGTGCACGGGCAGCAGCAGCACAACGCTGCGCAGTCCGCGGCCGCCCGCCCCGCCGTCTCGGCCAAGCGGGCCCATCCCCTAGTCGTCGTCGATGTCGACGGAGATGGTCATCTTCTCGGGGATGGCGAGCATGATGTTGGTGGTGGAGGGCGGAGAGGAGGAGGAAGACGCCGGAGCTTTCATTCCATGGAGTTGTAGAGAGAAGGAGAGAGAGAAGAGGAAAGAGAGTTTTTTAATTTTCTGACAGTGGGCCCCGTTCAGTGCCACTTGTCGTCAACCGAATGACACGTGGAGTTTGACACGTGGAGTTTGATGAGCACTGAATATTTTTTCGTCACTCACCAAGCAATCTACATTTGTCCTTTTTCAGACTGTAATGATATGAACTTACGAATATCTTCATAGGATTTCCAATCTACATTTGTCTGATAGAGCTCTCTCGTTGGAAAATTGCTTTGCACGTTGCTCAGGCCCAGAAGATGCAATAATTAAACTAGACATTAAATAGTGGGATGTCCCATCTCCCTCTCCTCTCCACCTTTAATAAAGATGGTTTTTTGAAAAAGATAAATAAACGAAAGTGAAGCCAATATGGCTACAATATTGAAATAAATCAATAGATTAATGATAAGCCAAGATGGCTATCACGAGATCTTTGGCAGTAAAATATTCGGAGGAATCACGAAAGTTTTGATTGTTAGGTCCAAGCACGCCTCATGCAGCAAGCAATCCTTCAATTCTTTTTTTTTATTTTTTGCACACAAATCTCTTCCCCTTCTTCGTCCCTCTTCATTCTTGCTCTGTTTCACTCTTTCTCCTCCTCCTTCCTTCTTTTTCTTTGTTCTCTCTCTGTCTCTCTGTTTTTTTTTGTTGCCTTTTGATTCGTGCATGATGTCCTCTGCAAGCACATGCCGTTGTGAGCTCCGTTGATCTTGATGTACCATCAAGTTCCCGTAAATCGTCAAAAGGTGCGCCAATCCAAGTCTGAATTTGTAGGTCCAATCTCCATTATTGATGTGAGACTCAGCTTTTTCTTTGTTTGAAAAAAAAAATCAAAGAAAATTACCTACGTTTGAGAACAATAGGAAAAATTTACATTAAACTCATATGAATAGGTAATTTTTAAAAGAGCAAGAACATAGAGATAATAACCAAATTCAAACCATGTCATCATATGGCAATTTTATGATCGTTATTTCACATTCTAATCTAATAATTATGGTCGGTATAAAGATTACACAATTTCAATTTTATTTTGTGAACTGAGTTTTTTTTCACTTAAAGGGACTCCTCAACTTGAGGGGCTTTCTAGAAAAGATAATACGTGAAAAGTGAAGATTCATTTTCAATTAATGGTTAATATTAGTGAGATGTAAGGGTTTAAGTTAGCCCAAGTCTAATGTACCAATAAGGAGAACATTATCAAAAATTGATGTTCATTATATAATCTTTACTTAGACCCTTACATCTCATCGAGATTCCCAGGCTCTTTAATTCTCGGAGAGGATGCTAAGAGGAAGTTGTCGCATCAAGCGCCATCACTGCTCCCCCAACTATTCTCATTTAATATCTCTCTCTCTATCTCAGAGTCACAATTACCCTAATTACAGCAATCTTACGTATACTCAGATGCTTGTCCAGTAGGGGGGACGAGAAGACGTGGAGATAGACACTAGTGATGGTGTCTGGTCAAGTAAAGCAACAGTAAAATGCAGAAAAGCCATTCATTTCTAGAAGGGGGACTTGTCGTGTTACCACGAATGATAGCCGTTTTCTTCCTAAAACAATTTTTATTTTTTGGACGAGTTTCTTAACAGAAAAACGCGTTTAATAACGACACAAAATTTATGTTTCTGAAATAAAAATTTATTTAATAAGAGCTTAAAATTACTACGGTGATTGGCGGCTGGTGACTGGAGACCGACGGATGGCGGCCAGGTACTGATGCACGGCGATTGGCGGATAGTGACTGGTGGACCGGCATTGATGACGAGAAGAGTTTTTAATTTTATTTTTGTTGTAGAAATAGAAAAGCAGAAATTTTTTACTTGTTATTTCTATTCCAAATCTACTTCCGAGTTAAAATTTTATTCAAAATATAAAAAAACAATGAAATTACATTATCAAACGAATTTATGCTTCAAATCTATTCTTAAGAACAAAAAAAAATAGAAAAACAAATGATTATGCCATGTCTAAGCTCCCACAGCTACCCTCGATTACTCTCTCTTTGTCTTTCTCTTTATCTCCCCCTCCCACAACTACCCTAGTTAAAGCAGTCTTTCGAATATTTAGACGGTTTTCCATGAGCAGTAGAAGAAAAGACCTGGAGACTTAGACATCAGTGACGGTGACTGATCAAGGAACAACAAAATGCAAAAAAATCATCCATTTCTATCACTGGATGGAGACGACCGACGTGTGCAGTGGTCTCTTTGTATTTTCACTTTTTGGCCAGTGTCTACGTTGGGGCTGTCAGCTTACCATTCAACTTCCCAAGTGTAGCTCCATCCATTCCCATCTTCTCTTCTTCTTCTTTTTTCTAGTATTAAAACTCAGCCGTTTATTATAAACCAAACCTTTCCAAGAAAATGTTGCTGATTTTTTTCGCTCCCCGTCCTTCGAAAAAATTAAAACGAAAGAAAAATTAGGTTCATAAATGATGAAACCCCGCATATCTTTACTTGTCAATAATTGCATGTTTTTGGAAAAATTTAAAACTGGTTTGGGATGACTGCAATATTTGAAAAGTAAATGTTAAAAGTAAAAGACTTCAAATAGACCCAAGCATTTGAAAGAAAAGGGGAAAACTTCAATCGGAATGAGTGACCACGAAGCAATGTTAGTGGTAAGTATTCAAGAAAGTAAATTGGTTTAAAATGTTAATAAAGAATGGCAAAAGTTTAATTTAGGTAGAAGTTTTGACCTAACAATTCTAACTGAAGTTAGGTTGACCTTCTAATTTATCAATTTGCTTAATTATAATGTTACTTCTATATTTTAAATATGGTCTCGTTGACCCACGCAAGGCGCGGGTTTAGGACTAGTAACTAATCAGTGTTTGTCCATTAACAGTGGAGGACAAGTTGAGTGGATGGATTAGGACTAGTATACTAGCAGTGGAAAAAAGGACGAAAGGACCATTTGCGGTGGCAAATGATGAAATGATAGATAATTCATCAATGTCTGTCCATTAGCGGTGGAGGAAAGGATGGAGACATGAACATTGATGGTGGTGACTGGTCTAGTAAAAGAATAATAATGCAGAAAATCATCAATTTCTATGCTTAAGGAAATGAATGGTGTTTCGTTAAGGTTAAACTAAGGTTAGGTTTAGAAGCTCCACCCATCTCCTCTTTCTTCCTCGTGGTTTGAGTGTTTGCTAGAAAACGATCCATTCCATGTCCATTGACTAGTGCTTACGTATTAAATTATTGACTTGATTGTCATATCTTCCGGTTGATCACTTGAGTATAATAATTTTTTTTAGAAAAACGTTCATTCCAAGTGCTGAAAATTTGAACGTGGCATGACACTTGAGATAAAACACTTTTAAAAAAAGTTATGGCAATTAATAGATCACTTAAGTATATCGTGTTACACTTTTTGTTTTGTCGAATCGTGTTACACATGTCGCCCTATTGATTCGTGCATGATGTGCACAGTCTGCAAACTACTTCGACTTTGTGGGTTGATGCCAATACAGTCTCCATTTGATGTATCATCATGTTCCCATCAGTCTTCGCCAAAGAAGATGAGTTTAACCGACGCCCGTCTGAGTCTGAATCATTGAGTCCACTATGCATTATTGGTACCAGACTCGCTCTTTCTTTCTAAGAAGAAAAATACGAAATTATCGATTGATGTTACCGTTTAAGTTATTCGACCTTCTTTAACACTATCTTCTATTGAATTTTAACTGTCGAGAATTCGAGTTAACCACACCTACCTTCATTGATTTGACCATTACAACTGCCCCAAATGCGCTTTTATTCCAAATTAGTATGTCTTAAACATCTGATTTTTTTTCTTCAATTTTGGTTAATACTTATATATATATATATATATTAATATTATATCAAATCAAAAAGATGGACAATCAAACCCATTTATTGATTCAATAAAAGCTAAAAGAGTTGAATAGGGTCCCAAATAAGGAGAGATATTTAAAAAGCGAGTCCGATTACATCTATTCCTAATCCTAAATGGAATGAAACGACGTAGGGATCCATATGTAAATATAGTATATATTTCGATACGCTCGAATGACCCCTTCTCATAATGAGAATGTATATAACCCTATTCCGGGCCAGTCATTAATCGATTCAGTTGATTGACTTTTGTTGATATTACACTGATGAAAAAAGTACACTTCGTCGCTCCCCTTCCTTCATCCTTAGTTGTACGCAAATGTCTTGGCCTTCTTCGTCTCCCATCGTTCTTGCTCTGTTTCGCTCTTCTCCTCATTTGCACTCAACTCTCTGTTTCGGTCTTGCTCCCCTTCCTTCATCCTCATTTGCTCTCAAATCTCTTGGCCTTCTCCCGTCGCTCTTGCTCTGTGGTCGCTCTTCTCCTCATTTGCACTCAATTCTCTGTTTCGTTCTTGTTCCCCTCCCTTCATCCTCATTTCAACTCAAATCTCTTGGCCTTCACCCATCACTCTTGCTTTGAATCTGTTCGCTCGTTTTTGCAACAAGGAATATCTTTCACCGAAATTCAGTCTTCGATTTTTATTAAGAGGGTTCTGTGGCTCAACTCTCGAAAGGAAATTTTAGTGAGAACACGGAGTAACACAAATGGAAGTGAAATGGGTAGTAAATCCGTGGATCGAATGTGGAATATGGATTGGAGATCAACAAAGGTTCAGGCTACGTTACAATACTCCTACTAAAGCAGTAGAAAGCTTGAAACTAAACTAGAATTGCAGAAACTCTAAATGCTGGAAAGGAGAGTACAGGGAAGTTAAAGTGCAGAAAACTTGAGTTTTTTGGATGTGTGTTGATCTGTCTTCTTTCTCCTCTCTTTCGATTATTTGTTATTCTTTGGCTTTCCATAACCGTTTGTCAGTTATTTTCTTGCTTTCAAACTCTAAATCTTGGCGCCTTCAATAACTTCCCATTTGCCCACGTTTTATCCGCCAAAACTTGATCTTCAACTGTCAATATGGCTTTGAATTTGAATCTTTTCCAACAACTGCCGTGAACTGTTCGCATCCACTATTCGGATTTCTTGCTCGTAACTTCTTGCTGACATGGCTAGTTTAGCCATCCTGCGGTTCCTTTTGTCTTCATATTCCTCTTACTGCTGACCCTCTATAATTTCGGTATGTCAAGAATCTTACCGAATTTTGAAAATCAATGGCCCTGTTCTCTTACTTCCCGAATATCGGGTTTAATTTTCTAGACATTTCGGTATGTTGCAGCCAACTTGCCGAACTTCTCAGAGTAGCTTACTATTCCCGATTTACCGATTTTCGGGACACAGTGATACTAAAGTCCATTCGGTAACTCTTTATTATTTGGTGTCAACAGATGCCCCAATTTTAATTCTTTTAAATGCCAAAGATGACAAGACACTTACTTTTTGCTTCCAGCGCCATTTTGCCGTCTCGTTTCGCGCGCTTGCCTTTTCAGCTTCTCCTCGTATCAACTCAATATATATATCAGATGTCCCCACACAATCTGATTTCTCGCCTTCAAACTTGCTTCTCCAACAAGTCATCTCTTTCGTTATTCTCTCGCTCTTTCGCTTCTTCGCTCCTTCGTGCCTTTTTCCTGTACTTGATTAGACACCATGGCTCCCAAGGCTCAAGCTTCCTCCTTTCTTGCCTCAAATGCCCTAGAGCGCTATTATAATTTCAGAGACTCTCAAGATTTCAACGATGACTGGCATTTTTTCTCGGTGCAGAATATTTTCGAGGATTCTTACATCCTTGGCCCAGCTGTTTACAATCAGTTTTCGATTCCTGCAATTCTCTCTGATTTCTTCCCTCGTCATCAAACTGAGGTACTTCCAATCCACCATTCTTCCGTTCTAGCTTACATCTGGCACTCCCGTCCTTCTCGTCTTAGGGGTTTTTCTGATTTTGAGCCCAATTTTTACCAATGGTATCTTCGACTTCGTCCTTCCAAGGGCTCTCTTTGGGATGGACTTTCAATTCATAATGCTTTGCGCCTTTGTTGTTTTGATTATCGTCTGAATCATTGGCTAATTAGTGCCCTATCCTGTTTTTGGTCAACTTCTACCAACTGCTTCTTCTTCCCTTTTTCCCCGATGTCGGTAACTTTGCTCGACATCCATTGCCTGACCGGTCTCAGTCCTTTAGGTACAGACCCATCTACTCTGTCTTCGGATTCTTACCAAGGACTCGGTAAGTTGTCTGATTCCGAGCTAGCTTATGGGGCTTTTATCGGTAAGTTTTTTAGGAAAGAAGGTGAAGTTACCGATGAGGAACACACCGCTTTTCTCTTGTACTGGCTCTGTAAATTCCTTTTTTGCCACCCTATTGTGAGAGTTTCAAAGGACTTCGTAGCTATAGCCTCTGCCTTAGCTTCGGGAACTCTCCTTTCTTTAGGAAAAACCATTTTGTCCTTATTGTACCGAGGCTTAGCCCATTCAGCTTCTTCCATCATTTTGGATGAAACAGGTGGAGTCTATGGTGGTCCACTCTGGATTCTCCAAGCCTGGTCGGCTTTTTATTTTCCTTTCTGGTTTTCCAAAGATCATGTCTCGCAACCTCCTTCGGTTTCTATCCCGAATCATCCTGTCTGTCGAGCCTTAAGCCGAGAGTTGATTCATTTTCCAGAGGGGCAATTATCTTATTTTCGGTTCTTTGTTTCCCAAATTTTTTCAATCAAAGGGAAACAATTCTCTTTTTCTCCTTTTCTCATTCCTGAATTCAAATCATATCTTCCTTCCTTTCAGAAGAATAAGAATGATTTCTGGCAAGTCATTCTAACCTCTATTGACTTTCCTGTTAGGTTTTCAATAAAGGGTAGATTTGTCGCTGGCTTCGAAATCTACTCCCCCCAATATTGTGCTAGACAATTTGGGTTGATTCAAGGGATTCCTGTCCCGGCTCTCTACACTTTTTCCTTTTCTTCCATCAATAAAGCATTCTGTAAGCAAGGCGACAGTCAAAACTTCATTGAATTGAACAAGCTGGTTCGGGACATTTACCGATTGTTCCGAGTTACCGAGTTCATTCCAGATGCTGATCGCTCTTCAGAAGACTTCAACTTCTGGTGGAAGAATTATCGGAAGTCTGTATTCTCAGAGCCGCTGGACATGATCCTTTTGAAAATAAAGGAGACAGCCACTCTTGCACTTCCTCAATCAACCGGAGATGAAGACATTCTTCCCTTAGAACCGGCAAAGCCTGTTAAAGGTTAGTTTGCTCTCCTTCTTTCAATGTACATCTTCATTCGGTATTTAGTTGTGTCTAACTGTTTTCGCTCACAGCAGGAAGAAAGCGAAAAATCTTAGAACTGCCTGCTCCAGAAAAAGCGTCTAAGAAGCCAGCAACAGAAAGAACTACCACTCGATCTTTATCATCATCACCAAGGAGCCCATCTGTCAGTCCCACGCTACGTGCCATGATAAAGCCACACACACCGAAAGGTAGCTTTAATATTAAAGCTTTTGCTAATCGTGAGCATACCTTCCAATATTGATCTGTGTTTTTTTCTTCTTTTAAATACAACTCAGGGAAGACTCTCAAGATATACCGATCAAAAGCGGCTTCGCTTTCTTCCTCCTCTGCCAATGCTCCTGATGATGATATAGCAATCCTTGACCCTGCACCGGTTCTTCCTGCTCCCTCGACAGAACATCCTATCGCATCAATGCAAATTCAGGCTTCGAAACTTAAGGAAAAGGAATTAGCTGATGATCCATCTTCTCCTCAGACTGAAAAATCTCCAACTTCTATCGGTAAGTATTGTCTTCACTTTACCGAATGGTGAATGCTCCTCATACTATTGTTTTAACACCCATAGTTGTGTTTATAGGTACTGATGAGCCTTCATCTGCATAAAAAAGAATCCTTATTCCTGATGGGGAATTTCTTGAAGGCCCATCAACCAATGTACCTCTGCCGCTTGTTCAGCCTTCGTCTATCACTCTGCCTCTTCAAGGAATGTTTATGGCAAGCTCATCTTCGTCTCAAACTCCTCCTGCCCCAGCTGAGATAACTCTCTTATCTACTGAAGAGAAAGCTGAAGTGGAAAGCATACTGCTCACAGATCTTCCTGTCTCCTCCACTGCTGATTGTCTGCCAGAATCTATAGACCCGGCATCATTTTCTGAAGTGTCTAAGGAAGTGGCCAAGGCTAAATGGACTGAACTTCTTAGCTTATTAGAGTCTGGTTATGGGAAGTTGATTACCGACTCTGACAGAGAGAGACGAGCAAGAACTCTCTTTCAAGAAGTATGCTCTGGTAATCCTTCCTTTACACTTTCCCAAGACTTCCAGGACAAAAGTGATATCTTTGCCGTAGGTTTTGTGGATGCTGTGGACACCATCAGGATCAACACCTATCATCTTCCACATCTTCTCTTCGGAGAACAGCGAGGTCAAGCCATTCGAGATGAACTAACCCACAAATGTGCAGATACCCGCTTGTTCTATGACAGTTATAAAGCCGAAGAGAGCAAACTTCACCGCTTAGCAGAAAGAAAAGCAGAGCTTGAGAAAGAATTGAAGATGGTAGAGGTCCAAATGATGGAGCAAGAAGAGAAGATGCGTCATCTTTGCCCATCAGTTAGAAGAAAGATGGAGAAGTGTCGGGAGTTGAGGAAAGAATATGATTCCACCTGTGGGTCGGTCAAAACTTGTGAGAAGCAGAGGGCGGAGCTCATGGAACAAAATCTTAACTTAGAATTTGAGCTCCGTTCTTTTGTAAATGAAGCCAAGACTCTGTTGAGGAAATGGAAATGAAAAATCTTGTTCTTTCTGTCTCAAATGTTCTTTTGCTTCATTTGCCGAATTCTAACATCTGATCTTCTATAATCTTCAACGATTAACAGAGATCCCGATAATCCTCAATAACTAACAAAGATCCCGATAATCCTCGATGACTAACAAAGATCCCGATGATAAGGCTTCCCGATAATCCTCAATGATTAACAAAGATTCCGATGATAAGGCTTCCCGATAATCCTCAATGACTTTTGCATACTTTCTCTTGCAAGAGAATATTTTTGGCGGCAATTCTAGTAACCGTCTTCCTCCACTTATGGGCCATGTTCTTCCAATTATCCGAGAAAAGCTCTGGCATGCCACTACCCATGATCTGCTCTATGTCCTTTCTATTTATAACTGCCCAAATTGCACAATTCATCCTGAACATTTGCAATCTTGCTCATGATGTCTTCACATGGTTCTTCATCTCAGTTGCCTCTTTGGCCTCGATCATATAGACATCGTAACGGCCAACATGAAGGTAAACTTTTTGCTAAATGCATCCTGATTCCAGCTTTGAAAACTGTTCTTCATTTCTTTTAACCATGAACAACTTTTATATCCAATTGCCTACAGATGATCGATCTTTATGGAAACGACTACATGAACTACTATCCCAGGGACATCATGCTTTATTACTGAATTATAAGCATAGGTTAGAAGTTACCGAACTGACGAACACTTTCAGGTCCAAGGTATTTTTAACTGTCGAGTCTGATCTCTTGGACTTAGTATGGGAACTGTGCTCTTTATTCCCTGCCAGCTTCGATGAGTTTAAGCGCAATGTGAAGGAGGTTTGGAGCCTTGAGCCTATCATTGTGGAAGCTGAGACTCTTAAGCTCCAAATCGTGGAAGAATTCTCCCGATTGTGCGATTCCAAGGAAGCATATGCTCAAGTTCAAGACTCTTGCCTCCATGCCAAAGAAGATGCTGAGACGACACGTCGACTTTTCAATTTCTTTTCCAGTCATAACCGTGCCGAACGCAGGATAATTAAAGACGAAATCTCCCGTGTCAAGTCCATGGTCGAAGTTTCTTCAGACAAGTATAGACGATTGTTACAGGAAACTTGGGAGAAACTTGAAACTGTCCGCTTCCATTCTCGTCGCACAGAACATCTCAAAGAGCAGCAATTCGAACTTCGCCATGATCTTGAATTACATTCCAAACTTGTAGCTCAGAACCTCAAACTGGTTAAAGATCTGAAAACCTTTGTAACCAAGATCAGAATGTACTTTCGCTTTTGATGAATGAATTAATCTCCTTGTGTTTCCCAGATTGATGGATAATATTTCTTCAAGAATTTCCCATTTATAGAACGAGATAGTTCTTTTCCATTGATATCCATCAATCTGTACGCATTTCCACTGAACATTTCGGCAACTAGATATGGGCCTTCCCAGTTTGATGACCACTTACCGAATTCTCCATCTTTGAGATTAAATGGCAAAATTGCTTTCCATACTAAGTCCCCGACAGCAAATTGCTTGATCTTAACCTTCTTGTTAAAAGCTCTGGCTACTCTTTTCTTTTGTGCAATCAACTGATCCAAAGCAACTGCCCTGATTTCATCTACTTCATCCAAATTTATATGCATCCAATCTCTGTAATCTTCTGGCAACATTTCACTTTGCAATTGGACTCGTAATGATTGAACGGTTATCTCCATCGGTAGAACTGCCCCTTGTCCGTAGGTCAGCATATATGGACTGACGCCTGTACTTGACCTTCGTGATGTTCGGTATGCCCACAACACTACCGATAGCAAGTTATCTCATTCTCTTGGATTTTCTTCCAAATGCTTCTTAATCAATCCAATCACGACCTTATTAGTAGCTTCGGCTTGTCCATTTGTTTGAGGATAATATGGTGTGGAATGCAGCATCTTAATTCCTCTTGATTGCACAAATTCCATAACTTCATTTCCAGTAAACACTGTCCCTTGATTCGCAGTGATTGATTCCGGTAAGCCAAATCGGTGAATTATGTTTTCCTCAATAAATTTGATCACCGTCTTCTGACTAATGCTCTTGTATGGAATCGCTTCCACCCATTTCGTAAAGTAATCCGTAGCCAGCAAAATGAAACTATGCTTATGAGAAGAGGGTTGATAAATCTTACCTATTATATCCATTGCCCATCCTCGAAATGGCCATGGCTTTACAATGGAATGAAGCTCTACAGCAGGTGCATGTTGCAAAGGTCCATGTTTTTGACATGAAATGCATGCTTTGACATATTCAATGCAATTCTGCATCATTGTTGGCCAGAAATATCCGTACCTTTTTAGAAGCCATCTCATCTTAATTCCAGCTTGATGTGCTCCACATATGCCTTCATGAGCCTCTGCCATAACCAGTTTCGCATTGTCCTTATCAAGACATCTTAATAGTAGCCCATCTGAAGATTTTCGGTATAACTCTTCTCCCAATATTACGTACTTCTGGGCTTGTCTCCTCAGCTTTTGATCTCTTGAATCAGGATTTTTCAAGTACTCCATAATGGGCTGCCTCCAATCCTTTTCTCGGATCACCTCACTGATCGCTATCAGTATTTCTCTTTGTTCAATAGAAGGTACCGATAATGTAATGATGGCTGCAATATTAGCCAATTCTTTTGATATTTTATAACCAGAAGCCATCTGTGCTAATTCGTTGGCTTCGTAATTGATTTCTCTTTTGACATGGACTATGTCATATTCTCTAAACTGTTCCAACAGCTTCTTGGCTAAATAATAATAGCCAATCAAATTTTCATTTAAGCACTGATATTCTCCTTTCAGTTGCTTCACCACTAGCTGTGAATCACCAAATATTTTGATGAACTGTGCTTCCAATTCAATCAGTATTCCTAAGCCGATGATTAATGCTTCATATTCGGCTTGATTATTTGAGCATTCAAAATCTAACTTACAAACACACCTTGTAAGCTCTCCGGTGGGAGAGATTATCATCAAACCAGCTCCAGCCATACTCTTAGCACGTGATCCATCAAAATACATAGTCCATGGTATAACTTGACTGAAGTTCTGTTTATTTTCTTCCATTTGCAAACATGGGTATTCGGTAAGAAAGTCAGCAACAGCTTGACCTTTGACTGCTTTTATTGGTACGTATGCCAAATCAAATTCAGACAAGATAAATGCCCACTTGGCTATACGCCATTTTATAACAGGCCGTGACAACATATATTTTATCACATCAGTCTTACCAAGTACATGCACTGTAGCTGGCAACAAATAATGTCTTAACTTCATACAAGAGAAGTACAAAGATAAACATAATTTTTCTATCGCGGTATATCTTTTTTCAACATCAGTCAATGTTCTACTTAAATAATATACCGCTTGTTCTTTTCCATTTTCATTCTCTTGTGCCAGCATACTCCCGATAGTTGAATCGGTAGTAGACAAATACAACCTTAATGGCCTGCCTGCTTTCGGCGGCATCAATACAGGAGGATTTGTCAGATAAACTTTAACCGCATCAAACGCTTTCTGCTGTTTATCTCCCCATAAAAACTCCTCCTGATTTTTAAGACGCAAGAGCTGGGTCATTGGTTCTACCTTCCCAGATAAATTTGCAATGAATCTTCTGAGAAAATTAATTTTCCCGAGTACCATCTGCAACTGCTTTTTTGATGTAGGATGAGGAAGCTCTATAATAGCCTTTGCCTTATTCTTGTCAATCTCAATTCCCCTTTGATTAACTAGGAATCCCAAGAAATTCCCTGCTCGCACTCCAAAGGCACATTTAGCTGGATTCATCTTCAATTTGTATTTTCTCATCCTAACAAAAGCTTGCTCAAGATAGTCCAAGTGCTCTCCCTGACTTGATTTGATCACAACATCATCAATATAAACTTCCAAGAACTTACCAATCATGTCATGAAAGATGAAATTCATTGCTCGTTGGTAAGTAGCTCCTGCATTTTTCAGCCCAAAAGGCATCACTGTCCACTGAAAAGTCCCGATAGCACCAGGACATCTAAACGCTGTTTTCGGGACATCTTCTTTAGCAATAAATATCTGGTTGTAACCCGAATGACCATCCATTAGAGATAACATCTCATTTCCCGACGCCGAATCTACTAACATGTCTGCCATCGGCATCTGATACTCATCTTTTGGAGTGGCATTGTTAAGATCCCGAAAATCAATACAGACTCTCAATTTTCCATTTTTCTTCTTTACAGGAACAATATTCGAAATCCACTCTACATACCTGGCTGTCTCAATGAATTTTGCTTTCAGCAGCCTTTCAATCTCTTCCTTGACTTTGTCAACCACATCTGGAGCAAACCTTCTTGCTAACTGTTTGTGTGGACGAAATCCTTTCTTAATAGGAAGACGGTGTTCTACAATATCTCTTGACAAACCAGGCATTTCATGGAAATCCCATGCGAAGCAATCTTTGTATCCTTTGATCAAGTGGATTAAATCTTCTTTCATGCCCCCTTGCAGAAAAGCACTCACATATATTGGACGAAAACACCCAGGTTCTCCTATATCAACTTCTAACAATGGGTCTTGAGCTTCTGTTGACCTGCTGTCCTCTTTGATTGGTGACTCTTCCCATTCGTCAATACAATCTGAAACTTCAGCACTTTGCTGGGTCATCTCCGCTAAGTATGCGAAGTACTTTTCACAAACTTCTTGCAATAAGGGCTCGCTTTCCATAAAGAGTATGTAATTCCTCTATTGCCAAGCTAGACTTGGGAATCCACTCAGTTTTCATATTCCCAAAGTGGCAATAAGCATAGGATCGTGAATCTGCTTTCGGTACTCCGATGACATGTCCTCCATGTGAGTATTCTTGATGATCTTGATGAATACCAGTCAACCCTATTGAAGCAAGTCCCGAATCAGCCTCAATGTACTCTACTCCCTTACCATTCCAAAATGCCAGAACCTGATGAAGAGTCGAAGGTACACATTGATTAGAGTGTATCCAATCTCTACCAAGCAACAAGTTGTACGAACCATCAGACTCTATCACGAAGAAAGTCGTCCTTGCTGTTTTGGATCCTATGGTTAGGTCCAGTACAACTGCCCCTTTGACTTCGGTAACTTCTCATAGGAAATCAGACAGCTGAACGTTCGATGGAATTATTTCATCATCATCTTTTCCCAACTTCTTGAAGTACCTGTAAGATATGAGATTCAAGGTAGCTCCCACATCTACAAAGATCTTACCGACAGCTTGACCATTGATTCTACCTGAAATAACCAAGGACCTTCAATGTCTAGCCTTGTCTGAGGGTACTTTATCAAACCTTATCATTTCTTTATCAGAGAATTCGAATTCTGCCATTGCTATTTCTTTCTCTGAGATATGCTCGAGTTCTTCTTCTACCACTAAACAAGCTCCATATTCAGCCGGAAGCTTAGCATGGACCATGTTGATCCTCATTGGCGAACAATTCTCTTTCGGCATTTTGGAATGACCAGCTCGGCAACTCTTATCATCTTCTTGCGACATTTTGAGATTCAGATTCTTTTGTTCTATTTTGACTTGATGCCTCGGATTAAAAGCTACCTGGAATTGCCCAAAGTTAATTGTTTGGGAGACTTGCTGAACCTCTTTTCCTTTTTTCACTTCGTGGTGAGAACTACTTCCCGAATCATATACAGAGTTTTTCTATGGTTTGACAAACTCTTTATCATCAGGGTTTCTTCTCCAAACCCAATTTCCTCTCGTATTAAAAGATCTGGTTGGAGGAATCTGTGATGGCATTCCTTTGTCCCGACGATTCTCGAAATCCCTCTGTCTGCTTTTCATTCGCTGAAAACGCCTTTTTGCAGTTCGGTAAGATGCTTGCCTCGGCGGTTTAGCCAAGGACCATTTTCCTTCAGGAGGATCGTGTGGGATCTTAATTGTTTTTGTCTTCGGAACTTCCTGGGGAATTGATGGTGGTGGATCATCAAATTCATCTCCCTAACCAGATGGTTCCACAGGCAATGACGGGGATAAGGAATCCTTCGTGTCTCCATAGTACACCACATAGTCAAATTTCCCACTAGGCTCTCCAAGCAATCCTACTTTGGGATCCCCTTCTTTATATCGCTGCCATAAACTCTTCTTCTTCTCAGGCTTTCGTGAAATTTCATTTTCCTTGTGAGATTGTGTTTCAACTTCTTGAGTTGGAGGAACTTGTCTTGGTGGATCGCGGCAAAATTCCTGCCTCTCAAACACTTGTGTTGACCGCCTTGATTCAGCTTCTTGACTTTTTTATTGTGCCGAAACGTTTTTAGTTACCACAATCTCAGACTTTATCTGTGGTCTGCCTTCCCGACGGACAAATGATCCCGATCTGTATCTTTCCCTTGTTCCTCTCATGTATTGGAATTCGGGAACTTCCCGATGCTGATGACTTAATTCTCGATGGCAACGAGTGCATAATTGTCTATTATCATGCCTCTTAGACTCATGTATATTAACCATACTGATCATCTTCGGGAAAGGATCCGTGTCTACTTCCATTGGAGCTTTGCCTTTGTCTTCAGTGAATTTAATTTTGCCTTGACGAATCGCTTCCTGGATTGTCTTTCTAAAAACAATACAATTCACCGTATCATGAGTCTTGGAATGATGCCACTTGCAATACCTTTTGTCAGTAGTCTCTTCCTTGGATGGGATTACCTGTCCCTCAGCCAATTTGATCATTCCATCTTTCAACAACAAGTCAAATATCTCATCCAACTTGTAGATATCAAACGAATAATTACTCGTTTCCTTGGCTTTAAACTTGGACACATCTCTCACCTTTGCTGGTTTCAAAGCTGGGCACACATATGGTTTTTCATGTACCATAGTTGCTACCGCTATCTCATTCTCTTCTTCGGTAAAGTCACTATATTCGATACTTTCAACCGATGCTATTGTCTGCCGATTATCCTTCATCGGCTTCTTATCTTTATCCTTCAGCAGGTGCTCATACTTAGAAACCCGAGCATTTAATTGAAAGAGATCATCAAAAGCCTGCCCCTCAAATCTCTCCTTGAGATTAAACTTCAGCCCATTAAAAGCCAAATCTGTAAATTCCTTTTCAGTGAGAGAAGTCAAACACCGATTCCTGGACTTCTTGAAACGAGCAATGAATTGATCTACTGTCTCAGTGCCATACTGGTACATCCTGGCCAAGTCGGCTACTGTTACCTCTGGTATCGTTCGGTAAAACTGAGAATGGAACTGTCTCTCCATCTCAACCCACGTCTGAATAGAATTTGCTGGCAAATTCGTATACCAAGTAAATGCTGTCTTTGATAATGACAATGGGAATAGCCTTAGCCTTAAATATTCATTTGTTCCAGCCTCTCCACATTGTGCTAAAAAATGACCTACATGCTCCATAGTTGACTGATCTTCTTCACCTGTAAATACAGCGAAATCTGGCATTTTGAATCCCCTTGGATATGGAATGTTATCTACCCAATCGGGATGTGGCTTCCTGTATACAGGTCTTGGTGTGCCTCTCTCTGCTCCCAATTGTTGCATTACCAATTCTGCAACTCTGTCTGGATTCCATGGCCTTAAATTCTGCTGGCCCAACCAAGGATCCTGCCCCCTAGGATCAACCTGCTGAGGTCTGTTCATTCCTTGTTGATCCATGTTGAAGTTAACAGGAGGTGGTGGCCTGTAGAGAGGATTTTCTACCACTTGTGGATATGGTTGAGCTACATGTGGTCTCATGGGATCGAAGTTAGGGACATTCACTGGCGGAGGCATGTTCAATACTGGTGGATGATTCGGGATCACGGGATTGATCACATTAGCATCAGTAAGGCCAGTTTGAGGGAAATTGTAACCACTCACACCATTTACCAGATTTGCTGTTGTAGGATTTTCTAGCCTTGGTATAATCCTTACTAGAGGCTGCAGATTCGATCCTCCACTACCATTATACCCAACATTAGGATGTCCCGATGCTGGTGGAAATGGTATCGTACCAGGAGGATTTACATAAAAGGGAGGAATTTGAGAGGATGAACTAGGGCGCGATATTACCTCGTTTATGACGTTAATCATCATAGGCTTTATCACATCTGAGACATGCCGCACCATATGGTTAGTGAGCTCATTCTGCTGTTCCTCAAACATTCTTCTCATCGTGGCTATCAAAGTGTTGTCAGGTGCCAACGCATGGATTTGTTCTTCGTTCAATTGCCGAGGAACATCAGCATTGTGATGGGGTACGTCCTCATTTGCTGCCGAATGCTCTGATCGTGCTCCATCATCTGGATTGTTGATGTTGCCAACTGGTACTCCATCTGATTGACCTTTGGTTCTCACCATTTCTCTTAATCTTACCATAATGGTCCCACCGGGCGTGCCAAAAAGATGTTCGCTCGTTTTTGCAACAAGGAATATCTTTCACCGAAATTCAGTCTTCGGTTTTTATTAAGAGGGTTCTGTGGCTCAACTCTCGAAAGGAAATTTTAGTGAGAACACGGAGTAACACAAATGGAAGTGAAATGGGTAGTAAATCCGTGGATCGAATGTGGAATATGGATTTGAGATCAACAAAGGTTCAGCCTACGTTACAATACTCCTACTAAAGCAGTAGAAAGCTTGAAACTAAACTAGAATTGCAGAAACTCTAAATGCTGGAAAGGAGAGTACAGGGAAGTTAAAGTGCAGAAAACTTGAGTTTTTTGGATGTGTGTTGATCTGTCTTCTTTCTCCTCTCTTTCGATTATTTGTTATTCTTTGGCTTTCCATAACCGTTTGTCAGTTATTTTCTTGCTTTCAAACTCTGAATCTTGGCGCCTTCAATAACTTCCCATTTGCCCACGTTTTATCCACCAAAACTTGATCTCCAACTGTCAATATGGCTTTGAATTTGAATCTTTTCCAACAACTGCCGTGAACTGTTCGCATCCACTATCCGGATTTCTTGCTCGTAACTTCTTGCTGACATGGCTAGTTTAGCCATCCTGCGGTTCCTTTTGTCTTCATACTCCTCTTACTGCTGACCCTCTATAATTTCGGTATGTCAAGAATCTTACCGAATTTTGAAAATCAATGGCCCTGTTCTCTTACTTCCCGAATATCGGGTTTAATTTTCTAGACATTTCGGTATGTTGCAGCCAACTTGCCGAACTTCTCAGAGTAGCTTACTATTCCCGATTTACCGATTTTCGGGACACAGTGATACTAAAGTCCATTCGGTAACTCTTTATTATTTGGTGTCAACAGAATCTAAATGCGAAAATTAAACAAATTCAAAATATGAACAGAATAAGTTTGGTAGCAGGACGTGCAGAATTCTAAATACAAGAATGAGAGTTTAGAGAAGGAAGAATTGCACGCCAATTTTATAGTGGTTCGGCTTTAGCAAGCCTACGTTCACTCTCCCATGATGACAGCCGATTGGCTGGATTCCTCTATAAGAATCGTTGAAAGCTTACAAGAGATATCACACTTTATCACTCTTACAATGAACCTCTCAAATATGAAATTTTTCAGCTCTTGAAAACAAGAGAATGTGAATCTGAATAACTCAGCACTTTGAAATTGTAAGTTCTTGAACTCACTTTGGAACAATCACCATTGATCTCTTTTATACTCCTTTGACCTCGAACTAGCCGTTACCAAGGCCTTTCAAAGGATCGCTCCTCAATCGCTGATTGAACGCCATCAATCCTGATTGAATGAGTCTGTATTTGGAAATATTTAGTAACCGCTGGAGTAGAATTTGAACCCTTCAGATTCAGTCGCCAATATAACTAAATCCTTAGTTTCCATAAGTAGAGTTAATTCAAATCTCAAAGATATCTTGCTCTTGGAAGGTAATATCCAATCGAGGATATTCTCCTAATTTGATTAGAAAATAATCTTGTCAATTAAATCTTACAGACTTCCATAAATAACGTAGCCAAAATGGAAACCTACCAAATGTGGGTCTTTAGAATCTAGCCAAAAGATACTGCAGAATCTGAACATAATTCAGAAGCAATCTTCAGAAGTAAAAATAGACTTTTTGAATCTGAACAGATTAGAACAGTGACTCTGAGCTTCAGTAAAGTCTTTGCTGCCGTGTCACATAAGTCTTCTTGAGATTTAGTCTTCAGAGGCAACACCTTCCTCCATCTGAATAATAGACTTTGACTGTCTCAGAAGCAAGTATGCGACAACTACACCTTGAGTCTGAATGCCAGAAATGGAACAATACAAGCTTCTATTCACGTGTTCACTCCTGGAATACAATTTTATAGGCATTAAAAAGATTCTTTACAAAGAATGATAGTTTTGTCAGAATCAAAACATTCAGAGGGAAGGTTTTCTCAACACGCCCATCCGAGTCTGAATTAGTGGGTCCAATCTGCATTATTGGTCTGAGACTCACTTTTTCTTTATCAGAAGAAAAATCAAAGAAAATTGTGGACGTTTGAGAACAATTGGAAAAATTTACATTAAACTCATAGCAATAGGTAATTTTCAAAAGAGCAGACAATAACCAAATTCAAACCATGTCATCATATGGCAATTTTATGATAGTTATTTCACATTCTAATCTAGTAATTATGGTCGATATAAAGATTACACAACTTCAATTTTATTTTGTGAACTGATTTTTTTTTTCACTTTAAAGGACTCCTTGAGGGGCTTTCTATCAACAAATCTAGGAAAGATAATACATGAAAAGTCAAGATTTAATTTTAATTAATGGTAGGTCTAAGTTAGCCCAAGTCTAATGTGCCAATAAGGAGAACATTATCAAAAATTGCTATTCATTAAATAATCTTTACATTGGCAAATCATCGAGATCCCCCTTCTCTTTAATTCTCAAAGAGGAAGTTGTCGCATCAAACGCCGTCTTTGCTCCCCCAACTATTCTCATTTAATCTCTCTCTCTCTCTCTCTCTCTCTCTCTCAGAGTCACAATTACCCTAATTATAGCAATCTTACTTATACTCAGATGCTTGTCCAGTAGCGGGGGATGAAAAGACGTGGAGGTAGACACTAGCGATGGTGTCTGGTCAAGTAAAGCAACAGTAGTAAAATGCAAAAAAGACATTCATTTCTAGAAGGGGGACTTGTGGTGTTACCTCGGATGTTAACCGTTATGTTATTGAGAATAATTTTTATTTTTTGAATGAGTTTTTGAATAGAGTGAATAGAGAGACGTGTTTGATAAAGACATAAAATTTTTATTTTCGAAATAAAAATTACGTTATCAAACGAATTTCTATTCCAAATTTATTCTCGAAAATAGAAAAAAAAACAAATAAACAAAATGATTATGCCATGTCTAAGCTCCCACAACTACCCTCGATTACTTTCTCTTTCTCTTTCTCTCCCTCTCCCACAACTACCCTAGTTAAAGCAGTCCATGAGCAGTGGAAGAAAGGACCTGGAGACTTGGACATTAGCGATGGTGACTGATCAAGGAACAACAAAATGCAAAAAAAATCATCCATTTCTATCACTGGATGGAGGCGACCGTCGTGTCCAGTGGTCTCGTTATATTTTTATTTTTGGCCAGTGTCTACGTTGGGGCTGTCTGCTTACCATTCAACTTCCCAAATCCCAAGCGTGGCTCCTCCATACCCATCTTCTCTTTTTTCCTAGTATTAAAACTCAGCCTTTTATTATAAACCAAACCTTTCCAGGAAAATGTTGCTGATTCTTCCACTCTCCCCGTCCTTCGAAAAAAATTAAAAGTGAAAGAAAAATTAGGTTCATAAATGATGAAAACCCGCATATCTTTACTTGTCAATAATTGTATGTTTTTGAAATTTTTTAAAATCGATTTATGATGACTGCAATATTTGAAAAGTAAATGTTAAAAGTATAAGACTCCAAATAGACCCAAGCATTTGAAAGAAAAGGAGGGAAAACTCCGATCTGACTGAGAGACCACAATGTAATACTGGTGGTGACTTGGAATGGTTTCTAATATTAATTTTGTCCTGTAAAGAGTAGCAATATTCAAGAAAGCAAACCGATTTAGAATGTTACTAAAAAAATATCAAAAGTTTAATTTACTTAGAAGTTTTGATCTAACAATTCTACCTGAAGTTACATCTAATGTAACAATTACCATGGACATTTTAATCTATCAATTTGCTTAATTATAATGTTACTTCTATATTTCAAATATGATCTCATTGACCCCGCAAAGAGTGGGTTTAAGACTAGTAACTAATCAGTGTTTGACCTTTGTCCATTAACGGTGGAGGACAAGCAGAGTGGATGGATTAGGACTAGTACATTAAAGGTGGAAAAAGGACGAAGCGACCATTTGCGGTGGCAAATGATGAAAGGATGGATAACTCATCAATGTCTGTTCATTAGCAATGGAGGGAAGAATGGAGCCATGGACATTGATGATGATGAGTGATCCAGTTTGAGCTATTCAACCTTCTTTTTCAATACGATCTTTTGAATTTTAATTGCGAAAGAATTGGAGTTTAACCACACCTACCTTCATTGATTTTTTACCATTACCATTGCCCAAAATATGTTTTTATTCTAAATTAATATTGTTTAAACATATTATTTTTTTGGTTTTTATTTTGATTAATCATTATTCGATTCAGTTGATTGATTCTTGTTGATATTACTCTGATGAAAAAAGTACGCATTATTACAAACAACGTCTTTTTTTTTTTTTTTTTGGTCAGTTTCGAGTTGGAGCAGTCTTCTACCAATCAGCTTTTCCTAAGTAATTAACTGATGTTTAGTTAAGACCTTAACTAAGGTTAGATTACAGGCCTTTCTTTTTTCGCTTAAATAGATTTGTCTTCGTCGCTCCCCTTCCTTCATCACTCATTTGTGCTCAAAATCTCTTGGCCTGCTTCGTCTCCCAGCCTTCTTGCTCTGTTTCGCTCTTCTCCTCATTTGCACTCAAATTATCTGTTTCGTTCTTGCTCCCCTTCCCTCATCCTCATCTGCACTCAAATCTCTTGGCCTTCTTCGTCTCTTACCGCTCTTCTCCTCATTCGCACTCAATTCTCTGTTTCCTTCAAATCGCTCCTCTTAATTTGCACCCAAATCTCTGTTTCGTTCTTGCTCCCCTTCCTTCAACCTCATTTTCACTCGAATCTCTTGGCCTTCTTCGTCTCCCATCGTTCTTGCTCTGTTTCGCTCTTCTCCTCATTTTCACTCAATTCTCTGTTTCGTTCTAATCGCTCTTCTCCTCGTTTGCACACAAATCTCTGTTTCGTTCTTGCTCCCCTTCCTTGGCCTTCTTCGGCTCCCACCGTTCTTGCTCTGTTTTGCTCTTCTCCTCAATTGCACTCAATTCTCTGCTTCGTTCTTGCTCCCCTTCCTTCATCCTCATCTGCACTCAAATCCCTTGGCCTTCTTTGTCTCCCGTCGCTCTTGCTCTGTTTCGCTCTTCTCCTTCGCACAGCCGTTCTTCTTCTTCTTCATCATTATCTGCTGCTCTTTTTTCATCACTCTCTCTGTCTCTCTGTTTTCGCGCTCTTTGTTTCCCGGACAAAAAATCAAAGAAAAATGCCGATCAATGCTGCCATTGCTATTGTATGGGATGAATTGAAGATGGGGTTTGCTCCCATCAAGCGTGGATTCGGATACGTCATGTCGTCCAAGAGCTACGCCAACAAACTTCGGCAGGAGGTCAGGCAGCTCGATGAACAGGTGGTGAGGGTCGGCCAGATTGCCGAAGGGGCTCGAAACAATTGTCGGGAGTTGTACCCTGGCTTCACGAGTTGGGACGATGTTGCTAAGAGGAACTCCAGGGACGCGCAACGCCTGTTGGACGACTTCGATGGGGCGACCAAGACTTGCTGCTACGGGAGACTTCCCGACCCCAAATGTCGCTATCAGTTCAGCACCAAGGCCGAGGCCCAGATCAAGGTCGTTCTGGAACTCGCTCAACAATGCATTGATCATTTCAAGGACTTGAACGACATCTCCTACATCCGTCCTACTCCGGGGAAAGTCGCTGTTCCGAATCCGGCCAGGAGAGTCCAGTCGCCCACCGGGACAGCCTCTGTTTTTTCTGCCTCTACGTCAATCAAGCCTAGGGACGATGTCCTTTTTTAGACTGCAATGATATGAACTTACGAATATCTGCATAGGATTCCCAATCTATTGAGCAAAGCCATTACCAAAAAAAAAAATAAAGGCTATGTGCGATGCTCAGGTCCACAAGATTCAATAATTTGACTAAGACACTATATAAATGGGGTGTGTCCCCCCACCTCCTCACGAGTCCACGTTCATAAAGAGGTGGATGGATCTACTACTGCTTTGTTCATCGATAATTTGAGGCTTCAGTCTCTCGGACCAACAAACAGCATCGTTTCATGTAATTTTAGGTCACGTCGCACCATTGCCCTTGCATGTAGGACAATCAGCCTTGATTAGGCTGGCACGTCAAATAAATCAAGCGAAACTTGATCGAGCGGACTTGATTACACTTTTTCTCAAAGAGTTGGGACTAAATTGATTTAACTGAAAGGTTTAAGACTTGAATACATTCTTTACAATATGTCTAGAACCGATTGTGCAATTTTCCCTGCAATACTAAAACACTAGTACCTCGAACTTTGATGAAAATGGAAGATTCTTGGGTATGTCTCCATATTGGCATGGCACGATCTTAACCTCGTACATTTCGTAATTCTTGAGTAAATTGATAAATGCGCTTGTCAAATTTGATATTCTAATTTAATGTCCTCCCTTCATCATGAAATTCTATTTCCACATATTAGAAACTCCACGCTATTAAAGTACATAGGTAGAGTGATATTTGGATTTCAATGTTTATCATTTGAGTCCCAAGTGAAAATCATGTGATACAAAGAGTGAGATCAATTTGGCTCATAAGGACCGTGTTCATGCATAAAAAAAAAAGAAATTTGTTTTTTCAAAATTTGGCTCCGATGGCAACAAGTAACATCCTTCACTCATGCGCGATGGATTTTCCTAAGCCATGCTTAGAGTCAAGGTCAAGCTGATATTTTCAATTTTTCTTATTTTTACAATTGTTTAAGTAGAAATAGCTCATCTTTTCTATCTTTTCTTAATTTTCTCATCCCATGAGCTTATATTATGGTCTTTCATAATCATGCATTGCTTGTTCAAATATGCAGGTAGGCAGGTAATTCTCTTTGCATTCTTCAAGGAATATATTAAGGGAAATAATCGAATTACAACTCTTGGGCATTCAAACAAATCGTGTACGGTGAAGCCGAAGATCCATCACATCTTGTAAAAAAGAGGATGACTAAATTACATTTACCTTATTTTATGTCAAGTTCGAACTGCAATTAAAGAGCTAGTGGTGTCAATTGTTGATTTATAAGTCATGTTTTTTCTCGTACTGCTATCTTTTACCTGGTGTCAAATTAAATCGCAAATTTTTCCAAATGGCAGGTACTTAATATGAGTTCCTTTCGACCAAAAAATAATATGAGTTCCTATTAACGGTAAGCATTACACGGCGAATAATTTGATGATAGCACTCAGTACTCTTAGTCGGTGCTTTCAATTTTCCATGACATCGTTACTAAAGTTATTATTCCATGACTGAACCATGCATGCAATAGGGGGGGTTCACGTCCATATGTACTCTTTTGTCTGATAGAGCTCCATCCTTGGAAAATAGCTTTGCACGTGGCTCAGGCCCAGAAGATGTAATAATTAAACTAGATATTAAATAGTGGGATGTCCCATCTCCCTCTCCACTCCACCTTTAATAAAGATGGTTTTTTGAAAAAGATAAATAGACGAAAGTGAAGCAGCAAACACAAGAGATTTTGGCTACAATATTGACATAAATCAATAGATTAATGATAAGCCAAGATGGTTCTCACGGGCCACCGCAATTTTGAAAGTCAGATAGAAAGGGGCGGCTCGGACACGACTCGCTGATAACTTAAAATTAGAACTTTCAAAATGACTTGTATATGACGAGATGACTATAATACATGTTAATTAAAATTTTGATAAGATGTTCAAAATTTTCGTAGCATTTATCATGGTTTGGCTTCTAACCTTATGACCAATGTTTTGATTTCAGTGATTATCAAACGAGTTGAGGTTGAACCCATACTTAAAAAAGTGGGAAACATATAGGACAGATTTGCCGGTTACAATTCAGCGCTTATAGTACTCTCAACACTTAAATAGGGTCGATGAGTGGAGTTGGCGTGTTCTAATCATGTGTAGCACTTTATCGCCGGACGATGTCGTTTCGGATCGAGAGTCGCTCTAAAACAGCTTGATTGCCGAATATTTTAATTAAGATGAAAATGTGTTAATCCGTGTCGACACATAATGTTAGGCATGTCACGCCGCATTCAGATTTCTCTGTCATTCATGTTTTACCCCGTGTCGTGAAAACGGATCAACTTAATCTAAAAATTTTGCCGGTATATATCAAACGTTCGGTACTCTATATGACAACGAGAACTAAACACCCGAGTGACTTGCTTAAGATTCATTCTCATGTGATTCGGACCCTCTTCACTCGTAAGTCTAAATCTCTCGATCGCTCTTAAATAACCCCGATTCATCGGTAGCATAAGTTTGCCTTTGAGTATTACACCTAAAAGATCAGTCTGGCTCTACTTCAACTCGCATCACGAAAGTTTTGATTGTTAGGTCCAAGCACGCCTCATGCAGCAAGCAATCCTTCAATTCTTTTATTTATTTATTTTTGCACTCAAATCTCTTCGCCTTCTTCGTCCCTCTTCATTCTTGCTTTGTTTCACTCTTTCTTCTCCTCCTCCTTCCTTCTTTTTCTTTGTTCTCTCTCTGTCTCTCCGTTTTGTTTTTGTTGCCTTTTGATTCGTGCATGATGTCCTCTGCAAGCACATGCCGTTGTGAGCTCCGTTGATCTTGATGTACCGTCAAGTTCCCGTCAATCCTCAAAAGGTGCGCCCATCCGAGTCTGAATTAGTGGGTCCAATCTGCATTATTAGTGTAAGACTCAGCTTTTTCTTTGTCAGAAGAAAAATCAAAGAAAATTGCCGACGTTTGAGAACAATAGGAAAAATTTACATTAAACTAAGAGCAAGAATAGAGAGACAATAACCAAATTCAAACCATGTCATCATATGGCAATTTTATGGTCATTATTTCACATTCTAATCTAATAATTTTGGTTGGTATAAAAATTACACAACTTCAATTTTATTTTGTGAACTGAGGTTTTTTTTTTTCACTTAAAGGGACTCCTCAACTTGAGTGGCTTTCTAGAAAAGATAATACGTGAAAAGTCAAGATTCATTTTCAATTAATAATTAATATTGTGAGATGTAACGGTTTAAGTTGGCCCAAGTCTAATGTACCAATAAGGAGAACATTATCAAAAATTGATGTTCATTATATAATCTTTACTTAGACCCTTACATCTCATCGAGATTCCCTGGCTCTTTAATTCTCAAAGAGGATGCTAAGATAAAGTTGTCGCATCAAGCGCCATCACTGCTCCCCCAACTATTCTCATTTAATATCTCTCTATCTCTCAGAGTCACAATTACCCTAATTACAGCAATCTTACGTATACTCAGATGCTTGTCCAGTAGGGGGGACGAGAAGACGTGGAGATAGACACTAGTGATGGTGTCTGGTCAAATAAAGCAACAGTAAAATGCAGAAAAGCCATTCATTTCTAGAAGGGGGACTTGTCGTGTTACCACGAATGATGGCCGTTTTCTTCCTAAAACAATTTTTATTTTTTGGACGAGTTTCTGAAACGAATTTAATAACGACATAAAAATTATGTTCCTAAAATAAAAATTCATTTAATAAGAGCTTAAAATTACTACGGTGAAGTGACTGGAGACCGACGGATGGCGGCTAGGTACTGATGCACGGCAATTGGCGGATAGTGACTGGCGGACGGGCATTGATGATGAGAAGAGTTTTTATTTTTGTTTTTGTTGCAGAAATAGAAAAGCGGAAATTTTTTACTTGTTATTTCTATTCCAAACCTACTTCTGAGTTAAAATTTTATTCAAGAAGAAATAAAAAATGAAATTATGTTATCAAACGAATTTATGTTTCAAACATATTCTCAAGAACAAAAAAATAGAAAAACAAATGATTATGCCATGTCTAAGCTCTCACAACTACCCTCAATTACTCTCTCTTTGTCTTTCTCTTTATCTCCCCCTCCCACAACTACCCTTGTTAAAGCAGGCTTTCGAATATTTAGATGGTTTTCCTTGAGCAGTATTAGAAAAGACCTGGAGACTTAGGGCGCGCATGGTAACACTTCAGAAGTTACTTCTTTGCTCCAGAAGTCATTCTGGTAGAGAAATCTGTTTGGTAAAATAACTTCTGAAGTAGAAATTCGTTTGGTAAATTTTTTTACTTCTCGTAGGATTTTTCACTTCTGGTAGGATTTTTCACTTCTGGTAAGATTTTTTGCCCAATTTGAGAAGTAATAAAAAGTAGCTTCTCCAAGTCAAGAAGCACTTCTTGGACAAAAAAAAAAAAAAACTCAAGACCGCTGCCGTCGACCCCCACCGCCGGTCGTCGCCGCGGCGGCCGTCGGCCGCCCGCCGACGCCCGCCGCCGCCGCCGCCAACCACCACCGGCCACCGACTGCCGCCACCGCCGCCGGAGTAAAAAATGAATATTTTTTTTAAAAAAAATAAATGTTGAAAAATGAAGTAGAAATTTTGTCCGGTTATCAAACGCATTTCTCTATCAGAAATCAACTTCTGGATTAGAAGTTGAAAAATCAACTTCTGCTCAAAACCAGAAGTTGAAAAATCAACTTCTTCCCAGAAGTTGATTTCTGGTAGAGAAGTGTTACCATGCGCGCCCTTAGACATCAGTGACGGTGACTGATCAAGGAACAACAAAATGCAAAAAAATCATCCATTTCTATCACTGGATGGAGACGACCGACGTGTGCACTGTGCAGTGGTCTCTTTGTATTTTTACTTTTTGGCCAGTGTCTACGTTGGGGCTGTCTGCTTACCATTCAACTTCCCAAGTGTAGCTCCATCCATTCCCATCTTCTCTTCTTCTTTCTTTTTTCTAGTATTAAAACTCAGCCGCTTATTATAAACCAAACCTTTCCAGGAAAATGTTGCTGATTTTTTTCGCTCCCCATCCTTCGACAAAATTAAAACGAAAGAAAAATTAGGTTCATAAATGATCAAAACCCGCATATCTTTACTTGTCAATAATTGCATGTTTTTGGAAAATTTTAAAACCGGTTTGGGATGACTGCAATATTTGAAAAGTAGAAGTAAAAGAATCCAAAAAGATCTAAGCTTTTGAAAGAAAATGGGGAAACTTCAATCGAAATGAGAGACCACAAAACAATGTTAGTGGTAACTATTCAAGAAAGTAAACTGGTTTAAAATGTTAATAAAGAATGGCAAAAGTTTAATTTAGGTAGAAGTTTTGACCTAACAATTCTAACTGAAGTTAGGTTGACATTCTAATCTATCAATTTGCTTAATTATAATGTTACTTCTATTTTAAATATGATCTCGTTGACCCGCGCAAGGCACGGGTTTAGGACTAGTAACTAATCAGTGTTTGTCCATTAACAGTGGAGGACAAGCTGAGTGGATGGATTAGGACTAGTATACTAGCAATGGAAAAAGGACGAAATGACTATTTGCGATGGCAAAGGACGAAAATGATAGATAATACATCAATGTCTGTCCATTAGCGGTGGAGGAAAGGATGGAGACATGGACATTGATGGTGGTGATTGGTCCAGTAAAAGAATAATAATAATGTAGAAAATCATCAATTTCTATGCCTAAGGAATTGACTCGTGTTTCATTAAGGTTAAACTAAGGTTAGGTTTAGCAGCTCCACCCATCTCCTCTTTCTTCCTCGTGGTTTGAGTCTTTGTTTGAAAATGATCCATTCCATGTCCATGGACAGGTGTTTACGTATTAAAATGTTGACTTGATTGTCATATCTTTCAATTGATCACTTAAGAATAATAATTTTTTTTTAAAACGTTCATTCCAAGTGCTGAAAATTTGAGCATGACATGACACTTGAGATAAAACACTTTTAAAAAGTTATGGCAATTAATCAATCACTTAAGTATATCGTGTTACACTTTTTGTTTTGTCGAATCGTGTTACACATGTTGCCCTATTGATTCGTGCTTGATGTGCACAGTCTGCAAACTACTTCAACTTTATGGGTCCATGCCGACACAGTCTCTATTTGATGTACCATTATGTTCCCATCAGTCTCCGCGAAAGAAGATGAGTTTGTCCGACGCCCATCTGAGTCCGAATCATTGAGTCCACTATGCATTATTGGTACCAAACTCGCTCTTTCTTTCTAAGAAGAAAAATACGAAATTATCGATTGATGTTACCATTTAAGCTATTCAACCTTCTTTAACACGATCTCCTATTGAATTTTAATTGCCAAGAATTCGAGTTTAACCACACCTACCTTCATTGATTTGACCATTACAACTGCCCCAAATGTGCTTTTATTCTAAATTAGTATGTCTTAAACATCTGGTTTTTTGGCTTTTAGTTTGGTTAATCATTATTCGATTTAGTTGATTGACTTTTGTTGATATTACACTGATGAAAAAAGTACACATTATTAAAAATAACATATTTTCTTATTTTATTATTTTTTTGGGGTCAGTTTCGATTTGGAGCAATCTTCTACCAAGCAGCAACCTAAGAAATTAACTGGCGTTTAGTTAAGACCTTAACAATGGTTAGATTACAGGCCTTTCTTCTCTCGCTTAAATAGATTTGTCTTCGTCGCTCCCCTTCGTCTCCCATCGTTCTTGCTCTGTTTCGCTCTTCTCCTCATTTGCACTCAATTCTCTGTTTCGGTCTTGCTCCCCTTCCTTCATCCTCATCTGCTCTCAAATCTCTTGGCCTTCTCCCGTCGCTCTTGCTCTGTGGTCGCTCTTCTCCTCATTTGCACTCAATTCTCTGTTTCGTTCTTGCTCCCCTTCCTTCATCCTCATTTCAACTCAAATCTCTTGGCCTTCTCCCGTCGCTCTTGCTCTGTTTCGCTCTTCTCCTCCGCGCAACCGTTCTTCTTCCTCCTCTTCTTCTTCTTCATTATCTGCTGCTCCTTTTCATCACTCTCTCTATTTTCGCGCTCTTTGTTTATCGGACAAAAAATCAAAGAAAAATGTCGATCGATGCTGTCATTGCTATTGTATGGGATGTCTTGAAGATGGGGTTTGCTCCCATCAAGCGTGGATTCGGGTACGTCATGTCCTCCAAGAGCTTAGCTGCCGATCTTCAGAAGGAAGTCGGGAATCTGGAGAACGAGGCTCAGAGGGTTCGCAGTGCCGACGAAGTGGCCAGAAACAATCTTCACAATATCCACGCATGGGTCCCAGAGTTTCTGGCAAGTGCTGAGAAGGCTTTGAAGGAGGCAAAAGACCTGTTGGGCGAATTCGACGTGGCGAGCAAGACTTGCTGCCGCGGGGCTATTCCCGACCCCAATTGTCGCTATCAGTTCAGCAGGAAGGCCAAGAGCAAGACCGATTACATTCAGAAACTCATTCCAGAAAGCAAACACAAGGAGATCTCCTTCATCGGTCCTGTGGTATACGCTGCCGATCTTCGGAAGGAAGTCGGGAATCTGGAGAACGAGGATGAGAGGGTCGGCATTCTTGAAACAGAGGCCAGAAATAATGTTCGCAGCTTCCACAATGTCTTCACGACGTGGAAGGCAAGTGCTGAGGAGGCCTTGAAGGAGGCGCGAGACCTGTTGGAGGCCTTCGATAAGGCGACCAAGAGTTGCTGCTACGGGACCCTTCCCGACCCCTGTTGTCGCTATCAGTTCAGCACCAAGGCCGAGGCCCAGATCAAGGTCGTTCGGGGACTCGCTCAACAATGCATTGATCGATTCAAGGAACTCAACGACATCTCCTACATCGACCCTGCTCCGACGTCGATTAAGCCTAGGGAGGATGGCCTCTTCGAATCCAGAGCTTTGATGATACAGAAAGTCATGGACGCTCTTGCCAATACCAGCAACGGTGTGGTTGGGATTTACGGGATGGGCGGGGTCGGCAAGTCCACCCTTTTGGTGGAGGTCGAAAAGAGAATAAGAGAAGAGAGGTCGTTCGATCTGGTCGCTAAGGCCGACGTGTCGGAAAATCCAGACATCAAGAGGATTCAAGGAGAGATTGAAGACGATTTCAGCCTTAGCGACATAAAGGACAAAGAGTCCGTAAGCGGACGAGCGAAGCTTCTGCGGGAGAGGTTGGAAAAGGAGAGGGAGAAAAGGAAGGTGCTCATAATACTGGACAACCTGTGGGTGCCGCTCGACTTGAAATCAGTCGGCATTCCTTGCGGACTTGACAACAAAGCCATAGGATGCAAGTTGTTGTTGACGTCCAGATATGAAAATGTTTTGCTAAGGGAAATGCGCTGTGACAGTGCCTTCCCCCTTGGTGTGCTGAAGGAAGAAGAGGCAGAAAGATTGTTTGAGACGATGGTGGGAGGCAAAGTTCCTGTTGAGTTGGAACCCTTGGTGGAGGAAGCACTCCACATATGTGCAGGTTTGCCTTTCCTAATTGTCGCAATAGCCAAACTTTTTATAAACACTAGTTACGTTGCATGTAAGTATGCTTTGACACAAATCTGGAACGAAGAAACCGGTGACAAGATAAAGCAGACATTGCGAGTCAGTTATGATCGTATAAAACGCGATGAGGCGAAGTCATTGTTAAAACTCATTGCTGTTTATGGTGTCTCTAAGCCCTCTCTTGAAAATTTGGTGAGGTACGGCTTTGGTTTGCGGCTATTTGGAGAAGAAAGTAGCATGGAAGATGCTAGAATTATGTTGAGCTCACTGATCGAAGCTCTTCAAGACTCCTCCCTGTTGTTACGCAGTGAAGAAGACGCTAATGGTTTCAAGATACATGACTTGGTTCGTGAGTTTGTTGCCTCGATCATTTCGAGAGATCACCCTCTTCTTGTGTTGAAAGACGAGTCAGTCGCAAAGTTGACGACGGACAAGCTCAAAAGTTGCGGGGCGATATGCTTTCCCTACGTTGACTTGAAAAAGCTTCCCGAAGAATTAGTTTGTCCGGAATTGCGCATCTTTTTGCTGTTCTCAAACAATAAATATCTACCGATATCTCTAGAGATATCGGATTCATATTTCAACTTTACGAGAGAACTCGTGGTCTTAAATCTTACCGGGATACGGCTCAGTCGTTCGCCTTCGCCCTTTCAATTCTTGAAGAAGTTACACTCTCTATGTCTTGATTATTGTTCGTTAGAGGATGTGGCCATTCTTGGCGAGCTAAAAGGCCTCCAAATTCTCAGCCTTCAAAACTCCGACATTCAGCGATTGCCGAAAGAAATTGGGCAACTGGTAGAGATCAGATTGTTAGATTTGAGCCATTGTTTACAGCTTACTATAATTGAACCGGATGTACTTGGAAGGTTGACCAAATTGGAGGAGCTGTACATGGAGTATAGCTTTGATCAATGGAGTGCCGTGGAGCAAACTCCAGCAACTAACGCCAGTCTTATGGAGTTGAATAACTTGAAGAAATTGCGCACTCTGTATGTATCCATTCCTGATCCGAGGGTGCTCCCAAAGGACCTAGACGTTGAGAAATTAACCAAGTACAGAATCCAAATAGGTTATGTGCCACGTTGGCGCTGGAGCAAGTATGAAGGATCGAGGACATTGAAGCTCAAGTTGGATCCAACAAGTGATGTTCTTCGAAAAGAATGCATACAAAGTATCTTAGACAAAACTGACGATTTGTTTTTGGAAGGGTTGAACAGAACTGAGCAATGTTTTTGGGAGTTATCGCAAGAAGGTTTTCCAAAATTAAAGCATTTACAGGTCGAGGATAATCCCTCCGTCCGTTACATCCTCCGATGGCCTTCCGTTATTGCTTTTAAGGCGTTGGAGACGTTACTTCTCAAGAATATGATCAACTTGGAGAAGATAACCAACAACAATATCTCCACCGAGTCCTTCAGTACATTGAAAGTAGTACGAGTTGGAAGTTGCGACAAGATGGAAGTTCTGTTTCCTCGTTCAGTGGTGAGAGAACTTCCACAGCTAGAAGAGCTCGAAGTTGTTGGTTGCAAGTTAATGCGGGGGATTGTAGAAGCTGATGATGATCGTGGCAAATTTGAGTTGTCTAAGTTGCGTGTATTGAAATTACGGTTCTTGCGAAATATCGAGAATTTTTTCACCGCCGGGTCGGCTCCTTCGAGTAGTACATCAGATGACCAAGTTGGCACTCAAATTGCATTCTTCAATGGACAACAGGTAACTTTCTATAAAATTATTTATCAATTTGTTATTCTTTGCTTATTTTCTTCCTAATTACCCCTTATCCACTCATGGCTTCTTTTGTAATTTGACAAAGCAATCTTCCGTTTCTCTTAATTGAGTGAAAATCCAACTAATTGTATGAAATCCATCTAAATTTAGTTTGTGATAGGTTCCGAGTTATTTTAAACCTACATACTGCAAGTATATCTATATTAATAGGGTTTCATAAAGCAAAATTGAAGGGGATTTTTTTGGAATCAAAGTGATTTTCAAGTTATTTCTAATCTTTCGAAATGGATTCCATTAAATTTAGTTATGAAACTTTGTTATTATCCCCAAAATATATAATATAGGTGAGCCTCTTAAAAATCCATTTGAACAATGGGAAGCAGGACCAGGTTTTGAAATAAAAGCAACTATGATGATCTAATTGATGCATGTCTTTTGCATATCGTGCTTAAATAACCACTTTGTCATTGCATAAGCCCCATAATTATATGAGTGCAGAATTTTGTGCATGTTCATGCACGCATATAGTTAAATTGGTTATCGATAGTGGTTAAGTTATATTGAAGAGAAGTTAGTAAGCTAAGGATAAACAATTGCGCAGTTAAGGAAAGCAAACAGCTATTTTGTCCAGCAAATGTTGCCACGGTATTTCGTTGACGAGACGATATGACCTTTTTTTTTTGTTGTTGTCTAAAACGTCGACTTTTCGTTAATTAAACGAACCCACTAGTAGTGGGGTATCATATCATGACATGGCAGATCTGTCAGAGCACGTGGAGGTTTTTTTTTTTTTGGGGTCCAGAGAGCATGTGGAGGTTGAGCCACACTATTTGTGGTCCCATGACAATGGACGCCATTATCTATCATTGCAGTTGATTGTGTGGCCCATGACTCTTGCAATATAAGTTGAGGGTCCCACAAGGGAGTGTGTCTGAGTACGACTATTCTCCTTCCCAGTTGTGGCTCGCTTTCGAAGATAAACTTTAAAAAATTTATTGTTGTTCTATGAAATACTCTGAGGAATTAGAAACGGTGTTAGTATAGAGAATTTTTTACTCCTTTTTTTTTTCCTTTTGTGCAACTTAATAATTTCCCTCTCCCCTAGCACTTAATAAGTTCATGAATTGGAGATTTAACTAAATCACTAATTCCATGAACGAATTCCGCAGGTTGCCTTTCCAAGATTGGAGACATTAGAAATCGATAGCTTGCACAACCTCAGGTTTATGTTTTCCCAATCCATGGTAAAATCTCTTACACAACTGGGAAAACTAAGCATATGCTATTGCGAGAAGATGGAGGCGATCATTATGGAGGAAGAAGGGTTGGGAATGGAAACATCGGAAACTCTGGCTTTCCCGATGTTATCTGATTTAAGCTTAGCAGAGTTGGAAATTATGACGTGCTTCTCTCGCGAAAAATGTAAGATTTATCTTTTGTTTTCATCATCGAAGATCTTCGCGTAGATGGATTCATCCTTGGAACACAAATGTTGACATTCTTTTCATCCAATGAAAAATTGATGACAGGTTCACGAGAAGGTCGGAGGCAGGACCATGTCCAATTACACTCCAGTGCGCTCTTCAATCGAGAGGTACCTGATTAACGTTACATCTATTAGATATACCAAAGCCAATGCATAGCCAAAATTAAAACTAAGCATATAAAAGCCTCATTAGATAAAAATAGGCAAATAAAGGCATTTCCTAATTATTATTATTATTATTTTTATAGAATTTTCTGGAATTTATCTGATTTTTTGAGATTTTTTTTATTAATTTAATAATAAAAAGGTTCCAGGTCGGTGGGCTCTAAAAACCCGGCCCGGACCGAGCTGGACCCAGGCTTGGACTGGGCTCAGCATATGAGCCCAGTCCGTGGGTTGCCCAAAGAGACAAGGCCTGAGTTAGGCCTAAGTCCTCTTTCCTAAAACCCAGGCCCACCCGCCTAAGAAAATAACCAAGCCCAGCTCCTCCTATAATCTCCCGAGCACTCTCTGTTTGCTCTCTCCTTGTTCTGAACCGAGCCCCCAGAAGAGAGCCCTACTGCTCTCTCCTCTCCTTTCTCTCTCGGAACTGAGTTCTCCCCACCAATTCAGACCCCCCTTCAACAGACCAACTTCTGCCCTTTTATTGTTCGCCCAAACCCCTAGTGCAAGCTTCCTTTTGTGGATATGAGTGCGCGTGACTCTGTGGAGGAATGGTGTCCATGGGAGTGATGAGAGGCCATGAAGAAAGTGATGTGGGTGATGGTGAGTGGAGTGAAGTGTGTGGGCGTGAAGGAGTGAGAGGGAGTGAGAGAGACAGACGTGCAGTGAGCGGCGTGCAGAGAGAGAGAGAGACGTCGGGGAAAGGGCGGCCGAGGGAAGGATTGGGCCGGCCTTGAGGAAAGAAAAGGAAAATGGGCCAACTGGGTATAAGTGGGCCTACGTGAAGAAACGAAAAGGAAGGGGATGAGAGTGGGCCAAAGAAATAAAAGGCACAATTGGGCTTGAAAAGAAAAGAAGTGGGAGGCCAACTTATGGGAGAAAAGGCCCAATTGGGCAATTTGTGTTTGATATCCTGTTAAATTGGTTATTGATAGTGATTTACTAACATTAAAGAGAAGTTATTAAACTAAGGACAAACAATAGCGCAATTAAGGAAAGCAAACAAACAGCTATGTCGTTGACCAGATAAGATGACCCTTTTATAATGGCGCGATTGAGATACAATAGATCTTAACATTCACAATATGAATAATTAATCATTTTGTATAATAAGCCTTTGTCATCTCGAAATCCGACTTAGAAAAGAATCTCAAGCACTATGTAATTAAAAACTTTTGAATACAAAATTGATAAATTAGATCATCACAACAACAGTTAATGGAAGAAATTGAAATTGATGGCGATTATTTATAATACATTAGATTCTAGACTAGTAGATGGGAACGTATGATAACATTTAATAGGAGATCCTTTGGTATACTTTATTATTTGTTTTTAACAGTGCAAATGATGTTACGCCGTTGTCGATAAATCATATGGCCCCATCTGCTCTTTAACGGGACCAGTCCCATATTCGAAATCGGCCATTGGATTTAATAAAAAAAAATTCCACTTGTTAAATTGGACATTGATAGTAATTTACTAACGTTAAACAGAGTTAGTAAACTAAGGATAAACAATTGCCCGTTTAAGGAAAGCTTACGGCTATATTTTATACGGGAAAAAATTGCAGCCTGGTAGATTGTTTTAGTTGAGTAGACAAGATTGCCCTTTTATAATTGCATGATTATCACTAAATCATGAAAGAGTCAATCATGAAAGAGTCGTGAAATTTAAGTTGTGGGTCCCACAAGGTAGTGCGTGTGAGTATGATTTCTTTTCTTACCATGCTTTGAGCTTCCATAGAGAGAGCTCGCTTTCAAAGATAATGGAAGTGGATCAGGGAAATTTTGCGGCTTTGCTTTTTAGTTTTCTCGTTTTTTTGTTCTTTTTTTTCTGTCTTAATCTTGTTGTATGGACGGGAGTGATGGGTGATCGCTAGGTAGATGGTAGATTTTTTTACTCTTTTTTTTTTTCCTTTTGTGCTACTTAACAATTCCCATCTCCCTTGCACTCATGTATATTTACATTTTGGAAGTTCATGAATCCATGATTTAACTAACTCACCAATTCCATGAACGAATTCTGCAGGTTGCCTTTCCAAGATTGGAGACATTAGAAATCAAGTTCTTGGGAAACCTCGAGTTTATGTTTTCCCAATCCATGGTAAAATCTCTTACACAACTGAGAAAACTAAGCATATGATATTGCGAGAAGATGGAGGCGATCATTATGGAGGAAGAAGGGTTGGGAATGGAAACATCGGAAACTCTGGCTTTCCCGATGTTATCTGATTTACACTTAGTAGAGTTGGAAAGTATGACGTGCTTCTCTCGCGAAAAATGTAAGATTTATCTTTTGTTTTCATCATCGAATATCTTCGTGTTGATGTATTCATCTTTGGAATACAAATGATGACATTCTTTTCATCCAATGAAAAATCGATGACAGGTTCACGAGAAAGTCAGAGTCAGGACGGCGTCCAATCACACTCCAGTGCACTCTTCAATCGAGAGGTACGTGATTAATGGTTACATCTATTAAATATACGAAAGCTAAAGCATAGCCAAAATTAAAACTAACTAAATTTTCTTACAATCTTTACTTTGATTAAATATCTTACAAGAAAATGAGTAGCCACACTATTTGTGGTCCTATGACAATGGACGCCATTATCTATCATTGCAGTTGATTGTGTGGCCCATGACTCTTGCAATATAAGTTGAGGGTCCCATAAGGTAGCGTGTCTGAGTACGACTGTTCTCCTTCCCAATTGTGCCTCGCTTTCAAAGATAAACTTTAAAAAACTTATTGTTGTTCTATGAAATACTCTGGGGAATTAGAAACGGTGTTAGTATAGAGAATTTTTTACTCCTTTTTTTCCCCTTTTGTGCAACTTAATAATTCCCCTCTCCCCTAGCACTTAATAAGTTCATGAATCCGAGATTTAACTAAATCACTAATTCCATGAACGAATTCCGCAGGTTGCCTTTCCAAGATTGGAGACATTAGAAATCGATAGCTTGGACAACCTCAGGTTTATGTTTTCCCAATCCATGGTAAAATCTCTTACACAACTGGGAAAACTAAGTGTAAGCAAATGCAAGAAGATGGAGGCGATCATTATGGAGGAAGAAGGATTGGGAGAGGAAATATCAGGAACTCCGGCATTCCCGATGTTAACTTATTTATGGTTATCAGAGTTGGAAAGTCTGACGTGCTTATCTAGCAAAAAATGTAAGATTTATCTTTTGTTTTCATCATCGGAGATCTTCGCGTAGATGGATTCATCCTTGGAATACAAATGTTGACATTCTTTTCATCCAATGAAAAATCGATGACAGGTTCACGAGAAGGTCGGAGTCAAGACCGCGTCCAATTACACTCCAGTGTGCTCTTCAATCGAGAGGTACGTGATTAACGTTGCATCTATTAGACATACCAAAGCCAAAGCATAGCCAAAATTATAACTAAGCATATAAAAGCCTAATTAGATAAAAATAGGCAAAGAAAGGCATTTCCTAATTATTTTCTATTTTTTTATAGAATTTTCTGGAATTTATCTGATTTTTTGAGATTTTTTATTAATTTAATAATAAAAAGGTTCCGGGTCAGTCGGGTCTAAAAACCCGGCTTGGGCTCAGCATATGAGCCCAGTGCGTGGGTTGCCCAAAGAGACAAGGCCTGAGTTAGGCCTATGTCCTCTTTCCTAAAACCCAGGCCCACCCGCTTAAGAAAATAACCAAGCGCAGCTCCTCCTATAATCTCCCGAGCACTCTCTGTTTGCTCTCTCCTTGTTCTGAACCGAGCCCCCAGAAGAGAGCCCTACTGCTCTCTCCACTCCTTTTCTCTCTCGGAACCGAGTTCTCCCCACCAATTCAGACCCCCCTTCAACAGACCAACTTCTGCCCTTTTATTGTTCGCCCCACCCCCTGGTGCAAGCTTCCTTTAAGGAAAGCTCACTGCCATATACTTTTGTGAATGCAAAAATTATCATATATATTTTCATGACAACAACAATTAATGGCAGAAATTGAGGGCGATAATCTATAGTAAATTAAATTCCAGACTAGTAGGGGGAAACGTAGTTAACTGTTTAACTAGCTTTAATGATGACATTCAATAGGAGATCCTTTGGGTATAATCTTTACACCAAGTTTAAAGAAGATGACAAATCACTCAAGTTAAAAAAAAAAGGGGAGCATTTACTGGTTTTTATCATTGAAAATGATGTTACGCGGTTCTTGATAAATTTTATGGCCCACCATTCCAGTATCCAGAATCGGCCATTAGATTTAATCAAAAGAATTTCCACTTGTTAAATTGGTCATTAATAGTAATCTACTAAAATTAAACAGAATTAGTAAACTAAGGATAAACAATTTCCCAATTAAGAAAAGCTCACAGCTGCAGCGGAATAGACCGTTTTACTTGACTAGGCAAGATTTCCCTTTTATAATTGCATGATTATCACTGAAGTTGATGGTGGGGCTTTGCTTTTATTTTATTTTTTTTCTTTCTTTTGTCGTCGTAATCTTGTCGGGGATGACGATCCACCAATGAACAAAACACAAAAAAGTAAAATGTGTTGTATGGATGGAAGTGATGGGTGATGGCGTGGCAGATGAGAGATTGCGAGCAACTCTGCAGATGAAGGATTTTCTTAGAGTTATAGTAATGAACTTCTGGAAATGACTAGTTACTCTTTACAAGAAGGAAAAGAAAACAGAAAAGTAGAAAATAAAGCTTTCCATTGTAATAAGGGACAATTAGGTCTTTTCACCTAAAAATGTTATGGTTCCCGTGGAAGTGGAAGAACATTTCAATGGAAAATGAAAAACAATAATTTAAAGGCGGGTCCACTCTGACTAAACTAAAAGCAATATAATAGTCCATTCACCTAAAATATTGTTTGTGCAGCCAAATAGGCTGTGAAAATGGGCCCTCCCACGGGATTAATGAGTTGACTTCCTTAGATAATTTTAATCTTCTATAATGAGATATTCAGTAAAATCTTTAACTATTTGACTCGAGTATATGTATAATCTGGCGTTGGTATCTAACTATTGGATCCTCCAAAAGATCAATGAATTTTTTAAAGGAAACTTCAATCGAATTAAAGTATAGTTAGTTCTTTCAAGTGTGGAATGATGTGAGTAAGATTTGTTGGTTTGGCCCTGACAATTCTTTTTTCAATTGCTTTCTCTTAGCCTCACTTTTTAATTGCTTCGGTATTAGATAAAATCACCGCTCCCACTGTATTGCACCTTTTGATGGATGATGAATTGCCTTTTTAATCTCAGTCTCCACCATTTTCTTTCTAATTGCTAATATTCTCCAGAAAGCTATCCTCAACTTCATTTTTCTTTTACCACATCAATTCAATGACTTCTAAGTTCTAACGTTAATTACCCTTTTGACGTGGTTCTTGTTTCTTTAAATAAATTCTTTTTCGTCTCTAAATGATTTATCTATTGCTACATATAAAAGCTAATTAATTATTTTAGGGAAGTAACTAAATTGAAGAGAGGGAGAGATTTTATTTAATTTTGGGATCTATGGGAGACTCTGTGATTATCTTATTGTTTATATGAGCATATCCAAGTTACTATTCTATCCATTGTCCATAGATGGTTGAACAAAAATTGGCCAGTCAGTTAGGGAAAGCGCATGGCTTTTATAATGGCACGATAGTCATTGAAATTGATGGTGGGGCCCAAGACGCATAAGTTGTGGGTCCCAAGAGGTAGTGTGTCTGATTTCAACTGTTCTTCTTCCCAATTGGGGCTTGCTTTTTCATATAGAATAAGTGTTGAGAGTTTTCAACAAGTACGAGTTGCAAATTTCTTACTTTTAATTTCTCTAGAAATTGTTTCCATAAAGATGGTTGAACATATCTAATGGTACCTCTGCACATATATATATATATATATATACACATTGAAAGCAATTGAATAAACAATTGAGAGGAAAGCGAGCAGTAAGGTGCAAGAGTTCGAAGGAAGCTTACTCTCTCTTAATTTACTTCATTTGCACTTACAAGATCTCACCTTTTTTCCCTGATCGAAGGAAGCTTTACTCTCTCTTAATTGCACCAGCAAAAGGAAATCAGTCATTTTAGTTTTTACATGAACTGCAAGACCATTCTTATGAAACTATTGTTAAAGAAATAAAATACATTTCGCAAATCAGCCATTTCAATTGAGTCATCTGACTCGTCCAGCACTGATAAAAGATCAATGAATTTTAAAGGGAAAATTCAATCGATTTAAGTATATTTAGTTATTTCAAGTGTGGAATGATGCAAGTAAGATTTGTTCTTTTGACCCAAGTAATTTTTTAATTGTTTTCTCTTAGACTAATGTGATTATATGATTGTTATATGAGCATATCAAGATTACTACTTTGTCCACTGTCATCAGAACTTGGTCAGAATAGAATTCCTACTTTTTGATTTGTCTCCATTAATTCAAATAGCCTTCCCTTCTCGTCCTAGAGTCATCCACATCAGTATGGAGATGTTTTGCTAACTTTTTTTTTTTTATTCTTTTTTTTTCCTTTTGTGCAACTTAATACAGAACACCAATTTCGTGAATCCGTAATTTACATCTTGACACTTATCTGTATTTACATCTTGGAAGTTCATGAATTCGCAATTTAAATGAATCACCAATTTCGTGAGTGAATACCTGCAGGTTGCTTTTCCTAGCTTGGAGGCCTTATATATCACTCGCATGGATAACATCGAGATGATATGGGACAATCAAGTTGCTGCGGATTCTTTCCCCAAGCTAAAATTTCGTTTTGTGGATGAATGCAATAAGCTTGTGGCCGTTGTTCCTCCTTTCGTTCAAGAGCCTGGCAAGTTTAGAGGCAAAAGCATGTCGTTCACTTGAAGTTGTTTTCGAACTTCAGCCACTAATTCCTCTAGATGGGCATCCTGTTGCTCTTCCGTTAAGAGAGCTGATGGTATCAGGATTACCAAAGCTAAAGTGTGTATGGGATAAGGAACTCCACCGTCAAGTTAAATTCCAGCGTCTACGTTCTGTTAGCGTTTCCGAATGCAATAGCCTTACCTCTCTATTTCCAGTCTCAGTAACCAGAGATCTAATCCAACTTGAGAAGTTGGTGATCCGTGAATGTGGCATTGCAGAACTCATCGAGAAGGAAGAAGGACTACTAGTTCCCAAGTTCGTATTCCCAAATTTAACCTCCCTCGAGCTTATGCATCTAACAGAGTTGAAGAGCCTCTACAGTGAAACACATACTTCCCATTGGCCGGCATTGAAGACCTTGAAGGTGGACGGCTGTTACAAAGTGGAGATACTTGTTTCCCAAACTGAGAGTGAGATACCACGTCATAAACAATCTCTCTTCTTGATAGAAAAGGTACGACCCAAGATTATTTGTTTAGCTTCCATGGTGAATATTTGAAGTGATGGTTAACGTCAAAGCCAAGCATCTCATAAAAGTAGCTCTGAAAATGAGGATGCAAACTGGACGACTCTCTTTGAATCCATAGAAATATTACAACATTGAAACATCATATGTTCTCCAAGTGTTGACCAAACATTCTTGTCCATGTCTGACGTACCAAATGCATACTCAATGAACCCTTCAAAAAAAAAAAAAAAAAAGGCTAATTCTGATGGTTTAGCTCTCTCTTAAGTACCGCAAAGATTGAAAACACGTGGCATGTGGTGTGATCTTACCATGGCACAAAGTGTGTTGTCTAATTTGAACCCTATACAGATTATTGATATTATGCTAAAAACGGAAAGATGGGACATTATCATTGACATTAACAACTGAAATTCGTGCAATTGTGACTGTAATTGATGCAAATGTTATTTTCACAAGGATTATATCTATAGAAAAATGAATGTAGGGAGTCACTTAAGTTTAAATATGGATACAAGTCAAATATAAAATATTAGCGATAATGTTTGTTTCATGAGGGCACATATCTTTCCGTTGAGTCACAAGAGACTCGATATTCTAAAATGCTGTTATTGTGCACGATATGCAGGATTAAAGTCATAATAACTGAGTACTTTTTTAACTAAGCTGACTTTAGGTTCTGATTTGACTATTTTTTCAGGGTGCATTCCCTAATCTCCAAGAGTTGAAATTGGATTTATCTGAACAGGTGGAGATATGGCATGGAAATTTTCATGATGAAGAATCCTTATGCAAGCTTAGAGTTCTTGAGCTTCGTCATCTCTCGAAGGAATATGCAATATCCACTTGCCGTTTTGTGGAGAGTTTAACCAACTTGGAAGAGCTAGTCATATGTGAATCTTATCTAGATGAGCCAAGTAGCAATGTGGAAGCCATAGACGGCCCATGTCAGGAGCTAAAAGTAATATTACCCTTTTCAAGATGTATTCAACATCTGAAAACTCTAGATGTGTCAGATTGTGATGGATTATCAAGTATGTTCACACCAACAATAGCTGAAAATTTGGTGGCACTCACAAAATTGAGGATAAGTAATTGTAGGATATTGACAGAAGTCATTAGTGATGAGGTATTTGAGGAGGAGCGTGTAGTGACTTTCAATCAATTGAAGTACATGGAGCTTGAAGGGTTGATAGAGTTGAGATGTTTCAGCTCGAGTGGATACACTTTGGTGTTCCCTCTCTTGGAAGATGTCATTGTGAATAAATGTCCCAACATGGAGTTTTTCTCCGAGGGGCTAATAGAGGCCCCAAAGCTGGAGAGAGTAAAAGTAGATTTGAAGGAACGGTATGGACCAACAGAGTACCAATATTTTTGGAAGGGAAACCTCAACATCACCATCCAAAATATGTATGAAGAAATGGTATGCATCATCAGTTACTAAATTATTTAGTGCAATTGGATTTTTTTTATTTATTTATCACCAACAAAGTAATTGCTTTTTGGCTAACTAGACTTTTACATTTAATGATGAATTTTCTGATAGGCTTCGGTTGCTACGGCTGAACTTATGCGGCTGTTTGAGTTCCCCAAGCTGATTGAAAAATGGCATAGTGACCTCAATCCCCTCAAGTCATCTTGGCAATTAAACACACTAGTGGTGGATAAATGTCCATCGTTTATTAACGCTATGCCATCCAAATTGATGCTTGTTTTAGAGAAACTGTCAAGCTTGCATGTGCGCGATTGCGAGTCGCTAGAAGAAATCTTCGATCTGGAAGGGCTGGAGGGTCTGGAAAGCACTCGGGTGCTACCTCACTTATGGGATTTGAACTTGATCAATCTACCAAAGTTGAGGCAGCTATGGAACAAAGATCTTCAAGGAACGATGCGCTTCAATTCTCTATCTTCTCTGACTCTTTATAAATGCAGCAACTTGAGACATGCTTTCACTCCATCGATGGCTTGGTGCCTTCCCAATATACGGCGGATGGAAATAAAGGAGTGTGATCAGATGGAAGGAGTGATCGAAGAGGAAGAAGTGCAGGGAAGCGCAGTGGAGAAGATTACATTCCCGAACCTCTGGGAGATTAAGCTGGAATGGTTGCCCAATTTGACTAGTTTCCTATCGGGAAAGAATTATGCGCTGGATTGTCCCAAAATAGAATATCTGAGGATTGCCCACTGCCCCAAGATGAGAAGTTTGACATGGCAGTCTTCAATGGATATTGACCATAGCACCCCTTCACTTTTCACTCCACGGGTGTTGACACCTAAATTTTGACTAACCTTTCTAGTCATTTTTCCATTAAAAAAAAAAAATAGAACTAATTTTAGTTCTTGCCAAAAATAATCATGTAATTTTTCATATTTATTCATGCATCGCATTTAGACTAACGGCGGAAGATTCGAGTTTTAAAATGATATGCGATTGGACTAGGCACGAATTTCGGCAAAGGATTTATCTTTCGAAGGTTCGGACTTAATCAGAAATATTTCCTCAGGAACTGAATTGCAAATACGTAAAACCTCAAGGACTAAAGTGCAAATATTCAAAACTTGAGGGACTACTTTGCAAATAACAAAAAGATGGAGTTAGTGGAGAAATTAGAATGGGAGATGGAGAAAGGAAGATGAAGAAGGGGAGATTGAGAAAGGAAGATGAAGAAGGGGAGATTGAGAAATGAAGATGGAGAATGGGAGATTGAGAAAGGAAGATGAAGAAGGGGAGATTGAGAAAGGAAGATGGAGAAGGGGAGATTGAGAGAGGAAGATGGAGAAAGAGGGATGGAGAAAAGAAGATGGAGTTAGTGGAAAAATTAGAAATGTAGATAGAATGAGGGAGTTATAAAAGGGGAGTTGAGGAGTTTTTTTGAGAGCTTTTGGAGAGAAAATTTTTTGGAGAAAAGAATCTTTGAGGAGAGTTTTTTGAGAGCTTTGGGAGAAGAATTTTTTTTGAGAAGAAGTTCTTGAGAACTTGAAGAGAGATATAAAAAAGAATCATCAAAGTGAGGTGAGAAAATACTTGTGTGCGAAAGAAGAAAGAGTTCGGTTGAGAGATTTCCCGACCGAGTCTCCCTTGCCAATCCATTCATCAACACAAAGCCGCAAATCCATCCCCGTCGTTCGAGCCGTGGTCCAAGGTCCCGATCCACAAGACAATTCAAGGTTTGAACTCGGTAGTCGAATCCGCCAAATTAGGTAACGATTCTAATCTTTTTTTAGAATATTCAAAAACTTTGTTACCTAATGGATTGGAATCCCGATTAAATCTTCTCGGACATATCATTCCACCATACTTAAAAATTGCATCTTCCAAAATTAGCATCATGTAGATAATTGCACGTCTAATCCATCTTGTAAATATTTCGATTAGATTGCATTTTTATTAAACTTTCACGGCATACATTGCATGTAGTTTAATTCTTACATTTTCATAAAAAAAGAAAACCCAAAAAAATTGCACCTTTGGACCTCAAGTGAGAATGTATCAAAATTGCCAAATTGAACTTTTTTCGTGAAGTTGGTACCGAAAGGGCATTAATTAAAAAATTAATGTAATCAAGTTCCCGGACCCTTAATCTCTGGTTCGTAGAAGTAATTTAGTTCTCCCGCTAATTTACTTAGGTTTCTAATCGGCCTACCAAGAAACGATTAGTGGCGACTCCAAGATGAATCTTTGCATGAAATTGAACCTAAGTTGCGATTTGGTAGAACTTGGGAGGGTTCGAGCTAAGTTAATTAATCTAATTGATTAATTTGGCAATCCATTAACCTAAAATTGGGAAAGCCGATTCTTAGGTCGCGACAGCTTGGCGACTCCGCTGGGGATGCTTTTTTTAAACGAGGACTTAGGCCAGACGATTTTCGCGATAATTGTCCCTTTGCTTGGTAAATTTTGATTGAATTCTCATCCTTAGGTGTTAAATGGTCTTGCAGAATGGGAGTTATAAGGGGAGGAGTGTTTGGCTAACCCATTTGTTTTGTAGATTGTGGTGTTTGGGAATTCCTTATTTAATTTGTGCACCTTTTGAAGCGGTGTTTGGATTTAACTATTATGCATGATTAATTACTTTAGCACTACACCACACACTACCCGCGGCCGAACCCAGGCCACTAGTTTTAAGATGGTATCGAGATTGGATCCTAACGTTCTCCGTGTGATCACGGTTGAAAGTTAGTCCGAATTCGATCCCGACCCTCTTTTCAAAAATGAGTTTCAAAAGTTAGAACTCGTGCTCGGTAGGATTACCGAAGCGGGGGTTATAATTTTTAACTCGAGAAACCGAAGTTGAAAGACTCGGCTAATCCTAGTTATGTCAAGGGATCACGACTAACTTTGATTATGTGCGCGAGATTGTCGCCTTGCCGCAAGTCTTTCACTTCAATTTGCGAGCCTTTAGGATAGTTAGAATAAGGATAACTTACGAATCATGTGCATGTCTATGTAATTGTTTACTTTCTTATCCTACGGTAAAGTATGACCCCCCAACTTCATCTTGTCTTATATCAATTTTTTTTTCGAGTCGGTCCATGACATTTGTTAGGTGAGTCAAGTGTCTTAAGCTAAATAGGGTCATGTTTAGTTTGCGTTCTGCATTCCTGTTGTTCAGATATACCTTACTGCTTTGTATGATTTGTTTGATTTCCTTCGGGGCATTTCTGGGTTTCAACCATTGAATGAAAAGTGTTTGGAGGATCTTGACCTGTCATTTGTAAAATTTTCAGATCAATCCATCATGTTTTCCATTTTCTACTGAATTGACAATGAAGGCAAAGCAATCTGAGTTTTCGGGAAATTTCAGACACTAGTTTTGTTTCACAATGTACCACTAATAAATGAACTTTTTTTGCAAGAAGTTAAAACATGAAAGTGGTAGAATGGGATCTGAACTAGTGATCTGCAAATTTTCGGGCATCAATTCTCATTTTTGGTGGCCGCTTTATCCTCAAAGAAAAAAAACCGGACAAGCCAGTTTTCTGAGAAACTTTTCGAAAAGAAGCATTAAACTGTATTGATCCGTCCGGGATTTCCCTAAGCTTAAAACATGAAAGTTGTTCATCCATGTCTTTTCCTTTTGTTTGTAAAATTTTGCAGTGTTTCAATCATTCTACGAATTAATACGAATTTTCTCGTGAAAGCCGACGGAATTGAGAAATTGCCTGTTTCGATCCTTTGGTCTTGTTTATTTCGGTTTTCGGGTCTAGGAGGGTGTCATGGACCGACTCACTTTTTTGTTCATTGTGCTCATTTCTATCTATACTTTTGTAAGTAATTTATCACGGAGTCCACGCACCCTTTTCTCGTGCAGGATCAAGCACAGGAATGATATGCCTATCAAAGCTGGAAATCAAACTTCCAACTCGGGGCATACCTAGAGACAATCTCGGATTATGCTACCCGACATAGCCTATTCTGACAGACAGAAAGCGAGACAAATCCAAGATGGCCTAACCTCAAGAGAGAGTATATCTTGCATGGCCTGATCATTTTTTGAAATAATAAACCTCTATTTTTCCTCCTTGTAGGGTCAAGTGGTGAAACGCGTCATTTGCCAAGCCCGGAATCAAATTCTAAACATCGGTCATATCTGGGGGGGATTGCAGATTTTTGCAAAGCTACAATCATCTGACATGATCCATTCTGACGAAAATAGGGCAAATCGATAGCGAACCCTCACTTGGATAAAGGGAGTTGTGTTTTCTCTGTCTCATGATATTTTTAAGATAATACTCATACTTTCCTTCTTGCAGGAGCACACGACCGACATGATGGTCAACACCAATGAACAACCAGAGCATCTCGGGTCTTTACTCGACTTATTATTCGTTCATGTGTCTCCTTGTACAGGGGAAAAGTCAGGGGTAATTCATTCCTCGACACGAGGACTAAGCTCCCCAACTTGTTTGATCCATTTACGCGTTCTGGGGCAACTCAATTTCTCTCATTCCCAAGAATTCTTTTTCATACTTGCACGGTCTGATCCTTAAGCTGAAGCATAAGATTTTCATGAAATATGATTGATGCTCGAAATGGCTCACACATTGCATGATTTATTCATGACTATTCTTCATGTTTAATTTACCAACTCTGAATAGGGAGCATGAATTGCATATGATGTATCGAATGTACGAAATGGGGCATGACAGGATGACGAAAGGCAAGCCATTTCCACATACGTCCTGCATTTTTAATCCCCAGTGAGTTGAGAGGTAGCTAGATTCTGCATTCTCAAGGTAAAGGGTTTTCTCTCGAAAGGTACGATAGCCGAAATGACGGAGGCATTCAGTTCTCTATCCAAACACTACAGGTTATCCATTGCAAACCCCTCGAGCGGCGGTTTCATTTCTTTACCCCTGTCAAGAACCACCCTACATCGGGGTCTAGACGAGGCAATTCCGGCAGAACCTGAGGTAAATGGTTAGAAATTCTCTTGCTCAGACTAACATCAATCTTTCGAGTTTTGCTTTGCATTATACTCAAACTTTAATTCAAGTGTCTTAAGATGATGAAGAGCATTCATTTCTCTATCCCATACACTCTACCCTTTGCATAGCCCACTTGAGCCTACAAATTCATTTCTTAAACCCTTGTTGGTGATCATTGCTCATTCCAACGTGAAGACGGTGCCATCCCCAAGGGGCAGAATTGAAGAGAATCGGGTGAACAGAGAATTCCCGAATGAACTCATCTCATGTGCTAGATTTTTCATGTAATGTCTGGCATAATTTTTGTAAATTGTCTTATTGTTGTAATTCCTTAAAGAAAAAAAAAAGGGAATTCAAATAACGGGATTGTCAAAAAAGAAGAAGACGCAAGTGTAGCCTAAAAGAAAAGGGCCCACTCCTGAAAAAAATAATCAAGACGTAAAAAAAAAAAGACAAAAATTCAAGACGTCGAGACAAAAAGAAAAAACGGGAGCCGGGAGTAAGAAAAGCGAAAGCTGATCTCACAGAAAATCTCGGGCATTAAAAAGCAAAGTGCCTATCAAAAGCAAGGCCAATGTCCATTCAAACCCTTGTTCCCTTGTAAAGTACTTCCAAATTTTCAATGTACATGTTTGCATTTTTGTAAATCCCCAATGGGTCGACTCGTAAAGAAAAATCCTAGAGGATCCAAATTGTAAAATGTAATCCTCGACTGAATTTATGCCATCTTCAAGAAATGATGGAATCAGCGGAATCAAATCTGGAAGGCCAAGATTGGTGATAAGGCAACAATGATCATCAACATCAAGCCCTTCTCATATACTTTCTGAGCTAAAACAAGCCTTTTCGTTTCTCAGTCCCAAATCCCAACATACGTTACAACCCTTGGAAGTCTCTTTTGATTAGGGCATTTGAGTTAACGTAGAGTTGAATGATTTTAAGCATCGCTCGAAGAAATTCGAGCAAGATTATTTCTCTCTCATTTTTGCAGGGTTCTGGACTTGTAAACTCGGAGCAGATGATGAAGATTCTTTTTCAAAAAGCCTTGACTCCACGGAGAGTCCCCTTTTGTGAACCTTTGACCTAGCCCTCATTACGGTCATAATCAAGACCTCCAAATCGGCTCGGTCGTACCAATTGCGAGAATACCCAGACCCTTATCAAGCATAACGGTGACAGTTCTGAGTGATTCTCATACCCGCATTAATGGTCGGGTTTCAAAAGCCTTTTAATGAGAGTGAGTGAAAGCCCTTTCTGACTGAAGGTTCCTCATTCAATGTTGATTGGTTTTATCAAAAGGATCAAACAGATTTCCTTATTGATGAAATTCCCTAGTGAAGCCTTGTAATGCAAGCAAGCAAACGAGTTTTTACTAGCATATGATGTTGCATTTACTTTGATTTTATGCACACGATCATTTCAATCTCTTCTTCGAGTGAAAAGACAGGTATGACCCAGTCAGCTTGTCCTTCCGTTAGCCGTTTGCTCAAAGAATCCAGGTAAGTTTTCTAAATCTTTTTCAAATTGACAGCTCTGCTAACTTTAGTTGTCATTTTGATCCTTTCGGTTCACGATCGACCTGCTCTCGTGTTCTTGATCTTTATCTTTATCCAGTTCAGGATCGACCTACTCTTGTGATCTGGATATTGACCCAACTCATGATTGATCTCATGATGAATTTATCGACCCATGACCGACCTGCTCTCGTGGTCTCGATATATGTTATCAAAGTCATGATCGACCTGCTCTTGTGACTTCGACATCTTCCGGTTCATGATCGACCCGCTCTTGTGATCTGGATATCTACCCAACTCATGATTGATATCATGAGAAATTTATCGACCCATGACCGACCTGCTCTCGTGGTCTCGATATATGTTATCAAAGTCATGATCGACCTGCTCTTGTGACTTCGACATTTAATCCAGTTCAGGATCGACCTGTTCTTGTGATCTGGATATTTACCCAACTCATGATTGATATCATGAGGAATTTATCGACCCATGACCGACTTGCTCTTGTGGTCTCGATATATGTTATCAAAGTCATAATCGACCTGCTCTTGTGACTTCGACATTTTACCCAATTCACGATCGACTTGCTCTCGTGTTCTTCATCTTTACCCGGTTCACGATCGACCTGCTCTCGTGATACCTTTACCCAAGTCACAATCGACATGCTCTTGTGGTCTTGGTCTTATCTTTATCCAACTCATGATCGAACTGCTCTCATGAGGTATTTACCCGGTTCACGATCGACCTACTCTCGTTATACCTTTACCCAAATCACAATCGACATGCTCTTGTGATCTTGGCACTACATTTCCAGCTCATGGCGACCCGCTAAAACGATGGTGGTCCCAAGAGAAATTTTACCGACTCACGAAGACCCGCTAGAACGATGGTGGTCTCGAGAGACATTTCCAACTCATGGCAACCCATTAAAACGATGGTGGTCCCAAGAGGAATTTATCAACCCATGATCGACCCGCTCTTGTGGTCTCGATATATGTTTTCAAAGTCATGATCGACATGCTCTTGTGACTTCGACATCCTCCAGCTCAGGATTGACCCGTTCTTGTGATCTGGATATCTACCCAACTCATGATCGATATCATGAGGAATTTATCGACCCATGATCGACCCGCTCTCGTGGTCTCAATATATGTTGTCAAAGTCATGATCGACCTGCTCTTGTGACTTCGACATCTTCCGGTTCATGATCGACTTGCTCTTGTGATCTTGGAAGAACACTTTCAACATATCTTGCGCTGTCTTGCATCAGAAAGAAATCTCTGATAATAGATAAGGCCCCAGTACCTTAAGATCCTTACATCCCCAAGAAGGAGCTTGGAAATTAAGGGAATCATCAGCATCACGAAGTGTCTGGTAAAACAGGTATTTCATATGCAATCCATGCGCAGGTTTTCCCATTCTATTCCATGGAAGAGAGAAGCCTGGGCATGTTTTTTAATTACAGTCTTGCATTTCATGCATCATCTTTATCTGCATAAAAAATGGGATTAAAACCCCACCCAAAAATAATCATTCATCAATTGCATTGTCAAAATTTAGGTTCAATCTTGTCTTTGAGCGAAACCTCTGCGAGCCTCCACTCAAAGAGGGGCAGCTGTTGACACCTAAATTCTGACTAACCTTTCTAGTCATTTTTCCATTAAAAAAAATAGAACTAATTTTAGTTCTTGCCAAAAATAATCATGTAATTTTTCATATTTATTCATGCATCGCATTTAGACTAACGGCGGAAGATTCGAGTTTTAAAATGATATGCGATTGGACTAGGCACGAATTTCGGCAAAGGATTTATCTTTCGAAGGTTCGGACTTAATCAGAAATATTTCCTCAGGAACTGAATTGCAAATACGTAAAACCTCAAGGACTAAAGTGCAAATATTCAAAACTTGAGGGACTACTTTGCAAATAACAAAAAGATGGAGTTAGTGGAGAAATTAGAATGGGAGATGGAGAAAGGAAGATGAAGAAGGGGAGATTGAGAAAGGAAGATGAAGAAGGGGAGATTGAGAAATGAAGATGGAGAATGGGAGATTGAGAAAGGACGATGGAGAATGGGAGATTGAGAAAGGAAGATGGAGAAGGGGAGATTGAGAGAGGAAGATGGAGAAAAGAAGATGGAGTTAGTGGAAAAATTAGAAATGTAGATAGAATGAGGGAGTTATAAAAGGGGAGTTGAGGAGTTTTTTTGAGAGCTTTTGGAGAGAAAATTTTTTGGAGAAAAGAATCTTTGAGGAGAGTTTTTTGAGAGCTTTGGGAGAAGAATTTTTTTTGAGAAGAAGTTCTTGAGAACTTGAAGAGAGATATAAAAAAGAATCATCAAAGTGAGGTGAGAAAATACTTGTGTGCGAAAGAAGAAAGAGTTCGGTTGAGAGATTTCCCGACCGAGTCTCCCTTGCCAATCCATTCATCAACACAAAGCCGCAAATCCATCCCCGTCGTTCGAGCCGTGGTCCAAGGTCCCGATCCACAAGACAATTCAAGGTTTGAACTCGGTAGTCGAATCCGCCAAATTAGGTAACGATTCTAATCTTTTTTTAGAATATTCAAAAACTTTGTTACCTAATGGATTGGAATCCCGATTAAATCTTCTCGGACATATCATTCCACCATACTTAAAAATTGCATCTTCCAAAATTAGCATCATGTAGATAATTGCACGTCTAATCCATCTTGTAAATATTTCGATTAGATTGCATTTTTATTAAACTTTCACGGCATACATTGCATGTAGTTTAATTCTTACATTTTCATAAAAAAAGAAAACCCAAAAAAATTGCACCTTTGGACCTCAAGTGAGAATGTATCAAAATTGCCAAATTGAACTTTTTTCGTGAAGTTGGTACCGAAAGGGCATTAATTAAAAAATTAATGTAATCAAGTTCCCGGACCCTTAATCTCTGGTTCGTAGAAGTAATTTAGTTCTCCCACTAATTTACTTAGGTTTCTAATCGGCCTACCAAGAAACGATTAGTGGCGACTCCAAGATGAATCTTTGCATGAAATTGAACCTAAGTTGCGATTTGGTAGAACTTGGGAGGGTTCGAGCTAAGTTAATTAATCTAATTGATTAATTTGGCAATCCATTAACCTAAAATTGGGAAAGCCGATTCTTAGGTCGCGACAACGGGTTAGTCTTCTTTTTATTACTCCAATGCTTTTGATATTGACCATAGCACTCCGTCACTTTTCGCACGCGTCACATGAGACAATTTTCGTTCCAGAGCACGGCGTCAATCAAGGATAAGAAATTGGTTTCCTCTTACACACCCAATTTTTGCCGGTGGTTGGATCCGAATCTTTAATTTATTTATTTGCTTTGTTTTGTTCGTTTCTTTATTCAGATCCATTTTCATTTTGAAGAAAATTCAAAATAAGGGCTCAAAGTACCTCTGTTTTCTCAAATAAAGACTTAAAGTGAATCTTATTTCAAATAAAGAGCAGTAGTGCTCAAATTATTTCAGCTAGGGCTTTGCTTCAGTCTGGCGACGCCATCAACCCCATCGGATCTCGCCTCCCATCACTGCAAAGGTTTTATGCTGGTTGGAGACCAGCTCAACAGCGCGCCCTCCCCCCATAACCTGAAGATTATGCTAGAGGGAAGACGAAAGTGCGACCCTGGAGATCGCACCGCCGAGTCTGGACAGTCCTCGCTTCATCAACATCATACTCTCCTCCCACTCTTGAAGTTCCAGCAAACTCGTAAGTTCACGCTTCTTCATCAGCATCATTTCTCCGGCTACCAGAATTTCTTCCGATTGCGCGTAAATTAGTTGAAGTCGGAAGCTGGTTTTGGTAAACCTTCCTCAATCGTTGTCTTCTTCAGCTAGGGCTCTCTTTTTAAATTCGTTTTTTTCATCCTTGCCCCTGTGACTTCAGATCATGTAGCTTACCTTAGAGTCTGAACGAACAAGTCCTCAAACTAGTAGTTATTTACCCTAAAATCTACATCTTGTTTATCCCACTGGTTGTCTGAAAATGTGAATGGGCAGAGTACTCCCAGTGGATTAATCAAGAAACATTTAGACAGATTGTGGCCGGTGAAGATAAGGAGCTTTCAACACAAGCATGTGGCCTTCTTCTCTGCCGGTAGGCCAGCATTTGGAGGGTTTGACTTGCGGTTTAACATGTCTTTTTTTTTTGCTTAAATAACTCTCTTTTCTTTTTTCTTTTCAAATTCTTGATTAGTGTTTAAGAAGCTTCTTTCTTTCTTTCTTTTGTTTCTTTTCTTTTTCACTTGTGTTGATTATGTAGTGATGTGGGGATAATGTTAATTTCCAATCATTGCTAAATCTTTTCATAGCAAGTCAAATTAATGATGTGTACATAAACTGTTTCTAAAGCCGTCCTTTCTTAAATACAGGAAGGACCAAACAGTCTAGCAGATTGGCATCCTGAGCTGGTTTTTTTGTGGTCCCACACACCCAAGGCCTCTCACTGCCCTTAAATCGGCCAACACATTTCAAACAGAGCATCCCTTTATCAAGGTGTTGATGAGGTCATCTTATGTCAAGGATGGCACGGTAAGATCCCAATCTTTTTAACTCAAACTGGCATGTCTGAAAATGAAATATATGAAGGCTGTTTACATTTTTTCTTGTTCTATAGTGTTCTTCCAAGTTGACTTCACTTGTGTAGGAAACCACATGACATGTTATTTTCCGAAATATGTTCTTGGTTTATGTTTAAAACAAGTATATATTCTTAACAATGGGGTAATTGAAGCAGGGAAAAGAATGAAAGGACAGTTTTTCCGGTGATTGGAGATTCGAGAAGATAACAATCATCTCCTTTTTGGTGGATAGATATCTTAAATTGTTGGAAAAGCAAATGCTAAGGCAAGTCTTAAGATTAGAATCTAAGTCCTCTTACATGGAGAAATTTGCTTGTCCATCTCAGCATAGTCTCCTCGTGCGATTTACATATACATCTACTTTTACAACATTGAATAACGTTGTCAAATTGCAAACTATATTGCTGCCTGAATATCTAATGCGAAATACCTAAAAGATAAGGGGGTGGCTTATTATGATTCTGAAATTTCATTGTAGATCTAATGACTAATAATTTTAATTTGGGGAAAAAAAATATGAGTTTACTTTGTCAAACTGAACCAATAGTTTGATAGAACCTTATTTGAGCTGCGCTTGAAAGAATTGAACAGCTTCAATTGAAATTTTCAATTCCATCCATAATCCAGTCATCAATGTCTTTGCTTTTTCCCCTGCGCTTGTGGTCTATGTGGCTGAAATTCGTGTGTGTGTAGGACATGGAAGGCTTCTTCTGAATGTTTACCCTATTGCACTCTAGGAGCATAGATTTTGACATTTGACTTCGGATTGCAGGTTAAAATGACTTTCATTATATGGTTTACCCTATTAAAACTCATGAAACTAGCAACTACCGCGTTAAACTCGCTGTGTATGATTTGATTCTCTCATTAGTGTGTGCTTATGTTTGGTCTTTTTTCACCATATGTTGGTTTTTCAACCATGTACATGGGCAGACTGCTCCTGTTCAATTCATCTGGCAAAATATTCAAGAAAACAAGAAAATTGCAACTGTCAGGTATTCAGACAGGTCATGGACGGTGATGTTGAGGAGCTATGGACGCGATCAGGGGGCATTCTTTTCTGCTGGTTGGCCTGCATTTGCAAGAGAAACTCGTCGGCATGTAGAGGATGTTTGTGTGTTTACGCTCATTGATAGGATTGTGTGCAGAGTCTACATATTCACTAGTGCTGGTAAGGACTTGATATACGTTGATCGAGATGAACTCCGGAAGTGTCACTTTGGCTGGTCCAGAATAAATTATGTATTCCAACTAATATCTCCTTTGTATAGTCTTGATGAATCAGTGAAGTGTACTACTATTCTGATTGGGTTTGTAAGGTTCATAATAATCCAGATGCACACACTCATTAATGCGACATTCAAGTCTGAATGAACCGAAAAGGATGTGCTTCAGGATGTCCTTTTTGGTTTATGCATTATTGTTATGTTGTTCTTCACTTTGAGTTTGAAATCAAGTATCATAGGCTTATTAAGATTATGGGTTTTATTTTTCCCACAGGGAATACCAATGAGAAGATATGGTGAGAATCTCTCCAAAGGGATGCTTCTGAGACTGTCAAATAGTGCAATTATTTGGCCTGTGGAATTGGAAACATGTGATGAGATGGTTTGATTATCAAAGGGTTAGAATGAATTTGCAGAGCATTACCCTATCTGCGAGGGCCAATTTTTGGTCTTCAAATCTAAAGGGGACTCCATTTTCCATGTAATCATATTTGATAGAAGCACGTCTGTCGCGACCTAAAAATTCCGGGGAATTTCCAGGTTAATGGATTACTAGATTAATTAAATGAATTAATCAACCTAGTCCGAGCTCTCCCAAGCTCTACCAATTCGCAACTTAGGTTTATGTTCAAATGATTTAAATTTTGGAGCCGCCACTAATCTTTTCTTGGTAGGTAGATTAGATACCTAAATAAAGTATCGGGAGAATACTTTACTTTCTGCTAACCAGAGATTTAAGTTCGGGGACTTGATTATGTTAATTTTCCAATTAACACCCTTTCGGTACCATTCTTGTGAAGATTTCTTGAACTGGCAAATTCAATGGATTCAATTTATAGAGCAAGGTGCAATTATGTTTTTTGGGGTTTTCTTGATTAAATGCATGCAATGCAAATGCAACTATGTGAATGCAACCATGACAGAAAACTGTATGACAAGGAAATAATCATGCATGATGACTCTAGAAAAGAAATCAAATTTTAATGTGAGAAAAATATGAATTCTAACCTAAATGACATGCGACATGATTTTTAACCTATATGACATGAATAATGATGATATTGAGAAAATGGTTTTTGATGCACATAAATATGAATTCTAACTACATGACATGCAATATAAAATCCATCCTATATGACATGCGAAATTTGTGGGTTTTATTTTAGCTTAAATGACATGCAAATTAAACTAGCAAAGCCAAAACTGTGTTCTAAATGACATGAAAATGCATGGATGATGAGACACAATGCATGACATGGAAATATGTATGAACTATACTATATGAAATGCACATGAATGACATTTTTTTGGTATTTTTTATGTTATTTATGAAAAAAGGGAATCAAATACTAATATAATGAACCTTGAGCATAGTACACCTTAATATCCGGAATTTTCGATGAATTCGCTTCGTACCCAAAGTTTAGGGTCGGAAGGGAATTTATTCACGTCGTACCCCGGTGGTGGGGTCGGATGGTGAATTTAGATATTATGAAATTGGTCGGTCCGGTCCCAAAGTTATGGGATGAGACGGACAATTTCATCGTGCAGATGACGTCGTACTTCGAGGGTGAAGTCGGATGGCCATGCACAAATTCCGAGGGACAAAGGCACGAGGGAGCATGTACTATACTCAAGGTAAATTACAAAAATATTTGATTTTAGACTATAGTATAAAAAGGAAAATGAACTTTCGGCCAACTAGAGGGAATTGCCGAATTATAAAGGGCAAGATTGCCCTATCCACAAAGGATCACATCTTGTTCAAGATTCAAACAATTCAAATTAAGTAACGAATATCGCAAAATATTCTAAAGATAGAATCCGTTACCAAACCCGAATGTTATCCAAATTTCGAAGACGCAATCTTCGGATCACAGGATTACTTGCGGATGCAAGCTCTATTCGGTGTTGGACGTCTTGCGGTGGGCTTGAGATGGATGGTGAAAGAAATTTTGTGCTCCCGTCAAGGCTCGTCGACAACTGGCGGCGACGAGCGGCGGCGACTGGCGATGAGCGGCGACGGCGGCGGTCCGGCGGAAAATTCCGGCGAACGGTCTTACGGACTCCTCTCGACGCTTCGGATACAACCACGGTGTCGGTTTTTGAAGGCGACACCCGGAAGACGATGAACGACGGCTGGACAGCAGCTGTTCTAGTGGCCAAACGACGACGACGGTCACGGTGAGCGAACGGCAAGCTCGGCGGAGCTTGAAACGAGGCGGAACGCGCCGGTTCTCCACGACCGGCCTCTGTTCTGACCAAACCCACGAAATACCAGCCACTTCCTGGACAAGCAGTCCTCAGATCCTCGTAGTCCTTGATCTTACGGTCGCGTGGGCGAAAACGGAGCTCGATTCGCCCTCCGGACGAGCTCAAACGGGCGATTCCAAGTCGGGCGCGCGCTAGAAAACGGGATTGACAGGCTCTCGGGTTTGGGGCTGGTTCGGACAAATGGGACCTCCAATGGACGAGCTACCACTTGGAACTTGTAAAGGAGAGGCTGAGGGTGATTTAGGTGGTCGGAGACCGGCTCGGAGGTGGCTGGAGGCGGCGCTTGAGCAGGACGAAACAGACGGCAGAAACTGTCGGGCAGGGTCGGTCAGCGACCTTTGCTCATTCAAAACGCTCTACAAGACGAACCGCTGGGCCAAATTGAGCTTACAATATGTCATTAGAACGGGAAGAGAATAAGCTTTCTATTGATGGGTGGAACGTCTCCATCCGACATCGGATGACGAAGTTATGGCCGAAACAGTGGAGGGCTCCGGAGCTGGGCGGGCGAGCGAGCCGAGCGAGATCCTCCCCGGCTCCCTTTTCTATCCCAAACTCTCTATTTTCTGCTCTTACTTTTTGCGCCATGTATCCTCCATCCTCTTGGCCATGTATTCTGAAATTTTTGTGGCCTCCCAAATGCCGAAAACATTTTGGCAATTTAAGTCCAAATCGCCTGATAGATTAAGCTCAAATCCTCCGCCGCCGGCCCAATTCAGTATGCAAAATGCGATGCAATGCAGAGAAAATAAAATATGCAATGCCTGAGGAAATATTTTTGGCGAGAATTAATTCTCATTTTATAAATGATTTAAAGAAAAATCAAAATTTAGGTGTCAACAGCTGCCCCTCTTTGAGTGAATGCTCGCAGAGGTTTTGCTCAAAGACAATATTGAACCTAAATTTTGACAATGCAAATAATGAATGATAATTTTTTGGTGGGGTTTTAATCCCATTTTCAATGCAGATAAAGATGATGTATGAAATGCAGGACTGTAATTAAACACGTGTTAAGACTTCTTTCTTCCATGAAATAGAATAGGAAGACCTGCACATGGATCGCATATGAAATACCTGTTTTACCAGACATTTCGTAATGCTGATGATTCCCCTGATTTCAAAGCTCCTTCTTAGGGATGCAAGGATCTTAGGGTACTGGGGCCCATCTATTACCAGAACTCTCATTCTGATGCGAGATAGCGCAAGATCTGTAATGGATTTTCCGATATCACGAGAGCGCATACATTGTGAATCGGAAAAAGGGATCAAGATCGCAAGAGCGCATCATTGCAATTTGATAGAAGTACCAAAACCATAAGAGCGCATCATTATGATTAGGTAAAAGGGACCAAGACCATGAGAGCGCATCATCATGTTTTGGCAAAAGGGACCAGGATCACAAGAGCGTATCATTGTGATTTGGGTAAAGGTATCACGAGAGCAGGTCGATCGTGAACCGGGTAAAAACCTCATGAGAGCAGGTCGATCATGAGTTGGATAAAGATAAGACCAAGACCACAAGAGCATGTCGATTGTGACTTGGGTAAAGGTATCACGAGAGCAGGTCGATCGTGAACCGGGTAAAAACCTCATGAGAGCAGGTCGATCATGAGTTGGATAAAGATAAGACCAAGACCACAAGAGCATGTCGATTGTGACTTGGGTAAAGGTATCACGAGAACAGGTCGATCGTGAACCGGGTAAAGATCAAGAACATGAGAGCAGGTCGATCGTGAATTGGGTAAAGATAAAGATCAAGAACACGAGAGCAAGTCGATCGTGAACTGAAAAGATCAAAATGACAACTAAAGTTAGCAGAGCTGTCAATTTGAAAAGGATTTAAAAAACTTACCTGGATTCTTTGAGCAAACGGCTAAGGGAAGGACAAGCTGACTGGGTCATACCTGTCTTTTCACTCGAAGAAGAGATTGAAATGATCGTGCATAAAATCAAAGTAAATGCAACATCATATGCCAGTAAAAACTCGTTTGCTTGCTTGCATTAGAAGGCTTCACTAGGGAATTTCATCAATAAGGAAATCTGTTTGATCCTTTTGATAAAACCAATCAACATTGAATGAGGAACCTTCAGTCAGAAAGGACTTTCACTCACTCTCATGAAATGGCTTTTGAAACCCGACCATTGATGCGGGTATGAGAATCACTCAGAACTGCGATCATCATGCTCGACGAGGGTCTGGGTATTCTCGCAATTAGTATGACCAGACCAATCTAAGAGGTTTTTGCAAGGACTGCAATTCAGGCTCGGTCAAAGGTTTAACAAAGGGGACTCACGTGAGTCATTTGACTTTGAATAGTATCATCAGCCTTATCAAGTTTACAAGTCAGGAAACCTGCAAAATGAGATAAAATGATCTTGCTCGCACTTCTCTGAGCAATATTTATAAACATTTGAAATCCTACGTCAACTCAAGTGCCCTAATCTGAAGAGGCTTCGGGTATGGGTTGTAACGTAGGTGCGGGTAGGCTTGAAATGAAAGGCCTATTTTCAATTTAGAGGGATTGATTGTGAGGGAATTGGTGATCACCCATTCTCAATGCTTTTGCCACTGATTCCTACTCTGGCGAATGTTCGGCAAATTTTCTTCATGAATGATCTTTCTTGAGAAGGATTTTTGTGATCCCAGCTAGGGCTCTCCTTTCTCTTTTTTTTTTTTTTTTTTTTTTTTTTTCAAGAGAGACTTTGCTCTTTCGAGAGAGGCTTTAATGCTTCTTTTCCGTCCCCTTTTCCTTCTTCTTTCGAGAGATATTTGAGAGGGAAATAGGACATCGCTTGATGAAATCCTTTTGCACACTTTCTTTGATGGATTTCTTTCTGACCCTCCATTTGCCCCATAGTCACTTCATACTTCATTCGTCTCGACGCTTTGAGACGGTCCCTTTAATTCATCATGGGAAAGATCACCAATCGGTTTGAAATGAATCCACCGCTCAAACTGGGTAAGCAAAGGGTATGACGTGTAGGGATATAGAAAGAAATGCTCTTCGTCATGTCTAAGGCACTTGAGCTAACACAAGATTCGCATGCAATAAAGACACTCAAAGATTGATGCAAGTGAGAGCAAGAAAATTTTAACCATTTGAATTTTCTGGTAATTGCCCCAGTGTGGGGTTGTTCCTGACAGGGGTTAGAAACGAAGCTCCGCTCAAATGGGTTAAGCAAAGGAATCCCTGTAGTGTTTGGATGAAGGAAATGAATGTCTCTCATCACTTTGGTCGTCATACGTTTTGCGAGAAAACCCTTTACCTTGTTAGCACGGAATTTCCAACTTAGCTCACACTGAGGATTAGTATTCAGGATGTGTATGGAAATGGCTCGCCTTTCATCGTTCTGACGTTTCTCATTCAACAGATGGCATGATCAGAAATTTTTTCTCAACATCATGTACAAAATTTGCAAAATGTGAGCTCCTTTCAAGCATGCTAAGCATGTTTAAATTCATTTTTTTGTGGAAACACATCTCTTCACTTTGAGCTCATTACATGAGTGCTTTGCAATTTCCCCTTACCGGCTCCACCGCTTGGTGGCAAATGAGTGAATGAATTTGTAGCCATCAAGGTTTTAGAATCGCTCAAGGTCTTAGTCTCGTTCGGTCGGGCATTCTTATCTTCTTCTGCAAAAAAGAAAAGTGCAAAAAGCTTTTTATTATTGATTTACAATATCTACATCATTCACTAACCTCGGGGATCGAACCCGGGTCGTTTCGGACCACTGTCACTCCCTCATGCCACCAAACTGCGGTGTAGTTGGCATTCGTGGGGTGCAGCACTTTTAGTTAAGTGTTGGCCTGGAAACGGCATGTCCTTCCACGTCATATCAAATGATTCCACTTTTCACTAATCTCGTGGCGGTTGACAACCCCTGTCGAGAATGGTATGAACTCGCGTTAGAGTCGAAATGATTAAGGGTAAATCGAAAACGATACAGGGTTACCCTTTTCAAGCTTGCTCGTGCTTTTCACTCGCAATTTCCCTTCTTGAGGTTATACAGCATTTTCCTTTACGGCATTTAGAGGCATCGTCCGTAAATTGATTTGCGCCAAATCTGATCAACCATGCATTTGAACATAGAAAAAGGGAACACTTCCCCTTTCCCTAATTCCAGACTCGCAGAAAGCGGGAAAATATCCCACGCAGGGGATTGCATGAAATGAAATTTCACTAATTTGGGCCTACACCCGCTTCTTCTGAAGGTTCTCCGGCGATCGGCTAGCCAGGTACAGATGAGTGGTATTTGAGGACCTCAAATCACCTGATTTGGATCACATGTTACGGCTTTGGGGGTTCATCAACGCTGAACTGGTTGACCATGATAGCAAGGTCATCGCCAAGGCAACTCGACCCGTGGGGATGTATGTTCCTTCCCTCAGCAGGCATTGATGCTGACCTCGTAAGATTGATCCTCCCATGCTTTTCTCTAACGGAACTTGATTGTGCCGGGAATTGATCTGGAGGACAGGACGACGAGTGAGGAGGGAGATGAGGGTAGTTAGAAACCAACAGCTTCCAAACATACTTCGAGGCGATGGCGGATATCCTTTTTATCTCCTCTTTCAAACGAGCATTTTCAATCCTCAGATGCTGCTCATCAAGGGACGTTCCACCGGGGGCGGTGGGGTCGCCGCAGTTAGGGCAGGTGGCAGTGCTGAGAGCTTCTCCATACCTCTTGTGCTCTGCTTGGAGCTTTTCAATTTCAGCCTTCAGAATCACATTATCGCGGCGTTCATGTCGAACCTTCGATAGGGTTCGCTTATTTTGAAACCAAAATTTGATTTGCAAAGGCTCCAACCCAAGCTTTTGGCTCAGTTCCTGTCTTTGTGTATCATTTGGGTAACGGCACTCCTCGAAGACGGCTTCCATCTCTTGAACTTGACGTTGAGTGAAGCGCCTCTTTTTCCGAGGTCGACCATTGATGTTGTCGTCGTCGTTGTCAGGATCTTGAACGCCGTTGCCGGAAGGATCGTGTTCTATGGTTTCGGTGCCAGATTTGGTCCCGAGATCTTCAAAATCTCTCACCTTTAACACTTCGCTCGTGGAGCTCCATTCGCTGGTCATGTCCAGAAAGTGATGGTGGCTCTCGAACATGCTCATGAAATTCGCATCATTGGTCATGTCCAGCAAGTCATGGTGGTTCTCAAACATGTTGGGTTGAGACATCTTTGACTGATTTTTGTTCTTTCAAGGCTCTCTACTCTCTTCTGTATTTTTCTGAGTGGCCTTGTATACTCTGAAGCTTTCTTTTGAACACGGATGACAAACACCAAGAGGACGTCTCTCTCAAGATTTCACGTCTTCTGCATGAAAAGGTGTGTTTTTCCTAAAGATCTGCCGTGTTTCTCGCTCAGTCTGTCTTCTACTTTTCCTCTTTAATGTGGTGGGACCTCCAAATCTTTTCGCGAAATTTTCGGATTCGTTGGGCTCGAGATTGGAGACCAGTGATGGGTCCACGACCGACGGGCGAAATAGGGAATTTGGACCAATGGATGGAAAGGGAAATTGGACCAACGGACGAAATAGGGAAAAGGCACTGACGAAAAGGATGAACAGAGGATAGCACCGACGAAAAGGACGAATAGGCTTTTGTCGTACAATTCAGACGGTGTAGCACAAGCAGCTAATTCGTAGAAGCCGTAAGCTTGCTGGGTTGGCCTTGAATGCTTCTTTTACGTAATGGCAGACATTGACGTTATTCGGTGCGGGAGCAAATGATGGCTTCTTCCTTTCCTCATTTTCCTCTTGCTATAAGAATCAGAACTTGACGCAGAGCAGATTAACATCTTTGCATCCTCAGTTTCAAATCATCTGATCATTCCTCTACCTTCAATCTTTTCCCTTCCTTCTTCAAAAACAATGGCCTCTAACCACGTCCTCTCAACCGAAGCTTTAGCCAAATGGGAGAGACTTTATAATCTTCTTGGCCGAGGCTACGTTCATATTGCCCATCATCCAGATACTGAAGCTGAGATCTTCAGTCTGTTTATTGGCATGGACACAGCTTCCATTGAGAACACCAATTTAGAGAGGGAGTATAGGACATTCCGGACCCTTTTCATCAACTTTCTAGAAGCTTATCGGCGCGTTGATCAGGAGGTTATCCTGGCTCGTCTTGTGAGAGCTCGTTACCAGGATCAATCTGAGTTTCTGGCGTTGGCCCGTTACCTGGTTGACAAGCACGAGAAGGCTGTCGAGCTTGTCAACGAACGAGTCTCATTGTTGGTTCGTGAGAGAGAGAGACTGGTGGAGCGTTTAGCCCTGACCCAGACATACTACGAGCACGACTCGAGCGACGTCGTGATGAAGTTCCAATGTGAATGGCTAGAAGAGAGGCTTGAATGCCTGACTATGGATATAGCCCTCGAGAGAGCCCTGATCCCGAATCTGGAGTCTGCCTCTGAGTATCACGAAGCCAGTGCAACCAGGCTCAAGGAGAAATGCGATCGCCTCTTTCTCAAGCTTGCGGACCTCGATTCCCGGAGTGCTCAGCGCGCGCAGAGCATTAGCTGTATAGAGAGTCAGTTGAGCTCCTTTGTGTCGCTTATTAGGGCTCAGTTTGGTTTTACTTTTCCCCCTCGATGACTCGTTGTAAGGCCTGGTGTATGGAATGAAAGGATGGTTCTCGTATGTTTGTGTTTTGTTTCACCCCATATACGGCTTAATGCATTTTCCTTGAGAAGTTTAAAGGAAGGTTTAGCTGTCTCAGATAGCTGGAAAATAAATCGAGCTATATAGTTCAGCCTGCCCATCAGGCTTCGAACTTCCTTCACCGAAGTGAGAAATTGTATTTCACAAATGGCCTTCACCTTTGACGAGTTGATCTCAGTTCCTTTATTACTGACAATGAAACCAAATAGTTTGCTAGATGTTGCCCCGAACACACATTTTGTCAGATTGAGGCGCTATTTGAATTTCCGAAGCCTATCAAACAGTTTTGTCAAGGTCTCCACATGATCTTGGTCACGCCGGGTCTTTGTTATCATGTCATCAACATAAACCTCGATCTCTTTGTGCATCTTGTCATGGAAGAGGGTAACCATTGCTCGTTGATATATTGCCTCGGCATTTTAGAAAGAAAGGCATCACTCTGTAATGGAGTGTGCCCCACGAGGTTGTGAATGCCATCTTGATCTTGTCATTCTCATTCATTAGAATCTGGTTGTAACCAGAGAAACCATCCATGAATGAGAACAACTCGAATCCTGCCGTACTATCTATGAGCATGTCAATGTGAGGGAGTGGAAAATCATCCTTCGGGCTAGCCTTGTTCAGATCCCGATAGTCTACACAAACTCACACCCGAACTCGGCCATCCTTTTTCATCACCGGGACTACGTTGGCGACCCAATCAGAGTACTGGGTAGCCTCGATAAATCATACATCAAGGAGCTTCATGACTTCTTCTTTGATTTTCCTTGCCAGCTCGGATTTTGCCCTACGTTGTCTTTGTTTCATCGGCTCCACCAAAGGGTCAGTGGGTAAACAGTGTTCAACGATCGATCGATCGAGCTCTGGCATGTCTGCATATGACCATGCGAAAATATCCTGGTAGTTTCTCAAGAGCTTTGTTAGGCGTATAGCCAAATTGTCAGGAAGGTTTGCCCCAATTTTTACTTCTCTGGGGTTTTGTGTCGCCTAGATTGATCACCACGGCTTCTTCTCCAGTTAAAGATTTAGACTTCTCATGACGCTCCAAGTTCTGGCGTATTTCTTCATCATCATAATCAGGCCTGTCTGACTTATGGATATCATATGGATCTGCTGGCTCTCCCTCATCGTCTTTGCCCCTGAAAGATAGAGTAGAGGGAATCAAAAGGACAAACAGGGTTCAAACCAAATGCATTTCACAAGCATCGAATTTTCGTGTTTTCGAAGGTTTCTTTGATTTTTGAAGACCGGGGGACGAGAATTCTTGAAGAAGCCCAATCCTCAGTGCTTACCATAGATGACAAATTTTTCAATCGTTGGCTATCGTCATCGGATTGGTTTGGTATACTTCGACAAGATTCCAAAAATGATGACAACACTTCTGTAATTTTATTGATTACGAATCAAAAAATTACATCTTATTGAAAGGAAAATCCTAGCAATTGAAAATGCAGCCTAGACACTTAGAAAGCAGGAAATGTCCCATGGAAGGGGAGTGCAAGAAATTAAAGGTTCAATCATTCGGGCCTGTGCCCGTTTCCATTGAAAGTTCTCAAGCATTCAACGATCAGAAGATAGTCAAATGGAGTGGAAAACGCTTTTGTCAATCCGGTGTCAAATCTTGAGGTGATGGCACAAGGGTGTCCAGAGCTCCTGCTTCACATGTGAAGCTGTGTACGGGCCATCGTGGACGTTCACAGATGTGGTGCGCTTGGCATAAACGTCATGGTTAATACTCAGCCTCTCAATGGCACTTAATTTGGCATTCTCGAAGGAACTGGAGGATGCGATTCAAATGTGAGACAAAACCACTTCAGGTGTAATGGGCACAATAGCATGATTCCTCTAGAGGCATTGGATTTGCAATGATAGCAATTTCATTCGTTCTTTCATGCTAGCAAAACGTCTCAGTGTCTAATTGACTGGCTAGCTTTGTCTTGGACCGTATACGGACGGGTGATCTTTGACGCATCATGGTTACCTGCAAAAGGAAACAGGAATGCAATGAGTTTGAGATTGACAAAAGGTCAGTCCATGACGAGTGCCTAGACTCTTTCCACCTGAGTGCAACTCGTGGGCAAATGTGATAGTGTACATGTGGCATCAAAATTTCATTTCAGAAAATTTCAGTCTCGTCCACCTTTGGAAAACAATTCACGGAAATTCATGATATTCTTAAAATGATGCCGAAAGTTACGGACATATGACTGAGAGGATCATGAACAACTTTCATGTTTTGAGCTTGGACAAACAACACATGGATCGATACAGTTTAATTCATCTTTCCAGAAAATCCTGATCAGAAAACGGATTCAACAGGTTTCCACTTGAGAGCTAAGTGGGCCATCAAAACTTCGAATTAAGATCCCAAAATTTTCAGGCCTCTAGTTCAAAACCCATTTAACCACTTTTATTCTTTGAATCCTTGCAAAAGAGTCCAGACTGATTTGTTCTCATCTTAAATTCTGAAATAATTGGAAAACGTCTTGGATTGATCCGAAAAATTTATCTCTGATAGATTAAGATCTTCCAAACGTTTCTTGTGAAAAGGTGATGTTCCAATTATGGGCCAAAAATGGTGGAACAAATCATTGAACCAGTGAAGGTCGATCAGTCAGAATGCTTTGCAGTTTTCACGTATTCAGAAAAACGTGAGTTTGGCCCAACTTCGTCCCAAGCAAATGAAGTCTGTTGGTTCTGATTGTTTTGCATGTTGACAACCATTATGTTATCTACGACTTTTGTTAAGGGTGTTTGCCCAAAATTCGATCGCAGAATTTTACAAAAATCATGCAACACAACAAGGTAAATCAGAACATGGGGAGAAATTCATTCGATTGTATTTCCTTGAGAAATTCGACCAACCTAAATGTCAATGGACCGACCCAAAATAACGACGTGAAATGAGTAAATTGGAAGAGAAGGTTAAGAAGCTTACCCATGGAAGACCACAATCACAAACACATGCGCATGAATGCAAATTCATTGATTAATGATCTTTTCAAAGTGAAATTCCAAAAACGGACCGTACCAATGGGGCTTGGTCGGGTCTGGTTTCCAGAATTCCGGCTATGGTCAAGATTCTGCCCGTGCTATTAGGGTATGGCCAGGGGAGAGATCTCCAACGCGAAGGAAAGTTCGGGATCGGGGACAGGAATCGACCGTACCTCGGGGGTGAGGTCGGGTGGATTCCCGCGCAATACCATCCTATTTACTAGCGACCCAGGTTCGGTCGCAGTGAAAGTGCGATGCAAATGGACATGCGGACACATGGCATATTATCCAAATCAGAAATAAAATCAAACTATATTACCCTGCAAAACAAAGGTTAATAGTTTAAATTTATCCTGCAAAAACATATAACACCTAAAAGGTCAATGAATTATGCCAACCAAGGGAAATCATCACAAGAAATTTGGCCTAAGTCCACTTAGAACAAATGAAAATTCCGAAAATTGCAAGAGTGCACAACAAAACCCAATTGTTCGAAAATTCAAGTGTTCAGTCCCCAGCGGAGTCGCCAAGCTGTCGCGACCTAAAAATTCCGGGGAATTTCCAGGTTAATGGATTACTAGATTAATTAAATGAATTAATCAACCTAGTCCGAGCTCTCCCAAGCTCTACCAATTCGCAACTTAGGTTTATGTTCAAATGATTTAAATTTTGGAGCCGCCACTAATCTTTTCTTGGTAGGTAGATTAGATACCTAAATAAAGTATCGGGAGAATACTTTACTTTCTGCTAACCAGAGATTTAAGTTCGGGGACTTGATTATGTTAATTTTCCAATTAACACCCTTTCGGTACCATTCTTGTGAAGATTTCTTGAACTGGCAAATTCAATGGATTCAATTTATAGAGCAAGGTGCAATTATGTTTTTTGGGGTTTTCTTGATTAAATGCATGCAATGCAAATGCAACTATGTGAATGCAACCATGACAGAAAACTGTATGACAAGGAAATAATCATGCATGATGACTCTAGAAAAGAAATCAAATTTTAATGTGAGAAAAATATGAATTCTAACCTAAATGACATGCGACATGATTTTTAACCTATATGACATGAATAATGATGATATTGAGAAAATGGTTTTTGATGCACATAAATATGAATTCTAACTACATGACATGCAATATAAAATCCATCCTATATGACATGCGAAATTTGTGGGTTTTATTTTAGCTTAAATGACATGCAAATTAAACTAGCAAAGCCAAAATTGTGTTCTAAATGACATGAAAATGCATGGATGATGAGACACAATGCATGACTTGGAAATATGTATGAACTATACTATATGAAATGCACATGAATGACATTTTTTTGGTATTTTTTATGTTATTTATGAAAAAAGGGAATCAAATACTAATATAATGAACCTTGAGCATAGTACACCTTAATATCCGGAATTTTCGATGAATTCGCTTCGTACCCAAAGTTTAGGGTCGGAAGGGAATTTATTCACGTCGTACCCCGGTGGTGGGGTCGGATGGTGAATTTAGATATTATGAAATTGGTTGGTCCGGTCCCAAAGTTATGGGATGAGACGGACAATTTCATCGTGCAGATGACGTCGTACTTCGAGGGTGAAGTCGGATGGCCATGCACAAATTCCGAGGGACAAAGGCACGAGGGAGCATGTACTATACTCAAGGTAAATTACAAAAATATTTGACTTTAGACTATAGTATAAAAAGGAAAATGAACTTTCGGCCAACTAGAGGGAATTGCCGAATTATAAAGGGCAAGATTGCCCTATCCACAAAGCATCACATCTTGTTCAAGATTCAAACAATTCAAATTAAGTAACGAATATCGCAAAATATTCTAAAGATAGAATCCGTTACCAAACCCGAATGTTATCCAAATTTCGAAGACGCAATCTTCGGATCACAGGATTACTTGCGGATGCAAGCTCTGTTCGGTGTTGGACGTCTTGCGGTGGGCTTGAGATGGATGGTGAAAGAAATTTTGTGCTCCCGTCAAGGCTCGTCGACAACTGGCGGCGACGAGCGGCGGCGACTGGCGATGAGCGGCGACGGCGGCGGTCCGGCGGAAAATTCCGGCGAACGGTCTTACGGACTCCTCTCGACGCTTCGGATACAACCACGGTGTCGGTTTTTGAAGGCGACACCCGGAAGACGATGAACGACGGCTGGACAGCAGCTGTTCTAGTGGCCAAACGACGACGACGGTCACGGTGAGCGAACGGCAAGCTCGGCGGAGCTTGAAACGAGGCGGAACGCGCCGGTTCTCCACGACCGGCCTCTGTTCTGACCAAACCCACGAAATACCAGCCACTTCCTGGACAAGCAGTCCTCAGATCCTCGTAGTCCTTGATCTTACGGTCGCGTGGGCGAAAACGGAGCTCGATTCGCCCTCCGGACGAGCTCAAACGGGCGATTCCAAGTCGGGCGCGCGCTAGAAAACGGGATTGACAGGCTCTCGGGTTTGGGGCTGGTTCGGACAAATGGGACCTCCAATGGACGAGCTACCACTTGGAACTTGTAAAGGAGAGGCTGAGGGTGATTTAGGTGGTCGGAGACCGGCTCGGAGGTGGCTGGAGGCGGCGCTTGAGCAGGACGAAACAGACGGCAGAAACTGTCGGGCAGGGTCGGTCAGCGACCTTTGCTCATTCAAAACGCTCTACAAGACTAACCGCTGGGCCAAATTGAGCTTACAATATGTCATTAGAACGGGAAGAGAATAAGCTTTCTATTGATGGGTGGAACGTCTCCATCCGACATCGGATGACGAAGTTATGGCCGAAACAGTGGAGGGCTCCGGAGCTGGGCGGGCGAGCGAGCCGAGCGAGATCCTCCCCGGCTCCCTTTTCTATCCCAAACTCTCTATTTTCTGCTCTTACTTTTTGCGCCATGTATCCTCCATCCTCTTGGCCATGTATTCTGAAATTTTTGTGGCCTCCCAAATGCCGAAAACATTTTGGCAATTTAAGTCCAAATCGCCTGATAGATTAAGCTCAAATCCTCCGCCGCCGGCCCAATTCAGTATGCAAAATGCGATGCAATGCAGAGAAAATAAAATATGCAATGCCTGAGGAAATATTTTTGGCGAGAATTAATTCTCATTTTATAAATGATTTAAAGAAAAATCAAAATTTAGGTGTCAACAACGTCTGAGATAGAATATCCGTGAATGAGTGGCGATGCAAGGAACCGAGCCTCAGCACTTGTGGATTTGTCTCGCCGAAAGTGGAAGATGCTGGCGATTGTCGTGGTGTTTGGGTCAAGCTTGAATCCTTGGGGGATGAATTGTGTTGGCCCAAGTGTTCTCGGCTTTGTAAGGCAACGGAATCTGATCAGGTATACAAAGGTAATGGCAGTTCCTATGCACATTAATCAGCACGGAGTTAGGGGAGAGCCGAAAGTTCAAAATGCTGATCACAAGATTTTCGAGGTGTGAATCTTAATCTACTGGCTAATTATTCCCTTGACTGTGTTGTTCTCGTGCTTGATTCGAATTCCATACAGGAACTTTCCATGTCGTTAGGCTAAGAGAGACTGTGTTAGAACTAATTCATCCTCGCACTTGATGTCCACTTGTTGCAGATTTCTTTCCATCTATATACTGTTTATAATGTAGTCCAATAGATTACTAGAACAATACTCATTAATAACATGTATTAAGTAAGATGTTAGCTAGCAATTTCTCTCATCCTCGAGCACTTTCAAAAGGATAAATTTATCCTTGGATTTCTTCAAGTTCAAAATCATTAACTTCTTGCTCTTTGCCCTCCAATTTTATCGTTAGATTTCTCATTCCACTTAAACAATTTCCTATCTTGATTGTTCAAACATGGACATGTGCAAAGTGTTTTGGGTGGATTCATCAAGCAACATATTTAGGAAAAGCAAAGAGCAACTCTAAGGTATTGCGACAGTGAAGCCTGTCAGGAGTTGCAGACACGTGAGAGGGGCTCTGTCTCTGTGCTTTTCTTCTGGTTGATGTGCATTTCTGAGAGAACTCATCTGCGTGTAGGAAACGTCCGCGTGTTCGAGCTAATTGATAGGGATGATATTGTGTTCGAAGTCTCCGTTTTGAGTGGTGCTAGTAAGGACTTGATTTACATTGTTTGAAGTGAGTACTCGAAGTGTCACTTTGGGCTAGTTATAGCGTGACTTGACTTCTGGGTTTACAATTATGCCTCCCTTATTTGGTTGTGCTGCATCACTGACAAGTACACTTTGTTTTCAAATAGACTCAAAATCGTTTTAATATGACTCTGTGGTTCTTTTGGTACATAATGATTTAGGTGGGAATTCTAGGTAGTTTGTCTCTTCGGATGTGAAGACACTTGTAATGTATATTCCGTCAAATTGTCTGAATTTTGATTGTCATGATAATCATAATTTACAATCTATGCATAGATCTTTTCATTGTAAGTCAATTGAAGAAATGCTTATACTAAAGACTATTAAAGTTCTCATTTTTAGCTCAACGCAGGAATGAACAGTCTAAACGCAGAGTGAAACCATTCTGAGCTGGTCTTTCGTGGTCCTACACCTCCAAAGCCGCTCACTACTCCTGAATTAGCCAGCGAATTTGATTTGGAGCATCCCTTCTTCAAAGTGGTGACACAGCAAGATCATGAGAGTAAAGGGGTAAGATCTATAGCATAGTCCATCACTGATATTCTCCACAAGCTGCTCTATTTGCTATCCGAGTGAGAGAATGGGCAGTCACTTGAATGGTGAACTAACTGACAATCGAATGGACAGCCACTTCTTAAAGAATGCTTTAGATTGCATGTTAAGATCGATGACTTTCATGAGCCTCTTTGGGCTGGTGATTAAAGCTCCTGAACTAGCAAATATGGGCATGAATGTACATCATGTGCTTTTTTTGCGAGTGTATTCTTATGTGATGTCCTTCTTTTAGCATACAGTGGTTTGTTCAAACACGTACACATGTGCAGGACATTCCTGGTCGATTTGCAAAGCAACATATTCAAGAAAACAAGGAAATGGCAACTCTTAGGTTTTCAGACAGATCGTGGCCGGTGAAGCTCTTAAGCTATATGCGTGAAATCCTGGTGTCCTTCGCTGCTGTTTGGACCATATTTGTGGAAGAACTCATCCGTGTATGGGAAATCTCTGTGTTTGAGCTCATTGATAGAGATGATGTTGTGTTCCACGTCTCCATTTTCAGTAGTGCCGGTAAGGAGCCTATTCACAGCGTCGATATAAATCCAGGAATCGTAATTATGCCTCCTTTGGTCAGTAGTTGCGAATCAAATGAAAAGTAGACTCTTTTCTGTCTATGTTTTCTTCTTTTCTGCGGTAGTCTGAATTCTGTAACTTCCATTTTAGAAAGAAACTCTCAAATTTGGCGCTTCTTTAAGGTTTTTAGTGGCTCAACCTGACCTATACAACTTATATAGTGTAATAATGTCACTTAGACTTTCCTTTGAGCAACCTGTGGTTTTACAAGGTCAATTTCAACTTACATCACATACTTTTTGTCATCTCTTTTCAAATTCTTGAAGATTTTGTGAGTCTTTTGCATGTTGGTAAAATTTGGTAGGTTGTCAGTTTCTTCTGATATGAAAAGCATGTGTAATTAATTCCGTCACATTAACAGTATTTGGTTTTCATGATAACAGTAATTTCCAATCTATGCTAAATCTTTCCATAGCCAGTCAATTAAAGAGACGGTCAACGCCAATGTCTATAAAGTTCTCATGTTTTGCTACAGGTGGGATTGAACCGTCTACATGAAGAGCGAGCCAAATTTTCATGGTCCTACACTTTCAAGGCCTGTCACTTCTCCTAAATTGGCAAGCGATATTGATTCAGAGCATCCCTTTTCAAACCGGTGATCCCGCGATGTCATACCAATAGCCTACTTAGATCTGGAGCTTACATCGTCACTGATATATCTCATGTTCAATATAACAATTTTCATGTTTTGGCTGTTCAAAACATGTACATGTCTGGGGTCTTCCGGGTGTATTTGGTGGGCAACATATTCTGGAAAACAAACTTATATCAACTCTTCAGTATTCGGTTAGATCGTGGCCAATGAATTAGGGGCCATGGACCGGCCAGAGGAACTCTGTACATGTCCTTCTCCACCCATTGGTGGGCAGTCGTGATAAAAACTCATCTGCGTGCAGGAAATGTTTGTGTGTTCAAAGTCTCCACTTTGAGTGGTGCTAGTAATGTGCCGATTCATGTTGATTGAGTTGAACATCGAAAGCATTACTTTAGGCCATTGCAGCTTGGATATGAATTCAAGATTTGTAAATATGCCCCTTTTATTGAGTAGCACAGCGGCGAATCAATGAGAAGCACTCAGTTTCAGCGTTTGTTTTCTTCTTTCTTCCTTTTTGTGCTAGTTTGAATTCTATGACTACCTTCCTTGGAATAACTTCGGTGAACCTCCTCAAATTCAGTGAATCTTTAAGGTTTCGGAGCGGCGGCTTAATCTGACCAGTAGATCTTGAAAAGTGTAAAAAATCATGCTGCTATGTAAGTTTCACGGAGTATTATTCCTTTGGTTGGGATCACCCCATATTTTCCGAATATAAAGGGAACTCTTATCCTGATGTAAAATGACAGTTTGATAGAAGTGCTTCAGAGATAGATTGTCCCTCTAATTAAAGATGATTTCTCGAAATCTAAGGGTTAGATTCTCTCGAGGAAAGGGAAAAATTTCGAAGATGTTGGGGAACTTCAAGATTTTGGAGGAGTGGCAAAAATGGAAGTCAATTTACAGACATCACCTGCATGATTACATAATGATCTAGGAGGTGCAAAATTGTAGTTAAATTGTTACATCTAATGTGAAGAGCATGTAAAGTTAAAGTCGTCGATCAAAGAAGTCCCCCACATGGATAGATTGAAGAAGACTCAATTGAAAAGCTTCATCCATTGAAGTCGTCAATTGTGAAAATGAGCATGGTAAGTTGCTGAAATCTCTCAAGGACCATTTATTCTGAAGTCCCCCAAATGGATGAATTCATTGGGGTTACTTATAGTTAAGAGGGTCGGGATGGGAAACGGATCTCATCTTGTCATGGCGCGACCCCATTTAGGAAAAACATTGAACCCACTAAAGGGTTAAGAGATCGTTTAAATCATCTCTAATGAGTTCTGCTCCGAGTTTATCAATTGATCACTAGTTAGCCAAGTTATCCGAGTTTATCAATTGACCTCGAATTAGCCAAGTTATCCCTAAAGGTACTTCTCAAACACCTTCAAGAAAGTTTTCAATATATGTATGCCAAATTGTGTATATATTAAAAGCACATTTGTTAAAGATATGTTTGTAACATAACTGTAGTGTTTATTGTGTACTTATAATATTCAGTCATTTGCAAAAGATGTCCTCACTAAAGTACACGTTATTGTGAGAATTCTCTCAAGACCTATCGAAGTTTATATAATACTGAAGCTCGTTTGAAAATTTATCATCACCAATTCTAAAGATATACGAACTATCGTCATTAAGAAATGTGTTGGGGTATGATTCATACTCCCCATCGACAAAAAAACATTGGGGTCAAGTGATCCCTAACCACTTTATGAGACTTGCCCGGATCCATAATATTAAATAAAGTAATAGAGTAAAAACAATGTCAAAACAATTAGCTTCATGTGCTAAATAGAATATATAAGGCAATGAAAATATAAAACATGACATGGTCTCTAATTAGTGAAGTTTGCCTAACAATTCAAGGTACAAAAAGGGCATTGCCCCAGAAAAAATTAGAAACTTATATATTCAACTAATTTGGAGAGAAATAAATATTTTTCTAAAGAAAAGAAAAAGGAAAAGGAAAGTAAAATAAAGGAAAATGGTATGAGAAAATTTACCACTTTGCCATACCAAACCTAAGCAAGATGTGGACAAGTGTCAACACAATATAGCTTTTAAACCATCCTTCATATGATAGTAAATATTGTTATATGCTCTCTTTCATTAATTGATTGTCAACTTTTGTGGACTTAATACCTCACTCGGTGAATTCATATTGCTCATAACTAATGCGACAGTCAAAAAGTGAAAGTTGTGCTTCAACACTGAGCGAGCATAACTCTTTAATTTGATCAAAAGCGAAATCCATGCAAGTAGCACAATCCGACCGAGCCAGCCAACAACAACCTGCTCCACGGCCGAAGCATGTAGCGTCGCCATAAGAAGCACTGGTGTGGTAGTCTGATCTCGGACAAAGAACCCCAGGATGACGATGTCCACATCACACATACTCAGACTTATGTTCGTGGGGCTTCTATGTGCTCAGATTCTCATAAGAAGTGATCCGGACGTGACGCTTATGTACAAGATACATAACGACATGCAGTAGACGAACAATTATGCAATGCCTTTTTATAATTTCTATTTTACAATTTATTAGTTACATTAAGATAGTGGAGAGCAGTGGAGAGTAGCCGTTAACAATGATTTTCACTTTTAAGTGCTAGACGACGAAAATTGCCCCTGAACTCAGTTAAAATTGCATCCGACATATTATCATAATTTGATTTTGAGATAATTTAAATTGAGAGACCAAAAGAGGAACCTCTCCCTTAAAGAATTTACAAATGCGTTAACGTCTTTACAAACCAATATTCTCTAGTATGCTTATATTCAAATGAGGATTTATGTAGAATAGCCAACTAGTGCTAGCACGAGATATGATCCCTCCTCAAGCTAATCGAGTTGGGAAAATATACACCCACTACATACTCTATTCCTCACACAATGAGCATTTATGAAGGCCTACTAAGAGTGAAATTATGTCAAATTATTCACGAGTTGTTCGAGCTTAGGATAGGTGAATATTTGAGAACTAATATCTAGTCAAGCTCTAACTCGAGCTACTTGAGTATCTCGCAAATTGAACGGTCGACAAGGCCAATACTCAGCTCGATGTTTGTAGGCATAATTTAAAGGATGTGCTTGTTTCACGAAAAACTTCTTGACATTGAGACTCCATTTGTTTCCCGAAAAAAAAATCCTGAAAAATGTTTTTCACAATTTCTGGCGTTTGAGGGGTGAAAAATATATGATCAAAGGAAATATTTTTCGATCAACAGAAAATTTCTTTCTAAAATTAAGAAAAATGATTTCCTTTTTTTTTTTTGAAAGGGAAATCATTTTCCCGATCACGCTTCTCTCTCGCGCGTGCGTGTGAAAAGGATATCCAAAGAAATCTTCCTCTCTCTCTCTCCTCTTCCTCCCTCCCCGTTCTCTCTTCTCACGACTACTGCCCCGTTCTCTCTCCTCACGCCCTCTGCGGCTACGGCGCCGGGGGAGGAGCGAGGACAGCTTGACCTTGCGGCAAACCTTCACGCTGTAGGTAAGGTTGTTGAAATGCAGGACGAAGGGGAGGGAGCGCGGCTCAAGGCTGGCATTGCTGGGATCGACATCGAGGGCGCTGTGGTGGGCGGGCGTCTCGCTGCCGTCGCCAGTGGCCTGCTTGCGAGCGTCGCCGACGCGGTTGGGGAGCTGAGCGAGGGTCGACGAGGGGGCGGTGGCGGCGCGGGGGAGGGAGGATTTGACTGGTGAGGAAATCTGGCGTTTGGGATTGAGGGAATTTGCGATTTTGGGGGAGGGGATTTGCGTAGGGTTTGGTCTGATTGAGAGAGAGATTTGGGGAAAATATTTTAGGAATATAATATATTTTTCTTTCCAAACAACAGAAAATAATTTTCTATCATTTTTATGTTTTAACCAAACGCCGGAAAATATCATCATTTTCTAGGAAAATGACTTCCGGAAAAATATTTTTTACAAATGTCATATTTTCCACGATGCTCGTTTGTTTCGCGGAAAGTAAATGATTTAGAAAACGTTTTCTTAAAAATGATTATTTGTGTCACTTAAAATAATTAGTCAATGAAATCTTTTTTTATTATCGCCAATAGTTTACATCCAAATATTTTCGTGGACGATGAGAATATTTTTCATTTATTCATTCTTGTAAGAGATAGAAGAGACTGTTATTTTTCAAATCATTCATTTTTCGCGAAACAAACTGAGCCATTCGATCAGTTTCCCAACGTGACACACTATGATCACTGTCAAAGACAGGATTCAAGGGCGAACAACCCAACCTTTGGAACATTCTACAACCCCCGAGGCGAAGAGGCGACATCGAGGTGCCAAACCTTCCTGTCGATGTGCAATGAGCTGTTTCGCTTCATTGCTATCAAAAGGACATTAAAGGAAGAGTATGCCTTGCCAAAGAAATCATTTTCCATAAAAACTAGTTTGTTTTCCTTTGTTTGGTGATATTTAACCGATTTTTTATATTTGGTTCTCATTTGAAAAATTATTTCAATTTCGTGATTTTATCCTAGGCTAAAAAAAATTTAGTTTTAAATTCGAATTATTTATTTATTTATTTATTTTGCTATTTTTTTTCTTTTTCTTTTTATTCTACCTTGCCGGTGGCTAGGCAGAGCCTCGCCGGCCTTGGGCGAGCTCTTCAGCGAGGTCGAGCCTCGCCGGCCAGCGACCAGCCGAAGGGAAGAAAAATATATTTAAAAATAATAATATATAATGTTAAAATATATTAAAAATATTCGAGAACAATAATTCCGGAAAGTGTTCTCACCTCGTCAAATTGAAAAATTCACTTCCTGATTTTATGCGTGAATACTTTTGTTGACCGGGAAGTGTTTTCCATTGACTTGTCATTTTCGACGAACAAATGGTTGAAAGTTCGGAAAATGAATTTTCGATAAATACTTTCACTCAAACAAACAATACCCAAAAAGTATTATTGTTATATAATTAAGGAAAAATTTCAAATAAGGGTCTGAAGTGTCTTTATTTTCTCAAATAAGGGCCTCAAGTGGACTATATTTCAAATAAGGGCATGAAGTGTGTTGACACCTAAATTTTGATTTTATTTAGTCATTAGTCGCGTAGAAAATTAGGGACTAGCCCCTAGCAAAAATATTAAATCATTTTTAAATAGTTTTCATGTAGAATAATTTAATTGTTAGCATACATGCACTTGCATATAATTTGTTTGGACCGGCAGCGGACATGCTTAGAAGGTGGGTTCGGGACTTAATTAGTCCTTCTTTAGATTGACACGATGAAACTTTGAACTTATCAAGTCCATTGGAGTGTGCGACTTCTTGGCCGTGCAGTGTGCAATTTGATTGGAAGTAAACTGGAAAGAAAATGTGCATGCGTCCAAGAATTGGTCGGTAAAAAAATAAGTAAATAAAGGAAGATTGTGCAGAATCATTGAAACTTGCCCACATGCCCAAAAGAACAATGAACTCAAAATGCACACTTGGTGATATATTCAGCCTTGAATCGTGACAAATAGGAGGCAATCACGGGAAGAAATTGGCTGAAAATCTGGAAAGATGGAAAATATGTTCATCGATAAAAGATCAGGCCGATATGAGTGGACGTGGGCATATTCAAGGAAAAGGGAAAATTACAAGATTGCAAAGAAAAAAACCAAGAATCCATCCGATATCGTCAATCATCTTCCACTAATCCAGAACTTCCAAAGGGATGCGAGCGACTTTTGCTATAAAAGGCAGAGAACTTTCATTCACCGAGGGGGTGGACATTTTTGCTCAGAAAATACTCAGATGAATTCTTACTGAGACAAACACATGAGAGGTTACAAAAAAATTGTGAGAAAGTGACTGAGGGGGGCGCACGAGAGAGAAAGGAAGCTCACCATCAGCCACAAATTGTCAAACGTTCCCTGAGCCATCCACTCCACCTCGTCCAGTGAGAGAAAAAGGGAAAGAAGACGAGGGAGAGAAGAGGGTCTGACGTGAAAAAAAAAAAAAAAGAGAGAGAGGAGAGGCTTCTGTCTCACGTCCATCGAGTTGATTTGTAGGCATTCAAGCTTCACCTGACGTCCAAATCCACACAAGACGTACTGCAGGTCATCCCTTGCGATTTTCACTCCTTATTGATTTGTTGAACGTCTTGACGGGCGGCCATGGAGTCTCGACCCTGCTACTCAGATTTGCGATTCCAGTCCAACCCAACAAGCCTACGGCTCCGAAGAATCAGTCGTTGTGCCGCCTCGTCCGAGCTATCTCGTCACTACCTTTGACGACGACGACAAAGCCTGTTCTATCCTCTTCGTCGGTGCTGTTCCCTATTGGTCCGAGTTCACCGCCGTTGACCCTTCCTGTCTTGACCGTTGCCACGAAGTCGCTTTTTGTAGATTTCAAGCGAGAGCCTCGATTCTCTGGGATCCTTCGAAGTCTAGTCCACATGCAGCCTAGTAATCTCTTTGAATGATATTGTTGACTTTTGCAGGCCTTCTGTTGGTGTCCCACAGGTCTCGCCTAGTTGGCCCTGTATACCACTGCATACGAAAAGTCCAGCAGATTGTCAATTGAGTCACGTGAGTTCATCCCCGCCGCGCGCGATTAGTCGTTGCCGATCTTGTCGATCTCGATCCGCTCATTCGAATTGGGAAACAATATCCGAGCCAATATTCAAATTAGGTAAAATATTTTATCTTGATTTGATTTATTGATAATGTTTCCCGATTTGAAATATTTGATTTCACGCATAATTTCTAGATTAGAAAACCGTTCGAATTAAGGGGTCATTCCCTACCGACAACGGACTAATCTCGACCTGAGATTTTTCTCGATGGCACGGGATCGAGATATCTAATCTTAACCATTAGATTTGATTCCTTGATCCAATTCATCATCTAATTCGAATCGGAATATATTTTCAAAAGGATCATGCATTATATTTGGATGTGTTTTGATTTGTTACCTAAAATAAAAAAATAAAAAAACAAAAATAATTACACCTTTGGAGCTTTACATCAGAATCCTCGAATGTTGCCAACTCAGATAATTTTCATGAAATGGGTACCGAAAGGGCATTGATAGAAATATTAGTGTAACCAAGTCCCCGAACTCAATGAATCTCTGGTTCGTAGGAATAAAATATTTCTCCCGATACTTTATTTAGGTGTCTAATCAACTCCAATTTTAAAATCTTTTGCATGTTAAATATTGAACCTTAAGTTGCGATTTGGTAGGGCTTGGGAGAGTCTGAGTTAGATTAGTTAATTTAATTAACCTAATAATCCATTAACCTGAAATTCCTGATTTTAGGTCGTGACAAAGTGCTTAAATCATTTCAAAGAAGAGCCTAATCGAAGGGCATTTTCTTCCTTTAACTTTTTTCTATCTTTTTAATTTTTTACTTTTCTCTTTTTCTTTTCTTTTCTTTTTTTTCTTCTTTCTTTTTTCTCTTCCCTTCCCATCTCCCTCGCCACCACCATCACCACTGCCCAGTCCCGCATCCCCTCCCCTCCACCGCCGCCGCCAGCCACCACGGCAGCTTCTCAGAGGAGCGTCACCGCCAGCTCCTCCGCGCTTGACATGCTCCTCCTCCACGATTTCCTCAACTCTTCCTCGAGTGCCACCGTCGCTTCTCTTTACTCACCTTGCGGCCATTTCCCACAACCTGCAGACTTTGACCACGTCTACTCCCATCACCTTCTCCGGAGGGTCTCTGGTAAGTCCCTCCACTGGCAATCCTTCTTCTTCTTCCATGAACCTCCACCTCGCGGGAGACCATCAAATCTATCCCATGAAGAGCTCTGTTAGCGCGAGCATCTCGACCACGCCGTCGACGACCACCGATGATCACAAGCATGACGTGGTGCAACTATTTCCTCAGAAGTACTCGTCGAAGTTCCTGTTGTTCATCCACCAATCAGAACAGCTAACTGGAGACGACGCAGCAATCGGGCACGGGGCTTGATTCTTCGGGTCGGCTGGGTTGTCGTCCTCATCGGAAGCCAGCGGCAGGATCTGTCGCCACAGCTCAGCATAGGAATCGCCGTCCTCCTCCTCCGAGCCAAGGAGATCCGGGGCAGGGTCCTTGGCAGCCGAGATGCCGGGATGGAAAAAGGATCAATGGTCCATGGAACAAGATTTTGAGGACGTGGGAGCGTAAGATGATGAACATATGCACACAGCACATGTATATATAGAGGTACAAAAGAGGGGGAACGAAATAGGTTGCAGTGTTTGGGGTCAATATTTGAAATCCAGGGTCTGCAAGAGATATGGTTAGGGTTAGGTGAAACGTCTCCAAATGGAAATCCAGGGTCTAAGAGTGGTTCTTCCCAAAACCCTCGTCGTCGCCGCCGAAGAGCCAGCAGGCTTGCTCCTTTGCCACCACCACCGAAGAGCCTCATGCTTCAGTGGAGTGCTCCTCTGCCGCCACCACCGAAAACGAGCTTGGAGCAGCTGGAGAGCTTCGACATACTTGCTGCTGCTGGACCACAGGCCATGGCGCTGTGGGGCGAGTGGCCAGAGAGCGGATTGCAGATGATGTAGGACCAGTACTCCATGTTCGAGGACTTATTCCATTGCCCTGAAGTTGTGATGAGCAGCTTCGCCGCAACTGCGGTGGTCGGCGGCGGCGTCGGAGGGGAGGGGATGCAGCACTGGCAGGTGGAAGTGGAGATGGCGGTGAGAAAGGGAGGGGAGGGAAGAGGAAAAAGAAGGAAGAAAAATAAAAAATAAACGTAAAAAAAAAAATAGAAAAAAAGGACAAAGAGGCCCTTGGGTCACGCCTCTCTTTGAAACGATTTAAGTACTTCAAGCCTTATTTGAAATAAAGTCCACTTTAGAACCTTATTTGAGAAAATGAGAGCACTTCAGACCCTTATTTAGAATTTTCCCTATAATTAAACATAGATATCATTATCCCTACACTCACACACACATATATAGTATATTGACTTCTTATTCAAATCAAGCTCTAGCATCAAATTAATACTTTCGAGCTCAAATCTAATTTTGAACACCGAGTACAGAGATGAGCTGATCTCGAGTTTGGCACTGGAGCGGCTCGATTTGACCCCGTGGCCCGACCATGTTGGCACCCAATTGGATTAATAGAAATGGATGTATCTATCGAAGCGGCTAATAATTCTGACGTGCAAAATTAGAGTGCATGGTTATTCTCGAGAAATCTCATTACTCAAGATTTGGTAGTTTTGATTCTCCTATATATTTCCTATCTCTATGACCAACGATAGCTCAAACGATAAAAGTAAGTCATCATTAATAAATGTAGGCATAGAGAAATTTTAATTACCAATTGTCCTCCTTTTAATTTTTCCATAAATTGACTTGCATAGAGAAATCCTTGATAATTTTAATTTTTGGACTTGACTGAGAAATTACGATTTGCGTCGTGTCATTCCCTTTTTGTAATGTTTAACGTATATTTCTTATGGTTAAAGGAAAGTTCCACTTTTATTTTACTTCAATTCCAAAGCAATTTTTTTTTCAATTTTCCTAGATCTATAATTGGAAATTTTACCTAATGTGATTTCCGGCTATCGTTATATCATCAACAACAACAAAAATCATCATAAATGAATTTCGTCTCCTTCAAGTTAAATAGAGAATTAAAAAAAAAAAATCAAGAATTGTTAACCTCTGAGAAATTAAAAAGGGAGGAAGAAGAAAAGAAGATCCGTAGGTTTTCCATTTCTTGGTTTCGAGCATCGGTCACTCTGCTTCTTCTCTCGATCTCAACTTGCTAAAACCTCTCTTCCTGCCGTTCTTGCAAAATCACACAATCTCCGCTCTCTCCATCTCTCTCCAACCCTCGGGCCGAGCTGCTCAACCTATCTCGTCCTCCGACCACCGCCGTATCCACTCTGCCAGTCTCGTTGGCGTTTGGCATCAACGTCGCCCCTCTTTCTCTGCCTCCGAACCCCCCAAACCCTAGGTTTCTTGCTTCAATTCTCCGGTATTGTTGAAGATGGATGAAGACCAGGAGATGGAGAGGTTCGGGATGGACAATGATTACGAGGACGCGCAGTGGATCGATGGGGAGTTCTATTACCGGCGGCGGAGAGAGAAGCGCGCGCAGACCAAGGAAGACGTGCTCTACGGTGTCTTCGCGTGGGGGGACTCTGATTCCGACTACGACGACTCCTCCAAGAGGAAGCGAAAGAAGAACAGAGACGTCCTGGGTAAGGCTGATCTGTCGAAACCTGTGAATTTCGTTTCCACCGGCACAGTCATGCCGAACAGAGAGATTGATGGGAATTCGAAGAGAGAGAATGAAGATGACGAGTTCGCTGCCATGGATGAGGATAGTTTCTTGCCGACGGCATTTGGGTGGAAGATCAAGGAGGGAGCAATCCAAATTGGAGAAGAAAGCGCAGCAAGGGAAGGACCAGCAGCAGGGGATTGTGACACCCATGGAAGCAAAGTTGCGTCCTAAGAAAGAATATGGGCATGGGTTTCAACGACTAGAAAGAAACTTCTACAAAGGCACCTGTTGCCTCACTGGAGCCAGAGGAAAAGAAGCCATTACCTGACGTGCCCGGTAAGGAGAAGCTTTGGTCTAAGCAAGCGAAGAAGGTGACGCTGAAAAACAAAGTGACATATGTCACAGCAGAAGAGCTGTTGGCGAAGAAGCAGGAGCAGGGTGTTGAAGTTGTGCAAAAGGTACTTGACATGCGTGGACCTCTCAGGAGGTTAGTTACTCAAATGCTTGGAGTCTTTTGTCTTCGTTCTTATTCAGGCGCGTAGCATGAATCATGGTTTATCGATTCGTTTTCATTCTTATTCTGCCACCCATCACAAACCAAGGAATGTCTCGACGTCAACAATCAATTTTATACGATTCTAACACTTCTGCTATCCGATCATCTCATGGTGGACTCGATGGAGAAGATCTTTTTTGTTAAGTGGCTACAGATGGCTTATCAACTACTTCATCACTCGCAAATCTCTGCATAATGTAGTGTCGAAAAATCCACAAAGATACTTTCCCAGATCTCCATGATTTGTATTTCCAGAGTCTTTTATGCTAATCTGCCGTCACAAGAAACGTTCATTTGGGATATAGTCTAGCCAAAACCGAGCGATCATATTTGATGTTAACACGTTTATGTGCATCTATGTAGCCGTAGCTTTTGCCATGTGAAGTCGAGGTTTACATCACTTCCCTTAAAGTTTCATTGCAGGTACGCTTGTGAGCATAACGATGCTCGTCTTCTCTCGTGTTTTAATCATATCATTTCAAATCCTTGCCTAGGAACCGTGAAAAGATTAGTTTATTAACTGTGTTACTTCAGTAAAGCATCCTCATATTCACCGAGGCCATTCGTGATGGACCGTCAGAACTGAAACAAACTTCATCACATGCCACTCTGACCGCTTAAAAACAATAGAGCGCGCAACTTTTTCTTCTTCTGCAGGAGATGATTTTTGTGGATTGTACAACACAGAGATATAGTCCCACTTCGTCAAGCATATGACTCGTTCCTCCATAAAGTTTACATCCTAACAAATTGGAAAAAGGTGCATGCCCAAAATCTGCGAATGATTGCTTACCCTATCGAACAAAAGAAAAATTTCTAGAAACATCCAAATTAGCCATAATTTGGTTAGGTTTCGATTAGTTACAAATTCTGAACTTCGTTTGACGAATAAAATCAAAATCTGATGACCTGATTGCAAAAATGCGCTACATAATTCAGTCATCACAATTGATTTACCTTATCCTAAACAAGTAGGTCTTATATTTTGAAAGTCAATCTCAATACGTCTAATAATATACTTTAGGTAAGCAAATAGTTATATATATATGGGCAAGGATTAAAATTCGTCATCTTCCACGATATTCTCATCCAATGTTCTTTTTAACAAATTTCAAGACAAGTTTACTTTTAACCTAAATAGCATGAATTCGGACATGCGATACGACACGACACGATACGACAAGTTATTTTTTAAAAATAAAAAATTTCGACATATTAAAATACGTAGTGTGTATATATTATATATATATCTCTCTCTCTCTCTCTTGTAATCAAAAGAAACTTCATGGCCACTCTCGTAATTTGACCATAAAAGCCAACCTTCTATAAAAACGTAAATAACAGAGTGAATTGACAGCTAGGGTACAATAGTTGTCTCACACTCATCTCTCTCGCTCCTTTCTCTTCTTCTTTTACTTTACCTTTTCCCATAACCTTTTCTCTCTCTCTCGCTCTCTCTCTCTCTCTCTCTCTCATCTCTCTCATGCCTCCAAAAACCAGACACCCTCCTCCCCTCTCTTTCCCGATCTCTGCCCTCCGGGTCAGCCTTTCCCCAGCGAGATCAGACCCGCTGATTCGGACGTGCTCTACAGTGTCTTCGCGTCGAGGGGACTCTGATTCGGACTATGACGACTCCTCCAAAACAGAGAGATTGATGAGAATTCGAAGAGAGAGAATGAGGATGACGAGCCCTCTGCCATGGACGAGGAAAAAGAGAAGTTGCAAGCTGAGGCAGAACTCCAGAAGAAACAACTGAATAGCAAAGTCGATACCGTCCATAATAGCAACTGAAAAGCAGAATTGAGTAAACACCAATTAGATTCGTGACCACGTAAACTATGCACTCCTTGATGACCCTGCATAAGAAATTAGCGACTGCAAAATCTGAAAAAGCAGAGCATGAGCAACTACTTTGGCTGGAGGAACATACCAGAGATGTTACATACACAGTTCATGAGCAACTCTTATTTCATACGCCATGGACGATTCTCACGTCCGAAAGATCCTGAGCTTGATGGTGATTCAACGAGGCCGGATTAGGTAAAGCTTCCTCCAGGTTGGATGGCGACGTCTTTGCAGGGCTTGGAGTGTTGGGCACCAACTCCTGCTGCAGCTCTAGAATCTGCAGGCATTTCCTCATCAAGCGCAGTATTCAGAGCCTCTCTCACACTCATCTCTTTTGCCTTAGTAGCATAATTCTGTAACCGCGTCCCTGCAGCACAAATCTTCAGCAACCTCTCTCTCAACAACACAGCATCCGAGCCTCCTCCGGCAGTGGCTTTTTGTCTTAGCACCGATGACATCTTGCGCTCTCGAACTCGAACTTGCTCTCACCGCCGGATAAAGCTCGCTGATTTTCTCTCTCTTGAACGGGTATTCTTCGAAACAGTGTCCAGCTTCGTCATTCCATCGAACAACTTCCTTGCAAACTCTGTTCCTCCTCCACAGCACAACGGACGGCAATGGAAATTCGGAAGACAGCGAGAGGATGGGAGAATACAAAAGCGAAACAGAAATCAACAGAAAAATTTGGAATGAATCGAAATGAACTCTGGAGTTCAATCGGAGATGAAACGAAGCAACGATCTTCAGAGAGTTCAATCTGGATGAATCGCGCTGGTGGTGCTCCATTCGCGGTTGGGGTTGCCACGAATCATCGGCTAGAGAGTTTCCAGTTGACAGCTTTACTCCTCTTGATTATTTTTTTAGTTTTAAATGATTTTTATCATTAAATAAGGCCTATTATTTAAATTAAAGTTAATCTAAGATTACATGGTGAATTCAAACTCGTCAATAAATAAAGAAAAAAATTCGAATAAAATAAATAAATAAAGAAAGAAAGAAAACAAAGCATTTTTTTTTCTCGAAAAAGCACATATTATGTCTAATCTCTACTATTCGTAAACAAATTGCAACCTTTACGGTTTTTTCAAAATATTGGCAAAAAAAGTTCCCATGGATTGAGACTTGAGAGACCAAAGGAGGAATCTCTCTCTTCAAGTTTGCAAATATGTTGACGTCTTTGCATACCATGCTCTCCTCATATCCTTGTATTAAGATGAGAATTCATGCTAATTAAGTTGGGCAAATTATTACATACATCCAATATATACCCTGTTCCTCTCACAACGAGTATATATGGAGGCCTACTAAGAGCGAAACTAAGTCAAACTATTCACGACCTGTTTCAAATCGGGATGATAATTATTTGAGATCGGCTCGACTAATATATAGTCAAGCTCTAACTCAAATTACTCGAGTATCTCGTCAAACTAAAGCTCAAGTCCGCCAATACTCGGTTCAACAAGCTTTTGAACCTAAATAAAAAAAATATAATTGTTATAAAATCAGGAGTAGACAACCTTAGCCACACTCATGTATAGGTAAAATCTCGACATTTTATTCGAGTCAAGCTCCAACATGAAACTAATACTTGATCGACGTAAAATTGAGTTTTGAACATCGAGTATGGAGTTGAGCAGATCTCAAGTTGGGAACTATAGTGACTCATTTGACATTGTTGACACTTGGATTAGCTAGTTTCATATTCATGGAAACTCATTTCAGAGGCTAGACTCGTTCTCACCGACGAAATTTGACCCCCGATAAAATAAATAGTCAGTTTGCATAACTTGGTGTCCATTTCCCCAGTTACATCCGTTTTGCATTTAGATACTAGACACAATAAAATTTCGCTCGACGAAGGCCCAGAGGCCAGCCAACACCAAGAGCCCGAGTTGACTTTTACGATGAAGCCTATTTTGACTCTTTTGAACCAAACCGGGCCCACTAAATAGTCGTTGGAACGACATCTTCCCGAGCATATTAATGAATGAATGACGTGTCTATTTGTTTTGCGAATAATGAACAACTTAACAGATACTTTCTTAAAAATAATAGTTCATATATCACTTATAAAAATGAATGAATGACATGAAAATATATAGACATAAATTGTTGTCGATAATTGCACATATTTGTGTTGATTGTTCGTTGCTTAGGTGGTGTTTTACAGCTTTGCTTTAGATTGGCAAAAGGGTTGGCTCAGCCTGAGCACGACATGGCTAATGGCCATTGGTTGGCCCTTATATACTTGTGTATCTGTGTGCGTGTGTGTTGGAAAAGCAATTGCTGAGGCATCTTAAGAATTAGAAGCCAAGTCCTCTTACATGGAGAATATTATTCGATGCTGTACAGTAGAATATATATGTAAATCACACAAAGGAGACTAGTTGATATGGACAAGCAAATTGCAAGAATGTCGCTACCTCCATAAATGAAGGGAAAGACCTGAAAGAAAGGAGGCCGCTCGTTACGATTCTCAAGTTTCATTGTAGATCTAATGACTAATAATTTTAATATCAAATAAGAAAGGTTGGGATTGATGACTTCTATTAACCAGTAAAGACTGTTAATTGAATTTCCTGAAACCAGTAAATACTAGCATATATTTTTGCATTTCTTTTGCCTTTTCTCTTTAGTTTTTGTTAGTATTTATTCTTTTCCTCATCATACTACAATGGCAGAGTATTCCTTAGTGAATTCATAAAGAGATACATTCAGAAGAACCAGCAAATTGCAACTCTTAGGTACATGAACAAATCATGGCTGGTGCAGCTCAAGACCTATCAAAACCACCGTTATCCAGCAAACATATCTGTGGTTGGCCCATGTTTGTGAGAGAAGCTTGTCTGGATGAAGGGGATGTCTGCGCGTTTGAGCTCATTGATAGCTGACGATTATATGGGCAATGTCTCCATCTCCAATTATGCTGGTAAGGACCTCATTTAGGTCGATTGAGATGAACACTGGAAGCGTCACTTGAGGTCGATCGATATGTTATCTTCCTTGAAGTGTTCGTGGGTGATATATGTGTAAAACAGGCATCTTAACAACTGAGTAAAGGAACTAGGGAAAAACAAATAAGTTGGACAGTAATCAGGATATAATACAGTGACGGGTGGGTGCGGAGCGCCCGAGACAAGGTCAGAGGGTTGAGAAATTCAATAACAACCGTAAGTTAGGAATTTAATGATTTCTGGTTTAAGTATAAGTTCCTCCAAAAAATGACTACTTGGTACTTTCTCAGGCTGCCTGGGCTTGGGAAGAAGAGGCCACACGAAATGTCCAACTTAAGCCATAACTACTGCCTAGGCTTAGGATGACTGAGCTCACGGCAACGCTATATTGCTCCCTTGCAACTACTGGTTCACGAGAGCTACTGTCGCAATCAGGTTATGAAGGGAAGGTAGGTAGTGTGGCCCAAGACCTTAAAAATTAGTCCAACCACCTCGGTGGTATGAAAAGAAGAAAAGAAGATCACTTTCTTTTTTGCCAGGGGAAAGAAGATCGCTTACTTTTTGTGTACATGTATCTATCTACGAACATACGTGCCGCTTTTCATGTTTGTTCGATGCATACACCAATGCAAGATTGGTGACTCGGATATGCACCAGATTCATGCACGTCTTCTCTATATCGACACTCGTACTTATTGTAGAGTCTAAGAGCACAGGATTGTGAAATTTTTTATTTCAGATTGCAAGTTGTGATTAAAGACCATCTCATCAAGCCAACACTAGCACAAATCCACATCTTGTTTGCCTTTTCTCGTCAGCGTCTTCTTACATCCCATGTCTTATTATATATCGGCTGGTCAAATGTCTTCAAAGCCAGAGCGTTCGTTGTGAATCCATAAAGACATACTGTCAAGAAACCAGCATATTGCAAATTTTGGGTACCTGAACGCATTGAGGCCGGTGACCAGCAGGACCTATTGATGCTCCGGTGTGGAGAACTTTGTTTGTTGGTCCAAGTTTGTGAGCGAAACTTGTCTTGAGTGAAAGGGATGTCTGCATGTTTGAGCTCATTATAGGGACAATGTTCAGGATGAATTGGGATGAACATTGGAAGTGCCACTTTAGGCCACATACTAGTAAAATGCGATTTATGCCTCTATTCTGCTCCGATGAACCCAATGAAAGTGAACTTGTATTTGTAACTGTGCTCTTTTCAAAGGCTTAAACTTGTGGTATGTTGATTGATGGCATTGATTTGGGTGTTCGAAATTGCAGTTAATCAGTTATGTCTAATACGATGAGCGTGTAAAAATTTCAGTTTCCATGTTCACACTTACCGATTAGCAAACTATGCTAAATCATTTCGTAGTAACTTGGAAAGATTCACATATTTGCCCATGAGAATTCTCCTTTTCCTTACTGCAGATCAGACCATACACCCTAAATGTCAAGTGAGCCCTGTTGAATCGGTGTTTCATTGTTCTACTGATCAAAGGTCTCTCACTGCCCTTGAAATAGCTATAGAATTGAATCAGAGTATCCCTCTTTCAAAATGGTGATTTGGCAATCTCTTGGCTGAAAGGAATTTGGGGAGACACATAAGCTCGAACGGCTCATTATTGAGATTTTCGAGGTGTGAATCTTAATCTACAAGCTAATTCTCCCCATGATGTTTCTCTATCTCTAGCTCCCCCGTGTGCGTGCATATACGTATGTGTTGGGGGATCTCATAAATGTCAAGCCAATGGAAACAAACCGAACCGGCCATATAGGATTTGATTGTGCTGAAATGAAATTGGTGTGCTTATAGGCCTCGAAAGCTAGACCATTAGGAAGACTCGATCTATTGATTTTAAGGTCGCTAGGTCGGTAGATATGAGTTGCACATAACAGCGTGTACCTATGCAAGGATTGTTCACTGATACAAAATCTGTATGCTTCACATATCAAACAACAGAGAACACACGCGCTTCGATCGTCCCTGACCACTGCGGCATTCCCACTATCGTTCGCTGACTACACACGAGCGACACATTCTATACGCATACACAAAATACAGAACGCTCAGCTCTAGCCCAGAGAGATCAGCAAGCCACGAGACAGCAATTTTTATGTCGTACGTTGAGTATACGAAACATGAGAATTATAAGACCAATGACAACTGAGCATCACATGCCAACAAAGTTGGCCATAATGAGGGTTCCATAAGTCGAGAACAAATTGATTTGATGTAATATGATTTTCGGTTCAGGGATTGAATCCAAGATATAGTTCGAACCATCAAACAAATGATATGCATTTCGATGAAGGAGCCCATACGCAAATACAAATCAAAGATTCACTTCCAGATCATCACAACAACAAAAGTACAAGTCCGAGTTGTTAATAGTGCTTCAATCCTATCTGATTTACTCGCAAACATTCGCTAAAGCTCACGGGCTCTGTTTCGTTCATCAGCGGCAGAAACAGAGTGTGTGGAATTTACCTTGATGAGAGTGATTTTTTTACCGCGGCCGGTGATCAGATCAAGAGACGAAGTTTCTGGAGGCATTGGCGTCGATGATCGGGGCCGGCCAGCGAAGAGGTAACGACCAAGGTTTGTGCATTGGGCTGAACCTATGTCAGTGGTTGATGGTCTCTAAGCTCCATATGCGACATTCATGCGAGACTCACATAGGTAAGAAATTCCCGGACACATCAATGGACTCAATCTAGCGTGCATTGACACCACCTTGTGGAAGCTATTCCCAGTAGATTTTATCGTGCTAGGACAAGTCGTATGTGTATTTGGAGTTAATTTGGCTTTTGAATTCTTCCACGTGTCTCTGGAAATCATATTTTACATCGAAGGTGGACCTAATAACAACCCATAAATGTATTAAACTTTGTCTGGATAGTGCTTTTCCGTTTCTATTGCAAGGGATGTCTTGAAGAGCGTAGCTGTTCCCATTAAGCGTCAATTCGGATACGGATCCGGATTGTCCGTATGTTATGCGTAATTTGTGCCTTGGAACGGATCCGGATCACCTAACATTGGGGTTAGATAAATTATGTGGTGATGGGTTGACAATTATGATAGAGCATACCTACGTGGCGTTATCATCCATGATCCTTTTTAAAAGCCACTTAAAGGAGGCTATACGCAAAATGAAATTTTGGACATTCCTATGATAGTTGTAAACGCTTGGGGTATATACTTGAAAGCCTACAATTAAGTTCAGCTCTTCAAGAAGTCAGCCGCATAATTTGTTACTTTTGTCATTACCTTTTTTTTTTTAAGGTCATCGCAATTTTCCCCTCATTTTTCGGTATTTATTTTGTTATACTTTTAATTTATTTTAGCACATTTGGAGGTCAAAGAATGATTAGAGTAAAGCAAATATAAAAAAGAAATGCACTTTACCGTTGAAAATCACATGTAAAGGGCATGAAAATTGTAAAATGCACAAAGGATTGATATCCGCAATCACATAAAAGTTGGAACTGAGTAAAGTACTTAAACGGCTTCATCTGAACTCTGGGACGTTAAATTCGGGGGTATTCCCTGGGATGAAGGGAAGAAAAATCTTTTCTCTCAACTTAGGGGGGTGATGGTGGGGAAGGTAGACTCTACGTCATCTTCGATAGCTACCACCGAGTAGGATCGTATAGTAGCGTCCCGCGCCTGGGGTGAATCATCTGAGCTTCGGCTCCTGTGTGATCGATCTGTGCTTCGCACAGTGTCTTGAACCGACTTGTCGGTGACGTACCTCTGGTTGAAGGATTCACAAAGGATTGATATCCGCAATCACATAAAAGTTGAGGAATTTATGTAGTAATTAAAGAATTAGGAGTAAAGGTGCTCAATGTTATATTGTTGTAAAATTGGCATCATTGAAGAACGAGGAAAAAAGGAAGTGCTACAATTAAATGCTGAATTAACGAAGAAAGAGAGCAGCGGACGGCCAATAGATTTGTTGAGAGAGGAGTTAATATTGCTGAACATGCAAAATGGCCAAAAGTAGCATTAAAGCTCTAAGATTACTCCATTACAATATCTGTAATTATTTGTATCGACGTAGTTAATGTAAATAATAGATATAGATATGTAAGGGGAAATGTGTCACAAGAGTCGTAACATTTTCAGTCGTGCCGGTAAGGAGCCGATTCACATTGATTGAGATGAACATTGGAAGTGTTACTCTAAACTAGAGGTGTCAAAACCGAACTGAAAAACTGAACCGAACGGTGAATCGAACTAAACTGAACTGAAAATATTGCGCATTTCGGTTCGGTTCGGTTAACCAAAACGAACTAAAGATCTTCAAAGAACCTGTGATGACCCCAAAACTTTGATTAGCTTACACCCTAGTGCTTTAAAGTTGAACCATGATTGATATATGAAGTTATAAATTGACGACGAGACGACAGGGCAACACAGTATGGCTTAATTAGGGTTCTCCCGGGTCAAATAAATGAGAAATTGGGACCAAACGAAGACAAAACGTGGAAGATAAGTGTCCAAGTGTCCGAACGTGTTAGACCTTGAAGTTAGATTTAAGAAGTTAGTCAATACTCTGTTAGTGGAAATCGGCCTCTGTTCTGCCCCAGTTCTGTACCGCTTTGTAGCCCTGTATATAGCGGAAGAGGATGGTGTACTTCTAGGTCCCCTGCCTATAGTCCCAGATGATAGTAATAATGATGGGGGTGGGCAGGCTTAGTTTGAGTTGATATGATGGGAGACGGGATAGCGTTTTGGCTGTGTGGTGGAGTTGTGTGAGTGTGAGGTTGACTGACGACAATTTTTGATCTAAGATATTGATCAGTCCTGGTGGTAGTCTTTTGTATCCCGCTTCCCAGTTATAAGCTTGTGAGTTTAAAGAACTGGTTTGTAACCTCTCTAAATATGTGAAATAAAATGAGGGTTAAAATCTGACTGCTGTTCATGCTTCTGTTGATTGCATGTTACTTGAATAGTGAAAACCATAAAGTTCGTACCCTCTATAGGCGTGCCTGCCAAATTGTCAGGGTGTTATTTTGTTACGCACTTGTTCTGTATGGCCGCCTTGCTTGATCTTCTATTTAAGCTTCCGCATGTGCCATTGTAATTCTAAAAGATTAAAGCAGAGAGCGAGTTTAGTAAGCCTTAAGGTGTGGTGGGCTAGGATGCTACATAACCATTTTTTATTTTTCTTTATTTTTCTTTTTTAGGGCAAATGGTTGACGAAGCCACTAGCCACTGGCTGATGGCTAGCGACCCCCGTCGGCCTTGGGCAAGGGGTCGCGGCCCCTCACTATGGCCGACGAAGGGCCGCCAGCTCTCGCCGACGCAAGATTTGGCATTGACGGGTATCGGCGAGGGCGAGCGAGGGCCCCGCGCCTTCGCCGACCTCAGCGAGGGGCCGCGACCCCTAGCTTAGGGCCGGAGAAGGCTTCGCTGTCCTTGTCTAGGGGTCGGCGGCTTTGCCGGATTTGAACCAAAAAAGAAAAGAAAAAAGAAAAAGAAAAATCAGAAAAGAAAAACCGAAAACAGAACTGAACCGAACGGAATCGAGCTGGGTTTTTAGTTCAATTCATATTCGGTTTAGGGCGCGATTCGGTTCAGTTCAAGCTTACACCCCAATGGTTCAGTTCGATTCGATTTTCTTGAAAAATCAAACTGAACTAAACCATTGACACCCCTACTCTAAGCCATTCTCAATGTCGATCTGAACTCAGGATTCCTAATTATGCCTCCTTTGCTCCGTAGTTGTGAATCAATAAAAAAAGTAGACTCTTTTCTATTTAAGTTTTCTTCTTTTCTGTGCTAATCTCAATTCTGTAACTTCCACTTTAGAAATGAATTCTCAAATTTGGCGCTTATTTAAGGTTTCTAGTGCATCAACCTGACATATAGAACTAATAAAGTGTCACAATGTCAGTTAGACTTTCCTTGTGCGGCCTGTGGTTTTACGAGGTCAGTTTCTACTTAAATCACATTCTTAAAGTTTTTGCGCAAGTCTTTTTGCATGTTGGTGGAACTTGTAGTCTGTCAGTTTCTTCTGATATGAAGAGCATTTAGAATTTATTCTGTACAATTGACTGAATTTTGATTTTCATGCTGATTGTAATTTCCAATCTATGCTGACTCATTTCATAACCAATCAATTAAAGATACGTTCATACCTACCTGTCTATTTTATTATTCGATCGCTTGCTTCCACGCAACAAGAGGAGCATGCCCAGAATTTGCGAGTGATTGCTAACCCTTTCGAACAAAAGAAGGCAGAGAAAGGGAAGGAGACATGAAGCTTTCCGAGGCTAATACCGAACGTTACAAGCTGAGTTTAATCAGAGTAATAACTGTTGGAGTTGGCGAATACTTCGGGGACTCTTGTTTCTCACATCGGGTACGCCCACGTGAGCTTATGGAAACTGAAGTGTTATCCAACGACATGTGACCCCTGCGCGCGGAATGCGGGGGTTCGGGGGCAGCGCCCCCGACACGGGCGCCCCGCTGCCCGGTCAGCGGGCGGGGGTTCGGGGGCAGCGCCTCCCGACGGGGGTTCCGCTGACCGGTGAGCGGGCGGGGGTTCGGGGGCAACGCCCCCGAAACCTCAACTGGTTTGGGCTTTTATTTAAGCTGGCCTGTATGGTATGGAATTAAGGGGTTTCATATAGGTTTAGGTTTTGGGCCCGTTTGGGGCATATATATATTTTCTCGTTTTTCATCATTGTAATGAGTTGAGTGGCTGTAAACCGAAACTATAGTGAAATCTCTTTGCAGGACGTAGCCCTATTCTGGGGTGAACCTGGGTAATCTCGTGTGTCGTCCTTTTCTCTTTGATTTCTGTGTGATCGTTCTGATTCGTGTGCGATAAATCCCTTCAATTGGTATCAGAGCCTTGTGTTCGAGGAATTGGGGTTTATCAAAGATGTCGGGAGGGTCACGGATTGAGATCGAAAAATTCGATGGGACACGGTTCGATCTGTGGAAGATGAAGATGGACGATCTTCTTTGCGATCGAGATCTTTGGTCGGCAATCGTAACGGAAAGGCCTGTTGCTGCGAAGACTGGTGTCGTGATAAAGGAAGCGGGCAAGGAAGCAGGGAAGGAAGATGAGACATCTTCCAAAAGGGCGGATCCAAAGGAGATTGAAGACTGGGATCAGATTAATCGGAAAGCAAAGGGTTTGATTCGGCTTTGTCTCGCAGACTCGATTCTGACAAACGTGATGGGGGAACCTACAGCCAGGGATCTATGTCAGAAACTGGAGTCGCTGTATCAAAGTAAGTCGTTGGTTAATAAGCTGTTTTTGAGGAAAAAGCTGTATAATCTTTGGATGCACGAGGGCGACTCATTTTCTGCACATCTGTATAACTTTAACACGTTGATTAGTCAACTCGTATCAATCGGTGTTAAGTTCCAGGATGATGATAAGGCAATAACACTGCTCTGTTCACTGCCGGATTCATGGGATAACCTAATTGTGGTGATTGGTGGTGGGGATAAGGAATTATCGTATGAAAGTGTGTGTTCTGCCTTGTTATCGGAGGAAACACGAAGAAAGGGATCGGGAAATTCCGGTAAAGAGGCATTGGCGGCTAGGGGAAGGCCAGCAGAGAAGAATCTGAATCGGAGATGGTCTAGATCCAAATCTCGTGAGCGATCGAAGAGTAGAGAGAGAAGGGTACAGTGCTGGAAATGTGAAGAGTGGGGCAATGTGAAGCGGGACTGTAAAAACAAGCCAGTTTTTAAGAAGGAAGCTGAATCATCCTCGGGTAAAAAGGAGTCGATGCAGGAGATATGTATTTGGCTGCTGCATGTATGGCGCAGTCAGACAAGGATATTTGGTTGATCGATACCGGTGCTTCATACCACATGACACCTCATAGACACTGGTTTTGTGAATATGAGCAATATAATGGTGGGGATGTCATGCTCGGAGATGATACTGCAGTTCATATTGTCGGGCGTGGCAGGGTGAAGCTGAGGATGAGTAATGGCACGGTGAAGACTATTCCAGACGTGATGCACATACCCTTGATGAGTAGAAATTTGTTATCAGTCGGTACAATGGCTGATTCGGGGGTTATTTTTAGCTGTGATAAAGATTCGTACAAGATGACTCGAGGTTCTATTGTGATTGCACGAGGAGTCCGTTACGGGACATTATATAAGCTGCTCGAGGAAACAGTGAGTGTCAGTAGCGGGTTCGTTTCTGAAGAGGCCAAGGAAGATGGACATGATACGTCCATGTTGTGGCATCAGAGGTTAGGGCATATCGGTGAAAAGGGATTGTCTACCTTAGCTTCGAGTCAGATAGTAGAAGGAATTCCAAAATGCTCTATAGGTTTTGGGTTCTGTGAACACTGTCTCCATGGAAAACAGAACCGAGTTAGCTTCCAGCACACCGGTACAAGAGCAACTGAGGTTCTCGAGCTGATTCACAGCGATGTCTTTGGACCTACTCCGACTCCATCTATTGGAGGATCCAGGTACTATGTATCATTCATAGATGATTTTTCGAGATATAGTTGGATTTATTTCATTAAAAGTAAATCAGATGTATTCGAGAAATTTCGAGAATTTAAGGTTTTGGTTGAAAACCAATTGGGCAGGAAAATCAAGGTCCTTCGTACAGATAACGGAGGTGAATTCTGTTCGGATAAGTTCGAGCAATTTTGTGTGGATAATGGTATTGCAAGGCAGAAGACGACTCCATATACGCCTCAACAGAATGGGGTGGCCGAAAGGTTAAATCGGTCACTCATAGAAAAGGCGAGATGCATGCTGAGTTGGGCAGGTTTGGGGCCAGAATTTTGGGCAGAAGCTGTAGCCACAGCCAGTTATTTGAAGAACCGGTCACCGACCTCATCTGTGAAGGATCGTACACCATATGAGGTAGTGTTTGAGAAGAAGCCGAATCTGTCCCATGTTCGGGTGTTCGGGTGTGACGCATATGTTCATGTACCCAAGGAGAAACGGGGTAAGCTTGACAACAAGTCTGAGAAGAACGTATTTGTCGGATACAAGGAAGGGGTCAAGGGCTATAAGCTGTGGAATCCAGAATCAAAGACCATTGTATATAGTAGGGATGTTGTCTTTCGAGAATCACAACCCCAGGTTGGCACACAGAAAGGTGATGAGCCCAAGAAGGTGGTAGTGCTTGAAGAAAGTCCTAAAGCTGAAACTGTGAAGATGGTTCCACAAGGCACGCCAGTAGAGTCTGATTCTGAATCGGAGCAAGGGGACTCGGTTAATGAAGTCGAGGATGCGGATTTGGATGAAGACTCGGATACTGATAGCATGCCGGCTCTCAGGAGATCGACGCGGGAAAGAAAGGTACCACTTCGATACTCACTTAGTGCTTTGAGTACGTTTCATGCTTTGAGCATTATCGGAGATGATCCTAGTTCTGTAAAAGAGGCGAGATCCATGGATGATGCGAATCAGTGGGAGCTTGCGATGATAGATGAGATGCAGTCGCTTGATAAAAATGAAACATGGAGCTTGTGTAAATTGCCTAAGGATAGAAAGGCAATTGGGTGTAAATGGGTGTTCAAGCGAAAGCTGAAACCGGATGGGACTGTAGAGAAGTACAAGGCTAGGCTTGTAGCCAAGGGGTACTCTCAAATCGAGGGAGTTGACTATGACGAGATTTTCTCTCCCGTGGCTAAGTTAACTTCGATACGGTTTGTTCTATCTGTAGCAGCTGCATATGATCTTGAGGTAGAACAGATGGATGTAAAGACGGCATTCCTTCATGGGGACTTGGAGGAAGAGATATATATGAGGCAACCAAAAGGCTTTGAAGTAAAAGGAAAGGAGAATCTGGTGTGCAAGTTGAAAAAGTCCTTATATGGGCTGAAGCAGTCACCGAGAATGTGGTACCAGAAGTTTGACACGTACATGCTCCAGCTTGATTTTGTGCGTTCAAATTCTGACCATTGTGTTTATGTGAAGAGGACTGGCGATCAGTTTGTCATTCTCACGCTATATGTGGATGATATGTTGTTGATCGGGAATAGCGTGAAGATGGTGAAATCCGTGAAGAGTTTGTTGGCCAAAAAGTTTGAAATGAAAGACTTGGGGCCTGCAAATTTTATTTTGGGCATGCAGATCAGGAGGGACCGTTAGAAACGGAAGCTGTGGCTAGGGCAGGAGAAATACATCAAAGAAATACTGAAGAAATTCAATATGATTGACTGCAAGCCTGTTTGTACCCCTATACCTTTAGGGACCAAGCTATCTGCGGAACAATGTCCAAAAACGGATGAAGAAGCTGAAGAGATGGCCCGAGTTCCATACGCGAGTGCAGTGGGTAGCTTGATGTATGCTATGGTGTGCACACGTCCGGATATAGCACAAGCAGTGGGAGTTTTGAGTCGATACATGTCTAACCCAGGTAGAGAGCACTGGAATGCGATCAAAAGAGTTTTCAGGTATCTTCGTGGAACTTTGAATTTTTCTTTATGTTTTGAAGGTACAGGGACTGGAAACATGCTTGATATCGTAGGCCATGTAGATTCTGATTGGGGTGGAGACATTGATAGTAGACGGTCCACTAGCGGATATGTTTTCACATTGTTTGGTGCTGCGTTGAGTTGGATGAGTAGGAGGCAAAGCGTGGTAGCGCTTTCTTCTACGGAGGCTGAATATATGGCTCTTACTCATGCTGGAAAAGAGGCCGTATGGTTACGGGGATTGTGCTTGGAGCTCGGTTTTGAGCAAGGTGCCATAGAGGTGAGATGTGATAATCAAGGGGCTATTTATTTAGCTAAGAATCCAGCGTTTCACTCACGCACAAAGCACATTGATATACAATATCATTTCATCCGAGAAAAGGTAGAGAAGAAAGAGGTTCGGCTTGTAAAGGTCGATACGGTTGAAAATAGTTCAGACTTCCTTACTAAAGCCGTTACAGGTGCGAAGTTTGAATGGTGCTCTGCTGCGATTGGATTGAAGAAGAATGATATTGGAAAGGCTCTCATTTGCACGAAGTATCCACCAAGTGGGAGAATGTTGGAGTTGGCGAATACTTCGGGGACTCTTGTTTCTCACATCGGGTACGCCCACGTGAGCTTAGGGAAACTGAAGTGTTATCCAACGACATGTGACCCCTGCGCGCGGAATGCGGGGGTTCGGGGGCAGCGCCCCCGACACGGGTGCCCCGCTGCCCGGTCAGCGGGCGGGGGTTCGGGGGCAGCGCCTCCCGACGGGGGTTCCGCTGACCGGTGAGCGGGCGGGGGTTCGGGGGCAGCGCCCCCGAAACCTCAACGGGTTTGGGCTTTTATTTAAGCTGGCCCGTATGGTATGGAATTAAGGGGTTTCATATAGGTTTAGGTTTTGGGCCCGTTTGGGGCATATATATATTTTCTCGTTTTTCATCATTGTAATGAGTTGAGTGGCTGTAAACCGAAACTATAGTGAAATCTCTTTGCAGGACGTAGCCCTATTCTGGGGTGAACCTGGGTAATCTCGTGTGTCGTCCTTTTCTCTTTGATTTCTGTGTGATCATTCTGATTCGTGTGCGATAAATCCCTTCAATAACAATGCCCCCGTCCTGCGCCTACCATATTATATTGAGCATATGTGTCATGTTCATCTCATTTTTCTGTGCTTATGTTGATACCGTCATAATAGCAACTGAAAAGGAGACTTGAGTAAACACCGATTAAATTTGCAACTACGCAAACTATCCACTCCTCGACGACAATGCATTCAAATGATGCAACTAATACACTGCATTCAAAATGGGTGACTGCAAACCTGACAAAGCAGAGGATGAGGAACAACTTTGGTTGGAGGAACATACCAGAGATGTTACACACACAGTTCATGAGCAACTCTTATTTCATACGCCATGGACAATTCTCGCGTCTGAAAGATCCTGAGGGCGATGGTGATCCAACGGGGCTGGATTAGGTAAAGCTTCCTCCAGGTGGAAGAACTTTGGTTGGGATTTCCTCATCAAGCGCAGTATTCAGAGCCTCTCTCACACTCATCTCTTTCGCCTTAGTAGCATAATTCTGTAACCGCGTAGCTGCAGCACAAATCTTTCGCAACCTCTCTCTCAACAAAACAGCATCCGAGTCTCCGGTAGTGGCTTTTCGTCTTAGCACCGACCACCTCTTGCGCTCTGGAACTCGAACTTGCTCTCAACGCCCGATAAAGCTCGCTGATTTTCTCTCTCATGACCAGGTATTCTTCGAAACAGAGCCCAGCTTCGTCATTCCATCGAACAACTTCCTTGCGAACTCAGTTCCTCCTCCACAGCACAACGGACGGCAATGGAAATTCGGAAGACAGCGAGAGGATGGGAGAATTCAAAGGCGAAACAGAAATCAACAGACAAATTTGGAATTAATAGAAATGAACTCTGGAGTTCAATCCTTTACAAAAAAAAAAAAAAAAACTCTGGAGTTCAATCGGAGATGAAACGAAGCAACGATCTTCAGATTACATGGTGAATTCAATATCGTCAATAAAACAAAGCATTTTTTTTTTCTTTCGAAAAAGCATATCTTATGTCTAATCTCTACTTCTGTGAACAAATTGCAACCTTTACGGTTTTTCCAAAATATTGGCAAAAAAAGTTCCCATGGGTTGAGTCTTGAGACTTGAGAGACCAAAGGAGGAATCTCTCTCTTCAAGTTTACGAATCTGTTGACGTCTTTGCATACCATACTCTCCTCATATCCTTGTATTAAGATGAGAATTAATGTAAAATAGCCGACTAGTGCTAGCACAAGATATGATCCCTTGTCATGCCCTATTCCTCTCACCACAAGCATATATGGAGGCCTACTAAGAGCGAAATTAAGTCAAACTATTCACGGCATGTTTCAGATTGGGATGATAATTATATGAGATCGGCTCGACTAATATATAGTCAAGCTCTAACTCAAATTACTCATGTATCTTGTCAAACTAAAGCTCAAGTTCCCCAATACTCGGTTCAACGAGCTTTTGAACATAATTCAAACAATATAACTGTTATAAAATCAGGAGTAGACATCCTTAGCCACACTCATGAATAGGTAAAATCTTGACTTTTTATTTGTGTCAAGCTCCAATATGAAATTCATACTTGGTCGAGGTAAAATTGAGTTTTGAACATCAAGTATGGAGTTGAGTAGATCTCAAGTTAGGCACTGTAATGCCTCATGTTGACTTTGTTGACACTTGAATTTCGCTAGCAAGTTCCATTTTCATAGAAACTCATTTCAGAGATTAGACTCATTGTCACCAACGAAATTTGACCCCTGATAAAATAAATAGTCAGTTCGCATAACTCGGTGTCCATTTTCTCAGCTACATCCCTTTTGCATTTAGAAACTAGACACGTCGTAGATATAGGATCTTAAAATTTGTGTCGATAATTTAGGGATTATTCATGCATTTCGTTGCGATTGATGGTCATGTTGGGAGCAGCCCAACATGTTCGGGATTTGATTCGAAAGATCCCAATGATTGCTCATCAAGAGTACCTAATAGGAAGGAGTCCTATTATGGTAGGACGTTGAAAAGGAAGAATACCAGGATATAATCAATTCTGGTGTTTGCCCAAATTATAGGAATTCCAATCAATTAAGGAGATTTCTAATCAACCTGTGATTACGAAATCAATTAGGAAGGACTCTAATTTGGTTGGAGGTTTACCACTATAAACAAAGTAATTGGATGGAGGATTCGGAGTGCACTAGAAAATATTTTAGATATCATAAGAGTTCTCAATAATATGTAAACACGAGAGATCATTAGAGTTCATCAAGTGAGAGTGTGTTTTGTGACAATTGTGAGGATTTATGGTGAGAGAGACACCGTTAGAGTGTCAATTGTAATCCTTTGATTATAGTGGAGCAGTTCCTGGACTAGCGTCCCGTGGTTTTTCCCACATTGAGTTTTTCACGTAAAAACTTTTGGTGTATCGTTTTTCTTGTTTCTCATTGCTACGTTACATATTGCGAGAATATAACAATTAGAATTCCGCTGTGATCAATTGCGATCCAACTTTATTTACAACAAATTCTTCGGTAACGCCGAAGCTCTACCCTCAATCGAAGACATCGTGGTTTCGTATCATGTTTCTTCTGTATTTTTAATTTAGGAACGTTGAATTTTGGAGACCTTGGGATGGACAGTAAAATATCGCTGGACGGAGGCCCGGAGGCCGGTCAACACCAAGAGCCCAAGTTGACTTTTACGATGAAGCATATTTTGACTTTTTGAACCAAACCGGGCCCACCAAATAATTGTTGGGACGACATCTTCCCGAGAATAAAAATGAATGAACGGCGTCTCTGTTTGTTTCGCGAATAATGAACGATTTGAAAGAGATTTTTCTAAAAATAATCATTTATATCACTTAAAAAATGAATGAGAGAATAATATTTTTGTCATTCGTGAAAATATATAAACATAAATTGTTGTCGATAATTGTAACTATTTGTGTTGATTAGGTGGTGTTCTACAGCTATGCTTTAGAATGGCAAAAGGGTTGGCTCGGCCTGAGCACGACGTGGCTAATGCCCTATATATATATATATATATTTGTGTGTGTGGGTTGGAAAAGCAATTGCTGAGGCGTGTTGAGAATTCTCCTTTAACTTTTTTGTGCAGGTCGGACCAAACAATATAAATGTCAAGTGACCCCTCCTGAGCAGGTCTTGCATGGTCCCACATTTCCGCAGCATCCCGTTGCTCTTGAAAAAACTAGAGAACTTGAATCGGAGTAGTTATTAAGAATAGAACTGCCGTTAGGCCCGTATGTCCTTTCATAAGTGGCATACTTCAACCATGATGCCATCGACATCTTGCCCTATAGTTCACTGTTTTCCCAAGTTGTTTTGGTTTTTCATAGGAATCACATGAGAATTTTCTTTGAAGTGTTCATGGCTATATGTGTAAAACTTGGGCGGATTTGATTTTGAAATTTCTTATTTTTCATTTTTTAAAAATTTATGGATCTATAAGATTACTAGTTCTAATCAGGAGATCACTATTATTCATAGACTAGAAGGATGCGGTGGAGACGATCAGTGTTAGCAACCCCTGAAGCGTTACCATGAGAGTTTAAAAATCATGTACGCTATTGTAGAGTTTATAAGCATTGTATTGTGACATTTTGACATTTCGCCTTTTCTCTTTATTTTTTTGTTTGTTTTTATTCTTATCCTCATCATACTATATTGGCAGAGTGTTCCTTGTGATTTCATAAAGAGATGCATTCAGAAGAACCAGCAAATTGCTTACTGTTAGGTGTTTTGAACAAATCATGGCTCTTGCAGCTCATTGATAGGGACGAATTTATGGTCAAAGTCTCCATCTCCAATACTACTAGTAAGAACCTCATTTTGGAAGCGTCACTTGAGGCCGTATATTAGTAAAGCAATTCATGCCTTTGAGATCGCTAAGTGTATGTCACTTTGAGATCGCTAAGTGTAGGTTGCTCAAAATTCCTTTTTCTATTGATTTGTGTGTTAATAACAGACAATCCAAGGTAAGTTTAGATTGTCTGGAATGTGAAACGTTGGCCTTAGTTGTTTCGAGGGAAAGGATTGAGGGACAGCGGGCTACAGTCTGTTGTGTAAAAGAAACAAGCAACAATTGATGAATTTATATTCTGTAGGAAATGGAAGCGAATTAGAACCATCTATTATGCTTTTTGGGTAATGATGCAGATTTCTGGATTATCTTTGTGAACATATGGTGCCTTTATTTCTGGACTTCTTGGCTGATTAATCCTTCTTCCTGCAAATAACTTGGGCGCCTGTTATGGTCTGCTTACAGATTTCTGGATTATCTTTGCGAACATATGGTATCATGTAGTTCATGGAATGAATGCTCATCATCAATCTTTCTCTTGACAGTGAGAGGCACTACAATTATCGTGGAATAAGAATTGAATGACGATGCTGTCGTAATTTGGGACCTATATGTGGTTCAATTCACGCACTTATTGAGTAGCGTTTGGAATGTTTGCAATCTATGGATCTAATGACTCTTAACCATTGATGTGTAGGGGAATTTCTTACCTGTATTGGGTCCCTTCCTTGGGGCCGAGTCTATGTCAGTAGTGGTTGATCGTCTAAGCCTCGTATGCGACATTCATGTGAGACTTACATGAACAACTATTTGAATGGACCCAATATAATCGTGCACAGACACCACCTTATCTGTTCTAGCCAAGTATCTGAACTCCTCATCACTCACTCATCATGAGAATTTGATGGTGTGATTTGTAGTCTTATTAGTCATGCTCCCGCCTCTATCACTATTTAATGGTTTTTAACGGGGAAGAATTACCAAAAGAGTCATAAACATATTGTAATTATGTCAATTCAGTCTTAAACCCTTTTTTTTCCCATTCTGTCATAAACCTTGTACATTTGTGTCAATTCAATCCATTTGGCTGACCGGCACTCCCAGTACTAACTTGATCTTCTTCTTTTTTGTCCAAATCTGATTTTTAATATCAGTTTTATTTAAATTATATTCTAAAAATAAGATAAATTTCTTTAAAAAAAAATAGAAGAGAAGCAAGATGGGAGGGCTGCAAGCCCTCGCCGTTGCCACCCCACCATCACCGGCGACCCTCGTCGACCGAAGGGGAGGGCCTGCAGGCCCTCCCCCTGATTGGGCGAGGGTCACCGATCCTCACCTAGACCTGGCCTAGCGAGACTTCCAGCGGCGGCCCTCGGCCAGGTCTGGATGAGGGCTGGCAACCCTCGTCCAGAGCTAGGATTGAGTTGGCACAATTGTAATAGGTTTATGACTTTTTTGGTAATTTCTTCCTTTTTAACGAGCTTTTAGAATGTTGGTCGATACCATAATATTTGGGTGGTGGAGATCGCAATTAATTGGTCGGTAACTAGCTCTAATTTGAAGGGGATTAAATTTATTTCATCAAACTGGTTTTCCTGATTTCCATTGTTACAATAATTACCAAACTATGCTAAAAAATTTCACACTAAGTCGACCAATGAGACGTATATACCATGGTCGATTAAAGCTTTCATCTTCAGATACAGGCATGATCAAATGGTGGAATTCTTGATTCGGTCCGTGTTCAATTTTTCCATTTATTTGCTTTTTCCCTTATAACCGTAACAATTCCCTTTGGATTCTTCAAGAAACATACAGGGGGAAATAATCGAATAGCAACTGTTAAGCATTCAGATAGATTGTGGACGGTGAAGAATTCATCATATCACCACCCAACAACCAAAAAACATTCATCTGTCCCTCGAATTAGAATCATCATATCATCTGGTCAGTAAATTGCATTATGCTTGGGTAAGTCGAATTTGTATTTGGAGTTAATTTAGCAGCTGAATTCTTCCTCGGGTCACTCATCCACCAATGAATGACTAACGGTGGACCTAATGAAGATCCAAAAAGGTATTAAAATTAATATGAAGAGTGCTTTTCCAGTTAAGTTATAAACTCAATCTCAATTTTAAGATAAGTTCTAACTATATTGACCTAATGTTTTGGGCTGACAAACATTTCAACAGTCCTAAAGAAGAATTTGGGCTTATTCTAGACACTTAATTGAGATGATTGCCCACCTTAAATCTTAAGGTATCCTCACGCAACTCTTTTTGTTTTTCATTTAGGTTTCTGGCCCACTTGGATCTCTGAAAAAAAAAATATATATGTGCCACAACTCTTTGCTTTCTAACAAGAGCCTTGGAATTGGGTAAACTAAGATGCAAAAGGGAATCTTTCATTTGATTATAATTATTGTATTTTCAAAGTAGAGTTTAATAAAGAAAAAAGCCTTAAAAGGCACAAAGAAACAGAGACTGAAGCAGGGCACGACAAACAAAATAAAGTTTAAACAAATGAAATCATGTGAAGAGCAATATCACAGTGCGGTCATTTTTTATTCTTATTTTTGTCCAAAGAAAAATTGGAAAAGTGTGCTACCAAGTTGTTAGCTTCCCAACGGTTTGACGGTGCTTAATTAACTTAACTAAGGTTACATTACCAATCTCCATAATCAATACCCATCTTCTCATTTCTAGTGGTTTGGATCTTCGTTAAACTTTTGAAACGTTGGATATCTCGTATTAAATCTCGGCCTCAATAAGTAGAACAATATAAACACTTGCTATTCTTTGTATAAATCAATAACACGACCACTTTATGTTTTAGGGATGTTTCGATCTGTATACCATTTATAATATTAAACTTCAAATTTTTTTCTCGTTCAATTAGGTTAATTATGATGTAACTTCTATATTTCTTATATGGTTTCATTGACCCGCGCAAGGAGCGGGTTTAAGACTACTACCTAGTGAACATATATGAAAGTCCAAACCATTTGTAACTATCCTTTCTTTGCGCAGGCTAGATCAGTCTATATGCAGAGAGCCCTTTTTTTCTTTTTTCGTTTTTTTGGTCTGGCAGAGAGCCCTTTTCAATTAGGTAAAATATGTTATGGAGTAGCTTTTCATTTACTTGTAACATTTATGTGTGATGAGTTGGTTTTCTTATGCGTGATGAGTTGGTTTTCTTATGCATCGAAGTAACTTTCATTATGCTTAGTGAACTTTTTAATAGGTATTTTATGGTGAGAATTATCCTATACTTGGATAAGTTGCATTTGTATTTGGAGTTAATTTGGCAGCTAAATTTTCCCATGTGTCACTCATCCAACAATGAATGTGTAGATTATATTTTAGATTGGCGTCAGACCTAATGAAAATCCAGAAAGGCATTCAAATTAATATGGATAGTACTTTTCGAGTTAAATTATAAAGCTCAATCTCAAATTTAGGATAAGTTCCAAATATATTGACCTATTGTTTTGGGCCAACAAATATTTCAACAGTCCTAAAAAGGAATTTGGGCTTATTCTGAACACTTAATAGAGATGACGGCCCAACTTTAGTTTTAAGGTATCCTCATGCGACTCATTTTGTTGTTCATTTAGATTTTTGGCCAACTCAAATCTCTAAGAAAAAACAAGTACCACAACTCTTTGCTTTCTAGCAAGAGCCTTGAAATCGGGTAAAGTGAGATGCAAAAGGGAATCTTTCCATTTGATTAGAATTATTATGACTTTCGAAGTAGAGTTTAATAAACAAAAAGGCCTTGAAAGGCACAAAGTAACAGAGGTCAAAGTAGGGCTCGACAAACAACATAAAGGTTAAGCAAATCTAATGTCTCACTAAGTAAGATGATCACGTGAAGAGCAATATCATTGAGAAGACAAACTTGATTGAGAAGACCGAGAGCGGTCATTGTTTATTTTTATTTTTTTCCAATGACAAACTTGAAAGTGTGCTATCAAGTTTTTAGCTTCCCAAGGATTCGATGGTGCTTAATTAACTTAATTAAGGTTACCTTATGAATCTCAACAATCAATACCAATCTCCTCCTCCTTTTTAGTGGTTTGGATCTTCCTTAAGATTTTGAATCGTTGGATCTCTCGTATTAAATTCCGATCAGCAGTAAGTAGAACATTATCAACACTTGCTAAATCAATAACATGGCCACTTAACGTTTTAGAGATTTTTCAATCTTTATACCATATTTAAAATTAAACTTCAATAGTTTTTTCCCGTTCAATTAGATTAATTATGATGTTACTTCTACATATTTTATATGGTTTAATTTACCCACACAAGGAGCTGGATTAGGACTGCTACGTAATGAACATATGTCGAATGATGAAAGTTCCAACCATTTGTCTACGAGAACTATCCTTTCTTTGTGTTGGCTAGATCAGTCTAAATATTGAGAGCCCCTTTCAATTAGGTAAAATATGTGATGGGGTAACTTTCCTTTATTTGTAACATTTAGGTGTGATTAGTAATTTCCTTGTACGTAGGAGTAACTTTCATTATGCTTACTAAATTTTTTTAGTAAGTATTGTATGGTCAGTAAATTTTATTATACTTGGATACATCGCACTTGTATTTGGTGTTAATTTGGCAGCTGAATTCTTTCGTGTGTCACTCATCCAACAATGAATGAGTAGATTATATTTCAGACTGACGGGGGACCTAATGAAAATCCAAAAAGGTGTTAAAGTAAATACGAATAGTGCTTTTCCAGTTAAATTATAAACTCAATTTCGAATTTATGATCAATTTTAAATATATTGTTCTAATGTTTTGGGCTGACAAACATTTCAAAAGTCTTAAGAAGAATTTGGGCTTATTCTGAACACTTAATTGAGATGACGGCCCAACATTAGTCTTAAGGTATCCTCACACGATTCATTTTATTGTTCATTTAGGTTTCGTCCACTCGGATCTGTGAGGAAAAAAAAAAAAGTGCCACGACTCTTTGTTTTCTCACAAGAGTCTTGGAATCGGGTAAAGTTAGATGCAAAAGGGAATCTTTTCATTTGACTATAACTATTGTGATTTTCAAAGCAGAGCTCAATATACATAAAGCCTTAAAAGGCACCAAGAAAAGATCGAAGCGTGCTCGACAAGCAACATAAACTTTAAGCAAAGTTAAGAGCAATATCATTGGTTACCACGCATCACGGCAGCATGCGTAGTTGAATAGCAATTTATTAACTATTTGAGAGTTCCAAGGCTGTTCACTGCTCTTTTGAAGGAGTTCAATAAAATTTGAAATCCTGGTCGTCACCTTGTGTTGATTCCCACAATCACCCACCCACGTACCCATATCGATGAGAATATTAAACCTTATGTAAAAAGATTAAAGATGCTATGCGTGCGGGGCTATGACCTATCCCTGTCCATTTAGTCTCTTTAGTAATTATATTTTCTTTATTAAACAAGCGATATAACAAGTCGAACCATTTTCTTACTGTAACAGCTGGTGATCATTTGTTTTATATTTCTTTTAGCCACTTAATGGAACTGTAACTTATATTGTATAATGCAAAAGAAATCAATTAGAGTTCACAATTTTTGTCTTGACTGAGAAGACCGACAACGGTCATTTTTATTTCTTATTTTGGGCCAATGACAAACTTGAATAGTGTGCTGCCAAGTTTTCCACTTCCTAAGGATTTGATTGTGCTTAGTTAACTTAACTAAGGTTACATTACGGATCTCCATAGTCGATACTGCTCTCTAGCTTTTGCCACAATCCTGAAACCGTTTCTTCATCGGCAACTTCACGAAGCACCTTGTCAGATAATGATAATGGGATGGTGCTGTGTGCCTTCTCTTCCATCTCCTCGATCTTTGCCATAGTCATGTCGTTGGGATAGTTCCCATCCAAGGCTATAACCGAACCTTCCCGATGCAACAAAGCCTTCATCTTGATCCTCCATAGCCCGAAATTGTTTTGGCCATCAAAGGGTACCACTTCGAACTTGATAGATGCCATCTTGAACAAAAGACCGAAATTCCTTCGCTCTGATACCAATTTGTTGCGAAAAACGCCAAGAGATGCGCGAATTCAAGCACGAAATAGCGAAAGATGAAAGTAAAATAAAGCGCACGAGACACGTTATACGTGGAAAATCCAAAACGGGAAAAACCACGGGGATAGAGAGGGATTTCACTATCTTCAATAACGAGTACAAGTGTATAATCAAAGATCTAAAGATCTAACAAGAAGAAGTGAATTCAGGGCAGAAGCGAAAGCAAGAGTTGCAATATAATATATAACATATCATTTTTATAGCCCCCTCTAAAAAACCCTAAAATAAAAATGAATGATCCAAAATAACCTTATCACTAATTTGAAAGTCAAAATATAACAACCAACGATATCTCTGTGTGTGGAAAGGGCTCTGAATTTAACTATGCTTATCATTGTGTTTGTTGGGTGTAAATTTTCCTTTTGACAAATTTTACTTTTGTAAACAAAATTATGTACTCACTTCACCCACAAAATCAATAGAAATATTCTAAAATGTACCTGAAACTGATATGTTATTGTGCAAAATACAATTGATATTCACATAAACAACATATGCTTATGACTGCAGTAGAGTTAGAGATTTGCTGAAGTGCAAAAGAGAACGATATATAAACAAACAACATATGCTTAAGAGTTCCACTTCATGAGAGTTTTACCCTATATAATTAAATTACTTAAATGACTCAATTAATTTACGAGTCAAATATAACGAGGATGCTCAATAGCAAATAACCTTTGATCTATTTAGGCCAACCACAAATTTTGAGCATTGGCTCAATCCAATCCAAGCGAGTAACTGGAGTAGCAAAAGATCTTGCCATACTTGAGAAAAGAGATTGTTTAGGTAGAGAATAATACTGTCCTGCATTTTAGTCTGAAAGAGTTGGTAATCCGTCCATCTTCCCTATCACTAAAAACACAGCCGACATAATCACGGAGGATGGTGCTCCGTATCACAGGCTAATATTGATGAAAACAGTAATATAGTGAGAAAGATTAAAGATGCCTTTCACGTACTCTAATTCCAAAGGTCCACATGTGCGTTTGCCTCGGTATATAGTCCACATTAAAATTGAGTTGTTGACAGATTGTACATGTCGCATGGGTGTAGCCTGTCTTTTTCCTTTTGTTCTCTTTGTCAATTGCATTTTTGTTATATTCACGATGAGAGACTATATAAAATACTTAGTACGAGTGATGATTCAATTCGAATCATTTGTTACTTCTAACAGCTGGTAATCATCTCGTTTTGATATTTTTTAGGCCAGCAATTTAATAAAATGCAGACAAATCATCCATTTCTGTATGGATTGAGGCGTCCACAGCAGCCTTTTTCTATTTTTATTTTTGGCTTTAAGTTTTCAGATTCCGGAGGACTCGATTGTAGTTTAATTAGGGCCTTAATTAAGTTACGGTTTGGTACAATTTGCCAATTTAGTCCTAAATTTTTTTAATATGTTAATTTAGCCCTAATCATCCATTCCTTATGAATTGAGTTTTTTTTTTTCACTTGAAGGGATGATTTTAACGGTTTTTTGCCTACAAATGTGCGAAAATTTGGAAGATAACACATGAAAATTTAAATCTTAATTTCATCTAATGGTCAACATTAACAATATAAGGGTCTACCGTCTACGTTAGCCAAAGTCTAATATGTCACTAGGAAGGACATTATCAATTTAAACATGGCCATTTTAAGTTTAATTTTTTTTGGTCGGAATTTTAAGTTTAATTGAGTGTCTCTTTTATTGTCAATTTAGAATTTTACGTTAATATGAAATTTAAAGTGAATAAAGGTAGAAGTTTCCAATTGATTATGGCATTAGAAGAAGAACATCAAACAATATATAATTTACGACATGAATGAAGTCTCTGTGTGGCAAATAGGAAAAACTTACCGGCAAACCAATGAATCAAAAGGCAGAGGCCTGCCAAAAAAGCACAATAGTGAATACTAAGAAAGCAAAAAGCAGAAAAGGAGAAGGTAAAGCGCCATACCATTAAGAGATCTTAGTCTTTAGTTTTGTTTTCCACGACATCTTATTAAAAATATGGCTAATTTCTCCTCTTTTGCAATCAGTTTCGACCGGTTGCTTTAGCTAATTGTCCACTTATTATTTCCAAGAAAGCAACCATGCATTTTCACGAGAATCCCATCATTAAAGATGCAATAATTTGAAAAAAAAAAACATTAGATAGTGGGGTGTCCCGTCCATCTCCTTCTGGAGTACACCTTTAATAAAGATGCTTTATTTAAAAAAAAAGCTGAAAAGAAGAAAGCATTGATTATTCTAAATAGCTTAGCACAAAGGGCATTTTACACTAGAACTTTGACCGGCGCCGTGGTAATTTTAAATAATATTTTAATATTTTATCAAATTATATATTTTATAGTTTATATTTTTTTTCTTTCCTTTTCTTAACATTCAAAGATCTTAGTCTTTACTTTCGTTTTCCACGACATCCTTATTAAAGTTAGGGTTAATACCACAAAAAACCTCAAATTGATACATCTGTGATAAATTTACTCTAAATTATTTTTTTGACCACCAAAACCCCCAAACTGGTACATTTGTAACAAATTTACCCTAAACTATTTTTTTGACCACCTAAAACCCTAAACTGGTATAACTGTGACAAATTTACCCCAAATTAATTTTTTTAACACAAAAAATCTCAAACTGGTACACATGTGACAAATCTACCCTCTATTAGTTTTCGTTAAATTGAGTTAATGCCACGAAAAATCTCAAATTAATACACTTGTAACAAACAGAGGGTAACGTATACACCCGACAATTACTACGTGTCATCCAACTCAGCAATTAGACGGTAAAATTTAACAGAAACTAACGGAGGGTAAATTTGTCACAGCTGTACCAGTTTATGGTAAATTTATCACAAGTGTACCAGTTTGGAGTTTTTGGTGGTATTAACCCTTAAAGTTATTATCACCAGAATCCCATCATTAAATATGTAATAATTTGAATAGACAATAAATAGTTGGGTGGCTCCTCTCCCTCTCGAGTCCACTTTTAATAAAGATGCTTTATAATAAAGCTAAAAGGACGAAAGTGTTGATTATTTATAAATGGCTTAGCATAAGGAGCATTACACATAAGAGACTTTTGCTACAATGTGGAAATAAATCTGTAGGTTAATGATATAAAAAATTGGTTGTCCATCGGCAATTTTCATTTTTGCCGTTGAAATCGCTTTTGCTTTGTTGTGTGCCTTTTTTTGTGGTGAGTTTGGAGTACTTATGTAATAGTCTTGTTTCAGACGGATTGTGTCGCTTTGCTGGTGGGACTGTTGGGGCTTGCTTCTATTCGCTGCTGTATACCATCGATCCTTTTGTTTAAGTCTAACATTAGAGCTAAATATTAAGTGATTTGGGGCTTTAACCGCTCGACCAAGTAGTAGTCCATGTTACACCATCTTCCTTACACATAGGACTACAGTCATGATTGGACTAACACGTCAGATAAATTAGGCAAAACTTGTTCGAGAGCACTTGATTACACTTTTCCTGTACAGTATGTTTGATATTGATTGTATACTTTTCCAGCAACACTACAACACCAGCACCATGAACTTTGATGAGAATGGAAGATTCTTGTACATGTCTCCATATTGATCATGACAGAATCTTAAACTCGTACGTTTCATGATTTATTGAGTTAATTGATAATTTGCTATTGTCAAATTTTATCTACTCCGAAACTCTATTTCCGTATGTTAAATGCGCCACGCCATTGAAATAGATAGATAACTAATATTTGGTGTTGGATCTAGCAATATCACCTAGAGGGGGGTGAATAGGTGATTTAAAACAATTTTGACTAGAAAATGCGAAATTAAAAGAATCAAGTCAAAATAGAATCTGAATCTGAATATGTCCAATTTATGATTCTGAACATGAGTATGCAAATTCTGAATATAAACACCAGTATGCAATATTCTATCAAACACAATGATAAGAGTTTAGAGATAGAGAATATTGCACATGACGATTATAGTGGTTCGGCTTAAATTAAGCCTACGTCCACTCTCCCACGCTGACAGCCGATAGGCTGGATTCCACTAGATGAATCAATGGAGGTTTACAACAAGTGATGATACTCTCTTTGATAGATCACACTATCCTCTCTCAATCACTCTTATAAAGCCTCTCAAAGATTATAACGTTAAGCTTAAGGAGACAAGTATGAATCTGAATAACTCTAGCACTTTGGAATTGATGATTCTGATCTCACACCGTAGTAGCACCATGGATCTCCTTTTATACTCCTTCACCCCCAAACTAGCCGTTGGACAGGTCTTCAAAGGATCGCTCTTCAATCGCTGATTGGAAGCCATCAATCTTGATTGAACGAGACTGTATCTAGGGAGATTTGGTGACCGTTGGTGCTGAATCTGAACCCCTCAGATTCAGTCGCCCATACAACTCAATCTTCGATTTCCATAAGTGGAGTTCTTCAAATATGAAAGTTTTCTTGTCCCATGGAAGGTAATTTCCAATCAAGGATATTCTATCAATCATGTTATAGAATAATCCTGTCAATCAAAGATTACAAACTTCCATAAATACCTCAGCAACATATGTCAGGCGTGGGTCTTCAGAATCTGGAATTAATATATCTCGCAGCTTCTGAACAGTCTTCAGAACCAGACTTCAGAAGCAGTCTCTTGAATCTGAATATATCGATGCTTCAAAATAAGTCGCGGTTTCTGAATTCTTCATATATCACTGCTTCTGAATAAGTCGCAGCTTCTGAACAGAGATACACTGAGTTTGATGTTGATAGAAACCTTGTTGATGCTCGCATATAAGTCTTCACGAGATTAAGTCTTCAGAGGCAACACAATCCTCCATCTGAAGTCTTCAGAGGCAGCATGAACCTCCATCTGAAGTCTTCAGAAGCAACATGAACCGTCATCTGAAGTCTTCAGAGGCAATACGAACCTCCATCTGAAGTCTTCAGAGGCAACACGAACCTCAATCTGAATACTAGACTTCAACTTTCTCAAAAGCAAATATGCGATGACTACTCCTTGAGTCTGAACATCCAACTATGGTCAATATAAAATTTTCTTCTCAGATGCAATATCCAGAACTTCATATGCATAATTCAGATGCAGTATCTTGAGCTCCATCTTCTGGTTCCTCCAAGCATATTGGCAATTGTGGTTCTACCTCGCTGTTCACCTATCCAAGGTCCTTCCAAGCTTTACCAAACTTCCCGTTCTAGGCTTGTTCACCTCTACTTAGGTACCTTAAGCTTGTAGACACCTTTACGCCCAATGCCTTGTTCACTATTGATAGATAACTCATAACCTTCAGATATTCTGTTAATACACCATCTACATAACGGCTTGTGATTCTTTCACCTGGTTCTACTCAACCAATAAACACATTAGTAGCCTTTGATTATTTTGTCATCTTCAAAACATCATGAGGGATTTTCAATAACATTTGGAAGATATTTTGGTTCACCGTGTATCATTTTAGTCTCAAGTGAAAATCCCGTGACACAGAGTTAGATCATTTGGGCTCTTGAGGATTGGGTTCATGCAATCAAAATACCATTTTTTTGCTTCAAAAAAATGGGCTCCAATAGCAACAAGGAAAATCCTTCACTCATGTGTGATGGATTTTCCTAAGACATGGTTATGGTCAAGGTCAAGCTGATCTCTCTATTCTTGTAATTGTTACATTTCGTTTGAGTCGAAATAGCTCATCTTTTTCGAGTACTCCTATTTTTGAAGTTGTAATGTCATCTCGGTCTAGAGTTGAGAGTAAGCTTGTGACTGGCCTGGCACCAATCAAGATAAATCAACAAAGAGTAATACTACAACTATAAGGATTTAATCATAAAACTGATTTATAAAAGTGATGTGAATAAGTTAGTCAATTATTCTCAGTAGGATTCACTTAGGTGATGCGGCTATCTTACCATGCTTAATTCATTAGTGTCGTGTCTTCAAATTGGAAAGCTTACCTGGGAATTTAATTTGCTTTTGAGTTTTTGCTCTGTTTGCTTTAGTCCCTTATACCCGTGGCTAAGACTTGAGATAATATTATGTACCCGATGTATAGTCTAAGACCACAAATTTTGACAGGTTAAGAGAGATGGCTTTCAGATTATGCACCCTATCGTATTGTTAAGGCTGCAGATTATAACTCTTGAAACTAGCAAATACTGCCAAGTGTCGTGAATATACATATTGTGTGTTCTCTCGTTATATTGTGGTCTTTCATTTTCATACATTGCTGGTTCAAATTTGCATGAGGGCAGACAATTCTCTTTGCATTCTTCTATTGAGGGAAATAATCAAATTGCAGCTCTTAAGCATTCAGACAGATCGTGCACAGTCAAGTTAAGGATCCATCGCATCTTGTTAAAAAAATGAGGATTGAATTACATTTACCTTTGTTCGCTCGTTTTTGCAATAAGGAATATCTTTCACCGAAATTCAGTCTTCGGTTTTTATTAAGAGGGTTCTGTGGTTCAACTTTCGAAGAGAAATTTTAGCAAGAACACGAAGCAACACAGAGAGATATGAAATGGGTAAGAAATTAGTGGATCGAATATGGATTTGAGATCAACAAGGGTTCATGCTACATTACAATACTCTTACGAAAGCAGTAGAAGACTTGAAAATAAGCTCTAGTTGCAGAAACTGTAACTACTGGAAAGGAAGGTACAGGGAAGTTAAAGTGCAAATAAACTTGAGTGTTCTTGGATGTGTGTTGATCTGTCTCTTGCTCTTCTCTTTTGAGTATTTGGATTCTTCAACTTTCTATAACCGTTTGTCGGTTATTTCTTGTTTTCAAACTTTGAATTTTGGCACCTTCAATAACTTTCCATTTGCCCACGTTTTATCCGCCAAAACTTGATCTTCAACTGTCAACAAGGCTTCAAATTTGAATCTCTTCCAGTAACCACCGTGAACTGTTCACGTTCACTATCCGGATTTCTCGCTCGTAACTTCTTGCTGACATGGCTAGTTTGGCCATCCTGTAGTTGCTTTCAACTTCGTATTCTTCTTACTGCTGGCATTTTACAGTTTCGGTATGTCCAGAATCTTACCGAATCTCAAAAATCAATGACCTTTCTCTCTTACTTCCCGAATATCAGGTTTAGACTTCTGGCCATTTCGGTATGTTACAAACAACTTACCGAACTTCTCAGAGTAGATTACTGTTCCCAATTTATCGATTTTCGGGATAAGGTGATACCGAAGTCAATTCGGTAACTTATTATTATTTGGTGTCAACAGATGCCCCCTTTTAAAAGAATTAAAAGAATTTTAATTCTTTTAAATGTTAAAGATGACAAGACACTTACTTTTTGCTTCCAGCGCTATTTTGCCGCCTCGTTTCGCGCGTTTGCCTTTTCGACTCCTCCTCATATCAACTTAATATATATATATATCAGATGTCCCCACACAATCTGATCTCTCGCCTTCAGACATGCTCTTTCCAAAACTCATCTTCTTTGTTATTCTCGTGCCCTTTCGTCTCTTTGCTTCTTCGTGACCTCGTTCTGTACCTGTCTAAACACCATGGCTCCCAAGGCTCAAGCTTCTTCCTTTCTCGTCTCCAATGCCCTAGAGCAGTATCATCAGTTCAGAGACTAAGGATTTCAACGACGATCGACATCTACTCTCGGTGCAGAATGATTACGAGGATTCTTACATCCTTGGCCCTGCAGTTTATAATCAATTTTCGATTCCTGCAAATCTCTGACTTTTTCCCTCGCCATCTAACCGAGGTACTTCCAGTCCACCATTCTTCTATTTTGGCTTACACCTGGCACTCTCGTCCTTCTCGTCTTAGGGCTTTTCTTGATTTTGAGCCAAATTTTTACCGATGGTATATCCGACTTCTTCCTTCCAAAGGTTCTCTTTGGGATGAGCTTCTGATTCATAATGCCCTGCGTCTCTGCTGTTTTGATTATCATCTGAACCATGGGCTAATCAGTGCTCTATCTTGCTTTTGGTCATCTTCAACCAACTGCTTGTTTTTCCTTTTCTCCCCGATGTCGGTAACGTTGCTCGATATCTATTGCCTCACTGGTCTCAGTCCTTTAGGCGCAGACCCATCTACTCTGTCTTCAGATTCTTACCAAGGGCTCGATAAGTTATCTGATTCTGAATTAGCCTACGGGGCTTTTATCGGTAAGTATTTCAAGAAAGAAGGTGTAATAACCGACGAAGAGCACATCGCTTTCCTCCTATACTGGCTTTGTAAATTCTTTTTCTGTTACCCTATTGTGAGAGTTTCCAAAAACTTCGTTGCTATAGCTTCTACCTCAGCTTTGGGAACTCAGCTAGCTTTAGGAAAAACCACTTTAGCTTTATTGTACCGAGACTTAGCCCACTCTACTTCCTCCATTGCTTCGGATGAAGTTGGTGGAGTCTATGGTGGTCCCCTCTAGATTCTCCAAGCTTGGTCGACCATCTATTTCCCTTCTTGATTTTCTAAGGATCGAGTTACACAGCCTCCTTCGGTTTCGATCCTGAATCATCCTATCTGCCGAGCTTTAAGTCAAAAGCTAGTTCCTATTTCAGAGGGACAATCATCTTATTTTCGGTTCTTTGTTTCCCAAATTTTTTCAATCAAAGGGAAACGATTCTCTTTTTCCCCTTTTCTCACTCCCCAATTTAGATCATCTCTTCCTTTTTTTCAGAAAAATAAGAGTGATTTTTGGCAAATCGTTCTAACCTCTGTCGACCTCCCTGTTAGGTTTTCAACAAAGGGTAGATTCGTTGCTGATTTTGAAATCTACTCCCCCCAGTATTGTGCTAGACAATTTGGGTTAATTTAAGGGGTTCCAGTCCCGGCCCTCTATACCTTTTCCTTTTCTTCCATTAACAAGATATTCTGCAAGTTGGGTGACAGCCAGAGCTTCACTAAATTGAACAAACTGATTCGGGACATATACCGATTGTTCCGTGTTACAAAGTTTGTTGCACACGCTGATCGCTCTTCAGAAGACTTCAACTTTTGGTGGAAGAACTATCGGAAATCTGTATTCTCAGAGCCGTTGGACATGATTCTTTTGAAGATAAAGGACATGGCTACTCTTGCACTTCCTCAAGTAGCTGAAGGTGAAGACATACCTCCTGCTGAACCAACAAAGCCTGTTAAAGGTTGGTTTGCTCTCCTTTTTTCAATGTATGTCTTCATTCGGTATTTTGTTGCGTCTGACTGTCTTCCTTCACAGCAGGTAGAAAGAGAAAAATCTTAGAATTGTCTGCTCCTGAAAAGACGTCGAAGAAGCCTGCAACAAAAAGAGTTATTGATCGATCTTCATCGCCATCTCTTGAAATTTCTTCACCAAGGAGCCCATCTCTCAGTCCCACACTTCGTACCATGATGAGGCCGTATACACCAAAAGGTAACTTTCATACTCAAGCTTTGTTAATTATAAGCATACTTGCCGACATTGATATTCTCTTTTGTTTTAAAACTCAGGGAAGACCCTTAAGATCTACAGATCGAAAGCAGCTTTGCTTACTTCCCCTTCTATCAAGGCTCTTTCTGACGATATAGCAATCCCTGACCCTGCATTGGTGATTCCTGCTCCTTCGACAGAACTTCCTATTGAATCAATGCAAGTCCAGACTTCGAGACTTGAGGAAAAGGAATTAGCTGATGACCCATCTCCACCTTTAACTGGGAAATTTTCGACCTTTATCGGTAAATCCTGTCTTCAGATTCTTACCGAATGATGAATGCTTCTTACACTATTGTTTTAATATTCATAGCTATGTTTACAGGCATTGATGAGCCTTCGTCTACATCAAAAAGAATTTTAATTCCCGATAGGGAATTTCTTGAAGGCTCATCAATCAATATTCCTCTGCCGCTTATTCAACCTTCAACTATTACTCTGCCTCCTCAAAGAGTCTCTGTGGCAAGCTCATCTTCTTCCCAAGCTCCTCCTGCCGTAGCCAAAATAACACTTTTATCTATTGAAGAGAAAGCTGAAGTGGAAAGTATGCTGCTTGCTGATCTCTCTGGCTCCTCCGCTGTTGAACATATTCCAAAATCCATAGACCCGACATCATTTTCCGAAGTCTCTAAGGATGTAACCAAAGCTAAATGGATAGAACTCCTTCACTTATTAGAATCTGGCCATGGGAAGTTGATCACCGATTCTGACAGAGACAAACGAGCAAGAATTCTTTTTCAGGAGGTGTGTTCTGGTAATCCTTCTTTTATGCTTTCCCCAGACTTCCAAGACAAAAGTGATATTTTCGCCGTTGGTTTTGTGGATGTTGTGGACACCATTAGAATCAACACCGATCGTCTTCCATATTTTTTCTTTGGAGAACAGCGAGGTCAAGCCATTCAAGATGAAATAACCCGCAAATGCGGAGATACTCATCTGTTTTATGACAGTTATAGAGCTGAAGAGAGCAAACTTCATTGCCTAGCGGAGAGGAGAGCAGAGCTTGAGGCAGAACTGAAGAAGGTAAAGGTCCAAATGGTGGAGCAAGAAGCGAAAATGTGTCATCTTTGTCCATCAGTCAGACGAAAGCTAGAGAAGTGTCGGGAGTTGATGAAAGAATACGACTCTACATGTGGGTCAGTCAAGACTTGCGAGAAGCAGAGGGCGGAGCTCATGGAACAGAATTTTAATTTAGAATTTGAACTCCGCTCTTTTGTAAATGAAGCCAAAACTCTGTTAAACAAATGGAAATGAAAGCCTTGTTTTCTCTGACTCAAATGTTCTTTTGCTTCATTTGCCGAATTCTAACATCTGTTCCCTTATAATCCTCAATGACTAACAAAGATCTCGATAATAATGCTTCTCGATAATCCTCAACGACTAACAAAAGATCCCGATAATAAGGCTTCCCGGTAATCCTCAATGACTAACAAAAATCCCGATAATAAGGCTTCCTGATATCATGCTTCGTTGATTATGACTGCTTAATATTCCCAATGTCGCAGCTTCCTTAATGAAATCAACGAGATAATTGAATAACTAACCTTTTTCATACTTTCTCCTGCAAAAGAATTTTTTGGCGGCAATGCTGATAACCGTCTTCCCCCACTTATGGGCCATGTTCTTCCACTTCTTCTAATTATCCGAGAAAAGCTCTGGCATGCCACTACCCATGATCTGCTCTATATCCTTTATCTTTATAACTGCCCAAGCTGCACAATTCATCTTGTAAATTTGCAATCTTGCTCATGATGTCTTCACATGGTTCTTCATCTCAGCTGCCTCTTTGGTTTCGATCACATAGATGTTGTAATGGCCAACGTGAAGATAAACTTTCTGCTAAATGTACCCTGATCCCAGCTTTGACAACTGTTCTTCATTTCTCTTAATCATGGACAACTCTTTTATTCAATTGCCTACAGATGATCGATCCTTATGGAGACGGCTACATGAACTGATATCCCAAGGACACCATACTTTGTTACTGAATCACAAGCATAGGTTGGAAATTACCGAACTGGCGGACATTTTCAGGTCCAAGGTATTCCTAACTGCAGATTCTGATTTCTTAGACTTAGTGTGGGAACTGTGCTCCTTATTCCCTGCCAGCTTCGACGAATTTGAGCACAATGTGAAGGAAATTTGGAACCTTGAGCCTATCATTGTGGAAGCTGAGGCTCTTAAGCTCCAAATTGTGGAAAAATTTTCCCAATTGTGCGACTCCAAGGAAGCATATGCTCAAGTTCAAGACTCTTGCCTCCATGCCAGAGAAGATGTTGAGATGACACGTCGGCTTTCAATTTCCTTTCCAATTATCACCGTGCAGAACGTAGGATAATTAAAGATGAAATTTCCCGTATTAGATCCATGGTCGAAGTTTCTTCAGACAGGTATAGACAATTGTTATAGGAAACTTGGGAGAAACTTGAAGCTATCCGCTTCCATTCTCGTCGCACAGAATATCTCCAAGAGCAGCAATCTGAACTCCACTATGATCTTGCATTACATTCCAAACTTGTAGCCCGGAACCTCAAACTTGTTAAAGATCTGAAGACCTTTGTAACCAAGATCAGAATGTATTTTCGCTTCTAATGAATAAATCAATTTCCTTGTGTTTCCCAGATTGATGAATAATATTTCTTTAAGAATTTCCCATTTATAGAGCGAGATAATTCTTTTCCATTGACATCCATCAATCTGTATGCATTTTCATTGAACATTTCAGTAACTAGATATGGGCCTTCCCAATTTGCTGACCACTTACCGAATTTCTTGTCTTTGAGGTTGAACGGCAAAATTGCTTTCCATGCTAAATCCCCAACGGCAAATTGCTTGATCCTAACCTTCTTGTTAAAAGCTCTGGCTACTCTTTTCTTTTGTGCGACCAATTGATCCAAAGCAGCTGCCCGAACTTCATCTAATTCATCCAAATTTATATGCATCCAATCTCTGTAATCTTCCGGTAACATTTCACTTTGCAGTTGGACTCGTAATGACTACATGGTTATCTCCATCGGTAGCACTGCCTCTTGTCCATATGTCAGCATATATGGACTAACTCATGTGCTTGATCTTCGCGATGTTCGGTACGCCCATAACACTGCTGACAGCAGGTTATCCCATTCTCTTGGGTTTTCTTCCAAATGCTTTTTAATTAATCCAATCACGACCTTATTAGTAGCTTCGGCTTGTCCGTTTGCTTGAGGATAATATGGTGTGGAATGCATCATCTTAATTCCTCTTGATTGAACAAATTCCACAACTTCACTTCCAGTAAACACCGTTCCTTGATCCGCAGTGATTGACTCAGGCAAGCCAAATCGGTGAATTATATTTTCTTTAATAAATTTAATCACCGTCTTCTGACTAATGCTTTTGTATGGAATTGCTTCCACCCATTTCGTAAAGTAATCCGTAGCTAGCAGAATGAAACTATGATTATGAGAAGAAGGTGGATAAATCTTACCTATTATGTCCATTGCCCATCCTCTAAATGGCCATGGCTTTATAATAGAATAAAGCTCTACAGCAGGCGCATGTTGCAAAGGTCCATGCTTTTGACATGAGATGCATGCTTTGGCATATTCAATGTAATTCTGCATCATTGTTGGACAAAAATATCCGTACCTTTTCAAAAGCCATCTCATCTTAATTCCAGCTTGATGTGCTCCACATATGCCTTCGTGTGCTTCTGCCATAACCAGTTTCGCATTATCCTTATCAAGACATCGTAATAGAAACCCATCTGAGGATTTTCGGTATAACTCTTCTCCTGATATTACATACTTCTGAGCTTGTCTCCTCAGCTTTTGATCTCTTGAATCAGGTTTTTTAAAGTATTCAATGATAGGCTGTCTCCAATCCTTTTCTCGGACTACCTCACTGACCGCTATCGGTATTTCTCTTCATTCAATAGAAGGTACCGATAATGTGATGATAGTTGCAATATTTGTCAACTATTTTGATATTTTATAACCGGAAGCCACATGTGCTAACTCGTTGGCTTCGTAATTGGTTTCTCTTTTGACATGGATTATGTCATACTCTCTAAACTGTTCCAACTGCTTCTTGGCTAGGTAATAATAGCCAATCAAATTTTCATTCAAACACTGATATTCTCCTTTCAGCTGCTTCACCACTAGCTGTGAATCACCGAATATTTTGATGAACTGTGCTTCCAATCAATCAGTATTCCTAAACCGATAATCAATGCTTTGTATTCGGCTTGATTGTTTGAGCACTCAAAATCTAACTTACAAACGCACCTTGTAAGCTCTCCGGTGGGAGAAATTATCATCAAACTGGCTCCAGCCATACTTTTAACGCATGAACCATCAAAATACATAGTCCATGGTACAACTTGACTGAAATTTTGTTCATTTTCTTCCATTTGTAGGCATGGGTATTCGGTAAGAAAGTCAGCAACTGCCTGACCTTTGACTGCTTTTATTGGTACGTATGCCAAATCAAATTCAAACAAGATAAATGCCCACTTGGCTATACGCCCTTTTATAACAGGCTGTGACAACATATATTTTATCACATCAGTCTTACCGAGTACATGTACTGTAGCTGGCAATAAATAATGTCTTAACTTCATACAAGAAAAGTACAAAGATAGACATAATTTTTCGATTGCGGTATATCTTTTTTCAACATCAGTCAATGTTCCACTTAAATAATATACCGCTTGTTCTTTTCCATTTTCATTCTCTTGTGCCAGCATACTCCCGATAGTTGAATCGGTAGTGGAGAAATACAACCTTAGTGGCCTGCCTGCTTTTGGCGACATCAATACATGACGATTTGTTAGATAAACTTTGACTGCATCAAACGCCTTTTGCTGTTTATCTCCCCATATAAAATTCTCCTGATTTTTAAGACGCAAAAGCTGTGTCATTGGTTCTATCTTCCCGGATAGATTGGCAATGAATCTTCTAAGAAAATTAATTTTCCCGAGTACCATCTGCAGCTGCTTCTTTGATGTAGGATGAGGGAGCTCTATAATAGCCTTTGTCTTATTCCTGTCAATCTCAATTCCCCTCTGATTAACTAAGAATCCTAAGAAATTTCCTGCTCGCACTCCAAAGGCACATTTAGCTGGATTCATCTTCAATTTATAGTTCCTCATCCTAACAAAAGCTTACTCAAGATAATCCAAATGCTTTTCCTGATTTGATTTAACCACCACATCATCAATATAAACTTCCAAGAATTTACCGATCATGTCCTGAAAGATGAAATTCATTGCTCGCTGGTATGTAGCTCCTGCATTTTAAAATCCAAAAGGCATGACTACCCATTGAAAAGTACCGATAGCACCAGGACATCTGAATGCTGTTTTCGGGACATCTTCTTTAGCAATAAATATCTAGTTATAACCCAAATGACCATCCATTAGAGATAACATCTCATTTCCCGATGCTGAATCTACTAACATGTCTGCCATCAGCATCTGATACTCATCTTTTGGAGTGGCATTATTGAGATCCCGAAAATCAATACAGACTCTCAATTTTCCATTCTTCTTCTTCACAGGAACAATATTCGAAAGTCACTCTACATACCTAGCTGTCTCAATGAATTTCGCCTTTAGCAACCTTTCAATTTCTTCATTGACTTTATCAACCACGTTTGGAGCAAACCTTCTTGCTAACTGTTTATGTAGACGAAATCCTTTCTTGATAGGAAGGCGATGCTCTACAATATCTCTTGACAGACCAGGCATTTCATGGTAATCCCATGCGAAGCAATCTTTATACTCTTTGATCAGGTTGACTAAATCTTCCTTCATGCCCCCTTGTAGAAACGCACTCACATATACTGGACGAAAACACCCAGGTTCTCCTATATCAACTTCTAACAATGGGTCTTGAGCTTCTATTGACCTGCTATCTTCCTTGATTGGCGACTCTTCCCATTCATCAATACAATCTGAAACTTTCGCACTCTACTGGGTTATCTCCGCCAGGTATGCGAAATACCTTTCACAAACTTCTTGCAATAAGGGCTCGCTTTCCATAAAGAGTATGTAACTCCTCTAATGCCAAGCTAGACTTGGGAATCCATTCAATTTTCATATCCCCAAAGCGGTAATAAGCGTAGGATCATGAATCTGCTTTTGGTGTTCCGATAACATGATTTCCATGTGAATACTCTTGATGCTGTTGATGAATATCGGTCCACCCTATTGAAGCAAGTCCCGAATCAGCCTCAATGTACTCTACTCCTTCACCATTCCAAAATGCTAGAACTTGATGAAGAGTCGAAGGTACACATTGATTAGAGTGTATCCAATCTCTTCCAAGCAACAAATTGTACGAACCATCAGACTCTATCACGAAAAAAGTCATCCTTGATTTCTTGGATCCTGTGGTTAAGTCTAGTACAACTGCCCCTTTGACTTCGGTAACTTCTCTTAAGAAATCAGACAGCTGAACATTCGACGGAATTATGTCATCATCACCTTTTCCCAACTTCTTAAAGTATTTATAAGATATGAGATTCAAAGTGGCTCCCGCATCTATAAAGATTTTACCGACAGCTTGGCCATTGACTCTACCTGAAATAACCAAGGATCTTAAATGTCTAGCTTTATCTGAAGGCACCTTGTCAAACCTTATCACTTCTCTATCAGAGAATTAGAACTCTGTCGTTGCTATCTCCTTTTCCGAGATATGCTCGAGTTCCTTTTCTACCACCAAATAAGCTCCATATTCCGTTGGAAGCTTAGCATAGACCATGTTGATCCTCATTGGCGAACGATATTCTTTCGGCATTTTGGAGTGACCCGCTCGGCAACTCTTGTCATCTTCTCGTGGCATCTTGAGATTCAGATTCTTTTGTTCCATCTTGACTTGATGCTTCGGGTTAAGAGCTACCTGGAATTGCCCAAACTTAATTGTTTGGGAAACCTGTTGAACTTCTTTTCCCTTTTTCACCTCATGGTAAGAACTACTTCCCGAATCACATACAGAATTCTTCTCTGGTTTGACAAGCTCTTTATCATCAGGATTTCTTTTCCAAACCTAATTACCTTTCGTACCAAAAGGTTTGAATGGAGGAATCTGTGATGGCATTCCTCTGTCTCGTCGATTCTCGAAATTCCTCTATCTGCTTTTCATTCGCTGAAAATGTCTTTTAACAGTTCGGTAGGATGCTTGCCCCGGCGGTTTAGCTACGGACCATTTTCCTTCAGGAGGATTGTGTGGAACCTTAATTGTTTTTTTCTTTTGAACTTCCTGGAAAATTGATGGTGGTGAATCATCAAATTCATCTCCCCAACCAGTCGGTTCAACTGGCAATGACGGGGGTAAGTGATCATTCGTGTCTCCATAGTACACTACATAGTCAAATTTTCCACTAGGTTCTCCAAGCAATCCTACTTTGGGATCCCCTTCTTTGTATCGCTACCATAAAATCTTCTTCTTCTCAGGTTTTCGTGGGGTTTCCTTCTCCTTGTGAACTCGTGTTTCAACCTCTTGAGTTGGAGGAACTTATCTCAGTGAATCGGGACATAACTTCTGCCTCTCAGGCATTTGTGCTGACTGCCTTGATTGAACTTCTTGACTTTTTGATTATGCCGAAACATTTTCAGTTACTACGATCTCAGACCTTATCTGTGGTCTACCTTCCCGATGGATAAATGATCCCGAGCTGTATCTTCCTCTTGTTCCCCTCATGTATTGGAACTTGGGAACTTCCCGATCCTGATGACTTAATTCTTGATGACAACGGGTGCACAGTTGTCTATTATCATATCTTGTAGACTCATGCACATTAACCATACTAATCATCTTCGGGAAAGGATCTGTGTCTACTTCCATTGGAGCCTTGCCTTTATCTTCAGCGAACTTAATCTTGCATTGGCGAATCGCTTCCTGAATTGTTTTTCTAAAAATAATACAATTCACCGCATCATGAGTCTTGGAATGATGCCATTTGCAATACCTTTTATCCGTAGTTTCTTCCTTAGACGGGATCACCTGTCCCTCAGCCAATTTAATCATTCCATCTTTCAGCAATAAGTCAAATATCTCATCCAACTTATAGATATCAAAGGAATAATTACTCGTTTCCTTGGCTTTAAACTTGGACACATCTCTTACCCTTGCTAGTTTCAAAGCTGGGCACACATATGGTTTTCAAGTACCATAGTTGCTACCGCTATCTCATTCTCTTCTTCAGTCAAGTCACCGTATTTGGTACTTTCAGCCAATGCTATTGTCTACCGATTATCCTTTGTCGGCTTTTTATCCTTATCCTTCAGCATATGTTCATACTTAGAAACCCGAGCATTTAATTGGAAGAGATCATCAAAAGCTTGTCCCTCAAATCTTTCTTTGAGATTGAATTTCAACCCATTGAACCCTAAATCGGTAAATTCTTTCTCGATGAGAGAAGTCAAACACCGATTCCTGGATTTCTTGAAACGAGCAATAAATTGATCTACTGTCTCAGTGCCATACTGGTACATTCTGGCCAAGTCAGCTACTGTTACCTTTGGTATCGTTCGGTAAAACTGAGAATGAAACTGTCTCTCCATCTCAACCCATGTCTGAATAGAATTTGCTAGCAAATTTGTATACCGAGTAAATGTTGTCTTTGACAACGACAATGGGAATAGCCTTAGCCTTAAATATTCATTTGTTCCAGCCTCTCCACATTGTGCTAAAAAATGACCTACATGCTCCACAGTTGACTGATCTTCCTCGCCTGTAAATACAGAAAAATCTGGCATTTTAAAACCCCTTGGATATGGGATGTTATCAACCCAATCAGGATGTGGCTTCCTGTATACAGGTCTTGGTGTGCCTCTCTCTACTCTTAATTGTTGCATTACCAACTCTGTAACTCTATCTGGGTTCCATGCCTTAAATTCTGCTGGCCCAACCAAGGATCCTGCCCCCTAGGGTCAACCTGCTGAGGTCTGTTCATGCCTTGTTGATCCATATTGAAGTTAATGGGTGGCAGCCTGTAGAGAGGGTTTTCCACCACATGTGGGTATGGTTGCGCTGCAGGCGGCCTCATAGGATCAATATTAGGCACATTCACTGGTAGAGGTATATTCCATACTAGTGGTAGATTCGGGACCATGGGATTGATCATGTTAGCATCAGTGGGGCCAGTTTGAGGGAAATTGTAACCACTCACACCATTCACTAGGTTCCCTGTCGTAGGATTCTCCGGCCTCGGTATAATTCTTATTGGAGGTTGCAGATTCGATCCTCCACTACCATTATACCCAACATTGGGATGTCCCGATGCTGATGGAAATGGCATTGTACCAGGAGGATTTGCATAAAAGGGAGGAACTTGAGAAGATGAACTAAAACGCGATCTTACCTCGTTTATGGCGTTGATCATCGTAAGCTTTATCACATCCGTGACATGACACACCATATGGTTGGTGAGCTCATTCTGCTGCTCCTCAAACATTCTCCTCATCGTGGCTACTAAAGTGTTGTCAGGTGCCAACGCGTGGATTTGTTCTTCATTTAATTGCCGAGGAATATCAGCATTGTGATGGGGTACTTCCTCATTAGCAGCCGAATGCTCAGATCGTGCTCCATCATCTGGGTTATTGACATTACCAACCGGTACTCCTTCTGATTGACCTCTGGTTCTCACCATTTCTCTTAATCTAGCCACACAGGTCCCATCGGGCGTGCCAAAAAGATGTTCGCTCGTTTTTGCAACAAGGAATATCTTTCACCGAAATTCAGTCTTCGATTTTTATTAAGAGGGTTCTGTGGTTCAACTTTCGAAGAGAAATTTTAGCAAGAACACGAAACAACACAGAGAGCTATGAAATGGGTAAGAAATTAGTGGATCGAATATGGATTTGAGATCAACAAGGGTTCAGGCTACATTACAATACTCCTACGAAAGCAATAGAAGACTTGAAAATAAGCTCTAGTTGCAGAAACTGTAACTACTGGAAATGAAGGTACAGGGAAGTTAAAGTGCAACTAAACTTGAGTGTTCTTGGATGTGTGTTGATCTGTCTCTTGCTCTTCTCTTTTGAGTATTTGTATTCTTCAACTTTCTATAACCGTTTGTCGGTTATTTCTTGTTTTCAAACTTTGAATTTTGGCACCTTCAATAACTTCCCATTTGCCCACGTTTTATCCGCCAAAACTTGATTTTCAACTGTCAATAAGGCTTCAAATTTGAATCTCTTCTAGTAACCGCCGTGAACTGTTCGCGTTCACTATTCGGATTTCTCGCTCGTAACTTCTTGCTAACGTGGCTAGTTTGGCCATCCTGTAGTTCCTTTCAACTTCGTATTCTTCTTACTGCTGGCCTTTTACAGTTTCGATATGTCCAGAATCTTACCGAATCTCAAAAATCAATGACATTTCTCTCTTACTTCCCGAATATCGGGTTTAGACTTCTGGCCATTTCGATATGTTACAAACAATTTACCGAACTTCTCAGAGTAGATTACTGTTCCCAATTTACCGATTTTCGAGATAAGGTGATACTGAAGTCAATTCGGTAACTCATTATTATTTGGTGTCAACAACCTTGTTCTTATCCAAGTCCAAACTACAATCAAAGAGTTTGGTGGCATCGCTTGTCGTTTTATAAACCATCTTTTTTTCTCACACCGCTATCTTTTAATTCGTGTTTAATTAAATCACATCTTTTACAAATGACAGGTACTGTAAATTTCTAACTTAATAGAATCTTCTAAGCCAGTATAAAGTAATTTCCCTAGGGCTGTCAAGCAGGTTGACTAGTCGAAAATTTGGATACCACACAGTCTTGAAAAGGGGGAAAACACTATATGGGCATGTGGGTTTTGAAGAAGGTTATGTGTTGATTGTTCACTAATTAAGTTGGTGTTCTACAGATTGGCTCTAGGATTGGCAAACGGATTGGCTCGGCTTGAGCACGACTCGACTAATGGCCATTGGTTGGCGCAATATAATTAAAAATGGCCAGAAGGACCAGGCCCTTGGGGCAAAGATATGTTGGAAAAATAGCATCGAATGGGATGAACAATGGAATCAGACTCTAAGGCGTGATATCACTTTCTTTAAGGAATTATTTGCCCCACAACGTTGCTAATGGTTACAGGCAAAGATCCTCCAGGATACAACAGAGTCTCAAGCGATATTATTAGATAACAATTCTAATAATTCTCCAAAAACTCTCTAGGAAACAATCAGAAAAGAAGGCTGTATCTCTTTTGGAAAGAAACGAAAATCTGAAATTGAAGAAGTGTAGTTCTGAAAAAATGAACAGAAAGTTGAATATATAATGAGAATATAACACACCTTTAAGCGTCCGAAAAGTAGTTAATTCTCATACAACTTTTCGTGTCCGAAAACAGTTTATTTGTTTTTTCTTGTCTAAAAGTTGCAACTTTTCGTATCTGAAAAACTCTTGAATTCAGACGCAACTCTTCATGTTCAAAATTGCTAATTCGGACAGACCCAACCTTCAATGTCAGAAAACTGTCTCGTCTGAAAAATTGAAACTCTTCATTGTCCGAAATTAATATAAAATTTGAAATTAAATAATAATAATAAAATAGAAATTACCTTCAACTCCTACGTGAACAGTCGCACTGTTTCGGCAGGGTTCAACAGTTAATTAACATTATGATTTCGAAAATAAAATAAATAATAATAATTACTGAATAGTGCCAATTCCGGACCGCGACCGCGCAAGCGTGCAAATTGCTAAGTGCGTCTAATAATCGCGCACCCGCACGCGGGTATAGTGGGGTCTAGCCCACTTGCCCATTTCTTTATTTTGAAAGACCATAGTAGTCTTCTAACTAATAAAGAGACTTGCACGCTTTTTTCCATCCTATGTGGGATTGGAAAAGGCAACTTTTAGTTTGTTTTATAAATAAACTTCAACAAGATAAAATTAAAAAAAAAATTGTTGGCATGAAATGAGCCTTTTAGTTTAGTCATTTAGAAGTCCGGACATAATCTGGCCAAAAACGTCATGGATACTCGGGAAAAATGGAAAAGTCATAAAATGCACAGGAACTCCTATGCATCCCTTTATTGTCTTGTCTTAGCTACTAAATAATTTGTGAGCATTTTAAAAATAGCTATTACATTAAGGTATATTATATTAGACAAATCATAATATTCAGGTAGACGCATAATGGATCAGTACAAATAGACTTAATAGCCAAAACTCATACATGATATGCGTGCTAACTCAACATAAATTTAGATATGCTACACTTGCGAATATAAATAACTGATACAATGCTTAAAAAATATGATAACGCGAATGTACTAAATTACTTAACTTTATTTGGGAGCACATGAGATTTGTCATATAGTAAGCCATGTCAGTTGCACCAAATTTTCATGAGATCCATATATTTTCATAATTTAATAGTACATACTTTTTGTATGCCTTTAGCTCATCCAAGGAGAGTTCCACGTATTATTTCGGCCTAAAGTTGGAATATACATCTCCCGGATGAAAACTGTCCTAAAGTCGTCCTTAAAGCAACTTCCACGCGTTGCTTCATGGTGGCCTGTGTTCCTGGAACCGATCGTCGCTCATATTTTTCACTTCCCATCAGGGTCTTACTGTCAAGCATCTTTCCCTCGGTCATCAAGCAATCTATTTGTCCTTTTTCGGACTGTAATGATATGAACTTATGAATATCTCCATAGGATTCCCAATCAATAGAGCTCTGGCATTGCAAAAAAAGCTATGCACGCTGCTCAGGTTCATAAGATGCAATAATTTGACTAAGACATTAGATAAATGGGGTGTGTCCCCCACTCCCTCTCGAGTCCAATGGGAGAATGTTGAGGTGTGGTTCATATCTTAGATATATATGCCCTAAAGCTATCATGTAATAGTTACATATTAGGGATTTCTGTTGTATTTTCAATTTCTTATTAAATTAATGGCAAATACGTGTTTATTCATTTGTCCAATTATTTATATGAATAAATTCCATAAGATCAGTTGTGACTGAACCTATTCTTGAGACGTTGAGAATATGTGTGACGGGTTTACAGTTAGACTGAATCTTTAAACTGTTCCCGGTCGAAGGATCATTGAATGGATATTAATGATCCTATTGAGACCGGTGTGTTCTTAACTTCACCATTAAGTATTGGATACTTAATGGAATGATGAGTCGCAAGTCATTGGTTATTGCGATGCCTGAGTTAGAACACATGTGCTTGTACCAGACAAGTTCACTGAACGTGACACGCATTAAGCGATTAGCAACATGGAAGCTTTTAGCGTGGTCAATGTCTAATTGTTCATGCTCTGGTCTTGTGTAAATAATCCTTAGACCTGAGACACAGTGTTGACTTGTGTGTTGGATGGCTATGGTTCACAAGTGCGCATATTGGCGGTTCGTCGATCCGTCTCTGTATTTGATGGTTATAGTTCATGCACATACGAAGTCACACGTGTGCGCAAAATGGAATCTGTCTCCTTATTACATGCAAGGTATGATGTCCTATGCGATCTAATTATGACAATGCATTGAAATCCTCGGCCGGGGTTGTAACCGAGAATGAAATGTTCATGTCTCGTGTAAATGCATGTCGATTAGATTTATGCATATGATCGAATTGGTGGCTTGACAAATATTCCATGGTCTTTGTTCGATCGGGACATAGTAAGACAGAGGGATTGAATTACATTGTAACCAGAGCTGAAAGGTTCATTGTGTTCTTAAAGCATTCACACTGTCTGGGTAGCCATGACATATTGCTAGATATCACTTATGGCTTGTAGGACCTAGTGGTTGATCAGGACAATCAATTCTCTTGGAAGTACTAATGTGTTAGTGCATGTCTTACTACCGGCTCAGTGATGAACCTAGGGATGTCACACACCTTAACCAATACATGATGACGTTAAACGGAAAGACGATATTGCAAATATGTTTGCAATCACGGCTATCGAATAGTCGGACTGAAATTAGTTTAAATGGGATTTAATTTAATTCTTCTTTTTTTTGGTCATTGACGTGCGTGCATATGATGCACATACAAGTCTTGTATGGACACATATTGATGTGCCCAATTTGCACACATGCTGGTGGTGTACCTTTTTATTTTTATGATAATAATAATTGTTATTATTATTTAGAAAAAATAAAATAAAAAAATAAAAGGTTAATGAACACGGTCAGACCGTGTGCATTATTATGTGCGTGTGCTGCACGGTTTGTTGACCGTGCAGCACACTTGCACGATCAGCAAACGGTTGCTAATCGTGCACAGCACACTGCACGATCAGCAACCATTTTGCGGATCGTGCGCGTGGTGCAATCCACCACTAAGAGTTCAATCCGCAAAAGTTGCAGAGGGGAGTTCATTTTTTGCCGTGTGCGCGCAAGAGAGTGCGAGGAAGTCCGAGAGAAATCAAAAAAATTCACTGTACACTTTTATTCTTGCGGTAACCGAAAAAATCAATAGCGCGGAGAGTTATCTTTACAAGATTGCTAGCACAATCATTTGTGGTGTTGATCCGCATTGTCTTTCTCCCGTTCGTCATACGATTGGTGGTGTGTCTAAACTAGAGGTCCAACACTTGTGGGACTCGAATTGAAGAACGTCTGAACCAACTCGTTTCAAGCACACCTCAAGAGATTGTTATGGAAAATTCCTCATGATGTTTTGAAGATGACAAAATAATCAAAGGCTACTAATGTGTTTATTGGTTGAGTAGAACCAGGTGAAAGAATCACAAGCCGTTATGCAGATGGTGTATTAACAGATTATCTGAAGGTTATGAGTTATCTATCAATGGTGACCAAGTCATTGGGCGTAGAGGTGTCTACAAGCTGGAGGTACCTAAGTAGAAGATGAACAAGCCTAGAACGGGAAGTTCGGTAAAGCTTGGAATGACCTTGGATAGGTGAACAGCAAGGTAGAGCCGCAATTGCCAATATGCTTGGAGGAACCAGAAGATGGAGCTCAAGATACTGCATCTGAATTATGCATCTGAAGTTCTGGATATTGCATCTGAGAAGAAAAGTTTATGTTGACCATAGTTGGATGTTTAGACTCAAGGAGTAGTCATCGCATATTTGCTTCTGAGAAAGTTGAAGTCTAGTATTCAAAAGAAGGTTCGTGTTGCCTCTGAAGACTTCAGAAGGAGGTTCGTGTTGCCTCTGAAGACTTCAAATGGAGGATTGTATTGCGTCTGAAGACTTCAGATGGAGGATTGTTTGGGTAAAGAAAATTATGAATTTTCTTTTGCTGATGATGTATGTTCTATTTATTATAATAGAACGTGTGTTGGTTCTGGCTTGTTAACCAATAATCTTTATACCATTATGATGTCCGGTAATGTGATTACCAATGTCAATAAGCAAAATAATCATGATGTAAATGCCATAACTAAACGCTCTAGAGATAGTCCAAATCCAAAGTATGTTTGGCATCTCCGATTAGGTCATATTGGAGAAGACAGAATCAACAAGTTGAGTAATGATGGATATATTGATCCAACCGGTTTTGAACCATACTCGGCTTGTGATGCATGTCTTCTAGGAAAAATGACCAAAGCGCCCTTTGTAGGACATAGTGCCTAAGCTGCTGACATACTAGGATTGATACATACAGATGTATGTGGACCAATTAATGAAACTGCTAGAGGTGGTTATTCTTACTTCATTACCTTTACCGATGATCATTCACGGTATGGCTATTTGTACTTAATGAAGTATAAATCCGAATCTTTTGAAAAGTTCAAGGAATTCATGTCTGAAGTTGAGAAACAAACAGGAAAGAGTATTAAGGCTCTTCGATCTGATCGAGGAGGTGAATACCTTAGTACTGAATTCCTGGACTATAAGATAATGGCATTTTATCACAATGGACACCTCCCGCAACTCCAGAACATAATGGTGTGTCTGAAAGAAGAAATCGCACTTTATTAGATATGGTGCGATCTATGATGAGTTACACCGATTTGCCTATATCCCTTTGGGGATATGCCCTTGAGACAGCTACATATTTGCTGAACAGAGTGCCATCCAAATCTGTTCCAACTACGCCTTATGAGATATGGCATAGTAGGAAACCAAGTCTTAACCATATCAAGATTTGGGGTTGTCCAGCTTTCGTCAAGAAGTTGAGAATAGAGAAATTGGAGGCTAGGTCTGAACAAGGTCGCTTCATTGGATATCTAAAAGAGACTCTTGGATATTATTTCTATTTTCACTCTGACCAAAGAGTTTCGGTCAGTAGGCATGCTTCTTTTCTAGAGAATCAGTTCATCCAGGAAGGTGGTACTGGGCGAAAAATAGTCTTGCAAGAAGAAATCAATGAAGTACCAAATAACCAAGTTCAGACACCAATCTCTGATTCCGTGGGAGCTTTTGATACACAACCTCTTAGGAGGAGTGCGAGAACGTCTCGTCTACCTATTCGTTATAGACACTCGCTTGAAGATATTGAGCCACTATTCATTATGAATGATAGTGATCAGCCGAGTGATCCTAACACCTATGAGGAGGCGATGTTGGACATCGATTCTGGTAAATGGCTAGAAGCCATGAAATCCGAAATGGATTCAATGTATTCCAACGATGTTTGGACTCTAGTTGATCTGCCTAATGGTATTGTACCAATTGGCTACAAATGGATCTTCAAGAGGAAGATGAACGCTAATGGTCAAGTTGGAACTTACAAAGCACGGCTGGTAGCGAAAGGATATCGTCAAAAAGAATGGATTGATTATGACGAAACTTTCTCACCTGTAGCCATGCTAAAATCCATTCGGATTATGTTGGCTATAGCTGCGCACCTTGATTATGAGATATTCCAGATGGATGTCAAAACGGCTTTTCTAAATGGTTTTCTCGATGAGGACATATATATGGAACAACCACGGGGTTTTGAATCCAATGGTGAAAGTCGAAAGGTGTGTAGACTTAAGAGATCTATTTATGGACTCAAACAAGCCTCCAAAAGTTGGAACATCCGTTTTGATGAGGTAGTCAAATCGTTTGGCTTCATCAAGAACCCAGATGAACCTTGTGTATACAAGAAGTTCAGTGGGAGCGCAATTGCGTTTCTAGTTCTGTACGTCGATGATATACTTTTAATCGGGAATGACGTACCGATGATATTATCGATTAAACTGTTCTTGTCACAGAAATTCTCCATGAAAGATTTAGGAGAGGCAACCTATATTTTAGGTATCAAGATCTATAGAGATAGATCGAGATGATTGATTGGCCTCTCACAATCTACGTACATAGACAAAGTGTTAACACGGTTTAACATGCAATGTTCCAAAAGAGGATTATTGCCTTTTAGGCATGGAATTCGCTTTTCCAAGGAGATGTGTCCCAACACTCCCAAAGAAAGAGAGCGGATGGCGAAGATACCTTACGCATCCGCTATTGGAAGCATAATGTATGCAATGCTATGTACCAGACCTGATATTGCGCATGCTGTGAGCATTACCAGCAGATATCAGTCTGATCCAGGGGAAGAGCACTGGATAGCAGTCAAGAATATCCTTAAGTACTTACGAAGGACTAAGGATTTATTCTTGATATATGGAGAAGGAGAGTTTAAAGTTGAAGCTTTTACTGATTCTAATTTTCAATCGGATCCTAATGACTATAAGTCTACATCTGGGTTTGTCTTTACACTCAATGGTGGTGCAGTTAGTTGGAAGAGTTCCAAACAGAGCATAACTATCGATTCCACCACTGAGGCAGAGTATGTAGCCGCTTCTGAAGCAGGGAAGGAAGCCGCTTGGATGAAGAAGTTCATTTCTGAACTTGGAGTAGTTCCTTCCATTGAGCAGCCGATTACATTGTTTTGCGACAAAAATGGGGCAATAGCTCAAGCTAAGGAACCAAGGTCTCACCAGAAGTCCCAGCACATCGAGAGACGCTTCCATCTCATCAGAGAAATAGTTGGGAGAGGTGATATCGCCTTGTAGAAAATTGCCTCAGCAGAAAATGTGGCAGATCCCTTTACTAAGGCCTTACCTCAGTCTTCTTTTGAAAGACACATTGACAAAATGGGTTTGAGGTACCAGACTAGTTGGCTTTAGTGCAAGTGGGAGATTGTTAGATATATATGCCCTAAAGCTACCATGTAATAGTTACATGTTAGGGATTTCTGTTGTATTTTCAATTTCTTATTAAATTAATGGCAAATACGTGTTTATTCATTTGTCCAATTATTTATATGAATAAATTCCATAAGATCAGTTGTGACTGAAACTATTCTTGAGACGTTGAGAATATGTGTGACGGGTTCACAGTTAAACTGAATCTTTAAACTGTTCTCGGTCGATGGATCATTGAATGGATATTAATGATCCTGTTGAGACCGGTGTATTCTTAACTTCACCATTAAGTATTGGATACTTAATGGAATGATGAGTTACAAGTCATTGGTTATTGCGATGCCCGAGTTAGAACACAGGTGCTTGTACTAGACAAGTTCACTGAACGTGACACGCATTGAACGACTAGCAACATGGAAGCTTTTAGCGTGGTCAATGTCTAATTGTTCATGCTCTGGTCTTGTGTAAATAATCCTTAGACCTGAGACACAGTGTTGACTTGTGTGTTGGATGGCTATGGTTCACAAGTGCGCATATTGGCGGTTCGTCGATCCGTCTCTGTACTTGATGGTTATAGTTCATGCACATACGAAGTCACACGTGTGCGCAAAATGGAATCTGTCTCATTATTACATGCAAGGTATGATGTCCTATGCGATCTAATTATGACAATGCATTGAAATCCTCGGCCGGGGTTGTAACCGAGAATGAAATGTTCATGTCTCGTGTAAATGCATGTCGATTAGATGTGTGCATATGATCGAATTGGTGGCTTGACAAATATTCCATGATCTTTGTTCGATCAAGACATAGTAAGACAGAGGGATTGAATTACATTGTAACCAGAGCTGACAGGTTCATTGTGTTGTTAAAGCATTCACACTGTCTGGGTAGCCATGACATATTGCTAGATGTCACTCGTGGCTTGTAGGACCTAGTGGTTGATCAGGACAATCAATTCTCCTGGAAATACTAATGTGTTAGTGCATGTCTTACTACCGGCTCAGTGATGAACCTAGGGATGTCACACACCTTAACCAATACATGATGACGTTAAACGGAAAGACGATATTGCAAATATGTTTGCAATCACGGCTATTGAATAGTCGGATTGAAATTAGATTAAATGGGATTTAATTTAATTCTTCTTCTTTTTTTTGTCATTGACGTGCGTACATATGATGCACATACAAGTCTTGTATGGACACATATTGATGTGCCCAATTTGCACACATGCTGGTGGTGTACCTTTTTATTTTTATGATAATAATAATTGTTATTATTATTTAGAAAAAATAAAATAAAAAAATAAAAGGTTAATGCACACGGTCAGACCGTGTGCATTATTATGTGCGTGTGCTACACGGTTTGTTGACCGTGCAGCACACTTACACGATCAGCAAACGGTTGCTGATCGTGCACAGCACACTGCACGATCAGCAACCGTTTTGCTGTCGTGCACAGCACACTGCACGATCAGCAACCTTTTTGCTGATCGTGCGCGTGGTGCAATCCACCACTAAGAGTTCAATCCGCAAAAGTTGCAGAGGGGAGTTCATTTTTTGTCGTGTGCGCGCAAGAGAGTGCGAGGAAGTCCGAGAGAAATCAGAAAAATTCACTCTACACTTTTATTCTTGCGGTGACCGAAAAAATCAATAGCGCGGAGAGTTATCTTCACAAGATTGCTAGCACAATCATTTGTGGTGTTGATCCGCATTGTCTTTCTCCCGTTCGTCATACGATTGGTGGTGTGTCTGAACTAGAGGTCCAACACTTGTGGGACTCGAATTGAAGAACGTCTGAACCAACTCGTTTCAAGCACGCTTCAAGAGGTAATTCTTTTAACCCTCTTCGTTTCATTTGATTTTGATTGAAACGCACGAACATCGCCTCTAGAGATACATGTATGGGTTTTTTTATTTCCGCTGCGTTTATATGTATTATTTGCCTATGCATGTTACGTGTTTCCCAACATCATACTCCTCAACGACAGGAAAACACGTGGATCTCACTCCACGGTGTTGGATCTAGCAATATCACCTAGAGGGGGGTGAATAGGTGATTCTGAACACCTTTTTGATGATTTAATGCGGAAATTTATAAAGGGTTCAGAACGTAAACTGAAAATGATCAGTAAGAGGACGTGCAGATAAACTAAACACAGCAAGATGAGTTTAGGGAAAGAGAAATTGCACGCAATGATTATAGTGGTTCGGCTTTAGCAAGCCTACGTCCACTCTCCCACGATGACAGCCGATCGGCTGGATTCCACTATGAGTCGTTGAAAGATTACAGGCGTTGTCACTCCAATCGCTCTTACAAATGAACCTCTCAAGACAATGAATTTTAAGCTCACAAGAACAAGAGAATGTGTTTTTGAACAACTCAGCACTTTGGAATTTTAAGTTCACGATCCTTTTCGAAACAGTCACTATTGATCTTCTTTATACTCCTTCAGCCTTGAACTAGCCGTTACCAAGGCCCTTCAAAGGATCGCTCCTCAATCTCTGATTGGACGTCATCAATCCTGATTGACGGAGACTGTATATGGAAAGATCCAGTGGCCGTTGAAAGTGAATCTGAACCCTTCAGATTCAGTCGCCCATACAACCAAATCTTCAGTTTCCATAAATAGAGTTCATCCAAATCTCCAAGATATCTTGTCCACGGAAGGTAATATCCAATCGCGGATATTCTCCTGATTTGATTGGAAAATAATCCTGTCAATCAAATCTTACAAACTTCCATAACAAGGCGCGGTCAGATCGGAAACCTGCCAAACGTGGGTCTTCAGAATCTTGTAGCGAGATATTGCAGAATCTGAACGTTGTTCAGAAGCAGTCTTCTGAGCCAGAGAGACTCTCTGAATCTGAACAGATTGGAACAGTGACTCTGAGCTTCTGTAAGATCCTTGCTGACGTGTCACATAAATCTCCTAGAGATGAGTCTTCAGAGGCAGCATAGACCTCCTTCTGAAGGCTTCAGATGCAACATAGACCTCATTCTGAAGTCTTCAGAGACAGCACCGACTTCCTTCTGAAGTCTACTGAGGCACCACGATTCTCCATCTGAATGTAGGACTTCGACTATCTCAGAAGCAAGTGTGCGACGACTACTCCCTGAGTCTGAATGCCAGTCATGGAGCATTATAAGCTTTTGTTCACATGCTCATGCCTGCAATAATAAATTATTTGATTTAACCAGATTCTCTTACAAGAAGGATAGTTTTGTCAAAATCAAAATACTCAGAGGGAAGGTTTTCTCAACACACGGTGAGCGGGCGGAGGTCCGGGAGAGCCGCCCCGGCGGGGGTCTCAAAGGGTAGACTTGGGGTTATGAATAGTTACTGCTATATATACTCGTTTTCGCTTGTACTTGAGTAATGTAACGAGAGGTGCGAGATGCTAATTATAGTGGAATCATCTGCTAGACGTAGCCCTAGTTTAAGGGTGAACCAGGATAAAATTTCGTGTCTCGATTTCTATTTCTCTCTGTTTTACGCTTTACTTCGCTGTGATCATGCGCCGAATCCTAACACAATAAAGATGTGGCCGGATCTACTACTACTTTGTCCATTGATAATTTGAGGCTTCAGTCTCTCGACCAACAAACAACATCATTTCATGTAATTTTAGGTCACGTTGCACCATCGCCCTTGCATGTAGGACAATCAGCCTTGATTAGGCTGACACGTCAAGTGAATCAGGCAAAACTTGATCGAGCCGACTTGATTACACTTTTTCTCAAAGAGTTGGGATTAAATTGGTTTAACTGAAAGGTTTAAGACTCGATTACATTCTCTACAATATGTCTAAAACCGATTGTGCAATTTTCCCTGCAATACTAAAACACTGGTACCTCGAACTTCGATGAAAATGGAAGATTCTTGGGAATGTCTCCATATTGATCATGACGCGATCTTAACCTCGTACATTTCGTAATTCTCGTGTAAATTGATAAATGCACTTGTCAAATGTGATATTCTAATTTAATGTCCTCCCTTCATTGTGAAACTCTATTTCCACATATTAGAAACTCCACGCTATTAAAGTACTTAGGTAGAGTGATATTTGGATTTCAATGTTTATCATTTGAGTCCCAAGTGAAAATCACGTGATACGAAGAGTGAGATCAACTTGGCTCATGAGGACCGGGTTCATGCATTAAAAAAAAACAAATTTGTTTTTTCAAAATTGTGCTCCGATGGCAACAAGTAACATCCTTCACTCGTGCGTGATGGATTTTCCTAAGCTGCTCATAGTCAAGGTCAAGCTGATATTTTCTATTTTTCTTATTTTTTACAACTGTTTAAGTCGAAGTAGCCCATCTTCTCTTTTCTTTTTTTCATTATATGTGCTTATATTATGGTCTTTCATATTCATACATTGCTTGTTCAAATATGCATGCAGATAGACGATTCTCTTTACATTCTTCAAGGGATATATTGAGGGATATAATTGAATTGCAACTCTTAGGCATTCAGACATATCGCACATGGTGAAGCCGAAGATACATCACATCTTGTCAAAAAGACGAGGATTAAATTACATTTACCTTATTCTCTGCCAAGTCTGAACTGCAATCATAAGAGTTTGGTAGTGTCGCTCTTTTTTTGTAAGTCATGTTTTTTGTTGCACTGTTATCTTTTAATTGGTGTTAAATTAAATTGCATTTTGTACAAATGGCAGATACTTGAAAATATGAGTTCCAATTAACGATAAACATTACACTGCGAATGATGGCAACAAGAAACATCCTTCGCTCATGCGTGATGGATTTTCCTAAGCCATGCTTAGAGTCAATGTCAAGCTGATATTTTCAATTTTTCTTATTTTTACAATTGTTTAAGTGGAAATAGCTCATCTTCTCTATCTTTTCTTAATTTTCTCATTCTATGTGCTTATATTATGGTCTTTCATAATCATGCATTGCTTGTTCAAATATGCAGGCAGGCAGGCAATTCTCTTTGCATTCTTCAAGGAATATATTGAGGGAAATAATCGAATTACAACTCTTGGGCATTCAAACAAATTGTGTACGGTGAAGCCGAAGATCCATCACATCTTGTAAAAAAGAGGATGACTAAATTACATTTACCTTATTCTTTGCCAAGTTCGAACTGCAATTAAAGAGTTCGGTGGTGTCGATTGTTGATTTATAAGTCATGTTTTTTCTCGTACCGCTATCTTTTAACTGGTGTCAAATTAAATCGCAATTTTTTACAAATGGCAGGTACTTAATATGAGTTCCTTTCGACTGAAAAAAAAAATATGAGTTCCTATTAATGATAAGCATTACACGGCGAATAATTTGAGGATAGCACTCGGTAGTCTTAGTCTATGCTTTCATTTTCCATGACATCATTACTAAAGTTATTATTCCATGACTAAACCATGCATGCAATAGGGGGGTCCATATGTACTCTTTTGTCTGATAGAGCTCTCTCCTTGGAAAATAGCTTTGCACGTTGCCCAGGCCCAGAAGATGCAATAATTAAACTAGACATTAAATAGTGGGATGTCCCATCTCCCTCTCCACTCTACCTTTAATAAAGATGGTTTTTTGAAAAAGATAAATAGACAAAAGTGAACCAGCAAACACGAGATTTTGGCTACAATATTGAAATAAATCAATAGATTAATGATAAGCCAAGATGGCTATCACGAGAGATCTTTGGCAGTAAAATATGCAGAGGAATCACGAAAGTTTTGATTGTTAGGTCCAAGCACGCCTCATGCAGCAAGCATCCTTCAATTATTATTTTTTTTTATAAAAAATTTTGCACTCAAATCTCTTCGCCTTCTTCGTCCCTCTTCGTTCTTGCTCTGTTTCACTCTTTCTTCTCCTCCTCCTTCCTTCTTTTTCTTTGTTCTCTCTCTGCCTCTCTGTTTTTTTTTTTTTTTTGCCTTTTGATTCGTGCATGATGTGCATAGTCTGCAAGCACATGTCGCTATGAGCTCCGTTGATCTTGACGTACCATCAAGTTCCCGTCAATCCTCAAAAGGTGCGCCCATCCGAATTTGAATTAGTGGGTCCAATCTGCATTATTGGTGTGAGACTCAGCTTTTTCTTTGTTAGAAGAAAAATCAAAGAAAATTGCCGACCTTTGAGAACAATAGGAAAATTTTTACATTAAACTCAGAGCAAGAACAGAGAGACAATAACCAAATTCAAACCATGTCATCATATGGCAATTTTATGGTCATTATTTCACATTCTAATCTAATAATTATGGTCGGTATAAAGATTACACAACTTCAATTTTATTTTGTGAACTGAGTTTTTTTTTTTTCACTTAAAGGGACTCCTCAACTTTAGGGATTTTTTTATCAACAAATCTAGAAAAGATAATGCGTGAAAAGTCAAGATTCATTTTCAATGTACCAATAAGGAGAACATTGTCTAAATTTGATGTTCATTATATAATCTTTACATTGGCAAATCATCGAGATTCCCGGGCTCTTTAATTCTCAAAGAAGATGCTAAGAGGAAGTTGTCGCATCAAGCACCATAACTGCAACCCCAACTATTCTCATTTACTCTCTCTCTCTCTCTCATGGCTGGTGACTGGAGATCGATGGATGGCGGCCAGGGACTAATGCACGGCGACACGGATAGTGACTGGCGAACGGACATCGATGACGAGAAGAGCTTTTATTTTTATTTTTTGTTGCAGAAATAGAATTGTAGAAAAATTTTACTTGTTATTCTATTCCAAATCTACTTCTGAGTTAAAAATTTATTCAAAAAAAAATTACGTTATCAAAAGAATTTATACTCCAAACCTATTCTTAAGAAAAATAAATAGAAAAATAAATAAATAGAATGATTATGCCATGTCTAAGCTCCCCCAACTACCCTCGATTACTCTCTCTTCCTCTTTCTCTTTATCTCCCTCTCTCACAACTACCCTAGTTAAAGCAGTCTTTCGAATATTCAGAGGGTATTCCATGAGCGGTAGAAGAAAAGACCTGGAGACTTAGGGGGTGCATGAAAACCTTTCAGGAATAGGATTTCTGTTCCAAACCTATTTCTGGAACAGGTTTGGAACAGAAACTCGTTTGGTAACGTAATTCTATTTTTCTATTTCTGAAACAAAAAGTTGTTCCAGAAATAGATTTGGAACAACTTTAAGAAATAAAAAATTTTAGTTTCTGGGAGAAATAGAAATAGAATTTCTGTTCCAAGCCGCTGGTCGCCCGCCGCCGCTCCCCTGCAGCCGCCAACTTCTATTCTAGAAGTAGAAATTTTCAGATATTGTCAAATGAACTTCTGTTTCAGGATCAGAAATTTATGTTGTTATCAAAAACATTTTTTGGCTCAAAAACTCATCTAGAACTAGAATGATTTTCAAAATCTATTTCTGTTCCATAAATCTATTTTCGGAACAGAATGATTTTCATTCACCCCATTAGACATCAGTGACGCTGACTGATCAAGGAACAACAAAATGCAAAATATCTTCCATTTCTATAACTGGATGAAGGCGACCGACATGTGCAGTGGTCTCTTTGTATTTTCACTTTTTGTCTAGTGTGTACGTTGGGGCTGTCCGCTTACCATTCAACTTCCCAAGTGTAGCTCCATCCGTTCCCTTCTTCTCTTTTTTCCTAGTATTAAAACTCAGCTGTTTATTATAAACCAAAGGTTTTCAGGGAAATGTTCTGATTTTTTTCACTCCCCACCTTTCGAAAAAATTAAAACGAAAGAAAAATTAGGTCCGCATATATTTACCTGTCGATAATTGCATGTTTTTGGAAAATTTTAAAACCGATTTGGGATGGCTGCAATATTTGAAAAGTAAATGTTAAAAGTAAAAGACTCCAAATAGACCCAAGCATTTGAAAGAAAAGGGAGAAACTTCAATCGGAATGAGAGACCACGAAACAACGTTAGTGGTAAGTATTCAAGAAAGTAACCAAGAAAGTAAACTGGTTTAAAATGTAAACAAAGAATGGCAAAAGTTTAATTTAGGTAGAAGTTTTGACCTAACAATTCTAACTGAAGTTAGGTTGACATTCTAATCTATCAATTTGCTTAATTATAATGTTACTTCTATATTTTAAATATGATCTCGTTGACCCATGCAAGGCGCGGGTTTAGGACTAGTAACTAATCAGTGTTTGTCCATTAACGGTGGAGGACAAACTGAGTGGATGGATTAGAACTAGTGTACTAGCAGTGGAAAAAGGATGAAAGGACCATTTGCGGTGGCAAAGGACGAAAGGATAGATAATTCATCAATGTTTGTCCATTAGCGGTGGAGGAAAGGATGGAGACATGGACATTAATGGTGGTGATTGGTCTAGTAAAAGAATAATAATGCAGAAAATCATCAATTTCTATACCCAAGGAATTGACTGGTATTTCGCTAAGGTTAAACTAAGGTTAGGTTTAGGAGCTCCACCCATCTCTTCTTTCTTCCTCGAGGTTTGAGTCTTTGCTAGAAAATGATCCATTACATGTCTATTGACTGGTGTTTACGTATTATAATGTTGACTTGATTGTCATATCTTCCAATTGATCACTTAAGTATAATGATTGTTTTTTTAAATGTTCATTCCAAGTGCTGAAAATTTGAACGTGACATGACACTTGAGATAAAACACTTCTAAAAAGTAATGGCAATTAATCGATCACTTAAGTATATCGTGATATACTTTTTGTTTTGTTGAATCGTGTTACACATGTTGCCCTTTTGATTTGTGCATGATGTGCACGGTCTGCAAACTACTTCGACTTTATGGGTTAATGCAGTCTCTGTTTGATGTACCATCATGTTCCCATTAGTCTCCGCCAAAAAAGATGAGTTTGTCCGACGCCCATCTGAGTCTGAATCATTGAGTCCACTATGCATTATTGGTACCAGACTCGCTCTTTCTTTCCAAGAAGAAAATATACTAAATTATCGATTGATGTTACCGTTTAAGCTATTCGACCTTCGTTATCATGATATTCTATTGAATTTTAATTGCCGAGAATTCGAGTTTAACTACACCTACCTTCATTGATTTGACCATTACAACTGCCCCAAATGTGTTTTTATTCTAAAGTAATATGTCTTAAACATCTGATTTTTTTGGCTTCTATTTTGGTAAATCATTATTCGATTCAGTTGATTGACTTTTGTTGATATATATATATATATATATATATATATATTGGCAAAGACTTTTGTTGATATTACACTGATGAAAAAAGTACACATTATTAAAAACAACATATTTTCTTATTTTTTATGGTCAGTTTCGAGTTGGAGCAGTCTTCTACCAAGCAGCAACCTAAGTAATTAACTGATCTTTAGTTAAGACCGCTTAACTAAGGTTAGATTACAGGCCTTTCTTTTCTCGCTTAAATAGATTCGTCTTCGTCGCTCCTCTTCTTCCTTCATCCTCAATTGGACTCAAATCTCTTGGCCTTCTTCGTCTCCCATCCTTCTTGCTCTGTTTCGCTCTTCTCCTCATTTGCACTCATATCTCTGTTTCGTTCTTGCTCCCTTTCCTTCATCCTCTTTTGAACTGAAATCTCTTGGCCTTCTCCCGTCGCTCTTGCTCTGTGGTCGCTCTTCTCCTCATTTGCACTCAATTCTCTGTTTCGTTCTTGCTCCTCTTCCTTCATCCTCATTTCAACTCAAATCTCTTGGCCTTCACCCGTCGCTCTTGCTCTGTTTCGCTCTTCTCCTCCGCACAACCGTTCTTCTTCCTCCTCGGCTGCTTCTCCTTCTTCTTCTTCTTCTTCTTCATTATCTGCTGCTCCATCGCTCTGACAAAAAATCAGATCAGAGAAAAATGTCGATCGATGCTGCCATTGCTATTGTATGGGATGTCTTGAAGATGGGGTTTGCTCCCATCAAGCGTGGATTCGGATTCGTCATGTCCTCCAAGAGCTACGTCGACAATCTTCGGCAGGAAGTCCGGAATCTGGATTACGAGGCTCAGAGGGTTCACAGTGCCGAGGAAGTGGCCAGAAACAATCTTCGGAGTATCCACGAATGGGTCCCAGAGTTTCTGGAAAGTGCTGAGAAGGCCTTGAAGGAGGCGGGAGACATGTTGGGAGACTTCGAAAAGGCGAGCAAGAGTTGCTGCTACGGAACTCTTCCCGACCCCAATTGTCGCTATCAGTTCAGCAGGAAGGCCAAGCACAAGATCGATGACATTCAGAAACTTATTCTAAAAATCAGAGACAAGGAGATCTCCAAACCTGCTCCGAATCCGGGCAGGAGAGAAGGCAAAGAGGTCGTCCAGTCGATGTCCGTTAAGCTTAGGGACGATGGCGTCTTCGAATCCAGAGCTTTGATGATACGGAACATCATGGCCGCTCTTGCCGATAACAACAATAGTGTGGTCGGGGTCTACGGGATGGGCGGGGTCGGCAAATCCACCCTTTTGGATCAAGTCAAAGATATACTAAGCGAAGAGAGGTCGTTTAATTGGGTCGCGAAGGCCAACGTGTCCAAAAATCCAAACATCGAGACGATTCAAGGAGAGATTGCGGCTGGCTTGAAACTTACTGACATAGAGAGCAAAAAGATTATCAGCGACCGAGCGGAGCTTCTGCGCAACAGGTTGAAAGCAGAGGAGAAGGAGAAAAAGAAGGTGCTCATAATACTCGACAACCTTTGGGAGGGGCTGGACTTGAAGTCAGTCGGCATTCCTTGCGGACATGACAACAAAGTCGAAGGATGCAAGTTGTTGTTGACGTCGAGAAATCAACGTCTTTTGCAAAGGGAAATGGGCAGCGACAGGGAGTTCCTCCTTGGTGGGCTGGAGGAGGAAGAGGCAAGAGCTTTGTTTGAGAGGACGGTGGGAGACAAAGTTCACGATGACGAGTTCAAACCCTGGGTGGAAGTAGCACTCCACAGATGTGCAGGTGTGCCTTTCCTAATTGTTGCCATGGCAAAACGTTTTAAAAAGGCTCAATTATTTGAATGGAAGGACGCTTTGAGAAAAATGGAGAAGTTTAAAGATAAAGATATCAATGAATCGATCGATTATATGTTGCGATGGAGTTATGATAATTTAGAAGAGGATGAGCAGTCATTGTTACGACTCTGTGCTGTTTATAGTGTATCCAAGCCTTCTCTTGAAAACTTGGTGAGGTACGGCTTCGGTTTGGGGTTATTTCAACAAGTTAGCAGCATGGAAGAAGCTGGAGATAGGTTGCACACACAGATCCGTGCTCTTCAAGCCTCCTCTCTTTTGTTAGACTGCGAAGATGTTGGTGGTTTCAAGATACATGACTTGGTTCGCGAGTTTGTTGCCTCGGTCTCTTCGAGAGATCACCCTCTTCTCGTGTTGGAAGATCAAGTAAAATCAGTAATAGAGTTGCAGGAGGACAAGCTCAAGAGTTGTGAGGCGATGTGCTTTCCTGACATGAAGGAGCTTCCTCAAGAATTATATTGCCCTGAATTGCGCATCTTTTTGCTGTTCACAAACAATGAATCTCTTCATATCCCAGATTCATGTTTCAACTCTATGAGGAATCTCATGGTCTTAAATCTTACAGGAATACGTCTCACTTGCTCCCCTTCGCCGTTTCAATTCTCGGAAAATGTACATACTCTGTGTCTTCAGCGTTGTTCGCTAGAGGATGTGGCCATTCTTGGCAAGCTGAAAGGGTTACAGATTCTCAGCATTTTGGACTCCGAAATTCAGCGATTGCCAAAAGAAATTGGGCAACTGGTAGAGCTCAGATTGTTAGACTTGAGCCGCTGTTGGCGACTTGAGATAATTGAACCGGGTGTACTTGGAAGCTTGACCAAAATGGAGGAGTTGTACATGGAGGATAGCTTTGATCAATGGAGTGCAGGGGAGCAAACACCACCAACTAATGCCAGTCTGATTGAGTTGAATCACATGAAGAAACTCCGCACTCTGAATGTGTTCATTCCTGATCCGAGTGTGCTCCCAAAGGACCTAGATGTTGAGAAATTAACCAAGTACAGAATCCGAATAGGTAATGTGTGGCGCTGGAGCAAGTATGAAGGATCGAGGACATTGGAGCTCAAGTTGGATCCAACAAGCGATGTTCTTCGAAAAGAATGCATACAAAGTATCTTAGACAAAACTGACGATCTGTTTTTGGAAGGGTTGAACAGAACTGAGCAATGTTTTTGGGAGTTATCGCAAGAAGGTTTTCCAAAATTAAAGCATTTACAGGTCGAGGATAGTCCCTCCGTCCGTTACATCCTCCGATGGCCTTCCGTTATTGCTTTTAAGGCGTTGGAGACGTTACTTCTCAAGAATATGATCAACTTGGAGAAGATAACCAACAACAATATCTCCACCGAGTCCTTCAGTACATTGAAAGTAGTACGAGTTGAAAGTTGTGACAAGATGGAAGTTCTGTTTCCTTGTTCAGTGGCAAGAGAACTTCCACAGCTAGAAGAGATCGAAGTTTTCAGTTGCAAGTTAATGCGGGGAATTGTAGAAGCTGATGATGATGGTGACAAATATGAGTTGCCCAAGTTGCGTGTATTGGAATTGCATGACTTGCCAAATATCAAGAATTTTATCACCGCCAGGTCGTCTCCTTCGAGTAGTACATCAGACGACCAAGTTGGCACTCAAATTGCATTCTTCAATGGACAACAGGTAACTTTCTATAAAATTATTTATTAATTTTCCCTTCCTTTGCTAATTAGATGTGACGCATATTATGATGCCTATTAAATTTGTTATTCTCAGCTTATTTTCTTCCTAAATTACCCCTTATCCACTCATGGCTTCTTTTGTAATTTGACAAAGCAATCTTCCGTTTCTCTTAATTGAGTGAAAATCCAACTAATTGTATGAAATCCATGTAAATTTAGTTTGTGATAGGTTCCGAGTTATTTTAAACCTACATACTGCAAGTATATCTATATTAATAGGGTTTCATAAAGCAAAATTTATTTATGAAACTTTGTTATCATCCCCAAAATATATAATATAGGTGAGTCTCTTAAAAATCCATTTGAACAATGGGAAGCAGGACCAGGTTTTGAAATAAAAGCAACTATGCTGATCTAATTGATGCATGTCTTTTGCATATCGTGCTTAAATAAGCACTTTGTCATTGCATAAGCCCCATAATTATATGAGTGCAGAATTTTGTGCATGTTCATGCACGCATATAGTTAAATTGGTTATCGATAGTGGTTTAGTTATATTGAAGAGAAGTTAGTAAAGTAAGGACAAACAATTGCGCAGTTAAGGAAAGCAAACAGCTATTTTGTCCAGCAAATATTGCCACGGGTATTTCATTGACTAGACAATATCACCCTTTGTTTTGTTGTTGTCTAATACGTCGACTTTTCGTTAATTAAACGAACCCACTAGTAGTGGGGTATCATATCATGACATGGCAGATCTGTCAGAGCATGTGGAGGGGTTTTTTTTTTTTGGGGTCCAGAGAGCATGTGGAGGTTGAGCCACACTATTTGTGGTCCCATGACAATGGACGCCATTATCTATCATTGCAGTTGATTGTGTGGCCCATGACTCTTGCAATATAAGTTGAGGGTCCCACAAGGTAGTGTGTCTGAGTACGACTGTTCTCCTTCCCATTTATAATAACCTGCTATAGCATATAAATTTCCTGCCTGTCCTTTGTTATTGTAAATTCTATTGTTGATTGGTCTGTTCGTCAGGTTTCATTTCCATTCTTGGAGTCCTTGACAATAGAAGGACTTCCCAATTTGAAACAGATATGGAGCGATGAATCTCCACTAGAGCTAAGCAATCTCCAATCTCTCGAAGTGGTGCAGTGCGAATCTCTTTCAAAGGTTATTAGCTCTAGGTCGCTGGTAATACTACACAAGTTGCAAACTTTACGTATCAAAGATTGCAATTCGGTGCAAGAAATTTTTGACCTTGAAGGACCAAGCGCTAGTGGATATGTTGAGATTCTGTCTGATTTAACCACCTTGGAATTAAGCGGATTGCCGAGCTTGAGGTGCATATGGAACAAGAATCCTAGTGAAATAGTGAGTTTCCAAAATTTAAAGGAGTTTGAAGTGGGTTTCTGTGACAACCTTGAGTTTATATTTTTCCCATCCATGGTGAAATCTCTCGCACAACTGAGAGATCTAACCGTATCACAGTGCGAGAAGATGGAGGCGATCATCTCAGAGGAAGAAGGGTTGGGATTGGAAATATCAGAAACTTTGACATTCCTCATGTTAACCAACTTAACATTAACTTTTTTGGAAAGTCTGACGAGCTTCTCTCGCGGAAAGTGTAAGATTGATTTTTTCTTTTTATCACTGAAGATCTTCTTGTAGATAGATTTATGCCCTGAAAACAAATGGTGACATTTTTTTTTATCCAATGATAAACCAATGACAGGTTCACGAGAAGCTCGAAGTGAGGACCACGTCAACTCACACTCCGCTGCACTCTTCAGTCGAGAGGTAAATGATTAACTTTACTTCAAAATATTAAATATAACGATGCAGGAGACAAACCATAGCAAAATCTCAACCCATAGTTAGAAGCATCGTGCCAAGATGCAGTCGAGACTCGAGCGTATAAAAGGGCAATTGAGATGCAACATATCTTAACATTCACAATATGAATAACTAATCATTTTGTATAATAAACCTTTGTCATGTCAAAATCCGACTTACAGAAGAGTCTCAAGCACTTTGTAATTGAAAAACTTTTGAATACATAATTGATAAATAAGATCATGACAACAACAATTAATGGGAGAAATGGAGGGCGATCATTTAGGTGGAAACATAGTTAACTGTTTAACTAGCTTAAGTGATAAAATTTAATAGGAGATCCTTTTGGTATAATCTCAACACCAAGTTTAAAGAAGATGACAAATCATTCAAGTTCAAGAAGGAGAGCACTTACCGGTGAAAAAAAATACTTTATTATTTGTTTTTATCGATGAAACTGATGTTACGCAGTTGTCGATCAATTTTATGGCCCTATCTGCTCTTTTACGGGACCAATCCCATATCCAACATCGGCCACTGGATTTAAAACAAAAGAATTTCCACTTGTTAAATTGGTCATTGATAGTAATTTACTAACATTAACCAGAATTAGTAAACTAAGGATAAACTTGCCCAATTAAGGAAAGCTCACTGCCATATTTTATACGGGAAAAAACTGCAGTGGAGTAGAGATTTTTAGTTGAGTAGACAAAATTGCCCTTCTATAATTGCATGATTATCACCGAAGTTGATGGTGGGGACCAACTAACTAAATTTTCTTACAATCTTTACTTTGGTTAAATATCTTACAAGAAAATGAGTAACCAAAATTAAAACTAACTAAATTTTCTTACAATCTTTACTTTGGTTGAAATATCTTACAAGAAAATGAGTAGCATACAAGCATAAGTACTCAGAGTTGCCGACATTTACGAGTTACAATTTCTTACCGTTAATCTCCTGGTGGAAGGAAAGCTTTACTCTCCCCTAATTGCACCAGCAGAAGGAATTTGAGCCCTCTCCCCGTCAGTAAAGAGTCGTGGAAATATTAATCGTTGGGTCCCACATGCTAGTGTGTATCTTCTTCCCATGGAGAGAGCTCGCTCTCGAATATAATGGAAATAAAGCTTTCCATTGTAAACAAGGACAATTGGGTCTTTTCACCTTAAACGATATGATCTGATTTGAGACACGTAGGCTGCGGATTTAGACTCACCCTTAAAGAAATTACGGCAACGAGGACGCATAATTGAGATAGGTTATATGAGCTTACCTTATAGAATTAATTTACCTTGAAGGTTTTATTTTCCTTTTGCTTTATGGGTGACTAATTATCGTTGTCACTGGAAAACTGATGGTCAAGTTCATTAGTCGTCTTTTGGGGTCATATAATTCCTTTTTGCATTGTATATTAGCTTTTGTTTTATCATATATTTTTGTGAATGCAAAAATTATCATATATATTTTCATGACAACAACAATTAATGGCAGAAATTGAGGGCGATAATCTATAGTAACTTAAATTCTAGACTAGTAGGTGGAACCGTAGTTAACTGTTTAACTAGCTTTAATGATGACATTTAATAGGAGATCCTTTTGGTATAATCTTTACACCAAGTTTAAAGAAGATGACAAATCATTCAAGTTAAAAAAAAAAAGGGGAGCATTTACAGGTAAAAAAATACTTTATTGCCTGGTTTTTATCAATGAAAATGATGTTACGCCGTTCTTGATAAATTTTATGGCCACCATTCCAGTATCCAGAATCGGCCATTAGATTTAATCAAAAGAATTTCCACTTGTTTAATTGGTCATTGATAGTAATCTACTAAAATTAAACAGAATTAGTAAACTAAGGATAAACAATTTCCCAATTAAGAAAAGCTCACGGCTGCAGCGGAGTAGAGCGTTTTACTTGACTAGGCAAGATTTCCCTTTTATAATTGCATGATTATCACTGAAGTTGATGGTGGGGCTTTGCTTTTTCTTTTCTTTTCTTTCTTTTCTCGTCGTAATCTTGTTGGACCCAATGAACAAAACACAAAAAAGTAAAATGTGTTGTATGGATGGAAGTGATGGGTGATGGCGTGGCAGATGAGAGATTGCGAGCAACTCTGCAAATGAAGGATTTTCTTGGAGTTATAGTAACGAACTTTTGGAAATGACTAGTTACTCTTTACAAGAAGGAAAAGAAAACAGAAAAGTAGAAAATAAAGCTTTCCATTGTAATAAGGGACAATTAGGTCTTTTCACCTAAAAATGTTATGGTTCCAGTGGAAGTTCATGAAGTATATGTATAATCTGTCTAAACTAAAAGGCAATATAATAGTCCATTCACCTAAAATATTGTTTGTGCAGCCAAATAGGCTGTGAAAATGGGCCCTCCCACGGGATTAATGAGTTGACTTTCTTAGATAATTTTAATCTTCTATAATGAGATATTCAGTAAAATCTTTAACTATTTGACTCGAGTATATGTATAATCTGGCGTTGGTATCTAACCATCGGATCCTCCAAAAGATCAATGAATTTTTAAAAGGAAAATTCAATCGAATTAAAGTATAGTTAGTTCTTTCAAGTGTGGAATGATGTAAGTAAGATTTGTTCGTTTGGCCCTAACAATTCTTTTTTCATTTGCTTTCTCTTAGCCTCACTTTTTAATTGCTTCGGTATTATATAAAATCACCGCTCCCACTGTATTGCACCTTTTGATGGATGATGAATTGCCTTTTTAATCTCAGTCTCTCCATCATTTTCTTTCTAATTGCTAATATTCTCCAGAAAGCTATCCTCAACTTCATTTTTCTTTTACCACATCAATTTAGTGACTTCTAAGTTCTAATGTTAATTACCCTGTTGACGTGGTTCTTGTTTCTTTAAATAAATTCTTCCTCATCTCTAAGTGATTGAACTATTGCTGCGCATATTAGCTAATTCATTATTTTAGGAAAGTAACTAAATTAAAGCGAGGGAGAGATTTTATTTAAATTTGGAATCCATGGGAGACTAATGTGATTTTGTAATTGCTATATGAGCATATCCAAATTACTATTTTGTCCATTGTCGATAGATGGTTGAACAAAAATTGGGCAGTTAGTTAGGGAAAGCGCGTCGCTTTTATAATGGCGCGATAGTCATTGAAATTGATGGTGGGGCCCAAGACGCATAAGTTGTGGGTCCCACAAGGTAGCGTGTCTGATTTCTACTGCTCCTCTTCCCAGTTGGGGCTTGCTTTTTCATATAGAATAAGTGTTGAGAGTTTCCAACAAGTATGAGTTGCAAATTTCTTACTTTTAATTTCTCTAGAAATTGTTTCCATAAAGATGGTTGAACATATCTAATGGTACCTCTGTACACATATATATACACATTGAAAGCAATTGAAAAAACAATTGAGAGGAAAGCGAGCAGTAAGGTTCAAGAGTTCGATGGAAGCTTTACTCTCTCTTAATTTACTTCATTTGCACTTACAAGACGCGCACTTGACTTCATTTGCACTTACAAGATCTCACTTTTTTTTCCTGATCAAAGGAAGCTTTACTCTCTCTTAATTGCACCAGCAAAAGGAAATCATTCATTTTAGTTTTTACATGAACTGCAATACTATTCTTATGAAACTGTTGTTAAAGAAATAAAATACAATTTGCAGATCAGCCATTTCAGTTGAGTCATCTGACTCGTCCAACACTGATAAAAGATCAATGAATTTTAAAGGGAAAATTCAATCGATTCAAGTATATTTAGTTATTTCAAGTGTGGAATGATGCAAGTAAGATTTGTTCTTTTGACCCAAGTAATTTTTTTAATTGTTTTCTCTTAGACTAATGTGATTATATGATTGTTATATGAGCATATCAATATTACTACTTTGTTCACTATCAACAGAACCTGGTCAGAATAGAATTCCTACTTTTTGATTTGTCTCCAGTAATTCAAATAGCCTTCCCTTCTCGTCCTAGAGTCATCCTCATCAGTATGGAGATGTTTTGCTAACTTTTTTTTATTTTATTCTTTTTTTGTTCCTTTTGTGCAACTTAATACAGAACACCAATTTCGTGAATCCGTAATTTACATCTCGACACTCATCTGTATTTAGATCTTGGAAGTTCATGAATTCGCAATTTAAATAAATCACCAATTTCGTGAGCGAATACCTGCAGGTTGCTTTTCCTAGCTTGGAGAATTTATATATCACTCGCATGGATAACATCGAGATGATATGGGACAATCAAGTTGCTGCAGATTCTTTCCCCAAGCTAAAATCGCTTTTTGTGGTTGAATGCAATAAGCTTGTGACTGTTGTTCCTTCTTTCGTTCTAGGACAGCTCTTGTGCCTAGAAAGTTTAAAGGCAGAAGCATGTGGTTCGCTTGAAGTTGTTTTCGGACTTCAGCCACTAATTCCTCTAGATGGGCATCCTGTTGCTCTTCCGTTAAAAGAGCTGACAGTATCAGGATTACCAAAGCTAAAGTGTGTATGGGATAAGGAACTCCACCGTCAAGTTAAATTCCAGCGTCTACGTTCTGTTAGCGTTTCCGAATGCAATAGCCTCACCTCTCTATTTCCAGCCTCAGTAACCAGAGATCTAATCCAACTCGAGGAGTTGGTGATCCGTGAATGTGGCATTGCAGAACTCATCGAGAAGGAAGAAGGACTACTAGTTCCCAGGTTTGTATTTCCAAAGTTAACATCCCTCCAGCTTGAGCATCTAACAGAGTTGAAGTGCCTCTACACTGGAACACATACTTCCCATTGGCCGGCATTGAAGACCTTGAAGATGGACGGCTGTAACAAAGTGGAGATACTTGCTTCCCAAACTGAGAATGAGATACCACGTCATAAACAGCGTCTCTTCTTGATAGTAAAGGTACGACCCAAGATTATTTGTTTAGCTTCCATGGTGAATATTTGAAGTGATGGTTAATGTCAAAGCCAAGCATCTCATACAAGTAGCTCTACATACGAGGATGTAAACTGTAAGACTCACCTTGATCCCTTAGAAATATTTCAACATTGAAAATCACATTGTCAGATGAATCAAATGCATTTTCGTTGATCGCCTTTTAATAAAGATTTAGGCTAATTCTGATGGTTTAGCTCTCTCTAAAGTGCCACAAAGATGAAAACACGTGGCATGTGTTGTGATCTTACCATGGTACAAGTGTGTTATCTAATTTGAATCCCATAAAGATTACCGATGTTATGCTAAAAACGGAAAGATGTGACATTATTGTTGACATTAATCACTGAACTTTGTGCAATTGTGACTGTCACTGATGCAGAAGTTATTTTCACAACGGATATATGTTTAGAGACATGGATGTAAGGAGTTACTTAAGTTTAATATGGGTACAAGTCAAATTTAAAAGATTAGCGATGATGGTTTTTTATTTATGTGGGAACCTTTCTTTTCGTTGAAACACACAAGACTCTTTAACATTTTAAAATGCAGTTATTGCGTGCAATATGCAGGATTAAAGTCATAATAACTGAGTACTCTTTTAAATAAGCTGGTTTTAAGCTCTGATATGATTATTCTCTCAGGACGTATTCCTTAATCTCCAAGAGTTCAAATTGGATTTATGCGAACGGATGGAGATATGGCATGGCAATTTTCATGAAGAAGAATTCTTCTGCAAGCTTAGAGTTCTTGAGCTTCGTCATCTCTCCAAGGAATCTGCAATATCCACAAGTCGTTTTGTTGAGAGTTTAACCAACTTGGAAGAGCTAGTCATATGTGAATCTTATCTGGAAGAGCCAAGCAGCAATGTAGAAGCCATGGAAGGCCCTAGTCATGAGCAAAAAGTAATATTACCCTTTTCAAGACAAATTAGACATTTGAAGAGTCTAGATGTGTCACATTGTGATGGGTTATCAAATATGTTCACACCGACAATAGCTGGAAATTTGGTGGCACTCACAAAATTGAGGATAAGTAATTGTAAAATATTGACAGAAGTTCTTCGTGATGAGGAAGGTGAGGAGAGGCGCGAAGTGGCTTTCAGTCAATTGAAGTATATGGAGCTTGAAGGGTTGATAGAGTTGAGATGTTTCAGCTCGAATGGATACACTTTGGTGTTCCCTCTCTTGGAAGATGTCATTGTGAATAAATGTCCCAACATGAAGTTTTTCTCAGAGGGGGTAATAGAGGCCCCAAAGCTGGAGAGAGTAAAAGTAGATTTGGAGGGACAATATTTTTGGAAGGGAAACCTCGACATCACCATCCAAAATATGTATGAAGAAATGGTATGCGTCATCAGTTACTAAATTCTGTGCAATTGAATTTTTTTATCACCAACAAAGCAATTGCTTTTTTGTTAACTAGAATTTTACGTTTAATGATGAATTTTCTGACAGGGTTCGGTTGCTGGGGCTCCGTTTATGCGGCTGTTTGAGTTCCCCAAGTTGATTGAAAAATGGCATAGTGACCTCAATCCCCTCAAGTCATCTTGGCAATTAAACACACTGGTGGTGGATAAATGTCCATCGTTTATTAACGCTATGCCATCCAAATTGATGCTTGTTTTAGAGAAAATGTCAAGCTTGCATGTGGGCGATTGCGAGTCTTTGGAAGAAATATTCGATCTTCAAGGGCTTGAGGTTGTGGAAAGCACTCTGGTGCTACCTCGCTTAGCGCATTTGGACTTGGTCAATCTACCAAAGTTGAGGCGACTATGGAACAAAGATCTTCAAGGAACGATGCGCTTCAATTTTCTATATTCTCTGACTCTTTATAAATGCAGCAACTTGAGACATGCTTTCACTCCATCGATGGCTCGGTGTCTTGCCAATATACGGCGGATGGAAATAAAGGAGTGTGATCAGATGGAAGGAGTGATCGAAGAGGAAGAAGTGCAGGGAAGCGCAGTGGAGAAGATTACATTCCCGTGGCTCAAGTGGGTGATTCTGAAATGCTTGCCCAATTTGACTAGTTTCCTATCGGGAAAGAATCATGCGCTGGATTGTCCCAAAATAGCATATTTGAGTATTGCCCACTGCCCCAAGATGAGAAGTTTGACTTGGCAGTCTTCAATGGATATTGACCATAGCACCCCTTCACTTTTCACTCCACGGGTTAGTCTTCTTTTTATTACTCCAATGCTTTTGATATTGACCATAGCACTCCTTCACTTTTCGCACCCGTCACATGAGACAATTTTCGTTCCAGAGCAATGCAACATCCAATTTTGGTTTTTTTTTTTGGCAAAAAAAAAAAAATCCTCACAACACGGCGTCAATCAAGGATAAGAAATTGGTTTCCTCTTACACACCCAATTTTTGCCAGTGGTTGGATCCGAATTTTTTCAATGTAGAGCTAGTAAATTGACCGTGCCTGTTACGGAATTATTTTCTTTCAATACAGAAATTTCCATACGTGATAAAGACAAAACTTGTAAACAATTGAAGTTATTTTTTTTAATCTTGTTTGCGATCAAATTTTCATAAGCACTGCTCGTAATTAGTATTGGTGTTGAATAAGTAGCGGTGCTCATAGTAAATAGAGGAAATAATCTCTATCGCGAGAAGACGCGTTGAATAGCGTTGGACTCGAGTTGCAAATTAATTATAAGTGAAGATGCTCCCATTCCGTGGCTTATTGATCTCAGCCATTGATCTATATAGAAATGTTAGATCTGGAATGTATCGTTTCCATATATACATGAACATGCTTCTATAATCATCTTCCAAGTCCAAGCTATAACAAGCAAATAAACATCATAGTACAAAGTAATTTTACCTCTGTACCCATAAGATAATGAATTTTTCTAAATCTAGGACAGATGAAAATGGGAAGTTAATTTTTTTCAATTGATAAGAAAGATAGTGTAGAACTAGCTTATACCTATCGTTGGAGCATCGTAATCTTGCACCCACCAGCGTGGCATTGGTTCCCACATTAGGAAGGGAGAAGAAGAGTATGTATATACATCCCGACCGGATTGAAGCACGTGTGTCAAACCTGCTTTGAACCGTGCTTCAGTTTCATTCATTCGTTGAAGCAAATAAATCTAAGAAATTCTTAGCTTATCTAAGGTTGCATCATCAAAAGATTAGTGCAAACAAATCTGGCAAATTGCATGTTCTCCTTGGAGTGCTCTAAACTGTGATAATGATCAGTGCAAGCTGCTTTTTATTTCTTAATACTCATCATTGCAACTTTCCAAAAATTAAAGGGATAAGGCGTCGCCAGCATTAAATATCAATTAAACCACTTAAAAGCCGATGCTCAATGGACTAGTGATTATGAATGCATTTATCATTTCATGCTTTTTGCGATGCAATATACTAGGCTTTAGTCATCGGTCAACTGAAATGAAAGCATCAATTAGCTCCTTCCTTCTTTGAGGTCATAACTCAATATAATCACATTCATTGTATCATTTTTCTCAATATGGCAGGTACAATTTCTTGGGCTTAGGAAGATGGTTCTCTCTCACATGGACAATTTAAGCAAAATATGGCCCGACAATCCTCTAGAAACTCTCGCTTTTGACTCTCTCAGGGAAGTGGAGGTGCAAAACTGGGAGAGCCTTGAAAATCTGTTTCCGCATTGGGTGGCTACAAGTCTAACCCAACTTGAGAAGCTTCAAGTGGAATCTTGTAGGATCGAGGAAATAGTCGCTAATGGAGATGACACTCCACACTCCAATATCGCTCAAGTTCTTTTTCCGAAACTAACCTCTTTGGTGTTACATGATATGCCACGACTCAAGACCTTCTGCCCTAACTTGCCCACTTTGAATTGGCCATTCTTGAAGGAATTGCGAGTGACTCACTGTGATAAAGTGAATATATTTTCTTTTGCATCATCTATGAACAAGTGGACTCAGAGAGACTATCAACAGGATCTTTTAGATCAAGAAGCACAGTCTTCATTTGAGAGGGTATGATTACAACTGCTTTTCCGCGATTTCTACTTTGTTCTTTGATTTTGTTCTTTTACGTACCCACTAATCTCATGTCCTGTTCATAATCACGTCGCGTTATGATACTATAGAAAATATGATCTCCCTTGCTAATCAGTTTTTGGACAAAGATATATTTTTAATATCTCAAGTATACTTTTCATTTGTGGAAACACATAAGATATTCCATTACGTAGAATTACATGAATAATTACATATTTTTGTTGACTACACAATATGTTGGTAATCTAATCTTATCTAATGGTGCTCTATGGGGAAGTCAATGAGGATTTCACATGAGATCCTCTCCATTGTTGACACGTGTCTTACATTGTGCTTTTATTCTCTATTTATTTTCTACAAACCCTAAGAAAATAAACTCAAATAATTTTCTTTTTTTAAAATTTTTTCTTTAATTCGCCCATTGTATTTCATGTCCACTACATAATCACGTTAGAATATAGTACTATAGAAATCCCGACACCCCTTACCTATAAGTTTGCAAACGACATACGATATCTCTTATATCTTAAGCACACTTTTAAGTTTGTGGACCCTTGAGTGCACCTCATTACATTGATAAATTTTTATTAACGAGATACTAATATAAGACGAATTTGGTGAGCTGGAGGGCTCTTGAATTTAGATTCACTCTACCAACTTAACCATAGCATCCTCTACTTGCGACTTGTATGTAGGGCTCTTGAGATTTAATGAATGGTAAGAAGATGGCCACCTTTCATGTCAATCATCTAAATTAGGTTTACCTTTTACATCACATGATTTATCCCGGAACCTTTGTTGAATTTACATCTCTTGTTGTTTTGGCAATTTGACAGGACTTTCCCAAATTAGAGAGACTTTTATTAGACGATAAAGATATTCGGATGATACGGGACGGAAAATATCCCGATGACATCTTTGGCAAGCCCAAAGAGCTAACATTGGCGTGCTTCCACGAAGAAAATGCCGTCTTTCCACCCAGATTCCTCCTAGAGAGATTTCTGAATTTGGAAAGCCTCGAGGTCTTCTGTAGCTCCTTTGAAGACATATTCCCTGACGAAGGGCTTGTTGACGAGGGAAAACATTCGGTGCTTGAAAGTTTAAGAGGGCTTAAGTTGAGCAAGCTACACAAGCTAAAGCGTGTGTGGAGAGAAGACTATTTAGTGTCGAAAAGTCTTCGAAGCATCGAAACACTTAAGGTTTGGGATTGTCCCGATTTGACGATACTATTTCCAGCCGTGGCATCGTTCCGAAATTTGAAGAAGCTAGTGGTGAAAAATTCATCTGGATTGGTACATCTAGGAATAGCTTCAGCGATCGCAAATTTGGTGCATCTCTTCAAGATGACTATAATAGGATGTGAAAGAATGAAAGAAGTAGGGGCAAAAGACGAAAATGAAGAAGAAAAAGTGATTTCTTTTGGGAAGCTAAGATGGTTGAGACTCCAAAATATGCCAAGCCTAGAATGCTTCTCCTCCACCACAAGTTGCATCTTGAGGTTTCCATCCTTGGTCTATATTGAAGTGGAAGAGTGCCCCAAAATGAAGATCTTTTCCAAGGGTACGCTAAGCACACCACAACTAGAATGTGGGACACTGTTCGGATACAGCTATGGGGATGTGCACAAGAAGTGGAAGGGTGATCTGAATAAAGCCATACAAGAGTTATCGGCGTAAACAAATACGCACAATAAGAATTAGGTAACGTAATAGATCCAATTGAAATGATTTGTCTTTCACAATTTTCCCTTTTTCGCTTTCCCCCCACCGAGAGAAAGAAGAAAACTTGAATGATGAGATGTTTTCATCTTTCTTTTCTGTGCTTCAGTCCGGCGACGTCATCAACCCCTTCGGATCTCGCCTCCCATCACTGCAAAGGTTTTATCCCAAAAGAAGAAATGGGACAAGGTGCTTCTTGGAGACCAGCTCAACAGCGCGCCCTCCCACCATAACCTGAAGACGAAAGTGCGACGCCGGAGATGGCACCGCCGAGTCTGGACTGTCCTCACTTCATGAAAGATGGTACTCTCTCCCCACTCTTGAATTTCTCCGGTCTCCCAGAATTTCTTCCGATTGGTTTCCCCAATCGCAGTCTTTTTCAGCTAGGGTTCTGTTTTTCCCTTGCACCTGTGACTTCAGATCATGCAGGCTACCTTAGAGTCTGAAAGCACAAGTTCCTCAAGCATTTGCGAGAGAAACACGTCTATGTTTACCCTATTGCACTCTAGGAGCATAGATTTTGATATTTGACTTTGGATTGCAGGTTAAGATTGATGACTTTCATTATATGGTTTCCTGTCTATTAAGAACTCATGAAACTAGCTACTGCCGCCTTGAACTCGCGCCATGTGTGATTTGATTCTGTCATATTAGTAAATGCTTATGTTTGGTCTTTTGTCACCATATGTTGGTTGTTCAACCATGTACATGGGCAGACTTCCTTTATTCAATTCATCAGGCAACATATTCAGGAAAACAAGCAAATTGCCACTGTCAGGTATTCAGGCAGGTCATGGACGGTGAAGCTGAGGAGCTATAGACGCGGTGGGGGAGCATTCTTTTCTGCTGGTTGGCCTGCTTTTGCAAGAGAAACTCTTCTGCATGTAGAGGATGTTTGTGTGTTTACGCTCATTGATAGGGATCACGTTGTGTGCAGAGTCTACATATCCACCAGTGCTGGTAAGGACTTGATATACATTGATTGAGATGAACGTTGGAAGTGTCACTTTGGCTGGTCCAAAATAAATTCAGTATTCCAAATAATATCTCCTTTGTATAGTCTTGATGACTCAGTGAAGCGTGTACTAATATTCCGATTGGGTTTGTAAGGTTCATAATAATCCTGATGCACACACTCATTAATGTCATGTCCAAATCTGAATGAATCGAAAAGGATGTGCTTCAGGATGTCCTGTTTGGTTTATGCATTCTTGTTATGTTGTTCTTCATTTTGAATCTGAAATCAAGTCCGATAGGCTTATTAAGATTCTGAGTTTTATTTTTCCCACAGGGAATACCAAAGAGCTCTATGAGAAAATACAGTGAGAATCTCTCCAAAAGGATGCTCCTGAGAGTGTCAAATAGAGCAATTATCTGGCCTGTGGAATTGGAAAAATGTGATGAGATGGTTTGGTCATCAAAGGGTTGGAATGGATTTGCACAGCATTACTCTATCTGTGAGGGCCCCAATTTATGGTCTTCAAATCTTAAGGGGACTCCATTTTCCGTTCAATCATATTTGATAAAAGCACGTCCGAGATAGAATATCCACCGAACAAAGTTTGGATTTGTCTCGCCGAAAGTGGAAGATGCTGGCGATTGCCGTCATGTTTCGGCCAAGCTTGAAGTCTGGGGGGATAAATTGCAGTCACCCAAGTGTCCTCGGCTTTGTAAGGTAATGGAATCTGATCAGGTCTATGAAGTTCATGGCAGGTCCTATGCACATTCATCAGCATGGAGTTAGGGGAGAGACGAAAGTTCAAAATGCTCATCACGAGATTTTTGAGGTGTGAATTTTAATCTACTAGCTAATTATCCCCTTGACTGTGTTGTTCTCGTGTTTGATTCGAAGTCCATACAGGAACTTTGCATGTCGTTAGGCTATGACAGATTGCGCTAGAGCTAATTCATCCTCGCAGTTGACGTCCACTCGTTGGAGATTTTTTTCCATCTATATAGTGTTTATAATATAGTCCAATAGATTACTAGAACAATACTCATTAATAACATGTATTAGAAAAGATGTTAGCTGCCAATTTCTTTCATCCTCGAGGACTTTCAAACGTAAATTTATCCTTGGATTTCTTCAACTTCAAATCATTACCTTCTTGCTCTTTGCCCTCCAATTTTATCCTTGGATTTTTCATTCCACTTAAACAATTTCATATCTTGGTTGTTCAAACATGTACTTGTGCAGAGTGTTTCGGGTGGATTCATCAAGCAACATATTCAGGAAAAGCAAAGAGCAACTCTTAGGTATTTCAGAGGGGCTCTGTCTCTGTGTTTTTCTTCTGGTTGATGTGCATTTCCGAGAGAACTCATCTGCGTGTAGGAAACGTCCGCGTGTTCGAGCTAATTGATAGGCATGATAATGTGTTCGAAGTCTCCGTTTTGAGTGGTGCCAGTAAGGACTTGATTTACATTGTTTGAAGTGAGTACTCGAAGTGTTGCTTTAGGCTGGTTATAGCGTGACTTACATTGTTTGAAGTGAGTACTCGAAGTGTCGCTTTAGGCTGGTTATAGCGTGACTTACATTGTTTGAAGTGAGTACTCGAAGTGTCGCTTTAGGCTGGTTATAGCGTGACTTGACTTCTGGGTTTACAATTATGCCTCCCTTATTTGGTTGTGCTGCATCACTGACAAGTACACTTTCTTTTCTTTGTTATTTATAAATAGACTCAAAATCGTTTTAATAAGACTTTTGTGGTTCGTTTGGTACATAATGATTTAGGTGGGAATTCTAGGTAGTTTGTCTCTTCGGATGTGAAGACACTTGTAACGTATATTCCGTCAAATTTTCTGAATTTTGATTGTCATGATAATCATAATTTACAATCTATGCATAGATCTTTTCATAATAAGTCAATTGAAGAAATGCTTATACTAAAGACTATGAAAGTTCTCATTTTTAGCTCAGCGCAGGAATGAACAGTCTAAACGCAGAGTGAACTATTCTGAGCTTGTTTTTTGTGGTCCTACACCTCCAGAGCCCCTCACTACTCCTGAATTAGCCAATGAATTTGATTCGGAGCATCCCTTCTTCAAAGTGGTGACACAGCAAGATCATGAGAGTAAGTGGTAAAATCTCTTGCCTAGTCCATCACTGATATTCTCAATAAGCTGCTCTATTTACTATCCGAGTGAAAGTGGGCAGTCACTTGAATAGTGAACTAACTGAAAATAGCTATTAATGGACAGCCACTTTTTAAAGAATGCTTTAGATTGCAGGTTAAGATTGATGACTTTCACGAGCCTCTTAAGGCTGGTGATTAAAGCTCCTGATCTAGCAAATATGGTCATGAATCTACATCATGTGCTTTTTTCGCAAGTGTATTCTTTTGTGATGTCCTTTTAGCATACAGTAGTTTGTTCAAACATGTACATATGTGCAGGACTTTCCTGGTGGATTTGCAAAGCAACATATTCAAGAAAACGAGGAAATGGCAACTCTTAGGTTTTCAGACAGATCGTGGCCGGTGAAGCTCTTAAGCTATATGCATGAAATCCGGGTGTTCTTCGCTGCTGGTTGGCCCGTATTTGCAGAACTCATCTGTGTGTGGGAGATATCTGTATTTGAGCTCATTGATACGTCTCCATTTTCATTAGTGCTGGTAAGGAGCCGATTTACAGCATCGATATAAATCCAGGATTCCTAATTATGCCTCTTTTGCTCAGTAGTTGCGAACCAATGAAAAGTAAACGCTTTTCTGTTATGTTTTCTTCTTTTTTGCGCTATTCTCAATTCTGTACCTTCCATTTTAGAAAGAAACTCACAAATTTGGCGCTTCTTTAAGGTTTCTAGTGGCTCAACCTGACCTATAGAACTAATAAAGTGTAATAATGTCAGTTAGACTTTCCTTGAGCAACCTGTTGTTTTACGAGGTCAATTTCAACTTACATCACATACTTTTCGTCATCTCTTTTCAAATTCTTGAAGATTTTGTGCAAGTCTTTTGCATGTTGGTGAAACTTGGCAGTTTGTTAGTTTCTTCTGATATGAAGACATTTGTAATTAATTCCAGTCACATTAACAGAATTTGGTTTTCATGATAACAGTAATTTCCAATCTATGCTGAATCTTTCCATAGCACCAATGTCTACAAAGTTGTTCTCATGTTTTGCTACAGGTGGGATTGAACCGTCTACACGAAGAGCAAGCCATTCTGAGCTGGATTTTCATGGTCCTACACTTTCAAGGCCTCTCACATCTCCCCTAAATTGGCCAGCGATATGGATTCAGAGCATCCCTTTTTCAAAACCCTCCTTCATATATGATAGTAAAGATTGTTATATGCTCTCTCATTCATTAATTGATTGTCAACTTTTGTGGACTTAATACCTCACTCGGTGAATTCATATTGCTCATATCTAATGCGACAGTCAAAAATTGAAAGTTGTGCTCCGGCATTGAGCGGGCATAACTCTTTAATTTGATCAAAAGCGAAATCCATGCAAGTAGCACAATCAGACCGAGCTGGCTGACGACACTTGCTCCACGGCCGAAGCATGTGGCGTTGCCATTAGAAGCACTGGTGTGGTAGTCTGATCCCGGACAAAGATCCCTAGGATGACGATGTCCACATCACACATACTACTTATATTCGTGGGGCTTCTATGGGGTTAGATTCTCATGAGAAGTGATCCGGACGTGACACTTATGTACAAGCTACGTAACCGCATGCAGTAGACGAACGAACGATTATGCAATGCCTTTTTATAATTTCTGTTTTACAATTTATTAGTTCCATTAAGATAGTGGAGAGCAGTGCAGAGTGGCCGTTAATGATGATTTTCACTTTTAAGTGCTAGATGACGAAAATTGCTCCAGAATTCAATTAAAATTTCATCCGATATATTATCATAATTTGATTTTGAGATCATTTAAATTGAGAGATCAAAAGAGGAACCTCTCCCTTAAAGAATTTACAAATGTGTTAATGTCTTTACAAACCAATATTCTCTAATATCCTTATATTCAAATGAGGATTTATGTAGAATAGCCGACTAGTGCTAGCACAAGATATGATCCCTTGTCAAGCTAATCGAGTTGGGAAAATATTACCTGCACCCAGTACATACTCTATTCCTCGCACGATGAGCATTTATGAAGGCCTACTAAGTGAAATTATGTCAAATTATTCACGAGTTGTTCGAGCTTAGGATAGATGAATATTTGAGAAATAATATCTAGTCAAGCTCTAACTCGAGCTACTTGAGTATCTTGTAAATTGAAAGGTTGACAAGGCCAATACTCAGCTCCATAAAGTTTGTAAGCTTAATTCAAAGGATGTGTTTGTTTTCCCGGAAAAATTCTTGAAATTGATGCTCCGTTTATTTCACGGAAAAAATTTCCTGGAAAATATTTTCTCCAATTTCTGGCATTTGAGGCAAAAAATATGTGGTCAATAAAAATATTTTTCGGTCAATAAAAATTTCCTTCTAGAACTGAGGAAAATGAAATTTTTTCTCAAAAAAGGAAATCATTTTCCCCGATCACTCTACTCTTTCTCGCGTGCGAAAAGGACATCCAAAGAAATCTTCCTCTCTCTCTCCTCTTCCTCCGTCCCTGTTCTCTCTCCTCACGACCTCGGCAGCTACGGCGCCGGGGGAGGAGCGAGGACAGCGCGACCTTGCGGCGAACCTTCACGCTGTAGGTGAGGTTGTTGAAGTGGAGGACGAAGGGGAGGGAGCGCGGCTCAAGGCTGGCGTTGCTGGGCTCGACATCGAGGGCGCTGTGGTGGACGCCGCCGTCGCCAGTGGCCTGCTTGCGAGCGTCGCCGACGCGCTTGAGGAGCTGAGCGAGGGTCGACGAGGGGGCGCTGGCGGCGCGGGTGAGGGAGGATTTGACTGGTGAGGAAATCTGGCGTTTGGGATTTGGGTAGGGTTTGGTCTGATTGAGAGAGAGATTTGGGGAAAATATTTTAGGAAAATAATATATTTTTCTTTCCAAAGAACGGAAAATAATTTTCTATCATTTTTATGTTTCAACTAAACGCCAGAAAATATGGTCATTTTTTAGGAAAATGACTTCTTGAAAAATATTTTTCACAAATGTCATATTTTCCGCGAGGCTCCATTTATTTTGCGGAAAATAAATGATTTGAAAAAGTTTTCCTAAAAACGATTGCTTGTGTCGCTTAAAACAATTAGTCAATGTAAAATATTTTTATTATCGCCAATAGTTTACATTCAAATATTTTCGTGGACGATGAAAATATTTTTTATTTATTCATTCTTGTAAGAGATATAAGAGATCGTTTTTAGGAGAATGTTTTTCAAATCATTCATTTTTCGCAAAACAAACAGAGCCGATAGAAAATATTCGATAGTGTCACAGCGTGATATGATCACTGTCAAAGACAAGATTCGAGGGCGAACAACCCAACCTTTGGAACATTCTACAACCCCGGTGGCAAAGAGGTGACATCAAGGTGCCAAACCTTCCCGTCGATGTGCAATGAGCTGTTTCGCTTCATTGCCGTCAAAAGGACATCAAAAGAAAAGTATGATTTGCCAAAGAAATCATTTTCCAGAAAACTAGTTTATTTTCCTTTGTTCGATGATATTTAACCGATTTTTGATATTAGGTTCTCATTTGAAAAATCATTTCAATCACATGATTTTATCTTAGGCAAAAAAGAAATTAGAATTGTTTTAGTTTTAAATTCGAATTATTCATTTATTTATTTATTTTGGTATTTTCTTTTTCTTTTTCTTTTCTTCTACCTTGCCGGTGTTTAGGCCGAGACTCGCCGGCCTGGTGACCAGCCGAGGGAAAGAAAAAAACAAAATAAAAATAAAAATATATAATGTTAAAAGATATTAAAAAATTCGAGAATAGTAATTCTGAAAAGTGTTTTCACCTCGTTAGATTGGAAAATTCACCTTCCTGATTTTATGCTTGAATACTTTTGTTGACCGATGAGTGTTTTTCATTGGCTTGTCATTTTTTACGAACAAATGGTTGAAAGTTCGAAAAATGAATTCTCGATAAATACTTTCACTCAAACAAACAATACCCAAAAAGTTTAATTGTTATATAATTAAGGAAAATTTTCAAATAAAGGCATGAAGTGCCTTCATTTTCTCAAATAAGGACATCAAGTAGACTATATTTCAAATAAGGACCTGAAGTGCTTAAATCGTTTCAAAAAAGGGCCTGATCAATGGGCATTTTTGTCCTTTAACTTTTTTTCTATCTTTCTAATTTTTTACTTTTCTCTGTTTCTTTTCTTTTCTTTTCTTTTTTTTCTTCTTTCTTTTTTCTCTTCCCTTCCCATCTCCACTGCTACCTGCCAGTCCCGCATCCCCCACCCCTCCGCCGCCGCCGCCGGCCACCACGGCAACTTCTCAGAGGAGTGTCGCCGCCAGCTCCCCCGCTCTTGACATGCTCCTCCTCCGCGATTTTCTCAACTCTTCCTCGAGCGCCACCGTCGCTTCTCTTTACTCACCTTACGGCCATTTCCCAAATCTGCAGACTTTGATCACGTCTACTCCCATCACCTTCTCCGGAGGGTCTCTTGTAAGTCCCTCCATTGGCAATCCTTCTTCTTCTTCTTCTTCCATGAACCTCCACCTCGTGGGAGACCATCAAATCTATCCCGTGAAGAGCTCTGTCAGCGCGAGCATCTCGACCACGCAGTCGACGACCACCGATGATCACAAGCATGACGTGGTTCAACTATTTCCTCAGAAGTACTCGTCAAAGTTCCTGTTGTTCTTCCACCAATCAGAATAGCTAACTGGAGACGGCGCAACGACCGGGCACGGGGCTTGATTCTTCGGGCCGGTTGGGTTGTCGTCCTCGTCCGAAGTCAGCTGCAGGATCTGTCGCCACAGCTCAGCATAGGAATTGCCATCCTCCTCTTCCGAGCCAAGGAGATCCGGGGCGGGGTCCTTGGCGGCCAAGATGCCGGGATGGAAAAAGGATCTGTGGTCCATAGAACAAGATTTTGAGGACATGGGTGAACATATGCACACAGCACATGTATATATAGAGGTACAAAAGAGGGGGGACAAAATAGGTTGCCGTGTTCGGGGTCAGTATTTGAAATCCAGGGTCTGTAAGAGAAATGGTTCGGTGAAACGTCTCCAAATGGAAATCCAGGGTCTACGAGCGGTTCTTCCCAAAACCCTCGCCGTCGCCGCCGAAGAGCCAGCAGGCTTGCTCCTCTGCCACCGCCACCGCCACCGAAGAGACTCATGCTTCAGTGGAGTGCTACGTGGTCGGCAGCGAGTACGCGTCCGACTCGAAAACGAGCTTGGAGCAGCTGGAGAGCTTCGACATATTTGCTGGACCACAGGCCATGGGGCTGTGGGGCGAGTGGCTAGAGAGCGGATTGCAGATGATGTAGGACCGGTACTCCATGTTCGAGGACTTATTCCAGTGCCCTGAAGTTGTGATGAGCAGCTTCGCTGCAATTACGGTGAGTCGGCGGCGGCGCCGGAGGGGAGGGGATGCAGGACTGGCAGGTGGCAGTGGAGATGGCGGTGAGAAAGGGAGGGGAGGGAAGAGGAAAAAGAAGGAAGAAAAATAAAAAGAAAAAAGAGAAAAAGGAAAAAAAAAATTAAAGGACGAAAAGGCCTTTGGGTCAAACCCTTCTTTAAAACAATTTAAGCACTTCAGCCCTTTATTTGAAATAAAATCCACTTCAGACCCTTATTTGAAATTTTCCCTATAATTAAACATAGACATCATAGACATAGACATCATTATGTTGATGTTGATGTTGAATTAAACATAGACATCATTATCCCTACACTCACACACACATATATAGTATATTGACTTCTTATTGAAATCAAGTTCCAGCATTAGATTAATACTTTCGAGCTCAAATCTAGTTTTGAACACCGAGTAAGGAGATGAGCTAATCTCGAGTTTGGCACTGTAGCGATCGATTTGACCCCTAGGCCCGGCCATGTTGGCACCCAATTCGATTAATATAAATGGACGTATCTATTGAAACGGCTAATAATTCTGACTTGCAAAATTAGAGTGCAGGGTTATTCTTGAGAAATCTCGTGACTCAAGATTTGGTAGTTTTGATTCTCTTGTATTTTTCTATCTTTATGACAACCGATGGTTCAAACGATAAAAGTAAGTCAGCATTTACAAATGTAGGCACAGAGAAATTTTAATTACCAAATGTCCTCCTTTCAATTTTTCCATAAATTGACTCGGAATGTGCACAGAGAAATCCTTGATAATTTTAATTTCTGGACTTGACCGAGAAATTACTAGATTTGCGTCGTGTCATTCCCTCGTCCTTTGTAATATTTAACGAATATTTCCTATGGTTAAAGGAAAGTTCCACTTTTATTTTACTTCAATTCCAAAGTAATATATTTTTTTTCAATTTTCCTAGGTCTATAATTGGAAAATTTACCTAATGTGATTTTCGATTATTGTTATATCATCAACAACAACAACAACAACAACAACAACAACAACAACAACAACAACAACAACAACAACCATCATAAATGAATTTCGTCTCCTTCAAGTTAAATAGAGAATAATAAAAAAATCAAGAATTGTTAACCTTTGAGAAATTAAAAAGGGAGGGGGAAGAAGAAGAAGATCCGCAGGTCTTCCTGTCGTTCTTGCAAAATCGCACAATCTCCGCTCTCTCCATCTCTCTCCAACCCTCGGGCCGAGCTGCTCAGCCTATCTCGTCCTCCGACCACCGCCGTATCCACGGCGTTTGGCATCAACGTCGCCCCTCTTTTTCTGCCTCCGAAACCCCCCTCAAACCCTAGGTTTCTTGTTTCGATTCTCCGGGATTGCCGAAGATGGATGAGGACCAGGAGATGGAGAGGTTCGGGATGGATAATGATTACGAGGACGGGCAGTGGATCGATGGGGAGTTCTATTACCGGCGGCGGAGAGAGAAGCGCGCGCAGACCAAGGAAGACGTGCTGTACGGTGTCTTCGCGTCGGGGGACTCTGATTCGGACTACAACGACTCCTCCAAAAAGAAGCGAAAGAAGAACAGAGACCTCCTGGGTAAGGCTGATCTGTCGAAACCTGTGAATTTCGTTTCCACCGGCACAGTCATGCCGAACAGAGAGATTGATGAGAATTCGAAGAGAGAAAATGAAGATGACGAGTCCGCTGCCATGGATGAGGATAGGCCGGGCTTGGGGGTTGGTGCTGGTGTGGGTTTGGGGTTTAAGAAGCAAGACGATGGTTTCGATGAGAACGGCGAGGAGGAGGATAAGTTCTTGCCGACGGCATTTGGGCGGAAGATCAAGGAGGGAGCGGAGAGGAGGAGAGAGCAATCCAAATTGGAGAAGAAAGCGCAGCAAGGTGCGGTTAAGAGGGATTCTTATGAATCGGGGAATGTGGGCGGCTTCGAGAAGTACACAAAGGGAATTGGACTAAAGTTGCTCGAGAAAATGGGTTACAAAGGGGGCGGTCTTGGGAAGAACCAGCAGGGGATTGTGACACCCATTGAAGCAAAGTTGCGTCCTAAGAACATGGGCATGGGTTTCAACGACTACAAAGAAACTTCTGCAAAGGCACCTGTTGCCTCACTGGAGCCAGAGGAAAAGAAGCCATTACCTGATGTGCCTGGTAAGGAGAAGCTTTGGTCTAAGCAAGCGAAGAAGGCAACGCTGAAAAACAAAGTGACATATGTTACAGCAGAAGAGCTGTTGGCGAAGAAGCAGGAGCAGGGTGTTGAAGTTGTGCAAAAGGTACTTGACATGCGTGGACCTCAGGTTAGGGTATTATCAAACTTGGAGAATCTAAATGCAGAAGAGAAGGCGAGGGAGAGTGATGTTCCAATGCCGGAGCTCCAGCACAATATAAGGTTGATTGTGGACCTGGCTGAGCTGGATATTCAGAAGATCGATAGGGATCTGAGGAATGAGAAGGAAACAGCTCTGAGCTTGCAAGAGGAAAAAGAGAAGTTGCAAGCTGAGGCAGAACTCCAGAAGAAACAACTCAATAATATGAAGGAAATAATGACCACGCTAGGCCGGATTGAGGAGGAAAATTCAATGGGATCATTGACATTAGACTCGCTAGCCAAGTATTTCGGTGACATGCAAAGAAGGTTTCCTGATGATTATAAACTTTGTAACTTATCCTGCATTGCTTGCTCATTTGCACTCCCTCTGTTTATAAGAGTTTTTCAGGGATGGGATCCTCTTCGGAATCCCTCACATGGGTTGGAAGTTGTTTCGTGGTGGAAATCTCTATTGCAAGGACAGGAATGTCTTGATATATGGGATTTGGGAACCCCTTATACCCAGTTGGTTTCAGAAGTTGTCTTGCCTGCTGTGAGAATATCTGGCATTAACACTTGGGAGGCAAGGGATCCAGAACCAATGCTTCGCTTCATCGAGACATGGGAGAAATTGTTGCCTTCTTCTGTTCTGCAGTCCATACTGAACATGGTTGTCATGCCAAAATTGTCAAGTGCCGTGGACTCATGGGATCCCCGTCGGGAAACTGTTCCTATCCATGTCTGGGTGCATCCGTGGTTACCCTTGTTGGGACAAAAGTTGGAGGGCCACTATCAGATCATACGGTCAAAACTGAGTAACGTACTTCATGCCTGGCACCCGAGTGATGGCTCTGCATACACCATTTTGTCACCTTGGAAGACCGTGTTTGATTCTGCCAGTTGGGAAGATTTTATGCGCCGATTTATCGTTCCGAAGTTGCAGCTTGTCCTCCAGGAGTTCCAGATAAATCCGGCTGATCAGAAGCTGGATCAATTCTATTGGGTCATGTCTTGGGCTTCTGCTATCCCGATCCATCTCATGGTGGACATGATGGAGAAGTTCTTTTTCGTTAAGTGGCTACAGGTGTTATATCACTGGTTGTGTTCTAACCCAGACTTCAATGAAGTTATGAACTGGTATCGAGGTTGGCGGGATCTTTTCCCACAAGAGCTGCTAGCAAATGAGAGTATCAGATATCAGCTTAGAATTGGTTTAGACATGATGGACAATGCAGCTGAAGGCATGGAGGTTGTCCAACCTGGTGTTAGAGAAAACTTAAGTTATCATAGGGTCCTTGAGCAGAGGCAGTTTGAGGCTCAGCAGAAAGCAGCAGCCTATGCTCGACAACAAGCTGCTGTTGGTGCTGGTGGCACCTCTCAGATGGATGCTGGTGGTGGCATGCCTGAGATGAAGCTGAAAGAAGTCATCGAGGCCTATGCACAGCAGCATGAGTTGCTATTCAAACCTAAGCCCGGTCGGATGCACAATGGCCTTCAGATATATGGTTTTGGTAATGTGAGCATCATTGTGGACTCTATTAATCAGAAGGTATTTGCCCAAAACGAGGAAGCGTGGTCTTTGGTATCTCTTGAGGATCTGCTGAAGATGCATTACAGTTCACTGGCAAAGAGACGTTAGATGATAAATTCTTTGAATACCCGCTGGTTGGAGCATTGTAGGTCATTGAGGTTGTAAATATCATGCAGAGAAAATCAAAGTTAGTCTTCTAGCTTTTCTGTGAAATTCATGATCTTGTTATTTCATCTGAAATCACAATGGCAATTTTCACGGACATTAACGTGACAGTGTAACACAGTTTCAGTTTTGTCATTTGAACCAATCAAGTATTTTTAGGAGATAATTGAAGTGTCAGTGAGCTTGAATGAAGTAATTAGAGGTCTGAGCCTTTTGCTTTTAGCATCTTATCCTTATGGAACAGCCAACATGATAGTTGTAGTGGTATATGTTACTCTACTATGGCATCTGATGATACCTGTGAGCTTACAGCAGCAGTATTGTTGAGTAGCCAGAAAATCCTCATCTCCATTATCTGAATATTGACTTAGTCATCGTAGTTTCTTTGTAACTAGGTTAAAAAAATGATCCATGGAGAAGTGGACTATCTATTCGCCCTAATTGTATGTTTCGAAGTTCTTGAAGACAAAGGCTAATATATCCAAATCTCTGCTTTGACAGTTTGCTTGGTTCGCAGCGTCGATGTCGTGTGATTCATGTCTATCAAACTTTTGGTAGTCAAAGTAAGAAAGTATGTATGGACGCTTCTGTGGAGCTTCTGGTTCAATATCAAACTTGTCGAAATATGCCAATTACTTGTAGGTTCCCCATAGCATCTATAACGCACTTGATTGGTTCAGTACATACAGCATAGCCATATTTGATAAGTCTCCCAACCGGTACAGTGGTAGCATAATTGGATAAATAAGGATGGCCTTTGGTCATTCTTGACGTATTATATTATTTTGGCCCCCATGATGCTCCCTTATTATTCCTGTTGTGATAGTTTTGCAACTAAAATCACTTCGAATTGGTAATATTCGGGTATCGATTCTCCTCTTTTATCTATACAATCGATTCTCCTCTTTTATCTATACAAAGATATATGTATGTATATCTCGGATCTCTTCTCTAGATATAAAGATAAATCTCAACTTCTCTCACATGATGGCAAATGCCCAGCATTTCGAGTTTTGTTGCTATTATAGTTCATATCCCAGTCAATGTCCATCATAAGTAGCTTGAGTCGTTGAAGCTTATCCAATTTGTGTCACCATACAGGCCAGAAAAATATCGAAATATATCTATATTGACATTTAGAAAGGGCTAGTGCGGTCTGTTTGTTACAGGAGTTCCAAAAGGCACCTGTGAGCTGCATCTTTGGGAGCAAGCTTGTAAAGGACTCAGTTTTCACTTTCTACTTATTTTAAAGGCCTGCCAAATGCTTTACTTGAGCTCTTGTAGCTTCTCAAAAGCAAGCTTTGAAAGCACTCCCAAACACAGACTAGGAGTTTGTTGGGTATAGTTGTGACTTTAGTGTAGTTTTATTATGCTATGTTGGAACATTTGTGTTTTGCAACATCTTTTTAAGGATGCAGTCATTGAAACTATGTGGGGCAGCTTCCTAATAGCAATTGGGAAATGCTGCAGCAGGGGTGCTACAGCAGTATGGTATTTCAGACCATGTAAGGTGACTATAACCAACATTCCTGGATCTAAGAATTTGCTCATTGTCAACTAATCTCTCTTTCTTAACATCGAGCAAAGAATTGTGGGGACAAACAGTTTAGTTTTTTATCATAGCTTGCTGCTTATGAAGTATATTGCCGGTTAGATGTCTAAGACCCTTTATTTCTTCATGCGCTGGAATGCAGGAAATCTACTGTTGGGGCCTGCATTCTAGAATTTAGAATTCAAATGGATGGAAGACAATTTTGGATGTGCGTTTGTGAATTTGTTATTTTCTATTTATTTGACTCGCTTACATCCTACCAATTGAATTAATCATTGTAGTTTGATCTGTTGGTAACTTTCTTTCTATGTAATATTGTATATATGTCGTTGGACTTAGCATTGGATTTGGTGAGAAAATGTGGAAAAAATCAAAAGATGTGTTAAGTTGAGCAGGTTTTGTCCCACAGAGCAGGCAAGTTTCTTCCCAGCATCCTGCATGTGCAGTTTGTCTTGCAACCCTTTGCTTTTTGCACCTATGAGTACGTTTCTTGCTCCTATTCTTTTTTCCTTTTTGTTTTGTTGGGTAGGATGTGATCTCACTTCTTTCCCTTCAGAGACGACAATTGATTTGGTAGATTTTGGACTCCCCTTTCTTTCAATTTTACAGCTTCCATTGTGTTGTCCTGTTTCTATCTGCATCGGTATTTGCTTTGAATATTTTGTTGGTTTGATGACACGTATATTTTTTTCCTCCTAACTAATTTACCGTCCTTAAGTGAGATTGAATGGTTATACATGCATATCTTTCATGGTAGATAAAAATTCTTACAGATTCTTCCATTTGAACTGTCTTTCCCGATTTCCCCTTTCGACATTCTGTTTTAGGAAGGCATTTTGGTTACTCTGTTCTGATTTTGGTCTGGTATGTCATAATTCATGCTTTAGGAATTTGGAGTGTGTGTGTCTTTTGACTTTTCTTGCATCTCTACATCCTATTATCAGAAGGAATTTTGGTGAGTGTGTGTTCTGATTTTGGTCTGGTTATATGTTACAATTCCATCTTCAGAAATTTGGAGTGCAAATGATTGGACATTTAGACCACATAGCATGTCATCTTTAATTTCCATTGAAAGGTCGATCATTCTTTTGACTTTATGAATGTACATAGAATGAGCTGTGTAATGGGATTTAATTTTTAGTATAGCTGATTGATTAATACAATGTGAGTGGTGAAGTTACATTGACTCGTGCATAAGAAATATTTGTTTGTAATCCATTCAAAAGTTTCTAAGGTGATTCCGATTAATGCTCCATTGAGGAATGCTTCCCAGAAACAATCAACCGATGGAGGACAAGTTGGACGCTTCTTACTTCTGTCACTTGCAGGATGGGGTTATGTATTGACTTAAGTGCTCTCTAACTGTTCAAGCGACAATCCTTTTTAGTACATTTTGCCAGAAAAGTATATCTTAGTTAACTATAATCTCTCGGATGTGTAATCTCATTATAAATGAGAGCCTTTTCTGTCTTTGTGAGATTTGCAGCATGGTTGACTGCTGCCCATATCTTACTTATGGCTAAAATCCCCTTTGAGAGGGTGGTATCCTTTCTTTTGTGTTATTTTTGAACTTTTCCACATGTCAACATTCAATATGGTTGACTTTTTTTGCAGGTGCCACAAATTTCATGTTTGAACCTCTCGCTTGGTTTTTGGCAGGCATCTTACCTGGTTTATAAAGTTTACAGGTGCTTCATGGGCTCGGGGCTGACCGAACCCACAAATACCAGTATGATTGCTCCAATTTTTTGTCAGTTGATGCAATTGCCGTTGAATTGTGGCAAATACACAGTTAGCTCATTTGATTGATTCAAAGTCCCAGGTGCCTTTGCCACTAAGCCACACATTGTTATCTCTCGTCAGCAGGCAAATCCCTAGTTGCGGTTCATGAATGGAGTCAAGTTTCACACATTCATTCCGTAAATTGGAATACTGCAACAGTCGCATGAATTACCCAAACCTACATGAGAAATTTTGTGATGGTAATGGATTTTGTGTCATGGACTCTATAGTATATACTTGATTGCTCTTTAGACAATTACTTCTCTCTCTAGAGTGAGCCAATTTTGTGTTCTGAGAAACCGTGTTGGTTGTATCTTGTATATGTAACCCTCTTCAAAGATTTTGCTGCCTGTGATCTCCTCGGCACTTGGTTTTCTTATGTGAGATTCAAGCCCTGAGCAGCTTCGGGGCCCATCTCAGAAAAGTCAAGAGTAGTATTGCTTTTAAGTATGGTAATTTTGTTATGTAGATATTGCTTTTTGTTGTCATTACCTATAGGACTAGGTTCAGATTATCTCATGATCTATTGTTGCACTGATCAGCTTTCCTTTCTTGAATTGGTTAAAGCCGGTTTACATAATTAGCAGCTCTTAGGTCTTGGGGAACTGCGATATCTTATGCAAGTTTACCTACTGGCACTCCCTGAGTCTCTGTTATCTTTTTGAATTCTCGGTGGATTTCATTTAACTCCTGCATGAAATCCTGAGCTCCATACAATTTGTCACATTTCCTCAGGAATTTGCACTTATGAGCGGCAAATGGTAAAACCACGAGCCCCGCTTTCTTCCTGGGTGTAGGATTGCGGTTCCAGTTATAGCTACAAATAAGACGGGAGTGCTTGGGAAGCATCGGCCTTGGAAGCTCCTGCTTGTACTGGCTTCTTGAAAGACGACAGTGGAATGTCCTCATTGACGCTTCCTCCACACTGGTTTTCCTCTGGAATTTCCCCATTTTATACAATATGATTGCGCCGTATCATGACCTGTCAAGCTAATGTCGGCAGGGTGTAAAACTGTAATTGAAATCCTCGACGCCGACTTAGAAGTTTGAAATTCTCGTCAAGGGTGTTTGGAGAACACAATTCGTTGAAGTTTTTGGAAGAGCATCTGTAGTCATATAGCAACGAGAAACGCAAGGATGAAAGTGAAGATGGTTGTTGCCTTGTTGGCACATTCTTTTGAAACCTAAGCTGATTTATTTTGTACAACTAAAGAATCTGAGCACAAGGAGCTTTTGGTATTCAATTTTTTTCGTTGCAGCCATTTGTTTGCATTGGTTGCTAAACTGAAACCGGACAGACACAATGGTATGGTAAGTGGATCTCACATAATGCAACTTTGGCGAAAACTTATGCGCGAATGATAATCATTTTGTTTCTGGAATCAATTTCTGGCAAAAAAAAATAGATTTTTTTATTTGTAGTTTCAAGATGAGTTTTTGAGTAAATAAACATGTTTGATAATGACACAAAATTTCTTTTCTCGAAATAGAAATTCGTTTGATAACAGTATAAAATTTTTAATGTTGTCGACGAAAGGTGGACCGACGGACTGCAACTAGTAAATCGAGGAACGGACCAGTGATCGACGAATTGAGGGACAGCAGACCGACGACAGGCGAACGACACACCGATGACCAACAGATCGACAACCGGCAATTGGCGGACGTTGGACAAAGGGACCGGCGAACAGGCAGACCGATGATCGGGACGCAAGAAAAACGGAGTGAGCGATGAAAAGAAATTTTATTTCTCATTTTTGTTCCAAAAACAGAGAAGCTGAAAATTTTAACTTCTCATTTCTGTTCCAAACCTATTACTGGAGCAAATTTTTGTTTCAGAAGTATAAAGATGAAAATACATTTTTTCTCACTTTGCAAAGCTCTTCCCAACCTGCGTAGCTTTCCCCTTTTCCAAACCCTAACCCTAGATTCGAGTATGAATCCCCAACCAACGAAATCAAAACCCCCCCCTGAAACCACATCCTTTCTCACCAATCTTCTTCCCGCCCTCCTGTTACAACTAAACCCTAACATTGGGTTTTTTCCCCTGCGAACCCTCCAACCTGGTTTTACCTCCTCCGAAAATCATCCCAACAAGGAACACACCGGAATCCCCCCAGATGGGCTCCTTCGCGCATCTACTAAGCTTGCCCCTTATTTAGCTGGCAGTGTCACCATCTGCCCAGTTCTTTGCGTAAGTTTCTTTTTCCACCTGCTCTGTGCTATTATGAATTCAGAAATGGAGGCAGACAGTGAGCAGGAGAAGCGTATGGAGGCCTTAAGCAGAAGATTAAAACACCTGTGGCCTAAAAGCAAAACTGCTATTGTTGATAACATTATTTCTGAGGACAGTCTTCTTGAAGGCGAACGCATTGCCTTCGGGAAATTACATTGCGGACCTGAAATTAATTTCCAAGCTTTTCAGTCTACTATGAGGAAAGCCTGTAAGTGTGAGGCTGTTAAATGTGAACAAATACTATCTGGACTCTTTCAGTTTACATTCCCAACAATAGAGGAAAAAATCAGAATTATGGAATCAGGCCCTTGGTCCTTCTCCTGTCATATGCTATTATTACTAAGATCCTGGGAACCTAGCATCCTGCCCCAATGCGTTAAATTCGATACCTGTGCCTTCTGGATGCATATCCATGGATTACCTGTGGAAGGAAAGAAAGAGGAAGTGATTAGAAGTATAGCTGAAAAAATGGGCGAAGTTTTAGCTGTGAAAGTCGAATGCAAAGGCTATGCTGCCCTGTCAGTTGGGAAAGCCAAAGTAAACTTAAAGCTGTCCTCCCCCCTTGAGTCTGGGATGATCTATAGTTTTAAAGGGAGGAAACATTGGCTTGATTTTTGATATGAGAGGCTCCCTACTGCTATGCCTGTGGAAAACTGGGACATTATGCCCAAAAATGTCCTGAAATTCCGTATGATGAGGTATTTTTCTCTAATGATGACAACCTTTTATATGGGTCTTGGCTGAAATCTGAGTTCAATGTCTATAGTCCCTTTTGGAAGTCTTTCTATGATCCATCCTTGGAGGAGAATATGGATGAGGAAAGTGTCCCAGAAACCCCGACAAACAGGGAACAGGGAGGAACTCTACTAATAGTGAGCTGCAGCAATAAAGGGAGGGATAGCTCCAATGTAGAGGAGAGGGGCAAGAGGAAAATGCATGAAGATGCAATTTTTAGTGCTGAAATACCTCAGTTGGGAGCAGATGCCATGATGGTGAATCAAGTCTCCCCCCTCCTGTTAGAGCTCCCTTCAATTCAGCAAGGACACAGCCCCCTGCAGGGATCCAAAAACAGTATGACGGGCAAAGGTACTAAAAAAACCAGAAGATTCAATCCCTATGAAAAGCAGCATACGGGTTCACTTCTCTTGGATGAGTCAAAACTATTAGATACTCAAATTCAAGAGGCAGAAGGCACAACTTTTTGGGCTATGGTGGCTGGCCCTAATAAGCCACCGGATTACAAATGACTCTTTTGTGTTGGAACTGCCAAGGGTTGGGCACACCCTTGACAGTTCAAGCTCTACGGGCCCAACCCTTGGCAGTTCAAGTTCTACGGGCCATAGTGGCTCAAGAAAGGCCCAAAGTGATTTTCCTTAGCGAAACGAAGAATCAAGAGGGGTTTATTCACCGTATTTCCAGAAGACTTAATTTTCAGCATCTTCATATTGTTAACCCGAGAGGAATAGGGGGTGGTTTAGCCTTACTTTGGACTGAGGAGGTATCTATTTCGGTCCAATCAGCTACAGATAATTTCATTGACGTCAAATATGAGGACACACAACAGTTGTTACCTTTTCGGGTGACCTTCATCTATGCACCAGCTTCATTTCAGCAGAGAATTCTCACCTGGGAACAGTTACAACATATTAAATCCATAAACAGCTCACCATGGGTCTGCATAGGGGATTTCAATGAGACTTTGTACCTTTGGGAGAGGGTGGGGAAAAGAGAATCTGAGCGGTATCGAATGTTTGCCTTTCAGGAGTTCCTAAATGAGTGTGGCTTAATGGACTTAGAGAGCAAGGGATGCGCATTCACCCGGTCCAATAATCGGGAAGGGGAGGAGCTTGTGAATAAAAGATTAGATCGAGCTGTTTGTAACTTAGAATGGAGGGTCGAGTTTCCAGTAGCAAAAGTATTTGCCTTACCAGCTATTGGGTCGGACCACTGTCCTCTATTGCTTACTCTCTCTTCAACCCCAGTAAGGAATAAGAGAACTTTCAAATTTGAGGCCTTCTGGCTGGAACATGAGGACTGCAGGAAGGTCATTAAGGAGGCTTGGAATGCCCTCAACTTGGCGAATGCAGACTTAGCTCGGAGGATCCAAGCTGTCTCGGCTTCCTGGCTGAATGGAGCAGGAAAACATTTATGAATAGCCATAAACAGATCAGTTCACTACAATCTGAGCTTCAAGAAATCACAAACGACCCAAATCTGTTTGCAGATGATAGGAAAAAGAAGAGAATTATTGAAGACATCGAAAATATGTGGAGGAGGGAAGAGATGTACTGGGGTCTAAGGTCACGAATCAACTGGCTGAGGTGGGGAGACAAAAACACACGTTATTTTCATGCCACAACAATTCAAAGGAGGCAGTGGAACAAAATATCAATGCTGAAAGATGAAGGTGAAAACTGGATTCAAGACCCAAAGAAGCTGAAGGAGATGACGATGGAATTTTTTATGAATCTATATTGTTCTGAAGGCCCTCGGAATTTTGAACCTGTGCTGCAGCAGTGACAAAAAGTTGTTACAAGCGAAATGAACGAGTCGTTATCGGCTGAAATCTCTTTCCTCGAAGTCCAAACAGCTGTTTTCCAGATGGGTGCCTCGAAAGCCCCAGGACCAGACGGTCTTAATGGCTTATTTTATCACCAGAACTGGGATGAAATCAAAATGGAAATATTTGAGGAGGTCCGACATTTCTTCAACACTGGGCACCTAAATCCCGAGCTGAAGAGAACCCATATTACCATAATTCCCAAGGTCAAAAACCCTGAGAGGTTGGATCAGTTTAGACCCATAAGTCTATGCAACTATGCTTACAAAGTCATTTCAAAGGTTCTAGCAAATAAACTTAAACCCTGGCTGAATGATATTATCGAGGAGGAACAAAGTGCCTTTGTGGGGGGAGACAAATCCAAGACAATATTCTTATGGTGCAAGAAGTCCTCCATCAACTCAGGGTGCGCAAAAGAAAGGAAAAGTTCCAGGCCATCTTAAAGTTGGACATGAAAAGGCATATGACAGGGTGGAGTGGGATTTTCTCGAAGCATGCCTTAGGAAAATGGGATTTTGTGAGATATGGATTAATAGGGTTATGGAATGCGTAACTTCTGCATCATTGAGCATTAAACTGAATGGGGAGCCCCTACCTTATTTCAAGCCGACGCGAGGAATTCGTCAAGGAGACCCTATCTCCCCATACCTCTTCATACTTATGGCCAATACCCTCTCGACCCTAATGAGAAAGGCTGTAGATGATGGCACGATAAAAGGAATTAAGCTGAACAGGTATTGTCCAACTCTATCTCACCTCCTATTTGTGGACGACTCAATATTTTTCTTAGATGGGATGGTGCTAGAATGCCAGAACTTAATGATGATTCTGAACCAATACTGCTATGTCTCTGGTCAGTCAATTAACTTGAACAAGTCTGGTGTCTTTTTTAGTGCAAACTGCCCTTCAGATCTGAAAAGGAATATGTCATACGAACTATGAGTTCCCGTGTTGGAAAAAACTGGGAAATACTTAAGGATTCCCTCGGACTGGGGCACTTCAAAGAAAGAGATGTTCGGCTGGCTGTTGGCGAGAGTTAACATGAAATTAGATGGATGGAAAGAGAAGTTAATCTCGATGGCAGGGAAGGAAATCCTTATAAAATCAGTTGTCCAAGCTCTCCCTCAGTACGCTATGTCTATATTCAGAATCCCTATATCATTGTGCAAAACTATCGAAAGGAGGATTGCCTCTTTCTGGTGGAAAAATAGGGAATCAACAACTGGCCTCCACTGGAAAAGATGGGAAACTTTAAAGATGAGAAAAGACGACGGGGGCATGGGGTTCAGAGATCTTATATCCCTTAACAGAGCTTTGCTGGGTAGACAAACCTGGCGCCTAACCCAGAACCAGAATTCATTATGGAGCAGACTTCTCAAAGGCCTATAATTCCCAACGGGTAAATTTTGGCAAGCGAAAAAAGGGTCTCGCCCTTCTTGGGGATGGCAGAGCATGTTGACTGGGAGAGAAGCTATCACAGATAAGGTTTTGTGGGCAGTAGGAACAGGCAAGGACTTATCTATCCGGGAAGACAGGTGGCTGAGAAGGGGTATCATCGGTGGCCCTGCGAATTGAGATGAACCTAAAAAAGTTGCGGACTTGATCACTAAGGTTGATCCAGAATGGGACGAGCCCACTATTAGGGCAATTTTTGACACTCAACTAGCAAACGACATCCTTGCCACTCCTCTGAGCTCACGGCCCTCTAATGATAAACTAATGTGGACAGCCACTAAGTTTGGTGAGTTCTCGGCTAAAAGTGCCTATAACGTGCTCCGTGATGAGGAGAAAAATCAGAGAAAAAACCAGCCATCCACGTCGTTCATACCTTCCCGTAGACTCTGGCACAGGATATGGCACCTCCGGGCTCCCCCAAAAATCAGAATATTTCTCTGGAAACTCTGCCACAACGCCATCCCCTCTAGAGAAAACCTCCTCAGAACGAAGATCATCGACGATGCCCTCTGTCCGTTTTGCAAGTCTCAGATTGAAACAGCCGAACACTTATTTCTGCTCTGCCCCTGGACCAAAGTTGTTTGGGACCACCCAAAAGTCAGAATACAAGTAGTAGCACCAGATTGTTCTAGAATGGACAGATGGCTAGAAGCACAACTCGATAAGCCAGTTACCTATCTTCCTTTCGAGGAAATAGCAGCGGTTCTCTGGGTAATCTGGAAGGCTCGCAACAACAGGGTATTCCGGCAAAAAACCACCCAAACTCGAGCCCCTAATCGAAGCGGCAGAAGCTCTACTTAGCAGCTATAGAAGATGGAACAAAGTAATACCAGATCTGGAGAAAAACAGACACAGACCGCAACATACCTAGGATCCTCCGAAGAACAGAGATCTGAAGATAAACATCGATGGTTCTTTTGTTGCAGGTAGCTTCACGGGAGCAATCACGGGCGTAGTCCGAAGTTCCTCAGGTGTGATCCTCGAGGGTTTTGCCAAAAAGATTCAATCTTTATCTCCGCCCCAAACCGAGGCGCTAGCTCTGGTGGAAGCCTTGAAGACTTTCAGATCTAGAAGCGTAGAGAACGTGTACTTGGAGTCTGACTGTAGACAACTGATTGACGCTGTACTTGGTGAAGAAAAAATCCCGTGGGAGATAGAGCCGATCGTCCGAGAGGCCCAGGCCCAGCTTAGGTTTTTCAAAAACATCTCTTTGGCCCACTGTGACAGAGCAGCGAATCAAGTCGCCAACTGGCTAGCAAAGGAGGCCCGCCTAGACTCCCTCCCTTTCGGTTATCTAATCCCCCCAAATTCTTTGGGATTTGCTTTGTGTTGATGCCCCCTCCTTGAGGTTGGCTTTTTCGAACTCTGAACGATGAATAAAAATCTTTATTTCTGACCCCAAAAAAAGAAAAATTTACGTTACGGAACGGATTTCTATTCTAAATCTATTTTAGAAATAGATTTGGAACGGAAATAGAGAAACGGAATGGTTATTCGCGCCTATTGGGGTTGTTTTAACATTGGGAGGATAACATTCTCTTTCTTGTTTGTCCTATATGATTTTCCTCATAAAGGAAGGCTAGCTCTCATCCACATGCTACGGCTGTCGAAAGATGATAGAGAAGATATAGATGCTTGTATTCGTTACGCAATGGCTAATTAATTTGCTAATGAGATTATCTACTCGAAGTTACAATAGAGATTGCCAAAGATGGACTGTAGTTAAGAAAGAAAGACAATAATGTCCTGCGAAGAACTTTCTAACTGCCTTGTTATCAACTGATTCTTCCCTCCTAAAGTCAACATTGCATACAGCAAAAGGGTGTGATTGCCATTGAAATCACAAGAACCTTTTTGTTGGGTTGAATTTATTCCAATTACAGAAACTCTGCTTCACTTGTGGGTTTATTCCTGTACAATCACTTGAAAGGGATTACACCTTTTACTCCAGAGCTTTGGCTCAAAACATTATGTCAAATTGCGCCAAACCGTTGCTGAATAATTAGCTGAGCACCTTCAACTAATCTCCTCACCACTTCCCCGGCAGGCAGAATCTCCTTGATAAGCCCTACGCCTTGTCCCGCATACATTGCCATGCTCTCTATGTCGCCGGTGGTCGTCGAGTTTGGGACCGACCCTGTAAAGCGATGTACTTGCTTCTCCTGTTCGAAGAAACATAAGCACATAATATGCTAAGCTCTAACTTATAAGGCTCAAAGCAGTTATGGCAACAGCAATATTTTCTCGTTTCTAGCATGAGACAGGTGATCTCGATTGAAAAGGCAATCTTGCTATTAGATATCAAATCTCACCACTCCATGTATTGTCGATCGACCGATTATGGGCTGGTTCACCTCGTTCTCAGTGGGAGGAAGAGATCTCCAGTCATTGAAGAATGATGTTTTCAGGACACGCTGAGGTGCCCCTGGCCACCGCGCCCTCCCAAAGATGTCTGTGTACTCTGTTTGGTCATACTCAACCAACTTTCTCTTGTATAGAGGGTGCGCATTGCTTTCTTCTGTAGCAAGAAATCTGCGAATGGATAAAACATTGCGGGGTGAATAAATCAATTCCGTTCCTGGTTTCCAACAATCCACCAAGACATGTAACGTAACAAAAATTGGTTGACCTCACGCAGATCATTATCTACTTCTATATTTTGCTCTTGCGACTCCAGGTAGCTAGATTCTTTGTTCAAAAGAGTATGTCCAAGATGTCACAGATTATATTCTAAAGGATATACCGATTCTACTGTAGATCTTTGAATTCCTTTTCTTTTGCTTCACAGTTTATTGGCGCGCATACGCTCTTCATGCAAAATAAACTTTACCGATGATGCTTTAGAGCAACAATCAGAGCTAAGGAACATTAATTTGCGTCGAAATTCATAGGGATCTCACGATTCAGTCACTGCTAGAGCAATCTTACCGAGTGCCAATGCAGACCCCTGTTGCTCCAAGACCTAAAGCCGCAACATAGCCACGTCCATCCACAATGCCCCCAGCAGCGATCACTGGTATTTTTTTGTCTCCAACTATATCCACCACCCTGGGCACCAAGGTAATCAAAGCATCCTGACAGATTTGAATAGGGCAATCGTTCACAAAATGGTGAGGAATGTGATTGACGATACAAACCCACAAGAAATTACAGAATGAGTTTACCTTCAGATTGCTTCAGAGCAACACCAATTTATATCAATTCTCCAACTCTCCTATTAATTGAATATCAAACACCATGACATGATGTAATATCGTAGAGGAAGATACTTATACAGGCACATCCAGAAATTCTCTTATACGAAAAGAGCACCAAGTCCAGGATGTTGACAGAGACTTTGAGTGAGCTTCGACATCAAGTTTTGAAGCTAGTACTTTTTTAAGGATATTGACTTTCTTCCATGGTGTAATTACGGCCATTTACAAAAGAAGAAGAGCATAGTATACTTAATCACAAAATATCGCTAATTGACAAGGTTCCTCTAATCTGAAGAAGCAAATTCCTATCTCAAATGCAGACAGTCCAAGAGAGAATGTAAATGTGTAGTCGCTACGAAATTATGGTAACAGTTGTAGTGCAACCACTCATACCTGCTGGCAACATATCTTATGCAACCAATTGGGTAGATCAGCTAAATCACAATTGAACAGCCAAAACAAAACTCTGTACCTGACCAATAATATGTCCTCCAGCTTCACGCCCTTGGACGATGATCGCGTCTACACCAACATTGATAGCCCTTCTGGCCTCTTCAAAGCCACCAACCTGAAGGTTGTACAAGAAGAAGATGTGAGGGATCAAATCAAATAGATCATACAAAGATTCTTTTCTAAAGAGAGAAGGTTGCTAAGATCAATCACTTACTTGAGGCACAACTTTGACTCCCACTCGATGAGCTTCATCGACGAGCTCCTGTGTACACTCACCCCAGTAAAGCTGGAGTACATCAACCTTTTCATCAAGTATCACCTTCAGGTTCTGTTCATGGGGAAATGCCAGAACAACACCTATCCCAAATGGCTTACTGGTCAAGGACCGGGTCTTCCTAATCAGCTCCCTCACGTGATCCGGTGCCTCCTGAGTACACGCCGATTTCAAGAGAAAAATGCAAAATTACCATCCAAAAACATGGGAAAGAGAAAAGGCTCAACAATGAATATAAATCACTTGTCCAAATTCTCATTTAAAATTCGTCAGGTCGGTTTGTAAGGTGATATTGTAAATTAGTCCTGCTACTAGTAGCATTACTCCTCAAGAACTAGTGTTGTTGTTAGGCCATCAATCCATCCCCACTCAGTGAAACACGCAACTTAACATTTCCAGGTCAGGGGTGACTAAAAGGGCCAATGATGTGAAATTGAGAAATGCATTTGCTTTGGCAATGGATATCTGATTTGCTTCTAAATTCCTAAAACAGTTCTGGGTCAAGATTGAAACACCCAAGTCAAGAATCTCTCTCTCTCTCTCTCTCTCTGCTTTAGGACATAACCCAATAACATACAAGACTTGACGAATCTCAGACGCATGGATCAAAGCTCAAGGCATGTTCCAAAAAGACATAGACGAATAGCAGCGAGTGAGGAGCGTTACCCAGTCAGGAGCTCTGAGGAGGCCAAGACCACCTGCATTAGAGACCGCGGCGACGAGCTCCGGCCCCGAAATGTCCGGCCCAAGCGGCGCCTGAACAATCCCGTAATCGCAACCCAGTATCCCTCTCCACCCCATCTCTCTCTCTGGAAAGAGGGTGCTCAAGATCACCCCATCAATCAAAGAATATAAAAGAGAGAGGAATGTACAGAGAGGCTGCTAGTAGTCAAGCGCAAGAGGACAGAGAGGGAGAGGAGGAGGCAAAAGGCGATCTTTTCTTCTCCTCTCTCTCTACGATTGCATCATTTTTATGACGATCGTGCCTTTCCGAACGTAAGTGCGGACGTCTGGCGTTCCAACATTTTCTTCATTTTCAATTCGATAGGGGAGTGTTGGAGCAGGAAGGTTCTTCAAGGCACGCCGCGTCCCACTTGCTCCTTAGCATTTTATGCTTGGCTTGGGGCATTTAGACTTTTGCCCATGTCCAGTACCCAGCTCAAAAACCTTTGTTCAATTTCGTCCATGATTAGAAAAATTACATGATTTTTGCACGAAAAATTTATCGGGTGGGCGTGCCGAGCTTAATTAACGAATCACTCACCGAGTTCGCCTATTTTTCTCTTTGGGCCGACCAGGCTTGACTGGCCCTTGACAAGCACAGCAAGCCGCCAGGTCCATGATCATCTATCGGCGATACTAAATGTTAAAAGTCGTGGCAAGTGATGTCCAAACATATCTCTCGCCATAATTTGGTTCACCGACTGATCATCACTAAAAAAAGTTCGACTCTCTCTCCATGTCAGCTTTCAGAGTCATTTGGTCGGGGGATTGCTTGAACTCAAAGACAAAATCATCTTCGTTAAAGTCAATATAGAAAATGGAAGAGTTGGACCTTGGAAATGGTAAATGGTGCATAGTTTACGGTGGATGACCTCCTCCACAGAAACAAATTGGGCCCAAAATGATAATCCATAAAGAGCCAATTCAATGTGAAGGGCCATGGGGTCTCCCTAGAAAAAGTGAAGACGAAATGGCCCGGTTGCAAGTTGGGCCATTGACAAATGTTAAGGATCGGACGGTGATCTAATGAAAAAAGATGATGAGGTTTGCCGCATTTCTATGAGATCCTTTGTGGTAATACAGGACCGTACAATGAAAGGACGATTGCTCTGTACACAAGATAGTTTCCCCACGGCCCCTTCAGGCCTGTTCAATAACGTTTCCGATTCTTTAGGTTTCTATTTTTTAGGTTTTTCGAAACAGAAAAATAACAGAAATCCATTTATGCACGTTAGTTGATTTTTTTTGTTTTTAAGATCAGATCAGTGACCAGGAAATAGATTTAGAACATAAATAAAAAGTAAAAAAAAAAAAGCTTCTTTATTCCAGGAAACAAAAGAAGAAATAATGTCATTTTAAAAAAGCAAGCTCGTGTAACTTAATGCTCGTCTTTGCAATCACGAGTCCATCGATGTTCGTGAACATGGTTGATTGGGCTTGACTTTTTCATTTAGTAAACCTCCACGGCTACTGACGTGTTGAAGTAAAGACGACGAGATGACTACAAATTAAGAAAATACTCACGGACAGACATGTTTGATTATCCCAAAGTAGTAAGATAAGCAAGAGAGATTCATCTTATCTAATTTTTTGTTTCCTTTTTTGTTAAATTTAATGTTTTTTTCTTAGCTAAATCAGTTTTCCATATTAAAAGCACTCAATTGCTCGGGCAAGACCTTCATGCAAGTAAATTCTTTTATCTTTTTCTTTAGTTTCTAATTAATGGTTTTTCTTCTGAAATGATTTCAAAAGATTCGGGCAGTTAGTGTTGGGGTGTGGTTCATACTCCCTTACGATAGGAAAGCACGTGGGTCTCGTTCCACCCTGAGCGGGCGGGGGTCCGGGCGAGCCGCCTCGGCGGGGGTCTCAAAGGGGCAGCGCCCCCTAGACACCATAGGGCTTTTATGATTTAAGCCCGTAAATTTCCATTAGTAGTTTGGGCTTGAGCTCATGAATAGCTACCGGTATGTATACTCTTTTTCGCTTGTAATTGAGTGACGTAACGAGAGGTGCGATGTGCTAATTATAGTGGAATCCTCCGCTAAACGTAGCCCTAGTTTAAGGGTGAACCAGGATAAAATCTCGTGTCTCGATTTCTCTTTTCTCGCTTTACGTTTTACTTCGACTTGATTGTGCGCCGAATCCTAACAGTTAGTAGTCTTGAATTGCCATGGAAGACCACCATGTAAGCAAGTTTTTCTCTTTCTGACCAAAAAAAAAAAGGCAAGTTTTTTCTCTTTTTCTTTATCTTTAATTAATTATTAATAATTCCTAAATCATATTGACCAAATATTTAAGATCAGTAGTGTTTAACTCAGCACCCCTTTGTAGTTTGTACAAAAAGGTTTGTTCTAAGCACCCCTATGGCCTCAAGACCACTGCTTGGTAGGGAGGTGGGAGAGAGAGAAAGGAGGGGGTCGTTTTTCTCACCGGTGCACTGCTGCCGGCAAGTTTGCGGATGGACCGACCACGTCAATTGACAACTCGGCACTTTAACGGAGTGAACAAACGGCAGCGACTAATGAGATAACTCGAAGTGAAAATGAACAGTAGGGTATAAGATTCGAAGGTCGAGATATTTCGGAAAAGCCGATTAAAGTTCGGGTTATTTAAGATATTAATCTTGTTTAATTCGACATATTCATTCTCTTCTTGATTGAATATTCTTTTTTACTGTACTTTTTTTAATGTTTTAGCTTATTTATTGAGTCGGCTTCATTTGAGATACTTGTCGGAACGGAGATTAACTCAAATATTCCCAAAAAAAAAAAAATCCTAGCTCCGTCACTGATTTAAAAAACGCCATGTAAGCAAATAAAGGCTACTCTAACTCAACGATAGACCCAAATTGAATAAAAACATTAAGGTGAAGTACTTTATTGCTGATGACTTTTAAAGGTGGGGCTAAAATTGTAAAAAAAAAATTGAATTAAAAGGCCTGGTTCCAAATAATATATCAGGTCACTCATCAATCCCAAGCAACATTATTCTCTCCAAGGATCATCATTCTAGTCGGATCATCATCATAGCTTCAACCTGACAAAATTTTCATAAAATAGGGGATATACAGTATTGTCCCTAGGACACATCTTTGAAAAATAAGAAGATGTTCTAAAGTGTTGGCCATGATTGAATTTATGACATCATCTATCATATCACTTCAATATCCATTATTATTATTTTTTGCAAGCATTTCTTCTGGTTTTTGTTGTCTCATTTTTTTTTTCTCAATCCAAATCATAATTGATAAAAGATAGAGGTGATCGCTTTCAGGATGAGTAGATTTCAGATCAGGAATGTGAAATCTATCATGTCAGAACCAATTCCTAGTTCCTTACTTACGTTGGCATCCTCAGACTTGTAGGATTTGATTTTAAACTGGCTCAAAATCAGTTCTACTCAAGAACAGGGTTTTTTCAAGGAACCTGTCTTTTGAATCGACCAAAGCCGGTTCCCAAACTTTTTACCTGCCTTCATGTGAATTAGCGTGGTTAATTCAGTTCGATTCGGGTCAAGTCGGTCTTCGAGTTTTTTTTGGGGGGGGGGGGTCAAATTCCGAGTTGAATTTGTCCAATTGCTCTCCCAAATAAAGGACAACCCACGAATTTGTCATTTTCGTACAATATTTTTCATTATTGAACATGAGAATAACTATTTTCAATAGCACTTTAACTTGACAATGCCACGAGTCACGACAAAGCCAAACCATGCATATAGGACCTGTTTGGTTCAGCATTTCAAATGAGCATTGGGCCTCTAAAGTCCCTTTGCCAAATGCAAATACCGTTTGGTTATTTTTTTGACTCGCATTGGGGAAATGCAATTGCATCTCAAATGCTCTCTAAAGTCTCTTTACCCAAAGTACCTCAAGAGGTACTTTGGAAAGTAGCATTTCCGAAATGCAACTTCAATTTTTTATTTTATTTTATTTTATTCTTTTCTCCTTCTTCCTCCTTCCTTCGGCCGCCGCCCTCCAGCAGCCGCCCCTCACCGCCTGCAGCCGCCCCTCGCCGCGCCCCACCGCCTTCCGCCGCCCCTCGCAGCCCGCTGTGGCCGCTAGTGATTATTTTTTTTTCCTAATTTTAAACAAATTAAAGTTAAAAAATATTAAATTGGGACACTAAAGGACTTTTCAGATTTAAAGTTTACTAAACAGCATTCTCCCCAAAGTTGCATTCAAATGCACTTGTTAATTACAGTTTACCAAACAGTATTTATATTTCACCAAACCCCTTTAGCTCAAACGTATTTGTATTTTTCCAAAATTCCTTGGCCAAATACTGAATCAAACAGGACCATAGAGAAGCCATTTCAATGCGTGCCTAAAAGAGAACCAATAATTTAATTTGACTTGCCTAAGCAAAGAATAAGTTCATCTATAAGGACCAATAATTGGTACTGTCCACGTCACGATTCGACGTTGACAATTTGATCACGCAGGCATAATTATATTATTTTTCGATCACAAATATAATTATAGACACATAACTGTATGCCATTAACATGGTAATAATAAAAGATCGTCCTATTAAACGAACATATTAGTGATTGCGTCGTCCGGCAATCTAAGCTTGAATCATGCTTCAATCTCCCACTTGTCATAATTATATGTGAGATTAAAAATATGTACACTTGCTACCTGAAACCTTATTGTTTAAGCACATCTCCAAATTCGAATATAATCTACTTTAGACTTTTTCGATTTTAAGACGTGCGTGATCGTTTGTTTTCTATTGTTCCCTATTTACTAAAATCAGAGTATCCAACGTCGCTTGTCTACGAAATTTATATTGCTCTTTATGTAAGTGAGATCTCACTTAACTTAAAACTTTGGTTGAACTCTCTAACACGAATTACACTGCATTTATAGGAAAACGAAAAAGAGGGAAGATGAAAGTTTGGAAGAGTGTGTGTTCATCTGTCAACTGTTCTAAAAACTTAAGTTATTAAATGAAAACGTGATTTATTATTTAAATATTCTAACACGCGCGATACACACACACACACATATATATATATATATATATGAATGTTAAAACCTTAAAATTTTAGGCATTTTACTTCTGAATGTTCGTCTCCCCTCTTGAACATAGTATTATATATTTATGATAAAAAGAATAGAGGTTTGGCTCAATTTTTACTGTATCCTTGTGGAAAAATATCGAGAGTTTTGTGGGAATGCGAGAAGGGAAAGTTTAATGTTGTTGGCTTTTTAATTATCAAACATTATACTTAACGGGAAAAATGTTATCCAAAAGATAACTATAAAAACGTACGAACGTGCCCTCTCTTTCTTTCCTTTCTTTTTATCGCCCATATATGAGTTGCGACGATGCCCCACGTGTCGGGATGCCTCGTGAGTCGGAATTTCTTGTGCCTTAAGATGCCTCAAAAGTCGAGATGCTCCGTGAGTCGGGATTCTCCGAGAGTGTTCGGAATGTCTCAAAGTTGAGATGCCCCGTGTGTCGAGATGCTCCGAAAATATTACAAATGAGATCATATACAAGTACCTTCTATTATTGTAGTTGTAATTTTGTTGATACAAATGAGTTATTTAGAGAAATCATATTGAAGTCGATGGTGATACCGTGGTTTCGTTCGGTCAACGGTACTTCGTTGTCGGAGTCGTCATGGTCACGCTTCATCCTTAAAAAGATGATGTTTAATCTTCTTTTTAAACTACATTTTCTTAGTTTGTTGAATTGAAGATGTAGACAAATGAGTATTCAAGTCTTCTAGAAATCAGCCAACAAGCAAATTGGTGGCGCACCCTTTTGCATTGCGTCCAATTCAATCTTTAAAATATGCATATATATGAAATTGGATCTCTCTTGGTACGGTGTTTGGTCATATGACAACATCAAAAGGCCCATCAGAATAATTGGCCAGCGTGCGTGCATGCATGCATGAAAAATTATTGAAGCAAATCATTGGCGGGAATGTCTCCAATGCATCCATGCAAAGCACGCATGATGTCATACATAGAACAATACAGAACAAGTAAGGGTATGAATTAACTCGAGAAATAATCTTTTCGAAATGTCAACCGATATCTCGAATGCAGTCAATAACTTGATTTTAATGACAGTACAACGGCCACGAAAACTCGAGTCCTAGACCCGACCGGTTCACGATATTGACTTTTTCAGTCAACCTCGATCCCTCGTGATATGCTCTAATTTTCATCCTCTACAAGCTTTTTTTCCTTTTTTCTAATAAATCCAACTTATCACATCCATTGAAATGAAGCTAAACTATGTCATGAGAAGAAGCTAGTGGCCAAAATTGATTATGAAGAGACGATAGTACTGAGGACGCGTGGGGTGAAGATGTAAGGTACTCATGAAGGCACATCCACATTTTGGCATTTATGGCGGTACAAAAACATTTGGGGGACCAAACTTATCCTTCATAAAGCTGCCACAAAGATATTAGGTGTGTTTACATTAATTTACCAAATCAAAATATATTCTTTTTGCTGGGTTATTATAGGATAGATAGTTATCAATATTGAGTGTAAATTATTTGGTAAAGCCAATATATTAGGTTAATAAGTCAATCTTAATATAGATGCAAAGAATTACTCAAGCTAGGATGACTCGGAAATGCTGACGTGACGTCCAGTCATTGTCGGTCGTCCTATGTGACGCGCAGCTATTTCCAGAGGTAAGGACTGAATTGAAATCTTGCGCAAAGATTTCAAAATTATATGGGTCAAATTATAAAATTTGCCGTATAATAAGTTTGGAACTGATTAGGTAATTTCTCCTATTGAAAGTATTTTTATTTTTATAAAGTACATAAAATCTTATCGTGCAGGGGACCCACCCAATGAGTGTATGAGAAGCCAACACGTGTAAAACAAGGACAAAATGTTTTGCCGACGGACTTTATGAAAGCAAGGTGGGCTTTGGCCTTGGCATGATGTGCACATATTTTCTCCGAGTGTTGACCCCGAGTTTTGTCCGCTTGTGTGCCGACTCCTCCCACGCGCCGCCGCTTCACGCGCGTGATACTCGCCTTGAAAAAATTTATTGAATTTCCACCCTCTTTGCTCTTGTTTTGTTTTGTTGCCTCTCGACAATAACCCTAAAGCGGTTCTAAATAGGGGTGTCAATGATTCAGTTCGGTTTGATTTTAAAAAAAAATCGAATCGAACTTAATCATTAGGGTGTAAGCTTGAACCGAATCGAATCTCGTCCCGAACTAAATATGAACCGAACCGAACCGAACCTCAATTGGGTTCGATTCAATTCGGTTTTCAATTTTTATTCTTATTTCGGCGGTCTCGTCAGCCCTTTGCACCAAAAAAGGAAAAAAAAAATAAAAAAAAAGATTATTTTGAAGATTTTCAGTGTGATTTGGTTAACCAAACCGAAACAATCAAACTGAACAAAAAGAATGGTTATTTTTCAGTTACCCGAACCGAAAATCGAATCGAATCAAAATGCATGAAATTTTCGATTCGATTCAATTGGCTAGCCGTTCGGTTCGATTTTTCAGTTCGGTTTTGACACCCCTAATTCTGAGCACCCTTTGGTAGTTTTGTATAGAAGGAATGTGTGTTGATTTTGCAGGACTCTCTAGTAGTTGTATTCCATAACACTACAATGACTACTTACGCCATTCCCCCAACATCGGCGGAGGCCGCTGCTTGGTTGGGAGGCGGGAGAGAGAGAAGGGAGGGGAAAACGACACCGTTAGAATGTCGGGTACTTTTTTTTATCAATGAATATGTTGCCAAAATTACAAAATAAAAGTTGACTACAAGGCCCGGCTTCTAATGATAAATTAGGTCTCTCGTCCATGCCAAGCAACATTATAATAGTGCACTACTATGGAAAACAACGAATATTAATCGTTTACTAGGGCCTATACTCTATCATCCCTAGGAGACATATTTGTGTAATATTTGGACGTTGAGAAGTAGTGGCCAAGATTGAATTTATGCTGTCATCTATCATATGAGTTCCACATCTATTAGGTTCCAATTTGCAAGCATTTCGGCTGGTTTTTGTTGCCTCATTTTTTCTTGATATTACTTATAATTGATCAAAGATATGTAGTGATGGATTTCAAGGTGGGTAAATTCTAGATCAGGAATCAGATAAGTTCCGGACAAGGAACGTGGCATGTACCCAGTCGGAGCCGGTTCTCAGTTGCCTACTTATGTTGGAGTGCTCAACTTTGTTATTTTTTTTTTTTGCAAAAGTTAATAATTAATCGACTTCTAGCGTTTGGTTTTGAACTGGTTCAATATCTATTGTATCTGAGAACCGACCTCGGAACCGATTCTACTTGAGATCGATCAAGGCTGGACTTCAAATTTTTTACTCAAGAACCGAATCGGTCCCCATCTGAACCAGTTTCGAGTTGGCCTGATAACACCGGTTCTGCTCGGTTTGGTTTTCGGATTGAACCTATCCGGTTGCTCACCCTTACAGAAGGCAACCCACGAAGTTGACATACTTCATCTAACCTTATCGTTATTGAACATGAGAATCACTGTTTTGAAAAACACTTTAACTTGACAGTGCCATGAGTCACGAGAAAGCCAAACCATACATATAGAGAAGCCATTTCAACGCCTACCTAAAAAAGAACCGATAATTTAATTTGACTCGCCTAATCAAAGTACAAGTCTATCAAAATGGATCAAATAATTGGAACTGTCCACATCACAATCCGATGGTGACAATCTTGACCTCGAAATAATTATATTCTTTTTCGATAACATACACAATTATTGACACATAACTGTATAGCATGAGCATTTATAATAACGACATCCTCCTATATAAACAAAAAAAATTAAATGATCGTGTCGGCCGCCAATGTAAGGTTGAATAATTCTTCAAAATGATGAATTGAAGTCTCCCACTTGTAACAGTTATATGTGATATTATAAGACGTGCACTTGCTACCTAAAACCTTATTGACTTATTGTTTAAAGCTCATCTTTAAGTTCGAACATAATAGACTTTAAATAGTTCGAATTTTACAATGTGCGAGATCGCTTATTTTGCATTGTTCGCTACTTGTGAAAACCAGTGACCTGATGCCGACGTTCTCTAACCTTAACCGGAACAAAAGACAAGGCACGTCACCCAAATTGTTAAAGTATTCCATATCGCTTTATACGTTCTTCAAATACACAGGGTTTTCCTCCACTTTAGTTCAAGTTTTTTCGGTTGAATTTTCTAAAGCAAATTATGTTATACTTAGGGGAAATTTTTTTGAATTTTTCTTGAGAACCCCAAAAGGGAGAATTTTACTTTTGTTTTTAATTATCAAAACTATGCTTCAATCAATATATCCACAAAATTGCTATAAATGTGCACTGTAAGATGTGTCCTTCTCCTTCCTTCCAGTATTATATTCGAAATATAGCTGATATAGATGATTTAATTGGCTTAATTAGAGAAATCATATTCAAGATGAAGATGATCTCATGGTTTCTTCCAGTCAATGGTTTGACTTCGATGTCGGAGTCGTCGTTGTCACGCACACGTGTCGCTACTTCATCCTCATTAATGGGACTCGACATTGAAGGCCAACATCTAGGGGACCTGATCTAATCTCAGCCGTTGGATCGACCGATTCGCAGCAATCGTTATCAAAATTTATGTTTTGTGGAAATTGTACGACTTGTCCCATTCACCATTTAAGTCTGTGCACGTTGGTCAGGACTGGACTGGCTTCTCCCGTAGTTATCTGCAATTTTTAATAATTATCTCACCCATTCCTCCGAAGAATTCAGTAGTATTTCAATGGAAAGTGACGTAAATAATTTTTGAACATTGATCTAACATGCAACGTCGTCTGTGAATATTTAATTTGTTCAATGCGATCCTCGAAATTTGATCAAATGTGTAATATCATCCTGCAATTTTAATTTATTCAATACGGTCCTTGAATTTTTAAATATTTCCATATAGTTTAGAAACTGCATTGAACATTTACATAATAGATCATGGACCACGTTGAACAAATTAAATGTCTAGGGATGATATTGCGCATTTGGCCAAATTGCAAGGATCGCATTGCACAAAAGTACATGGTCGGCATTGTACATAGAATTAAAATTCATGAAATATTTGTGTTATGTTCCATATTTTATACATTAAGATATCTCGATATTGAAGTAGCGGAAATAAAGAATTACACGATGTTATGAGTGGCGTTGCGACGGAAAAATAATTCTTCGAAAGAATTAGGGTTATTTAGTAGGGGGAAAAATGCAATGGAGGGAGAAAGTTGTTTAAGGAAAAGTTAAAAAGAAATCAAGTTAAATTGAGCTTAAGGGTCTAATGACACTTGTCTAATTAGACTCGCTCTCCAATGGATCATCGGTGGCTCGTTTCGCGGCTCAATCTCATCCTCTCTTTTGCGACCCTACTCTCGTTACCATCCATACCTAACTTCATGCTATCTGGATGTAACCTGCCGATCATATAGCACCAAAAGAACGACGATTTCGTTCAACACAAGGACGACATAATGTCACAATTTGTGTGCTGTCTATTTTCGATTTGATCCAAATCCGCTCCACGTATCTCTAAACATAAGCTACCGGTCACCACGTTACTACCATATCATGACCGGAATTGTAACAATGGAAGGGTATTGTATTTTCGCTACATCAATCGAATTCTTCGATATGTCAATATACTTAAAATGAGCGTGGCAATGATCTATTTTACCATTAGAGAACCCAATCCAGATCCTTAATTCTTTACTTATCTCTATTTTTCTATGCTTTAATTTTACCTATTGTTCAATTCCGCGCATAAAAAGATGGCATTCTATGTTTGTAGGCCACTCCAAACACTTAACGAGATTGAGAAAATCATAAAAATTTGGGCCTAATTTCTTGAAAAACCTCAACTTTAGGTTTATTCCAAATTCTATCCCGAACTTTTTTTTCCTAGAAAAAAAATCTCAAGCTTTAAATCCAGTCCAAATCTACCCCAAAATTTTCTTTGTTTGAAAAAAAAAGCCCCCCAAATTCTAGGTCTAGTCCAAAATCTACCTCGAACATTTTTTGTCTAAGAGAAAAAACATCAATTTTCACTCTATTCCCAAATATGCTCCCATTAAGCCCCTGTCCAAAAATCACCGTCACTAGTCTCTAGTTTTCATATCCTATAATGGTTTCATTTTGGAGATAATTTTTCATGTCACATTGCTAAAGTGAATTTCTTATCAACTTGAAAATTTCACTGGAACCGGACCATGGGGTAGATTTTTTTTTTGGTCGAAAGGAAATTTCCATTTCACTTAAAAGAGATGTACATAACTTCAAGATTAAAAAGAAAATCAAACAAAGCAAGTAAATCTGAAAGATAAATCAACTTGGTATAGCCTGCAGAGACTCGCTCATTCCACCACAAAGACGGGTCTGTCATAACATCAAAGTACAATCGGCGGCCGATCACTGACTCTCGCATCAACATTAGTGATGAGCACACGCCGAGATATCCTTCTCCAATAACTACGGCTTTGCCAAAGGCGGTGCGCGCCTAAGTTCGACGTCCCCAGCACCATCACCGTATAGAGATAAAGACAACACTAACATGTTGAAATAGCACAGAAAATGCCTTGTAAATTTCAGATCTATTTCTAGATCGGAATAGAATAGCACCCAAATCTAAATCTAATTCTAGATTTGAAGAGAAAACCTGCAAAAGAGATACCGGGTGATCACAAAATACCTTCAGATAAGCCGACTACTAAAATAGTAGAGAAACCACGCTCGATTATATGGAGCGAGCATTGAAGCCGAAGAGAGCGAGCAAATCCAGAATAAAAGATTTTTTCGATATGCTTACGCTTCAAACTATTGAGCTCACTAGATAAAACTCTTCACGTGGAGAAAGTCGACGGCATCGTCCGTAAAATCAAACGAAAGACGGAAAGATAGGGACTTAAAAATAGAGACCCTCCCTCTCTCCCTCAGAAGCTGCAGAAGGAGGGGCTGAGGGGCTTGGCGGCGGTTTTTTGGGGAGAGCAACCCTAGGGAATTGCTCCCTAACGATGGGGTAGATTTGAATAGATTGAAATGTGGTATTATTTTTAGGCAAACAAAATTCAAGGTAAATTTGGGATTAAATCTAAAACTTGTTCGAGGCAGATTTAGTATTAGATTTAAAGTTTAGGGTTTTTTTTTAGACAAAAAAAAATTGAGACAGAATTGAGACTAGATCCAAAATTTAAGATTTTTTTTTAGGGAATTAGGCCTGAAAATCTGTACGGTTTGAAATAAAAAATCGGGAAAAAGCATTTTTTGTTTCTGCTGCTTTGTTGAATCGAACATATGGACAAAAGATCGGTGGACCCTTTGGATTGCATGCAATTATTTGGCTTTAAATACGTACGTATTAAATCGGGCCTCTCGTCGTACTGTGTTCGGTTACACGACCACATCCAAAGGCCCATCAAAATGATTGGCGAGCGTGCGATGCATGCATGCATGCATGCAAAATCGTTGAATCAAATAATTGGTGGGGATGTCCTCGATGCATCCACACGAAGCCCTCATGATGTGATGCAAAGAACAAGTAAGTTAACCAACGACTCGAGAAATAATCTTTTCGAAGTATTAACCGATGATCAGAATCCAATCGATAATCGGCTCGTAACAATTACAAACAATTATAAACAATCACGAAGGCTCGGAGCCAAGGCCTAATCGATTCACGGTATTGACTTTCTCGGTCAGCCTCGATCGCCCGTGCTATGCGCGATTTCGATCTCTCTCCACATTTTTTTGCCATATTAGGTCCAAATTATCACATGCATTGAAATCGAGCTAAAGGATGTCGTGAGAAGAAGGTGTGGCCTTTACTGATTATGAAGGGACGATAGTACTAAGGAGGATGTACGGACAAAGGAACGCCCCCATTTTGGCATTTATAGCAGTACAAAGACATTGAGGACCAAACTTGTCCTTTAATAATGTTAGCCACGTTTTAAAATTGATTTACCAAATTCAGATATATTCTTTTGTTCTGGGTAACCAAATTATTTGGTATAGCTTGGTTATTAGATTAATAGGTCGATCTTAATATATGGGATTAATACCTTTGAAAATTTCAAACTGATACCTCCATGATACATTTAACCGTAGATTAATTTTCGTCTCACAAAAATTTCAAATTGGTACCCCAGCCCAAAACATATTATCCGTTAGCATTCTGTCCAATATTCTATTAAAATGCATATTGACAGCACGCATGTTGCAGATCCATCTTGCAGCTGTCTGCCAAGCGTGTGTCAACAAATATGCATTTAGTGTAAGGTTGATTTGGACCGGCGGCATAGGTTTGGGATTTTTCTGTAAGAAGAAAAACTAATTTAGAGCAAACGTTTCACGAATGCATTGATTTGAAATTTTTTATGAGACTGAAATTCAATTGTGAAAGTATTATGGAAGCATCGGTTTGAGATTTTTAATGTACTTACCCTAATATAGATCCGCAAAAGTTACTCAAGCATGAATGACTCCAACAGAGGGGAGATTTTCATTTTGCATGAGAAACATGTTATGTTCATGGAAATTAACAAGTTCATCTCCAAAAAGATATTCTTAAAAGGAAGCTGCTAGCCTGACAGTTTGATAGTACTGTCAGATATTTCTGACCACACGATCTCCCAATCAACGAGTGCTTTATTCAAAACATACGGTAATGGTGTCTGGATCTACGATTAAGATTATACCGTCTCTAATGGTACTGATAGAGAAGCATTTTCCTTCTTTAAAACACCCCATGAGTGTACGAGAAGCCAACACGCCTAAAATAGTTTCATAAAAAATGAAAAATCAAAGGAATGATAAAGAGGGCCAAAAGTCAAAATGTTTGACGACAACCGTACAAAAAGCGTGCGGGCGTTGGCCTTGGCATCATGCGCGGATGTTTTCTTCGAGTGTTGACCGCGAATTTGTCCGCTTGCTATTGCCGACTTCCCCCCCACGCGCCGCCGCTTCACGCACGTGATACTCGCCTCGAAATTATTGAATTTCCGCCCTCTTGCTCTTGTTTTGTCTTCTTTGCCTTTTTTCTTCCGTTTCGGATGCCATTTTGCTTCCTAAAATTGACAAAAAATAGAGGAAAAAGGGAAATTTTATTAATTGGTGAACAAATTATTTTCACCACTTGTAAGTGTGTACTCTCTCTTCACCCACTACAATATGGGATTAATTTTTCTATTTCTTCGTTGACGATCGCTTTCTATTCGACCAAAGCGGTTACTGCAAAAACAATCGATAGAAGATTGAAACAAGGGTTCAAGAAATGTTAATAAAATTGATTTCCAAGCTACATAATTTTTATGTCCTTTTTGTTAGGCATGTTTGTTAGGCATGTTTGTTAGGCATGTTGCCACATGTTGTAATCTTTAGACTTTGTGTTAGGCATGGTTGCATTTGTGTTGTAGTTTTTTGACCTTCTTTTGGTTTATTGAATGTTGTGTTCACAAGGGATTGTGTAAGCTATAAATACATGAGGGTTGTTCATGTATCCATAACTGAGAAGCCATAGAACTCCTAGTGAGCTTCATATTGTATCCCATCCGAAGTTGATTCCAATAAGAATATTTTCTCCATCCATTTTGTGCCTCGTTTCGTATATCCGAGAGTCACCCTTCTTTGTTCCTTGGTTCCAACATTTGGTATCAGAGCTAGAAATGGCATCCACTAGTTCCGTTTAAATGCAGCTTCCAAAGCTGAACGGAAAGAATTTCAACAACTGGTCCGTCCAGATGAAGGTTCTTTTCAAATCGCAAGATCTGTGGAATCTGGTTGAAAATGGCTACAACGAAGTGGCCGATGCCGTAGCATTCGAGGCTTTAAGAAAGGAGGAGAAAGAATCTCTGGTGGAGTCCCGGAAGAAAGATCAGAAAGCATTATATGCGATTTTTCAAGCTGTGGAGGAAACGATATTTGAAAAAGTATCGTGTTCGGAGACCGCAAAAGCAGCGTGGGATATTCTACAAAAATCCTACAAAGGCGACGATCGTGTCCGGCGGGTGCGGCTACAAACACTTCGAGGTAATTTTGAGTCTTTACGCATGAATGACTCTGAACCAATCTCAGCATATTTTGATCGTGCTCAAACCATCGTTAACCAATTGAGGGTTAATGGTGAAGAACTCCATGATGTACGTATCGTAGAAAAATCTTGAGGTCTTTGACTGAAAGATTTGACTACGTCGTCGCCGCGATCGAGGAAGGGCAAGATGTGTCAACAATAACATTGGAGCGGTTGATGGGTTCATTGTGCTCACATGAGCAAAGAATGAATCAAAAGTCTATTGGTTCAGTTCCCGAGCAAGCATTGCAAAGTCGGGTCGCCCCATCAAATCGAGGAGGCTATCAAGGTGGTCGAAGTCACGGAGGAGGCCGAGGTAGAGGTGGAAATCCAAATTTCACCGGAAAATTTAAAACACGTGAAAAATCAAAAGTCAAGTGTTTTAAATGTAACAAATTCGGACATTACAAATCCGAATGCCATGCAAAGGCGACGTACGAGCAGGCGGAGCACGCACATGCCACCGATGCTGAAGAGTACATGGTACTAGCATGTACGAAGGATGACTCAAGTATCGTAGATACCAACACATGGTACCTAGATACTGGGTGCAGCAATCACATGACCGGCCGAAAAGAATTATTCTCGCATTTGGATGAAACGAGTCGTGGTGAAGTCAACTTCGGGAATAAATCAAAAATTCCCGTGATGGGCAAAGGTAACATTAATATCAAGTCAAAAGATGGTACTAATGTAACTATTGCAGATGTTTACTTTGTGTCAGGACTTTTTTGGAATTTGCTAAGTGTTGGGCAACTTTCCGAAAAAGGCCACAAAGTTGACATTGAAAATGGAGTTTGCACCATCAAAGGTGTCAACAACAAATTGATCACGACGGTACAGATGACGAAGAACCGGATGTTCCCCATGACTCTGCAGACGAAGAATCTCTTGAGTTTTCAAACAATGATGAAAGACAACAACTGGCTATGGCATCTTCGATTTGGGCATTTAAATTTTCGTGGACTAAAATTACTGGTCCAGAAAAAGATGGTGACCGGTATGCCTTTAATTGACAGTCCAGATCACTCATGCAAAGGATGTCTCGTTGGAAAACAACATCGAGAATCATTTCCAGTTGGGAAAGCCAAAAGAGCAAAGCAGCCTTTGGAGCTGGTACATACAGACATATGTGGTCCTGTTGAGGTTGAATCATTCGGACAAAAAAGGTACATGCTAATTTTTGTGGATGATTTTACCAGAAAAATTTGGGTATATTTCTTGAGAGAAAAATCTGAAGCTTTTGGCAAGTTCAAAGAATTTAAAGTCTATGTTGAAAAACATAGTGGCTTTAATCTAAAGATGTTAAGATCGGATAGAGGGGGAGAATTTACCTCAAATGAATTTGACAAATATTGTAAAATTCATGGAGTAAAACGTCAGTTGACTGCCAGCTATACCCCTCAACAAAATGGTATAGCAGAAAGAAAGAACAGGACAATCTTTGAAATGGCAAGAAGTAAGTTGAAAGCAAAAAATTTGCCCAAGAAATTTTGGGCAGAAGCTGTTACATGTGCTGTATTTGTACTAAACATGTGTCCAACAAGGAGTGTTCTTGGAAGAACTCCAGAAGAGGCTTGGAGCGGCAACAAGCCAGATGTTTCGTTCCTACGAGTATTTGGGTGCGTGGCATATCCCCATATACCTGATGAACGGAGGAAGAAGCTGGATGACAAAAGCGAGAAGTGCATCTTCATTGGCTACAGTGATACAACTAAAGGTTATAAGCTATATAACCCAGTCATTGACAAGGTAATCATCAGCAGGGATGTCCAGTTTTTTGAAGATGAAGCCTGGGACTGGAACCAGAATGGTGACCAAAAAAGCATTACCATCGAAGATGAACCACTGGTGGGTGAGACAGAAACACCTTCATCATCTTCAAATAGTGGTCCATCTTCTTCATCATCTTCAACTGGTGGTACATCTTCACCAACAGCAGCTTCAGAACCACAACTACGTCGTTCACAACGACTGAGGGAGACGCCAGCAAAATTCAGGGATTATATGGTCACAAGATACGGTGACAGTGAGAGTAACGGAATCACTGATGAAACACTGGTAAACTTTTGTTTATTTGCTGAATGTGACCCTGTAACCTATGATGAAGCAGCTGTAGATGAGAAATGGATTCAAGCAATGGATGAAGAAATTCACTCCATTGAGAAGAATAACACATGGGAACTAACTTCTTTACCACCCGGTAAGAAACCCATTGGTGTCAAGTGGGTGTACAAGACGAAGTACAAACCCGATGGTCAGGTGGACCGTTACAAAGCCAGACTAGTTGTAAAAGGCTACAAGCAAAAGCCAGGTATTGATTATTTTGAAGTATTTGCACCAGTGGCCCGGATGGATTCCATTCGGATGATCTTAGCGCTTGCAGCTCAAAACCGTTGGAGGATTCATCAAATGGATATAAAATCAGCATTCCTAAATGGCGTTCTTGAAGAAGAAGTCTACGTGGAGCAACCACATGGCTATGAGAAGAAAAGGCATGAAAATCAAGTCTACAGGCTGAAAAAGGCATTGTATGGGCTAAAACAGGCACCTCGTGCTTGGTACACGCGTATCGACACATACCTGTTGGAGCATAAATTTCAAAAGTGTCCGTATGAGCATACTATGTATATCAAGTCAAATACTAATGGTGACATCATAATTGTGTGCTTTTATGTTGATGACTTGATATTTACATGGAGTTATGAAAAAATGTTTGCTAAATTCAGGGAGGCTATGACAAGCCAGTTCGAGATGACTGATTTGGGATTGATGTCCTATTTTCTTGGCCTTGAAGTGAAGTAGACATATGATGGCATATTTATTTCACAGCAGAAATATGCTAATGATATTTTGAAGCAATTCAAAATGGAATCGCTCAAACCAATTCGGACTCCCGTAGTAGAATGGTTAGAGTTGAAGAAAGAAGGAACCGGTGAACTGGTAAATCCCACTTATTTCAAAAGTATCGTTGGTAGTTTGAGATATTTGGCCTCTGCTAGACCAGATATTACATATGGAGTGGGAATTATTAGCAAGTTCATGGAAAAACCATACCAATCACATTTGCAGGCAGCAAAAAGAATTTTACGGTATGTCAGTGGAACACGTGACCATGGAATTCTATATTCTTGTACTAACAATTTTAGTCTAGTGGGTTACACAGACAGTGATTGGGCTGGCGATACGGAGACTCGAAAGAGTACTTCTGGATATGCTTTCTTTCTCGGATCGGGAATAATTTCTTGGTCCTCGAAAAAGCAACAAGTTGTTGCACTCTCGACAGCTGAGGCAGAATATATGGCGTTAGCTGCAGCAGCGTGTCAAGCGATATGGCTTCATAGGATGATGAGTGAATTGATGCATGAACAAGTAGGTCCTACCAAAATGATGTGTGACAATAAGTCGGCTATTGCATTAGCCAAGAATCCTGTATTTCATGGCAGGAGCAAGCACATCGATATCAAGTATTACTACATTCGTGAGCGAGTCAAAGATGGCGAGATTGAACTTGATTTCTGTAGGTACGAAGACCAGATTGCAGATATCTTGACAAAACCATTGAAGGCGGATTCATTCGAAAAATTAAAGAAGATGTTTGGTATTGCTGATTATGGAAATCAATTTTAAGGGAGGCTGAAGAAATGTTAATAAAATTGATTTCCAAGCTACATAATTTTTATGTCCTTTTTGTTAGGCATGTTTGTTAGGCATGTTGCCACATGTTGTAATCTTTAGACTTTGTGTTAGGCATGGTTGCATTTGTGTTGTAGTTTTTTGACCTTCTTTTGGTTTATTGAATGTTGTGTTCATAAGGGATTGTGTAAGCTATAAATACATGAGGGTTGTTCATGTATCCATAACTGAGAAGCCATAGAACTCCTAGTGAGCTTCATATTGTATCCCATCCGAAGTTGATTCCAATAAGAATATTTTCTCCATCCATTTTGTGCCTCGTTTCGTATATCCGAGAGTCACCCTTCTTTGTTCCTTGGTTCCAACAATGGTCGTGTTTTCTTCCATCTCGGATTGGGACCTCTGATCACGTCTTCAATTGGTGGGTTACAAGCATGGATACCACGTGTTTTTAACTTTGTTAGGATTCGGCGCATGATCATAACGAACAAAACATAACGAGAAAGAGAAATCGAGACATGGGATTTTATCCCAATTCATTCTTAAACTATGGCTATGTCCAGCGGAGGATTCCACTATAATTAGCACATTGCACCTCTCGTTACATCACTCAATTACAATCGAAAAAGTGTATATATAGTAGTAGCTATTCATGAATCGAAACCCAAACTACTAATAAAAAATTATGACCTTAAATCGTAAAAGCAATTTGGTGTCCAGGAGGCGCTGCCCCCTTGAGACCTCCGCTGGGGCAGCTCTCCCGGATTCCCGCCCACTCAGACCCACGTGCTTTCCTGTCATAAGAGAGTATGAACCACACCTCAACAAACTTCAGTTAAGTTTGCACGTGTGTGATTGCCATAACTTGTATCCAACTAAACAAAACATGATCGGAGGAAATTTCATATTGCCAAAAAAAAAATTGTCTTCCTCGGGTATCAAAATGAGTACTCGCCTAGTTTACATGGATGAAAAGCGCATCCCCCTAAAATTGATTAGTATTATTGATTTATACCACAAAATCATATATATTCCGTGTGAGTTTCTATTGGATAGTCATAAATCTAAATTGATAATTGTTAATTTATTGTGAAATAATAATAATAAATCATCCACGTTCCTTCCATGTAAATTGGCTGATGGAGACTCGAGATGGGAAAAAAGACGATATTCAAATTGAGTTCAATCTCGCACGATTCACTTTCGGGAGCGTGTGTATATATATATAGTGATTGATTTTAATAGATCAAATAAATCACATAAAAATATCCAACATGTCTAGGGATAAATAATACGTGCTAGAGGACAAACAAAGATATACATCGCCGTACATGGACATGGAAATCGCAGGAGTCATAATCTATGGAGAATTGAATGCACTATAGAGTTGCCGATTGTGCGCCAAATTCTAACGCCCTCAATGCCAATAGTGTCCTAGTTGTCCAGAACTTTGTCGTGACATTCTTGCAAGGGCAAATCGGGTAGTCACTACAGTGAACGCCCATGATCTGATGCTTCCCATCCGAACTATGACTCTCTCTCTCTCTCTCTCTCTCTCTCTCTCTCTCTCTCTCTCTCTCTCTCTCTATTGACCGAGCGAGCGAGAATTTCTTGCTTGGATTTGAGTAGACCTGTCAAAATGGCTCATAATCCCATTTGATGGGCTAAGTTGTTATATCGATTGGTTAAAGTCCAAAATAATATGAATGTTAAATGAGTTCACAACTTAATTAGATCCAACCCACATCTATAATTCTTTCTCTCGCCCTCACTCAATCTTACTCCGCGCTCTCACGTCAGTTTGTTTATGAATTTTCCTAGATCGGATTAAATACATAAGTGTTTCAGTAATATGGGTCGGATTGAGTTTATGTCGGATCGGATATAGATTGACTATGTATCGAGTAAGATATGAGTCACTAAATTTGTATTGTACGAAAATAAATCAAATTATTTTCGACTCGACTTATCCATCCGGCCGACGGACCTAAGTTCGAGTCCCATGGATCGAGCGAACGACGATCGCTCATCCTGTGAAAGATCAACAGCTGTGATTCATTTGATCCATGTCAGGTCAAGTCATTTTCGTCTGTGGTCCAAATGGAGTTCGGTAAATTTCTGAATTATTTTGCATGGTTCAGTGGATTTGGGTCATCCGGCAGGCAAAATTCGCGGGAAAGTACGGAGACGCTTTCCCCTCTTCCGATACCTCTGGCACCTACGCGTGCACCCAAACTAGCTGACGTCATCCTAGGTCGCGTCTTTTTTTTACTCCCACTGCGCGACAGCTTTGTCCCTGCTCCTTTGCTCCGAAACACTCCCCCATCGTTTCGATGTAGATAAGATAAGATGAGAAGCAGTGACATCGGACTGGATGATATTTGTCGTTTTGTGATTATTTGTTTGTTGGGATTATCGTGGAAGGAGCTGATGATCGATTTATAAATGTGAGAAAAAGCCTCATCTTTTGAATTAGCTTTTGGGATGATCATACGGGAGACACACGGGTTGTCCCTGCCTTCAACCCATGGCCCGATGTGTGAGGGGAGATTGGTACCATGGCCCGATGTGTGAGGGGAGATTAGTATCAAAGCCTTGTGTTCGAGGAATTATGCATTATAAGTGTTAGGTTTTTCCTCATATTTATAAGCCAACCACTAGCCCCTTCCACAACCGATGAGGGACAATCCCATCATTATTTTGATTCTTCTAAGGTTTTATATATATAGTATAGTATTCTTTCTTGTTAAAGAATATTCTCAAGACACCGATTAAATATATTCATAGAAATTATGTTCGATTTCCGAAGTACTAATTCTGCATAGTACGAAAAAAAGTTAATGCATTAAGCTTCGTTTGTTTCAACAGAATAAATATTTAAAAATATTTATCTAAAAATGGTCGTTAATAAAATTGAATAAAATATTTACATCATTCACGAAAATATTTAAAAATAAATTATTAACGATAACAAAATTTTTGTCAATTAACTAATTATTTAAAGTGACATAAGTAATTATTTTTAGGAAAATATTTTTCAAATGATTTATTTTTCACGAAATAAACGGAGTCTAAATAATTACACATATCCCCGTATCGAGTTAGTTAGAAAGCACAGCATAGACTCTTTTGATAAAATTGATAACATATAAGTGGTTCTTTCTAGATTTATGTTAACCAGCGTGTTAGGGCATATATTGCCTAGGCGCACTTTGCTTAACATCTTTAATAACCTTGGCTTTGTCCCCAAAAAAAAAGTAACCTTGGCGAAAAGACATGCTTTCATGTCTTAGGGTATTGATTAGTATCATTAAGAAAATCAATGACCTGAAAGTTATTTATTTGGTTATCTAACAAATTTATAGGCTAAAGTCCCGTGCTTGCTATTCGACATACATAAATATCTTATTTGGGAATCACGACCGAAGATGGGTTGTATGTGTAGAAATTGGGAGTACTGAAATAAATTCAATTCTGCACGCCACTTGAAATTCGAGTTAAAACATTGGCCGACACGCACATGATCCGTGACACTAGGGATCGTCTCATTTGTCCGGAATTTATCTACACATTCATCTTCATAAGAGAAAATCTCGAACGTAGACAACTTTCACGGGTCCAAATAGGACTGATAGTTCGCACTAGCGTTTCGTTATTCGCTTCAACACACAAATAAAGTGTAACTTTCTCGCACCATATCTAAATTTTTTGTGTGCAACACGTTTTTCGTCTTGGACGGTGTTAATGTCGTGTGAACGGGTTCATATGTTGGATTACAATAGATAAAGGAACATAGAAATTTGGAGAAAGAAACCAAAACATGAAAGAGAGTTTGATTCTTGTCGGGGTCTAGACGCAAAATTCTAGGAAAAAGGAGTGAGGCTTTTGGGATGGTGTGATAAATGCACACACATCCTCTCTTTTTTGACTCTTTCTCCCATGCATGCCAGCTAACGAAACAATTGGATGACGTACCACACACTCTTCACCTTTATCCCCATAATTTTTTGGACTTGAGGAGGTCGTCAAAGGGCTCAAGGAAAAATAGGAAAACAAACTCTTAGATACGATGGAGGAATCTCCCGATAAGTTTTTTCCGTATTCCCTCTCTTCAACGAAGAAAAATAGCTGGAGAAAACTTAAGAGCCTTCGACAGGTGAAGGTAGACACTTGGTCGGCTTCGGTTCGCGACTGTTGAGGCTGGTATAGTAGCAATCCTCACCTGAAATTACGAAGGGGAAGCTTTGGCTTCCTGTTAGGTGGACCTGTGCTTCGCACGGTGTCTTATAACCGGCTTTGTCCACCTAATACCCCCGGTTATCAATACACCTTTGTGGTCCTCAAATTTCACTTGTTTCCCAACTTCGATTACGATGGAATTCTTAGCTTCCCGCTCCCAAACAAGAAATGGAAATTGGGTCTAGTCTCTTGTTTTTTCTTTTCTTTTCAAAGATTTTTCCGTATATAATAATCAAACATAATAATCATCTATTTTATTTTTTATTGCTATTTTCCTTTTTTTTAGAAGGGGGGAGTGCCGGAGTGGGGTCTCTTCAAAATTGGCGTGCATGAGGGGCGGGGGGAGGTCCAGAACCCCTAAAGTCTCAGGGTCGCCATCAAGAAGCTACTACGAGCCTCCCCCCCCTACAGCTCAGACTGCCACGTCATCCATAGGACCCCACCTCACAGCCTGGCAGAGACTGCCATCCCCGCATCGCCCCACCAACCGCGTCTCTCCACGTGGCACCACTTTGACGTTGACCCCGATTCTTTCTCTCGCGAGATTGTATTTTGTGCACCCCTCGTTACTACGCACGCGAGCATTCCGCGTCATCACATGTACCAAAACACAAACAACATAAAAACGAAAATAGAAATCCAAAGAAGAAAATACGTGACTCCCCCTACTTCTCGAATGAAAGCAATTCGGACCAAAATGGTCATCATTGTTTTGTTAGTTTAGGCGATCCAACGTGGCAACCAATCCTTTTATAATTAAATCGATTAATTGAAAATTATAAGGGAAAGTAATCTACATTAAGGGAGAAGAAAAAATATAACATTCTTAAACCCACCTCAATCCTCAATCCTCAATCCTCAATTCGGCAAACCCCTCTCTCCGCCTCTCATGGTCGATGAGCCCTTGAATTCACACGACTAGAGGAATGACTTGGTCAGCGACGAGCTTTTTCAAAATGGGATTTCCTTGGCATTATAATTTTTGAGTGATTGTGAGAAGAGCAGTATGTTGCGAGTCACAAATTTTTAAAAATTATTTAAAATATTAAATTAATATTAAAAAATATCAACGTCAGCACCAGCCGTTCTACGTAGGAAAATCGACCTCCACGTCAGCGATTTTCGATCAAGATTGACTCAATTAACATAAATGCAAAAATTCTTAAGATTAAATTGGCATAAATATAAAGGATTTAGGACTAAATTGACACTAATTCAAAAAATTTAGGATTTAATTAGAGAAAAAAAAAGTTTAAAATTGAATTGGCACAAACACAATAAATTTAAGACTTTTTGACATTTGTTTTTTTCAAAAATATCTAGCTCTCTCGCAGCTGTCTCCCTCTCCTCCTCTTCACAGTATAAATACCCTTCTCTCTTCATTTCTTTTTGCCACTTCTCTCTCTCTGCTCACTCTCTCTCTCTCAAAGCTTCGAGGCCACGCCAATATGGCTTCTCACTCTCTCGCTCTCTCTCTCCTCTTCTTCTTCCTCCTCTTCTCGTGCTCCATCTCCTCCTCCACAGCCGCTCTGGTACAGCAGCAGCCCCTGGTCCTCAAGTACCACAACGGAGCTCTTCTGAAGGGCAACATCAACGTCGACCTTGTCTGGTACGGTCGCTTCACCCCCACCCAGCGCTCCGTCATCGTCGACTTCATCCGCTCCCTCGGCTCCGCCCGCTCCCCTCCCACCTCCGCCGCCTCCTGGTGGCGCACCACCGAGAAGTACAAGGGCGGCAGCTCCAACCTCGTCGTCGGAAGACAAGCCCTCCACGGGGCGTACACCCTCGGGAAGTCCCTCAAGGACCGCCACCTCCGCGCCCTCGCCGGGAAGTTCAACGCCGCCCCCGGCACCATCACCGTCGTCCTCACGGCGGCGGACGTCGCCGTGGATGGGTTCTGCATGCGGTGCGGGTCGCACGGGTCGTCCAGGCCCGGGTCAGCGTTCGTGTGGGTCGGGAACTCGGAGACTCAGTGCCCGGGGCAGTGCGCGTGGCCGTTCCACCAGCCCATGTACGGCCCGCAGTCGCCGCCGCTGGTGGCGCCGAGCGGCGACGTCGGGGCCGACGGCATGGTGATCAACCTGGCGACGCTCCTCGCCGGCGCCGTCACGAACCCGTTCCGGAGCGGGTACTTCCAGGGCCCGGCTGAGGCGCCGCTGGAGGCGGTCTCGGCGTGTACGGGCATTTACGGGTCGGGTGCGTACCCAGGCTATCCGGGCCGGCTCCTGGTGGACAAGGTGACCGGGGCGAGCTACAACGCCTACGGCCTCGGCGGCCGGAAGTTCCTGTTGCCGGCGATGTGGGACCCGGAGACGTCCGCGTGCAAGACCCTCGTGTGATCGGGCCACGTGGACTACGGACGGAGATCATCATCATCCATGTACGGTCTGTGCATATCGTCGGGGCGGTTCGCTGTTACTGTTGTATCAAAACTCTGTCTAGACTCGGTTCGCGGTTGACCGAGTGAGCCGAGTCGAACCCGGCTCGGTTCAATCCGAACCGGGTGTAGGCCGAGAGTCAGCGAGGGTCAATGTAGTGTGTCGCAGGATGTGGGGTAAAGATGAGTTCACTTTATCTTTCTTTGGGGTTTCTTTTGTCTTTTTAAATTTTTCTTTGGCACCTGTTCTGGTAGGAATGTGAATTGTATGGAAGAAAAAGAAAAATAGAATATATATATATATATAAATTTCGAAAGTTTAAGTTCGCATGGATAAGAAGAGTTTATAAATTCGATCTTATTGTAGTGCGAATGATAGGAAATAGATTTAGAATAGAAATTCGTTCAGTAAAATAAATTTATTTTTTATTTTTTGGATAATCTATTAATAGATTTATAATAGAAATATCTTATCGTCCATTCCCTCTCTCTCGCGTGCGGTCTCCCACTCGCTTCCCTGGCCGGCAGTGCCGATACGCTGGCTGCCGGTCTGCAATTCATCACATGCATTGAAATCATGCTAAACCATGTCATGAGAAGGCGGTGCGACAAAGGCTGATAATGGAGAGAGATGATAGTACCGACGAACACCCACGATTTGGCATTTATAGGGGTACAAAAACATCCGGGACCAAACTTATCCTTCATAAAGCTACGACAACAGTATTAGATACATGTTAAAATCAAATTACCAAATCGAATATATTTCCAAATTAAGGTATTTACAAAATAGGGTGGATTGATATCAATATGGAAGAGTTGCAATTTCAGTTGTAACCCTATTGTACGGATTTCAAATGAAATCCGTAATCAATATAGTACTAAATTTTTGCGTGAAATTTCAACATAATCATTCCGATCTATCGTACTTGTAATTTGCTGATATGACGATCCATAGCAAGCTGTTTTTGTCAAGTTTGTAGGGAAAAAGACATCAAAAGTGCATCTACTTATATCTCCTTCTACTTGTTAAATTTTTTATTTGATAGAAGCAACGTGAATACAATTTCTGCTTATATCACTCGAGATAATTTAAAAAAAAAAAACTGACGAAAGAATCAGGTTATTTTGACATATTTATTGTATTTTATTTGACATATTTATTCGATTTTGATGGGATATTTCGTTTTAGTGAAGTTCTTTTAATTTTATTGTTCTTCTTTACTGATTTATTGAGTTGGCTTTCTTTGATACTTATCGCAACGAAAATTAACGAAGATATTAACTGTAACATAATCAAAATCTCGACCTCCCAAAGAAAAAAAATCCTAACTAGGTCCCTGATTGAACTATAAAGGTAGGGCTAAAATTGAAAAATTGACTTAAAGGCACGGACTCTAATAATATATAGTGGGTCACTCATCCCAAGCAAACATTATACTGTCGAAGGATCATTATTCTAGTCGAATTATCATCGCTAGCTTGAACCTCGAATATACTCTAGGTGGTTATTACAATAAAAGAGTTATATAATAATGCTATCCTACGGAGAACAAAAAATATTATCATAATTAGGGGCTCCACTCTATTTTCCCTAGGAGACACGTTTGAAAAATAAAAGGGCTTTCGAAAGTACTGGCCATGGTCGAATCAATGACCTCATCTATCATATCAGTTCCTTCTCCATTATTATTATTTAATTTACAAGCTTTTCAAATAGTTTTTTTGTCTATTTTTTCTTGATCCTAATCATAATTCATAAAAGATAAGAATGATCAATTTCAGGGCAGGTATGCCTAATCAGAAATCCGTAACTTATCCTGTTAGAGCCGGTTCCGAATGTCTGCTTGTATTGGAATGCTCAGACTTCACTTTTTTTTTGTTGTTGCAAAAGTTCTCAATAAAAAGACTTGTATGTTTTGGTTTTGAACCAATTCAAAATCGGCTCTACCCGAAAACCGGTCTTTAAAATCAGGTAGAACATTCAAAGTCGAGAACTGGGAACAGTTTCAGTCACGGTCGGTTTCCAAATTCTTTACTCGAAAACCAAGCCAGTCCCTATGTGAATCAGCTCGGAATCAACCGAATAAGATTTGTTCGATTCAGTTTTTGAGTTAAACCGGTTATGTTTCTTATCTCAAATAAAACACAGGATACGTGCACTAGAGATCCTAAATTTGTCACGAAATTATAATTAAATCGTAAAACTTTCAAAAAGTGCAAGCAATTAACTCCTAAAATTTATGAGAAAGTGCAATTGAGTCCTAAAACTTTAAAAAAGTGCAATCAAGTCCTAAAACTTTCAATTGAAACGTCCTAAAAGTTTTAGGACTTGATTGCACTTTTTTAAAGTTTTAGGACTCGTTTGTACTTGTGTAATAAGTTTTAAGACTCGATTGCATTTTTGTGATAAGTTTTAGGACTTGATTGTCCTTTTTGATAATTTTAGGAAGTTATTGAACTTTCGTAATAAGTTTTAAGATTTTCAATATATTTTTTTCAATAAAGCACAACCAACGAATGTCGTACTTCGTCTAACCTTTTTCAGTCTTAAACATGAGAATCACCATTTTCCACAACACTATTACTTGACAGTGCCATGAGTCATGAGTCATGACAAAGCCAAACAGTGCATGAAGAGAAACCATTTCAACGTCTACCTACAAAAAACCAATAATTTAATTTGACTCGCCTAATCCAAGAATATGTTCATCTATAAAGACCAATAATTTGACTGTCCACGTCACGATGGGATGGTGACCATTTGATCACGCAAATATAAATTATATTCTTTTTGAATAACAATATATAATAATAGACACGTAACTGTACAGCATTAACATTGTAATAATGACATTCTCCTATTTAAACAAAAAAAATATTAATGATTGTGTCGTCCACCGATGTAAACCTGAATCATGCTTCAAAATAAAAAAATTCTGCGATGAGAAGGTGGATAAAAGAAAAAGAAATTATAGATGGATTGAAGTCTTCCGCTTGCCATAACAGGAAAATTATCAAAAAAAGTCCTAAAATTATTGTAATTGTGCCAATTTAGTTCTAAACTATTTTTTGCTGATTCAATTCTATACCTTTTACAATAATGTCAACTCAGTCCATCCGGCCAATTTGACCGACCGGTATTGACGTGGACGCCGGCCTGCTTCGACCGTCCAACGATATAATTCTTTTTAAATATTTTTAGATTTTTTATTTTATTTTATTTTCCCTTTTTTTTTTTAATCTTCCCTCTCCTTCCTCCAATTGGTTGCCAGAAGGCCGTTGAGGTCACCCCCGCTAGCCACAAGCGAGAGCGAGCCTCGCCAGCCCAGATCGAGCGAGGTCGAGCCTCGCCTAATCATGGTGAGGCTCACTTAGTTCCCTTATGCAAAACCGCCCCTTGGTGTCTTCTTTGCAAGAGTTGCTCTACAGTTGTAACCCAGATTTTACTCAATCTCCTCCTCGTCATGGCCGGGGGAGGCTACCTCGTCGTGACTACGCGAGGCCAAGCCTCGCTAGCCCAGATCTAGCGAGGTATGGGCGAGGCTCGATCTTGTCAGATTTAGGCTGGCGAGGTCGAAGTAGCCAACCATCACCTCTAGCCGGTCGCCAAGGTCCGACGACTGACTGGAGGAAGGAGAGGGACGAAAAGAAAAAGGAAATAAAAAATAAAAAATAAAAAATATTACATCATCGGACGGCCAGCATAGGACAACGTCCACGTCAACGCTGGCCGGCCAAAATTTTTCGGATGGACTTAATTGGCACAATTCAAAAGGTTTAAGATTGAATCGAAAAAAAGTTTAGGACTGAATTGGCACAACTGCAATAGGTTTAGTATTTTTTTGATAATTTTTCCTATCATAACAATATGTCATAATTAAAAGGTGCACACTTGCTACCTAAAACCTTATCGCTTAAGCACATCTTTAAATTCGAATGTAATAAACTCTAAGTAATTTCGATTTTACAATATGCGCGATTGTTTATTTTATATCATTCCCAACTTGCAAAAACCAGTGAATGTGTCTGTCGTGGCCGAGACATGGTACTGACCCGACGGAATCGTTCTCTAATCTTAGCCGGAACTAAAAATATGCAATATTAAGAAGGAAAAATAAAAATAAAAATAAAAAGAGGAAAGATGAAAGTTTGAATGAAAAATGACAAATATGCATCTTAAGAAATATATATTGTGTTTGAAATATGATTCTTAGAAAGATTTCGGTTTATATAGTGGGAAAAAAATGAAATGGAGGGAGAAAATTAACAATAAAAAATTTAGAATCTAAATTGAGTTTGAGGTACATATGACGCTTGTCTTATTAGACTTGCTCTCCAATGAATCCTCAATGGCTCGTTTCGCGGCTCAAATCCATCCCCTCTTTCTCGACCCCTACCCTCATTACCACCCATACCTAACTTCATAATATCTAGATGTAACCTGTAGATCATGTAGTACCAAACGAATAACAATTTTTCTCGACACAAGGACGATAGAATGTCCTAATTTGGGAGCTGTCTGTTCCAATTTGATCCAAATTGGCTCCAGTATCTCTAAACCTAACTTATCGGCCGACACGTTATTGCCATATCACGGCCAAATCAATCACGCTATTGCGACTGTAGTGAGGCAAGGGTCCTATATTTTCATTATACTATTCGAATTCTTTCACCTGTCAATTTTGTACCGATAATTGTGGGATCATTCTATTTTACTACTGGAGAACTCGATCCGGGTCCTCAATTCTTTATTTATCTCTACTTTTCACTCTACGTTCCAATGTAATGTTGTGACTGTATATAATAACTCAATCCGCAGAAAAAAAAAAGAAGATGGCATTCTGTACATTTTTTAAAGTTTGAGAGTCGATATGTGCCTCCTCCAAACTTTGGGGAGAAATGAAAGTCCATTGTATTTAATTCTTTAAAAATCGTGAAATGAAACTAAATCTTTTTTGGTGTTGTTATTTATTGGATCTCGAAAAAAAAAAATCAAAGCAAACAATAATAATATAGGGCACTCCTTACCGAGATTGAGAAAGAATAAAAATATATATTATTTGGAATAAGCGTTGGGGAAAAAACAAATTTTTTTTTTTTTGGTTTTGCTATTTTATGGAATCGAACATACAGACAAGTGATTGGTACGGTGTTGGTTACAAGATCACATCAAAAGGCCCATCAAAATGATTGCCGAGCGTGCATGCAATGCATGCATGAAAAACTATTCAAGCAAATCATTTGTGGGGATGAATTACTCGAGAAATAATCTTTTTGAAGTGTTAAATCGACACGGCTCTTAACGACTACATAACAATTGTGAAGGCTCGAACCGAAGACCTAATCAATTCACGATATTGACTTTTTCAGTCAACCTCGACCGCCCATGCTATGAGCAAATTTTCATCCTCTGCAATTTTTTTTGTTGAAAAATGACACAAATAGTTCATAAATTTTGATCTCATGTACAATGTAGTCCATGAACTTTTAATTTGTTCAAAATTATCTCTGAAATTCAGTTCAATGTGCAATGTAGTACTTAAACTTTTAATTTGTTCAATGTGGTCTATGAACTTTGGGTACCAGTTCAATTTAGTCCCTAAACTATGTAAAAAAAAGTTCAATGTTTTTTTTTTTGGGTAATCGAGGTGTCCGGGCTAGCTTGCGCGCACTTTGACTATTCCTCGGGGGAGACTAGTATAACATCCCACCGCCATGGCCCCCCACTTAAATCACAGGTGCTCAGCTGGGGAATCGAACCTGAGACCAGTGCGCCTAACCACACAATCCCAAATGCGTCCTAACCAACTGAGCCACCCATGGGTGGGTAAAAAAAAAAAGTTTAATGTTGTCATTTTTTTAATTCAACTTCGGAAAATTATAGACATTTTCATATAACTCAAGGATTAGACATGCATCAAAAGTTCAGGGATCACGTTGAACACATTAAAAGTTCAGAGAGGACATTGCATATTGGGCAAAAATTTAGGAAGTACGTTGCATATTAGACTAAAGTTCGAAGATCATTTGTGTAATTATCCTTTTTTTTTTATAAGTCCGAGCTAAACCATGTCACGAAGAAGGTGTGGCCAAAGCGGATAATGAAGTGAGATGATAGCGCCGAGGACAAGTGGAGTGAACGTGTGTGGGATGTACGGAGAAAGGCACCTTCATTTTTGGCATTTATAGCGGTACAAAAACATTCGGGACCAAACTTATCCTTTCATAAAGCTGCCACAATAATGTTAGGTTCGTTGAAATTAATTCACCGAATTAAACTATATTCCTTTTCCTGGGAAGCAAAATTATCTGGTAAGGAGGAAACAACAAAATTTACTAATCGGTAAAACAAAGTCTTTTCACAACTTGCATGGGTATGCTCTCTCTTTCACCCGCTATAACAATAACCGAATTAGTTTCTCAATTTATCTCCTTAATGACCATTTTCTATCTGATTAACCCGGTTCTCGCAGAAGCAAAAGGTTTAAACAAGAGTAATCATGTCTTTGATTGGTGAATTACAACGAACATAAAAAAAAACTTTAAATTGAGCTAATGTTGCATGTGCGTGATTGCCATAAGGTGTATTCAACTAAACAAAGCATGATTGGAGGAAATTTCCTGTAATCGGGAAGGAAGAAAAATATAGCCAAAAAAAAAAGCGTCTTAATTGGGAATCAAAAGAGACTGTGATATCAAATTTAAAGAGGTACATCATGATTAAAAATGCCAGCATGAATTTTTATAATTTTATAATTGTATGATGGATCATTAATAATTCTAAAGTGATATACATTGTTTATTAGGCAGAAAGTTGATATATCTTCATTGATGATAGATTATTGGAAAAAAAATAATCATCCACGTTCCATCCATGTAAATTGGCCGACGAAGACTTGACAAGGGAAAAAAAAAGTGATATTCAAATCGATATCAATATGATGGTTCGTTCGGTCAATCGTTGACTTGAATCTCGCGCGATTCGTCACTTTCACACGTGTTGGCAACCACAGCCTAATTAATTTGCATGAGTCGTCTGTTTCAGTAATGTGCATGCATCGTGTGATCTTTTGTTTTGTTTTTTTATTATGTAATTATTGGACACCGCTTGTCTTATTGTCATCTGCAATTTTCCGGACATTAATGATCTTTTTTAGTATGCTCAAATCACGTATTATTTTGGGTTCTCGACTATAGTTACTTAATCAAGTGAATTTATTCGTGCAATGTCTAAATCATGTTTTGTCACATCTCATGTCATTTATAGTTGGAAGGAAAAGAACCGATAAAAGGCCAAGTTCCGAAGCAAATCGAGTACGTTTGTTTTCCGAAAAATGAGTGATTCGAAAAATATTTTTCTAAAAATAATCGCTTATATCGTTAGAGATAATCAGTCAATGAAAAATGTTTTGATTATCGACAATAATTTAGGTGTAAATATTTTCATGAATGATGAAAATACTTTTCGTTCATTCATTTTTGTAAGTGGTACAAATGATTAATTTTTAAGAAAGTATTTTTCAAATCATTTATATTTCGTGAGACAAATACACCAGTTTGGTAAAAAAAAGATCGCGATAACTTATGGACCAACCGAGCTTATCTTGGTGTTGGACATGATGCTCCAACATGAAGCTCCCCCCCTTTTGTACTCACATGCTTAATTGCGCAGACAATTTCCAAGTGAAAACGGAAATTCGACCCGATGAGATTGGATGGATTTTTCACCGTGCATGGACTTACAAATCGCGCAAGTCATAAGTTACAGAGAAACGAATGCGCTACAAGAAAGTGCTGAAAAGGCCTCGTGATTATTGGACGGTAAGCGATCGACGTGATCGGATTAAGCAACGGTATCGGTTTTTGCACGTCGAGAGACGTCGCGTTGGACCCGTCCTCCCACTCGAATGAAAAAGTACACCCTGGCCACCAAGAACGTCCCGGTTGTCCGGAACTCGGTCCATGCATTCTTGCAAGCGCGAATTGGGTGCTCGCTACGGCAAACCACCCCCCTCCCATGATCCACCCAATCCAAACCCCGACTCTCTCTCTCTCTCTCACAATAGAGATTAACCTAGTAATGTACGATTTTTTAGATTTTAGTACAATTAGAGGTGGCAAAATGGGTCAAGAACCCATATTTCAATCCATATTTAAGAGTGTGGGTCCTAAATGGATTGCTTAACAAACTCAAATGGGTCATAAATTGGTTAACTAACTATCTTAAGTGGGTCATAAAAATATTTTCTGATTTTTTTATTTTTTATTTTTTTCTTTCTTTCTTTTATTTTTTTTTTTCCTGACGGGTCCCGCGAGGGTAGCTTGTGGTTGGTGAGGGTCGACCAACCCTGGCCTGTGACCGGCTAGGGTTGGCCGGCAACCCCTCGCTGGACTTTGAAAAATGAAAGGAAAAAAATAAAAAGAAAAGGAAAGAGAAAATAAAATAAAATAAAAAGGAAAAGGGAAAGGAAACTATAAAAACAAAAGAAAAAAATATTTTAGTAAAAATTGTCCATAATATGGAATTTTAGTAAAAATTATATTACTAAATATTATGGAAAATTTTTATAATTAAAAAAATCAAATATAAAAGTGTTTTTAGTGATATGGGTCGGGTAGAATATGAGTTGGGTTGGGTATAGGTCGCTAGATTTGTACTACATGAAAATGGATCAAAACGGGTTAAATGAGTCAATATGGGTCGGACCATATTCAGCCCGACTTACCCGTTTGATAGCTCTAAGTACAATAATGGCCTTCCGGGTGGGAATTTCTCGCCACGATCCGAGTTCGATGGATCATACCAACGACGGTCGCTTGTCGATGGTTGTGATTCATCCTATCTATGAATTAGCGTGTCTAGGAAAGTGTTTTGTCATTGTGGTCCGGGAGAGTCAGTAGTAAATTCCTGAATTATTATTGTGCGGTTCAGTGGATTGGGTCATGGCCAGGCAAAGTTCGTCATCCTAGATTTTGCCTATTTTTTCACCCACTGCGCGACAGCTTTTCCCTGTTCCTTTGCTCCCAAACTCACCCCACCATTCGATGTAGATAAAGGAGCAATGTCATCGGATGTATTGGGTTGTCGTTTTGTTATAATTTGCCGATTCCTGTTCCAAATCTAAAAGGGATTATAGTATCTCACTTCTTAAGGAATATTCCCAAAACACTCATTAAAAAATGTCATAATGTTAGAATTTTTTTTTTATTATGTTGCATTTTCAAAAGTATTGATTTTGCATGTCACACGAGTACAGTTAATGCATTAAGACTTTCAGTAGCGCCTTATATGCACTTTTAACAAAAATTAATGACATATAAGCGGTTTTTGCTAGATTCTTATTAACGAGCTTGTTAAAGCATTTGTTGCTTAGACGCACTTTTATTTAACAAATTTACTAACCCATGCCCCAAAAAAAAAACATGCTTTCAATTTGTAAAGCACTGATTATCTAACAATGTTTCAGGCTAAAGTCCTGTGCTTGCTATTTGACATACATGAATATCTTATTTAAGTATTTGCAATGATATGTCGGCTTTGTTAGTGAATAAACTAGGAGCATAGCATAAATTCGATTTTTCACGCCATTGGAAAAAGGAAAATAAATGGTACTTGAAATTCACGTTTGATTTTGTCGGGTCTACACCCAATTCTAGGAAAAGGAGTGAGGGATTTGGGAAGGTGGAATGATGCACACATCCTTTTGGACTCTCCCATGTATGCCAGTTAATGAAACAATCGGATGACGTACCACACACTCTTCATCCATAATTTTCTTCTTGTTGGCCGCCTAATATCCGAACTCACCATCCCTCTCCAACAATACAACATGAATAGCTCCTTTGTGGTCCTCAAATTCCCCTTCTTTCCTAACTTTGATTGAGATGGAATTCTTGGGCTTGCCACTCCCAAACAAGAAATGGAAATTGGGTCTCTTGCTCTTCTTCTTCTTCTTCGTTTTCTCCGAAAAGATTTTATCGGATGGTCGGATCTTGTTGATGAGCGTCTCGAGGCTCTGGTTAGCTGTACTTAGAAAAGAGTTATTTCGACCGTGCTTTGGAAATGGGAGCCTTTCATTGTTTGGATAGTTTAGTAAGTGCCCTTGGACATCGTTAACGAATATCTCGATATAGGATAATTCCGATTTCTAATATATATAGTGTCCTCGATGATAGTATACCCAATCAATGTTTGTAAAGATCAAATACTCCATCGTGAACCATGTTTAACAAATGTTCAGACGTTTAGGGCCTACATGGCAACGATTCTAATCCCCAGAACAAAAAATGATAAGAATTATGTTTGGTAACGTAAATGATTCTTATTCTTATTTTGTTCTCGGGACCAGTTTTGGAGCAAAAACAAGAATAAAAAAAAAGTTGGTTCTAGAAAAAAGAATCACAAAACAGAATGAAGTCCCACATCTCTCAATTTTTCCTTTCAGTTCTCTTATCACTTTTCCGTCGACCTAAAATAGAACGAGGTCTTATTTTCAAAGAAAAATATATAAGATAATAAAAAAATAAAAAAAATAAAAAAAAATAAAAATAAAAAAATTCAGAAAATCCCTAAAAATAGAAGAAGCTTAGATTAGGCTAGTTTGATCTCATTTTCATAAATTTAGTCCTAGATTCCCTAGATTTCATAGATTTTATTCTTTTTTAGGAAAATCATAAACACATTTGAAATAAAACCCGAACCACATTTATCTAAGCCCTTAGTGTTTTATGATGCGATTTATCAATGCCATGATTCCTTGATTGCGCACTTGATTTCATTGGTTGTGATTTGCCTAGGTTTAGGTACTTTATACTTAGTCTAGTTTTAGAAAATTTGGAAAAAGACAAAAACAATCTGCGTGAATACTTAGCATTGACTTACCTCATAAATTTAAAAATGAATTGAAAATTTGCATGAAATACATTTAGAAAACACTCAACTTCGGTGCCGAAAGGGCGTCAGTGGAAACACTAACGTAACCAAGTCTCCGGACCCTAGATTTCTCTGGTTGCGTAGAATCGAACGGTTTCTCCTGATCACTCGATAAGGTTTTCGATCTACCTTCCTCAAAGACTGGTGGTGACTCCATTTGCATGTACACATACACATGTCACTGATCACACTAAGATGGTATAGGCCTGGGAGGGCCCAAGCTAATCTGAAATCACACACTAACCCAACATGGTCTATCATTATTTAATCTTAAAATGACTCGTTATGACATGGTAATTAGACGAAATAGCACGAAAAAATGTTATATGCAATATGCAATATGTTATATAAGAGAATCAATATGAATTAATCTTCAATTAATTCGAAATGTAGGATGAAATTTCACGAAGTAACTATGTAATTATTTTTTTGACCAAAAAAAACTATGTAATTATTTGACTTAAATGACAAAAATTGGGAAGATAAATTATTTCCGGGAACAAAAATTTTATGCAGTTACCAAACGCATTTCTGTACCAGGAACAGAAATTTTGTGCAGTTACCAAACACGTTCTGATTCTCCAAAACTCATCCAGAGAATAGAATAAGAAAAAATCAATTCTAATCACAATTACTTTTTCGAATTAGAATCGTTGACTATATTCTCTACACGCAACATATACATGACTTGTTTGTTTAAAAAATTTTAAAGTTAAAAGTAAAAAATCAGTTTCTCATAGTGACATAATAGCTTATTTAATTTCTAAAATTCATAAAATAGATAATGAAAGTGTGTGCGTGTATATATATACACTTTGAAAGACTTTTGAATTTGTTGAATAAAGATTAAACCAAACAATGTCTATTTACTTATTAAGGATTCTGATAATGTACCCATAGATATTTGATAAGATGACTTAATTATGTTTTGAAACTTGCATTCCTATGTGTGCCATCATAAAAAGAGAATAAATTTCCATTCTTTCACATATTTAAACATTTTTTTTTGGTAAGGAGTATTTAAACATTTTTTGATAATTGACCTCTCCAAAATTCAGATTCTTATTGAGTGTCCTTAGGATATTTATTATTTACGTATATTGAGCCAAAATTTAAGGATTTGCACTAATATTTCCTTATATTTGTGGTTTAAAGGAGTGCCCATGCACAAAATCCAAAGTAGAAAAGTCAGAGCCCTCTCTCTCTCTCTCTCTCTCCATTCGGATGCAGCTGCTCATCAATGCAGAGATTTTTTTTTTTTTTTTGAAGATTTGAGAAGAGAAGTGTTGATGATGATGATGATGATGATGATAATGATGATGATGCGAGAGGACAGAGAGAGAGAGAGAGAGAATTAGTGCAGAATTTAGAGCGCAACTGTGCAATTTAATGCATGAGCTCATCAATCAAGCAAGGGTTAGGGTTTAGTCTAATCTGATCTAGAATAGTGGCCGGAGATCCGAATCACCTAACAATAAATTTTATGTGATATGGGTAACATTACTCAAATTAGGCCGTCCATTTTCATTTGGACTGCCAAAAATGGGCTACGTCATTTGTTGAGGGGGAGGGAAAAAAATTGGGCGAGATTTTTTTTTGGGTTTGAAAAATTTTGAATCCCAACCCTCTCTCAAATCAGGCCGTCCATTTTCATATGGACGGCCTAATTTGAGTAATGTTACCTATGTAATAAAAACCCCAATATTAAGTGATCCGCTTCCAGGGGTGAAATTGAAAGATTGAGAAAGAAATGGGTGCATAATTGACATAGTTTTGTGCTCTCTAAATTGGAGAGAAAGGTTCAACAAAAAAAAATGGAGAGAAAGGACGAGGAATTAGAGCGAAGTGACGATTTTGCCCTTGGCTCTAGCAATAGATTGCAAATTCCGAATTTCTTGTTAGGGACTTATTTGAAAATTTATAGATGTCATTCCGTCCACTTTTTTTTTTAAAGACAAGCTAAATATTTAGTATACCTAAGATCATAGAGATAAACGAATGAAATCATTATCCGGTTAATATATCTATACCGGTAGTTCACTAATTAACATATTATCGACGAATTATCACCCGATTTGGCAATAATAAAAGGATTACTAATAATCAGTGTCGCTCTCGCTAAAATGCCCATCCATAAATATATCAATATATCACTCAAGCCTCTGTTACCCTTCTTGCACCACGGCAATTCGAATCGAAAAAGAAATGGTTTAAATGCAATCATAAGGGTATGTATACTCTACACTTTACTTACTGGGGATTGTAGTTCAATTGATTAGAGCACCGCCCTGTCAAGATAGAAGCTGCGGGTTCATCAAATCTAACAAAAAATACATTAATTCATCTATCCATTTGGGTCTGAAAAGAGATACAAATAAAATAGCCGAATTTGTGATGACCTCATGTTGAGAAATTCTTTTTTATCGGTCCTTAACAATAGTCATATTTCGTAATTGATAAGAGTCCACAATAATTTAAAAAAAAATTGGTCGAAAAATAATTCACAAATTAGTACGGAGCATTTTTATTTCTTTTGATTTTTTTATATTCAATAATCAAACATGATATCACCTAATTTATTTATTTATTTATATATTTTTGTGTCTCTTCAAAATTGGCGTGCACGGGTGGGGGGGTCTAGCACCATAAAAGTCAGAGTCGCCATCAAGAAGCTACTACGAGCCTCCCCCCCCTTACAGTTTACAGCTCAGACCACCACGTCATCCCTCAGACCCTGACAGCCTGGCGAAGACTCCCATCCATTCCGGACATCCCTGACCAATTGTTTTTCTCCACGTGGCAATCCCTTTGACGTTGACCCCGATTCTTTCTCTCGCGAGATTGTATTTTAATAATTGCACGCACGAGTATTCGACGCCATTACATTTACCAAATACCTTAAATAAAAGCAAAAGCACGTACTTCCCAAATGGTGCATGTCTTTGTTGTTTTTTTGTTCAATGTAAAGATAGAAAAAAAAATATCGACGCGACACTTTTCATTATAAAAAATTTCAAAAAATAAAAATCAATGATCTAAGGAAAATTAATTTACATTAGAAAAGGTAAGGAGAGAATTCTCGACCCATCAGTATCTTCAATTTGACAAACCCCTCTCTCTGCCCCTCGTCATGTGTCACTGCCATTGCTAACGACCCCTTTGTTGCACATGACTCAAGACAACTGTTCATCCCGGCGAGGCTGATGGATTGAAATTACATTTACGGCCAATTTTGTGCAAGAGTAATATATACTTTTTTTTTAATCTTCTAATAAAGCAAGGCTAGTTCTACTTAGGACATATTCTTTTTTTTGTGGGGGGGGGGGGGTTTGGCCTTAAAATGAGTGTAGATGGTTATGTAACGAGACACAGGATTCGTGATTTTTAATGAATCTTCTTGTGTATAATACTATGTTTTGATTATTCATCATTCCATATTTTGTTTATTTTATCTTTACAACGATAATTTTTTTTATTGAATCTACATTACTCGAAATCACTGTGATTATGTGAATGCTGTGAAATCCAATCACAAAAATTGCACTTGATTTACAGACTCAAGTTCGGGTCGGAATTTCTCGCTCTAAAGGCACAAAGAATAACTAAATTTTATACGTATTACGTATAGTGAATAACAAACAATATTTGATTAAATCGCATCATCGCATACAGACACTACCTTATCTAAATTGGCCATATCTATATGTATCGATAATAAATTTGAGTATGGCCAAAAAAAAGAAAACGAATTTGATTAACATTAAAAATCACAAATCACAAGGATGCATATGAAAATACTTAGCTTTTCTCACAGCCGTCTTCCTCTCCTCCTCCTCACTATATAAGTACCCGCTCCCTTCGTATTTTTTCCCACTTCTCTTTCTCTCTCTCTCTCTCTCTCTCAAAGCTTCGAGGCGACGTCAATGGCTTCTCAGTCTCTCGTCCTCTCTCTCTTCTTCTTCCTCCTCTCGTGCTTCATCTCCTCCTCCACCGCCGCTCTGGTCCAGCAACAGCCCCTGGTCCTCAAGTACCACAACGGAGCTCTTCTGAAGGGCAACATCACCGTCGACCTCGTCTGGTACGGTCGCTTCAACCCCACCCGGCGCTCGGTCATCGTCGACTTCATCCGCTCCCTCGCCTCCGCCCGCTCCCCTCCCGCCTCCGCCGCCTCCTGGTGGCGCACCACCGAGAAGTACAAGGGCGGTAGCTCTAACCTTGTCGTCGGAAGGCAAGCCCTCCACGGGGCGTACACCCTCGGGAAGTCCCTCAAGGACCGCCACCTCCGCGCCCTCGCCGGAAAGTTCAACGCCGCCCCCGGCACCATCACCGTCGTCCTCACGGCGGCGGACGTCGCCGTGGATGGGTTCTGCATGCGGTGCGGGTCGCACGGGTCGTCCAGGCCCGGGTCAGCGTTCGTGTGGGTCGGGAACTCGGAGACTCAGTGCCCGGGGCAGTGCGCGTGGCCGTTCCACCAGCCCATGTACGGCCCGCAGTCGCCGCCGCTGGTGGCGCCGAGCGGCGACGTCGGGGCCGACGGCATGGTGATCAACCTGGCGACGCTCCTCGCCGGCGCCGTCACGAACCCTTTCCGGAGCGGGTACTTCCAGGGCCCGGCTGAGGCGCCCCTGGAGGCGGTCTCGGCGTGTACGGGCATTTACGGGTCGGGTGCGTACCCAGGCTATCCGGGCCGGCTCTTGGTGGACAAGGTGACCGGGGCGAGCTACAACGCCCACGGCCTCGGCGGCCGGAAGTTCCTGTTGCCGGCGATGTGGGACCCGGAGACGTCCGCGTGCAAGACCCTCGTGTGATCGGGCCACGTGGACTACGGACGGAGATCATCATCATCCATGTACGGTCTGTGCATATCGTCGGGGTGGTTCACTGTTACTGTTGTATCAAAACTCTATCTAGACTCGGTTCGCAGGATGGTCAGTGTAGTGTGTCATCAATTCGGACCGGGTTTAGGCCGAGAGTCAGCGACGGTCAGTGTAGTGTGTCGCAGGATGTGGGATAAAGATGAGTTCACTTATCTTTCTTTGGGGTTTCTTTTTTCTCTTTAAATTTTTCTTTGGCACCTGTTCCGGTAGGAATGTGAATTGTATTGAAGAAAGGGAAAAATAGAATACATATATATAAATTTCGAAAGTTTAAGTTTGCATGAATATGAAGAGTTTATAAATTCGATCTTCTTATTGTAATTTTTCTTTGGAATAGAAATTCGTTTGGTAAAATAATTTCAATTTTTATTTCTGGAAGAGTCTAGAAATAAGTTTGGAACAAAAATGAAAAATAGAAATATCTCCTCGCTCACTCTCCCCCTCTCTCTCTCTTGCGGTCTCTCTTGCTCGCGTCCCTGGCTGCCACAGTTTGGCATTTATAGGGGTACAAAAACATCCGGGACCAAACTTATCCTTCATAAAGCTACGACAACAGTATTGGGTATATGTTAAAATCAAATTACCAGATTGAATATATTTCCAAATTAAGGTATTTACAAAATAGGGTGGATTGATATCAATATGGAAAAGTTGCAATTTCGGTTGTAACCCTATTGTACGGATTTCAACTGAAATTCTAAATCTCTTGTTATAATATAGTACTAAACTTTTGCGTGAAATTCCAACACAATCATTCTGATCGATCCTGTTTGTAATTTGCTGATATGACGATCCAAACATAGCAAGCCGTTTTTCGTCAAGTTTGTAGGGGAAAAGACATGGTAAGTACATCTACTTCTATCTCCTTCTACTTGTTATATTTTTTATTTGATAGAAGCAACGCGAATATAGTTTCTGCTTATATCAATCGAGATAATTTAAAAAAAAAAATTGACGAAAGAGTCGGGTTATTTTGACATATTAATCCTATTTTATCTGACATATAATATTCAATTTTGATGGGATTTTTCATTTTAGTGAAGTTATTTTAATTTTATTGTTCTTCTTTATGGGAAAATTACCAAAAAAGTCCTAAACCTATTGCAATTGTTCCAATTTAGTCCTAAACTTTTTGCAATTGTACCGATTCAGTCCATCCGATGAATTTTGGCCAATCGGCGAGGATGTGGACTCCGGCTGGCTGGCGACCGAATATTTTAATATATTTTAATATTTTTGTTTATAATTTTTATTTTTTTTCTTTTCTTTTTTCTTTCTTTCTTTTTTTTTTCTACCCCAACCCCTTCCCTACCTCCCCTTATTTACTAATTTAGGACTTTTTTTTGATAATTCTCCCCTTCTTTACTGATTTATTGAGTTGGCTTTCTTTGATACTTATCAAAATGAATATTAACGAAAATATTAACTGTAACATAATCAAAATCTCGACCTCCCAAAGGAAAAAATCCTAACTCGGTCACTGATTGAACTATAAAGGTTGGGCTAAAATTTTAAAAAAAAATTTGACTTAATTATTGATGAATAGTAAAGGTGGGGCTAAAATTAAAAAATTGACTTAAAGGCACGGGTTCTAATAATATAGTGGGTCGCTCATCCCAAGCAACATTATACTGTCGAAGGATCATTATTCTAGTCGAATTATCATCGCTAGCTTGAAACTCGGATATACTCTAGGTGGTTATTATAATAAAAGAGTTATATAATAATGCTATCCTACGGAGAACAAAAAATATTATCATAATTAGGGGCTCCACTCTATTTTCCCTAGGAGACATATTTGAAAAATAAAAGGGCGTTCGAAAGTACTGGCCATGGTCGAATCAATGACCTCATCTATCATATCAGTTCCTTCTCCATTCTTATTATTTAATTTACAAGCTTTTCAAATAGTTTTTTTGTCTATTTTTTCTTGATCCTAATCATAATTCATAAAAGATAAAGATGATCAATTTCAGTGCGGGTAGGCCTCGATCAGAAATCCGCAACCTATTCTGTTAGAGCCGGTTCCCGAATGTCTACTTGTATTGGAATGCTCGGGGTTAATGTTTTGTTTTTTGGCAAAAGTTCTCAATAAAAAGACTTGTATGTTTTGGTTTTGAACCAATTCAAAATTGGTTTTACCCGAGAACCGGTCTTAAAATCAGGTAGAACATTCAAAGTCGAGAACTGGGAACAGTTTCAGTCATGGTCGGTTTCCAAATTCTTTACTCAAGAACCAAGCCAGTCCCTATGTGAATCACCTCGAATCGACCGGATAAGGTCTGTTCGATTCAATTTTTGAGTTAAACCGGTTCTGTTGCTTACCTCGAATAAACCATAAGATAAGAGCACTAGAGATCCTAAACTTATCACGAAATTGCAATTAAATAGTAAAACTTTAAAAAAAAGTGCAAGCAATTAACTCCTAAAACTTGTCAGAAAGTGCAATTAAGTTCTAAAAGTGCAAGCAATTGAACTTGATTGCACTTTTTTTAAGTTTCAAGACTCATTTGTACTTGCATAACAAGTTTTAGGACTTGATTACATACTTTGAAAGTTTTAGGACTCGATTGCACTTTTGTGGTAAGTTTTAGGACTTGATTACCCTTTATGACAATTTTAGGACTCTATTGAATTTTCGTGATAAATTTTAAGACTTTCAATGCACTTAACCCGATAAAACACAACCAACGAATGTCGTACTTCATCTAATCTTTTTCAGTGTGAAACATGAGAATCACCATTTTCCACAACACTATTACTTGACAGTGCCATGAGTCATGAGTCATGACAAAGCCAAACCATGCATGAATAGAAACCATTTCGACGTCTACCTACAAAAAACCAATAATTTAATTTGACTCGCCTAATCCAAGAATATGTTCATCTATAAAGACCAATAATTGGGACTGTCCACGTCACGATGGGATGGTGACCATTTGATCACGCAAATATAAATTATATTCTTTTTGAATAGCAATATATAATAATAGACACATAACTGTATAGCATTAACATTGTAATAATGACATTCTCCTATTTAAACAAAAAAATATTAATGATTGTGCCGTCCGCCGATGTAAGCCTGAATCATGCTTCAAAATAAAATAATTCTGCGATGAGAAGGTGGATAAAAGAAAAAGAAATTATAGATGGATTGAAGTCTTCCGCTTGCCATAACAGGAAAATTATCAAAAAAAATCCTAAACTTATTGTAATTGTGCCAATTCAGTTCTAAATTATTTTTTGCTGATTCAATCCTAAACCTTTTGCAATCATGTCAATTCAGTCCATCTGGCCAATTTGACCGATCGGCACTGACATGGACGCCGGCTTGCTTCGGCAGTCCAACGATATAATTCTTTTTAAATATTTTTAGATTTTTTTTTTTTTTTTTTTATCTTCCCTCTCCTTCCTCCAATTGGTCGCCAGAAGGCCGTTGAGGTCGCCTCGCCAGCCTAGATCGAGCAAGGTCGAGCCTCGCCCAGCCGTGGTGAGGCTCATCGCTAGCTAAAGAAGCCTCCTCGAAGTAATGGCTAAGTCCCCTTATGCAAAACCGCCCCTTGGTGTCTTCTTTGCAAGAGTTGCTCTATGGCTACAACCCAGATTTTACTCAATCTCCTCCTCGCCATAGCCGGGCGAGGCTCACCTCGTTGTGGCTACACGAGGCCAAGCCTCGCCAGCCCAGATCTGGCGAGGTATGGGCAAGACTCGATCTCGTCAGATCTGGGCTGGTGAGGTCGAAGTAGCCGACCGTCGCCTCTAGCTGATCGCCGAGGTCTAGCAACTGACCGGAGGAAGGAGTGGGACGAAAATAAAAAATAAAAAATATTAAAATATTATGTCGCTAGATGGTCAGCATCGGATGGCGTCCACGTCAACGTCGGCCAAACTTAATTGGCTGGATGGACTTAATTGGCACAATAGAAAAGGTTTAAGACTGAATCGAAAAAACGTTTAGGACTGAATTGGCACAATTGCAATAATTTTAGTATTTTTTTGGTAATTTTCCCTGTCATAACAATATGTCATAATTAAAGGGTGTACACTTGCTACCTAAAACCTTATCTCTTAAGCACATCTTTAAATTCGAATGTAATAAACCCTAAGTAATTTCGATTTTACAATATGCGTGATCGTTTATTTTATATCATTCCCTACTTGTTAAAACCAGTGAATGTGTCTATTGTGTCCGAGACATGGTATTTACCCGACGGAATTGTTCTCTAATCTTAGTCGGAACTAAAAATATGCTATATTAAGAAGGAAAAAGAAAAAGAAAAAGACAAAGAGGGAAGATGAAAGTTTGAAAGAAAAATGACAAATATATATACCTTAAGAAATATATATGGTGTTTGAAAAATGATTCTTATAAAGAATTCGGTTTATATAGTAGGAAAAAAAATGAAATGGAGGGAGAAAATTATCAAGAAAAAATTTAGAATCTAAATTGAGTTTGAGGTACATATGACGCTTGTTTTATTAGACTTGCTCTCCAATGAATCCTCAATGGCTCGTTTCGCGGCTCAAATCCATCCCCTCTTTCTCGACCCCTACCCTCATTACCACCCATACCTAACTTCATAATATCTAGATGTAACCTGTAGATCATGTAGTACCAAACGAATAACAATTTTTCTTGACACAAGGACGATAGAATGTCCTAATTTGGGAGCTGTCTGTTCCAATTCGATCCAAATCGGCTCCAGTATCTCTAAACCTAACTTATCGGCCGACACGTTATTGCCATATCATGGCCAAATCAATCACGCTATTGCGACTGTAGTGAGGCAAGGGTCCTGTATTTTCATTATACTATTCGAATTCTTTCACGTGTCAATTTTCTACCTATAATCATGGAAACATTCTATTTTACTACTAGAGAACCCAATCTAGGTCCTTAATTCTTTATTTATCTCTAGTTTTCACTCTACGTTCCAATGTAATGTTGTGATTGTATATAATAACTCAATCCGCGGATGTAAAGATGACATTCTGTACATTTTTTTAAAGTTTGAGAGTCGATATGTGCCTCCTCCAAACTTTGGGGAGAAATGAAAGTCCCTTGTATTAACTAAATCTTTTTAAGTGTTGTTATTTATTGGATCTCGAAAACAAATCAAAGAAAAACAATAAAGTTACACAAAACAATAATAATATAGGGCACTCCGTACCTAGATTGAGAAAGAATAGAAATTATATATATTGGTTTTGCTATTTTATGGAATCGAACATATACACAAGTGATTGGTAGGGTGTTGGTTACAAGATCACATCCAAAGGCCAATCAAAATGATTGTCGAGCGTGCATGCAATGCATGCATGACAAACTATTAAAGCAAACCATTTGTGGGGATGAATTACTCGAGAAATAATCGTTTTGAAGTGTTAATCGACACGGCTCTTAACGACTACATATCAATTGTGAAGGCTCGAACCCAAGACCTAATCAATTCACGATATTGACTTTTTCAGTCAACCTCGACCGCCCATGCTACGCGCAAATTTTCATCCTCTACATTGTTATTTTTTGAAAAACGACACAAATTGTCCATAAACTTTGGCCTAATATGTAATGTAGTCCCTGAACTTTTAATTTATTCAATATTGTTTCTGAACTTCAGTTCAATGTGCAATGTAGTACTTAAACTTTTAATTTGTTCAATGTGGTCCATGACCTTTGGGTATATGTTAAATTTAATCCCTAAACTATGTAAAAAAAGTTCAATGTTGTCGTTTTATTAATTCAACTTCGGAAAACTGTAGATATTTTCGTATAATTCAGGAACTAGATATGCATTAAAAGTTCAGGGATCACGTTGAAAACATTAAAAGTTCGGAGAGGACATTGCATATTGGGCTAAAATTCAGGAATTACGTTGCACATTATACCAAAGTTCGGAAATCATTTTTGTAATCATCCCTTCTTTTGTAAGTCCAATTTATCTCTCTATCTTGTTTGGCTGTGAGTCCAGTTTATTACATGCATTGAGATCGAGCTAAACCATGTCATGAGAAGAAGGTGTGGCCAAAGCGGACAATGAAGAGAGATGATAGCGCTAAGGACAAGTGGAGTGAACATGTGTGGGATGTACGGAGAAAGGCACCGTCATTTTTGGCATTTATAGCGGTACAAAAACATTCGGGACCAAACTTATCCTTTCATAAAGCTGCCACAATAATGTTAGGCACGTTGAAATTGATTCACCAAATTAGAATACATTCCTTTTCCTGGGTAGCAAAATTATCTGGTAAAGCTTATATGCTAGATTAATAGGTCGATCTTAATATATAGGGTTAATACCGTTAAAAATCTCAAAGCGGTACTTTCATGATACATTTAATATAAGTTAATTTTTATTTCTCACAAAAAATTGCAAATTGCTACACCCAATCCACATTTATCATTCGTTAGTATTCTGTCCAATATCCCTTTAAAATGCATATTGTCAGTATATGTGTCACAAATCTATCTTGTGGCTGTTCGCACCGTGCGTCGACACATATACAATTCCAATGTAGGGTACATTTGGATCGGTGGTACTTGTTTGGGATTTTTTGTAAGAAGAAAAATTAGTTTGGGGTGGATGTGACTTGGATGCATTAGTTTGATTTTTTTTTTTTTTGGAGAGACGGAAATCAATTCTGAAAGTGTTATAGAGGTATAGGCTTGATATTTTTAATGGTATTAACCTAATACATATCCCAAGCATTACTCAATCTAGGATGACTCCGATGGAGGGGAGAATTTTTATTCAAGCTAGGGGGAAATTTTTATTTTGCATATAAAGAATCTCCAAAAAATATTCTGAAAAAGTAAGAGTTTGGAATATGCTTATGTAGGGGCCACTTTTTCAAGAATTTGTGGCCTGCAACATGTTGTTATTCTCACAACCACTCAAAGACTGTTATGTTAGTAACGTCCCGACATTTTTATTAGAAGGGATTCATTGAGGATTGGGGACCAACTTAAAGGGACACACCCTAGGAGTGTACGAGAAGGCGACACGTGTAAAATAGGTAAAAGAAAATGAAAAACCAAAGGAATGATAATGAGGGCGACCCAAAATATTTGAGTATTGACCCCGAGTTTGTCGGCTTGTGACACTCACCTTTGGAATTATTGAATTTCCACCTCTCTTTCTCCTGTTTTGCCTTCTTTGCCCTTTTTCTTCTGTTTCCCATGCCATTTTGCTTCCTAAAATTAAGGAAAAAGGAGGAAACAACAAAATTTACTAATCGGTGAAACAAAATCTTTTCACCACTTCTCTCTTTCACCCGCTATAATAATAACCGGATTAGTTTCTCCATTTATCCCCTTAATGACCATTTTCTATCTGATTAACCTGGTTCCCGCAGAAACAAAAGGTTTAAACATGGGTAATCATGTCTTCGATTGGTGAATTACAACGAACATGAAAAACGTTTAATTTGAGCTAATGTTGCATGTGTGTGATTTCCATAACATGTATTCAACTGAATAGAGCATGGTTGGAGAAAATTTTCTTTAATCGGAAAGCAAGAAAAATCTAGCCAAAATAAAAAGAAGCATATTATTTGGGCATCAAAGAGACTGTAATATCAAATTTAAAGAGGTGCATCATGATTAAAAATGCCAGCATGGAATTTTATAATTTTATAATTGTATGATGAATCATTTAATAATTCTAAAGTGATATACATTGTTTATTGGGCAAAAAAGTTGATATATCTTCATTGATGATGGATTATTGGAAAAAAATTATCGTCCACGTTCCATCCATGTAAATTGGCTGACGAAGACTTGACAAGGAAAAAAACAAGTGATATTCAAATCGATATCAATATGATGGTTCGTTCGGTCAATTGTTGACTTGAATCTCGCACGATTCGTCACTTTCACACGTGTTGGCAACCATAGCCTAATTAATTTGCATGAGTCGTCTGTTTCAGTAATGTGCATGCATCGTGTGATCTTTTGTTTTGTTTTTTTATTATGTAATTATTGGACACCGCTTGTCTTGTTGTCATCTGCAATTTTCCGGACATTAATGATCTTTTTTAGTGTGCTCAAATCACGTATTATTTTGGGTTCTCGACTATAGTTACTTAAACAAGTGAATTTATTCGTGCAATGTCTAAATCATGTTTTGTCACATCTCATGTCATTTATAGTTGGAAGGAAAAGGACCGATAAAAGGCCAAGTTCCAAAGCAAACCGGGTACGTTTGTTTTCTGAAAAATGAGTGATTTGAAAAATATTTTTCTAAAAATAATCGCTCATATCGTTAGAGATAATCAGTCGATGAAAAATGTTTTGATTATCGACAATAATTTATGTCTAAACATTTCATGAATGATGAAATTATTTTTCTTTCATTTTTTTTTTGTAAGCAATACAAGTGATCATTTTAGGAAAATATTTTTCAAATCATTCATGTTTCGAGCGATACACGCACCAGTTTGGTAAAATAAATTACAATAACTTGTGGACCAACCAAGCTGATCTTGGTGTTAGACATGAAGCTCCCCCTCTTGTACTCACATGCTTAAATTGCGCAAACAATTTCCAAGTGATAACTGAAGTTTGACCCGTAGAAAATGCATCACCTCGCATGGACATAAAAATCGTGCGAGTCATAAGTTACAGAGAAACGAATGCGCTACACAAGTGTTGAAAAGGGTGATTATTGGACGGTAAGCGATCGACACGATCGGATTAAGGAACGGTATCGGTGTTTCCATGTCGAGAGATGTCGTGTTGGACCTATTGAGTAAACAGTACACCCCCGCCACCAAGAACGTCTTGGTTGTCCGGAACTCGGTTCGTGCATTCTTGAGAGTACGCACTGGGCGGTCGCTATGGTGATCAGCCTCACTCCCATGATCCACCCAATCCAAACTCCAATTTTCTCTCTCTCTCTCTCTCTCTTCCAGATGTTCCTTCAGTTATAGTAGTGATTAACCTTATAATGTACGCCTTTTCGATCGGGAATTTCTTGCTTAGATCCGAGTCCTTCAGTTATAGTTGTGATTAACCTTATAATGTTCGCCTTTTCGGTGGGGAATTTCTTGCTTAGATCTGAGTCCTTCGCTTATAGTTGTGATTAATCTTATAATGTACGCCTTTTCGGCCGGCAATTTCTTGCTTAGATGCGAATTCGATGAATCAAACAAATGACGATTAGCTATCTAGTGACGGTTGTGATTCATCCTAGATCCGGCCTTTTTTTTCACCCACTGCGCGACAGCTTTTCCCTGCTCCTTTGCTCCCAAACCTCCCCATCATTCGATGGAGATAAAGGAGCAATGTCATCGGATGTATTGGGTTGTCGTTTTGTTATTATTTGCCGATTCCTGTTCAAAATCTAAAAGGGATTATAGTATCTCACTTCTTAAGGAATATTCTCAAAACACTTAATAAAATAAACTGTTATGTGCGATTTCCAAAATATTTTTAGTATGCTCAAATCATCTATTATTTTGGGTTTTCGACTATAGACAATATTTCTCTAAAAATAATCTCTTATATCGCTAAAAATAATCAGTCAATGAAAAATATTTTGATTATTGATAATAATTTATGTCTAAATATTTTCATGTATGATGAAAATATTTTTCGTTCATTCATTTTTGTAAGCGGTACAAATGCTTAATTTTTAAGAAAGCATTTTTCAAATCATTTATGTTTCAAGAGACAAACACACCAGTTTGGTAAAAAAAAAGATTGTGATAACTTATGGACCAACCGAGCTTCTCTTGGTCTTGGACATGATGCTCCAACATGAACCCCACCCCCCCCCGCCCACCCGCCCCCCCCCCCCCCCCCCCCCCCCCCCCCCCCCCCCCGGGGGGCGTTCTGTACTCACATGCTTAATTGCGCAAACAATTTCGAAGTGAGAACGGAAATTCGATCCGTTGAGATTGCATGGATTTTTCACCGTGCATGGACTTACAAATCGCGCAGTCATAAGCTACAGAGAAACGAATGCACTACAAGACAGTGCTGAAAAGGATTCGTGATTATTGGATGGTAAGTGATCAACGTGATCGGATTAAGGAACGGTATCGGTTTTTGCACGTTGCATTGGACCCGTCCGCCCACTCGAATGCAACAGTACACCTGGCCACCAAGAACGTCCCGGTTGTCCGGAACTCGGTCCGTGCATTCTGCGAGCACGAATTGGGTGGTTGCTACGGCGAACCACCTCCCTCCCATGATCCGCCCAATCCAAACCCCGACTCTCTCTCTCTCTCTCTCTCTCTCTCTCTACATTCTTTCGATTATAGTAGAGATTAACCTAGTAATGTACGGTTTTCAAGATTGTAGTACAATTAGAGGTGGCAAAATAATTCAAGAACCCCATATTTAAGAGTGTGGGTAATATATGAGTTACTTAACAAACTCAAAGGGGTCATTAACAACGTAATGAGTCTTAAATGAATTTTAAATACGTCATAAATGGGTTAGCTAACTATCTTAAGTGAGTCGTAAAAATATTTTTTAATTCTTTACTTTTTGTCAAATACGTCGGACAGGTACGAGGGTCGGCTGACCTTGGCTTGTGACGGGCTAGGGTAGGCTGGCGCTAGACTTTGAAAAAAGAAAGGAAAAGAAAAAAGAAAAAGAAAAAAGGAAAAGGGAATATAAAAACAAAAGAAAAAAAGAAAAAAAATAATTTTTTTATTTGTATTTTCTTAATTATAAAAATTGTCAATTTTTATAAATTTTTTAATAACTCATTAGTTTTTCTAAATTAGATTAAATATGAAAGTGTTTTAGTAATATGGGTTGAATCGAATAAGGGTTAAGTTGGGTATAAATCGTATGGATCATACCAAAGACGGTCGCTTGTCCTATGACGGTTGTGATTCATAGCGAGTCTAGGAAAGTGTTTTGTCATTGTGGTCCGGGAGAGTCAGCAGTAAATTCCTGAATTATTGTTGTGTGGTTCAGTGGATTTGGGTCATGCCCAGGCAAAGTTGGTCATCCTAGGTTTTGCCTATTTTTTCACCCACCGCGCGACAGCTTTTCCCTGTTCCTTTGCTATCGCTCGATGTAGATAAAGGAGCAATGTCATCGGATGAATGGGATTTGTCGTTTTGTGATTATTTGCTGATTCTTGTTCCTAATCTAAAAAGGATTATAGTATCTCACTTCTTGAAGGAATATTCCCAAAAACGCTTTTATTATAATATAATACTTCGTGTCGAAAAGTTGGAGTAGTACCGATAGCAGAAAAGAGAAGAGAACATAGATTGTGATGATTTGGGTATATTCTCCGAAGATCCCTAGATGCTCTAGTAAGAACAGAAGTTTGTTACCAAGAGCATAACATGAAGAAAGGAAGGGGTCGGCCGAAACTTACTTGGGGGAAAGTAGTAAACAAGATTTAATGAAGTGAGAATTGGACTGGCGTACGATTTGTCTTAGGACGGAGTAGAGGAAAGCTATTAGCATTGTGAAGAAACAGATCTCCTATGTTCCAGACTGTCTTTTTTAGTCCTTTTTCCATATATATATATATATATATATATATTGGTTCATCGACCGCCGACCCCAACTAGTTTGAGATAAATGTGATGTTGATGTTGATAATGCTTCGTGTGATTTTCAAAGTATTGAATTTGCATGTCACGAGTACAGTTAATGCTTTGATAATTACACTATCCCTCGTTCAATTATTTCGGAAGCGTCCCATATGCACTTTTGACAAAGTTATTAACGTGTAAGCAGTTTTTTTCTAGATTCTTATTAACCAGCGTGTTGGAGCATTCATTGACTAGACACGCTTTATTTTTAACAAAATTACTAAGCCATGCCAAAAAAAAAAAAAAACTTCCGGTTTATAAAATATTGTTTATATCGTTCAAAAGAACCAGTGTCTTGAAAGTTATTTATTTGATTATCTAACAAGGTTTTAGGCTAAAGTCCTGTGCTTGCTATTTTACGCACATAAATATCTTATTCGAGTATTTGCAACGGAAGATCGGCTATCTTAGTGAATAAATTAGGCGCACGGCATGAGTTCGATTTCTCGTACCACTGAAAAAAAAGAAAGGAAAATGATCCCGTGCATGTCGGGTGAGTCACTCGAAACTTTTACTCGACCCAACTCGTACTATTAAAACACTTTCATATTTGACTCTATTTAGAAAAAAAAAAATCATACACAAACTGAGGTGAGAATACGGAGGGAGTGAGTGAGCGCGAGATCGATTGAAAAGAGAGTCCTAGAGGTGGGTTGTGTCTAAATAAATTGTAGATCCATTTAACACTCACATTATTTTGGTTTTACCATTCTAAAATAATTTATGACATTTTTACTAAATATAATTAACTCATATAACTGTTGGGGTGTGGTTTATACTCCCCATCGACAAGATTGCACGAATAGCTACTGTTATATATACTCTTTTTGCTTATAATTGAGTTGTAATAGAGAGGTGCGATGTGCTAATTTTAGTGAAATCCTCTGCTGGACGTAATCCTAGTTTAAGGGTGAATCAGGATAAAACCTTATGTCGATTTTTCTTTCTCGCTTTACGCTTTACGCTTTACGTCGTAGTGGTTGTACGTCGAATCTTAACAATAACAACCAGACTCATTATATATGAGTTAATGAATGGGTATATAACTCATTTTGACATGTTTAGTGTCCATATGGTGCAAATAGGTAGTACTGGTGGCCACAGTTCGGAATCGGTCGGTTTCGGTTCGTGGCCACTATGAATCGAAATCGAAACCTTAAGGGCCGGTTCAAGGCCCGGTTCCGGTTCAAAATCGGAATGGAACCGGCTGGTTCCAGTCCCGGTTCCTGTTTCGGTTCCGATTTTCAAATTTAATTTTCAAATAATTAATTATGAAATAAAAAAATATGAAATTATGAAATAATAAATTATCAAATACAAATTGTAATCAACTTATAAATTGTAATTAAATTTGGGAGAAAAAAAAAAGGGAAGAGGAAGGGGTTTGAACTTAATGAATTATCATTAAGCGCCTACATATCTTCTTGGGATCGAAGAATCAAAACCCATATAGTTCTTTTACCTTTGATAATCCCATACTTACCTCATCGTCAATCGTCGATACCCGTTTTTTCGGTTCCTGTACCGGTACCCGTGGCGATGGTATCTCCATCATCGAAGAATTCGGCTTCATTGCTGCGATCCATCTCTTGTTGTCGATGTTGAGCCTTTGTCCAATCATCGAGACAAGCTTGAGCCTCCACCGATTCCGAAGGTAATCTTAAACGTCGGTCGTCCAAAATGTTGCATCCAGCGCTAAATGCTTGTTCAACCGCAACTGTTGAACAAGGGATTGCTAAAACCTGTCTTGCAATGAGAGCGAGAATTGGGAATTTGGTTGAATGCCTCTTCCACCACTCTAGAATTTTGAAATCTGTGCCGCCTTCGGATTCACTAAACTAAAAAAAAGTGGTTAAATAGGTCTTTACTTCGGAAATATTTCCTGTTGCTCCCTTTTGTCTTTTTTGCCTATTCATAAGCATTTTGTACCATTTACTAATTCTACCTAGGTCCCCGCTTTATACGTCACTAGATTAGGAAGATCCATTATCACCTATATTATATCTATTAGAAAATTCATTATACATTTTAACTATTGCATTTTTAACTACTGTTTGTATAGTTCTAATATCTATAAATTCAATCAAATGTAAACAGTCATAATACGTATTCAAATCATTACCTAAACCATCTAATTTGGTACGTGGATCGAAAACACAAGCCACCAAATAAATAAGAGGAATTTCGGGTATAATAATGCAGCCATTTCGTTCGCATTGCCATAATAGTCGGACCTAATTGATCATCTTTTTCATTTTCTTCAAAAATACCAGCAATATTAACACACTCTATTAAAAATAAATGCGTAGTAGGATAATAAACACCGGATAAAATATAAGTTGCATTATTAAAAACTTTTAAAAGATCTAATTTTTTTTGCAAATATCCCACTCTTGTGGGAATAAATTAATTTGAGAAATATTATTCGAAATAAACGTACATAATAAATCTTTATATGCAAAAGATTGATTAAGCAACCCGTACGTAGAATTCCAACGAGTTGGAACATCTCTTAGAAATCTTTTTGGTTTTCTTCTATTTGCTTTACAAAATTTTCCCTATTCTTTCATAATTTGAGGATGTCTCCATAAAAATTGAATTGCTGTCTTTATTGGGTTGAAAAAAATATCAAGAGTTTGTAAACCATCTTGTACACATAAATTTAAAACATCGCAAGCACATTTAACATGAAAAAATTATCAACCAAAAGCGGGTTTGCAAATCTTTTCTAACTCGGGAATAGAAGCGGTATTTGCTGCGGCATTATCAAAACCAACTGGAAAAATTTTATTAACAAAAAAATATTCTTCTAAAACTTGCTTAATTATTCTATAAATATTAATTACCGCATGCCTATCATCAAAAACTCGAAATGCAATAACTCTTTTTGAATGTTTCAATCATCGCCTATCCAATGACTTGTAATACCCATATAAGAATGAGTTTGCCAAGGATCACTCCAAATGTCGCTACCAATATGCACACGTCCATTGAAATTCATAAATAAAAAAATTCAAATCTTCTTTTTCTCTTTTATAAATATCAAAAAGTTGGCGTTTAAGCTTATTTTTTGAAACAGGTTTTGCTTGTGAAGTAGATACAGTTTGTATAAAATGATTAAAATCAACTTTTTCACCAAAATTAAAGGATAAACGTTCAACAGCAGCAAATCTAGCTAATTTTTCTTTATAAATTTTTTCATTGTAACGAAATAAAGGAGATGCGTTAAAATTGGCGTACTCGGAAATTTATTGTTGGCTGGTGTCGATCCCTGCTTGCGTTGGATGTTTCGACCTCAGATGCCGTTTAAATGTTCCATAGCCGTCTCTACTTGTAAATTTGTATGTTGTCCCACAATATTTACATTTTACCTCATACTTGTTTCCGCCTAAATGTTCCTTCGTGAAGTGTTTCCATATGTCGAATGTACCCTCTCGTTTCAGCTCCTTTGTTGTTGACATTTCTTCGACACTGGTAGGAGGAGGATGCAGACTTTCTTGCGTTGGGACGTGCTCGACGTTGGGAATAATGTTGATATCATCAACATCGTCTCCCTAATATGCAAAATCACGAGAATTATGAGTATGATCAGATTCCCCCATTGGGCTCTTTTCTCTGCCACTACCTCTGCTTCCACTTGCCATGTTTTGAGAGAATTGAGCAGAAAACGAATTCAGAAAATTTGACAGAGTCACAAATTTGAGAGAATTTGTGAGAAAAAATGAAAGATGAAAAATGATATTTATAGAATTTAGTATAGATTTATTTAATAAAAAAAAATGGCCAAATGGCCGTTGCAAGGCAACGGCTATAAGCCGATTCCGATTCGACCAAACCGGCTGTTCCCCCACACAGTTCACAAAAAAAGTAACCCGGAATCGGCCTGTATGGGCCGGGCCAGTTCCGATTCGAAATCGGCGGGCCCGATCAACGGGCCTAAATCGGCCCGTGGCCACCACTAATAGGTAGTGTCCAAAATTATGAGCACAAGACCATCCAAGGGAGTCTATACGTCCCACTTTTAGAGATAAGAATATAGGAATTTGGAGAAAGAAACCAAAACATGAAAGAGAGTTTGATTTTTGTCGGGGTCTAGACACAAAATTCTAGGAAAAGGAGCGAGGCTTTTAGGAAGTTGTGATAAATGCACCACATCCTCTCTCTTTTTTTAACTCTTTCTCCCATGTATGCCGGCTAATGAAACAATTGGATGACGTACCACAAACTCTATCCCCATTATTTTTTGTTGTTGGCTGCCTAATATCTGGGCTCTCCATCCTTCTCCATCAATACAACATGAAGAGCTCCCCTGTGGACCTCAGATTCCCCTTCTTTCCCAATTTTGATTGAGATGGAATTCTTACATTGCCACTCCCAAACAAGAAATGGGAATTGGGTCTCTTGCCCCCCCCCCCCCCCCCTTTCTCTCTCTCTCTCTCTCTCTCTCTCTCTCTCTCTCCATCTTATTGTATGATCGGATATTGTTGATGAGCATTGCGAGGCAATGGTTAATTATACTTGATAAAGAGCTACATCGATTTAAAATTGTGTTGATTCCATGTGACACGAGGAAGACGTTCATCGGGAATGTGAGCCTTTCCTTATTTGGATATTTAGTAAGTGCCTTTGGACATTGTCGACGATATCTCAATATGGAATAATTCCGCTTTCTAATATATATAGTGTCCTCGATTTTACACACAGTTGATTTTTTAAAGATCAAATACTAAATTATGAACCATTATAGAGGCTTATTAACTAGATTCTTTACACACATATACAATCAACATATATAAATATATGTGCATGACTTCTTTGTTTTGACCTTTTTAAAGTTAAAAGTAAAAAATCAGTTTCTCATTGTGACTTAATAGCTTATTTAATTTTTAAAAATTATATAAAAAAAATTAATGGAAATGTATATGTATAATTTGAAAGACTTTTCAATAGTTGTTGAATAAAGATAAAAGCAAACAATGTCTATTTACTTATTGAGGATTTTGATAATGTACCTACAGATATTTGATTAGATGGCTTAATTATGTTTTGAAATTTGCATTCCTATGTGTGCCATCATAAAAAGAGAATAAATACCCATTCTTCAATATATTTTTAAACATGTTTTGATAATTGACCTCTCCAAATTCAGATTCTTATCGAGTGTCCTTAGGATATTTATTATTTATATATATATTAAGCCAAAATTTAACGATTTGCACTAATATTTCCAAAGTAGAAAAGTCAGAGCCCTCTCTCTCTCTCTCCCTCTGGATGCAGCTGGTCGTCAATGCAGAGAATTTTTTTTTTGAAGATTTGAGAAAAGAAGCGTTGATGATGATGTGATGATCAGAGAGGAGAGAGAGAGAGAGAGAGAGAGAGTCAGTGCAGAATTTAGAGCGCACCTGTGCAATTTAATGCGTGAGCTCATCAATCAAGCAAGGGTTAGGGTCTAATCTAATCTAATCAAGAATAGTTGGGGGGGGGGGGGGGTGAAATTGAAAGATGGAGAAAGAAATGGGTGCAGAACTGAGATAATTTTGTGCTCTCTAAATTGGAGAGAAAGGGCGAGGAAATGGAGTGAAGTGACGATTTCGCCCTTGTCTCTAGCAATAGATTGCAAGTTCAGAAATTCTTGTTAGAGACTGACTTATTCGAAAAGAAAAACCTGTTATTTCTTGCACAATATTTTTCAAATCCAATCACGAAGTTTTCGAGACTTGTTAGTATTGATTAATGGTAATTGGAAATTAAGAAGCAATCCCTTTCGATCGAGGATAGGGGCCATGTTGTGGAGTAGAATATCCATCTCAGATTTTCATTAATCTTTCGTATATTAAGATCACATAGGAAAGCGAACGAAGCAACCATCTTTTTGATATATCTGTATGGCTAGTTCGTTAATCAATATATTATCGACCATGACGGTCCGGGGGAAGTCCTTCATATGTCATAAATTAATAAGATAATTCACAAATCAATAGTCAGTATTTTTATTTCTTTCGATTTTTCGATATCTAATAATAATCAAACATAATATGACCCAATTTATTTATATATTTTCGTGTCTCTTCAAAATTGGCGTGCACGGGAGGGGGTTTGGAACCCAGAAAGTCAGAGTCGCAATGACTCACATCGGCCACCAACTGCTTCCCTCCACGTGGCAAACCCTTTGACTCTTTTTTTTTTCCCTGGGCACAACCCCTTTGACGTTGACCCTGATTCTTTCTCTCGCGAGATTGTATTTTTCATTACAAAACGACTTCAAAAAATGAAAATCAATGATCTAAGCAAAAGAAAATTTACGTTAGAAAAGAAAAAGAGGGAATACCCGACCAATGTTCATCCTTAATTTGGCAAACCCCTCTTTTCGCCTCTCGTTATGTGTCGTTACCGGCGCCGATGATCCCTTTGTCGCGCATGACCCAAGGAAACCGTTCCTCGACGGCAAGGCTGATCGATAGAAAGTACATTTACGGCCAATTTTGTGCAAGAGCAATGTATACCTTTTTCTTTTGAATCTTTTGAAAAAGCAAGGCTAATTCTGTTTAGGACATATTTTTCTTTTGTTTGAGCCTTAAAACGAGTGTACATGGTTTTGTAATGAGACACGAGATTCTCGTGTATAATGCACCTTTTTTTTTTATATTATTTCTCATTTCATGGATGGATTATTCAATTGTTACGATAATCGAATCCAAATCAACCGAAATCGATATGATTATGTGGATGTTGTGAAATCCAATAAAAAAAAATTGTACTTGATTTACACACTCAAGTTTAGGCAGAAATTTCTCATTCCGACGGCACAAAGAATAACCAATTTTTACAAGTATTACGTGTAATGATTTAGACGCGATATTCGACTTAATCGCATCTTCACATACAAACACTACCATATCTATAGGTATCGATAATAAATTTGAGTATGGCCAAAAAAAAAAAAAAGGAAAACGAATTTGATTAACATTAAAAATCACAAATCACAAGGATGCATATGAAAATAACTTAGCTTTTCTCACAGCTGTCTTCCTCTCCTCCTCCTCACGATATAAATACCAACTCCCTTCGTATTTTTTCCCACTTCTCTCTCTCTCTCTCTCTCTCTCTCTCTCTCTCTCAAAGCTTCGAGGCGACGTCAATGGCTTCTCAGTCTCTCGTCCTCTCTCTCTTCTTCTTCCTCCTCTCGTGCTTCATCTCCTCCTCCACCGCCGCTCTGGTCCAGCAACAGCCCCTGGTCCTCAAGTACCACAACGGAGCTCTTCTGAAGGGCAACATCACCGTCGACCTCGTCTGGTACGGTCGCTTCACCCCCACCCAGCGCTCCGTCATCGTCGACTTCATCCGCTCCCTAGCCTCCGCCCGCTCCCCTCCCCCCTCCGCCGCCTCCTGGTGGCGCACCACCGAGAAGTACAAGGGCGGCAGCTCCAACCTCGTCGTCGGACGGCAGGCCCTCCACGAGGCGTACACCCTCGGGAAGTCCCTCAAGGACCGCCACCTCCGCGCCCTCGCCGGGAAGTTCAACGCCGCCCCCGGCACCATCACCGTCGTCCTCACGGCGGCGGACGTCGCCGTGGACGGGTTCTGCATGCGGTGCGGGTCGCACGGGTCGTCTCGGCCCGGGTCCGCCTTCGTCTGGGTCGGGAACTCGGAGACGCAGTGCCCGGGGCAGTGCGCGTGGCCGTTCCACCAGCCCATGTACGGCCCACAGTCGCCGCCGCTGGTGGCGCCGAGCGGGGACGTCGGGGCCGACGGCATGGTGATCAACCTGGCGACGCTCCTCGCCGGAGCCGTCACGAACCCGTTCGGGAGCGGGTACTTCCAGGGCCCGGCGGACGCGCCGCTGGAGGCGGTGTCGGCGTGCACGGGGATATACGGGTCGGGCGCGTACCCGGGCTATCCGGGCCAGCTCCTGGTGGACAAGGTGACCGGGGCGAGCTACAACGCTCACGGGCTCGGGGGCCGGAAGTTCTTGCTGCCGGCGATGTGGGACCCGGAGACGTCGGCGTGCAAGACCCTGGTGTGATCGCGCCACGTGGACGAAGAAGATCATCATCCATATACTACGGTCTGTAGATATTTGTTGGGGGTGGTTCACTGTTACTGTTGTATTAAAACTCTGTCTAGACTCGGGTTCGCGGTTGATCGGCTGGCCCGAGTCGAGGTCAGCTCGGTTCAATTCGGACCGGGTTCAGGCCGAGATTTTAGCGACGGTCAGTGTTGTGTGTCGCAAAGTTCGAGGGATGGGAGGATAAGGATGAGTTCTCTTATTTTTCCTTTTGGGGTTTCTTTTCACTTTTTTTAAAATTTTTTTTTTTCTTTGGCACGTCTTAAAGCTAGGCATGTAAATTTGGATTTGAAAAAAGGGAAAGAAAAATATATAAATATATATAAATGAAGGGAATGATGAAAATGTGTTGAAAATAAAGTGACTTCTTCTCCTTTTTGTGGGCCCCATGTTATGGTAATGATGTGACAGACCCACCCTTTTTCGGTGAAAGGATTGAATTGTCATCATTATTTCTTGGTCGATCATTTCATTTATTTATTGCGATTCTCCAAATTGCTTTTTTCAATTTAATTTTAAATCCTGTGTGGAAGTTGACATTGTTTAATGGTTCTCTTTTGGACCACAAGGAATGCATTGCATTTGAGGATTGTGTGAGATAGGTTTGAGCTTTGATTCGATTATATTCTTTCGAAATGATTTTTTTTTTATCCTTTTCTTTTGGTTGAAAGAAAGATGCTATTCATACTAGAATATTCATATTCTAATAATACTCGTATTTTTCAAATCTAGCAAATCTAAAACTCTGCAGAACAAAGTAAAAGCCAGAAAGCAATAATAAAGCACAACCTGCAATTCGAAACACTCTCATCCCTGAAGAATAAATCTGTCACCGTAAAACTTCTGCGGCTGATCATCGAATTCAGTGATGAGCACACGTCGAGATCTCTCACTCCACGTCTAGATTCAATGTCCTCATCACCATTGCCGTGCAGAGACACCAACATCAATATATTGAAAGAATACAGATCAAATACCTGTAGATAAAATTCCTAGATCTATATGATCTAGTTCGGGAGAGTAAAAACTCTAAATCATGACCCAAATCTAAACTAGGAGAGGAGAGTAGCCTAATTGCGAAGAGATTGTGGAGCCACGTCACGAACATCCTCTTCGACGGTTGTCAACTGGACGTATGGCCAAACTGATCTCCACATTCACTTAATATCAGCTGCAGCAATTTATTCACGAACACAAAAGGAAAGCTTCAAAAAAGGAAAGAGGTGTAAGGATTCGGCACACAACTAGAAGTAAAGCATAAAACGAGAAAGAAAAATAGAGATACAAGGTTTTATCCTGATTTACTTTTAAATTAATGCTACGTTTAACAGAAGATTTCACTATAATTAACACATCACATCTCTCATTACATCACTCAATTACAAGAGAAAGAGTATATATAGCAGGAGCTATTAATGGGCCCAAACCCAACCTACTAATGAAAAAATATGAGCTCAAACTATAAAAGTTCTCTGGTGTCCAGGGGGCGATGCCCACTTGAGACTCCGACCGAGGCGGCTTCCCCGGACCCCCGTCACTTAGTTTTTTTCTGTCGATGGAGAGTATGAACCACATCCCAATAAAAGGAAACATAGAAAGGGAGAAGGGCGGGGGGGAGAAAGGTCCTCTCGCTTTTGACTCAGCAAAATTTGATGTTATACTCTATGCTAAAAACATGTCGTTGATGCGGTTAGGGGCGGGCCTAAATTTAGTTTAGGGTTTTCAAGCCATGCTAAATTAATTTCGCCTAAAAAATAACTTTGTACCCATTACGTTTCTTAAAAAACATACAACTAAGTCAATTATAAATATAATCACTTAGGATTAGACCTATATATATATAATCACTTGAATTTGCCCCCACATATTTGATGATGCTTGATGAAGAATTCCACAATCATGAAAATTGTAACTGTTACAGATGAATAAAGCCTAAACAATGTCAGATTTTCTTATGTTTTTCAAGTGCTACGATATTGTACCAATCGCCAAAAGTGATGTTCTTGACCAAAATTTGGCCCATAACTTTTGACCAAATAACATGGGTTTCGACATTAATATTTTTTTTTTTTTTTTTTTTTTTTCAGTTTTGAGTTTTTAACATATGCTCAAAATCCAAATAGCACATGTAGCTCATGCTCATGTCCTTTGTTTGCCCTTTTACTCTTTGTCCTTTCTCGTTTTACACGTTTTCCTTCGGGCATATGCTCATGCTCTCTGCTTGCTCTCGCTTAACCACATACGTCTCGGGAAAATCAACGTATTTGCAGTTGCTAGGACCTCGATTTCACAGTATTTACATCGGCGGAGGGAACTAATTTTTAAGTTTCTTTGTCAGTCCTTTTCGGCTCTAACTATAATAATATTACGAAGGTCCATATATGCTTTCAGAATATGCCCCAGAATATGCAAAGGAGGACTCTAAACTTTTCCATCCATTGGTTTTGGTTGTATGCAATAATTGCAGCTGTCCCTTCACCTATCACAAACACCAACACAACAAAAATTTGTCGAAAAGAAAACTATCTTACAAAAATCTAATTGCTGTATTCCAATGTCTCCAAACCATTTTCCAAGTCGCAGAAACAATGTCTCAATCGAATTTGCCTGTACCTGAATTATTACGATTGGCATGAGATGACCATCTGGTTCATGGATACAAGATGTTAACGCATTAGCGGTTACAAGCCTCTTATTTTTATCACTCTCAATCAGAGTGAGGACCACTAAGGTCCTCGCAATCTCGCGAAATCAGTTCAGTATTTGTTCCCACAATAGGATAGAGTTGTCTACACTGTAATTGCGGATTGGGAAATGCCTGTTGTCAAGACATTTTCAGGTACGGGTCGTCCCTGTACTTCACATACAACGGCAAATCGAGGGATTTCTCCGCAATTTCCCCATCCTCGTGGATCTTTGCTATTAGGCTCTCGAGCGACGGGAAATTCGCCTGAATGTTTCCACAGCAAATTCATTTGAGCCTTACTAGCCAAAGAGGAGCAGAATATCGTATTTGATTTGCCTAAAAAAAAAGAAATGCCGAATTGAAAAAGATGCACGTTTAAACGATACCTCTGGTCGAATATAGCCGACGATGACAACACGCAGTTCCTCTCCATAGAAATCCTCGTTGAACTCGTGCAACAACCAGGGCTCCTAAAGAAAAAAAATCCCATTAAACGAGTTGCAGAAGGAGAAAGTGGTTGCGGATTGCACCACCGGTTGGGTTTACTTACGATTGTCTTTTCCTTGTTGTCAAAGTATGGATTCCGACCGATGCTCATGACCATTTTATAGATGCCTCTGGCTGATAGTCCAGCCCAACCAAAATATACTCCGGAGGGATGTTCCAAGAGTAGATTTGAATACCCTTCTGTCGATAGATTAGCTGGAAAAGTAAAAGGTTTTATAAGGGAAAGAATGCCACAGTTAGTCTAAGTAACAAACTATTGAAGCTATAAACTATGTCATAGAATTAGCAATCACAAACAATTGAGCAGAAGAATGAGATACTAGAGCAGTAATAAAAATGCACTCTGGGCTTCACTTGTTACTAATCTCATAGAAGTCTACCATATCTCAATAAGAACAACCTCACATTTTCCTGTCTCGAAATCAGGAAGGATCTAAAACATGGCTACTTGATTTATTTCTTATTTAGAGAGATGGCATTTCAATGCTAATCTGACCGTACCTGTTGGAATCCCAAGTACTTTGGAGCCACGACCAAATCCCTTGATGACAGGGCCACCGATATGCCATGGTTCTATTGGCAAAGTACCCTCGATCCCTGCCATTAAAACCAATCTTCTGGATAAGAATCTGCTATGATAAAGCTACCTATCATAAAGCATAATCGTGATTGAAGGTCTAGGGTTTTACAATCTTGAAATGGAGGCAAGCCCCACTTTTCAGGTCGTAAATCAAGTAATGAGTTGATGACCTCGTCGGCTGAATTGTAAAGGTGATTCTGTTTGGGAAGGGATGGAACAGCAACTACTTCCATTCCAGCAGCCTTGCCAGCAGTAACACCAGGTCTGACATTATATAAACAAGTGAAAATCGGAAAAATAATGACCTAGACATGAAAAAGAGTCCAATATGAATAGAGATGGCGGACTCATTTCCCGGACAATTTATGTATGATGGACAAAGGAAGGCCCTCCACATGCGACCCTAGTCGGAGCTCTCCTTTAGACGATAAAAAAAAAAAAAGAATAGGAAGATGAGATCCTACCAAAAATATCCAGAATGTGAACTCATTCGTAACGCACACCTGGAAGATAATAGCAGCCCTTATCTACTCAATAAGCAATAAGACGGCCTGTTACAAGCATTAGGTAAACTATGTTTAAAAGACTCTACCTTCTAAGGCACGTAAGACAGGCTCAGATAACACGAATCATTCGAGGGGAAAACTCCCCATGTAAAATGTGATCTGTGCAATTTATTGATTAGAATTGGTCAGAATTCATATATAATCAAGTAGAACAAAATATGTTGAAATTTTCAGCAAGGACATCCTTTCGACAGGAACCCATCATCAAGGACCGAGTAACACTTCATAAAGACAGTTCTCTTTCAATTTTAACCCAAAATGCTTCTATAAAAGTAGTTACATTGGTACAAAAAAGTGTATTGAAAAGCCGTCGCATCAGTTTATACCTTTCTTAATTGAATGAATGGACCAGGCAATATCAATATATATTTTAAACAGAGAGAAAAGAAGAAGAAAAAAGACTCCAAGGTTGTGCTGATAGAAACGATTTGACAAACGGTAGCAACACCGAGTATTTTGTAACTTCAATTCAATGCCAATTGTGGGAAAGACCGATCCAATTTTCTGACAAATCACTCCGTAAAGTGGAACTGAGAAGTGAGCATAATGACAACCTCATGACACTCATGAGGCAGAAGATTCATAATGCCAGAGCGAAGGACAAAATTATCACAGTTGATATAAATCACTTACACAGAATCTTCAATAACCAGCAAGTTAGAAGGTTCGATCTTTAATCTATTAGCTGCTTCAAGAAATCTGGAATTCATAGCAAAGGCTACAGTTTAGAAGAAGATACTCCATTACTAGTAATTTGAATGATGCGGAGATGACTAAATTATATAAATATATATCTCTCACATTTCAGGAGATGGTTTTCCGTTCCTCACTTCATCGCCCCCAATGATGACAGAAAATGACTCCTTCCAACCTATGTTTTAACGCATAGTTGATTTAGCAGTCCCAACTGCATGTCAAAAGATTTCAAGGATATGAAGTACCTACCTTGATGATAAGATATCTTCGTTTCAATGTTTTCTTTTGGAGAATTAGATGCCAGTGCCATTGGTACTTCATGCCGTCTCATATGCTTTATTAACCGGTTGGCACCTGGAAGTGCCTTAATTTTGCACCATCTGCACCGAGATCAAATGACTGGGCAATTAAAAAATCTCGGACATGTATTACAGTGCATCCAAAGCAAGCTGCTAATAACTTCTCTATACACCAAACAACTGCCTGAGATTGCAAGTGGAGTGTTGTCAAGAAAACATAATAACCCACGCATGAATTGCTTATCTTGATCAAATGAATTACACATCTTTTAATAGAAGAATTTCGCCTCCACATTTCATACATGAATACAAAGAATGCACTATCAGACATGACCTAATAGAATATCACTGGATAAAGATTCTAGGATCTCAGCCATACATAGAGTGAATATCTGTAATGTCTCTGTTTGATGAAGTATATATTATCACAAAAGGTAGGTCTTAAGAATCTCTGAATATGAAATAAGCATGCAACAAAATTAAACAAAGTTAATAGCTCAATTACTGATTACTAAACATTGGAGTGATTTCAGAGATGAATTCTTCTGTTGCACAAGGAAGTCCATAATCTTCAACTATAACAGCCGCAGACTCAAAGGGTGTCTTCCCTGCTATTTTAAGAGCTTCTCTACCATCCCACTGTTTTCCATATTTAACCAAGAATGCTTTTAAAATCTCGCTTACAATGCCATCTGCAATGAAAGGAAGATAACACATTTGTCAAAATGAGGGACTTTAACATGGGGAAAGACGCTAGATAATTTAAGCACTCATAGACATTGGAGTCTTCATCGGAAAAAGAATTCAACTACACACTCCAAAGTATGCTATCTGCCCAAAAAGTTCTCGTATTCACCTACTGCATCAGATTATGAGGGGGAAAATATAGCCCTCTGACTAAGATTGATCTTTTTCAAATTGCATCTTGACCAACACAGAAAACACATACAGATGCACAGATGACAAACTGGGTTTGTTTCATGAATAAGAACTCATTTACATTGGAGTCTTCATCGGAATACGAATTCAACTGCTATCTGCCCAAAAAGTTCTCGTGTTCGCCTACTGCATCAGATTACGAGGGGAAAAATATAGCCCTCTGACTAAGATTGATCTTTTTCAAATTGCGTCTCGACCAACACAGAAGACACTTACAGATGCACAGATGACAAACAGGGCTTGTTTCATGAATAAAGTGGAGATAAATAGAGTCTTCACAATGGAAAGACAGGTGATAGAATGACGATCATGGAATATTATGTGGACACGACGTACAAAAAAAAGAACAGAAAAAATGACCTGTGTTCAAAAGAGTGCCATCCAAATCAAGGACAACGCCCGAGACTAACTTCTTCAGAGGCTGTGAGGTAGACATTCGAGCAAACCTACGCAGATTATGATTCAGTTGAAATGCTCTGGTTCCTGGATCATGCCTAAAATAGAGACACATGTCTGTCGGTCCAAGAGCTAATAAGCAGGAGAAATCTGCACAGCATCAATCTGACAACACCCTCAAAGTCGCCTTTTTCACCAATTGGTTACTCAGAACCGAGGAGTTCGCAAAAATGAGATTACAAACTCCGGAATATAGAATCAAAAAGGAAGTCGACCACATAGAAACGAGCTGAAGTCCCGACATTACTTCTCCCTTACGGCTTCGTTTGGTCCGTCGATATACAATTGGGAATAGAAGCCAACTCAAAAGCAATCAAACTCCTCGGGAGGAGGATTCACAATCAAGGGTTTGGTAGTAGTCACTTATAGCCGCTCATATTCATCACTTCAACTAGATTAACTAGGCAATAGATCCTAAGTTTAGCCGCGGTTTTCACAGAAGCATTTGATCGAACACGTTAGATGCAGCCAACAGGCGAATTAGCTTTCAATAGCGGACTTACCTAGAGAGAGAGAGAGAGAGAGAGGAGCGTACCGTCGACGGCGGAGGGACACCGGCGCCGCGACGGAGAAGGGAGCGGAGCGCAATCTACACGATCAATGGTTTCTAGCTTGTCACGTGGGTTTCGTCAGTCTCTTATCCCCACAAACGGAATATGCTCTGTGTCCGGCCAACTTTCGTAAGTCTCTTTTTATTTTTTTCTTTCGATTAAAACAATAGGTTTTTCCTCCTAAAATTATTGGGTTAATTCTTAATAACACAAAAAAATTTCTAATTGATACATATACGACAATTTTACTCCAAATTACTTTTTTGACCACAAAAAACTCTAAATTAGTACACATGTGACAAGTTTATCTGAAATTAATTTTTTGACCATAAAAAATCTTAAATCGATATATTCGTGACAAATTTATCTCAAACTCTGATAAATTTATCATTCGTCAGTTTCTATTGAATTGATATAATATCACGAAAAACTTCAAACGAATACACTTTTGACTTGAAAAATATGCCTCAATCTCGTCTTGCCGTTCCGATGTGGATTGGTTAGGAACGACAGTACTTCAGCTGGCTCTTTTTTTTTTTTTTTTTTGGAGTTGATCTTCCATCAATTCAAAACGAGCATCTTCAAATGTCTATTATGGGATTTTTTTTATTTTATTGTTTAGGAGTATTAAATCTTTGACAAGTCACCATGAAACTCCTGCCATTTTGAGAATCGAAATAATTTCCCATAGAAAAACCGTGCGTGCTTATTATAAATCACGCTAAAATAGAGCTACGTGCGTGTCAAAAAATGAGTCTGTGTTGCTCAAACATCGCATATGTTGCATAAGTGGGCGTAACACCCATGATCCAATGTGGGCAGCCCTCACCGGCCTCAGGCGAGGGCGGCCAAAGAAAAAGCAAAAAAATAAAAATAAAAATAAAAAAAGCAAAGAAAAACAGAAGAAAAAAAAATTCGACGAAATATAAAGTCTCAATTTCTTATTGAATGGGTAAGTTATATTATAACCGCATTGAACAGAATTTCATGATTTTTCTCAATAAATCCACTAGAAGTACCCAGTCTCAATGTAGATTTTGCGCCTAGAAAGGATTAAAAGTCCCACTTTGATATCCTGATGTATAGGGTAGGGTGTATTCCAATCTATTTCCTTAACCAAATTTGTGCAATCAAAGAACTCCTCACTGATGAGGCACAATTGACACGTGGCTGTCCACGTGGCACTAATTTCATTTTCACAGAAGAGAAAATATAATATCCAAGTCTCTGTAAATATAGCATACAAAATGTTATCCTGAGTAGTAGTATAGGCCAAGTGTCTATACGTATAGATATACATCTCGTGATTGCCCGAGTCTAAAGATAAAGAAAGAGCATGTTCACATTTCAATACTACACTCAGCATACTTTCACACACCACCTACTATACTCTGCATCTGTAACTGCAAAAGGAGCATGGAACCAAGTTGGATTCGCCGGCGAGGTCGATGAGAGCCTCGTTAGCGCCTGAGAGAAGACAGAGGGCTCCGAGGTCCGAGCCGTCTTCTTCTCAACCGCTCGGCGATGATGAACGCGAGCTCCAGCGACTGGGAAGCGTTCAGCCTCGGGTCGCAGTGGGTGTGGTAACGCGAGCTGAGGTCGTTGTAAGTTACAGTGCGGGAGCCTCCCACGCATTCCGTGACGTTTTGGCCCGTCATCTCCAGATGAACTCCGCCCGGGTAACTTCCTTCTTGATCGTGAACGTCGAAAAATGCTCTTACCTCGGCCTACAGATATAGCGGTATCATCGGCAACTTTACAGAGGCCAGAATTTCATATAACTCCACAAGATCACAACTTTAATAATCTAGAACGATAACGTGGAAATAAACGAATGAGGTGATACCCGAAAAGTGAACGAAGGGCTTCTCTGTATTATCAATCTTACTTCTACATTCATGAAGCATTTAAATGTACATTTAAGTGCCCTGACTGAGGCTAATGATGAACTCCATTAAGAGGCTAAAAGGAAGAAAGGATCCTCAATTCCATTCAGAGCTTTATCAAGCAGCCATTAAAACGAAAAATTTGTAAAAGATCTTACCCTGATCGCATCGAAAGATCGAGTCTTGAGTCCACAAGGAGCTTTGATGGTGTTTCCATGCATGGGATCACCAACCCAAGTGACAATTTGACCAGCTCTGCGAACTGCTCTTATCAGATGAGGAAGCTTGACTCTCATGTTCTCTGCTCCCATCCTCACAATCACCGTTATCCTGCCTGGCTTATTCCTAGGATTCAGAATGTCTACGAGCCTAACAAGCTCGTTTGGGTCCATCTTGTCGCTCGCCTGAATCACAATTCAGAAATGCTTTGTAACAAGTATGTGATACATTTAGAAGACATTATGTCATGATTTCAGGGCAACTGAACTGCTAAGTTGCAATATAAGAAAGATCCACAAACATTTACCCATGTTTTGAACAGCAAAGCTTGACAGGGATTTTTCTTCGCCATTTAAAAGATTCCAATATTAAACTTGTATACGAAAGACGTGCCTCGACACCAATTCTTAAAAGTCACGAATATATGGGGCATTAAATTGTAAATCTATATTTGTTTTACAAAAAAAACTAGAAGTAAGCAGAAGTAATGTTAAAAGCATAAATCCTCCCAAACACACAATAGAGACACCTTCGTACCTTAATACCAAGGGGATTAGAGACACCTCGCAGGAACTCAACATGAGCACCATCGAGTTGACGTGTACGTTCCCCGACCCAAAGCATATGGGCTGAGCAGTCGTAGTAAAGTCCAGAAGTTGAGTCCTCCCTGGTTAGAGCTTGCTCATAGGGCAAAAGCAAGCACTCATGGGAAGTCCAGAATTCAGTTGTAGTCATTATTGGGTGATCAACTGTGAGACCAGCAGCGGCCATGAAACCCAGGGCTTCGTCCACCCTATGAGCCAGTTCACGATATCTAGCAAAATGCAAAACCGACAAACTCAAATGTCAGCATTTACTGACCCCCTAAATTCTATTATGTGAATCTATTCTCAGATCAGATTTTAACTAGAACTGTTCAAATTTTAAGAAGAGAAAAGATTTTCATGTTCTCTTTGTTTTGGCTTTGAATAAAAGCATCCAATGACACCCAAAAACCAAGGGTCCTGTAACCTTGTCACACTGCTCAAATTTAAAGGATAGAATCAAAACTTCATAGAGCCAAGAATTTATCCACAACTTCCATATATTGTGGCTGAGATCACTCAACCTCTCTTCAGATCTCAGCCTTGTTATACTGCTTTTTATAGACATTTTAGATCAGATGTGGATCATTTAAATTTTAAATTTCACATATCAAGCACACCCACAAAAAAATCCGTGACAAGCAAATTTCCTTGTGCTTTTTCCCTACTAGTGTTGAATTTGGATGTTCAAAGCTCATCTGAAGTAAAAGATTCCGGACAATTAGATTGGCACAGCTTTATTGTTAGAAAGATCTAGCTAGCTAAAGCAATTAGCTACTGACTGTAATTGGATATGTCACAGCATTACACCACAGTAGTGAACTTAACCAAACATTAAATTTTTCTGTAAGCAGCATTTTACAGGACTCTAAAATATTAGGACGTTGGGAAGTAATCTAGAAAGCACCCCCCGAACTATTGCCCTCCATTTGACCCTAAAATAGTATCAGCAGAAAAGAGGGGGAACAACTTCTAATATAAGAAGCATAGTGATATAGCAGCAATTTGTCTAAATCATGCCTAATGAAACCATTAAAATTCCACCTGTGGCTCGCCAAAAGTAATCCATTCATTCTTACTTTAAGATGACAGGGCCCAATCTTTTCGAGAAACCGAACCACAAAAGGAGAATAAGAAAAGAAAGCGACTTTTTATTGGAAATTGAAGCATAAAAGCCTGCAAATGAAAATTGATCATTTGACTTGAAAATTAGGGGAGTGCAAAAGGTACCTGTCACCTTGCTCACTATGCTCTGTGAAATCCAAATTCCAGTGTGTGACTCGCTGCATGGCCGCATATCCTCCGGTTGCAAAAGCTCTCAGAAGGTTCAAAGTAGCCACAGACTGAGTGTAGGCCCGAATCATTCTCTGGGGATCTGGGACTCTTGATACTTCATCAAATGCATCACCATTTATATTGTCTCCTCTGTAACTAGGCAGCTTCACTCCATCTTTCTCTTCAAATGATTCAGATCTGGGCTTTGCAAACTGTCCAGCCATTCTCCCTACCTAAAAAACAATAGCAATGATTTCTGTCCTCCTAAAAGGCAGCCATTAGAAAAGAAAATCCATCCAACGGTCATCCAATGCGCCGTTGAAAAAGGAGGGAAAAATGGAAAATTTACAGCAAACATCGTACGCCAATCTTAGTACATAATTGATTCACTCCAATTCTGAAATGGCTTCACAGTGAACAGATCAGATATCAGTTCATTGAATCATCAGTCATGAAGTGAAGAGAAAATAATATGTGACCACAGCCTTGACCCTCAGTTGCAAAGTCAAACTCTCACTTCAAAATGCTACAATTGTATCACACTAGAATTTGTTTAAAGTCAATTTTGAAGTTCTTGCCGTCACAAATAATCTCCCTCTGGAAACTTGATGTCCTTCAACTTTTCCTCCTATGCGGAACATGTTGTCATAGGCAAAACTGCACACGTGAGGTCATAAGACCCAAAAAGGCTGAGGCAAGTGCAGAAAATAAACAAGTTCGCCTAAAGCCAAGCCTCATTTCTTCATTGTTCAGTTTCTTTCCCTAGGTAATAACAGAACACTGTCGAACTCTGGTAGGAGTACAACATGCACCCGGTTCACCTCAAACCGGAGTAGTACAATGGTTTCTCCAAAGAAACAGCAAAACAATTAAATTCTCCTAAATCTACAGAGTACAAGAAAATCGGTATGATCAACATGAGAAGATCCCCAAACAAATTACTGAAAAATCAGAAATTTCTAGTGACTATGGAGTCAATGGGGTTCACCAAATGAACTATTGAACTCAAGCACAAGGCAGAGGATCTCGAATTCAGCTACACACATTGGGACGCATTTGGTTTTCAGTACAAGGAACCGAATGTGTCCAAAATATCAATTAGTCTCAGACAAGCAAAAGTCTCTGCTAATCAAATCAAGCCTGGCCGATTTTCAGTAAGACGTTAATGAATTAAGGGGGTGAAATTGGAGTCAACAGATAACACAGCATTGAGTTCTTGCCAGTTGCCAGGGAAACAGGATCTATCCATGCAAGCCATGAAATTAAAGGCACGGTTTTCATTGAACTCTCGGAATTCAACACAAAGAACAATCACCAACTCGTAGATTTCCAAGCACCAAACGACGCATGCAGGCCGAGAGAGAGAAAGAAAGAAAAAAACCAATTTTTTAACGCAATTCAACAAACAAAACACTACTATTGACGATCACGGATCTTGAACCAACCTTAATGACGGGCATTTGGCCGCCGAACATGAGCACGACGCCCATCTGGAGGATCACCCGGAAGGTGTCGCGGATGTTGTTGGCGTTGAACTCCTTGAAGCTCTCGGCGCAGTCGCCGCCCTGGAGCAAGAAAGCGTCGCCCATCGCGGCCTGGCCGAGCCTCTCCTCCAGGCTCCGCGCCTCGCCGGCGAAGACGACGGGCGGGAACGACTCGAGGGTCCTGAGCACGGACTCGAGCGCGTCTGGGTCCGGGTACTCGGGGAGCTGGAGGGCGTTCTTGGCCTTCCAGCCCTCGAGGGTCCATTGCGTGGGGACCGCGGAGGCCGACGATGAAGAAAGAGGAGGCGGGTCCGTCGCGCGGACGGCTGAGATGGGCCTCGCGGCGGGGAGGGGGAGGGGAGAGCGGCGGGGTTGGAAGAAGGAGAGAGGGTGGAGGAGGGACTTGGAGGAGAGAGAGGGTGGAGCTGTGATGAGAGCCATTGAAGAAAGAGAGGGGAGGAGAGAGAGTGTGGGAAGTTTCGGGATGGAAGAAGGGGAGGGAAGGGAGGGTCTCTCTGTCTGTAACGTGCACTTCCAAAAGGATACGGCCAGCGGCAGACAGATATTTCACAATTCAACTCCTAAATTTTTTTTTTGACCAAAAAAAAAAAACTCCTAAATTTTTTCGACCCAACCAAAGAAAAAAAACCTAAATTTGATTCTACTTATGTACGACCAATTGGACAAGATCATTGTTTTACTCGTTATCCATATATAATGACACAAACATAGGTTATTTATTCATCAAATCTGTTCATTCCAAAACATGAGGAGAAAATTCCAAATTTTCTCAAAAAAGAGTCTGAAGTGGACCTTATTTCAAATAAAGGCATGAAGGAAATGGTGGATCATGAGTTTTTTTTGGTCTTTTTACATTTTCTGATTTATTTCCCTTTTCCTTTCCTTTTCCCTTTTTTTCTCTTCCCCTCGCTAGCGGCCATGGGTTGAGCGGCCTCACCTGCTGCCGCGAGGGCTCACCTCGCACTGCCCAGGCGAGGCCAGCCGGGATCTGGCTAGGGCAGTGGGGAGGGCAGCCCTCGCCTAGGCGTTAATTATTGAAGGAAAAACAAAAGACGCAAACACGGCAAAGGATTCTCAAAGCTGGTGCAAGATTGTTTACTTTGATTGATGATGCTTGACCTTTTTCACTTTTTCTTTTGTTGAATCAGAAGGGTCTGTCTACGAGGGGGTGAATGTGAGAGATGATGAGGTTACCTTTCTTGGGTTTGTTGGTGTAGAGCTTGGGACCTTCTTCGCTGATGGTGGACCTGATGTTGTTCCGATCTCCACTGGGTTGACGGTGACTTCACTCCTTCAGATTGTCTGCTTCGCCAAGCAAATGGCCGAGTCTGAGTCCTCGCCAACGGCTGTGAGGCCGGCCCTCGCGACCGTAGGTGAGGCTGGCCCTTGCCTGTGGCCGGCAAGGCCGCTCAGCCCACGCCGCTGGTGAGGGGAAGAGGAAAAAAAAGGGAAAACCAAAGAAAAAAAGAAGAAGAAAAAACAAGAAAAACAAGAAAAAAAAAAGGAAAGGAAAATGGGAAAAAATCAGAAAATGTAAAAAGATGAAAATACCCCTACCGAGGCCCTTTTTTTGGAACAAAGATGGCACTTGAAGCCCTTATTTGAAATAATGTCCACTTCATGTCATTTTTGAGAAAATGAGGGCATTTGGGGCCCTTTTTTTGGAAATTTCCCAAACATCAATGGTTGGACTAGATCTAGCTTTCTTAGCTCAAATTATTTCCTAAAGCTCCGTTTATTTCACGAAAAAATAAATATTTTAAAAAATATTTTTCTAAAAACGATGGCTTCTATTGCTTAAGATAATTAGTTAATGAAAAATATTTTCATTATCGGCAATAATTTATGTTGAAAACATTTTGTTAATGACAAAAATATTTTTCACTCGTTCTTTTTTTTTAGCAATACGATCCATCTTCTTTTCAGAAAATGTTTATCAAATGAATTCATTTTTTGAGAAATAAACAGGGTCCAAGTCTCCATTTGACCTTGGACCTAAAAGGCTTGAGAGGAGTATCCATGACTATAATAGAGTCTAATGAGCACGAATTCAGTGACCTCGTCAGTCCATTATATATATATATATATATATATATATATATATATATATATATATATGTTTCGAGAGAGTACTTAGGTTATTCTAATAACGAAAAAGGGTATCATGCCTGAATTTAACTGAGGTTCGCGGTAGTGGAGGAGCTGATAGGAAATTACATATATACATATATCAGAGAAGTATCCGCATCTTCAACGTGAAAAATCTTCTAGACTCATTGAATTATGGGCTAAGCATTTAAACTCCATGCAACGACGGAAATGTATTATAGGGAGGGAAAAAAAAAAAAACCTCAGCCCCTTTTATTGGGCTTTAGCTTGTCCAATCAAGCCCGGGCTATCTGAGGGCCCGAGGCCTGTCAAGGGCCCAGCTTCATACCTCGGTCCAAGCCCGAGCACCAGATCAGCCCACAGGGTCTGGCCCTCAATGTAAAAGACAACATCCTATTTTTTGTGGGGCATTATTTGACCATGCAAGTGCAAAGGAGCAATTGGTCCCAAAGGGGGACTTGCCCTACTTGACGAGCAAAGCGTCACACACCTCCAATAGTTACATAAGTACATCTCATGTCATCGTAATAGTGCTCTACCCCTAGCACGCTTTGCTGCTTTTTCTCATTTCATTCTTATTCGTACACTTCACTGACTTCCGAAGCATCGGAGGGTCTTTGTGAGGCCAAACTCAAGAGGATCTCTTTTCTTCATGATGCACAGGTTGGCCCACTATCGGTGGAGCCGGCCGTCGCCGAAAACTAGCCCTAAGAATCATGCATTAACAGCGGCGCCATCTGTGGGAACATAAATACAAGTTGTGTTCCGGCAGCGACACTCGTGTTCGATTTTAGTCAGTTACTATCCGAATCTGTATGGGGAGTTTCAAGAAACACCTTCTAGGAGTTCTTGGGTCCCTGATTGTCATCGTCATCTTACTTGATAGGGCAATTGATGTAGAATCTTTGTTGCTTCCCCCCATTCTCACGTGTTAAAAGTATACAAATCATGTCATTATAGCTTCAAAGCTTGTATGATCATATGCTATTACTATCTCTAAGGAACCTCATACATTTGTTGGGCTTATTTAGCCCAGCCCAGCCCATGGTTTAGTTGTTAAACCTAGGGTTATATTTCAGCAACACTTTGGTGAGCAGATAGAGTGACCGTGAGCAAAAACGCAGAAAACAAAGAGAGGAGCAGCAGCAGTTTTTCTGGGTGTCCGGCCGAGATCAACTCGACGATCGGAGGTCGATCCGTGGTCCGATTGGGCTGAAATTTTGACAGCAGTTTCAAGACTCGTTGTTCTTGATTCTGTGCGGTTGGATCATCGTTTGAAGCAACACGGTGGTGTGAAGAGAGAGTTACCGAGAGCAAAACGCAGAAAAACAGAGAGGAGCAGCAGCAGTTTTTCTGGGTGTCCGGCCGAGATCAACTCGACGATCGGAGGTCGATCTGTGGTCAGATTGGGCTGAAATTTTGACAGTAGTTTCAAGACTGGTTGTTCTTGATTCTGTGCGGTTGGATCATCGTTTGCAGGTATTTAATATAGCTGTTCGTGAGTATTTCGAGACTGCAAATTTGAGGGTGTTTTCATCCGGTTTCTCTCATTTAAGGTGTTGTTGTTGCTTGATCTCCACTTATAGTTTTGGGTTTTCATTGTCGTTGAATTCAGCGTGGTTGTTGTGTACTTAAATGATTTATAGTGGAGATTCGGGTGGACTCCGTGATCGGTCTCGTGGTTTTTATCCTTCGCGTTGAAGGAGTTTTCCACGTAAAAATTCTGGTGTTGTTATTCTTTAAGCTCCTATATTTCCATTGGTTGTGCTCGATTCGTTTCCTCACAGGTTTAGTCAAAAAGGGAAAATTATATTTGCCATCATTTTTCCCAACAACATTCTCCTCGATAGAACTTTAAAGCTAGCGAGGTTCGGTCTTAAAAGAGTGTGCGCGTGTGTTTGGGTTGGGTTGGGGAGGGGGAGGCTAGAGATGAATGCTCTCTTCAAAGGAATGAATTCATGATGCATATGAAATGTGATTGCACTCTTTGAGTTTGAAGTCAATGAGCAAGCGATAGTTATGTAGTTTGGATACTTCTTTACATCCCTGATCGAACCTTATTATCGGATTTAATATGTTGAACATAATTATCGTATTTGAGTCATCTTCGATTCTCTTTTCAAATTTGATTGCCGCGGATCGAAATGTACGTTGCTTGTGTTTGATTTGGAAAGCTGTTGCCTAAACGTTTTTGAATTTCAATTGTATTATTCTTTTGAGTTTCGAGTCCCTGGGAGTTGGAATTTAAGCACATCTACCTTCGGTGGTTGGCATAATTCTCTTAAAAAAAAAAAAAACCCACCATAAAGTTCAATTTTGATTCTGCCTTGAACATTTTTCAAGTGCTAATTCTTGATCGGTGTAATTTCCCTTATTGTTAATAAATGACTCCAACCCCGTTTGATAGAGAAACTTATTCAAACAGAATCTAATTGTAATAACGTCTCTTGTTATATTCTAAATAAAAAGTACAGTTCTTTAGTTGTCTTTTGGGGTTGTAAATAAGCATTTTGGATAGTAAATTAGCTTTGTTCATCATTGTTGTGATTTTGCGAAAACTACAACGAAATTAAAACTGAAAAGAATAAAAGAACACACAGCTTTATGTGAAAAATCCTTGCGGGGAAAACCACAAGGAAATAAGCTTTATCATTTTCAATTGAACGTTCCATTAACCCAATTAACAGAGGATTATAAATGGATTAATTTTTTTTTATTTTTACTAGAGATTGGGAATAGACGGACTTTCTATAGGACCTATTTTACTGACGGGATTTATCACCACTTTAGCTACTTTAGCGGCTTGGCCAGTTACTCGAGATTCTTGATTATTCCATTTCCCGCTGTTAGCAATGTACATCGATCTCCACTACGAAAATTCAAGGATTACAAAAGGTGATTCGAAAAAACTTTAATACTTTTTTTGTCTCAACTTCTAACTTAATAACTTGAGAAACAAACATTTATACTGCTTCATAGTGTTGGGCTATGGGCTTGGGCCATTAGCCAAATTTGGGTTGAATACCTAAAAAAAATTCAATACATACCCAACAAATCTCTACCTTGGCTTGAGTTCCTCATATAAATATAAGTAATAAACAATCTTCTCCTCTCACTAGAGTAAAACTCAGCTGCATCAAACATTAACCAAATCTAAGTAATGCTCGAACTTGGCAATACGGAAGGGCTTCATTAATATATCAACAGCATTGTTTTCTATACCAATTTTCATTACCTTGATATAGCCAACAGCAAGAATGTTGCGAATAAAATGATATCACACAACTATGTGCTTCATCCTCTTATGATATATTTGATCTTTAGAAAAATGTATATCATTTTGACTATCAAAATGGACAATACTTACACCATGATCCGCACCGAGCTCTCTAAATAAGCCTCTTAGTTATATTGTATCTTTAACTGCCTTTGTAATAGTCATATACTCTGCATCTATAGTAGACAAAGCAACTGTATACTGTAAAATAACTTTCCAATCGACTGCAAAAGATGAAGAAAGAGGAGGCGGGTCCGTCACGTGGACAGCTCAGATGGGTCTCACGGAGGGGAGGGGAGGGGAAGGAGAGAGCGGCAGGGGTGGAAGGAGAGAGTGTGGAGGAGGGACTTGGAGGAGAGAGAAAGTGGGGAGTTTCGGGAGAGAAGAAGCAAGGGGAGGGTCTCTCTCGATAACGTGCCCTTCCAAATGGAGACAGGCGGAGGGAGATTTCACAATTCAAGTCCTCCATGTGATTCTACACATGTATGATCCAGTGGACAGATCGTTGCTTACTAACTTACTAGTACAATCTCACACACAACTTCATAAGTTGCTTTGACAAAAAGAAGAAGAAGGGAGAAGTACATCAGAAGTGCCAAAAGTTGTGTACAACGCTCACTTTAGTACCAAAGTTTTCGCAGGATCACTTAAGTGCCAAATTAGAGAAAAAACGATCACTTAAGTGCATCATTCTGGCCAAACTAATTACGTGGCATTTATAATTAAATTTTTAATCTAACGTGCCAATTTTAAAAAAAAAATTCAGTCCACATGGACTTCTGGAATTAAAAACAAGCTAAAAAATTAATTTAAATTTGAAAATAAGCTATCTGTTTAAAAAAAAAAAAAGAGGGTTGCATAGACGGCGAGGGCATGTGGCCGAGGCTTGGCGACCCGCGCCAGCCCAGCGAGGGTGGGGAGGCGTCCTTGTCCCCTATGCAACCCTACGTTTTTTTGTGCTTAATTTTAGCTTATTGTTTTTAATCTAACTAATTTTGTATTTTGTATTATTTTAATATTTTTTAAACTTTTATCTTTTTTTATTGCTGACTGGACTTCCGCGCGAGTCAGGTCGACTTCAGATATTAATAAGAAAAATGCCACGTCAGATTTCCGGTCAAGTAGATCGGAGTTAGCACTTAAGTGATCGTTTTAAAAAAAATTAATACTTAAGTGGTCGTTTCGAAACTTTTGACACTAAATTGTTCGTCATACACAATTTTTGGCACTTCTGGTTACTTCCCCAAAAAAATAATAAGTTGATTATTAAGTAAATCTCTCCATTGCAAAATATGCATGGTGGGCCTAGGTCATGCTCCATTTGAACTCCGATCTAGCAGGCTTGGGAGGGCAGGATGAGCATCCATGCTTACAATCAGGTCTATCGAACCCGAATTTGGTGGCCTGGTGTGGTTGTCCATTACTTCATAAGTTCAAACACAGTATGGAGAGGCTCGAGTCATATGTTGGAAAAAGTATCCTCATCGTTAAAGTGAACTCATTGCATTATAGTGCCAAGCATCTAAATTTCATGCGACGACACGACCACGAAAAATCTATTGTAGAATAAAGTATTCGCCATTTTAATCCGAGGGCCCGGGACGCACGAGAATATACCGGGCCTGCATAGGGCCCAGTTTCATACCTCGGTGACAAGCCAGAGCACCAAATCGGTCCATTGGGTTTAGCCCTCAACATAGGCTTAAGGTGAGCTCGTTCGTAAGACATCCTATATTTGGGAAAAATGTCAACAAAAAAAAGTCCTAAACTTATTGCATTGATATCAATTCAATCTTAAACCTTTTATTGGTGCCAATTCAGTCTTAAATCTTTTGCATTGGTACCAATTCAATCATAAACCCCTTATTGGTGCCAATTTAGTCCTAAATATTTTGTATTTGTGCCAATTCAGTCCCTAAACGTTTTGCATTTGTGCCAATTAAGTCAATCCAATCAATATTGATCGAAAATCGCTGACATGGACATCGGTTGTCCTGCGTGGCACGTCTGACGCAAGCGTGGCATTTTTAATATTAATAATAATTACTTTGAGTTTTTCTTCTTTTTCTTTTCTTGCAATTTTTTTTTGGATTGGGGGCCGGCGACCCTCGCCGGCATTGGGCGAGGGCTCTCGAACCCTTGCTGTGGCCGGTGAGGGCATTATGGCCCTCGCAGGCCCCATGCGAAGGCTTCGTGGCCCTCGCGGGGGCTGGGCGAGGGCGGGTGTCGGGCGAGGCCGTAGGGCCCTCGCCCAGTGTCGGCGAGGGTCACCAGCCCTCGCCTGGGGCCGGCAAGGGTCGGCTGGTGACCTTTGCTAGCCCCTAATAAAAAAAAATTGCAAGAAAAGAAAATTTAAGAAAAAAAGATAAAATAAAAGACATTAAAAAATGCCACGTCAGCCCCAGTCGTACCACGTCAGCAATTTCCAACTAAAATTGGCCGGATTGACTCAATTGGCACAAATGCAAAAGGCTTAGGACTAAAATGACACAAATACAAAAAGTTTAGGACTAAATTGGTACCAATAAAAAGTTTAGGATTGAATTGGCCACCATGAAAAAGGTTTAGGACTGAATTGGCACCAATAAAAGGTTTAGAACTGAATCGGCATCAATGCGATAGGTTTAGGACTTTTTTGACACTTTTTCCCCTATATTTTGTGGGCATTATTTGACTATGCACGCCCAAAGGTGCACTTGGTTTAAAAGGAAGACTTGCCCTGCTTGCGGGGCAAGAAGCTTCGCACACACCCTTTAATAATGTCCCCTTGTTGTATGGAAGAGAGACCTAAGTACATGGTCATAAGAATGCCTTGTCTTTCAGCTCCCATAACAGAAAAATGGATAGATGAAACTTCTAAGCCTTGTATCAACTGTTCGCCGGTTTTGGCGTTCTCATTTGGCGAGGTTGCCAGAAGGGAGCCAAAGTTTAAACTTGCCAACTTATCTAGTTGTAAGAAAAAAAAAAGGTATTTAGTTGGACTCACATTCACTTAAAAGCTTATAGGCCAACTAAAATATATTCATTACTCTACACTACATCCATTCTCCGATTTGAAATTTTTCCTACACGATATGTGCATTTCAACAATCTCCCTCTCTTTCAACAAAAAAAAAAAAACAATCTCCCTCACATGTGTGAGCTTGGTATTAAATCTACCCCTATTTTTATTTTTATTATTTTTTTAATCTGCCCCCTTTAGTATCTTTTTGCACCGACATTATCTCCACTCGAATCTTCAAGCCAACCTGTGCAAACACGCCTTTCACCCATGGTCTCCTCCCGGACTAAACCGTGATAGCAAACCGCACTGACAACGAAGAAGAACCACGGGATTCTTTATTGAGCCCAACCCACAAACAACCATCGGCTTTAATATCGATTATTGTAAAATCAATGCAGAAAGCTAATCGAATCTTGCAAATTAAATCGATAATGAAATTGAATCACGTAAATATCAGGTGTATTCTTTATTATTCCTCGTTGTATTTCTATGGTGTTTTCGTTCTCTCGTGTGGGTTTAATAGCAAGATTCCGCATTACCTTTTACAACAGATGCCTTGTCATTCGCTAGCTCGGAGGCTTTGAGACCGACATTCTCCAACCAAAATCCAGATTGGCGCAACTTGGCCATCACTTAAGATATTTTGTTTCTCTTTTTTTGGCTTTTCTTTTGGTTAACCATTACTTGGGTTTTTTTTTTTTTTTTTTGGTTTATTCTCTCGGCCGCTGCGTATGCGTTTCATTTATGAGGCGCAAGTGTGAAGAGAAATTAAGGGCGCGTGTTCTCCGTTGTGTTCTATTCTTCTCTGCAAGTTGGACTTTTTGGACTTGGGATATGACTATTTGTTTGTCATGATGGGCAGAGCTCTGTTTCACGCACAAAAGGGAGAGGTTATCAACGCTTCAGCATGTGATGTTGAGAATTTTGGCGATGGAGACATCCGCCATGGACAGCTAATGGACCGAATGCCATACATTATGAACTTGCCTTATGCCACTGGCAGTACTTCACCGAAACAAAAGCATGCTTGATGTCGTCGACGTCCATTGTCACTTACTTTTGCTCTAGATTCGCGTTGTCTCCACGGTAGAGAATTTCGAAAAACTTGTCTGAATTGATGTCGACGTCCCTTTTGTGCGTGAAGTAGAGCTCTGCCCATCATGACAAATAAATAGTCATATCCCAAGTCCAAGAAGTCCAACTTGCAGAGATGAATAGAGCACAACGGAGAACACGCGCACTTAATTTCTCTTCACACTTGCGCCTCATAAATGAAACGCATACGCAGCGGCCGAGGATCAAATGAAGAACTACAAAATCTCGGCGAACAATTCTCATGTGCCGATCTTTTTTACTCGCCCATGGTCGAGTTCACACTTTCTCATCGGTCAGATTTTGTTTAATGGATTCAAACTTGAGGCATAATTTTAACAATCTCTACCTTGACTCGATGTTGGAGTCAAGTCACAATCGCTTCAATGGAATCTAATTTTCAGTGCTACTTTCCCACAGCCCTTCATGGGCTCAACTGGTACAGAGATCTTTCAAGTTCAAGCCGCGTTTGAACTTCGCCACAACCGTGGACCTTATCAAGACATCAACTCTACTTGTACATTTAGCTACTCCATAAGGATTTTCCGACACAACCTTCTGTATCACAAATAAAGCAAAACCATCATTGCATCCATATCTGACAGAAGGTCGAATACGCACCTTGCTACAGCAACCGTTGGCTCTATGGGCTCCACCTCACTACAAGCATCATCTGTGTTGATTACTGCATTAGTACCTGCTACTTCAGGAGTTTTTGGTTGCCACTGTCCAAATCCGTATTAACACTGCCACGAACACTCCTAGCCAAAAATACTAGAGACTTGTCAAAGGTAACTTCTCTGCTGTCCACAGGTGAATTTATACTCGGGTATTACAACTGATGGCCCCACTCACCTTGTGCATAGCCATGGAATATGCATCTTGCCCTCACATCGAGCTTACCATCACTTACTCGATAATAACATGGGCAACCAAACATTTTAAAAATAGAATAATCAGCAACGCTACCTAATCACATTTCTTCGGGAGTCCGATATCCTATCGCAGTCGATGAGGATCTATTCACCAGGTAGTTTACTGTACTAAGTACATTTGTCAGGATTTTCCTAGCCATACCAGCGCTAGCGATCATTTTACTGGCCGCCTCTAGTAATGTTCTGCTCATCAATTCTGCATATTGTTGTGGTTTATTGGCATTAGTGCGGTGTTACACTATGCACTCCTTCATGTAGAATTTATTTATCAGCTTCGAGCAGAACTCCATGCTACTGTCAGTTCGCACATGCTCGATTGACTTACCAGTCTTCGTCTCGATTAAAGCTCTCGACCGCGTGTTCCTGACAACAGCATCAAACTTGTGCATTGGCATAAACACCCAGGTCTTTCTCGAGCAGCCGTTAGACTCTTGAACAGATGACGACGTCTCCAGAACGAAACCTGTCAATGTCTCACCTTGAAGTTCATACAGGCCTTCGTGCTTGATTCCTCTCATTTTCACCAGGGCACCTCGGACAATCTTCTGAACTCCACCTTGTGAAGAATACCTGCATCCAGCTAAATCTAGGACACCCAAGGAAATTAAGTTCTTTTTCAATTCTGGAACATGTCTTACTCCAGTCAATGTCCTCACAATACCATCATGCATTTTGATTGTAACATCACCGACACCTACAACATCGCATTCAACATTGTTCCCTAATTGAACTTCACCAATACCTGTGCACTGATAATTAGTAAACCAGTTCCTATTTGGTGTAATGTGAAACGAACAACCAGAATTCATTATCCATCCGTCAAATGACGAATCCTCAGTGACAAACAAGACACAATCGACACCATCAGAATTATTTTCAGCTACAGCTGTAATATCATCTGTAGACTCAACTCTAATTCCCTTACCCTTTTCATCTTTCAGCTTAAGATAATTTCTTCTGAGATGCCCACTCCTGCCAAAGTTCCAACAGACAACCCAACCAGTCCTAGACTGACTACGTCTGTTTATGTTTATATTACTCCTGCAAACACGAGTACTAGCTCTTCCTCTACTCTCACCTACTAAAGCAGTAGGCACAGGTTCACCAGATTTTTTCCTATGAATGTCTTCACTCAGAATCAAATTGCGAATCTCATCAAAAGTTAAGCTTCTTGACCCTGAGGAATTACTAACAGCAGTAACAGTAGTATTTCAACTATCAGGCAATAAGGACAATATAATCAACGCATGTACCTTATCTTCAAAGTTAATCTCAACTGAACTCAATTGGTTAACAACCATATTGAATTCATTGATATGTTCAGCAGCCGACGTACCTTCGCCCATCATCAAATGAAACAAACGTCGCATCAAATAGGCCATGTTGATCGCAGAGGGTTTCTCGTACATGTTCGACATGGTTTTCATCAGTCCCGCAGTGGTTATCTCCTTTACGGTGTTAAACGCGACGTTACGAGCCAACGTTAGCCGAATAACACCCATCGCTTATTTATCCAGCAATTCCCATTTATCTTTCTCCATTGAATCTGGTTTAATCCTCAATCTATATTTTTCAGAAAGCAAAATCCTTCCCGTCAAATCGGTTGATTCTCACCTTTCCTTCTTCCATCGTTATCGATTCGCTTCAAGTCAGCCAAACACTGGCTCTGATACCAATTGTTGCTAATATAAGGGGTCGAGCGTGTCACGTCCCGATCCCTGGGCCCGCAACAACCCTACCAAACGCCTCGGGTCATTTAAGGGCGACGTCCCAAACACGTGGTCGACCCATTCATTTTATCTTTAAATGAAGCGCATGCGAAAATGTTCTACTTCCCCAGACAAATAAATATAAAGACAAGGATAGACAGCAGGAAAAGTCAACAACCATCAAGCAGGAAGAGCTTATTTTATTTATTTACTGTTAACCTTGGGAAGCATATCTGCAAGCCCTACCTCAGGGCCACTTCCTACGACCACCAAAAAGATACCGGGTCAGAGTTGGGGTTAACGCTACTTCCAAAAACTAAACTACTCCTAAAAATATGCACGTCCTCATCTTGCTCAGCGCCAGTAGTCGGTCGGGGTCTCGGGGTCCTCGTCCGGATCAGATTTTGGATTCTCCACTTCTCCGTTAGGGATGTCAATGTCCATCAGATCCCAAGTCCGAATCTTCAGGGGTCGCGGTTGGCGGTCCGTCAAAACCGCGAATCGGCCCAAAGAGTATCTCTCCGTGACGAACGAACTAGGCCTTGAAGCGGTGAGGCACCGGGTACCACAGCCCCTCCTCAACCTAGAGCGTCGTCACGTGGTGCTCCCAAACACGGTCTGACCCTGGGATCGGATGTGACATGACATCAAGAGTCTGATCGATAGGCACCCCGAACCGAACTGGCCTAAGTTCCATCGCTAAGGACCTGAAAACGGTTAACAACAACGGGTGAGATATAAAATCTCCATGAGTCAACGTCCTAAGTCCGAGTAGGGCATTGATTCGCTCAGGACGGCCTATACATGCAGCATACATTGATGATAGACCAATAGCGTGCGACTCTCGCAGCGCTCTAGCTACCACACGATCAGGCACACATTTCAATAGTCAGCCATCATTCACATGTAAACTTACCCCCGTCTTGGCCCACACAGTAGCAACCAACATGGCATTCAAATCACACACAGACCAGGGCGCACAACCAGAATACTCATCACAATCTCATGCACAATGCATCACACGTGTTTCGGTTATTAGTGAGAGATACTCCACTCTCGCTCACAGCACACTGGGCAATTGGTGCTCTTCAATGCACACTAAAATAATTTAAAATACATTATTTTTTTTAGCATGTTATAAATGAAACACAAATTTTAATACATGACGTTTGAAGTTAGATTGAAGCATGAGATAGTTCCCATATTAAGAATTCATTTTTTTCTTTAAATGTTGCTTTGTCCAAAATACATACAAATATAGCAGCTAAATAACCAAATTATCTACTGACAAAAAAAAAAAAACCAAATTATCCTCCTTGATACGAAGTACAAGTCCTTCACTATCATTTTGCAGCTTCTGTCCTAAATTCAAGTGGGTGTTTGGCTCCAGCTCCACATGCAGATGGTCACATTTTGTGACGCATGGCTACGAATATATATGTTATTATTCGCATGTTGGATGCCATCATCTTCTGCGACATTTTTTTTTGCAGAAGAGTGAAATCTATGAAATCTAAGAAATTTAGGCCCAAATTTATGAAAATGAGGTCAAACTAGCCTAATCTAAGCTTATTCTATTTTTAGGGATTTTCTAATTTTTTTTTTGTGATTTTTTAAAAAAATTTCAATTTTTTTCGATTTTTTTATTAGGTTAAGAGAAAAGTGAAAAAAGAACTAAAAGGGAAAAGTGAAAGATGTGAGACTTCATTCTGTTTTGTGATTCTCAAAAGTGATTCTTTTTTCCAGAACCAACTTTTTTTTTGTTCTGGATTTTGCTCTAAAACTGATTCTGGGAACAGAATCAGAATCAGAATTATTTGCGTTACCAAACATGATTATCATTTTTTACTATTCCGGGGAACAGAATCAGAGAATGAGAATGGTTACCATACAGGCCCTAGCTGTCCATGGCGGATGTCTCCATCGTCAAAATTTGCAAAGCCTCGCTAATAAGTAGAGATGTCAATATGGGTCATTAATTCACATTTTAACTCATTTTTATATATTTGGGTCATATATGAATTCACTAAATTTAAAAAATAGATCAAATTTGGGTCTAAACTTATAAAACCTATTCAACTATGAGTTTTAATGGGTTTTAGCTCAACCTATTTTCGACCCATTTTTGACTCATAGGCTATAGCTTTCCAAGCATTGCTTGTAAATGGGCTATAGCTTTCCAAGCCCTCTCGCCGTCGTCCGACGCCACCGCCCACCGCCTGCGCTAGTCCCGTTGCCTCCGCCGCCTCCCACCGCCCGCTCACTACCGCCGCCGCTCCCCCCTGCCGCCGGCCTCCTGACGAGCAGGCGTAAATTAAAACGCAGCCTAGGCCTAGCCTAGTCTCGTATTTTATGCATGCACGTTAAATAATAAGCCACACCACGAATTTGTCTCACCATCCGTCGCATTGCTTCTGTTAAATGCTTCATCAGTCCCCACCTTCTTCCCCCTTCATTTATGGCCTTTTTATTTCTGTCTACAAGCTTCTCTTCTACTCTGATACCTTAATGGCGATTGAGACTTGACACGACGGAGTCGCTTGGCATCTCGATGTTGGCTCAGGGGGTTGATTCAGCTTTGCTTTTGCTCATGTGAGGTCTGGTCTTGACTTCTTAAGTGGGGGCCCCCCTCGAGAAAGACAGGGAATATCATGTCATGGTCCACTAAAAGAAGCCAAAGCAAAGCAAGAGGACAAAGAAATGATGTTTGTGCAGGGATAAGAGGAGTGGGTGACCATGGAAAGCAAAGTGAAAGACAGGGTATGGACTGCATGGGAAAGGGAAGAAGGCGTGTTCAGAGAGGATATGTACGTTCACCGGAGAGAAAGCTCGAGTCCCCTTCATCGTCTCCAATCGTGCATGAATAATATTGTATTTCATAACAATACAGAGATTAGATTTTTTTTCTTTCTTAAACTCTTTAAACGTTTCATGCGAACGACATACAAAAGTCAATTGGCATAGAATTCCTATTTCCATCAGGCAGCGGCGGCGGCGGCGGACGGGCTGGTAGGAGGCGGTGGGCCGGCGGGCGGGGGTGGCGGCGGAGAAGGGTGGGAGGTATCTATATGGGTTGGGTATGGGTCAGGTGTGGATCGGGTACGAGTTGGGTTGAGTGTGGATCATTGAATTTTTATTACATGAATATGGATCAAAACAGGTTAAATGAGTCAATATAGGTCGGATTATATTCGACCCGACTCGATTCGCCAATTTGACACCTCTACTAATAAATGACTCAAATGGGCATAGTTCAGATAGTGAATAGTCTGAAATTATTTGACTACCTGCAAATTTCTTCGATGGTAATACAATTCTTGATTAAAAGTAGAGAGCAAATGTGACTTCTGTTGGTTAGGTTTCAAGAGACTTTGGGGGTTTTACTTATATAAATATGGAAGATGATATTTCATCTTTCAACCGAAAATCGACGCTGTCCAAGCACTAGAAATTCTACACTTCTTGCATTTATTCCTTAATCTTAAAAGAACATTCGAACGCCTCGCTTGTGTGCTCTTTTGTAGGGCCCTGCCTTTTGATTTGAGGGATAAGTTTATTGGAAATCCTAAAATTTATCACGAAAATGTAATTAAGTCTTAAAACTTACAAAAAATATAATCAAGTCCTAAAACTTGTCAAATTGGTGCAATCGAGTCATTCCGTTAACTCTATCTATTTAGACTAAGGAAAAGTGCTGACGTGTCATTTTTATTTGATTTTTTTCTCTATTATACGTGGCAATGATATGGCTAAAATAATACCGTTTTAATTCAAATCTAATTATTTTTAAAATTATTTATATAAAATTTAAAATATAAGCTAAATAAAAATAAAAGAGGAGAAAAGAGAAAGGAGAAACTAACCCCACCATCGCCGAGAAGGGTCGGCGAGGGTGGGGGATGGCCGGCTAGTTTGGTTTCTCCTTTCTCTTCTCTCTCTTTAATTTAGCTTACTTTTTAAATTTAATTTAAATAAAATTGCATTAAAAATCAGTTTTGGACTAAAGTAATGTTATTTTAGCCTTATTTTTCATGACTTAGCAATGTTATTGCCACGTAAAAGAGAAAATATATTAAAAAAAGTCATGTCGGCATTTTTCGTTAATCAAATTGGACAGAGTTAACGAAATGACTCGATTGAACTAATTTAATAAGTTATATGACTTGATTGCACTTTTTAAAAGTTTTAAAATTCAATTGCAAATTCGCGATAAATTTTAAGACTTTTGGTACATCTATTCGCCGAGATCAAAGAAACTCAAACTAAAAAGCAGAACAAAAAAAGTTAAAGAAGCTTAAAAAATAAAAAGCACAAAGTTGATTCGGCGTCATGTAGCTCCATCCATAATTATGTCCCCTTTCTTCCTCCGCCGTTGATTATCTAACCTGTCCAGCAAAAAGTTGCCGTGTATCGACGCTACCCCTCCTTCAGCCTTCTCCTCCGGACAACCATTCTTCCTCCTGCTCTTCTTCTTCTTCTTCTTCTTCTTCTTCAGTATTTGCTGCTATTTGTCATCTGTCATCACACAGTCTATCTGTCTCTCTGTTTTCTCGCTCTTTGCTTCTCGGAAAAAAAAAATCAAAGAAAAATGTCGATCGATCCCGTCGTCTCTATTGCATGGGACGTCTTGAAGTCGGTAGTTATTCCCATCAAGCGTCAATTCGGATACGTGATGTCCTCCGAGAGATACGTCCAGGATCTTCAGAAGGAAGTCGGGAAGCTGGCGTACGAGGCTGAGAGGGTTCACAATGCCGTGGAAGTGGCCAGAAACAATCTTCAGAATGTCTACAGTCGGGTTATTGAGTGGCAGGCATGTGCTGAGAAGGCCTTCAAGGACTCGCAAGACCTGTTGGGTGACTCCGAAAAGGCGAGCAAGACTTGCTGCTACGGGACTCTTCCTGACCCCAGTTGTCGCTATCGGTTCAGCAGGAAGGCCAAGGACAAGATCGGAGTCATTCAGCGACTTGCTCGAGAAGGCAGTGAATTCAGGGACATCTCCTTCAGCGGCCCTGCTCCAGGGAATGTCGCTGCTCCGACTCTGGCCGGGAGAGAAGGCAAAGACGTTGTCCAATTGATCACCGCGACGGCCACAACTTCTTCTGCCTCTACGTTGATTAAGCTAAAGGATGATGGCGTCTTCGAATCCAGAGCTTCGATCATACGGAACGTCATGGATGCTCTTGCCGACAACCGCTATGGTGTGGTTGGGGTTCACGGGATGGGCGGGGTCGGGAAGTCCACCCTTTTGGTTGATGCCGAAAGGCGAATAAGGGAAGAGAGGTCATTCGATCTGGTCGCTAAGGCCGATGTGTCGGAAAATCCAGACATCAAGAGGATTCAAGAAGAGATTGCGCACGCGTTGGGACTAAGTGAAATAGAGAAGAAAGAGTCCGTCTGGCTGCGAGCGGAACTTCTTTGCAGGAGGTTGGAAGAAGAGGAGAGGAACAAAAAGAAGGTGCTCATAATACTGGACAACTTGTGGGAAGGGATCGACTTGAAATCAGTCGGCATTCCTTGCGGACATGACAACAAAGTCATAGGATGCAAGTTGTTGTTGACGTCCAGAGATCGAAATGTTTTGCGAAGGGAAATGGGCTGCGACAGGGACTTCCTCCTTGGTGGGCTGAATGAGGAAGAGGCAAGAAGATTGTTTGAGAGGATGGTGGGAGACAAAGTTCGTGACGACGATTACAAACCCTTGGTGGATGAAGCCCTCCACAAATGTGCCGGTTTGCCTTTCCTAATTCTCGCGATGGCCAAACGTTTTAAAGACGCCGATTTATCTGAATGGAATGATACTTTGAAGCAAATTGAGATGTGTAAAAATGAAGGAATCGGTGAGGTGGTAAATAAAATGTTGCAATTGAGTTATGATCATTTGAAAGGCGAGGAGGTGAAGTCATTGTTACGACTCTGTGTTGTCTATGGTGTCTCTAAGCCCTCTCTTGAAAACTTGGTGAGGTACGCCATGGGATTGGGGTTATTTGGAGAATATAGTCGCATGGAAGATGCTAGAAATAGGTTGAGCTCACTGATCCATACTCTTCAGGCCTCCTCCCTTTTGTTGGACAATGGAGATGCTGATAGTTTCAAGATACATGACTTGGTTCGTCAGTTTGTTGCCTCGGTCACTTCAAGAGATCATCCTCTTCTCGTGCTGAAAGACAAGGATAAATCGGTAACTAAGTTGTCGAAGGACAAGCTCAAAAGTTGTAAGGCTATATGCTTTCCCTATGTTGACATGAAGGAGCTTCCAGAAGAGCTAGATTGCCCCGAACTGCACATAATTTTGCTGTTCACGAACGATAAATCTCTTAAGATCCCAGATTCGTATTTCAACTCTATGAGAAAAGTCACGGTCTTAAATCTTACCGGGATACGTCTTACTCTTTCGTCTTTGCTATTTCAGTTCTTGGAGAACTTGCACACTCTGTGCCTTGATGGTTGTTCGTTAGAGGATCTAGCTATTCTTGGCGACCTAAAGGGACTAGAAATTCTCAGTTTTGTGAACTCCAAAATACAGCGATTGCCAAAGGAAATAGGGCAATTGGCAAAGCTTAGGTTGTTAGACTTGAGCTGTTCCCTACTTGAGATAATTGAACCGGGCGTGCTTGGAAGCTTGATCAATTTGGAGGAGTTGTATATGGAGAATAGCTTTCATCAATGGAATACCGTGGAGCAAACTCCATCCACTAGTGCCAGTTTGATTGAGTTGAATAACATGAAGAATCTTTGCACTCTGCATGTATCCATTCCCGATCCGAGTGTGCTCCCAGAGGATCTAAACCTCGAGAACTTAACCAAATACCGAATCCAAATAGGTAATGCGTGGCGCTGGCCAAGCGAGTACAAAGGATCGAGGACATTGGAGCTCAAGTTGAATCCAACAAGTGAAGTTCTTGGGAAACGGTGCATACAATCTGTTTTAGGCAAAACTGACAATCTATTTTTGGATGGGTTGAACGGAATTGAGCAAAGTATTTGTGAGTTATCCCCGAATGGTTTTCCAAAATTAAAGCATCTACGCGTCCAGAATAGTCCCTCCGTCCATTACATCCTTGGATGGCCTTCCGATCCTACTTTTAAGACGTTAGAGTCGTTGATTCTCCATAATCTCATCAACTTGGAGAAGATATGCCACAGCCATATCTCCTCCAAATCCTTCGGTACACTAAAAGTAGTACGAGTCATGAATTGTGATAAGATGGAAGTTCTGTTTCCTCTTTCATTAATGAGTGAACTTCCACAGCTAGAAGAGATCAGTGTTTCCGAGTGCTACTTAATGCGGGAGATTGTAGAAGCTGAAAAGAGTGGCAAAGTTGGCTTGCGTAATCTGCATGTACTGGAATTGCGCGACTTGCCAAATATCATCAACTTTTCCACTGCCGCGACAGCTCCTTCGAGTAGTACATCAGATGGCCAAGTTGCATTCTTCAACGGGCAACAGGTAACTTTCTATCAACAGAATATAGTATCTATTAATCTTTCCTTCCTTTGCTAATTAGAAGTAACATGATTATAATGCTTATTCATTTTGTTATTTTCAGTTCAGTTTTGTTTTCAATTATTTCTTATTGCATTTTTGGTATGACCTTCGCAAGATGAGGATGCGTTCACAAACGATTCTTGACAAAAGAAAAGGAGATTTGAGGAATCTCTTTGAACCAAAGTATAAAACGACCACAATCGATAATTTTTCCATGTGGTTCCTTGTATCTGATAATTTTTCTTTATCACAATTTAGAAAATAATTATTGGACTTCAAGGTTGATGGATGATTGGTCGCCTGTTTAGTGTCGATCTCTCCATCATTTTCTTCCATTTTGTATCTTAAATAACCGTCTCCAAGTGATTCAACATTCGCTATCAAAAAATGCAAAGAAAATAGATGGAGGAGAGACCAAAGTGATTATATGCTTCCTTAGGCACTGCCATGCATATTATTTGAACTTTTGGGCCAAAATTTGAGGTTGAAAGTATCGTTGGGTTTGCTTTATTGTATTGAAGTTTCGGACCAGATTTTCTATTCAGAAAAATTCCTTAGATGGAATAAAACTGGCTCACTAATTAAATTAAGCTCTGCTATGCAAGAACTAATATCATCTTCTCTAGTTCTTAGTGATTATGTAGGGCAAAAAACGACTTTTTCTTAACCTTTGAGGTGTGATTGAGTCTAATGGTAAATGTTTCACCGTATACTCCTTCCCCTACTCCCTGGCTCTCTTCTACATATAGATATTGGAACTTCATGAATGTGAAAAATACACGATCACCAATTCCGTGAGTGAATATTGTAGGTTGCATTTCCTAGCTTGGAGAGATTGGATATCAGTGGCATGGATAACATCGAGATGATATGGGACAATCAAGTTGCTGAGGATTCTTATCACAATCTAAAATCGCTTTGTGTGCATGAATGCAGTAAGCTAAAGTGTGTATGGGATAAGGAACTCCATTGTCAAGATAAGTTCCAGTGTCTACGTTCTGTTAGCATTTCCAGATGCGAGAGCCTCACCTCTCCCTTTCCTGCCTCAGTAGCTGGAGATCTAATGCAACTTGAGGAGTTGAAGATCGATAAATGTGGCATTGTGGAACTCATTGAGAAGGAAGGACTAGAAGAGCTGACCATCAATGTGAAAGCCGTAGAAGGCCCAAGTCATGAGTTACCCATTTCAAGATATTTTGGACATCTTAAAACTCTAGATGTCTCGCATTGTGACGGGTTATCAAAAATTTTCCTACCTACGATAGCTGGAAATTTGGTGGAACTCACAAAATTGAGGATAAGTAATTGTAAAATGTTGACAGAAGTCATTAGTGATGAGGGAGGTAAGGAGGGGCATGTAGTGGCTTTCAATCAATTGAAGTATATGGAGCTTGAAGGGTTGACAGGGTTGATGTGTTTCAGCTCTGGTAAATACACTTTGATGTTCCCTCTCTTGGAAGATGTCATTGTGACTGGATGTTTTAACATGAAGTTCTTCTCTGAGGGACCAATAGAAGCGCCAAAGTTGGAGAGAGTACAAGTATCGGAAGAAACATCGTTTTGGAAGGGAGACCTCAACATCACCATCCAAAATATGTTCGAAGAAATGGTATGCATCGGTTTCCAATTCGATCCAATTCGATGGTTTTGATAACCTTTAAGTAAGTGCTTTTTGCTAACTAGAAGTTTATGTTTAATGATGCATTTTCTGACAGGCTACGATTGCTAGAGTGAACTTTATTCAGCTGTCTGCGTTCCCTAGGCTGATTGGAAAATGGCACAGCGAACTTATTCCCCTCAAGTCGCCTTGGCAATTAGAATCACTGGTGGTTGATAAATGTCCATCATTTAGTAACGCTATGTCATCTAGATTAATGTTGTTTTTAGACAATATGGGATCATTGCAAGTGCAAGATTGCGAGTCGCTAGAATTAGTATTCGATCTTGAAGGGTTGGAGGCTGTGGAAAGCACTTGGGTGTTGCCTCAATTACAGTATTTGCACTTGGTCAATCTACCAAAGTTGAGGGGACTATGGGATAAAGATCTTCAAAGGACGCTACTCTTCGGTTCTCTAAGTGTTCTGACTCTTTATAATTGCGGCAACTTGATACATGCTTTCGCTCCGTCGATGGCTCGGTGCCTCGCCAATCTTACACTGTTGGAAATAAAGGAGTGTGGTCAGATGGAAGGAGTGATAGAGGGAGAAGGGCAAGAAAGTGCAGTGGACGAAATTACATTCCCAATTCTCTGGGCGATAAAGCTGGAGTGCTTGCCCAATTTGACTAGTTTCCTTTCGGGGAAGAACCATACGCTGAATTGTCCCGGATTATATGAGCTGAGCATTGCCCACTGCCCCAAGATGAGAAGTTTGACTTGGCAATCTGAGATTGACCAAGGCAACCATTCTCTTTTCACTCCACAGGTCAGTCTTTTTTCTTCCAGGAGTAAATGCTTCTATATTTCCTTATTCCAATTCTTTTTGTTTTTAAGTACAAAAAGAAGTGGTAAGGACCGTAAGGTAATTCATCTTGTCGCCATGCATTACACTCGGCCTTAGTCATCTGTCAACTGAAAGAAAGCATTAATCCCTCCTTGTTTGTATCACTAAGAATCTCTAAAATTGTCAGCCTATGTGAGAACCGTGCAATTTTGAAAATTTCTTCTTCGAAGTGATAACTCAATAATCACATTCATCGTGTCATTTTTTTTTTTTTCAATATGGCAGGTACAGTTTCCTTTGCTCAATTCGATGGTTCTCTCCCACATGGACAACTTAACCAAAATATGGATTGACGGTTCTCGAGAAACTCTCTCTTTCGAATGTTTAGGCAAAGTGGTGGTTCAGAACTGTAAGAGCCTTGAAAATCTATTTCCGCATCGGGTGGCTAGTAGCCTACACCGACTTGAGAAGCTTCGAGTGGAGTTTTGTGTGATCGAGGAAATAGTTGCGTGTGGAGATGACACTGCACTCTCCACTACCGCTCAAGTTCTTTTCCCAAAACTGACCTCTCTGGTGTTACATGGTATGCCACGACTCAAGAGCTTCTGCCCCAACTTGCCTATTTTGAATTGGCCACTCTTGAAGAAATTGCGAGTGACTCACTGTGACAAACTGAACAAGTGGACTCAGAGTGACGACCAACAGAACCTTTCAGACGAAGAAGCACACTCTTCATTTGAGAGGGTATGATTACAGCCGCTCTTTCTAAGTTTCTACTTATGTTCTTTAACACACTTATTAATCTCATGTCCACTGTATTGTCCTGTGATATTATGATACTATAGAAAGCATGATATCCCTTCCCTATCGGTATTTGAACAGCATAAGATGTCCCTAATACAACAAGAATACTTTTCATTTGTGGACACCAATAAGATATTCCATTACCGAAATTTACAAAAATAGTAACAGATTGTAGTTTACAAAATAAGAAGTTCCCAATCTAATCTAACTAAATGTCATGTATTGTGGTGCTCCTTAGAGAAGTGAACGAGGACCTATCACGTGGTCCTGTTCATTGTCGACCACATTGTCTCACCATTGAACTTTCTTTCTCTTTTTTATTTTCTGCAAACTCCAAAAAAAAAAAAATTCAAACAATTTTCTTTGCAAAACAAGTATACTTAGAATCATAACTCACTTTATTCTACTTTGATCTTTAATTCACCCACTACATTTCATGTCCACTGCACAGTCATGTCAAGTTATGATACTATTGAAAACTCGAAACTCCTGACCTATCAGTTTATACAGAACATAAGATTTTTCTAATATCTTAAGCACGCTTTTAAGTTTGTGGACCCCCCATATGTTTTAGTAACATTGTGAGTGCATTCCGTTACATAAAATTGCAAAGAATGACATATTTTTGTTGACATTGAGATTGTACCAACCTCTACTTAAAAATTTTTCTTCAAGTTTTCCATGTGGATGGTTATAGTGGCATTCGGTTACAGTTGTTTTTTGTAGCATGACTTCAAAAGCTTGAAACTTGTATGCAGGGCTCTTGAGATTTAATGAACTATAAGAACATGGCCACCTTTCATGTGAATCATCCGACTTAAGTTTTACCTTTTACAACACATGATCTATTAGTGAATCTCTGTTGGATTTACTTCTCTCATTGTATTGGCATTTCGACAGGAGTTTCCAAACTTAGGGAGACTTTTACTAGTCGCTGAAGATATTCAGATGATACAAGATGGAAAGTTTCCTCGTGACATCTTTGGCAAGCTAGAAGCACTAACATTGGCGTGCTTTCATGATGAAAAGGCTGTCTTTCCTGCCAGATTCTTTCTAGAGAGATTTCAAAATCTACAAAGCCTTGAGGTTTTCTGTAGTTCCTTTGAAGAAATATTCCCTAATGAAGGGCTTTTTGATGAGGAAAAACCTTTGGTGCTTGAAAATTTAAGGAAACTTAAGTTAAGCCACCTACACAACCTAAAGCGTGTGTGGAGAGAAGACTATTTAGTATCAAAAATTCTCCAGAGTATCAAGTCTTTTAAGGTTCGGGATTGTCCCGGTTTGACAACATTATTTCCAACCATGACAGCCTTCAAGAATTTGACGGAGTTAGTGGTGAAGAATTCCTGTGGATTAGTACATCTAGTGACAGTTTCAGCGGTCACAAATTTGGTGCATCTCACTTACATGTCTATAATAGGATGTGAAAGAATGAAAGAAGTGGTGGCAAATGATGGAAACGGAGAAGGAAAAGTGATTTCTTTTAGGAAGCTAGAAACATTACGACTCCAACATCTGCCAAGCCTAGTATGCTTCTCCTCCACAGGTTGCATCTTCAGGTTTCCATCCTTGAATTATTTTGAAGTGGAAGATTGCCCGAAAATGAAGATCTTTTCTAAGGGTCCCGTAATCACACCAAAACAACTTCTCGTGACACTGTTCAGATACAACTGCGAAGTGCAGTCGGAAGGTGATCTCAATACAGCCATACAAAAGTTTTCGGCATAAACGAGTGCTGCAACTGGTACAGAGATCTGGAAGTTAGTAAGGCACAGTCAAATGGTACAGAGATCTGGATGTAGTTAAAGTTATACTTTACTTACATAAACTTTCAATGGCAACACTTACTTGAACCTTTTTTAATCGAATACAGGAGGCTGATGAATATATTCCGGCAGGTGAAGATAGAGCAATTTCAATACTCCTTTTTCATTTCTTCCTTCAGTCAGGCAACTGAAGTTTATGGCAGTTCCTATGCACATTAATAAGCACGGAGTTTGGGGAGAGACCGAAATTCGAACAGCTCATCACGAAATTTTCAAGGTGTGAATCTGAATCTACAAGCTAACTCTACCCTTGACTGTGTTGTTCTCTTGTTTGATTTGAATTCCGTACGGGAACTCTCTACGTCGTTAGGCTAAGAGAGACTCTGCTAATTCATCCTTGTGATGTTTCTGTGTCTCTGGCTCACCCATGTGCGCATATGTATGCGATGCGGGATCTTGTAAATGTCAAGCCAATGGATTTGGTTGTGCTGAAAATTACATTGGTGTTCTTTTTATAGGCCTCAAGAGCTAGACCGTTAGAAAGACTCGATCTATTGATCTAGGCTCGCTATGTCGGCAGATATGAGTTTCACATAACAAGAGGAGTATATTCCTAGAAAGTGAAAGCTTTCTTCTCATGTTCTGTTTGCAACTGATGCAGGTAAGCTGAATGAACTGGGTGCACGCAGAGCTCTCGAACCGATCAGAAAATTTAAAACCGACTTTCTTCCAAATTTCTGTCAGGCGAATATACCGGAAGAAAAGCAATGTCGTAAGATCCTCATATCAATGACAACTCTTGCATTTAAATAACATAGAGTCGCTAGACAATGTTAGCTCTAGGTTATACCGTGCGTTGCGTCAGTAATTCCTGTGTTTATCCTTCGCTTGCTTTGTAAATGATGCTCGTACTGTCTTCCTCAGAAAACACTGGTTGTTTTCTTCTTTCTGATGACAAAATTGCAAAACCTCTACTTGTGCAGACATTTCCCGTTTCATTTCCTAAAGACGCACATCAAGAAAAGCCCGCAGACCGTGCCTCTCATATTTCAAGACAAATCATGGTTGGTGAAGCTCATCAGCCACGTTTTATGCAATAGAGGACAGCAAAGGAAGCATCCGTTTTCGCTCACTTTTGTCGAGAACAGAACTTCAGAATTGCTAGGCTAAAATCTGCTTCTGATTCGGCAGATTGGATAAAAGCATGAGTTATGTTCTAATGAATGGAATGATCCTGAATGTGTGCGAAACCTTCCGTTGATCCGAGTCTTTATAGCCACCATGTGGGCACGAGTCATGAGTGATGAGACGGAGGAAGCTGATTGCGTTAAGTACAGGTCACGCGGCCTCATTTCCTCACTCCTCCCATGGCAGAACGGGATGTCTTGCAAGTCTCCGTTCATCAAAATATTCAGTTTTCTGAATAGCAGACTAAAGAAGAGTTGTATAAGCCAACAATGACCTAAAAGTAGTTCTGTTGGACAGATAAGGACAACTAGTCAGCAGAATTCAAATTTAGTTGGAGATTTGGCTCATATCTATGAAGAAGGAAATAACAACTGTATTTTCCTTTCAAATAGATATTCATGTTTATCCCCATAGATGTATTCTATCTTATTCAAAGATAATGAAATCCCTCAAGGTGATGTGACGATTTGGGGGTTTCTTATCGTGGACGTAGGCTTCCAAGGGGTTTCTCTTTGGTCGCCTGAATCACGTTAAATCTGGTTCTTGTTCTTGTTCTTGTTCTTCTTCGTGCGTGATTAAAAAGAAAACATGATATCATATTAAGCTCGAGCGTGGTGCCCGTGCTATCAAAGTCGCTATTTTCCGCTTCATTCTACTTTTGATTCAGATAAGCTTTCGATCATCTCGTTTATTATTTTTATAATGGCTAGTTCTTCGGTCTCCACTCATGTAGTTCGATCTAGCTCAAATGAGATGAGCAATAGATTGACGTTCTTTCTTTTAATGGAAGAAACTATCTTTCTTGGTCTCGAGCAGTTACGATTGCCCTTGGAGGGCGATCCAAGTTAGGCCATGTCAATGGTTTGATCAAAGCCCCATCATCCACCGATCCTAAATATGTCGAATGGCAATCTACTGATAACTTGGTCATGTCGTGTATCTTCAACTCCAATGGATCCTCAGATTTATGAAATTTTTGCATATTCCAAAACGGCAGAATCTCTGTGGAAGTCTCTTAAAGACATGTATGGTAATCAAGATAACGCTTCTCGAATTTTTAAGTTGCAATAGGAAATTGCTCATACCGAGCAAGCTTCCAATCAACCATTTACCGAGCATCTGGGAACTTTGAAAAAGAAGTGAGATGAACTTCGTCAGTATCGTCCCCCTGCTGATTTTGTCAACATATACTCTGAAAGGGAAGAGCAAGACCGGGTTTTTCAATTATTGGCCAACATTCGACCTGAATATGAGGATGTTAAAAGACAAGTCCTTATGAGCCCCACTCTTCCATCTTTTACTATTGTTTGTGCCATCATCCAACGTGAAGAAACTCGACGTTAGGTAATGAATGCAGGCTTAAAGTCACGGAGAGACACAGTGGGGAGTTCGGCTAATATTGTTAATTTCAATCCCAATCACCACAGTACTCCAAGTAATGGCAGCAATAAATCTAATAGTGTGAAAGGAAAGGGCAGAGGTCGAAATTCCAAGTTTTACTGCACTCAAGGATGGTCACACTCAAGATCGTTGTTGGGAGTTACATCCTCATCTAAGACAAAATAAAGACAAGGCTTTTGCAACTAAAAGTGGTACTCCTAATTTCGGCCTTGATATTCAAGCTTCTCTCGGCCAAATTGCCTTGCAACTCCAACAACTCGCGATGAGCGGTAACATCACTACATCGAGTTCTGGCTCGGGAAACATTGCTCATAACTCTGGTAATGCTTTTGCCCTATCTACATCTTCAAAAAATTATTTTATTAGTGATTCTGGAGCGACAGATCATATGTGCTGCACGTCTTAGTGGATTAAAAATCTCCATGGCACACCTAATTACTTATCTATTACTATTGCTAATGGAGAGCAGGTTCCTATTCAAGGAATTGGAACGTTGGAAATTCTTTCCACCAAATCAAATGTTTTATTTGTTCCGGCTTTATCATTTAATTTGCTATATGTCAGTAAAATTACAAGAAATCTAAATTGCAATATTGTCTTCTCCCATGATAAGGTAATCTTTCAGACAGTTTAACAGGGAAGAAGATTGGTGAAGGTCGATTCCAGCAAGGGTTGTACATGCTTGATTTACCAAGTGCAGGTTTGATTGCCAGGAACAATAAGGACATAGAGGCTCATCTTTGGCATTGGCGTATGGGGCATCCATCAGATAGTGTGCTATACATTATTGATTCTACCTTTACTATTGATACTAGTTCCTGTGAGATTTTTCGTTATGCTAAACATCACAAATTACCTTTCTCCTCTAGAACCGGTCCATCTTCAGAATTGTTTGAATTAATTCATTCAGATGTAGGGGGGCTTCTCCTGTTGACTCCCGTGATGGATTTAAGTTTTTTGTTACGTTTATTGATGATAAATCTCGCTGCACTTGGTTATACTTACTTGCTTCTAAGAGTGATGTACTTCGTGTTTTCCAAGAATTAACGTAGTACGCAGTATGGTGCTAAGATTAAAATACCGAGGACCGATAATGGGACTGAGTAAACAAATCATCTTTTTTAATCTTATCTTAAGAGTCCGGGGATTATTCATCAATTTTCACGTGTTAAAACTCCTCAACAGAATGGAGTTGCAAAACGGAAAAACCTTCACCTTCTTGAGGTAACTCGTTCTCTCCTGTTTCATGAGAATTTGCCCAAGCGTCAGTGGTCGGATGCTGTCCTAACTAGCTTTTATATCATCAACCATCTACCAAGTAAGGTGTTAAAATACAAATCTCCAATGGAAATCATTCTTGAAAGATCTGTTAACCTTTCTCATCTCCGTGTGTTTGGAAGCACATGCTTCATTCATTCACCATCTGAAAATAAATTTGATCCTCGTGCTAGAAATTGCGTTTTCTTGGGATATTCCTCTGTGAAGAAAAGATACAAATGTTTTGATCCCTCCATTAGAAAATTATTTATATCTCAGGATGTTACTTTTGATGAGGCTCACATATTTTTCCCCAGGGATCAAATTTAGGGGGAGATTGATACTGCCAACTATGATTATAGTGGCTTGGATGTTGAATTTGCTCCAATGCAAGTGGTTCCAACAACAAATAATCTTACTCCAGTTCAAGTAATTCCTACAACAGATAATCTTGGGATTAATGAGGATCAGATCAATAAAGGGGATGAAGAGAGCAAGCATAATTCTGCACCCACTATTCCTACAATTCCTATGGAATCTACATCCATTATCCCCGAAGTAGTTCCAGTTCGTCGGTCAACTAGAATTTCTCTACCATCAACTTGGCTTCGCGACTTCTCAACATATCATTGTTGACACCAAAATTTTGGCTAATTTATTTAGGAAAATTTGCAAAAAAAAAAAATTAGAGACTAATCTTAGTCTACTCCAAAAATATTTAATTCATATAGTTTGCATTTTGATTTTTGCATGCATTATCATCTACATTTGGATCGGCGGTGGAAACAGATCTGAAATTGACACGCAGACTGTGTCGGAATATCATGAAAATGTTGGCTAGCATAGGGGATAGGCCTGACCGAAAATTAGAATGGCCTTGGCCTATTTCGGGCTGAATTTGATCCATTAGAGATTAATTAGGTAAAAAGGCCTATAATTAAATATTTGATAACTAAACAAAGTTTAGTTTAAGCCCACAATGAGCAGGATTCGGTCAAACCCTCTAGCAAAGAGGACTCAGCCGAAATTTACATAGGGAGGGGGGCTTAATTGTGCTTCAATTTAGTCAAGCTCAGCCCATTAATTAGATAAGCCTAAGCACATAAATTAAATCTAGGTTAAGTCTATAAATATAGACCTATACTTTACAAACGAGGGAGGCCACACAATTGATACCTGACAGATTTTTGAGAGAATGAGAGAGAGGAGAGAGAGAGAGCGAGTTGTCTTTTACATAGAGGGGAAGAGGTTCTGAGCAAAGTCCACGAACTGGAGCTCTTTCTCCCGTGATCCCTGCTTGCGCCTGGTGATGTCCCAGCTTCAACGTTCTCAGTGCCACAAAAGTCAGACTCTAGAGAGGAAGAGCGAAAGGGACTCTCGGCCAAGCACATTTGGCTATGACCCCCGGCGGTCCCCGTCCGTTGCCATCGCCTTTCCCAACTGCGGCAGTTGAATCATTATCCTTTCCGCGGCGCGCAGGTCCACGACGCGAGGCCAACCCCGACGCCTACTCCGCCATGACGTGGGCCCAATCCCGAGATCCCAACGGCAAACGATCCCGGGATGACGACCAGTGACACCCTTTGCCGATCTGCTGTCTCGAGACCAGCGGTACCTAAACCAGTCCCGGTGTTTGTATTATTCTTGATTGTGTCGGTTTGCTTTGCCTCCTTGCAGGTTTTGTTCGTCTTATTCGAGACCTCGCAATCGTAGTCTGCAAGTCCCATGGCTGCTCCCCCCGATGATCTGCTGCTCCTCACTGATCAGCAGCCTGCTTTGCGATTGTGAATAACCAATTACTAGATCCTCCCTCCGACGAGCTGGTCGCTGATTCAAGTTGCTGTCTCGAGCTCCAATTCTCACCAAGCCTTCCCCAGACGATGATTTCCAGCAACAAATGACAAATCTTCAGCAGCATTGGCTGCCTGCTTGGACCAGTTCTGCAAAACGTGGACTTCACGAGGATGAGACACATCGACACACGCTTGAGAATTATGCTTGGGGGAATAGATATAGAAGGCAGCGACGTTTTCCATTGAGTAATCAGCCCTTCTTGCCGGATTGAGAGTCGAGAGGCCATCCTCACTATCGACCACTTCAGGCGAGTCTTTCAATTGCTGGTCCTTTTCTGCGAGCGGTGTGCCGAAGTCGATCCTGACCGCCGTGAGTCCCTGCCGAACAGCCACTGAATCCGGAACCTTGGCAGTCGTGATACCCCCACCGGAGCCGATTCTTTACCGCCAGTCCAGCCGATCCGCGAGCCATACTTGTCCCCCAGTCTGTGATCTCGAGCAATCTAGAGCCGGTCCTATCCGTGATCCACGACCGATATCGTCGGTTCAAATTCGGAAAGATAATATTCGTATAAGGTAAAATTTCTAATCGCGAATGTCCTTGCCCATTTTGAATATATTGCATTATCTCTAACAAATTTTGAAAAGTAGGCATGGATTAGGAAATTTCCTAATCCGCAACCCCCGCACAATTAGATGGCTCTATCTGTAAGATTATAGATAGAACGTTTAATTAGGCGGGGGTTTAATCCGATAGATTGATCTATAAGATTATAGATCAATAATGAGATTTAAAAATTGCGATATCTTTAATTATCTACTTTCCATATTTGAATTGATTGGATTGGCTTGCTATTTGTTAGAATATTCGATTGCCTGATTTTAAAATTCTAAAAGATGTTGCATGTAGATAATTACTGCATTTAGAATACAATCATGTTGGATAAATTTTCATATAGATTAGGATTGCATATCATTTAGATTAGGTTGCATTCTAGGATATAATTTGCATGTTTAAATAGATTTTCATGCCTAAAATAACTTATCTTTAGTAGGTTAAGGTTTAGGTGAAATTCAAACCCTAAACTATGCAAGATAATTATCTTTAGGCATAGTTCATTTTAGGGTTGTCAGTTAATCCGAAAATACAAAAATTATCATTCGTGCCATGTCACCATGCATCATATGTCATCTTTGCCATGTCATTTAGAATTGCATGGTAGGTTTACATTGCTTAGATTAATTAATTAATTCGAACATCATATAATCGATTTAATTAAACCATAGCCCAACTTTGTACATTAGTTTAATTTAATTGCATGTCAGCTAGGATAGTCATGTAGTTAATTAAATTAATTTCATATGCATTAGTTTAGGATAGCTTGCAATCAATTAATTCATGCATTAGAATAAATTCATGCATTGCATATAGGTTAGTCTTTTTCCCATTAAAAAGAGAAAATCATGAAAAGGAAATAATTGTGTGGCGCATGCTCTCCGCAATTATTCTAATTTCTGGATGTTTAATTTAATTGATTGCGCTCCCGCTTGATAACCTATGTTGGTGATCTAGGTTAAAATTCAATCAAGCTGACTGTCAAATGATTTTCATAAAAATAAACCTGGTATCGAAAGGGCGTTAGAAAATCTAGCCTAACCAAGTCCACGAATTCATAACCTCTGGTTCGTAGAAGTAATTTAGTTCCCTCGCTATTTTACTTAGGTGTCTAATTGATCTACCGTAAATTGATTAGTGGCGACTTCAAAGGTAGATATATTTTGCGATAAAGCACAAACCCTAAGTTGCTATTTGGTAGGACTCAAGCGAGTTCGAACTAAGTTAGTTAAGTAATTAACCTGATAATCCATTAGCCTAGGTTTTCTGGCATGAAAATTTAGGTCGCGACAGCTTGGCGACTCCTCTGGAGAATGATGGGAATTTCGAAATTTACTCCTGGGTGGACTTGGGCCAGTTTCCATTTTTTTATGAAAATATTTTTGATTGGCAGCGTGGACTCTAAGTAAGTCCATAACCATAGTGTTAAATGATTTTGCAGATTGGGAGTTATAAGGGGAGAAGTGATTGGCTAACCTCTTATTTTGCAAATTGGAGTTTGGAAATTTTAATTTAATTTCCGAATTTTTGAAGCGGTGCTTGTATATTAAATGTTGTGCATGTATTTATTGTTTTAGCACTACACCACACATAACTCGTGGCCGGATCTAGGCAACTAGTTTTAGAATGGTATCAAGATTGGATTCACTGCAAGATTGCGTTTGTGAGAAAACTATTCCGGGTTTGATCCCGAAACTTTTCCAAAATACGGTTTCAAGAGTAGGCCCATGTGCGTAAGATTAGGAAGCATGGGCTGTAACTCTTAATCTGCTAGCTGAAGTTGGTCCATGATAGGTTTCAATCAGATTTTGAACTTAACGTCTCGGTCAATTTTCCAAAATAATCCAATGAATTAGTCATTTTCAGAAAAAATGAATGTGGAAAAACCCCTTCAGGGAATTTTGTTGACCAACAAAAATTGTGTCACATTTTCTCACAATACTTAAATGCGTAAGAGGATTTTCTTGACAAATTTACCCTTGGAAATTCATCGTGATAAAAGAAAAAAATCCCTTCGGCAAATTTGCGAAATGTCAAATGACTCCATCACATTTTTTGCAAGCCATCAATGTGTGAGAAAAACTCTTTCTGAAGATTTCACCTTGTCTTTCCTAACGAGAATTTAAATTTCATGTTTCGTAATAAAATTGTTTAGGGAGTCATGTCTTTACTTTCCTAGTGTCATGTTTAGGGTTGTCATACTCTAAGTTTCAGTTACATTTCAGGCTTTGTTCGGTCTTGCTCCAGACCTCTTTGTGAACAACAATCTGATGAGTGTTTTTTCCTCTCTGTTTTGATCGACCTTTCAGCATTGAATAATTTTTATAAATTCTATGATTTGAATTTAGACTGACATCCTTAATGAAAGTCATAGAAGACATGTCGATTTTCAACATATAAAAAATTCAGAGCTTTTGGACATGATCTATTTGGGCCAAAGGGAAGCCAAACTACCGTTTCTATGGTACCACAGAAACTGAGGGGCATCCTGACCCGCAGACCTTTTTCGGTCTCCGATTTTTAATTATCTTTTACGATATGATTCATAATTTGGTTCCTTCATGAAAAACTTCGACAAGGTCCTAATCTATGACATATAAAAGTTCCGGAATGATCCTGACCATTTTCCATTTATTACGGATTTTACCTTTTGAACCTAAGGAATCTGGATTTTTCAGTTTATCTTCACTGGATTTTATTCTGCAATTCTCAGCTAGTTGAAGGGCTCCTTTGCCAAAACCAATAACTGGAAAGTTGTAGAATGTGGTTTAATTTAATGGACTGGAAATTTTTAGATCCCGAATCGAAGTTTTGATGGGCCAAATGTGTCAAAAATAAAAACCTGACAAATATGTTTTCTTAGAAGAATTTTCTGAGAAAAGCATTAAACTGTACCAATCTGTACATTTTTTGAAAATTCTGCCAACATAAAAGTTGTCTGGTATTGTCATACACGTCTTGGTAATTTTTTGTGCAGTTTCAAAATTTCCGTGATTTATCATGAATTTTCCCTCAAGCCAGTCAAAACTAGAATTTTCTGGAACATGATCCTTGACTTGTTTTATCTTGTGAACTGGTAACTTTCATTTTCATCATCATGTCTAGTTGTTGCCATGTCAAAATAGATGAACAAAAAATTTAGCTTAGAGTCGTGGACCGACCTTTCTTTATATCCCATACTCATTCGTTCCCTATTTTTTTTTGTAGGTAATTATGAATCGTCAAAGATCACCCGTCTAGACACGGTCCAAGATGAAGCTAGCCGATCAATTATACGTATAGAAACGTCTTGCTAACATGGAGGAACAAATGAAACAACTATCGTCGCGAGTTGAGTCACTTCGGACAAATTATGTTCTGGCACCCATTCCACCTGACACGGCAATGCCTCACATCACATCCCCTGATTTCCCAAGGATGTCGCATTACGAAATGAGCGCCCTGGAGCGACCAAGTATCAACCACGACGACTATGCCGAGCGCTCCACGTTTGTGAACGTCCATGATGGCCCTTACACCGCTTCACAAGTGAAGCAGGAGCGTCTGAACACCCCTGTGCTATCACCTCAAGATGACATTGGATTGAGTGAGGAGTTTTTCACTCCATTTGACCATCTTTTGATCGCTGATTACTTGAGAACCCTCAATGGAAGCGGGCACAAGCCTGAATGAGTGAACTTTTAATTTATGCAATCCCCTATGTGAGATATTCCTTGCTTTTTAGGCGTCTAGGTTACATTTTCAATTTCTAGGAATCATTGTTAGAGTCAAATTCCCCACCTTGGGGAATTGTCTGCATTTTGGATTCAATAAGATGTAATTTGTTGAAATTATCAATAATATTACAGAAATTATTATGAAATTATTTTGAGGGCATAATGGGTATTCCAAACTGGCCCAGTGATGGTATCCAACATATTGAAAAAAATTATATCATCCCTGGAGAAACCTGAGAGCGCTGGGCTCAATTACGTTTCTTCACTTTTGAGTCTTTCGAAAGAAAATAAATTTTCGATATTTTTGTCGGAAAAATCAAAATAGATTTCAAAAATTGAATTTTTTTTTTTAGAAAAATAAAAAAACTTGCATGCGATTTAACCCTGGTTGTCTTACTGACTCATCTACGATATGTTTTAGAATTAACCCAGGAGTAAAGAACGGATTCTAAACCCGAACTATGCATCAAGCACAATCGATCCTCGAACGGCCCCATATAATCCTTGCATGAGCTTTGAGCCCTGTAGCTCATGATCCAGCCATAAGACCTTGGTTGATCCCGTACCAACCTATACACCAGTCCATCGGCTAGTTAAGGTTGATCCATGCTTTTCCGTTGATCATTTCTTGTGTTAGACGACAAAGTTGCCGGCCAATGGTCAGAGTCTGACTAATATTCGGTTCGGCCGAGTCGAAGTTTGGCCTAGGAGGGATTGCCTAGCAGCATTGGTTTATCAATGATACTCCACTTCTAACCAATAACGGCCATCTGGATAGTTCAAGACAGGGGCAGACCTGAGCACAACACTGCCAGAGATAACCATTCCTCTTTAGCGGAAGTGCTAGTCCAGATGGGGAGGGCCCAAGGACACTGGTCGGATGATATCCATGGCGAATTTATCAATCAAAGCCGTTCAAAGTAGAAATTAGCTTTCCTGCGAAGATCCATGCACGGACTATGCCACACACAGTAGCAGCAAGGACATCTACGATAGTAGAAGATCCGTCCCTTGACAGGAAAACATCAACCATGGTGCTGATTCAGCTTGATGAAGGAACCAAGGAAAATCCAACCAACATGGAATGCAAGGTGATCGGCCTCATAGAAGGATAACTGTTTCCACAGGGGAAAGAAGCAAAAGCCACAAGGAAGGATGAGAATGTCGTCTAAAAACATTAACAGACGCCATCCTTGGCATATATTCACAGTAGCCCATTTCGGCCAGGATAACCGTGCTGTAACGGAACCCACTGGGGTAAGTACTCTTTTTCGAACAGAACCAATCCAGTGAATCAGTCGGATCACTCATGAAAGAGCAGTCATGAAACCCCGATCCGACGATTATCACAATCAGAGTCCCATCGGATGGTGCCATAATGCCCAACGGACAAATCAAGAGGTAAGTACTCTTTTTCGAACTTGACCGACTCTAATGACATCCCCTCTCCTTTGCCTTGCAGGTAACAAAATTAGGGGGCATGTCAGTTGTCGATGATATTAGCAAATCGACTAACCTAATTGAGTTAGGCGAGTTCACTGGCAATATGGCCATACTCATCCATCGTCCAATGTCTTCGGCTGGCAATCATGTCTTTATCGGTTCGCGTGAAGCTGTCTTTGCCTGATGAAAAGCGGGGCAAGCCAAGGCCGTCCGATCTCAAAAGGGAGTGTATCTTCTTTAACTTATTCAGTTTTGAAGATGACATTCTACTTTCTTTCCTACAGGAGCATATGACCAACATGATAGTCATCGCCATGGAATAGCTAGAACATCTCGAGTCTTCACTCGATCGTTTCTAACGTCCTATCCATGAGCATCTTTCCTATGCAGGACCAAAGACAAAGAATGGGACATTTTTCAAGACTCCCAAACTTGGTTGATCCATTCAGGTGTTTAGGGGCAATCCACAACCCCTTTATTTCTAAGGATGTTCTAATGAATTTGAAATCCTAAAGATGCATAAGTTTTTCATGAAATATGATAAACTATTTGAATTTGCCACATTTGCATGCTCGCAAAATGCTTACATATTGCATAGTTTATGCATGACTATTCTGCATGTTTAGTTTACCAACTCCAAAAGGGGAGTATAAAATGCATAAGATGCATTGAATGTACAGAATGGGGCACGACAGGATGATGAAAGGTAAGCATTTCCCAAACACGTCCCACTTACTTTCCTCCAGTGAGTTGAGTGGCAGATAGGTTTCGCATTTCCAAGGTAAAGGGTTTTCTCGCAAAAGGCATAGTAACTGAAGTGATAGAAGCATTCATTTCTCTATCCCAAACACTACAAGTGACTATTGTTAACCCCTTTGATCGGCAGTTTCATTTCTTTACCCCTGTCAAGAATCACCCCACATTGGGGCCAAACGGAGGTAATTCCAGCAGCTTGAGGTAAATAATTAGAAATTTTCTTGCTCGGACTAACATCAATCTTCAAGTCTTTCTTTACATTAAGCTCGGTAGAAGGACACCTCATGCTCAGATAATGTTTGAAGAGCTCAGACGTTGTGCGAGGAGCTTAGACGTTGTTACGTAGCTCAAGCTATGAAGAAGTATTTCATATGCAACGACCAGAATATCATGAGATATATTCGAGATGATTTAATTGAGATTATTTATCATCACAACGGCTAGCAAATTAAGCTGGATTCGTTCTCGAAGATTATCAATCATGAAGATCAATCAAGGATGTGGATTAAGGGAGACGAGGATGACACATCTAATGAGGAACTCTATCTTTGGAAACCCAAGATCATAATTGCATGGGCGATTTGATCTAATGGGGGATTCTTTCTTTGGTTAACCTTAACGGCTACGAGATCCTTTGTATACAATTTCGTCCAAACAGAAAGTTTGGAGAGTGATTCTCTAGAGATCTTGCTACGGGCAATTAGAGATGGAGGAGTATAAAAAGAGACCTTAAGGCTAAAGAGCATAAGAAGAGAGAGTACAATCTTAAATTTCAAGATCAAGAGAGCTTCACATCCTTCATATATTCTTGATCCAAACACTATAATACTTAGAGAAGTGCATTCAAGTGTGTGAGTGTTAGGCAGAATGTCTTTCGACTCAAGAATCGTCACTGCGTTGTAACCTCTGAGCTATTCACTAGTGGAATCCAGTCGACTGGTTGCTAGCGTGAAGAAGTGGACGTAGGCTTGAACAAAGCCGAACCACTATAAACTCTCTATGCAAATTCTCTATCCCTTAAACTTCTTGTTATTATAGTGTGATAGTTGAATTGTGCGCTCTGCTGCATCTGTGGATACCTCAGATCTTGTTAGCGATCATCTAAACTAAGCTCTGAGCTTATTTGTTTTAATTCTGCATTGATTTCTATAGTTCATTGAAATCACCTATTCACCCCCCTCTAGGTGATAACGCTAGCACCAACAATTGGTATCAGAGCAAGGTGTTCATTATTTGAAGTGTTTTTACTTCTGAGTTAATGATCTATTATGGCTAGCTATATTGCATCAGGTTGGATTGAAGGAGGAAGCAATACTAGACCTCCTTATTTTGATGGAAAGGAATACATCGATTAACAGAACAAATTCAAGGCATTCTCAAATACCAAAATCTGCAGATATGGGATGTTGTACAAAAAGGGGTTGATCCCACTGCAAATACATCAGGCGGTGCAAATTCAAATGCAGGGGACAACAACAACAAAAACACTGCTCCCACTGCTACTCTATCTGCTACCGAATTAGCAAAGAGTGATGCTCTAGATGCTAAAGCTATTTATTCATTTTATTGTGCATTATCTCCTACTAAATATAAACGTGTTGCAAACTGTCTTTCATCAAAAGTAATATGGGATAAGCTTCATGTGACCTATGAAGAAACAGACAGAGTCAAAGAAACCAAGATCAACATTCTTCTTGGTCAATACGAAACCTTCAAGATGAAACCAAACGAATCAGTGAAGGAGATATTCGATAGATTCACTGAAATAGTGAATGGACTTACTTATCAAGGACAACCATTGTCTGGACCAATGAAGGTTGTCGCGACTTAAGAATCGGCTTTCCCAATTTTAGGTTAATGGATTGCCAAATTAATTAATTAGATTAATTAACTTAGCTCGAACCCTCCCAAGTTCTACCAAATCGCAACTTAGGTTCAATTTCATGCAAAGATTTATCTTGGAGTCGCCACTAATCGTTTCTTGGTAGGCCGATTAGAAACCTAAGTAAATTAGCGGGAGAACTAAATTACTTCTACGAACCAGAGATTAAGGGTCTGGGAACTTGATCACATTAATTTTTTAATTAATGCCCTTTCGGTACCAACTTCACGAAAAAAGTTTGATTTGGCAATTTTGATGAATTCTCAGCTGAAGTCCAAAGGTGCAATTTTTTGGGTTTTCTTTTTTATGAAAATGTAAGAATTAAACTACATGCAATGTATGCAGTGAAAGTTTAATAAAAATGCAATCTAATCGAGATATTTACAAGATGGATTACACGTGCAATTATCTACATGATGCTAATTTTGGAATATGCAATTTTTAAGCATGGTGGAATGATATGTCCGAGAAGATTTAATCGGGATTCCAATCAATTAGGTAACAAAGTTTTTGAATATTCTAAAAAAAGGATTAGAATTGTTACCTAATTTGGCGGATTCGACTACCGAGTTTGAACCTTGAATTGTCTTGTGGATCGGGACCTTGGACCACGGCTCGAACGACGGGGATGGACTTGTGGCTTTGTGTTGATGAAGGGATTGGCAAGGGGGACTCGGTCGGGAAATCTCTCAACCGAACTCTTTCTTCTTTCGCACACAAGTATTTTCTCACCTCACTTTGATGATTTTTTTTTATATCTCTCTTCAAGCTCTCAAGAATTTGTTCTCGAAAAATTCTTCTCCCAAAACTCTCAAAAAACTCTCTCAAAGATTCTTTTCTCCAAAAAATTTTCTCCCCAAAGCTCTCCTAAAAAACTCCTCCCCTCTTTTCCTTTTATAACTCCCTCATTCTATCCACCTTTCTAATTTCTCCACTAACTCCATCTTCCTTTCTCAATCTCTCATTCTTCATCTTCCTTTCTCAATCTCCCCTTCTTCATCTTCCTTTCTCTATCTCCCCTTCTTCATCTTCCTTTCTCCATCTCCCCTTCTAATTTCTCCACTAACTCCATCTTTTGGTTATTTGCAAAGTAGTCCCTCAAGTTTTGAATATTTGCACTTTTGTCCTTGAGATTTTACGTATTTGCAATTCAGTCCCTGAGGAAATATTTCTTCTTCTGATTAAGTCCGAGCCTTCAAAAGATAAATCCTTCGCCGGAATTCGTGCCTAGTCCAATCGCCTATTGTTTTAAAACTCGAATCTTCTGCCGTTAGTCTGAATGCAATGCATGAATAAATATGAAAAATTACATGATTATTTTTTTTGCAAGAACTAAAATTAGTTCTAATTTTTATGAAAAAATGACTAGAAAGGTTAGTCAGAATTTAGGTGTCAATAGCTGCCCCTCTTTGAGTGGAGGCTCGCAGAGGTTTCGCTCAAAGACAAGATTGAACCTAAATTTTGACAATGCAATTGATGAATGATTATTTTTTGGGTGGGGTTTTAATCCCATTTTTTATGCAGATAAAGATGATGCATGAAATGCAAGACTGTAATTAAAAACATGCCCAGGCTTCTCTCTTCCACAGAATAGAATAGGGAAACCTGCACATGGATCGCATATAAAATATCTGTTTTACCAGACACTTCGTGATGCTGATGATTCCCTTAATTTCCAAGCTCCTTCTTGGGGATATAAGGATCTTAAGGTACTGTGGCCTTATCTGTTATCAGAGATTTCTTTCTGATGCGAGACAGCGCAAGATATGTTGATTATGAAATATGCTTGAGTTATGGTTCAAGCTGCACCATTTTGTCTCTTGGGACCACCATCGTTTTAATGGGTTGCCATGAGCTGGAAATGTCTCTCGAGACCACCATCGTTTTATCTTCGTGAGTCGGTAAAATTTCTCTTGGGACCACCATCGTTTTAGCGGGTCACCGTGAGTTAGTAAGATGTCTCTTGGGACCACCATCGTTTTAGCGGGACGCTGTGAGTCAGAAATGTCTCTCGAGACCACCATCGTTTTAGCGGGACGCTGTGAGTCAGAAATGTCTCTCGAGACCACCATCGTTTTAGCGGGTGTTCGTGAGTCGGTAAAATTTCTCTTGGGACCACCATCGTTTTAGCGGGTCGCCATGAGCTGGAAATGTAGTGCCAAGATCACAAAAGCATGTCGATTGTGACTCGGGTAAAGGTATCACGAGAGCAGGTCGATCGTGAACCGGGTAAAGATCAAGAACACGAGAGCAGGTCGATCGTGAATTGGGTAAAGATAAAGATCAAGAACACGAGAGCAGGTTGACTACCAGTCGGAAGATGTCGAAGTCACAAGAGCAAGTCGATCATGACTTTGATAACATATATCGAGACCACGAGAGCAGGTCGGTCATGGGTCGATAAATTCCTCATGATATCAATCATGAGTTGGGTAAATATCCAGATCACAAGAGCGGGTCGATCATGAATCGGAAGATGTCAAAATCACAAGAGTAGGTCGATCATGACTTTGATAACATATATCGAGACCACGAGAGCAGGTCGGTCATGGGTCGATAAATTCCTCATGATATCAGTCATGAGTTGGGTAGTTATCCAGATCACAAGAGCGGGTCGATCCTGAACCGGAAGATGTCGAAGTCACAAGAGCAGGTCGATCATGACTTTGATAACATATATCGAGACCACGAGAGCAGGTCAGTCATGGGTCGATAAATTCCTCATGATATCAATCATGAGTTGGGTAAATATCTAGATCACAAGAGCAGGTCGATCCTGAACTGGATTAAATGTCGAAGTCACAAGAGCATGTCGATTGTGACTTGGGTAAAGGTATCACGAGAGCAGGTCGATCGTGAACCGGGTAAAGATCAAGAACACGAGAGCAGGTCGATAGTGAATTGGGTAAAGATAAAGATCAAGAACACGAGAGTAGGTCGATCGTGAACTGAAAGGATCAAAATGACAACTAAAGTTAGCAAAGCTGTCAATTTGAAAAGGATTTAGAGAACTTACCTGGATTCTTTGAGCAAACGGCTAAGGGAAGGACAAGCTGAATGGGTCATACCTGTCTTTTCACTCGAAGAAGAGATTGAAATGATCGTGTGCATAAAATCACAGTAAATGCAACATCATATGCCAGTAAAAACTCGTTTGCTTGCTTGCATTACAAGGCTTCACTAGGGAATTTCATCAATAAGGAAATCTGTTTGATCCTTTTGATAAAACCAATCAACATTGAATGAGGAACCTTCAGTCAGAAAGGACTTTCACTCACTCTCATGAAAAGGCTTTTGAAACCCGACCATTGATGCGGGTATGAGAATCACTCAGAACTGTCACCGTTATGCTTGATAAGGGTCTGGGTATTCTCGCAATTGGTACGACCGAGCCGATCTGGAGGTCTTGATTAGGACCGTAATGAGGGCTAGGTCAAAGGTTCACAAAAGGGGACTCTCCGTGGAGTCAAGGCTTTTTGAAAAGGAATCTTTATCATCTGCTCCGAGTTTACAAGTCAAGAACCCTGCAAAAATGAGAGAGAAATAATCTTGCTCGAATTTCTTCGAGCGATGCTTAAAATCATTCAACTCTACGTTAACTCAAATGCCCTAATCAAAAGAGACTTCCAAGGGTTGTAACGTATGTTGGGATTTGGGACTGAGAAACGAAAAGGCTCGTTTTAGCTCAGAAAGTATATGAGAAGGGCTTGATGTTGATGATCATTGTTGCCTTATCACCAATCTTGGCCTTCCAGATTTGATTCCGCTGATTCCATCATTGCTTGAAGATGGCATAAATTCAGTCGAGGATTACATTTTACAATTTGGATCCTCTAGGATTTTTCTTTACGAGTCGACCCATTGAGGATTTACAAAAATGCAAACATGTACATTGAAAATTTGGAAGTACTTTACAAGGGAACAAGGGTTTGAATGGACATTGGCCTTGCTTTTGATAGGCACTTTGCTTTTTAATGCCCGAGATTTTCTGTGAGATCAGCTTTCGCTTTTCTTACTCCCGGCTCCCGTTTTTTCTTTTTGTCTCGACGTCTTGAATTTTTGTCCTTTTTTTTGACGTCTTGATTAATTTTTTCAGGAGCGGGCCCTTTTCTTTTAGGCTACACTTGCGTCTTCTTCTTCTTCTTTTTTGACAATCCCGTGATTTGAATTTTCTTTTTTTTCTTTAAGGAATTACAACAATAAGACAATTTACAAAAATTATGCCAGACATTACATGAAAAATCTAGCACATGAGATGAGTTCATTCGGGAATTCTCTGTTGACCCGATTCTCTTCAATTCTGCCCCTTGGGGATGTCACCGTCTTCACGTTGGAATGAGCAATAATCACCAACAAGGGTTTAAGAAATGAATTTGTAGGCTCAAGTGGGCTATGCAAACGGTAGAGTGTATAGGATAGAGAAATGAATGCTCTTCATCATCTTAAGACACTTGAATTAAAGTTTGAGTATAATGCAAAGCAAAACTCGAAAGATTGATGTTAGTCTGAGCAAGAGAATTTCTAACCATTTACCTCATGTTCTGCCGGAATTGCCTCGTCTAGACCCCGATGTAGGGTGGTTCTTGACAGGGGTAAAGAAATGAAATCGCCGCTCAAGGGGTTTGCAATGGATAACCTGTAGTGTTTGGATAGAGAACTGAATGCCTCCGTCACTTCGGCTATCGTACCTTTCGCGAGAAAACCCTTTACCTTGAGAATGCAGAACCTAGCTACCTCTCAACTCACTGGGGATTAAAAATGCAGGACGTGTGTGGAAATGGCTCGCCTTTCGTCGTTCTGACGTTTCTCATTCAATAGATGGCCTGATCAAAAATTCTTTCTTAACATCATGTACAAAATTTTTCCAAATGTGAGCTCCTTTCAAGCATGCTAAGCATGTTCAAATTCATTTTTTGTGGAAACATCTCTCTTCACTTTGAGCTCACTCCATGAGTGATTTGTAATTTCCCCTTACCAGCTTCGCCGCTTGGCGGCAAACGAGTGAATGAATTTGCAACCATCGAGGTTTTAGAATTGCCTAAGGTCTTTGGTCTTGTTCGGTCGGGCATTCTCGTCTTCTTCTGCAAAAAAGAAAGTGCAAAAAGCTCTTTATTATTGATTGACAATATTTACATCATTTACTAACCTCGGGGATCGAACCCGGGTTGTTTCGGATCATTGTCACTCCATCATGCTACCAAACCGTGGCATAGTTGGCGTTCATGGGGTGCCACCCTTTTAAGTGTTGGCCTGGAAACAACATTTCTTTTCATGTCATATCAGATGGCTCCGTTTCCCACTAATCTCGTGCCGGTTGACAACCCCCCTGTCGAGAATGGTATGAACTCGTGTTAGAATCGAAACGATTAAGGGTAAATTGGAAACGATACAGGGTTACCCTTTTCAAGCTTGCTCGTGCTTTTCACTAATCTCGTGGCGGTTGACAACCCCCTGTCGAGAATGGTATGAACTCGCGTTAGAATCGAAATGATTAAGGGTAAATCGAAAACGATACAGGGTTACCCTTTTCAAGCTTGCTCGTGCTTTTCACTAATCTCGTGGCGGTTGACAACCCCCTGTCGAGAATGGTATGAACTCGCGTTAGAATCGAAATGATTAAGGGTAAATCGAAAACGATACAGGGTTACCCTTTTCAAGCTTGCTCGTGCTTTTCACTCGCAATTTCCTTTCTTGAGGTTATTCAACATTTTTCTTTACGGCATTTAGAGGCATCGTCCGTAAATTGATTTGCGCCAAATCTGATTTAACAAATAAACCATGCATTTGAACATAGAAAAAGAGAACACTGCCCCTTCCCCTAATTCCAGACTCCTAGAAAGTAGGAAAATATCCCACGCAGGGGATTGCATGAAACGAAATTTTACTAATTTGGGCCTACACCCGCTTCTTCTGAAGGTTTTTCGGCGATCGGCTAGCCAGGTACAGATGGGTGGTATTTGAGGACCTAAAATCACCGGCTTTGGATCACAAGTTACAGCTTTGGAGGTTCATCAACGCTGAACTGGTTGACCATGACAGCAAGCTCATCGCCAAGGCAACTCGACCCGTGGGGATGCATGTTCCCTCCTTCGAAAGGCCTTGATACTGACCTTGTAAGATTGATTCCCCCATGCTTTTCTCCAATGAAACTTGATTGTGCCGGGAATTGATCTGGGGAACAGGACGACGGATGAGGAGGGAGATGAGGGTAGTTAGAAACCAACAGCTTCCAAACATACTTCGAGGCGATGACGGATATCCTTTTTATCTCCTCTTTCAAACGAGCATTTTCAATCCTCAGACGCTGCTCATCAGAGGACATTTCACCGAGGGCTGTGGGGTCACCGCATTTAGGGCAGGTGGCAATATTGAGAGCTTCTCCATACCTCGCGTGCTCTGCTTGGAGCTTTTCAATTTCAGCCTTCAGAATCACATTATTGCAGCGTTCATGTCGAACCTTCGTTAGGGTTCGCTTATTTTGAAACCAAAATTTGACTTGCGAAGGCTCCAACCCAAGCTTTTCGCCCAGTTCCTGTCTTTGTGTGTCATCTGGGTAAGGGCACTCCTTGAAGAGAGCTTCCATCTCTTGAACTTGACGTTGAGCGAAGCGCCTCTTTTTCCAAGGTCGACCATTGTTGTTGTCGTCGTTGTCGGGATCTTGAATGCCGTTGCCAGAAGGATCGTGTTCCATGGTTTCAGTGCCAGATTTGGTCCCGAAATCTTCAAAATCTCTCACCTTTAACACTTCGCCCGTGGAGCTCCACTCGCTGGTCATGTCCGACAAGCGATGGTGGCTCTCAAACATGCTCATGAAATTCGACTCGTTGGTCATGTCCAGCAAGTGATGGTGGTTCTCAAACATGTTGGGTTGAAACATCTTTGACTGATTTTTGTTCCTTCAAGGCTCTCTACTCTTTCCTGTATTTTCCTGAGTGGCCTTGTATGCTCTGAAGCTTTCTTTTGAACACGGATGAAAACCACCAAGAAGACGTCTCTCTCAAGATTTCACGTCTTCTGCATGAAAAGCGCACTCTTTCTAAAGATCTGCTGTGTTTCTCGCTCAGTTTGTCTTCTACTTTTTCTCTTTAATGTGGTGGGACCTCCAAATCTTTTCGCGAAGTTTTCGGATTCGTTGGGCTCGAGATTTCAGATCAGCGGTGGGTCCACGATTGACGGGCGAAATAGGGAACTTGGACCAATGGATGAAAAGGGAAGTTGGACCAACGGATGAAAAGGGAAGTTGGACCAACGGACGAAATAGGGAAAAGGCACTGACGAAAAGGACGAACAGAGGATAGCACCGATGAAAAGGACGAACAGGCTTTTGTCGTACAATTCAGACGGTGTAGCACAAGTAGCTAAAACCGTAAGCTTGCTGGGTTGGCCTTGAATGCTTCTTCTACGAAATGGCAGATATTGACGTTATTCGGTGCGGGAGCAAATGATGGCTTCTTCCTTTCGAAACGCCTGTATTTTTACCTAGTCCTGATTTCACGAGGATCGTCACTGTAACCTTTCCTCACTTTCCTCTTGCTATAAGAATTAGAACTTGACGCAGAGCAGATTAACATCTTTGCATCCTCAATTTCAATCATCTAATCATTCCTCTGCCTTCAATCTTTTCTCTTCCGTCTTCAATAACAATGGCCTCTAACCACGTCCTCTCAACCGAAGCTTTAGCCAAATGGGAGAGACTTTATCATCTTCTTGGCCGAGGCTACGTTCATATTGCCCATCATCTAGATACTGAAGCTGAGATCTTCAATCTATTTAGTGGCATGGACACAGCTTCCATTGAAAACACCAATTTAGAGAGGGAGTATAGGACATTCCGAACCCTTTTCATCAACTTTCTAGAAGCTTATCGGTGCGTTGATCATGAGGTTATCCTGGCTCGTGTTGTGAGAGCTCGTTACCAGGATCAGTCTGAGTTTCTAGCGTTGGCCCGTTTCCTGGTTGACAAGCACGAGAAGGCTGCCGAGCTCGTCAACGAACGAGTCTCATTGTTGGTTCGTGAGAGGGAGAGGCTGGTGGGGCGTTTAGCCCTGACCCAAACCTACTACGAGCACGACTCGAGTGACATCGTGATGAAGTTCCAATGTGAATGGCTGGAAGAGAGGCTTGAATGCATGACTGTGGATATAGCCCTTGAGAGAGCGCTAATCCCGAATCTGGAGTCCGCCTCTGAATATCACGGAGCCAGTGCAACCAGGCTCAAGGAGAAATGCGATCGCCTCTTTCTCAAGCTTGCAGACCTCGATTCCCGGAGTGCTCAGCGCGTGCAGAGCATTAACTGTATAGAGAGTCAGTTGAGCTCCTTTGTGACGCTTATTAGGGCTCAGTTTGGTTTTACTTTTCCCCCTCGATGACTCGTTGTAAGGCTTGGTGCATGGAATGAAAGGATGGTTCTCATATGTTTGTGGTTTGTTTCATCCCATATACGGCTTAAGGCATTTCTCATTGATAGATTCAGACTAACTGAAAATAACAGCATGAGTACAAATTAAGTATAATACTTCTTTATAGAATCAGCATTGACAAGGCTAGAGAAAATGCGACCATCCATCTCAGCTAGGATCAAAAGCACCTCCTAGAAGGACCTTCTTCACAACGTATGGGCCGCCATAGTTCGGAGCAAATTTTCCTTCCGGAAGAGAGACTATTGGCAACAACCTTCGTAGGACGAGGTCATTCGCTTTAAAATGTCGAGGCTTAACTTTTTTGTTGAAGGACTTGGCAACTCTTTGCTGATAACACTGGCCATGGCATAGAGCCCTGAGTCTCTTTTCATCAATCAGGTTGAATTGATCCATCCTCTGTTGGATCCAATCAGCTTCAATCAACTTGACTTGAGATAGAATACGTAAAGAAGGAATTTCTACTTCAACAGGTAATACTGCTTCCATGCCGTAAACAAGAGAGTACGGGGTTGCCCCAGTCGATGTTCGGATCGATGTCCGATATGCCATGAGTGCAAAAGGCAATCGCTCGTGCCAATCTCGGTGGTTCTCAGCCGTTTTAGCCAAGATCTTCTTGATGTTCTTATTGGCCGCTTCTGCTGCTCCATTCATCTAAGGACGGTATGGGGAAGAATTCAGATGCTTGATTTTGAATTCATTGAACAACTTATCAACCAACTTGTTATTCAGGTTCGATTCATTATCAGTGATTATGGCCTCCGACGAACCATATCGAGCAATAATATTCTGATGAATGAACTTCACCACGTTCTTCGCCGTGACTGCAACATATGACGCAGCTTCGATCCATTTTGAAAAAATAATCAATGGCGACCAAGATGAACCGATGCCCGTTAGATGCTTTCCGGTTAATAGGGCCAATCACATCGGTGCCCCACATACAAAATGGCCATGGCTCAGTCATCTGATGTAATTCGTCGAACGCCCGTTCACACTCTTCATCCCATTTGATCAACGCATTTTTCTTGAGAAGTTTAAAGAAAGGCTTAGCTGTCTCAGATAGTTGGAAAATAAATCGAGCTATATAGTTCAGCCTGCCCATCAAGATTCGAACTTCCTTCACTGAAGTGGGAGATTTTATTTCACAAATGGCCTTCACCTTTGACGGGTCAATCTCAATTCCTTTATTGCTGACAATGAAACCAAGTAGTTTGCCAGATGCTGCCCCGAAGACACATTTTGTTGGATTGAGGCGCAATTTGAATTTTTGGAGCCTATCAAACAGCTTTGTCAAGGTTTCCACATGATCTTGGCCACGCCGGGTCTTCGCGATCATGTCGTCAACATAAACCCCGATCTCTTTGTGCATCTTGTCATGGAAGAGGGTAACCATCGCTCGTTGGTATGTTGTCCCGGCATTTTTTAGACCGAAAGGCATCACTCTGTAATGGAATGTGCCCCACGGGGTTGTGAATGCCATATTGATCTTGTCATTCTCATTCATTAGAATCTGGTTGTAACCAGAGAAACCATCCATGAATGAGAACAACTCGAATCCCGCCGTACTATCTATGAGCATGTCAATGTGAGGGAGTGGAAAATCATCCTTCGGGCTAACCTTGTTCAAATCCCAATAGTCTACACAAACTCGCACCCGGCCGTCTTTCTTGCTTTCAAATGGGTATTATAAGGGTGCGGGGACTCCGTGATAAATTACCTACAAAAGTAGAGATGGAAATGAGCACAATGAGCAAAAAAGTGAGTCGGTCCATGACACCCTCCTAGACCCGAAAACCGAAATAAACAAGACCAAAGGATCGAAGCAGGTAATTTCCCAGTTCCGTCGGCTTTCACGAGAAAATTCGTATTAATTCGCAGAATGATCGAAACACTGCAAAAATTTACGAATAAAAGGAAAAGACATGGATGAACAACTTTCATGTTTTAAGCTTAGGGAAATCCTGGACGGATCAATACAGTTTAATGCTTCTTTCCGAAACATTTCTCAGAAAACTGGCTTGTCCGGTTTTTTCTTTGAGGATAAATGGGCCACCAAAAATGCTAATTGATGCCCGAAAATTTGCAGATCACTAGTTAAAATCCCATTCTACCACTTTCATGTTTTAACTTCTTGCAAAAAAGTTCATTTATTAGTGGCATATAGTGAGATTAAACTGAAGTCAGGAAAATTCTGAAAATCCAGGCAGTTTATCACTTGTCTTAAGTTTGACATTAAAAGGAAAACACTCTGGAATGATCCGAAATTTTTTGAGATAATAGACCGGGATCTTGCGGATGTTTTTTCAAGAAGACCATGTGAGCCAATTCGAATCACAAAATTCATAAAAAAAAATACGGAAGACCCGAAGGTCAGTTTGAACAGTAGCCTCTATTACAAGAAAAAATCCATAAAGTCACGAAATAGACTTGCAACTGAAATGAAGCTAAACACGACTCGTATCAAGACAATCAAGACATTTCGTCTTCTTAGAGGCAACACGATCTATAGATGAACGGGACTCCAACTCTTTTCAAAGTCGTGCATTTTCTTTGGCCAGAGTCTTCATTTGCTTTGTTGCCTTTTGAGCCTTCTTCTCATAGGCTTCTATCTCGACTAAACGAGTGGGCTTCACAATCACCAACGGGAATTTCGAAAGCATATGAGCCGGTATGGAATGATGGTGAATGTATCGGGCCTTCGCATGGTAAAGCTTTTCTTCCCTTCAAACTCCGCCTTGGGTAGTGACAGTGGGCAAGTCTTGGACTTGAGCCAAGTTTGATCAAGACGTCTGAGTTCGGTTCTATGATTCTTGGCCGCAATGAGTTCAACTCGCAAAAAGTGTCCGGCCTCATAGGTGGAGGAACATCCTAGAATGAAGGTAGCGGTATCCGAGCACCAGAAATGTGCGAGTGCTTGCATAACCCCAGTCTGTAATCGAATGCCCAGGAGCCGCAATATGCGACCCATACGGCTAAGGACATAGCTCTGTGCATCGATGCTTAGACGGTACCACATCTGCTTCAACTCGGCCTTCGAAATATACACGGAACGAATATCATTGTGTCCCATTGTCTATAGATCGCGTGCCACAAACCTAATTATCATGGACCGACCTAAAAAAATTGATATAAGACAAGATGAAGTTGGGGGTCATACTTTACCGTAGGATAAGAAAGTAAATAATCACATAGACATGCACATAATTCGTGAGTTATCCTTATTCTAACTATCCTAAAGGCTCGCAAATTGAAGTGAAAGACTTGCGGCAAGGCGACAATCTCGCGCACATAATCAAAGTTAGTCGTGATCCCTTGACATAACCAGGATTAGCCGGGTCTTTCAACTTCGGTTTCTCGAGTTAAAAATTATAACCCCCGCTTCGGTAATCTTACCGAGCATGCGTTCTAACTTTTAAAACTCATTTTTAAAAAGAGAGTCGGGATCGAATTCGGACTAACTTTCAACCGTGATCACACGGAGAACGTTAGGATCCAATCTCGATACCATCTTAAAACTAGTGGCCCGGGTTCGGCCACGGGTAGTGTGTGGTGTAGTACTAAAGCAATTAATCATGCATAACAGTTAAATCCAAACACCGCTTCAAAAGGTGCACAAATTAAATAAGGAATTCCCAAACACCACAATCTACAAAACAAAGGGGTTAGCCAAACACTCATCCCCTTATAACTCCCATTCTGCAAGACCATTTAACACCTAAGGATGAGAATTCAATCAAAATTTGCCAAGCAAAGGGACAATTATCGAGAAAATTTTCTGGCCTAAGTCATCCTTTAAAAAAAATGCTTCCCCAGTGGAGTCGCCAAGCTGTCACGACCTAAGAATCGGCTTTCCCAATTTTAGCTTAATGGATTGCCAAATTAATTAATTAGATTAATTAACTTAGCTCGAACCCTTCCAAGTTCTACCAAATCGCAACTTAGGTTCAATTTCATGCAAAGATTTATCTTGGAGTCGCCACTAATCGTTTCTTGGTAGGCCGATTAGAAACCTAAGTAAATTAGCGGGAGAACTAAATTACTTCTACGAACCAGAGATTAAGGGTCCGGGAACTTGATTACATTAATTTTTTAATTAATACCCTTTCGGTACCAACTTCACGAAAAAAGTTTAATTTGGCAATTTTGATGAATTCTCACCTGAAGTCCAAAGGTGCAATTTTTTGGGTTTTCTTTTTTATGAAAATGTAAGAATTAAACTACATGCAATGTATGCAGTGAAAGTTTAATAAAAATGCAATCTAATCGAGATATTTACAAGATGGATTACACGTGCAATTATCTACATGATGCTAATTTTGGAATATGCAATTTTTAAGCATGGTGGAATGATATGTCCGAGAAGATTTAATCGGGATTCCAATCAATTAGGTAACAAAGTTTTTGAATATTCTAAAAAAAGGATTAGAATTGTTACCTAATTTGGCGGATTCGACTACCGAGTTCGAACCTTGAATTGTCTTGTGGATCGGGACCTTGGACCACGGCTCGAACGACGGGGATGGACTTGCGGCTTTGTGTTGATGAAGGGATTGGCAAGGGGGACTCGGTCGGGAAATCTCTCAACCGAACTCTTTCTTCTTTCGCACACAAGTATTTTCTCACCTCACTTTGATGATTTTTTTTTATATCTCTCTTCAAGCTCTCAAGAATTTGTTCTCGAAAAATTCTTCTCCCAAAACTCTCAAAAAACTCTCTCAAAGATTCTTTTCTCCAAAAAATTTTCTCCCCAAAGCTCTCCTAAAAAACTCCTCCCCTCTTTTCCTTTTATAACTCCCTCATTCTATTCACCTTTCTAATTTCTCCACTAACTCCATCTTCTCTTCTCCATCCCTCTTTCTCCATCTTCCTTTCTCAATCTCTCATTCTTCATCTTCCTTTCTCAATCTCCCATTCTTCATCTTCCTTTCTCCATCTCCCCTTCTAATTTCTCCACTAACTCCATCTTTTGGTTATTTGCAAAGTAGTCCCTCAAGTTTTGAATATTTGCACTTTAGTCCTTGAGGTTTTACGTATTTGCAATTCAGTCCCTGAGGAAATATTTCTTCTTCTGATTAAGTCCGAGCCTTCAAAAGATAAATCCTTCGCCGGAATTCGTGCCTAGTCCAATCGCCTATTGTTTTAAAACTCGAATCTTCTGCCGTTAGTCTGAATGCAATGCATGAATAAGTATGAAAAATTACATGATTATTTTTTTGCAAGAACTAAAATTAGTTCTAATTTTTATGGAAAAATGACTAGAAAGGTTAGTCAGAATTTAGGTGTCAACAAAGGTCAACAAACTTCTCAAGGGACTCTCAAAGGAATGGAGTCATGTCAAAACATTCATTCGAGAAACTCAGAGGATCAGTCCATTATCCTTTGATGATCTCATCGGAACTCTTCAATCATATGAAGATGAACGTATAAATGAAGAAAATCCTGAAAGTAAGAAATATATTGCTTTGAAAACTAATATTGATGATGCATATGATTCACGTCATCAGACGAAGACGACGAAGAGGAGATGGAGTTGTTGACCAAAAGATTTCAAAATCTTGTGAGACAAAGGAGAAACTCCAAAGGGAAGAAGCCAACAAAGAAATCCGAAGAAAAGAGACCTTACAAGAATAGAGGCGACAATGAAGGTACGAATATAATATGTTGTGAGTGCAAGAAAAGGAGTCACATAAAATCCGACCGTCCTTTATTCAAGAAAAGAAAAGGGAAATTTGAAAAGAAGAAGAAAGCTCTAAAGACTGAGACGTGGAGCGACAGGGAGTGCGAAGCCAGCCATAATGAAGAGCTTGCACACATATGTCTAATGGTTGATTCAGATTCGGAAGATGAGGATGGGGCAAATCATTCTGAAGTTCCTGATGAGCTATTGGAATTTATTGATGAATTGTGCTTGGAGCACAAATCCGCTTTAAAGAAAGTTTCAGAGTTGAAAAAGGAGAATGTGAAGTTGAGGCAACAGAATCTTTCTAATGAGAAAAACATTGTTGTTTTAAACAAAGAAATTTTCGAAATCAATGAAAAACGAGATTTGCTTGAAAAAGAAAATGATTCTTTAAAAGAAGAGATTTCAAAAGTTTCCCAAAAGTTTTCATCTGTTTCAAAAAATCTCGAACACACTCCTTCTGTACAAGTTCCATGTTTTAATGAATCTGGACTTGGTTTTGAAAAGAAAAGTTCGATAAAAAACGATTTTCCAAATGTCAACAAAAGACTAAAGTGGAAGTCTTCAAACAAAATTTACAAAAATTACGTTCGAAAGCATTTTACAAAACCTGTTGGCCGAAACTCTTGTAAGTGTTCAAACTTTAGGGATTCAAATCATCTCAAGCAAGAATGTTCAAAAGGTTGGAGACAATTCGAAGGGATTGTTTGGAATTTCGAGAAATGCTCTAATGTGAATGGATCCAAATTCATTTGGGTACCAAAGAAAAGTTGAGATTGTTCTTCTTGTAGGAAATAAAGAGAAAAATGGTAAGAAAATGTATGTTATTATATTTTCAATTTTCTTTGAGGACATACTTTATATAGCTACAAATTCCCTTGGTATTCAATTTTTAGTGTGTTCTATTATTACATCGTCAATTGTGCTAGATATTTTTTGGAAGATTCGTGTGATGCAATTTTGGTGGCTTGTGAGATGGATTCAATAAAATATGTGATTGATTGATATCTTGCTTTCAACTTAGAGATAGACTGTTTTTATGCTCTTTGATATTTTCATGCATTGAAAAGTGAATTTTTTTTTATTGCATGGTACTCTTTCCTTAAATGGTCTTTCAAGATGAGTTGATAAATAATCTTAAGCCATCTCAATTTGATCTAGACGTTATATGGCACGTTTCATTTATATTGTTGCTTGTGCTAAAAATGCCTTTTTGGAATAAATGTCTAAATTCACTTTCGTAGATCTTGAGATAATAAGAGCATGATTGATACCTGTTTAGGAAAGAAATAATTTAGACTATTGGACTAATTCTATGGTCTCTAACCTTGTTATTATATTGTGATAGTTGAATTGTGCACGCTGCAGCATCTGAGTATACCTCAAATCTTGTTAGCGATCATCATCTGAACTAAGCTCTAAGCTTATCTGTTTTAATTCCGCATTGATTCCTCTAGTTCATTGAAATCACCTATTCACCCCCCTCTAGGTGATAACGCTAGCACCAACACCATAAAACTATTGGCATGTGAAGAAGGAGCAACCAAAATATCGGACAATGGACATCATCTTGCCTTTTAGGGAGCCCTGACAACCATTTTATTTATTATATCTGCTTCTAACATTTACATATCAAACATTTTCCCCCAAAACAATACACAGTCAAAATTTTAGGAAAAAGGAAGGGGTCGACTCGCAACATCTCCCATAATCTAAAACCCACCCATATTAAAATTCTTACCGAACATCTTGGCCCTCAGGTCTCTATTATGACAACTAGAACTACTACAACGTAGAGCCGGGCACGAATCTCCATGGTAGCTCAACCGCGGGTAGGCGATCTCCCCTCCTGAAAGCAAGGGGGTCCATTAAAGCTTGGGAGAGGTCCAATCAGGTGCCCTTCTACGTTGAGATACCACGCTACGAACGGAATAAGAACTAACTCAGATCGTCCAACATTGGGCCATACAGTAGACTTGATCCTAGTGTAAGTGGACCCCGAACTAACACAAACAATATCCCTTTCATTGTAGTCCACACCGGTGACCAGTTCGAGGCGCGGGGTCGGCATTGCCATATTAGTTCCCTGAAAAGTAAAGGGATGAGCGCACAGCCCAGTAGATAAAATTACCAGCCTTAAGATAGAGTAGCAGTTTCAACACCTGATGTCGTGAACCAAAAAGCTATCCTATGATCCTTTATTCAGCAATAACCATGTACGACATCAATCATAATGTCAAGCAATTCAATGGATGCAACAAACATTCTTTCTTTTTCACTTTTGGGTTTTCTTTTCCCAAGCCTCCCATCGGAACTTTCGGTACCTGGCAAAGTTGTCACTGCACGTGTATGACGGCATATACATTTCATATCATCGTTGGGTGAATGACGTCTACACCATCGCCTCAAGTATAACTTTTAGCGAATGATGGCACATACTTATGATCACGTTGTCGCGAGCAACGGTCAGAAATTACGTCGTTACCTCAAACTTCTACATCGTCGCTTTTCTCGCTAATGATAGCATGTCATTGTCTTTTAATGGCAACCGCACTCTTGCACATGCATGATCCATTTCTTAATCTTGATTATGGTTCTCATGCAATCCACATGTCCTTCGAAACGTTCTATTCCATATGAAATATGCATGCACACAAATGATTCGTTTCTTATTCTTCCTTTAGCAAGCTCATGCACACGTTTCAGCACACGTTTTGTTACTTATAAAACAACAACCTTGTAATCACTTCACCAAAGCATCAAACTAACATCCCTAGCTTAAACCTAGTAATTCCATCTACCTTACGAAACGTTCAATTCCATATGCAATAAATATGAAACGTTCTATCCCATAAGCAATAAATACGAAACGTTCTATTCCATATGTAATAAATATTAATGCACATAAATGATTCGTTTCTCATGCTTTTTTTTAGCAAACTCATACACACGCTTCAATACACATTCCATTCCATATGTAATAAATAACTCTGCATCCACTTCATCGAAGCATCAAACTAACATCCATAGCTTAAATCTAGTAATTCCACCTACCTTATGATGTAAAAACTACCCGTAACAAGGAAATAGATGCACGAGACGAGGTGTGACCGAGCTTGAGGGTGTGAGGGTTGTAAGAGAGTGAGCATGGGAGAGATGGTGAAGGCTTGAGGGAGAGAGAGAGAGAGAGAGAGAGAGAGAGAGAGAGAGAGAGAGAGAGAGAGGGTAGGCGTGTGAGAGGGAGGGAGGAGGAAAGGTTGATCGATGTTGGAAATGGGGGACCAAAGCCCTTTTTATAGTAGTTTCTTGGCTTCCTTCATAAGATTCTTTGATAATGACCTGTGCTTGGTGTTTTATTCTTATTGGTCCACCTAAAAGGCTAATCATCATAGGTCTCTAGATTGGGCACTTATCACTACTTGGTTGGTCCACTTGTTTAGGCTACCCTCTTAAGTTTCTAGATTATGCACTTATCGATACTTGATTGGTCCACTTGTCTAGGCTATCCTCCTAGGTTTCTAGATTAGGCACTTATCGATACTTGATTAGTCCACTTGTCTTATTCTAATTGGTCCATTTGTATGGTTAGTAATGAAACCTTATCTTATCATTTAGAGCTTGAAAATGACATCTATCCTTATCTCTAAGGTTTGAAAATGACATCTATGCTTATCTTATCCTTTAGAGCTTGAAAATAACATCTATCCATATCTATAAGGTTTGAAAATGACATTTATGCTTATCCTAAAGTTGATAATGACATTTATCCTTATCATTATCCAATTGACTTATCATTGACTTATGTATCCTTATCTAATGACTTTCCATTGACTTACTTTTTATTGATGACTGACAATCACCGACATCGGGACGGAGGTGAAGCGGCTGTGACGGTGCGATCGGGCGGTTGGTACTGACCAGCTGGGCGGTCGGTACTGACCAGCTGGGCGGTCGGCCATGCACCGGCTTGGCTAGTCAGTCCGGCATAGCGCTGGATGGGCACGACCAGCCCTGGTCGGGTGCTTGCCCAACGCCGTCTAGCTTCGGTCGGGTTTGTACGATTGGGTCGGGTTTGTCCTGCCTTGGCCGGGCGGTGGCTAGCCCTGTCTGGCCTTGGCCGGGTGGTGGCCGATGGGTCCTGCCTCGGACCGTCTTGTCTTCACTCGTCTTGTTCGTTGTCCAACTAATCCTGTTAAAATTCCTTAATTTAAAGGTTAGTCCATATTTCTATGTAAACGAGCTTTGATAATTTCCTCGTAGTTAAATCGTGGATGTCACACTTGTCCCTTCTTCTTCCCTATTCTTCTCGATGCTCTCGGTGAAAAGCATTCTCTCACTCTTTTTCTCTCTCCTCTTGGGCACACTCACGAACGCCCCTCTTTTTCTTTTCTTCTTTTTGCTTTTTGACTTTTCCCTTTTTTGTTCTTTTATTATATTAGCAAGGCCCCACATAAGCAGACCCAGCCTACAAATCTCCCCATCCGCCTCATGTGGAGAGTTCCATTATGCCCGCTTTATTTCTACAAGAGTCAAGTTTCACCATGGGCAAGGTTTTGATCATCATGTCTAATCCATTATCGTCGGCGTGGACTTTCTCATGTAAGAAGTGCTTCTCTTCTAATTTCTCTCGAACCCAATGATATTTCACATCAATATGCTTTAATCTTGAATGCAACACTGGATTTTTGCTAAGATAGATAGCACTCATGCTATCACAATAATAACAAACTTCTATTGCTTCAAGCCCAACTCTTGTAGGATATTCTGCATCCACGAGAGTTCCTTACCTCCTTCAGTGATAGCAATATACTTTGCTTCAGTCATATACAAAGCAATACATTTTTGCAATCGTGATTGCCACGAAACTGCTCCCCCTGCAAAAGTCATCATGTAACATGATGTGGATTTTCGGGAGTCAATGTCATCGGCATAATCGAAATCCGAGTAGCAACTCAACTCAGGCTTTCCATTTTCATAACACAAGCAAAATCTGAAAGTGCCTGTAAGATACCTCAAAATCCATTTAACAACGGTCCGATGCTCTTTACCTAGATTTGAGAGAAACCTACTCACAACACTGACTGCATGAGCAATATCTGGTCATGTACAAACCATGGCATGCATCAAACTACCCATGGACGATGCATAATGAATTTTCATCATCTCTTCCTTCTCTTTCTCACTTGTAGGACACTCGTCACTACTCAACTTGAAGTGACCTGCAAGTGGGGTGCTTACTAGTTAACATGTGCCCATGTTGAATCTCTCTAGCACTTTTTCAATGTATTTCTCTCGAGATAGCCAAAGTTCCATGTTTTTCATGTCAGGAGTAATTCTCATGCTAATGATTTGCTTAGCTAGTCCTAGGTCCTTTATTGCAAAAGCTTTACTCAATTCATATTTTCAGCTCATGGTTTTCTTAGCATCATGCCCAACTATCATCATGTCATCCACATAGAGTAGGAGGATGATAAAATCGTTACATGAGAATCTTTTCATAAAGACACAAGAGTCAGATTTGGTCTTACCATATACATGATCTTCTATGAATGATTCAAACTTCATGTACCGTTGTCTTGGTGCTTGCTTGAGACCATATAAGTTTTTTCCTCAACTTGAATACAAGATGCTCCTGCCTTCTACTTTAAAACCCTCCGGTTGTTCCATATATGTTTATTTTTCTAAGTCTCCATGAAGAAAAACTATCTTTACATCAAGCTATTTGATTTCTAAGTCCATGCCGGTGGCCAACCCAAGAGCAACTCGAATAGAAGACATTTCTACAACTAGTGAAAATATCTCTTCAAAGTCAATTTCTTTCTTTTGACGGAAGCCTTTCACAACAAGCCTAACCTTGTGTCATGGTTGCAAACTACTTTCTTCCGTCTTCAACTTGTACACCCACTAATTTTTGAGTGTGCTCTTACCCTTAGGCAACTTCACCAATTCAAATGCGTGGCTTTCATGCAATGATTTGAGCTCCTCTTGCATGGCTTCATGCCATTCATTCTTTTGATCACATGCATAACCTCTTCATAAGTTTATGGCTCTCCTGCATCAGTGAGTAACACATTCTCGTGCGGCTGATATCTTTGTGAGGGTCTACATTCTCTTTCAGATCTTGTAACTGGCTCAACGAGTGTTCTTGCTCAACTGGCTCAACATGTTCTTGCCGAACTGATTGTCTTGGCTCAATTATTTCACCTGTCTCGGCTGGTCCCTTACCAAATCGGCCCAATCCACATCTGTTGAGTTCGATTAGGAAACACAATATTACAAAATACTTGCGTAATATTCAAACAAGGTAAGAATTCCCATCCGCAATATTTTAAACATCATGTTTCCTAATTTGAATATTTATGTATCTTTTGCATCTTTGCTAAATATTAGAAAACTAGTCCAAATTAGGAATTTTTCCTTAATGACAACAAGCGCGATATCGATGGTCCGATCTCAACAATGAGACCCAACCCCCCATAGCACACAAAATTTGACAATCCAATCTACAACCACGTAGATTCGATTTTCCAGTTTCATCCATTGAATAAATTTGGATTAGATATTTTTCCAAAAATCATGCATTATCTTTTGCATATCTTTTCATATTTTGAAAGCATATTTACCCAATTTTTTTTTCAATTTAAAAATCTAAAAAAATATCCTTTAATTTAATTGCATTAGTAAGATAGGATTTCCTAGAAATCTTATCTATAGCATTTCATATAGAAGGATAAGATTTTTAAGAAATCTTATTTAATAAATCAGGATTTCATTTTAAATAATTTACATATAGATTAGGATTGCATTCCCCCCCCCCCCCACACACACACACATACACACACACACACACACACACACACACACACACACACACACACACACACACACACACACACATATATATATATATATATATATATATATATATATATATATATATATATATATATATATTACATTTACATAGTTTAAAACATTTAGAATTAGCGATAAGATTTCCCAGATAGTTCTAGGATTTAATTGAAATTATTTCCTAGATGATTTAGGATAATTTTCATTTAGGGTAGTTTTAATTGCATTAATGGTTAATTTCGAAATTTAATGAAAATATAAAAAATGTCATGTGCATGCATAACGTATAGTTTAGTTCACACAATTGCCATGTCATGCATCTTGCCAAGTCGTTATGCCATGTCATCACACGTGTGCCATATCATTTCCATGTAATTAATTTTGCGGTGTCATCCATGCAATGTCACCATTTGCATGTCATTCAGTATACATGTCTAGGTTCATTCATTTAATCTAAAGTTGCTTGTCATTTAGATTAGATATCATTTTTTGAATATAATGTAGTTGGCATGTTAAGTTAATCCATCACATAATCATATGCATGTTATTTGCGTGTTAAATAGGTCATATATCATATAGTCTATATGATAGGTATATTTAATGGCAAATAATTACATGTTCGAGTTCATGTCGCATGACTTTTTAATATAGTATACACATCATTTTTTCATGTCATTAGAGTTAGAATATTTAAGTAAATGTATTGCATGCCATGTTAGAATAGTTAATATATTCTATGTCATTTAATGCATTCATCGTAATTGCACTTTAGCGTAAAGCTACATTCATGCATTGCATAATAAGTGAAAACCTAAAAAAAGAATGCATTAGTCTAAGTCTTGTTGGGGCTAACAATCAACCTAGAAGGGGGGTTGAATAGATTGAGTGGTGATGTTTTTAAAACTTTTGCGGAATAACAAACAATCAACAGTGATGATGATCACGTGCAACAAGCCAGTATGTGTGATGCTGATAAATAAAGTCAGAATATAGAAAGCAAATCACACACAGATGTATAGTGGTTCGACTTATGAGTAAACCTACGTCCACTCTCAAACTAATAGCCTTAACATTGGCTGGATTCCACTAGTAATCAGCTCGAGATTACAACTAGCAAGTGTCGTTCCTATACCATGATAGATCACACTATCAGAACACGAGTGCTGCTCTTACACTTGTATGAATACTCAAGCTATTACAGTGATCACAGACAAACACGAAGAATGAGTAGTGATGCTGGTTGCACAAGTAACTAGAGAGTGTTTGTGAGATTCAAAGTAGGTTCACTCATTTGTTCACACTTCTTTGCCTACTCAATCACACTTCAACTCAACACTCTTGTTCGCACCCCTTTCGCATCACACTTTGCTCTTTGGCCATCCTTCTCCTTATATAGACCTTCATACTAGCCGTTGAAGGTTTTCAAAGAGACATAGCTAGCCACCAACGACGTATAGCTGGACAGTAGACACACTGGACATCTTTATCCGTATGGGAGACAACAATAGTACTGATCCAAGCTAGAGACAAAAATTACCGATCCTGATCAGAGACAATCCGTACAGGTCAGGCCAGGAGGTTAGGTAGTACATCTTCAGTCTTTGTCAGAAGATCAAACAGTATAGCTCCAATTCGCATGCAAGGAATGATATCGTCAGGTACACTATTCATCCGTACTATGTATAGTGTCAGCTTCAACAGTCCTTCTGCAGTGTTTGTCTGTGGAATCTAGAGCATTGAACGGCTCTACTTTGAAGTATCAACTGTCATACTAGTTTGAGAGTATCACACCATTGTTACACCAACATTGTTACTCTAAATCGATAAGCGTACGCACTATCACCAGTGCTGCTTGCGAGTAACTTGGCTACAATCACCAGTGATGATATTGACCCAAAGACATGTTGAGACAACAACAACGATCTTACCACCTTACATCAGTACCAAAGGCTTCCAAGAATACTATTTGGATTGGTCCTTCCAAGCTGCCATGATATACCCTCTTGGCACTTGTTCACACATCTGTCACAACAAGGTTTCTTGTCTTTGCTGATGGTGTAGGATAATTGATGATGGTAACTAATTCACCATCTGCACTCATCATGATAAACATTAGAGCTTGAGATGGTTTTGTAATTATCAAAATACCATAGGGATGTTTTTCAATAAGTCTCGCGTTTGGATAAAATGCTAGGAATTAGGCTTCATCGTCCAGGTACATTCATTCTCTTCATATCCTTGCAATTTATTTAACGCTTTGATTATTTTGTGTTAAATAATGTCTGCGCACTCGCATAGACACCTCACATGTTAGAACTTTTGTTAAAATGAATCCAAGTTGCCTGCATAAATATTTTCATAGAATGAATGGTACCAAAAGGGCGTTAGAGTAATCTAGCGTAATCAAGTCCCTGAACTCATAATCTTGGGTTCACAGGAATAAAGTATTTCTCTTGATACTTTATTTAAGTGTCCAATCATAGTGGCGACTCCAAGTCAAATCTTTTGCATGTTAAATATTGAACCATAAGTTGCGATTTGATATGAGTTTGGGAAAGCTCGAGTTAGGTTAATAAACTTAGTAATTCATTGGCCTAAATTTTAGGTCGCGACACTAGAGTCTTGGCATGTAAGGTTCATACAACCATCGTCACATATGAACAAAATATCGTCATCAGATACAATCATCGCGGTAACCTATTTCTCTCCTTTCTTTCAATCTCCATTTTTATCATGGGAATTGTCTCTCTTTGGCAACCAACACTCTCTAGCATAATGTCCCATCTTGCCACAATTGTAACACTTCACACTCCTCCTCGGCCTTGATTTCGACCTTCCTCTTGACTTGCCACAATTGAAACTTTCTTGATTGACTTCTCGCCCTATTTTTTCTAACAAGAGCCTCCGATCTAGAAGCATAATTCAAGCATTTTCTCATTGTTTCTTTATTGAACAAGTTTTCTTTAACCAGGCTAATAGATAGCACACCGAAAGGAGCCGAATTGCTCAATGCCAAAATCAAGGTGTCCTGGCTAGAGTACCAAGCAATGGACACGATTACAATTCATCACCAATGTCAATCTCAAGATTTGTTAATTGATTTAACACATCTTGAAATTCACTCAAGTGCTCCGACATGCTACTTCCCTTCTTGTATCTTAAATTCACGAGTTTTTTAACTAGAAAAACTTTAATTTGTGGGGTTCTCCTTGCATACAGATCTTGCAATTTCTTCTATAAAATATCCGCTTTCGTTTCTTGAGCAACACGATAAAACACACTATTATCAATTCATTGTCGAATAAACCCAACTGTTTTCCTATTCATTCGCTCTCACTCTGTCTTCCTTGTCTCCTTTATCCTCATCACCATCAACGGGATCATACAAATCATTGCAATATAATATGTCTTCCATCCGAGGCTTCCAAATGGAGTAATTCGAGGCATTTAACCTAAGCATTGTGCCGCTATTTTCTTCCATTCAACACTAGAATCTCAACGCTAGCACTGATATTATTTTTTTGGGGAGAACCAGGCAACGATTCATCAAGAATGAACCCAGTCTAGGATAACTATCTTTCCCAAAACTAAACCAACCAAAATCAAATTATCTCCAACAACAACCAGTAGTATATCTAGCAATTCAACCTCAAAATAGGTAAATATAATACCGAAATGATAAGGAGACAAAGGCAACAATAATACCAAGATTTTACGTGAAAAACCCAATAAAGGAAAAACCACGAATGGCCTAAAAACTTCCACTAATCATCAAGGACAATAGGGTACTCGAAGAGTTCTTCTCTAGTCACACACTAGAGGCTCAACATCAACAATACAACCGTATTTCATCATCACAAAGGTTCTCAGCGAACGAAACCAATCAACTCGTAGCCATGGATCTCACTAACAACATACTGAAATTTGAGTCAATTCTGGCAACGCTTGGCCTTCAAATCGGGACTGCAAAATTGCGGCTCTCTCTCCCCTGTTCTTCTCGGTGCTCTCGGTGAAAAGCACTCTCTCACACTTTTTCTCTCTCCTCTTGGGCACACTCTCGAACGCTCCTCTCTTTCTTTTCTTCTTTTTTCTTTTTGAATTTTCATTTTTTTTTAAATTTTGTTAGCTGGGCCCCACATAGGCGGACCCATCCAACAATAACTATTTAATCAATCACATGAGTACCGTAGCTTTTTTGAAACGTTCACTATAAATGTCATGCCACGTCGGCTTTCCAGCACTTAGTGCTCGTTTTTAAAAAGCTATGGCAATCAAGTGATCAATTAAAAGTTATAGCACTCAAGTGAGCTATTTTTAGAAGTTATGGCATTCAGGTAGTCGAAAAAAAAGTAATGACAGTTAAGTAAGCCCCGTGCGAAAGTTATGACACTTGTGGTTGTCCTAATCCCCGTATAAAATAGAACTTGTAAAGAGAGGAAAAGGCAGCTTTCAAGTAACTAAAAGAGATTATCTTGAATAGCCCTCCGAGCAATCCTAATCTACAAGAAACTTTACGTTATTTGACTCGTAAAGAAAACACTGATACATCAGTTGTTGGTCATGTATTCTTCTGTTGAACACATGATCACAAATTGGTCAGAAAATAGCCGCCAAACTCCCACCATGGTTTACCAATCAATGCCTAGTTCTCTTGAAAGGAAGAGTCCGTTGATGTAAAGAATGACAGCTTCTGAAGCAACAATGTAATCCCGCAAGTAAGTCTTGACAGAGTTTTCTGTGAGAAGAAGATGGTGTTGAGAAGAAAGCCCACCATTATCGAAACAAGTCAAATAAACTCTAGCAGAAGTTCAGTGCATCACATCTCAGAAAATACTCACTACACTCATTCTTTTATTAGTTTCTCTTCATTCACTCTATCTGGCCTTTACTAGCATGGAAACTATCACACTGCTCCTCAAAGATAAGCAATCTAAAGTGCATGTTGCCTTCTATATAATCCGGCAACCGTTGAACTAAAATTTCCATTTTGACTTTCCATTACTGAATAATCATGTAACTCATACAACATATACTCCACAAATACACCTCGATAACAAGTTTCTAATTTGGGTGTAAGAAGTGGTCTTTCAGTTATGCTCAAACATACTATCAGGTCTGTCTATCTTCTTTAATGCAACTTATACTTGTTCCAACTACACTATCAAGTATCAAAAGAAGCCTCCACATAGTTGGAAGTTTGAGTCTGGTGCAAATGGCAGTGACAAAGCATTTTCTTCAAAGAATGCACCTACAGGTTCAAGTCTCCACCATGGCCACCATTTTCTCCTTTTTAACAGGACATAGAGCTCTTTAAAGATTTTTAATTTACTTTAATTTCTGACAAACATGAACGAGGGGGTCAATATTTGCCAAAGTGGCAAAGCTGCTTGTTGGCAACAAGGGGAAGAGGGTTCAGATCTCACCAGTTTGGTATACTGCCACACTGGTAACAAAGCATATTAACCACCTAAGACCAGTAAGACCGATGAATCATCAGGTCATAACAAATTGCCAAAAGAAAAGAAAAACAATTCGATGTTGTTATTCAACAAATTGTGATTTGCTGATCCAATGACTGAGATTGATGCTCCAGCACTGGACCACACAATTGAATAATGTCATTGATTGAAGACATCGCTGCTTTACAAGATACTTTTAGATGGCGTTACCTAGACCCTTGTACTAAATATAAACGCGCGTTCCCTCGTGTGAAATTGACAACTGATGCAAGGATTAATCCATAATCAACTACATTAATATATGATTATTGAACTTGTTTTCTAGCTACGCATCTTACAGTTTGACAGTAATGACATACTTGCCATGGATGCTAGACCTTCCAATGGTAATCCACACTTTGACATCATATGCCTCCTTGCACTTTCCAAATAAAAACGTCGTTCAATTCTTGCCGGAACTTGCAAATAATGCATGACGGAATTTTAAAGCTGATTGTGCTTCTCTTCTGTATCGACATTTATTCCTTTAAGCATTTAATAATTGAGCAGCGCAGATAATATGTTAATACTGATTCTATGTACCCATCTTTTCTTCCTCAACCCAGAAAGTGTAATGTGAAATAGCAGAATGGCTCCAAAATCAACAGATTGGCGTCGACATAATCGATGTTAGAAACAGAGGAGCTAACCAGCACCCCACAAAATATGGTCTACGTATCTCTGGGCATGTTTAATATAAGACAGTGCTATAAATACATAAAAACTCACCATCCTCATTGACTTTCTTCAACATCCCTTCCCTTGTGGGAAGGGCATACAACCCAGCAGCTACAGCTTTCCTAATAGCCCACCCATGGTGTGGAGCAAGAGCCTGTGCGTAAGCCTTGGAGACTGCATCCTTGAAGGAACCCTCCCTACCGAAAAAAATTAATAAGCCATAAAGATCGCGCCCATAACGACATATGAAAGCAATGTCAAGTGCATTGCCGGAAACAAGCTAATGAGGATTAGCCAACGGATCCAAAACATTTTAAACTCACTACTTAGTTTTAACGACAAATCAACATCCTTCTTTATCTCATGTCTTCTTCGTCCTCCTCTCATTGCGGTGTCCCTACCGCAGAACTACATTCTGTAGAGGCATATCGACTAGACACATCCCGCGTCTAACCCACTTTACAAGAGTCCCTCCCGTCCCATCCTCGATCAATGCAGCACCAACTTTCTTTTAGAGATATGCACTCTCCAACTTGGGTGTTCTAAAATCAGTATATTTCCTTTTGGTATTTACAAGAGATCACAATTTCATCTAGTCTAGGGAAAAAGTTATCCATTTTCCATGGTAACTTGTTCAATAGTATCGTACTGTTGAGTATTTTGAGCCCATTGTTAAGGGGGACAGACTCTGAAGTCATTTTAGATCCTACTCATGATTAAACTCTGAACTAAGATCTGAATTAATTTTGTTTAAATTCAGCATTATCTTTTAAATAAGGTTTAAAATCACCTATTCATCCGTATCTAGGTGATAACACCAGCTCCAACAAGAAAGTTGCACAGAAGAGAAAGCTGAACGTCATTTACATACTCTGATTCGAGAATCTGTTCAAAGAGTACCCTGACCATGTCCAGGCCACGATTTACCCTCAGGAGATTTCTCGAATGGCTACCTGCTTTCCTGACGCAGTTCCCTTCCATATCGTGATCCAGCAAAGCCTGCAAGGTCATGATTGACTTGGATGCATCTGCCAGATCATGAACCTGTTTTTCCCACACGGAAAAGGAAAAATTGCTTTAAGGGACACTTCGTAACAGCAAGAATGGAAAATTTGAAAAAGGCAAACAGTCGCAGCCCTCGGTAACCAGTAATACCTTGGGGACGAAGTCCATCTCGGCGAACTTGAAAGCGATGCCGAGGTAGCCGAGGAGAGGGAACACGAGGGTGCAGGCGTGAGAGAAAGGTGCCACCTCGACGTCCGCCGTCTGGGAGTTCACGGCCGCCGCGAGCTCCTTGAACGACTGGGCGATCTTCCTCAGTGGCTTGTCGTCTTCGTCGCCTGGCTCGGCCATCGATCGGGAATTGGAATCAGGCAATCCAGTTAAAGTTACATTTTCTTTTGCTCGGCTAAATAGGTGAGTTTATGCATGGCTACGTTACACGTACACGCCCCCGAAGACACGGACACGCTCCAAGAAATTTCTGAAGTCTTCCCTCGTAGAAAAGTGAAAACAGTTTCTTTTAAGGTCAACGCAAGTCCAAACTTCTGACACGCTGTCAATGAACAGTACACGGTTGGACTTGCGCGTCCCGCAATTAATTTATGCAAATCTGACACTTGTGGTAGTTAGCCCCACGTGCTTCCCCATGGTCTATCATGGCCCATCGAGCCGAACCAGCTTAGTACTGAGCAACAGTGACTAAGCCGCCACTTTATAGGATGCTTTCCATCACTTTCTCTATTTATTGGCTGACGTGGGACTCGTTGTGCTGGTCATGATCCTAATAACAGCCCCAATCTCGTTTGTTCCTGGGACGTCTTTTGCAAGAAATACGCCGGCAAATCCAAGAGAAGATTTCGCTCCTGAAGCATCTACTGAAACTATACGGGCATCAGGTTTTCTGCTTATAACTAACGCGGCATTCAGACGTGGCAAGCGTGTGTCATCAGCATATTCTGCCTCACCCAAGAAATAATAACATATAACAATGTGAAACAGGTTGCTGGGCCAGTCTCCTCCGAGGTATAGTCGCCGACTACTGTCCCGATTACCTGCGGAGAAAGGGGAGGGGGCCCGATTACCCGAAGGGGAAAGGGCGGGAAAGGCGGAAACTCGATTATAAAAAAAAAAAAAAAAACAGAACAAGAAACCCACGCATGGGCATGGACAGCAGCATTTTTAGTGTAAATTCATTCTAGGGCTCTTTTTATTATTAATTTATTTGTGGAATCATAAAAATAATAATTTATCATGTATATATAAAATATATATTTAATATACAACGTGTCCCGACGTGTCGGAATTCTCTATTTTTTTAGAAATCGCGTGTCGGCGTGTCATGTCGTGTCGTGTCGTGTCCCGTATCCCGTGTCGTGTCGGTGCAACATAGATGCATGGAGAGAAGTTGGTTCGGACGTTGCGTCCCTCGTAAAATTGCCTTTTAACGTCAAGAAAGATTGAATCATTCGCGCATCCTTAAAGTAATGTTCTTTGGCATGTAAACAGGGAAGATACGATCAAGGTTTCCAAGATAATAAATGATCGAACAGCGAGGGCGGTTCGCATCCGTTTGGTAATGCAACTTCTGGAGTAGAAATCCATTTGGTTACGCATTTTCATTTTTCTACTTCTAGAGCATTTGTTTTTGCTCCAAACGTAGTTTTGAAATCACTTAAAAAAGTAAAAAAATAAATAAATTTACTTCTATCTAGAAGTAGAAAAATCAAATTCTAATTGGAAATTGATTTCTAGAGTATGAGTGTTTCCATACGCGCCCTGAAAGAGTGGCAACCACCAACGGTGGGGCGACCCTTGATCGCGATGTTCATCGTCGCTTACATTTGCTCTAGACAAGCGTAGTTCCACAGCAAAGAATCTCGAGAAATTAGTCGAGCTGATAAGGGGATCGATGCTTTATGTCTGGAATGGTTAAATTAGGTACATGGCCATTCCGAACGAATGTCCTAAACTTGAAATAGACGACTTGTTTAAACGCGGATGTTAAAGCGGAGTTCAATTGAGCCAAGGTCGTTTTTTTTTTTTTTTGCTTTTTATTTGGAATCCAATTCACATTGCTTCTTCGACCGATCAGTGCTTCGAGGCACCAAAATCAATTCATGATCCACCAGGCCCAATCAAATTGATGGATCTCGACTTTTGAGGTGATGCCAAATAGTTGTTACTGTCCCCACTGCTTTCACTTTCGTTATTAGCCCTCCTTTCCTCCGTAAAGGATGCACATGGCAATACTTCTACTTTAAAAATCAACTTCTGATCAAAAATTGATTTTTCTACTCCTGCTTTTGAACAGAAATTGATTTTTTACTTCTAGAGAGAAGTAATTTTTTTTTACTTATTCAAGAGACTCCAAAACTACTTCTGGAGCAAAAAAATATTTCAGAAGTAGAAAAATAAAGTTGCGTAACCAAACAGATTTCTGCTCCAAAAGTTACGTTACCAAACGAATTTATACTTCATAAGTACTTTTAGAGCAAAAATTTTACTCTATAAGTATTGTCATACGTGCCGTTAGCTTTCTATGAATGCAGTCGTGTTGCTTGGGACAACAAATACTTGCCTGGACTCATCCGTTGCATCACAGCCGTTGATCTTATAATACTCATAAATTTTGGCGACTTACTTGCCCTCGATCCAAATTCTATGATCCGGTCAACATTTTCTTGGAATTTGTGCATATAAGGTTATTTTTATATGAGTAATCTATCTAGTCAGTAGTGCAAAAAATTAACTTAGGTGGAGCCTAAGTGGCCACCTTTTTTTTTTTCCTTACGGAGAATGCGGCAAATCTAATTCTCAGAGCAAGGAGAAGTGCTTTCTAGCTATTTAGAGTATTATGTGTCAATCTTAAAAACAGCCCATAGGGAAGAGAGTGTTATTATACAATTATATAGATATAGTTTCTCAAAGATTTTGTATGTGAAGTTAGTACATTATTTTGTGTCAAAAAGTGGGATAATTTTCTAAATAATCTTAAACCTATTGTATGGCGATTAGCTCAATTCTAAACATTTCAATTTAGTCAATTTAGTCAATTTAGTCAATTTAGTCTTAAACTTTTTAACAATTTTTCAATGTACTCCTTTTGGCTAATAGCCAGAAAAGCTAACCTGAACGTCCGCCATCTTATGTGGCACGACTGGCATTCACATCGATAATTTTTGCAATTTTTTTTTAAATTTTCTAAGTTTTTTTCCTTTTTATTTGTCATTTTCCCTATTTCCCCCTGCCGGTCCAAGGCCTTGGCAATCTCGCTGTGTCTGGCGGCTAAGGCCTTAGACCTGTGGATGGAAATAATAAAGAAGGAAAAAGAAAAGAAAAGAAAAAAGGAAATAATTTAGAAGACATTTGCAAAAATCGTCAACGTTAACACCGACCATGCTACATAGGACGTCGGGCATCCATGCCAGCATTTTCCCGCCAAATTGGCCAAAAGGATTACATTAGCAAATTATCAAAAGGTTTAAGACTAAATTGACAAAATCGAAAAGTTTTGGATTGAATTGACTATTGTACAATAGATTTAAGACTTTTTAGACAATTTTATGCTCAAAAAGTACAATTTCTCAAAAAGAAAATTTACACCCAACAAACAACGATATGCATAATCAAATTAGAGTCATATCCGCACAAAGGGATACTATAGGTGAAAATGGAAAAATGAAGAAGACAAAAGAAAGGTAACCGCAAGCTAAAAATATGGAATGTGGGAAGATAACTATAATTGAGCATTTTTTTTCCTTTTTGGTCTCCTAAGGAAATATTACATAGGAACAAATTTGGAACAATTTTAACAATGTATCACGTATAAAATTTGATTTTCTCATGGCATTCAGAAAAAAAAACAAGGCCCCTTTGTGATTGTTCAGTACATCCACAAGAATTTTTCTTTATATATATTATAAGAGGGGCTTCTAGAACTAAGTAACATAACCATAAGATTAGATCTCTTTCCGTTGAAAACTATTACAAGCAATCCAGACCGTTTAATTTTTTTAATCAATAGATAAGTATGCACATTACTCGTAATAAACAATACTTGTACTTAGTAAATGTACCTATGGCAGGGTAAATGACTTTCACATATGGTAAAATATTTCCTATGTAGTAACACCACTCATTAATAGCAGAAAATGTTATTTTTAGTAATACGACCTTTTCGTACGTGTAATAATATCAACAGAGATCAATCAACGAACCAAATGATGGTTAACCAAAAGAAAGGAAAACACAAGATAAATAAAATATATTAATTTGGAATAAAAATATATTTTGGGGCACTTTTAATGGTCGTACCAATGAAGGTAGGTTGTGCTTAAATTCCCGCAATTAAAAGGCGAAAAAAGAATACAAGTGAAATTCAAAAACGTCTATGCGAAAACAATGAAAAACGAATATAAGAACACTGTACAACCCAGCCCTCGGCAAATAAGACGCGAATGATTACTATTATATTTATGTAATCAATTTTTGGCCGAAAATAGATTTTTCTATTTCTAGTTTCTAGACGAGTTTCTGAGCAGATAAATGCGTTTGATAACGACACAAAATTTTTATTCCCGGAACAGAAATTCGTTTGATAACAATATAAAATTTCTAGGGTTGCCGGCGATCGGCGGACGATGATCGGTACCAGCGGACGGCGGACTGGCGATCGACGACTAGTGGACAACGGATTGGCGACCAGCGGTCCGCAACGCGAGAGAGAGGGAGTGAGCGATGAAAATAATTCTTATTTCTCATTTTAATTCCAGAAACAAAAAAAAGCTGAAAATTTTAACTTCTCATTTCTGTTCCAAACCTATTTCTAGAACAAATTTTTGTTTCAGAAATAAATAAAAATGAAATTGCGTTACCAAAATGGTTTCTGTTCCAAACTTGTTCCAGAAACAGGTTTGGAACAGAAATACAAAAGTTTGTTTTAGAAATAGAAAAATGAAATTGCGTTACAAAAAGGGTTTCTATTCCAAACCTGTTCCAAAAACAGGTTTGGAACAAAAATAGAGAAATAGAATGGTTATCATTCGCACCCTTAAAGTTAAAAGAGAATTGAAGATAACTCAAATTTGATAATCATGTTCAACATATTAGGTCTGTAAAGGATGTAAAGAACTATCAAAACTACATGATTTCATTTAATTGACATCAAATTCTAACAATGTAATGTTTTTTACATATATCATGAATTTATCTCTTTTGTTAAATTATGTCTCGGATTTGAGTCATTTACGGCACCCAATCCGGTTGGACGATATAGATCAATTCATCATTTTAATCTATAGGTGGATTCCTTTTCTAGTGGTGGCGTACTCCATAATTATCCGGTGTTTGACCAAGACTTGTACTCCTTAACATGGATTTTTCTTTGGTCCTTAGTCAGGGGTACGTTGCCAGCAAGCTGGTTAACAAGTACTGTGCGAATAACAGGCCGACAACGCAGGAGCCGAAATTCCGATAACTCACCCCAGGCGCGAGTCGCTACTATACGAACTTATCCGGCGGTAGTCATCCAAAGATGACGTGGAGTTTACCTTTCCCACCACCACCCCTCAAGTTAAGAGAAAATATTTTTCTTTTATTTTAAGGGAACACTCCCGAATTTCACGTCCCAGAGTTCAGACGAAGTAATTTAAGGATTTGCTCAAATTTAATCATTTTAATCTATAGGTGGATTCCTTTTCTGGCTGTGGCGTTCTCCATTATTAGCCAGTGTTTGACCAAGACTAGTACTCCTTAACGTGGATTCTTATTTGGTTGTTGTGGTTAACAAGAGTTAAAGAAAAAGAAGTGAGTCTAAGTGGGAAAGCCTCGACCGGTCTTTTATGGGAACAAAATTGACTAAGCAGTTTGAACAAAGGACTCTTGCTTCCATATTACTGCACATGAAGACTTTCTTGTCCTTGGGTGCCGACGAGAAGGGTTTGCGGGAGAGCAATAAAAAGGCTTGGGTCTTCTTCCGCGATATAGGCGAGCCGCCGTACAAAGAAGGGAAAAGAAGGAACGCACAAAGTTCTTGATTTTTTTTTTTTATTATCTCTCTTGTTAAATTATGTCTCGGATTTGAGTCATTTACGGCACCCAATCCGGTTGGACGATATAGATCAATTCATCATTTTAATCTATAGGTGGGTTCCTTTTCTGGTGGTGGCGTTCTCCATAATTATCCGACCTTTGACCAAGACTTGTACTCCTTAACGTGAATTTTTCTTTGGTCCTTAATCGGGGGTTACGTTGCTAGCAAGCTGGTTAATAAGTACCGTGCGAAGAATAGGCTGACAACGCAAGAGCCGAAACTCCAATGACTCACCCCAGGCGTGGGTCGCTACTATACGAGCTTACCCGGGGTAACCATCCAAAGATGACGTGGAGTCTACCTTCCCCACCGTCACCTCTCAAGTTGAGAGAAAATATTTTTCTTTCTTTGATCTTGAGGGAACACTCCTGAATTTCACGTCCCAGAGTTCAGACGAAGTAATTTAAGGACTTGCTGAAGTCTAATCATTTTAATCTATAGGTGGATTCCTTTTTCTAGTGGTGGCGTTCTCCATTATTAGCCTGTGTTTGACCAAGACTTGTACTCCTTAACGTGGGAAAAATTATCCAAAAAGTCCTAAACCTATTGCACTTTTGCCAATTCAGTTCTAAACCTTTTAATTTTACCCATTCAGTCCTAAACCTTTTGCATTTGTGTCAATTCAGTCCTAAACCTTTTTTTTTTGTGCCAATTCAGTCCTAAACCTTTTGCAATTGTGCCAATTCAATCCTAAACCTTTTGCAATTATGCCATTTCAGTCCATCCGGTGAATTTTGGCCGGCCGACGACCGAATATTTTAATATATATATATTTCTTTTTTTCTTTTTTTTTTCCCTTCCTCTCCCCTCCCCTACCCGGCGCCGGCCAGAGGCGCGGCCGGCGAGGCGGAGCCTCGCCCCGCCATGGCGGGGCTTGACCTCGTCGTCGCCGGGCGAGGCGGAGCCTCGCCCCGCCATGGCGGGGGCTTGACCTCGCCGTCGCCGGGCAAGGCAGCGACGGCGAGGTCGAGCCCCGCCATGGCCGGGCGAGGCTCGACCTCGCAAGCCCAAGCCTCGCCGGCCGCGCCTCTGGCCGGCACCGGGTAAGGGAGGGGAGGGGAGGGGAAGGGGGAAGGAAAAAAGAAAGAAAGAAAAAATAAAAAAATAAAAAAATTTAAATATTGGGTCGCCGGCTGGTCAAAATTTGTCGGATGGACTGAAATGGCATAATTGCAAAAGGTTTAGGACTGAATTGGCATAATTGCAATAGGTTTAGAACTGAATTGACACATAAAAAAGGTTTAGGACTGAATTAGCACAAATGCAAAAGGTTTAGGACTGAATTGGCAAAATTAAAAGGTTTAGGACTGAATTGGTAAAAGTACCATAGGTTGAGGACTTTTTTTTTGACAATTTTCCCCCTTAACGTGGATTCTTCTTTGGTTGTGGTTAACAAGAGTTAAAGAAAAAGAAGTGAGTTTAAGTGGGAAAGCCTTGACCGGTCTTTTATGGGCACAAAATTGACTAAGCAGTTCGAACAAAGGACTCTTGCTTCCATATTACCGCACATCATCAGGACTTTCTTGTCCTTGTGTCCCGACGAGAAGGGTTTGCTGGAGAGCAATAAAAAGGCTTGGGTCTTCTTCCGCGATATAGGCGAGCCGCAGTACAAAGAAGGGAAAAGAAGGAACGCACAAAGTTCTTGATTTTTTGCCGTACCAGGAAAGCTTTTGCTTTGGCTTGAACACCGGTGATTTTGTGCAGTAAATTTTATATCTAATTGAGTTATTTATTTCTAAACATTTTAGAATTGAGTGTAATTTAGATATGGAAAATACTCGAGCATACGAGCAATTGTAATTCTGATTCTCCGATTATAATAGATTATTTATTGCCGGCTCTCCTCATGGATGTAGGTAACGACACAGGAACCGAACTACGTAAATCTTTGGTATCCTTTATAATTTCTCGTTTATTTCTTTAGTGTTTTTGCATTGAATTATTTACAAGATCCGTTTGCATTTCCACGTTAATATTACAACACCTTTGATGAGAGCATTCATCATTAACCCAGCGAAGGTATGGTCCAGTCTTAGAAGAAGAACGCACAAAAATGATACAATCCCGGCTAGCTTTAAAGTTCTCTCAATGAGAATAAACTTCCATTTTCGTTTTCTTTTTTTCAAAGACATACATCCATCACCTCCAATTGTTTCTCTTTAAGAATTTTTGGAGAAATATTAGAATTACTATCTAATATTCTTATAATATTCTCGCTTGAGACTTTGTTGTATCCTAAAGGAGTTTTGCCCGTAATCATTAACAACGTTGTTGGGCAAATAATTTTTTAAAAGGAGTATTATCACCCCTCAAAGTCTGATTCTATTTCTTGTTGTCCTAGTCATATTTTCTCAACCAATAGCACCTGATCATACAAGTTATGGTGACATGATCTCCATACTTTAACACAGGAGAATGGGGAGAACGTGTAAACATCACAAAATAAGCATTGTAATTTCATTGGCCGAGGTGATTGAGGGTATCCTCGTTTCGAATAAGTGATAGCCAAGTTGCGTTCATATGGATGTTGGTTAGATTTGATGATCTGATCGGACGGACTCAATGTCGTCATGTGAAAAACTCTGAGAACGTTGATGCCCAAGCCTTCCAACTTGCGAATGACTAGGCATCATTCTTGATATTGGTCAAAGCTAGACCTGTCAAAGGGATGAGACGGGTCGAGTATGGGCCAGGTCATAAACGAACCGTCTCAAATAGACCCATTTAATCCGTTTATAATCCATTTATTGTAATGCAAATTTAGTGATCCATACCCGATCCACACCCGACTCAACTCATATTTCTAAAACACTGTCATATTTAATCCAATATAAGAAAATTCATATCCAAATTGCGGTGAGATTGCGGAGTGAGTGAGTGCGAGAGAAAATAAAGATAGAGTCATAGAAGTGGGTTCGATCTAAGTAAGTCGTAAACACATTTATGACTCATTTACGATCCATTTATGATCCATCTAATATTCATATTATAGTTAAACACTTTTATGACCCATTTATTGAATATAACTAATCCTATAACCCAGCCCATCATATATGGGTTAATAAATGAGTTTATGACTCATTTTGACAGATCTAGTTCACAGTCTTACTTGAATTTTTCGTGCTCGTTGCTGATCATATTGGGCGTGCGACTCATCATGAAATTAGGTATATACACTATACAGCAGGCGGACGTAATAAGCAAGAAACTGGGCTCTGGTCTCTTGGCCCAATTCGTTCTTTTTAATGAAAGTCGGGTGTCTCGGTTACCATTTATCGAACATCTAAGCGAGTCACATTCCGAGAAGTTTGTAGATGCTATTAGCAATCCAGTTAAGAATAATTTGGATTTGATTGGAGGGCACAGATTATCTTGCATGGAGTATCAAATTAAGGGTTAATACCTCGAAATATTTCAAATAGGTATGCCTATGATAAATTCACCACAAACTAATTTTTTGACTACAAAAACCTCAAACTGGTACACCTATGACAAATTTACCTCAAGCTAATTAACCTCAAATCGATACACCTGTGACAAATTTCCCCTTTGTTAGTTTTCGTCAAATTGGGTTAATACCACGAAAATTCTCAAACTAGTACACCTGTGATAAATGGAGGTAAAAATCTTCTAACTGGTACACCCGTCAATTGCCACGTAACATTTAACTCACAATTTGACAGTAAAATTTAATGAAAACTAACAGAGGGTTAATTTGTCGTAGATGTACTGGTTTGTGATTTTTTGTGGTAAAAAAATTAGTATGAGGCAAATCTATCATAGATGTACCGATTTGAGATTTTTTATAGTAAAAACATTAATTTGAGGCAAATCTATCATTGATATACCCGTTTGTTTGTTTGTTTGTTTTTTTTTTGTATTAACCCTCAAATCAACCATCCTTTTGATTCCCAGAAAGGAATTTTGCAGATCGATACCCTTTATGATCATGAATCTCATGAAACCATCGTTCTTTGCCGACAATTCTGGTTGTAATAAAATAAGGAATTTAAGACAAATGAGATTATCAAGTAATTTTTTTTAAATATTATAGTCCAAGTATCGAGAACGATAATTGTACTAGTCTGTGTGCTCGAACAATTTGTTTCTGGGTAGACCAAGTCATTAGACCACAACAGGACAACCTCTATGCAAACACTACAATTATTGGAGCACACAGACTAGTACAATTATTAGAGTAGACAGAGGGTTGAGAGAGTTGCCTACTTTTCTTGAATTAGGCTACGAACTAATTCTAGATTACAACTTTTATTTGAGCCAACTACCAAAATGGACATTGCTTACCCCTACCTGTCCATTTTACCTTTTGTGGCCAGGCCTAAAAGTCCTCATCTTACCCCATCCATGGTTAAAAAGAAAAATTACTAAGTTTTCTGCATAAAAGTGATCATGGCCAAGGTGGATAGGCTAGGTCCAATTAGAGGTGTCAAACGGGTTGATCGGATCGAATATGATCCGACCCATATTGATCCATTTAATTTGTTTTAACATATTTTCATGTAGTATAAATCTAATAATCCATACCCAACCCAACTCATATCCGTATTACTTAAACATTTCTATATTTAACCAAATCATGAAATATTTATTTTTTATAATTTGTTAAGAAAGATATTGCTAAAATACTTTCATGCAATACAAATTTAATGAAAAAAATTCATTTTTTTTAATTTTTTGGAAAATATAATAAAAAAATAATCTTTTTAGTTTTAATAATATCTATTAAAATATTAATTTTTTATTTTTAAAATGTTATTATTTTATTTTTTTTCTTTTTTCTGGAGACTGGAGACCGCGGTTGGCGGTGGTCGGCGGTCAATGGCATTAACAGTTGCTGTATTTTTCAATTTTATTTTTAATTTATCTTTCTTTCTTTTTTATATATTTCAATTTTATTTTTAATTTTTAATTATTTATTTTACTTATTAAAAATTATAAAAATAAAAATTGAAATAAAAAAATGTAAACTGATAAATTTTAAAGCCAAGTAAATTGTAAATGGGGTGGGCTTGTCTAACTAAATGGGTTGTAAATGGGTTCCCATTTACAACCCATTTATAATTAGGCTAACCCATTGACAACTTATTTTGTAGCATGTATGTCAAATAATCCAAATTGACACCTCTAGCTTGTCTGGAACTTGTTGAATTTGGGTCAAATATGGGTTTTCAACCCATTTTGACACATCTAGGTCCAACTAGGGAATTGCTTGTCTAGATCTGCGTACTCACCCAACTTGAAAAAATTAATCGCTTTTTTTTTTGTTAATGTGCAAGTTCGAGCTATAAATCAGGCTTGGCCCTTGGAAATCTTAGTTTAACGATCTGTTTGTTATTATCTAAGCCCCTAAGGCTGCGTTTGATCGTTCGAATTTTTAATCAGGATAGGACAAGAAATCTAAGGATTTTGTCATATCCTATGTGACGTTCCAGGACCAATCCCCTTTAATTCTATTTATTTTAAACATCTAGCCAACGATTGCGTGATGAAAATCTCCTATATATATTTGGATGAGCAGAGAAGGAACAACAAAAACACCGGATCATAAATACCTCCATTAGGGCCGAACAACCCTTTTATTTACTATACTGCTTCTACTCTTTACATATCATATTTTTCTTCCCCATAAAACTATAGACAGCCAAAAGTTCGGGGGAAAAGGAAGGGGTCGGCTCGCAACTTCTCCTGTCATCTAAAACACACCCATATTAAACTTCTTACCGAACATCTTGGCCCTCAGGAGCTACGTCATCACCTCAAGCCTTTCCATCGTCGCTTTTCTCGCTAACGATGCCACATTGTTGCTTTTCTCACTAACGATGCCACATTGTTGCTTTTCTCACTAACAATGCCTCAAGCCACTACATTGTCGCTTTTCTCGCTAACGATGGCATGTCATCATCTTTTAATGGCAACCACACTCTTGCACACGCATGATCCATTTCTTAATCCTGATTATGGTTATCATACCACCCACACGTTCTAAGAAACGTTCTATTCCACATGCAATAAATGCTCATGCACACAAAAATGATTTGTTTCTTAATCTTTCTTTAGCAGGCTCATGCACACATTTCGGCACACGTTTTTTTATATTATAAACAACAACAACCTTGTAATCACTTCACCAAAGCATTAAACTAACATCCCTAACTTAAACATAGTAATTCCACCAACCTTTTTCGGAGAACAAACGTGAAAGAACTTGAAGATGGTTGAGCGTGGAGGCGGAAGGTCGAGAATGAGAGCACATGAGGGAGAGAGTGTGGGCGAGAGAGAGGGAGAGCACGTGAGGGAGAAAGAGAGAAGACTGATTGGTGGATGTTGAAAATGAAGGAACCATTTCTCTATTTATAGTAGTTTTCTAGCTTCTCTCACAAGTTACTTCATTAATGCCCTTGCTTTGTTGTTTTAATCCCATCGGTCCACCCAAAAGCCTATCTCTCTTAGGTTCCTAGACTAGCTACTTATCGGCGTTTGATTGGTCCACCTAGAAGCCTATCTCTCTTAGGTTCTTAGACTAGCCATGTATCCTCATTTGATTGGTCAATTTGTATGGTTATTAATGAATCTTATCTTATCATTTAATGCTTGAAAATGACATGCATCCTTATTCTTATCCAATTGAGTTGACATTGACTTATGCATTGACTTACCATTGACTTATGCATTCTTATCCATTTGACTTTTCATTGACTTACTTTTTACCAAAAACTAATGACTACTGACATCGGATGAGAGTTAATGAGAATTCCATACAAGAACTAGGTGATTTGTTTATAGGAGCCGGTAACTATGCAGATATCCACAGATAAACATTGGCGAAGTATTAAAACAGGTAGTGATTTCCAATATCATTACATTTAGCGTTGATACTTCAATTAAATAAGCGTTAGTAAGGCTAAAAGTAGATGGTAACCTCATCCATGAAAATGTTGTAAATCATTCGAATTGATATTGGTAATTTGCGGTTACAGAGAGTCATCTTAATTCGATGGTAAATTCTTATAAAAAAAATCGTAGAACAACAAAAAAAGTTGATAATTGAAAATTTGCAAATTCTATAAACTTTATTAACTTTAATACATTCAACAGAAGAGGTCAGATGTATAAGCGCTTGAAAATGCGCATATAGTTCCAACGACTAAGGTCTAGAACCAGACATTATAAAATACCTTGGACGGCTTTCTTCAGCAAAAGATGCTCCAAGTCTGGCCAAGACTAGTCATCCAGGAAAGACAAGAAGCAATAAGTTACTTAGCTTTTCTGGTGCATCTACATCACAGTCCAACTACCAAAAAAGTCTGCTTAAGTGTGCCATTCTGTGAAGCTTTCCTAGCGAGGTCAGAGACCAGTGCCATAGCTCAGAGAGAGAGCGAGAGAGATGAAGGTGGTGTGGGTGACAGGAGCATCAGGCTATATGGCATCATGGTTGGTGAAACTCCTGCTCCAAAGAGGCTACACCGTCAAAGCAACTGTTCGTGACCCGAGTCAGTTCAAGACCCTTGATTACATTCATACATGACATCATCTTTTTGGCTTCACCATTCCAAATCATTACAAGGAGTCGTTCTAATTTACATGTACCAGGTGATACGAAGAAGACCGGGCATCTGCTTGCTCTAGATGGAGCCAAGGATAGACTTCATCTTTGCAAGGCAGACTTACTGGAAGAAGGATCTTTTGAGTCTGTTGTTGATGGATGTGATGGTGTCTTCCACACTGCATCACCTGTGCTTCTCTCCCCCAACGACCCCAAGGTTCTTGTGCTCTTTCAAAGGCCTGTGTCATGGTCTCTCAAATGTTCTGTTTTCCTTTGTTTCTTTGGAAACACTAAGTAGAAATTTTGCGCTTAACAATTGTGTCGCCAATGCAGTTGTTTTTTATATTGTGTATTGTTATGGGCATAGCAATTAAATGCAGGAGTTGTAATAGTCTAGGTATACAGGACAAAGTAGGAGCCAATTTCAAACTATTAGCAAGAAATCAAGGGCAAAAATGAAAAGAAAGCTTCAACTCAAGGTTTCTCCCAGGGCAACAAATCTAAATCTTTAGCATAATGCATTTATCCATATCGGGGTTTCTCCATCTCTATATATGCTCAACTTCAATAAGTTCAGTAGTTCATACTCGTCTTTCCATGTCTCATATGGAGCTGATAGATCCTGCAGTGAAGGGAACAATTAATGTTCCTTCTTCTTGTGCCAAAGTCCCTACAATCAAGAAAGTGGTAATAACATCTTCCATAGTTTCAGCTGCATTCAATGGAAAGTCTTTGTTGTAATATTTGTTCTAGAGTTAGATCCATAATTAGTGGGCTAAATGATGGAATATCATAAATTTCATGATTAGTGGGCTAGTTAATGGATTTCATATTTTGAGAGATTTAATTGTCATATTGTTAGGGATCTTATTGTATGTGATTGATTCCTCTATTAATATAAATACGGGATGATGCTCTAAAAGGGTCATCAATCCATTCCAAAAACTTCTTTCTTTTACATAAAAGTCTTCATGGTATCAGAGCTAGTTTTCTGGTTCCCATCCTAAACCACCTTCTCCGTTGTTGTACCATCACCATCGCCACATCTTTCACCACAACTCTTTGCCGAAGCCTGCAACTCTCTTAGTTAATCTCACTCTATTTTATTTTTTGGCCTAACCTTGGCCTAAAAAGAGGTCATTTTTTATGATCTAATCAGATCATAATCTTTTTTATTTCTCTTCCATCTTGAGTTATTGTCATTTAGCAGTGATGTCGGAAAATTCTGGTAATAAGGATGATTCTCTTACTTTTGAAATCGGGCGAAAATATGAAAAACTTCTCTTCCTCGCCAGTTCGGTTCAGTTTGATGGCCTTAATTACCTACTTTGGTCACAATCTATGATGATCAGTATTTCATCCACAGAATGTATTGGTTTTCTCACAAGGGAGAAACCAAGACCCACTACTCCTTCGATGGCCCTCTCGAGATGGTTGACTGAAGATTCCTCTGTAAAAGCATTTCTTTTGAATCATATGACTGATGGTATTCGTAAACAATATGTTTTTATGCAGTCAACACGGGATATTTGGGTATCGGTTAAGGATACCTATTCTGAGACAGGAAATGATGTTTAGATTTATGAATTGATGGAGAAGATCCAGGAACTTTGACAGGGACATATGTCCGTTAGTGTTTATTTTTCAGAGCTATATACTTTGTGTCAGGAGCTCGAGGTTTATAATGACACTTATGAGGGTCTTGCTGCGGATGTCGTTGTTCGACTTCAACAGAAAGAAGATAAGAAACGTGTGTACAATTTCTTATGGGTTTGAATCCGAAATTTGATATCGTGCTTCAAAACATTTTGCAAAAGGATCCTCTTCCTACCCTTCAGCAGGCCTATGCCTTGGTCCATAAGGAAGATAATCGGCATCGCTTATATTCTATGACTCCTACTCCTGCTCCTGACCATTTGGCTCTTATCATGTCTTCCACGTTGAGATCCTCTCAAGTTCATATCCCGCGATCAACAGATAAGTCATCAATTCGCTGTGATTATTGTGGTATACCTTATCATATTAGAGAGCAGTGCTGGAAACTTCATGGAAAACCACCAGGAATCGGTAAGGGCAAAGGCGTGAATAAGGGTCGTTCACAAGCTCATGAAGCCGAGGTGGTTGGGCCAGCTGGTTCTGAGTCTGTAAGTCCTAGTGATATTGGGAATTTTGTCACTAAAGAGGAGATGCAACAAATTATCAGGGATATGATTAATCTGAAGGGTCATAATTCTTCTCATGTGGCATCTAGTGCATCTACCTTATCCTCTTCCTCTCATATAGCATCCGGTGCATCTGCCATATCTTCTACCACTCATCTTTTTTCAGGTAGATCTTCCCATTCATCTCCTTGGATCATAGATTCGAGAGCCTCTGATCACATGACAGGATGTTCATGTCAGTTTGAATCATATAAATCATGTTTCGGACAAGACAAAGTTAGGATAGCCGATGGATCTTTTTCTCCTATATCAGGAAAGGGATCAATTTCTTGCACTCCAACCTTGACATTACCTTCGGTTCTTCATGTTCCTAAATTTTCAAATCAATTACTTTCAATTAGTAGTCTTACTCGAAATCTCAATTGCAAAGTAATCTTTTATCCTACATATTGTGTCTTTCAGGACTCGGTGACGGGGGTGAAGATTGGTAGTGGTAGTGTACGTGATGGACTTTACTGGCTAGATGGATCACCGGCAGCACCTATCTAGGCTAGCATTGCAGATTCCAATTCGGCTGCTATTTCTTCTCTGCGACAATGGCATCGACGTTTGGGGCATCCACCACTTCATACTCTCTATTCATGTTTTCCTAGTTTAAAGAATCAAGTTAAAGATCATCAGTTTTTCTGTGATACTTGTGCTTATTCTAAGCAAACTAGAACTATTTATCCTGAGTCAAATAATAGAAGTCTTGTTTTATTTGATTTGGTTCATTCTGATATTTGGGGTCCTTCCCCTGTTAAATCTGTTACTGGGTATGATTGGTTTATGACCTTTGTTGATGATTATAGTAGAGCAACTTGGGTCTTTTTACTTAGACACAAAAGTAATGTTTTTGAGGCCTTCAAAACCTTTTTCAAAATAATTCAGACCCGGTTTAATGCTACCATTAAGGCTCTTCGAACGGATAATGGTAGAGAATATTGTGCCTCTTCCTTTCAAACTTTTTTACGAGAGCATGGTATTCTCCACCAAACTAGTTGTGTGGATACCCCTGCACAAAATGGTGTGGCAGAGCGAAAGAATAGACATCTTCTTGAAGTTACGCGTTCTCTTTTGTTTCAAATGCATGTCCCACCATCCTATTGGAGTGAGGCTGTTCTTATAGCTGCCTACTTAATTAATCGTATGCCATCCAAGGTTCTGCAAAATAAAAGCCCAATTTATGTGTTGACTGGGAAACGTGCTTTTATTCTCCCACAAAAAAATCTTTGGGTCTGCTTGTTTTGTTAGAGATCATCAGGTGAAGAGTAAATTGTCTCCCAGGAGTCTTAAGTGCATTTTCTTAGGTTATTCCTCTTCCCAAAAAGGTTATAGGTGCTATCATCCAACCACTCGTAAGTTTTATGTCTCCAAAGATGTTATCTTTAGTGAGTCTGAAGCCTTTTTTGATAATCCACTCTCTGAGACATCTAGTTCGACATTTATCGAACCATTCCCTGAGCTCTCGGTGCCATTATCAATAGAGCAGACAGATGAGCCTATTGTGAATCAAAGTGTACCCCATGAAGAGGTCTCACATGTTCAAAGAGATTATTCACATGTTTATTCTCATAAACAGGCTGTTATGCCCGGTAATCCTCCTGGTGAGTCTTCACAGGCAATACCAGAATCCAATACAACATAGCCGGAGCCTAGTCCTATCGATGATAACAATATTGAGGATGAAATAACCCCAATTGCTCTCCGTAAAGGTAAACGGTCTTGTGTTGGTAAGCCTCAGTATCCTACTGATGAATATACTTCCTATTCTGTTCTTTCTCCATCACATTCGTCGTTCGTTTCTTCTTTAGACTCTGTGTCTATTCCTAATACTTAGCAGATTGCTATTTAACAACAAAAATGGAAAGATGCCATGTTAGAGGAAATGGTGCCCCTCCCTCTTGGGAAGAAAACAGTGGGGTGCAAATGGGTCTATACAATTAAGCAAAAAGCTGATGGAACCGTGGATAGGTACAAGGCTCGACTAGTGGCCTCGGGATTCACTCAAACTACAGGTGTTGATTATCAAGAGACGTTTGCCCCTATAGCAAAGATGAATACAGTGAGGATTCTTATATCATGTGCTGCAAGTTATGGATGGGATCTTCAACAATTGGACATGAAGAATGCATTTCTTCACGGAGAACTTGATGACGAGGTTTACATGGACATTCCACCAGGTTTTGCCGATAGCACTACTATTGGAAAGGTTTGTCACCTCAAACATTCTCTATATGGGCTTAAACAATCATCTCGGGCTTGGTTTGGCAGGTTCACCAAAGCTATGCGAGCTCAAGGATACACCCAGAGTAATGCTGATGACACCTTGTTCATTTGCCGTAGTGGTTCTCTCTCAACTTTCTTAATTGTGTATGTGGATGACATTGTGATAACTGGAAATGATACTAGTGAAATCGTTAGATTGAAGAACACATTGGGAAAGGAATTTGAGATTAAAGATCTTGGAAAACTGCGATATTTTCTTGGAATTGAAGTGGCTCGCTCGTCACATGGGATCTTCCTATGTCACCGTAAGTACATACTTGATCTTCTATCTCAGACAGGAATGCTTAGATGTAAACCTATTGATACTCCACTTGATTCAAACGTGAAGATTCGGGCCAAGACAGGGGAGCCGGTAGATCGCAAAAGATATCAAAGGCTTGTTGGAAAGCTCATCTATCTTTCTCATACACGTCCTAATATTGCCTATGCAGTCAGTCTTGTAAGTCAATTCATGCATGATCCTTATACTACTCATATGGATGTTGTGACTCGAATTCTTCGTTACTTGAAAGGCACACCGGGTAAAGGTATATTGTTTCGGAACCATGGTCATTTGAAGGTTGAGGCATTTACTGATGCAAACTGGGCCAGTAGTGTGGTTGACAGGCGATCTACTTTAGGTTATTGTTCTTATGTTGGAGGTAACCTAGTTACTTGGCGAAGCAAAAAGCAAGACGTTGTTGCTAGATCAAGCTTGGAGGTTGAATTCCGCTCTATGGCTCAAGGCATGTGTGAATTATTATGGGTTCAGAAACTTTGGATGATCTGGGATTTCGAGTTCAGAAGCCATTGATGATTTACTCTGATAGTAAATCTGCTATCGGTATTTCACATAATCCTGTCCAGTATGATAGGACTAAGCATGTGGAAATTGACTAACACTTCATCAAGGAAAAGCTTAACACAGGAGAATTTTGTACTCCATTTGTTCAATCCTCATAACAGACCGCGGATATATTCACTAAGGTAGTGAGCAAACGAGTATTTGATTTTGATTATCATGTGTCCAAGTTGGGCATGTGCGACATCCATGCACCTACTTGAGGGGGCTTGTTGTAATAATTGTTCTAGAGTTAGATCCATAATTAGTGGGCTAATTGATGGAATATCATAAATTCCATGATTAGTGGGCTAGTTAATGGGATTTCATATTTTGAGAGGTTTAATTGTCATATTGTTAGGGATCTTATTGTATGTGATTGGTTCATTTATTAATATAAATACGGGATAAATACGGGATGATTCTCTCAAAGGGTCATCAATCCATTCCAAAAACTTCTTTCTTTTACATAAAAATCTTCGATGTTTGACTTCCGATGTGACAGTAGATGAGACTTGGTTTTCTGATCTAGTCTTCTGTGAGAAATCAAAGGTAATTATACGTGATATTCTAAATTTGACTAAGTCGTCAGAACATGCTGTTTTTCACCTTTCTATCATCAAATAAATCTTGGAAAATGTCAAAAATGCAGAACATTTTTTATTCTTGTTTATCCTTGGATGAAGTGCATAAAAAAATTCTACTCAGTTGTATACCTTGGATCTGTTGCAAGTTCTTCCTACTAACTTTGAACCATCATAGAGGAGCTAGCATGCATCAACTACTCAAGTTGGTTTCAGTGTGCACTTCTTGCATTTCTGTTTCTGCTTTGGTATCCAGTTTCGAAAACCTTAGCAGAAGAGGCAGCATGGAGATTTGCAAGAGAGAAGGGGATCGAATTGGTCACAATGCATCCTGGGTTTGTCATCGGTCCCCTACTACAGTCTTCGCTTAATCTCAGCGCAGAAATGTTTCTCAACCTCATAAATGGTAGTCACAAGTAACTACAAATTTGTTAAATTGTTTATTCTGATGAGATTAGGATTCTTACAAGTAAAGTTGTTCCATAAATGGGACTTTTACACGATTTGTCCTCAATGATTTGTCCACACCTTAACAAGCAAATAGCTAGAGGAAATATATGTTGATTCATATTATAATGGACAAAAGATACATGCGATGGAACTTGTTAAACTGATACAAACGGTGATTCATGTGATGGACCTTGATTCAATGAGATACACAAATTTATTGGAACCATCTTTACAACTCTAGGAGACTTACTAGTGAAGTTGTTCCCATCTGATGCTGAGATATTTGCTGCAGCAACTCAAACTCTTCCGGACACGAGCTACAGATTTGTTGATGTAAGAGACGTTGCGCATGCACACATTCAAGCTATTGAGTCTCCTTCCGCTAATGGCAGATATTGTCTTGTTCACAAAGTCGTGCATTCTCATGATGCTTTGAAGATTTTGCAAGAGCTCTATCCTGCTCTACACCTTCTTGAGAAGTAAGATTCGCTCATTAAATGTCCAGTTATGACATTCTTATAGTGAACTAAACTCTTCTGCTAAATAATTCCTGGCCATCTTCCTCATCATCGCCTCATGATCTGAATGATGTCAAGAAATCCAATTTCAGCTCTCTCAAATTTTTGCAGCATCAAGTATGAAAATTTGAGGAGTAGTGTGTAGAAATCTTTGCACAGAATGCCAAATGATAGTCTCAAAAAGCGTTTCATGTTTTCTGTATTTTGTGCAAAAGACTAAAACAAGACGACTCACATTTGGCTTTGCTAAAAGCAGATGTGAAGATGAAAAGCCTGCTGTGCCAACCTATAAGATATCAAATGAGAAAGCAAGAAGTCTGGGCATCAGCTTCACTCCTTTGGAGGTGAGTTTTAAGGACACTGTGGAGAGCTTGAAAGAGAAGGGTTTCTTCAAGGACTGATGCTACAACAGGCGACTAAACGGATAAAAACTATGCCAAGGGTGATTAGATGGGCACTTTCTGCTGCAACACTCTTATAACAGAGTTACCTTCAGGCGATCTGAAGCTTTCTAATTTCTCCAGAATATCCGATGACATCTGAAGCTTACAGATGCAGCTATTGTCATTGTCAGACAAATGTTTGACTGTTATCTGTATTGAGTAGCTTGAAATCCAGCGGCAATCCAAGGAGTTCCCATTTGCATGGTAGTGAAACTCAACCCTCCTGTGTCAAAGGGATAAAAGACAAAATGGCGATAAAGACAATGGGTTTAATAACCAATACTCTACGTGCATGAAGGTGCAAGTGATGCAATCAATTCAAGTGAACAGGAAGATGTTCTGGCCTGCTATCCCGGGGCAAAATGTCAATCCAATTGAGCAACCGGCGACACCGCATACACCTTTCCCCCGCGTTCAAGAACACAGCAAGCAGGGAGATCTTCTCAGGTCTCTTCATAGGCTCGTAGCCTCTCAATGACAAGCACAAGAGCTCTAGCCTTTTCCTTCCTTTGCTCCTCCTTTTTGGTTCCTTCCTCGAGCCTTTCTTTCAACTCTGTCCGGAGTCCGGACAGCCTCATCTTCAGCATGTCCTACCAGGATGGACACCCTCATTTCGCACATTGACCCATCCTTCAATGTCATCCTCAGCGTCATCTTCTTGAGAGTCTCCTTGCATTCATTCAAGGTTTCTCTTCCTTGGAATCATCGATTGTGTTGATACCTTTTTGTGCGCATAAGGAGAGATGAGAGTACCGCACGTACCTTCTTCATGACGCAATATGTATGCAGAATAATCAGATGAGAAGAGAAAAACTCATACCGTTTAGGATAGCCAGAAAAGTCGTGCCTCATGACGAGAGATATCATTGGTAGACGAAGATTTGGGGCCCAAGCACAAAATCAGAATATTCTGAATGAAATTGACTTTCAGCGGCAAGAGATGGAAAGGTACTGTGAGTTTTGTATCCTCGAACAGATTCAGAATTCTCAAGCACAAACTTGTAAGCATTTACAGGAATTTTCACGAGATCGCGAAAGGGAGCTTTGATGATTTCAGCAAGATCTTCAGGAAATTTTCTTTTGCAAAAGAGAAGATGAAACTGTCATGATCAGGAAAATGCAGATTTGCATTAGCCGGGCAAGAAAGGTGTTCATGTATATTGGCTGATGCTGTTCAGAGCAGTACTTTTGGGTTTCCTTTAGTTACTCCTTGGAGGAGATGTTTTCTTCTTGTGAAATTTTACCATGCACATTCGCGAAGGGGATAGCACTGCTCTAATATCATATTAGAAAGTCCAACCCGAAAGCTTAAGCTAATAGGTGGAGGGAGATCACATGAATATAAAGAGCATTTAGGACCCGTTGTCAAGCGATGTGGGATAATACTTCAACATTATAGCTCTCTAATTCTTTGAGTGGTTAAAGAAAAGTTGTAATCCGAGTTAACTGGATTTCCTATAAGCAGCCGAAGACATTTCTTTCATCTTAACCCTCTTCTAATGGCTCACTTTTTCTTTGAAAATGAATCGTACCGCTCATCTTTTCCCTTGTTATAGAGATAAAAGCCACTGCATGAAAGAGACTAGCCTTGAGTAATGCATGACAGACGATCCATTTCTAATTAGTAAATTATCACTTATGGTCAAGAAGAGCAGGTAGTCATTGTCCCATTCAACTTTTCTGGAAACAAATTTAAACAAAGAGTGAAAGTCATGCCTCACACAAGCCGGTCAAATAAACGATCTGATCGTGACAAAGTGCAGAGGTTGAATATCTCCTGAACGTAATAAGAGAGAATTCCCACTTATAGAGAGGAGCAGAGATGGGTACAGCAGAAATGAGTAGAGCAGAGAAGGTGGTGTGTGTAACCGGAGCGGCCAGTTACATAGCCTCCTAGCTTGTCAAGGTGCTGCTGCAGTGTGGCTAAACGGTCCAAGCAACTGTTCGCAATCCCAGTAAGTTTGTATCTTTGTTCATGCTCCATTGTTCACAATATTGACATTTGTAGTCTTTGGTTTGTCCATTTTAGTAGTAGAATGCTTTACTCTTTCTTAGCTGACTCTTGAATCATTCTAGATAATACGGAAGTAAATCTGTTACTCAGTAATGATGAAAAACTATTCTCTCATAATCTCTTACCTTTGCAGTAAACATGCATTTACACATATATGATACAATAGCATCCAGAGTCCATTAGCTAAAGAAATGAAGCTCTTGTAATATCCGATTCCATTGGCTCAACTATTCAGGTTTGGTTTAATACACAATCATATGCTACCGCTATAGTTAGATCCAATGTGTAGCTTACATTGTAAATATATATTTGTGGTCTTCTTATCTATTGATAACATTTCATGTTATGTGACTGAAAGCTCCCAGAGTTTGAATCTATCATATCAAGTTCTCCTTTCTTGAATGCATAAAACAGACTATCCAAAGAAGACACAGCACCTTCTGGAACTTGAAGGGGCTAAGGAGAGACTATATATGTTCAAAGGAGAATTGCAGGAAGAAGGGTTTTTTGACTCAATAGTTGACCGGTACGAAGCTGTTTTTCATACAGCATCACCCGTTTTTTTCACAGCTTCCAACCCTGAGGTATCTGTATATTGCAGTTGTCCATCATGATTTTATGTATTTGTTAAATGTGAAGTGTCACGTTTCCAAATTCTAGTTCTTTTTTACTGGTCCTCTGGTGCAGTTTATCAGATGGCAAATGATCAAACATTTCCTGAATGATTCGACAACACTAATCATATTCCATTCCTTACAAATTGCAGGCTGAAATAGTCAATCCTGCAGTTAAAGGTACCCTAAACGTTCTCAGATCATGTGCAAAGTGCCCTTCTATCAAGAGAGTGGTTCTGACGTCCTCCATGGCTGCCGTTGTGTGCAATGGGAAGCCTCTGACCTCTGATGTGGTAGTTGATGAGACATGGTTCTCTGATCCGGCATTCTGTAAGGAATCAAAGGTCTGCAAGTAAGCTGGCTTTTGACAGTAGGGCTCTCTTTTGCTTGGTCTGTGATGCCCCATCAACTGGATGAATTTCCAATGAACAATCCTCAATAGATTTGATTTTGACTGGTATTGGAGCATGATTCATGTTAATTTAATCGAATAGTTGAGGCTGAGCATGTTCAGTCCTGGCTTAATTTTAGTGGCCAAGCAGTCAAGACACATTGTCTTCCGTGCCTAATGGTTTTACATCCACCTATCTGATTTATTCCTCATCCTTCAAGCATGTCCTTTTGTTTGCCCATATTTGACCAATGTAGATACACAAGTCCGGTGCTTTGCCTCATTGAATGCCTCTATATGACCATTAGATTTATGTGATGTACACCTTTTGAAGAATGACTTCTCTAGTCCTTCTCATCCATTGACTTTGAAATGTCAAACAAGGCAGAGCAAATTCAGTATCATGTTGATGTCAATTGCATCCATCAGTGGTGCGAGCTCTTTCATCGCCTAACTTTGGTTTAGTTATTTTCAGCTCTGGTATGTGCTATCTAAAACCTTAGCGGAGAAGGCAGCTTGGGATTTTGCAAGAGAGAATAGGATGGACCTGGTCGTGATAAACCCTGGACATGTGATTGGCCCTCCCTTGCAGCCTACCATCAATCTCTCTATGGAGATGATACTTAACCTCGTCAATGGTATGCCTTGAAAATTAATGCTTGACATGTCTACCATGTTGTTTTCCATGAATGGAAATACCTTTCAACACGTACTATTATCATTGCGATGGTTCTTGTCTGTTGTCTGATATCGACCGTTCATCATCTGCACATGAACAAGGACTTGTCCCAAATTTTATCTGCTAGATAGAAACCCAGGTGCACATGGAAACTCATTTTCCTACCAAAGTGCACTTCACTGATGTGACTACAAGAGTATAATTTGAGGCTTATACAATGCAGGAGCTCAAACATTTCCTAACATCTCTTACAAATTTGTTGATGTCAGAGATGTGGCATATGCACATATTCTAGCTCTTGAAAATCCTTCAGCTAGTGGCAGATATCGTATGGTAGGAGAAGCTATACATTGTCATGGCGTTTTGAAGATCCTGCATGACTTTTATACTACACTGCACCTCCCTGAGAAGTAAGCCCCCATATTTCTTCAATTTCTAAAGAGAGAGTTACATTTTATGAGCATCCATAGGAGAAGGCCTATCTACTGCACATCGACATTATTAATGGTGCATGAATCATTGTCGATGCAGATGTGAAAATGACGAACCATTCGAGTTGGCTCCTCGGGTGTCAAGGGAACAGATTGAAGGTCTGGGTGTGAAGTTCATTCCTTTGGAGGTCAGTCTAAGAGACACTGTGGAAAGCCTCGAGGAGAAAGGCTTCCTCTCTGTTGGAGCTTCCTATCAAGCGACAAGGAAAACCCTATACTTACAGTCCTAACAAGTTTCCGGATAAAATTTAATGCTTCCCTGATATGAGACTCCATCGAAGCATGCATAATGTCTTATAATCACTTGCTCAGTGTATACTTGAAAGTTGATGATGAACGTTGTTTGTTGAAGCAATTCTCTGCTTTTGCTAGTGATTTCTATTTCTAGCTTCCTGTGCAACTACTTTAGGTTTTGTATGTGAGTCGAGGTGAAGCTATGCCCTGTGTTAGTTCTTGGACAGAAAAGGCAACATCTAACATGGATGATGGGGTATCCTAAGAACCATTCATGGTAAGACAAAAATCCAAAAGAATGGCTGGGAAGTTAACAGTTGATCATTCCCATATTCTGTTTGAAAGGCTTTCCATTATTCTACTCCTAAACGGATCAAATGATGAATGACTAATGATAGGGCCACTAATCTCCATACTAATTTCTGGTTGGTGCTCCACCATAATCGGTCACGGTAAAGCTGCACTTTAGTTTCTTGCGTGGTGCACAGTGATCGAATTTAATTTTGTTAAAGGGGAGAAAATTCAAGGCCTCATACAAGATGGTTAGACAAACGAATTCTGAAACACTCGCAGAAATTAATATTTTCTAAACTTAGTAAAGAGAATCTTTTTCGCCTTTAATATGAATTGCTCTTAGCATACTCTCTCCAAAGACCCTGTTCAAGATTCAATGCCAACAAGAGGAGAGTAGAGGATAGATGAGTACAACAAAGAAGGTGGGATGCGTAACTGAAGGGTCCGGTTACATAGCACCCTGGCTTGTCAAGTTGTTGCTCCAGCTTGACTATACGGTCAAAGCGACTGTATGTGATCCCAATAAGTTTATACAACTTTATGTTCATGCTCTATTCTTCAGAATCTTGAACCTTTTGAATTCTCGGCTGTTCATGTTCGTATTAGTACTGTTTGCAATTTCTTAGTTGAAACATTTTAGACGATACAAAATGGTAACAAAAGGAATCTGTTCTTTTCAAATCATCTCTTACCTTTTGGATTAACTCAGACATGTAATATGCATGTGTTATTTGTGGGCACTTGTGTGCACGCATACGCATATGCCTACTTGCCTTTGTGCCTTCAGGTTGCCTATGAAATTAATTGCCTGAAAATTAGATCTCTTGCAGTACAATCATATGCGACCACTCAAGCGAATCAAATACATAGCCATCATCATAACTTGATAAATGCAGTCTAGCGACTGAGAGTTATAGCAATTTTGATCAGCCAAATCTAATTTTGTTCCTGCATGTGCATTCAAACTTATGATTCAAAGAAGAACAACACCTTCTAGCCCTCAAAGGGGCTAATTTGACTCGATAGTTGATGGCTATGAAGCTGTTTTCCATACAGCATCACCGGTGATTTTCTCAGCGGCTGACCCCCAAGTGTCTTGCATATTGCTGTTGTCCATTATTTTTCTTCATCTTTCAGTATTGTATCTTGAAAGTTCTAGTTCGGTTCAACTTGTTCTTTGCATGTGCAGTCAATCAAATGGCAAAAATCTAATATTTCTTAGGTGATTCAACAAAAATTCCTCTGATGGGATTCTAATCTTTCTATATTGCTGAAATAGTTGATACTGGAGTCAGAGGGACCCTACATGTTCTCATCATGTGCAAAAGTCCCTTCAATCAAGAGAGTGGTGGTGGCATTCTCCATGGCTTCGCTTGTCTGCAGTAGAAAATTCCTGACCTCTGTGGCGATTGTGAAACATAGTCTCCAATCCGGTTTTTTGTGAGGAACCGAAGGCCTTTCAGTAAGCTGTTTTTTGACAGTGTTGATCTCTTTTGCTTGGTCTGTCATATCCTACACGATCTTCAACATTTTTTCTAGTTGGAAAATTGCTAACATGTTGATTTTGACATGATTTGGGACACGAGCTGATGCAATCAAATACCAATGCCGAACATACTCGTGGCTTAATGTTGAATTATTGTAGTGCCAAACAGTCGAGAAATGCGTCTCCCTTGCCTTAAGGGTGTGTTGTTCACCAATTTGATTAAGTCCTCAACCTTCTCGTATATATATGTGCTCCCACATACTTTTCTGATATAGACACATAAGTGAGAAGCTTCTCATTATTTAAGACCTCTGCATTACCATGAGAATTTAGTAACTATATCTCTTCAATGACTACATTGCCAGTGCTCTCAAGTGGTGTTTGGGCAATGCCAAATGAGGCTGCGTTGTCAGGTTGACGTCAGTTATTTTTGTGACAGGCGCATGAGTTCTTTCATTGATTTGATATGGTCTGCCTATTTTCAGCTTTCGTATGTGCTTTCTAAAACCTTAGCGAAGGAGCCAGCTTGAAATTTTGCTAAAGAGCGCAAGATCGATCTGTCGTGATAAAACCAGGACATGTGATCGGTCCTCTATTACAGCCTACTACTGATCTCAAAGTCTCTACTGAACCTCATCAATGGTATTACTTCGATGTTGATTATTGATATGTCTATCGTCTCTTTTACTGAGAACTCAAATATTTCTCGACACGTCTTATGTCGGCATTTGGCATCTCTTCAGGTTTCTGACATTGACCTATTGAGGATTCGTTCAATGTTGCTACTAACCATTCATAATCCATGACCATGTATGTGATAGTATCACAATCTTGATGAGGAAACTGATTCTCCGAGCAAAGACAGCTCGCTTCAGTATTGTCTTTCACGAGAAGTAATCAGGGCTTATACGATGCAGGAGCCGTTACATTTCCTAATATGCGTCACAGATCTGTCAATGTCAGAGATGTTGCACATGCGCATATTCTAGCTCTTGAAAACCCTTCAACTAGTGCCAGGTACTGAGTAATAGGATAACTCACACACGCTCGCGGCGTTTTGAAGACCTTGCACAAGCTTTTTCCCACATTGCACCTCCCTAAATAGTAAGTCCTCTCTTTATTTCAATTTCACAAGAAAGGAACATTGTAATTCTATCCTGTAAGCGAAACGTCTCATCATGTGCGTATTGACATTACTTACTGGTGATGCATGAATCATTTGTAACGCGGATGTGAAGACGACATATCTCTTGAGCCGACTTATACGTTATCAAGGGAAAGATCAGAAGGTTTGGGTGTGAAGTTCACGACTCTGGGGATCAGTCTAAGAGACTGTTGAATGCCGCAAGGAGAAAGGTTCTCTTTGTGATTGACTTTCCTGTCAAGGGACATTCTACGCTTTCATCAGTACTGTTACTGTGGACTTCACACTCATAATCGTGATAAGGTCTCTGATAATGTAATGTACTCTTCTATTGAATTTTATGCCCCGTCCCTCTGTTCTGGACAGAAGAGGCAACTGTCTTACATGCGTTGAAGGCCTTGGGTATCCTAACAACCATCTTTGGTTAGACAAAAGCCAAAAGAATGTGTAGGAAAATAATCTCTCATTTATTAGTACTCTTCTTAAACGAGAATCTGAATCAATCTGATCCAACAAATGAGCAAATGATGAATGACTAGTTGTAGGGCCAGTAATCTCCGAAGATCGTGCTGATTTCTCGGCGCTCCACGAACAATGGATGCAGACGTGAAGACGAAAAGCGTTTTGTGCCGAATTATTCAGGATCAAGGGGAAAAACAGAAGATCTGGAAGTGAATTTCACATCTCTGGAGGTCAGTCTAGGAGAAACTATTGAAAGCTCCGGGAAGAAAGGTTTCCTCTGTGTTTGAGCTTCAGGACAAGGGAAATGCCACACTTACACCAGTACACAGTTGCTGAGGATGTCGGTCGTAGTCATAATAAGGTTTTTGATAAGGCAATGAGCTCTTTTATTAAATTTTACGCCATCAGATCAGGTATAATGTCACATTCACATGTTGAATGAATTTTCCAGCTCTAAAACTCGAAAGCTGGCGTACATCGAACATTGTTATGCGATAATGACTCGCATTTATAATTCATGCTTACGAAACGAAGCAAATGATTCTGAGTCAGAACCCATATTCACTTGGACCCAAAAAGAAATATACACCTTAGTACCTAAAAAGATTAATGTGTCAAAAAAATACCACACAACCCATAACATATAAATCTCAAAAGATCATAACTAGGTTCCGATACTATTATTGTGACGCCCCTGGATTTTTTTTTTTTGTTAGAGACGTCCTTGGATTAACTCACTCAATGTATAGTCTAATTTGATCCATCTCATACCGACCCTTATGCTTTTGTCCTTTGGTGTATAGGTAAGCATGCACTATTCCAAGGAGGTCGCCCATCTTGTTAGTTCCAATCCAAGTTGTTCTCTCCTGCTCGATGCACAATTTGATTCATTCCTACCTCCTTTCCCATTCTAAAAGCATGTCGAGTGCCCGCTCCTTGTCCAGCCCTCTTGCCGACAATCACTCCCGGCCGTTCAGGGCACTATTTATTGAAGGTACTAACACCAGGAAAAGGCTAATTTGCTTTCACATTGAAAATCTCATAGAAGCGACAAATATAACATCCAAATTGCAAGTCACCGTCATCTTTCTTTGTTATCATCTTCAAGGACCACAATCACCTCCCTATTTGTTCAAGAGAGATGAAAAAACTTGTAACTAGCATTTCAATTCGCATAGTCAATCTATACATACTGATACTTATCTCTCACCTAACGCTAACAAAAGATCAGTGCAAAGTGCAAGATTTAGCTGCTTAGAGAAGAAGAAGAAGATGAGCACGAGAGAGGAGAAGCAGAGAGTGGTGTGTGTGACTGGAGGTGCAGGTTACATAGCTTCTTGGCTGGTCAAGCTCTTGCTTCAGCGTGGCTACACTGTTAAAGCCACCATGCGAGACCCAAGTAAACTGGCCATCTTTATTCTCTAAATATCTTCTCTATCGGTGTTTTCGTGCTCCTGCGCCCTTTAAGTAAAGGGTAAAACCATGCGGTAGAGTCGACAAGAATCATCCTCGATGAAAATAAGTGGTATCAGGGCCCAGAATTTCATTAAAAACGAGAAACTAGGCATTGTTCCATCCATTGGGACACCATGTAGATTTCACCTTTTCCAGATACAAAAGATTCAGTAACTTCATTAGTGTTAGCATCTACGTGGTCTTGAATCTGCTAAATCTGGTACATTCTGATAATTACTTCATTAAAGAATCTCCAAGCCAAAAGTCGGGTTATTAATGAACTATGAGAGTCTAAGCTCTTGATTTCTTCATTCTCCTTTCGGCACTACAAAAGCACAATCTAGCAGCTAAGATCTGCCATTAGATCTCCACGGATCCTCTAAATGATGCAAGCAAAGTCATTGATTACCTCTTGAGGCAGAGCATATTCATCCAAGAACAATGTAGCTCATCTTTTTCTGCCTATTTGGCCATAGATGACTAGATTTTACTAGTATGTCAATGAGGGTGACCACGAGTATTCTGAATTTTAACCCATCAAATAAATACTTTTCGTTCTTGTTCACGTGCAACAGATGACCCAAAGAAGACAGAACACCTTCTGGCACTTGAAGGGGCTAAGGAGAGGTTGCAATTATCTAAAGCGGACTTGCTGGAAGAAGGGTCCTTTGATTCGGTAGTCAATGGGTGCATAGGCGTTTTTCATACTGCATCACCTGTCTTGCCCTCAGCTGCTGACCCCCAGGTACTTGTATCTTGTCATTTCAACCATCCTTAACTTTCTGGTAATCTGACACAAGGAGTTTCAATATTTTCTGATAGATCTGATAGGTGCTGTTCTGAATGAATACGTCTTCTCTTGCATAATTCAGGCTGAATTAATTGATCCTGCCCTAAAAGGCACCCTTAATGTTTTGCAATCATGTGCCAAAGTCTCTTCTATCAAGAGAGTGGTGGTGACATCTTCTATTGCTACAGTCTCATATATTGCAAAACCTCTGACATCCGCTGATGTAGTTGATGAGACATGGTTTTCAGATCCAGAATTTTGTGAGAAATCTAAGGTTAGTGGAACATAATTTCTCCAGGATACTGGCTATCTTGCAATTCCTTAGCTTGTGGAACCCAGTCCATGTCATGCCAAAGGTAATCATATGGTTGACTTGAGGCTAAAGATTCTTATGGTATGAGGTTGGTTTTTCCATGTTCAGCTTTGGTATGTTCTCTCGAAAATCTTGGCAGAGAAGGCAGCTTGGGAATTGGCAAAGGAGAATGAGATTGACTTGGTCACGATCAACCCAGGACTTGTCATCGGCCCTTTTCTGCAGCCCACTGTTAATCTCTCTGTGCAGGCGATACTAAACTTTGTTAATGGTACGGATGTTCAACTATTTTGCTTTTCCCTGTGGATCTATTCTTTCTCAATTCTTGAAAAGTTAGTCTGATTCTTCTATGTTCAAATTCTTATGACTCTGTTAGATAGTCTGATGCACGTTAGGTATGTATGATTTGCAATTGAAGTAGGAGTGAAGTTGTGCTTCACATATTGCACATGGTGCATGTGTCTTTTCACTTATAAACTAATGACATTCACTGATGAGACCTTGTCCCACATTTTGATTGTTAGATTCCCAAGTCTAAAAGAGAAACAAAAAAATGCTTCTATGAATATCCGCTATAAAGTTGTATGTTAGTGTTGAAAATAACTAACGCTTTTCACGCAGGAGCTCAAACATTTCGAAATGAATGTTATTGCTTTGCCGATGTCAGAGATGTGGCGCATGCGCATGTTCTAGCTTTTGAAAATCGTTCAGCTTGCGGAAGATACTGTGTAGTAGGAGAAGTCATGCATTGTCATGACTCCTTGAAGATTTTGCAGAATCTATACCCGACATTGCACCTTCCTGAGAAGTAAGATCTTGTTTCTGTATTCACTCTTTCTAATTTCCAACTCATCTCCCGTTTGACTGTTGGCCATTCAAAATAGCATGTGAAGTATTAGCACGCTTTTCCCCCCCTGAGAAAATACATGATGGACCTTGTTGCTAGCAACAAAGTAGACGGATTGCACAGGTAAAGATGAAATTGGCGAGGTCATTGAACGTCTGTTCAGGACTAACAACAAAGATTTATTGCTTCAGGACATTCTGTACAAGGTAATTAAATATACCATGGGCGGCAAAGAGATTTGAAGCATCAGAGGGAATCTTCATGTTTGTTTATTAGTCTGCTCAATGGAAAATGTGCGACAAGGTCTTAATCATAACATTCTTCATCAACTGCTTCCAATTTCAATAGCGGGTCTAAATGTCATTTTGTTTGTTCAGATACAAAAGCGCGTCTAAGATAGCCACTGGATTCCAAGTGACTGATCTTCCCAAGAGGTCTCGGAGAATCACAATTTGTTTTTCTAATGATGCAGATGCCAAGATGAGAAACCTTTCGCATCGAAGTATGAATACTCGAGAGAAAAGGCGGAAGCTCTGGGTGTCAACTTTACTCCTTTGGAGATCAGTCTAAGAGACACCATTGAATCTCTAAAGGAGAAGGGCTTCATCTCGGTCTCAGCGCTTGCTTAAAAACAGCACGACTCTAGCTGATAAGTCGTGGTCCTTGCTGTCTGTCCTCCGTCACATGCCTCATACTCATATGTGCTGTACAACCTACGAGCATCCACTTTACCAAACCAGTTTTACCTGTTTTCCCAGGCTAATCTTGAAGTTTCTTCATGTGATTTGGAGTCCGATATGACTCATCAACTAGAAGTCTAGAATATTGCGGAAATCTCTGAACCTGCATCTTCTTGGGGAAATAATGTGAATGAACAAGTTGAGCTAGCATTTTGTCGGACACCCTCATCTCCAGTGTACTCCATTAGAAGCTACGTGGAAGAAAAAGATGGACTACGTACATACCATGCAAAAGCAGATCAGATGCCCAGAAACCAAGAATTTACAAAGGAAGTGAAGTGTTTGTTTTCCAAGAGAAAGACACAAGGGACGACGAGAGCAAAATGATGAGAGGAATTCATTGGCCAAGGAAAAAGAGAAATCTCGCACCTCACTCGCCGTTTGCCTCGTTTTTGTTATGAATCTTGCAGAGAAACGCAAATGGCAACGCTCATTGAGTAAACAACGGCGCATACAACTCAAATTCGTAGACGTTTTAGGCTATAAGGAGAATGGCAAAAGACAATCATAATCGTATAACTGACAACTTGTTGGTACATTATAAGTAACTTCCCATTTTTGTTCAACTCCATAGATTAGAAGGTAACTTTTTTCTCTTTTGAGCAAGTCGAGAAGGTGTCTCATGTCGAGCATATACACTAACGATTGCCGATGCCGCACGAATCATGCATTTTAAACACAGATGTGAAGACGACAAACCTGCTGTGTCGGCTCATAGGATATCAAGGGAAAAAGTAGAAGGTTTGGGTGTGAATTTCACACCTCTGGAGGTTAGCCTAAGAGACACTATTGAAAGCCTCAAGGAGAAAGAATTCCTCTCGTTTTGAGCTTTTTCTTTGGAGGTCGGCCTCAGCGACACCACTAGCATTGGGAACCTTAAGGGCGAAGGCGAAGCCTCTCTGTTTGAGCTTTTCTGCCATACTTGAAAGGTTTCTGATAATGTAGTGCATTTTTCCTCTAGTTATGGTATGAATGACCATGTATAGTGTCTCGTTCACTTGTTGAAGAGAGCTTTCCATCTCTAAAACTTGAAAGATGATGCAACGCTCAATGTCTATCCTATGAGTTTTATTGTAGGGTGATTGAATGCAAATTAAAACACTTGTTGAAAGAGAGGAAATTCTATTTCCGATTCTTTTTCTAGCAGTTTTAAATTCTTTTAAGCTTATTAATTCCCTTTCTTTTGTTTTAATATTCAATAACAATATCGGGATAATTGAGTGTGCTGACATTGGAAGGATTTTATTGAAAAAATCAAGCGAGTTAGAGGGCTCGATATATGCGAGAAAAAGTTTGAGGTGTCGATTGCGAAAATAAAAAGGAAGCATAAGTTAAGGGATCAAATATGGTTTATCTAGAATATAAAATTAGATAAGTACAACTACTCGATACTTTTTTTTCTGTTGACTGGAAATATAAAAGAAAGTTCCAAATTAACATCTTAAAGCTTAAAGCTTAAATTAAAATAAAGCTGCTTATGAGGAGAAGAATTTTGGTAGCTTCATTAGTGTTATGTGGTAGATTGCGCTCTAATCTGTATAGCTGCCCAAGGAAGTTCAAATCTTTTGCATCCTGTTCGACTTCGTTAAAGAAGTCGCACGCTCAAACCATCGTTTAGATTCCCGATTCCCGATTTGTTTAGTTTCGTTTCAGTTTTGCACAAGTTCATCCTGGAACAATGCGACTCTTCTGGTTCCGCCTATGTCTTTCTGACTATAGATGCTACTAATGTGTCCGTGAGGGTGCTTGCATTGCAAGTTTTTGAATTTCAATCAGTTGAGCAGAGATTTCTCGCAAAATTCCCGATCTGAATACCAAGTCTAATTAATGACAACGCCCGAAGTCAGAGGTTTTGCAGTAGATAGGACTTCTCCTAGGATGCTCATAAAATGAAACTCTCTCTTAAGAAATTGAAGAAATATGGGGGCTTACTTCTCAGGGAGGTGCAGTGTAGGATAAAAGTCGTGCAGGATCTTCAAAACGCCATGACAATGAATAGCTTCTCCTACCATACAATATCTGCCGCTAGCTGAATGATTGTCAAGAGCTAGAACATGTGCATGTGCCAACATCTCTGACATCAACAAATTTGCAAGAGATGTTGGGAAATGTTTAAGCTCCTGCATTGTATAAGCCTCAAATTATACTCTTTGTCGTCACAACAGCAAAGTGCACTTTGGTAGGCAAATGAGATTCCATGTTCAGTTGGGTCTCTATCTCGCAGAGAAAATTTGGTGACAAGCCCTTGTTCATTTGCAGACGATGAACGGTCGACATCGGACAACAGATGAGAACCATCGCAACGATAATACTACGTGTTGAAAGGTATTTCCATTAATGGAAAACGACATGGTAGGCATGTCAAGCATTAATTTTTAAGTAATACCATTGACGACGTTCAGTATCATCTCCATAGAGAGATTGATGGTAGGCTGCAAGAGAGGGCCAATCACATGTCCAGGGTTTATCACGACCAGGTCCATCCTATTCTCTCTTTGCAAAATCCCAAGCTGCCTTCTTCGCTAAGGTTTTAGATAGCACATACCAGAGCTGAAAATAACTAAACCAAAGATAGGCGATGAAAGAGCTCGCACCACTGATGGATTCAATTGACATCAACATGACACTGAGTTTGCTCTGCCTTGTTTGACATTTCAAAGTCAATGGATGAGAAGGACTAGAGAAGTCATTCTTCAAAAGGTGTCCACATAAATCTAACGGTCATATAGAGGTATTCAATGGGGCGAAGCACCCAACTTGTGTATCTACATTGGTCTGGGCAAACAAACGGACATGCTTGAAGGTTGAGGGATAAATCATATAGGTGGATGAAAAACCATTAAGGCAAGGAAGACAATGTGTCTTGACTGCTTGGCCACTAATGTTAAGCCGGGACTGAACATGTTCAGCCTCAACTATTCGATTAAATTAACATGAATCATGCTCCAATACCAGTCAAAATCAAATCTATTGAGGATTTTTCATTGGAAAATTCATGAGAAGGTTTGTTTACTTAACATTGTCATTATACAATTTTTAAGTAGCAACCGAGGACTGCCGCTTTGTTTATTTTTGGCATTTGTTCTCATGAGAAGGTTTTTGCGGTCGATTGGAGTCCTGATGGTGAGAAATTAGCTTCTGGTGGTCAAGATAAGGTGTTGAAGCTATGGATGGGGCAATGTATGGGAGTTATACAAAGGCGTATCAGACCATTACATATGCAAATGAAACGAGATGGCAGTTCAAGTGTTTTCATCTGAAGTGAAGAATTGATCGTATTATAACACTTTTGTGGCCGAGGACACAGCGCACAATCAAGTATCAGGTACTGTCGTTAAAGCTCTCTTGTGTCGAGCATGGCAGTCGCAGCCAGTACACATCGTCTTCTTATGATCCAGCTTATATTCTCAAATTTGAAACACAATTCAATGCGGTGTTAATTGAGAGAATCATGAGTTATCACTATTTTGGTAATATAATTTATTGGCAGAATCAGTCTTCTGATATTTATGTCCAAGTTATAACGAGCCCTTCAATGTTCCTATTTGCTTTATACATAGTGGCAGTCAAGTATGTTGGCCAGAAAGGAGCTTTCTTGGATTAATAGCTAGCTCGTGTCATTAACTCATATCATCTCACAAGTTTTCAGCATTGCTTGCAAAGTTTTCAAGATTTTGCGATGTTCTGACGAGTTGTTTTGGTAGGCAAATCACATTACGACACTAAACATTAATCACTTGAAGGCTAGCTGGGGAAAACTGGTAAAATTCTCTCTGAAAGTGGAAAAATCATACATTATTCAGACCAAGTGTATGACTTAGGAGCTAGAAGGCTCAAGACAGACCACAGGTCCAAAAGTCATTATCAGCAAGCTTGTGTTATGCTGTTTTAAGCAACTGTCTAGACAGAGATGAATCCCTTCTCCTTTAGGCATTCGATGGTGTCTCTCAGACTCACCGCCAACGGAGTGAAGTTGACTCCTAGAGCTTCTGCCTTTTTTCTTGATACCTCATACTTCGACACGAAAGGCTTTTTATCTTCACATCTGCTCCATTAGGGAAACAACTCTAATCTGTTGGATGGACAGTAGTTTAACAAAAGATTAGTTTATAAATAAGGAAGAGTGATGACTTACTTCTCGGGGAGGTGCAATGTGGGGTAGAGATCGCGCAAAATCTTCAGAGCATCGTGACAGTGCATGACTTCTCCTACCACACAATACCTTCCGCTAGCTGAAGGATTTTCAAAAGCAAGAATATGTGCACTTGCAATATCTCTGACATCAACAAATCTGTAGCATGCATTTGGAAATGTTTGAGCTCCTGCAGGATAAGCCTCAATTACTCCCATGCAAACGTCAAGACAACTTTATACTGGATGATCTTGCCAGTAGTTCAAAACTATTGTCCCATGTGGAAATCTGCCAGAACTGATTATAATAGCATGTCTGTGCAGCCAATTAAGCCGATCCTTCATATCTAGGCAAGATTCAGGAAATAGAATTTAAGGGCCTCAGGACATAATGTTGCCGAATTCAGTATACTAGCAAAGAATATCAGCTATACCACGGACTAATGCAGAAATACACGTTGAGACACATGCTATCTAAGTATGATTGAGAGCATACAACTTCACTGAGATCGTCTCCAATAGAACAGATAGTTCTATAGTTACTCCTTGAGATTGTTTCGTGTTGTAATGCGGAGGATGCACAAATGTTTGACGAAGTCGCTCTGAAACAAAATGGCAAAAATCTAATAACAAATATAATTGGTTGCTAGATGATAGTGATACCATTAACGAAGTTCAGTACTGCCCCCACGGTGAAATTAACAGTGGGCTGCAATAAAGGGCCGATCACAAACCCTGGGTTTATAGTGACCAGGTCAATTCCATTCTCTTTGGCGAATTCCCAAGCTGCCTTCTCTGCTAAGGTTTTTGATAGCATATACCAGAGCTGAACATAGATAAACCATAGTTAGACTGTTACATTCATTAGCCTCGTTCAACAAATATAATAACCACGGACATGACATGGACTTCAATCAACGTCATCCAAGGCATTTGGAGATTACCAATTCAAAAGAAACGATCGGACAAGTAATTCTCCTCCAGGAACCGAAGTATAGAGAAACTGTTATCTTGAATAAGCATATGTAGCATCTAACATGGTGCCAGACTAAATTGCAAGAGTAACACGAACAACTGTCGGTGATAAGACTGGCACTCCTTGGTTCGGGCATCTGTAAGAAGTGTCTAGCGAAAGCTATGTGATTTAAGACTGAGATGTTCCCTGATGTCCCAACTCCTCTCAGCATCAGAATTTTACCAGTTTCACCGTGTAACAGGAACTCTGAAGGTAATTTACCAGTAAAATTTCACAGCTGAAAGAAATGGACAGCGATATTGTCAGGAAATTTCGATACACGAACCTTGTATTTCTCGCAAAATTCTGGATCTGAATACCAAGTCTCATCAACGACAACGCCCGAAGTCAGAGGTTTTGCACTGAATGAAACTGCAGACATAGAGGACGTCACAACCACTCTCTTGATCGAAGAGGCTTCAACGCATGATCTCAGAACATTAAGGGTGCCTTTTAGAGCAGGATCAATTATGTCAGCCTGAGTTATGCAATCGGAGAAATCATTCAGAAAAATTCTCGTAGAAAGCATCACAAAAACGAATCTAAACTCATTGTGGCAGAAGAAACGCAAATCCCCTTGCACATGGAATGGAATCGTTTGTCCATGATCTATCTACTTATTTAGGAAAACAAGGACAACTGTTGGAATTTAAACACATAACAAATCGTGAAAGACCATTGACATGGCAAGATTCAAGCACCTGGGGGTCAGCAGTTGAGAGCAAAACAGGGGATGCAGTGTGAAAAACACATTCGCATCCATCGACTACTGAGTCAAAGGACCCTTCTTCCAGCAATTCCGCTTTGAATAAATGCAGCCTCTCCTTAGCCCCCTCGAGTGCCAGAAGGTGTCCCGCCTTCTTTGGATCGGCTGTTGCACATGCACAAGAATGAGAAATCTCTATTCTAACGGATTAAAATTCAAAAACTTGCAAGCACCCTCACTGACACATTAGCAGCACTAGCACCTATAGTCAGAAAGGCATAGGCGGAACACGAAGAGTCCCATTGTTCACGGGGAAAATTCTAAATAAGGGCCCAAAGTGCCTTCATTTTTTCAAATAAGGACACGAGATGGTCTTAGTTTCAAATAAGGACACCAAGTGGCATGACAGTTTCAAATAAAAATCCGAAGTGGCCACTGATATTTCAAATAAGGGCATGACCTTGCTCGGTTGGCAGGCCGGTCAAGGCCATCTTCATCAAAAATTCACCTAATTTATAGTTAAATTAAATAAAAATTAAAAAAACTAAAAGTTAAAAAAAAAAAAAAAAAGAGGAAATATAGGCGGGAGGGCTGCCCTCCTAGCTATGGCCACCGCCCTACCGGCGGGGTCACCGAGGGCCAGTAGGCCCTTGCAAAAGCTGGGAGAGGGCCGACGACCCTCACCTATGGTCGGCGGGGTCACCGACCCTAGTCCGGCTGAGCGCTGGCGACCCTCACCAAGGCGCCGGCGAGTTGCTTACTCAAATGCTGACTGGGGCAAAGATTCTGATTTAAGGAGATCAGTTTTCAGGTTTTTGTGTCTTCCTTGCTGGCTTATGCTTACGTTGGCATATTCTAATAAGAATTAGCCATATCGGAAATAGCCGGCAAAGTCGATATCTTACCTGGCAAGCTCCGCATCTAGGATTCTATAATCGCACCCGGCGAAAGGCGATTCTTAATAGCCTAAGGTGCGTAGCGGTCTCCCACGAGACGGTAACTACCCCTACGACAAGTGAAGAAAGAAGGGAGAATAATTTCTTTCAATATCTTTATCTTAGAATTCATCGTCTGCAAGCAATCCACTTCCGTAAGAGGGTGGCCATCGCCTGTGGTTTTTTTTTTTTTTTTTGTTGAAATTTTAACTTTTAGTTTTTAAAAAAAAAATACAAAACAGAAAAAGGAAAAAAAACAAGGAAACAATAAAAATAAGAGCAAAAAATTAAATAATGAAAATGCCCTTAAGCAAGAGGCGAGACTGACCCTTTTTTGAAACTGATATGACCACTTCATGTCCTTATTTGAGAAAATAATGATACTTTAAGCCCTTATTTAAAACAAGATCCATCTTAGGCCCGAAAAATAAAGGCACTTCGAGCCCTTATTTTGGTATTTTCCCTTGTTCTGGACGAACATGTGCAAAAGCGAGCCAAAAATATACAAATCAAGAATCCGAAATCTAAAGGATGGTTTGAGCGTGCCACTTCTTTAACGAAGTCGAACAGGATGCAAAAGTTTTGAACTTTTTTGGGATGATATATAGATTAGAGGGCAATCCCCAACGCAACACTAATGAAGACACAACTTCATGTGAGTTATCAGATTTTAACAGCTCTTTTTTGTTTTCTTCCGACAGCTTGACAATGCCCAAGAAGGTTAAAAGAGCAGAGAGAGAGAGAGCGCGCGAGAGAGAAAAGAGTATAGAAAGGGAACTTTTTTATACTTGGGTCTCGGACAGTGGCTCGAACAGTATAGCCACGGTGGAGCAAGAGCTTGACCAGCCAAGAAGCTATGTAACCCGACCCTCCGATCACGCCCACTACCTTCTTCTCTGCTCTGCTCATCTTCTCCGTTCTTGGCACCTGAATCGTGGAGCTGGTCTCGTCTCTGTGGTTCGGTGAGAGAGTGAACAAGATACTGGAGACTATGAGGCAGAGCAGATCGACTTATACAGAGCCCGATGTTCAGCTGATTCTTTAAAAACCAAACATTGGTTCCTCCAAACCCATTTTTGTAGCTTTAGCTCACAACAGAAAAAAGAATCCTGTCGTTGTAATTATCTAATTTTTTATTTGTGATAAACCATATTTGATCTCATCATTTATGCTCTTTTTAAAATATATATATATATATATATATATGGCCGGCGGGCCTGTCGCGTACTCAGAGAAGCATCTTGCTAACTCAGCAGAGACACTTTCCACTTTGAAGTCACTAGAAGGGCAGTACTCACTGATCATCGTGGACCGAGGAGGGAGGGTAAATTCGGTATTGACCGTGGGTATGAATGATTTGGAGCAGTGCCCTGAATTGGGGCCGATAGGAGATGTACTTTCGGGGTCTGATTTCTTTGCATCGACTTCCATTTTGATCATACAGCAACCAAATCTTAGAGGAGAACTGGAGGGTCTAGATGAAGATTTCTCCATCATGTAAATGTCAATCCTAGAAGAATTAGCTAACAGCTTCATGTACTTAACCTAGAGCTAGGAATCTTACTCTTGCTAGGAATATGGAAGAACAAGTAAAAAGGTAACTGACAGCTCATAGTTGAAAAACTGAAAGTTCGAGAGATATTACTTTTAAACAGTTCAAATTTTTGTAGAAGGATAGAGAAGCAAAGAAAAGGCACTAAGGACGTTCTGTACTGTGCATGACTGTTGATATTTTTCACTTACACAGCTTTGGTGTTTCAGATTAACAATCTGACTGCAGATTACTCCCATGACTCCCCTGTGAAATATGAGAGACATAGGTAAGTTGTTTCCATTCTGCAAATTTTTCTGTGTAGTGGAGATTTCTTCTTCTTTCTTTCATTTTGCATTCAAAGATTGTTTCATCAGGAAATACTTACGATAAGTAATACTAGCAATATTTTTAGTTTTATCGAGCCGAGTAGCTCCACGTTACCCACCATGACACTAGAAACACATACCACCAACCGAATTCAGTCATAGCCATAGATATCTTCTCTTCATTGGCATATTCCTTGGTACATTAGCACTGATAACAGCTTTTGGAGATGCATTGCAGAGGCAAGTCTTTCAAAATTTGGTGTGCGCGCTATCCATCAAAATTCCACCAACAGAAGTCGCATCCAAATGAGAGATTCCTATTGTGCTGTTCATTGTCTTTGACTATCTAGAAATACCCGAGCAACTGTTAACAACAACAAAAAAACCTGTAGGCTTTGGCCCAGTGGCCGCACATCTACCTCAAGACATGGGAGGTCTGGGGTTCTGGGGAGACATACTTGCAAGCCAATAAAGAAAGCAAATAACAAGCAAACTGCAGATAACCTAATGCCGGGCATATATTGAAACCTAAGTGATCATGCAAACCATATAGCTATATTCAACTGGACTGCAATGACGCGGTAGTTGATGGCAATCATTAGACAAAGAGAAGTACAAGAGGTCGATAACAACGGTGCTTGAACCCTCAGCTAGAAAACCGAACAGCTGAATATGCCAATTCGCCAAGGACAAAACTCTGAGAATCCATTACGTTTATCCTAATGAAGCAAGAATCTGTTAGATGACCACAGACAGTTCTTTGTAGTAGAACACCTCCACCTATCAATACATAAGCAAGCAAGAATAAATAGCTGTTCCCAAACGCAACTAGTAGTCCCTTGAATGTTTAGCCATCTCAGTCTGCAAAACAATAAGTAGATGAAGAGGCTAAGGCACATTCAATGGGTGGAAATAACCGGTCACGGCCACTAGAGTCCTACATAACCGGCAATCAATGAGTTCTAGTCTACACTTCTTTGCCAATTCCAACACCAGGAACATGGCAATCTAGATAACAGGTCACCCCGTGAGATACTAACACTTCTCTCTCAATCACCCCTGAATCTTTCTGACTCTTTAACTTTGTATCCAAATTCGGCCAGGTTTGCAATATTTCAATAAAGCACGCCCTCTGGTTTCGCAACTCACATGACACAAGCCCCAATCACGTCCCAAACACTGCAAAAGAGTCCAACAAGACAAGGAAAACTGCGATCCACGCTATAATCCCTCTCTAGAAGCAGATGAGAATATTGCAACAGTTCTGATCACATCCTTCAGTTGAAACACATGTCCAACTGTTCCCAACACTTCTGATCACATCCTTCGGTTGAAACGCATGTTAGATGAAAAATACTGTAATTCTTTCGGTTTTCTATCAGTTGATTCCACTTCCGTGTGTGAAAATCAGCCTAAAACAAAATAAGGGCTGCTTAAAGTGCAAAATTTCTTGTAATAATCTGATTCCATGGCCATCAACAGTAGAAAGCCACACCTCAAAACCATTCCTTAAATGATCAAGTTCCTTGTCAAGATCACTAATAGCCTGATTATATGCCTGCATGGGCGATGTCTGGCTCGTAGTGTATACCTACAAAACCCAATTGAACTGCATTTTGGAGAAAATTTCAGCTAGAAGACTACTTCTCAGCTAGGAAAAAATGAAAGAGTGACAGCGACGCCAAAGAGTAACAAGCCCACAGTTACAGCCCCACGTTTCGGTACAAATGATGTCATAGACGATGCTTTACCAGCTGATGCAACGACCTCAATCGATACGCAAGTACTCGTATGAACAGCACGAGATTATGGCACAAATGACGTCAAAGTAGGTGCTTTATGAGCTCAAGCTAGCAATTCAATTGATGGGCAAATTACCCATACAAAGATCATTCTCCTGCTGCAACTTTGTGAACCAGAAAGCTAGTATGTAGTAGATCCCAAAATGTGAAAGTTTAGAAACGCGAAATGCTCAAATCTACGCCATAAAAACCCAATCTCCCTCATACAAGAATTATCAAGACCTGAAATTTGAACATCGCCTGCATAATCTGCAAAAAAACCTTTCAAAACATGAAAGGAAAAAAAAAAATGTGAACTCCGAGAGGCAGGTAATCGCTTAACCTGCTATTCATGTTACAAACTCTAGAAAGAGCATCATCATAATGGACAACCACCTTCATTCTAATTTCTCATTCTCAGTCACATGCCCTTGAAAAAACTTTACTAACCAAGACAAGGTTAAGTACTGCAATCCAACATAGTGCACCAAGTAATTGCAAAAGCAGACTGGCCAAGAACGTGCATGGCACGAGCGCATAAACACATACATAATCATCTCGTACCGCAGAGGGCGAGGAAGCTTGTAACCAGCGAAGAGTACATTCTCATCTCTCTGCAATTGCCTGAGTCAACAGCGCCAAAAGAAAAGAAAAACAAAAGGCAAAGTTGAAGCAGGAAAGTTCATATTGGATTGGGGTCGAACTTGAGTCGACTTTATTATTGAGTTTTGCAAGTAGAGAGTAAGATCTCAAACTTAACAACTTATCCGATCGATTACGCTCGTACTCCACGACAAGGGTCAATCCGAGTCATTATCCGAAAAGTGCAATACAACTTTTCCATGCAAATGGGGGAAATACTGTGACCTTCCATGAATTTAGTCCAAGACAAGATTTATCCCGTTGATCAACCCAAAGGATCTTCTCTCTTTTCTGTGCTCCCATTTTTTTTTGGTCGAAAAACTCCATAACTTTCATAATGCAAGAATCTCTATTTCACCTTTTCCCGTGCTCACAGTGGTTAGTGGTTAGGACTTAGAAGTAATGGTTTGCTCTGCTGTATTCAAGTTAACCAGTCTTTTTAAGAAGAGATTTGGCAAGTTTGAACAAGTACTACAATCTGGATTTTCAACAGTTTGATGTGAAATGCAAAACCAAGACCAGGTTTGTTCAATCTCGTACATTTAGATTTTATTCTAGAGGATTTTGCTATAGTACACAAACGCTGATCATCTTAGTGTGAAACAAAAAATGTTTAAATCAGAATGTCCTGTGCTCAAACCATCATGAGAACTACATTTTTGCAATTAAACTAACTCCGTGGGTTTGTCGAGAATTATTAATGTGTGTCTATTCATGTATTTCGAATAATTTGTGAGTTTAGAGTTGAATGTTGATGAACTTGTAGTGGATGTGCACTTACCCTAATTGCACTAGTCTCGGCAGCTAAACAGCTGTGATAAATTCGATATATTTGATATGTGGTCTCCTTTCTTAGCCAGTGCTACTGCTACCATATAGACAACTCATAAGAGTAAATCTCATGTTTATGGTGGACAAAAAAAAGGGATTTGCATGATGCTCAACTATAGTAACGTTATTTTATCTGCATCAAACGAGAAATTAGACTTTGTTTGGTGTTCAGAAGTTAGCTAACACCACTAGCTGTAAAAGTATATTTTGATCTGCACCAAGTTTTGTTTTTGTTTTGGACCGAGGGTTGGAGCAACCAGGAAGGCTGAATCGGAAAAGATTCTGCAAATCAAGAGAGCTGAAGGCAAGGCTGAGTCCAAGTAAGTACCTATTGCTCGCCAGCATCAGGCCATTGTGGATGGTTTAAGAAGATATAGTGAGCTTGGCTTCTCTGAGAACGTGCCAGGAACAACTGTGGTTCTCGTGACTCAATACTTTGACACCATGGAAGGAAATCGGTGCAGCATCAAAATCTTCGGTCATTCATTCCCCATAGTCTCAGTACAATCCGTGATGTGGCCACCCAGATTCGTGATGGTCTTCTTCAAGCGTCGACACAGCAGTGATTGTGCTAGTATAAGTTTGTTATGGCCGCTTTACGAACTTTTCTGTCTTTATGAATGTTGATATTTGCTTCAGAGTGCTAGAAACCATAGGGTGATTTATGCTTTTATGTTTGGTTCTTATATCAGACACTTTCGTTCCTAAGGTTCCTTTCTTCTGAAAGTTTGGCCGGGGAAGATGAGACTGGATGGACTTGGTTTTTGCCGTTTTGCAATCTAAAGATCTGGTTTGCCATGGAAAGTAAACAATGAACAGGGCAACTAAATAAATGTATTTCATTGTTCTTGAGGATGCTCTTATTGTGACTAGATCTGAGACATATAACGTCGGGGGAGAGGAAAATTAGATCAAAACCCAGCATCAAAATAGGCTTCGAGGGGAAATTCTGACACCTAGAGTATCATTTTAGATGCAATTTCTCAAGTTCTTCTTCTTCTATATTAATTAGTTTTGAGAGGCTGATTGGAACATTCTTCTTGTAATAAAAATCTGATTCCATAGCCATGGCCACACCTCAAAAACATTCTTTAAATGATCAAGATCCTTGTCAAGATCATGAATGGCCTGATTATATGCCTGCATGGGCGATGACTGGCGACAGACAACGTTTCTCTTCGTAAAACCTCGGAAACGATGAGGGACTTAAACTAGGAGGTGCAGAAGTAGTCATACTACTGCTAGTAAGGAGGCTCAAATTAGAGGGACGTGAAGTGAAAGAGTAAGGCACGTTAACGGGTTGCAGTTGCTGGTGGTTGTGGTGATCTTGGATCAGAAATGAGGCTTCGGTTGCTGGAAGAGCACCACGGTAGGAGGCGGCGGCTTCCAATTAGATTATGCCGAGGCCCCTCTTCAGCTTAGCGAGGCTGAGGTGGGTGTGTTGGCCCTCATAGGTGGTGAGGACGACGGAGGGATCATTCGGAAGATCTCTCCACCCTCTTCTTCACTCCACACCCTGCACTAGTGCAACGCTCCATCATAAACATTGAAAACAAAAACAAAACAAAAAATCAGAAAATCGTAAAATTCACAAAAAAAGGGAGAGTCTAACTTGCACCCTGTATAATGTCCATTACTGATGACAAAAATAAACAGTTTTCGCAAGAGACAAGTGCCGAGAGTAAACTTTATCATGTGTCCTTTAGGTGTTCCTGTTTACTAATGTATGAACGCAGCGTTGAGTGTGAAATGAGGTAATGGAGTGATCTCTGTTTTTCCCTCATCAGTTCTTACACGTTTGATTACCAGTCAGAAAATAGGCAAATCAGACATAGGACAGCTCGTTATAGCAGCGGGAATGCACTCTGATTTTGTCTCCACCCTCCTAATTTCTGTTGGTTATGTTGCTTTTCAAGATGGGAGTGGTGCTCTGTATTAGCCGAGCGATAATACAGAGCGTTGAGCTATTTGTACAGTCAGTACTCACGGCTATAGTCTCTCCCTTTTTTCTTGAACTGGATAATGGGGATGGAATCACATTGCGGAGAATGCTTGCGCTCTCACCATTCAGCGTTATGCCCCGGGATATATCTGCAATTTGGCAGAGGAGGATTTGTCGATCGCTCTTTATCATATCACCTTTTCCATAAACGCCAGCGTGCAGATGGAACTTCTGTTGCAGTGCATCCAGGATTTAGATTCTCAATCGAAAGAGAGATGGCTAAGTATGGGAATGTGACATGTATGCTTCCGTTGGTATACCTCAGGATCACTCTCTGCCTTTTGCAGCCGTAAATAATCCCTCTTCTGCTTTGATAAATAACTGTTCACACGACTTACGATCGATCATTGGAGCGCCTCTTCGTATTTCCTTTTTGACTCTATAATACACATGCAGAGCAACAATTCTCTTTCATGCAGAGCTATAGCACATCCGTAAATAGACAACATGAATCAAACAGATAGTTCTCATGGATGGCCTGGTATTTCCTTTTTTGACTCAATATCTCTGGCATGTATATCCTGTAGCAGAGGCAAATCTATGTTCTTGTCTGTTGGAAGCAGGAAATCTGAGCAAGCACTAAAAGCATCGCAAGAAATCTGGTAGAGCTGCTTTTGGAAATGCATTGCAGAGGCAAGTCGTTCAAAATTTGGTCTGTGCGCTATCTATCAAGTTTCCACCAACAGAAGTCGCATCCAAATGAGAGATTCTTATTGTTCTGTTCATTGTCTATGACTATCTAGAAATACCGGAGCAACTGTTAGCAACACAAACAAAACCTGTAGGCTTTGGCCCAGTGGCCGCACGCACTTGTACCACTTGACATGGGAGGTCTGGGGTTCTGGGAAGATTATACTTGCAAGCCAAAAAAGAAAGCAACAAGCAAACTGCAGATAACCCAATGCAGGGCATAGATTGAAACCTGAGTGATCATGCAAACTATATCACTATATTCAACTGGACTGCAATGCCGCGATAGTTGATGGCAATCATTAGACAGAGATTGCCATTAGACAAAGAGAAGTACAATAGGTCGATAACAACAGGGCTTGGACCCTCAGCTTGAAAAAAAAACAGCTGAATTTGCCAATTTGCCAAGGACAAAACTCTGAGAATCCATTACACTTAGCCTTATGAAGCCAGAATCTGTTACATGACCAAAGACAGTTCTTTCTAGTAGAACACCACCACCTATCAGTACATAAGCAAGCAAGAAGCTGTTCCCAAACGCAACTAGTAGTCCCTTGAATGTTTAGCCATCTCAGTCTGCAAAACAATAAATAGATAAAAAGGGTAAGGCACATCGTGCGTGGAAATTACCAGTCACAGACACTAGAGTCCTACATAACAGACAATCGATGAGTTCTAATCTACACTTCTTTGCAATTCCAACACCAGGAACCTGGTAATCTAGATAACAGGTCACCCTGTGAAATAGTAACACTCCTCTCTCAATCACCCCTGAATCTTTCTGACTCTTTAACTTCATATCCAAATTAGGCCAGGTTTTCAATATTTCAATCAAATACGTCCTTTATTCTGCAACTCACATGACACAAACCCCAATCACGTCCCAAACACAGCAAAAGAGTCCAACAAGACAAAGAAAACTGCGATCCCATGCTATAATCCTTCTCTAGAAGGAGATGAGAATAGGTTAGGATGAAATCCAAGAAATGCATGTACAACTGTTCCCAACAGTTCTGATCACATCTTTCAGTTGATCCGCATGTTAGATGAAAAATACTGTAATTCTTTTGGTTTTCTATCAGTTGATTCCACTTCCGTGGGTGAAAATCAGCCCAAAACAAAATAAGAGCAGCTTAAAGTGCAAAATTTCTTGTAATAATCTGATTCCATAGCCACCAACAGAAGAAAGCCACACCTCAAAACCATTCCTTAAATGTCAAGTTCCTTGTCAAGATCATTAATAGGCTGATTATATGCCTGCATGGGCGATGACTGGCTCGTAGTGTGTACCTACAAAGCCCAATCGAATTGCACTAGTCTCAATATATGAAACAACTTCCAGCTAGAAGACTACTTCTCAGCAAGGAAAAAAGGAAAGAGACGCCAAAGAGTAACAAGCCCACAGTTACAGCCCCCCATTTTGGTACAAATGATGTCATAGACGATGCTTTTACCAACTGATGCAATGACCTTAATCAATATGCAAGTACTCATGTATGGCACAAACGACGTGATAATAAGGCTTTAGGAGCTCAAGCAATAAGTCCTTGAGTTCAATTGATGGGCAAATTACCCATCCAAAGATCATTCTCCTGCTGCAACTTTGTGAACAAGAAAGAGTATGTTATAGATCCCAAATTGAGAAAGTTTAGAAACACGAAATGCCCACGCCAATCTCCCTCATACAAGAATTATCAAGACCTGAAATTTGAACATCGCCTGCATAATCCGCAAAAACCTTTCGAACCATGAAAGGAGAAAAAAATGCGAATTCCGAGACGCAGGTAATTGCTTAACCTCATGTTACAAACTCCAGAACGAGCATCAGCATAATGGACGGACCTTCATTTTACTTTCTCAGTCATATGCGCTTGCAAAAACTTTACTAACTCAGAGAAGGTTAAGTACTGTAATCCAACATAATGCACCGAGTAATTGCAAAAGCAGACGGCCCGAACGTGCATGGCAAGCGTGCCTAAACACATACACAGTCACCAATGCAATTGCATTGACCGAAGAGGGAAACAACAAATGACTGAGTGAAAATGTCCTACCCGGACAATGATCTTATACTGCAGAGGGTGAGGAAGCTTGTAACCAGCGAAGAGTACATTCTCATCTCTGTGCAATTGCCTGAGTCAACAGCGCCAAAGGAAACAAAAAAAAAAGACACCCGAAAAGAAACGTTATAAGGGTTTCCAGTCGAACTGCACATAGGGCAAAGAACAAGACATAGGGAGAAAATGATAAAATGCAAAGAGTACATGCGAAGAATGTTGCCGATGGTGTGGTCTTCCCTTTCGACAGTGAATGAAGCAGCGTTGATGATCTTGGTGTCTCGCTCGTACGAAACCCTAGAAAACGTGGAAAGTCGATTAGGCAGCCAAAAAATGGCGCAGAAATCCAGCAACCCAGCCACTTGGGGAGGGAAAGAGAGCGAGGCAGAGGGAGGGAGGGAGGACTTACTTCTTGGTACCTTCGGGAACGACGAACCTCTCGTAACGATCAGGTGCGTTCATGGTTTCCTACCTTCACTGTCTCGAGTATTCGCGAGAGAGTGGAAGACCCACTTCAAAATTTGATAAGAATGGGCAAAACAGAGCTACGGTGAAACCAGATCTGAAGCTCAATGTCGACGCTTCGGTCGGAGGAAGCACAACAGATGGAGCCATCGCGGGTGTCCTCCGAGACTCAAGCGATGTCCCCCTCGACGGATTCGTGGAAAAAAATTGGAACTTGCTCGCCGATTCAAGCTGAAGCGAGTGCCCTGGTCGCCAGTCTGAAAAGCAGAGTGTTCTAGTGGGAATATGATTGTCTTCCCTTAGTTCGGGCAGTTAATAGAGAGGTAGACCCGAGTTGGGAGGCTGAAGCCTATATACGTGAAGCCCATTCCATCTTGGCCCATCATCAAAACATTTCGGTGACCCACTATAGCAGAAGCGCAAATCAGGTGGCACATTGGCTGGCTAAATCGCATCGCTCAAACTAGTGGTGATCGGTTCACAGGATGGATGGTTTCACCTTAAAATTGAGAATCGCCCGCTAGGGACCGGTTCCGCAAAATGACAACCGTGAACCATCCGCTCGTTCCATGGATCCATCCGAGAACCGAACCACCCGTCCGGTCTGGTTCAGTTCCCAGTTGGATCCCAGTTACGGTCATAATGTCATCCGCTCGTTCCATGAAAAAATGAAGTTGAATACTAATCTCATAAATATGACTCGATAAAGCTATATAACAGTAGACTCAAAACTTTCCTTTCCCTTTTTACCTTGTAAATCAGAATTCTTAACAACCCAAGGGCACCAGCTAAGTGACAGTCTACCCACTACACTAGAAAAAGAAAGAAATGTGCAGTTGGACTATATGACCATCTCATCTGAAGACAAGCGCCATTATAATCCCTTGGAAAATCAGATGCTCTGTACCACATGCAAAACAAACATTCAACTAATGTAAATAAAGCTGATCTAACACTAAGAACTAAAGAAACTTCTTGAGTTTAGGGTAGGGTCTGAGAGCAGGAGGAGGAGCGACTGAGAGCGAAGAGAGCTGAGATTGGGATATGGTCTTTTTTCTTTTTGTGGGTCTAGGCTTTTTTTTTTTTTTTTTTTTTTAAGAGATGGGTTAGGCCTTTGAGAGATGGTTTCATTTAAAAAAATTGGCCCATTCATATTATATAAAAATCGGTTCGGTTGGGCCGGTTGGATGGTTCCCACCCGAAATCGAAAACCCAACCGGTACCCGCCAGTTTTAGAAAATTAGAATCGGAAACCGAACCGTACTTGCCGGTTACAATCCAAAATTAGCCGGTTGGGTACGGTCCTGTCCAGTTTGGTTGGATCGTGATTTTTTTTTTTTGCTCACCCCTAGCTCAAACTGTGTTCCAGCTTGTTAGGTTTTTTCTAGGGTTGATCGGTTCCCGGTCCGGTCCGGTCCGATTTCCCTCAAGAATTAGGAACCGGACCGGTGGTCCCAGTTCCCAATTAGCATTCTCTATGGCAGATTATTTTTTTGTTTTTTTTTTTTTTGTCAGATCTCTATAGCAGATTGAGAAGGCCTGATTTGTTGGTTTCGTAAGTAGATAAGTCTCCAGGCAGGAGTCACTATCGTGCTGGTTGGTATGTAATTTCCCTTTCTTTGAACTCTCATGCCTACAGATTACTGTAATGATCGACCCTTTGGCTGTACAGCTTTATTCCCTTCTCTCTTCTGGTAATGAATGTGCCATCTGTAGAACAGTAGAACTTACCTTTTCACTTGTTTGTTTTCCCATAGGAAAAGTTAGTGTTATTTTCTGAGATACGTTTTGGAATGCCTTTCAAGGGACATCAAACTCTTAGAAGTAGCGAAAGTGAAGTTAGTTATAGGATATCTTTTAAAAAAACACTGGTTGAGGAGGCAATTAAGAAACATTTGCAGTTTTCAATACAATGATTTTCTTGTATAATTGAAACTCGAAACGTTCTTATTAAGTGTCATTAATAATTGTTTAGAGAGCATTTAGGGAACACGACCTAATTTGCTAACACTCTGTTTTGGCAAATTAAGATACAAGGGAAACGAAGAGAAAGCAGGAGAGAGATGGAGAAAGGAAATGGTGACAAAATACGAGAGGCAAAACAGTACTAATTTATGTAAGTAAAACGTAAGGAAAATAACACAATGATCCTTGAATTTTGATCTAATATGAAATATGATTCCTGAACTTTTAATTTGACCGATATGGTCCCTGAACTTTAGCCTAATATGCAATGTGGTCCATGAACTTTCAATTTGTTCAATGTGGTTTCCGAACTTTTGGAACATGTTCAACTTAGTCCCTGAATTATAATAAAATATTCAAAATCGTCCCTGAACTTGAATTAATGGAAGGACTACATTGAACATCTTCCTATAATTCAGAGACTAAGTTGAACATGTTTCAAAAGTTCGGGGACTACATTGCATATTGGGCTAAAGTTCGGGAACCATATTGTATATTGGATCAAAGTTCAGGGACCATTTGTGTCATTATCCCTAAAACATAACGAGGGGAATCAAAGAGGAAATAGACGGAAATAACTTTGCATATTAAATTTATTGGAAAAAGTAAGGACATTTATGGAAAAAGAATAGCTCAATTTACCTCTCGAGGAAGCTACACAAAATTTAACTTTCTTGAATTTTTGGAGTGAGACACGCCGTTACAAATTATTTTTGTGAACTTTCATTGGTTATTAGACTTCAACTGCCGTTTATATTAGCCGTCAATATGTGGAATGTACTCGATTTTTAAACGTAAACGCATATTTTCCTCTCAATTTTTTTTAATAGTAATCTCTCATTTACCCTTAATTTACGTAGAAAGGATGAAAAAAATTAAATAGATAATGTGAATTAAAATACTCTAAATTAATAAAGATAATAAATAATAGTATTAAAATGATCATAAAATATTAATAAGAATATTAATATGTTATTTAAGGGTCAAATAATTAGAAAATGGATATTGATTGACCAATAAAATATAGTTGATAAATCAACTAAGATTTTGGTTAATCGTGTTCTTTTATGGATTGAGAACATCAATCATTATTTACATTAAATTGATCCTACTTATCAAAAGAAGTAAACAATGGCCCAAAAAGAAGCAATCAAATTTGGTCATTTAACCTTTTTGTTATCGAGGCCTTTTCCCTTTTTCTTAAAATATCTTATTTAGTTCTATCAAATTGATCCTACTTATCAAAAGTTAACGAACTTTTTATTTTTAATAAGATTATCGATACCTATTTTTCTCTCATAATTTGAATTTACATTTTTTTCAGCGATTAATGATAAAAGAGATGTTACCCACCACGCGCATGACGTATTGGTGAGAATCGCACCCTTTGTTGCAGGCGTAAGCCACAGACGGGGGTTTGAACCTCTCCCAACCCGTTTCGCGGACTTAAGTAGGGGGCCCTTGCTGGTGGTTGCGGGGCCAGCCTCCCTCCAGGTATAGTCACTATCGAAAAGGGCGAAGCCCAATTACGATAGGTGGATCTTGGATCATAAAAAAAAAAAAAATTTGATAAAAGAGATGTTACTTTTACCTCCTAAAACTGTTGTGCATTGCACATGTCAATGGATCTGGGCTCTTCTTGGCCTGTTCTTAGTCGCTGGGTTGCTGTTGTTCGTGGTTCAGCATAATCAAAATGAGGATCGGGACGTGAAATCTGTGCAGGTATAATTGCAGGGTTCTTTGTTGATCACGGTAATTAAAGGGAAATCCCATGTACCAATTTGATCTTAGTTGATTGGTGGTGTCACTACCGGGCCTCGAGCGGATTCGATTCGATTTTCAGCTTGCGATCTCCGGTCCTCTTTACTTGAATTGGTTGTGTCCTGGTTGAATTGACTGTCATTTAAGTCCTCAACGGGAAGCTCATCGGGTTTTAAATTTTACTGAAGAATTAGTGAGCACAACATCACTTTCTCGGCAGTTGGCAGAGCAAATGACACTTGCCAAGGCGTATGTCATCGTAACAGAGGAACACAACAACCTTCACCTTGCATGGGAGCTGAGCTCAAGTCATGGATCTTGATTATGGATATTCAGTTAACCTTAAATGATGTAAATGAGGGGACTAGTGCTTCGAATGATAATTTATCTTCTGACATGGGATGTTTACGTGATCGAATAGCCATGAGTTTAGTAAATATTTAAGGATGCTTGTAATTTTCAATGATAACGTAAATGTTGTATCGGTGCATATATGACTATGTTTATTATAATGAAAGTACTATCTTTTCAATTGTGAAAGAAGTCCACTTTGATATGATTTTTTTATTTATAAATTTGTTGGTACGTCTCTTTTACCAAATAGCATTTTCCCAAACTTTCTTCCCAATGCACTTTTCAATTACAATTTACCAAATAGTTTTTGTATTTTACCAAATTCCTTCAGACTAATATGCATGCTTAAGTAGGGTCAGGCGGAACCTTTGTTGCCTGATGGGAACTTCCCCCATATTGCTATCAATGTCTTCATGTTGTACGACCTCTTAACATTACACCACTGAATCCCCAATCCTTTGCTTGTTGTGCAGTGACAGTACCAATATCCACTAATCGTTGTTTTCCAGGTACGATTGCCGGTTGACATCTCTTCTAATTAGTCGATACGAGAAGCGGATTGTTGTGTGGAGGAATCAATATCTCGACATAAGCCAAGAGGCAGATCTTGTGCCACTCCACCTGGTCCTATGAAACTGGCATGCATCCTAGCTCCCGAGACTCTTTCATAGAATTCCAATAATTTCTCCCGCTCCTCAAAAGTCCACAGGAACGGAGTTGATGCTCCCACATCCATAGCATGAGTAGTTAAAGCAAGTGAAAAGGCATTTGCATTTTCCCAAAGGCTTTCCCCAAAAGCCTTTCCAAACGTAGCAGAAGAATACTCTCTTCAAGGTAAGTTATTTTTATTTCCAATTTCCCTCTTTCTCACTAGTTAAATCACAGTTTTGCAAAAAAAGAATAAAAAAAAAAAAGGGAGCTGCTGATGAAAACTGAAATGGTGAAGGACGTCGTTTTTATTAAGTAAAAAAATGGGGACAAATTAATTGTGTGGATGCTGAAATCAGGGGTAGATTTATCTCTTCACTTTAAAAAAAAAAAAGCTACGGATTAGTCACGTGGGCAGTGAAAATAGATCCTCCCTTAAATTGTTACCGTAAATTTTCACTAATTGTTTTTTATACGGTTCGTATTAACTAATAAAATTAATAAAACTAGGCAAGTGAATAAATGACTTCTAACCCGATCGCCAATTTCTAGCCGAGTGGCCATTAATGTGCCAATTAAGCAAATCTTTTATCGTATGACCATAGATTATAACTAGGTACATACATAATTCCCTCACGATTTGCCACCTCAGCATTACTGCCCAAAAGCACACCATCCTCATTTTGCATTAATGGTGTGTTCGACAGCGATTACGATTCAGAAAATCAATTCTGCTCACAATTGGTTTTTTTCGATTCTATTCCCTGAATTAGTTTTAGAGAATTAAAATGCGTTTGTTAATACGAAATTTTTGTTTCCGGAACAGAAATGCGTTTTCTTACCCAAGCATCTCACTTTCTTTTCTTGTTTTTTTCTTCAACTCTCTACCCATCTAAATAAATGAAAATGTGGATCCATTCTTTCTTTTTTCAAAAAAAAAAAAATTGCACAAAAAAAAAGAATCTTGTAACTTTTGCTCAGAACTTTCAAATTAAGAAAAAAGATTCTTAAGTCATAAAATTTTTGAACCAGATATAATCAAATCTTTTTGATAACCGCTCAATCAAATAAAAAGTGTTCGAAATGATTTCTCCTTATAAAATTCAAACTCTCGCGCGCGCGCTCTCTCTCTCTGTCCAAGCTTGACCTGCTCTCTCTCTCTGGCCAAGCCTGACCTGCGAGCAAAGCACACATGGAGACGACGGAGAACGGACAAGTCAAAGAGGAGGCCACCGCCGTCCACGACGGCTCGATTTTCGGACACGAGTCGCTCGATCGCCTCCTCCGCGACGGCTTTCTTTTTGGACACGAGTCGCTCGATCGCCTCCTCAGCGACCATCACTACCCCCAAGTCTTTCAGGTCTTCGTTTCTCATTGCATCTTTGTCTCCTCATCTGAACTACGATTTCCTAACCTGATTAACAGATAGAGAGAGAGAGAGAGAGAGAGGAGGCTCAGTGTCACTTGATTGGTACCGGCTCGCGAAGCAGTGTCGGGTGAATTTGAAATCCTCGTCACTGCTGATCCAATCGACTTGGTGTGTAGTGTCATCGTCTTCTCCGATTGGATTTTTACATATCTTCTCTGTCTTCACTGAGAAATTGAATCGTATTTCGAAATTAACAGGAGCTATATCAATGCCTCTCTTCATAAAATGTTGGAAATCCAAAGCGTATCATTCCATTGTGGTACAATCTTACTTCGTCGTTGAACCATTACGATATCGATTTCAGGAAATCAGTCGTTTACTTATGGGACTGAATTGTGGAAGGACTCTCGAAGCTGTTCCTCTGGCAGATTCTGCAAAAGCTCTCTCATCTGAGCGTGATTTCGACATACGGGTAAACCTGTGTTTTTCTGCTGCTTATGTAAGACAGTTTTCTAAATAGCATAAACAAATGTCCAGCATTGGTTGGGCTTGCAAATGGGACTTCTGGCCAACAAAATGTTTGGCAGTTCTCTGAGGAACATGAGCAAAGATCTTCCAATGTGTGCTCGTGTTCTGTTTGAGAAGGAGCATAGGGAGTTTCTATCTATAACTGAGAAGTCTTTCACATCGATGACAGATAAAAGAGTCCGGACCAAATAAAATCACGTCGTATATAAATGGTCCTAACTGGGAAATAAATGTTTAAAAGTAAAGAATTGCCAATGTCTGGTCCGGACGTCCTTCAGCAACATTGAGAACTTGTCACTAGAGGGAGGTCTTGAATAGCATAGTCCTGGAAATGAGTTCTTATGAAATCTGTTTTAGCGTGGATACTTGATTCTGAGCTTTTCCGTGAGATGGAAGGTGCGAGAAATTCCAATTTATATAGTTTTGTACCTTGTTGGGATTCTATGGAGTCGGTGAACCGAGGGAATAGAGAAGCATGCAAAATTTGAGGTAGTCAAATTATTCTAGTTGATTAAACTTCCTATCATGGAATGTAAGAAGTACTCGTGCATAGTCTTTCTGACTTGAATCCTTTTAACCAATTTATTCTGATTTTCTTCCGGGCATTTCGTTTTACAGCAGACAAGGAGTTAATAAGAGAACCGCGAGTTGTCAGAGTCGGGCTTATTCAAAACTCTATAGATCTTCCCACAACTGCTCCCTTTCTGGATCAGAAGACGGCTATCCATGATAAGGTAAAACCCATGATAGATGCTGCAGCTGCTTCAGGAGTGAACATATTATGCTTGCAGGTTAGTCGCGCCCCGAAACCCGAGCTATACATTTTTGGGTTTCTCCTTTTGGACTTGAAAGACTGAAGTTCAGCTACTGAACTAAATAATCTTAATCCAGGAAGCATGGATGATGCCATTTGCCTTTTGCACAAGAGAGAAGAGGTGGTGCGAATTCGCAGAGCCTGTTGATGGGGAATCGACAAGGTTTCTTCAGGATCTAGCGGAAAAATATAACATGGTCATTGTTAATCCTATCCTTGAGAGGGATATAAACCATGGGGAAACTATCTGGAATACTGCTGTTATTATAGGCAATCACGGCAACATTATAGGCAAGCATCGAAAGGTAAGTGTAAAGGTCGCGGGCTGCTATGTTCGATGCATCGCTTTGGACTTGTCATATTGAAAAGCTTGATGATTGCATTTGGCAGAACCACATCCCCAGGGTTGGAGAGAGTACCTACTCCATGGAAGGAAATACAGGGCATCCTGTGTTTGAGACTGCTTATGGAAAGATCGCTGTCAATATTGGTTATGGGAGACACCATCCTTTGAATTGGTTAGCATTTGGCTTGAATGGCGCTGAGATTGTGTTCAACCCTTCTGCGACCGCCGGTGAACTTAACGAGCCAATGTGGCTGATTGAGGTATCGAACTTGTTGCTATGAATTCATGTTGGTCATTATGCTTTTCTTGATAGATTTCCGGAACCTTTTTGCGTTGTGCTTACTGGCACAAAGGCTAGCATGACGGTCTAAAACATAGCAAGAATAAACAACTTATAAGTCTTATTGCAAATAGTTGGAGCTTAGCTAACAACTGCAAATTCAAATGAAACTTATCGGATTACCGCCTCGGTTAACTCGATTGTGTTCATTGATAAAATCAATTCACAGGCCCGAAATGCCGCCATTGCCAACAGTTATTTTGTTGGATCGATCAATCGGGTATGGAGGGAAACATTTCCCAGTCTGTCCGCATCAGGCGAGGGAAAGCCACGGCACATGGATTTCGGCTACTTCTATGGATCCAGTCACTTTTCAGCTCCAGACGCTTCGTGCTCGCCACCGCTATCCCGGCGCAGAGATGGATTGCTGGTCTCCGACCTGGATCTCAACCTCTGCAGGCAGATGAGAGACAAGTGGGGGTTCAGAATGACTGCTCGGTCCGAGCTCTATGCCGATCTGCTCGCTCGGTATTTGAAGCCGGACTTTGAACCCCAGGTCATATCTGATCCCTTGCGAAATGGGTTTTGTCAAAGGAATTAGTGTCCGGCACTGGTAAGTCATCGAATAAGGAGGGAGGTTAGGGTTCTGATTAATATTCCTCCTCGCACTACGTGTTTGGAAAACTTTGTTCTCTTTCCTTAGCAGACACCTTCGTTCGCTTCCCTTTCTTTTGGGATATTTCCATCAGAAATCCCGAGTGTTTAACCGTTTTTTGGACACGCAGATAATGTTTGGTAAAGTGTAATTAAAAAGTAACTTTGGTTCAAGGACAAATATTACACTTATAAAGGACTTTAGTTACCTGACGAAAAAAAAACAAAAGAACAGAAAGAAAACTGAAGCTCAGATGGTGGCCGTCGGCCAGATGCCGGCGAAGGGCTCGGGCGGCGGCTGGACACCGGTGACCTTAGGTGACTTGTTCGCAGCAAGATTAAGGTTGAAGTTAATTGTTCTTAACGAACCCTTAGCACATGTGCAGAGCGAAATCTCTTGATGGATTCACCTACTGAGTTTATTGGTGCCGGTAAAACTCCGAAGCGCTTCCCAAATAAGGATAAGTGCACGAACTATTATCGCGCTGCCTTGAATGAACTAGTTAAGTCTGTTCACAATTACATCTTCACGGTCCTCAATCCGACTATCACCGGATAGTTGGGAGCGCAACTGTGGAACCCTAATCCATCATCCCTTTCCCTCTCAGCCTCGCACTCTTTGCAAAGCACGTAACCTGCCGGCCCTTTCCCTCTCAGCCTCGCACTCTTTGCAAAGCACATAACCTGCCGTCCGCCAGCGCAGCATTGTCTCCTTCGCGATGCCCTTGAAACCATTGCGGCTCCTTTGTGTTCCCCGATCTCTTAGCAATTGCTTCAGCATGACGGCGCGAGGCACCATCTTGTCACGAGTCATGGTTGCGAGACCCATCTTTGCCGGCGATTTTGCGACTTGATGACTGAGTATTGATAGGATACAGTTTGAGTGATTAGAGCGCTGTCCACTCACTGCATGTACATATATAACACGATTGGGGTTGAAACCGATCTTGAGCTTAAATGGGAGATATTTGACGTCGACTCTTGATTCTTATTTAGGAAAGAAAACATGTATTTGATGTCTCTCCCACGCATGTACTTATATTATTGTATAATGTATCACTTTCGAATGGATGTGGATATATTTCTTTCGACATTCAAATTTGGCGCTATTACCGAAATTATTGCATGGCTTATAGATCATGTAGGCCAGTATCATCTCGACCATTAATTATGCGGGTTCCACAGTGCGACTCTTGTGATCAGCGGTCGAGAAGAGTATAAACCATGATAAAGTAGTTGTATAACACCGCGACATAATAGATAAGTATAATGAAATAGGGCTGTGAAACTACCATAATCTTTGATAACGTATCTACTCTATCTAATTTGATGCTGAAAATAGAGATAGAACATCCAAAACTCCTACATTCTCTCCAACGACGTCGCACATATAAGTTATATTATAATAAAAGTGATGTAATAAATTTATCCTAATTTTTTTAAATTGTGAATTCTAGTAGTTGTTTTGATTGTATTAAGGGTGATCGGTTCCAGGTTCCGTACAGGTTCCACCTGGAACCTGAAACCTACTCGTCTATACAGGTTCTTCATTTTTTGGAACCTGGAACCTACCGTGCATACCTTAGAACCTAAAACCTACATTGTCACGGGTTCTAGGGTCGGTTCCAGGTTCCACCTAGGTTCTTTAGTTGAACGATTGCAATGAATAATCACATTTAATGACCATCACATGTTGCTAAAATCCATTGACCACAACTCATATTTAGACACACGAAAAATAAAAAACATTAACAAAGTAAAAGTCTCAATGATAAAGTGGTTCCCGATTACATATTCATTATCGAACACCATTGAATACCATAGGATGACACGAAGACATATACCAAGAAAAAATATAAAAACTTTCTCCAGGTTCTAGGTTTCAGTTTCAAGTTCCACTTACCTGGAACTTGGAACCTACCCGTCAGAACAGGTTTCCTAATTTTTGAAACCTGCAACCTACCATCCATACCTTAGAACCTGGAATCGATCGGTTTCCACTAGTCCGGTTCTCCAGGTTTCAGGTTCTACCTTGGAACCATGCTCACCCCTAGATTGTATAACTAAATAAAGGCATAACAATATTAATTCATAGCAGCACTTGTTATGACTATTCCAATATATCAAATTGCAGTTATTTTTCCCTAGTACGATGTTCTTGTCATATCATAATTTTACTGTTTTTGTTATGAATTTAACCTTGATCATATAATAAAATCAAATCATATTTTGGCTATAGCACTATCACTTTGTAACAGCCCTAGTCATGATTACTCTGATTTCTATAGTCATTGTAGTTTATAAAATTGTAGTAATCTTTTACTAGCATAGTAGTATGATATTCACTTAATACATTAGCATTGCATCAATTGTCGTACCACCACCGAGAGGGATTAAAGAGGAGTGAATTTCGGAAAACTTCTATTTACGTGCAAGCTTTATTAGGTATTAAACAGAATTATAGCTATAATTGCAAATAAAAAGAGGAATATGAACAAACTCCTAAGATTTATTTATTAATAGGGAAAATACTATATAAAAAAAACTCTAAACTATGCCGAGTAGCATTAATATCCCAACTTTTTCTGTCACCGAAAATACTCTCTATTTACCACAAAAAAATCTTATTTTTTTCTAATTATGACATCAATAGCCTTTTTTGGTGTGTGTCATCAGTGCCCTAAACATTGCTAAGAGTTTGGAGGGTTTTGGTGACAAAAGAAAAATAAAACACAAAATGTGGGATATTTTGTATCACCATAAACATTGTTTTGGATTTCTGGTGACGTAATTAAAAGTTTGGGATGACGATGTCATGGTGAGCATAGTTTAGAGTTCTTAGTGGTACTAACCCTCATTAAAAATACACTTAGTAATTTAAAGACATGTTTGATTCGGCTCTTAAGCTTAAAAAGGACATGCCCTCTCTTTATTTTGTATCACCATAAACATTGTTTTGGATTTCTGGTGATGTAATTAAAAGTTTGGGATGACGATGTCACGGTGAGTATAGTTTAGAGTTTTTAGTGGTACTAACCCTCATTAAAAATAGACTTAGTAATTTATGGACGTGTTTGAGTCGGCTCTTAAGCTTAAAAAGGAATGCCCTCTCTTTATTTTGTATCACCATAAACATTATTTTGGATTTCTGGTGACATAATTAAAAGTTTGGGATGACGATGTCACGGTGAGCATAGTTTAGAGTTCTTAGTGGTACTAACCCTAATTAAAAATACACTTGGTAATTTAAGGACATGTTTGATGCGGCTCTTAAGCTTAAAAAGGAAATGCCCTCTCTATATATCTGCGCCAAAAATGCTAACAAGTTTTAGGATTTGATTGCACCAAATTGACAAGTTTTAAGACTTGATTGCACCTTTTGAAAGTTTTGAGACTCAATTGCACTTTCGTGATAAGTTTTAAAACTTGAGTTTTATGACTCAATTGCACTTTCGTGACACATCTATTTATTTACGAATGAACTATAACAACTATTCCATTATCGTGAAAATCATTCCCTGAACCACCGAGGACAACCCAAATAGTCTAATAGCAATGTCAATTAAGGAATTAGTGTGCGCCACGCGTAAGTAATCAAGGGGAGAGGTTAGGTTTCCAGTAATTTTCCTTGTACTACGTGTTTCGAATACTATATCTTTCCTTACATAATATTTAGCAGCACCTTTCTTGTTTCATTTTTATTTTTCAATCCCACTAAAAGTTCTTCATATTCCCCAGAGCATATTTACCCGGACTTTACTTTTTTGGTCGAACCAATGCTTCCAAATTTGTATCAATGGCACAAAAATATCTTCCATTGGACTCTGTCCATAACGGCCGTTAAAAATCCGTCATGGTGTTGTCCATGTGTGCTGCCACGTTGGATATTTAATGTATTATTAGGTAGAAAAATTGTCCAAAAAGTTCTAAACTTATCACACTTTTGCAAATTTAGTCTTAAACCTTTTGATTTTGCCAATTGAGTTCATTCAGCCAATTTTGGCCGGACATCGCTGACGCGGATGCCGTACGTCGTATGTGATGAGACCGACGCTGAAGTGAATAATTTTTTAAATAATATTTTAATATATTTTTTGAATTATTAATTCATTAATTTTTTTAATTTTTCCTTTCTTCAGTTATCCTGCTTTACTTTTTTTTCTCTCTTTTATCACGTATTTTTTTCTTTTCTTTTTTTCTTTTTCTCTTTTTCCCTTCGCTGGCCATCACTGGGCCTTCTCAATGGTCAATGAAGGTTGTCGGCCTCAAGCGAGGGCAGCCCTTTGCCAAATCGAGCGAGGGTTGCCCTCATCAAGCCAGGCAAGGCGGCCCTTGCCTGAGCCCCGACGATGGCCAGCGAAGGAAAAAAGGCAAAAAGAAAAAAGAAAAAAAAAGAAAAAAGGAAAAAGGAAAAAGAAAAGAAATAAAATAAAATCTAGATTTTCATGGGATTTCCTAGCTTATTAGCTTGTGAGTTCTAGACGAAAGATTGATTGACAGTGTCGGCATGAGCAACGATGGTTTTTTCTTTCTTTCAGTAATTAGAACAAAGGAATATGCTTATGTGATAGTTTTTATCGACTGTTAGAATGACAGCATATTTTGAGCCACAAAAAATAAAGAATAAAAAATTAAAAATTGGCCTTTTTCCGCTGCACTTGGACTCGGGGTTGGCCTTTTTGGGCGATGGGCGGGAAATCGGACCTATCTTAGTCCTCAACCCGACCATCACCTGACCAGATGGGTCACTGTGAGATGCCGATGGTGGGAGATCGGACCCGCCTTGGTCCTGAACACAACCACCACCAGATCGCACGGGTAGGAGTGAAACGCCGATGGTCCCTCGCCGCTTTCCCTCTCCTCTGCACACTCTTCGCAAAAAATGTAGCTGCTCATCACCTGATCGGATGGACCATGGTGAGACCCCGATGGGCGGGAGATTGGACAGGCCTTGGTCTTGAACCCGACCACCACTGGATCGCACGGGCAGCAATGAAAGGCCGATGGTCCTTCACCCCTTTCCCTCTCCTCTGCACACTCTTCGCATACAATGTAGCTGCTCTTCACGCTAATACCCTCCTCGACGGCGCTGAATCCGTGGCGATACTCGCGATTCTTTGGCATAGTCGGATTTCCTTGCGCCTGCGTTAACACTACGGCAAGCTTTTCCTCTGTTGTCGTTGCGAAATCCATCTTGCTGTGGGTTATTGCAATTTGATGACTTAATAATAATCTGAAAGAGTTGAGTGAGCGCTGTAGTATTCAGTGTATCTTTATATACTATTGTAATTCAATGCGATTTCGAGTTTGCGTAGGTATTTGACATAAAGTCTTTTTGGGTGTCCGATTCCAAGTCTGATTCTAGTTTCCGTAGGAAACATGAAAGAACATGAGCAAATAGTTCTTTTATTTGTTTATTCCTTCTTTTAAATTTGAAACTGGCGCAATAAAATGTTGGTAATCTGTGTATGACTGTGAAATTTCATCAACGTGATTTATAGTTTATGAATTAACTAAATTTCATTCAAATTTTGAGAAATTTATTATCTTTCAATCATCTCTCTCTCTCAAGTTTATGGATATAGTATAGTTATTGAACGCCTCCCTTCTTAATTAGATATTACGTACAACTGGGTATTTTGTTTTTTAAATTACAATTACATGGTTTGATAGTTACTCATTACTTTTTTCAATTTGACAAGAACTAGCCGCTGATGAAAATGATAACACCTTTTTTTTAGAGGGGTATAACGCAATACGATTATATATTGATTTATGTCCCCTTTTACGTGTAATGGAAGTGGCTTGACTTAGATTTAATCCAGCTGTGCATCGTTCGAATCGTAAATTCAACAGCACCTATAAACTATAGTGGATTCATACATCGATGTTACATGCACGGTAGAACTTAACGACAGTAAAGCAATGACCGAAGAAAAATTGTCCAAGTCCAAACCCCGAGCCGAGCATGGACGCATGGGCACTGCCGACTCCATGGGGTCCAACCTGTTCTTTCTGCTACATCAGCTTTATTTCTAGATAAGAGGAAACCCCAAAAATTAATCAATCGTTAGTGATGTTTGACTTTCACTTTCTAGCAATTTGTTCATTGGTTTTGATTATTGAGTGTTAATTTATTGATTGCACACCCACATAATCATCCATTTTTATGTCAGTGGTTAGGTTAAAATTAATCCAATTTGCTTAATTATATTTTGAAAATAAAAAAGAAAAAGTATAGAAAGTGCTTTATTGTAATCTAGCGTAATCAAGTCCCCGAATCCATTTAATCTCTGGTTCGTAGAAGCAAAGTACATTCCCATACTTTACTTAGGATAGTTTCTTTTCCATCGCTGTATATTGATAGATAGTGCACACCTTGTGTGACGTCCCGAAATTTCAAGGCCTATTAAAAGAATAATATTGGGATTCTTGGAATTGAGTGACATTTATCGGATGCGGAATCGTTCAGTCTGGAAGACGTTGATCGACGACTGAAGTGTAGATATTTGTAGTTCGATTAGTTTAGTCGCGCCGTAGATAATTCTCGTCGAATTCCTTCGTGCCCGCGCCCAACCCTGAACCAAATACCCTAAACCAGCCCTGATTTGTCAGATTACCGAAATACCCTCAGGTATTATTCATATACGCAAGAAAAAATTAATACCGATTGACCCGTGGGACCCATCTCATAAATGCCTAGTCAAATCTTACTTTTTGACCTTTGACCTTGGAAATTACCAAAATGCCCTTCAAGAGCATTTTCTCTCTCTTCTCATTCTCTCTCCTCTCTCTCTCTCTCTCTTCTCTCTTGGACTCCACGGCAGCCCGCCCTTGCACTTCACGATCACCATCTTCCTTCTCCATCTTCTCACCATCTTCATCTTCGTAGCCACCGTGAACCACCGCCGTCCGCCGCTCGCGCCGCGCCGACGTCCGTCGCGCCCTAGCCCCGTCGCCGTGTGCCGCGCCAGCCGAGCCCCGACCGCCTCTGTCCAGCTGCTGTCCGAGCTCCGCCGCACCTCACCGAGCCCCGTTCAGCCCCGCCGGAGCCACCGCAACACCGTTGAGCCTCAACCGAAGCCTCGCCGAGCCCTCCGCTCTCTCGCCGAGTCCATCATCGTCGTTTGGCCGCGAGACCAGCCGCTGCCTAGCCCTGGTTTGCCGTCATTCGTGTGTCACCTTCGCGAACTGTCTCCGTGGTTGCGACCGGATCGTCGAGATGAGTCTGTGGGATGGTCGACGGGAAATTTCACCGCCACCAGAAGCCACCGCCGCCCATCGCCGGTCGCCGCCAACCGTCGCCGCCAGTTATCAAAGTGAGTTAACCCATAATCCCTGATTAGGCAGTTAATTACACTTAGTAGATTAATTAGTTAGTTACCGCAGTTAATTAGATAGTTACCATGGTTAGATAGTTAACTGTGGTTAGATTAAATAGTTACTATGGTTAGTGAATAGTTACCGTGGTAGATTAATTAATTGCTGTGGCTAGTTGAATTAATCATGGTTAGGTGAAATAGTTACCATGGTTAATTGCCTGTTTTGCTATGCCCGATAATTATTGGTGTCTGATCGTGGATTGGACTGAGTGTTGATTGCGCTTAATTGCTGAATGATCACACTAGTGCCGAGATGCTATGTTAAATTGAAATTGAATATTCGCGTGACCAATTGTGGTTTTGAACATGAAAATGGCCGCAGGCCGGGTTTTGATCATGATGTGAGTGTGATTGCATTGAGAATGAGAATCGGCTTGAGTGTCTGTGATGAATGTGGGGTCACGCGATGACTTTGATTGTGTCATCCTAACGTAACTGGAGGCACGAGCGATACCCTTGTTGGCATGGGTCGCTGCCTAATAAGTCTGTGTGCTGGCGACGTATAGTCCGGAATTCCACGGCTTATTGGTTGCCTATCAGTCCGTGCCGACGATGGATAGTCCGGATTACCACGGTTGATTAAATGCCGGTCGCAACTTGTGTTGGTCCATAGTCCCTCTTGGAATTATTCCTGGTATGCTCGCCTTAGGAAATTTGAGGGAGCTATCGGATGCCGTCGCTGTAACGTAGTAGGACGACGCCCGGTTAATCCGGAAGAGTACTAGCAGTGAGGCTGTACTGTGGCGAGAATGGAGTATCTCTTGGCCGTGATGACCGGAACACGCTTGTTGCATTGTGCATGATCTTTGGCTGAGTGTTCTGGTTGAGTGACTAATTTGTTGATTATTCATTGCCATGATTTATCTGCCGTATGGCTCAAGATGAGGTACGTTGCATGTGGTTGTCTTTCGGATGTTGGGATTAGTTCGCTAAAATTGTTAGACTGCTTGGGTGAATCAACGTCTTAATCGGACTTAGGCGTTGACCCGCTGAGATTCATATCTCATGTACTTTGGCTGATCGCCTTTCAGGTCCTCGAAATGGCAGTGCCCCACGTTAGGTTTGGCGTTCCTATCAACCAAACCACGGTACTTCATTATCGTCATGTTGCTAATTTTGACGACGTTTGGGAACAACACGTGACGACCGTCTGGGTCGATGAGGGGTTGCCACACTATGTGGCACACCTTTTCAAGGCCTGGTTCGTTCGTCAGGGTGGCGTTCTCATCGGACCGATTCGAGGGTTTGATGTACCCTCGGGTGCGGGGTCAGTTGTTCAGACGTGGGACACGATGGATTTTAATATGCCGGATGGGGAGGTCGAGGACCCGAGTCAGAGTTCTAGTGAGGAGGACCCAGATTCGCCGCCTGGATATCAAGGTTGACCAGGTGTTGTTGTCCCGGGGTGTGGTTGAGCTGTGGAGGAGCTTTTAGAGGCCGCCTTGTTGATAGTTGGTAGTGTAGCAGTGGTGTATCGGCTGTAGTATGCCCCTGACCCGACCCGGTATCTTTTTGTGGGTCTGAGGGATCGGTCCAAAGATGGACTTGTTCAGTAATGTTTTCTTGTGAACTAATCAGGCTTATAAATAAAATGTTGTTGTTTGTTGTATCTCCTGCTTACCTATCCCTATTGATTTCTTGTCTTGGGTTGTTGTTGTTTCCTCCTGTGCATAATTATAAGATAAAAGAAATGGGTCGATGATGTGCCTGGGATATCATCCTTTGACCTGACGTTCGGAAGGGATGTTCGGGCGCCCGGGATTCGGGGTGTGACACCTTCAGTAATAACTCATTATCATAGTAAGCTGGAAACGGAGCATCGGGCTAATATTGAAAGTGTTCTTCGATATATATATATAAGAGAGAGAGAGAGAGAGAGAGAGAGAGAGAGAGAGAGAGAGAGAGAGAGAGAGAGAGAGAGAGAGTAGAATTCTGTTTTGCTCGGTTTATTTATCTCTGTACTCGCTTTTTTCGAACTAAACTCATGGAAATTGCACGAGTTGCATCGGCTTTGCTGTGTTTAAGCACCTTCGATGAATATTGGTGTCATTAGTCAATCTGGAAGAATGCAGTGGTGTTTACTTTTCAAGTTGAATAGGAGTTGAACTTGGCTTGTAGTGGTTTTCCCCATTACTTTTCAAGATTGTAATGGTTGTGGTCTCCCAAATTGTTGGGATAACAACACCATAAGTGCCATAACTTCCGTACGGCGCTCACTTGAGGGCCATAACTTTTTTTTTTCGATCACTTGAGTGTCAAAACTTATATACGCCGATCACTTGAGTGCTATAGCTTTTTTCCCGATCATTTAAGTGCCATATAACTTTTTTAAAAAGTTCATTACAAAGTGCTATGCCACGTCATATTTTCGACACTTGAGTGCATGATTCTAAAAATTTTTGGCACTCAAGTGAACACATTTTAGAAGTTATGGCATTCAAGTGAATATGTTTTAGAAGTGATGGCACTTAAATGGTTGGAAAAAAAGTTATGGCACTCAAGTGAGCACCGTACGAAATTTATGACACTTGTCGTGTCCTTATCCTCAAATTGTTCGACTGTCCCCCTCTTAAGCACCCCAAAAAAAAAAAAAAATTACAGAGAGTAAGAATAAACAGATTAAAAGTCTCGTACAAGAAGTTGGAGCAGATCAAATTATTCCAAGTCCAAATGGATTTGTTGAGACAAGTCGAGATCGGTAATTTCGCATAAGAGTCATTGACCATAATGTGTTGTTAAATTATGGTCGGTGAATAAGAAACACTTTTGTGGGTAATGCAAGAAAGCCAAATCTTTGTTATACGAAGGAAGCTATACTCTTAAGAATCATCTATTTCAACTCTATAAAGAATCCCGACCAAAGAAAAAAAAAACTCTATAAAGAATAAACTCCTTGTCGAATAGACTGATTATTCTAGACATGTTAATGTATCTACATCTATTGAAGAGACGATCCGGCCCTTCTTGCACAATGACGCTGGCACCTGCTGTTCGTAGAAACACAATGATACTTTTCTTTTCCTAATTTTGTGTTTCCATGGAGGAAGAAACTTAGGGAATGAAAATGGAGGAGCTGGACTTGCAAGATTTGCACAAAGACTTGAGGACTTTGACGAAGAAAGACTTTTGGACTATAATAAAAAAGGGCAAAAGCACACTGGAAGTGCTAAAACTTGTGTACGACGCTCACTTTATTACCATTTTTTTTTTCAGATCACTTAAGTGCCAATTTTATTAAAAAATAATCACTTAAGTGTCAACTCCGATTGCTTGGCCATAAATCCTACATAGCCTTTCTACATTAATATCTAAAACAGACGTGGGTCCAGTCAGCAATAAAAAAAATCTAAGTTTTTTAAAAAAATATTAAAGAATAAAAAATACAAATTTAATTCGATTTAAAAAAAAAATAAAAAAGGCTAAAAATTTAAACATTTGAAAGAAAAAAAAAATAGAGAAAGGGTTACACAGAGGGGGAGGGCACAAATTTGATGTTTCATTATTTCAATTTGAAGAGTTTCAGATGCTTTAGAATCGTATTTGTCTTAAATTCATTCTTCTTTACGACCAGAATTGTCTGCAAAGGACGATGGTTTCATGAGATTCATTATCCTTCTCCAAAGGAGGGTTAATCTGATCCTTCCACGCAAGGTAATTTGTGCCCTCACATCCAGCAATATTTCTTCTTTTGCTCGTCATCTCCGACAAATCCGATGAGATTTTGTTGATGGTCACCACAAAATATTTGATGTCCTGCCTTATTTGAAACCGCCATCCAAACGTATTTCACAAAGATAACTTCTGGTGAAAGATATAATATAATCCTTCTTTTTTGGCTTAACGCGTGGTCATACATATCATATCATTCGTCTAGTCATGCTCTCTATTCATATCCTGCCAGATATTAACAATCTTATGCACATCGTAAAACTTTGATTGCGTGAAAGCATTTGGCACGAATTCAAAGAGGCCTGACAAAGAGAACTTCGATATCTTGTAGAGGTTACATTTTCTTTTGTATTTGTATCTCATAATCTGATTTCGGAAAATAGAGAGTAGACTCATTTTATTACAATTGAAATTTCATAGAAATGTTCTTCACTCATGGTCAAGCAGAAAATTTTAAAAAAGGGCACTTTTTATTTCTTGAGCAATGAAACCACAAAGGCATTACATAAATTCAATGATTTTAGTGCAATGAAGTGGTCTTCTGGCAACTCTGAGAGCATGAATCCGCACAAGCTCTAATCTTGTTCACGTCCACTCCAACTTTTTTGGTGTCTACATGAGTTCAACTATGAAACAAGAGATTAAAAAAGTCAATCAAAATTGAAATTGATTTTTTTTTAACAAGAGCATATATATCGAAGTCCAAGGAAGAGAAATGATTTAGTATGCAATCATCCTCTCATAATTAAAATATATCAACGAAATACTAATAAAAAAAACAAAATTATACAATGACTTTCTTGATTTTGTGGATCTCATAAGAAGCTATGTTAAATCTTTGATCTCGATGTGAAGATTATTACCTAGATGGTAGTCAACGCAAGTAGACAAGAAACAACCGACATCACAGTGGTTTGATGCCCTGAACGTTAAGGACTCTCTTGGCTGATCCCCCATGCAATTGTGAACACATTCAACTGGGTTAGTAAACCAGGCACACCTCAATATACACTTCCACTTGCGCGACATAAGTATCTGCGCGTCGGCGTCGGTACCGATGGATGACCACAGTATTAGAGCCGCCACGAGCATCATCGACCCCGGTTCTCTTGGATCCTATTACCACCATGGCTATTCCCACCTAAACTGTTCTTAGCCCCTCTCTCTCTTAATGAGTCTTGACGGCTTGGTGACCTAGTGCAGTGATCTGTTGAGATCTACCAGTGTAGCACCATTATATACACAGAGATTCATTCAAGTTGTTGCATAAGTGGATGACTAGAAAGGTATGTAGAGGATAAGGGTGATCCTTTTCATTTAATGACATACATCATCTTGTCGAATTATATTGTGTTCTTACCAAATTTCAGGTCCAGTAAAAAGGTGATAGGAGGTTGCCATCTATTGTGAGAATTTCGTCTTATGTGTGGGTACTTGTCAAATTTAATCTCATCAATAAGTTTCTTTTTAAGGGGCCCTAATTTCTTTGTTATCAAATTTCCCACAAATAGGGTTTTATTTGGGTTGATGCGGAAATCAGTCAATCGACAAGGAGTGTGTGCAGAAGTTTTCACCGAAGCAATGTCGAACAAGAAACCAACATCCACCCATAATGACGATGATGGTTGTTCGATAGATGCTGAAGTCAAAGCTTTCAAGGCACAATTGAAACATGTGAAGCAAGATTCGTCAAACCTGAAGAAAGAAAGAAGATGATGTTGATTGTGGGATGAATGAAGTGAAGGTTGTTTGCAATCTAAAAAGCACATATGTTTGTGGCAATGTACATTATGATGTTTGGCAATGATGTTTGTGGAAGTGAAGGTTCTTTGTGATGTTTTTTTTTTTTTTTTTTTTTTGGTGACCCGGGAAACTCCCTTTCGCCCGATAGGCTAATCGGTACTAAACCCGGGGGAAGACTAGCCCAGCAACCCACCGCCAGGGGGCCCCACTTAAATCGCTGACGACGCAGGGTTTTGAACTCTCGACCTCCAGCGATGGAAGGAGTTGTTCTCAACCAACTGCGCCACCTACGGGTGGGTAGGTTCTTTGTGATGTTTGTGGTTTTTAATAGTCCAAATCTTATGTAGGAACAAATGCTGCTTAAAAGAGAAGCTAGGAAATATCATGGCCTGAGTTGCACTTGTTTCAAAGGAAAAAAAGAGAAGTTAACAGGGACAAAAGGAATAACTTTCTTACATACATGTTCACTAAGCATTTATTCTTCTATTGCCTATAGAGCACAGTTCTCATGAGCAAGCACATTTCATTGCAATAAAAAGGGGATTACAAGCACAATATTCCTGGTCTTGTCAATTCTTGTAGGTTAGATTTGCTTCATCTCAATATTTTTTCTTCTTTCTTGACGCCCTTACTACTTTAAATGGAACTCCAACTGGAGCTCCATGTGATGTTGATTTAACCAGTGCTTGTGTACCAACTCTCTATCTCTTATCCTCTCTGGCACGTGCACTCTTAACCTAATAATATTAGATTTCGTTAGTTCACAAATTTTGTCTGTAAAAATGCAAATCTTGCAAAATGGAAGTACTTACTGGAAGTGTTTGCTTAGACAATGGTGTTTGTGATGCCGCTGACCCAGCCTTCTTAGTAGGGCATGTCAAACTATTGTTTCCCGTCATGAACTAGGATTATGCAAAAGGTCCATATCAACTTAATTACAAAGAGAACATCCCTCATGACTTTAATTAGTCATGACATTTTTTTTGGGTTAGAAATTAGTCATTACCTTTTCATATGGACATAATAAATATACGGATCGAGGAGTCATTCACATTCAAGTCTAAAAATATGGTTGGTAGAAACATAAAATTAAACGACTTCTATTTTTCCTTGTGAACTGACTCTTCTTTTTGCACTTAAAGGGATGATTATGAAGAACTTTCTGTCAAGTCAACTAATCCCTGAGAATTTGAAAGATAATACATGAAAAGTCAAGACTTATTTTCAACTAAAGGTCAACATTATTTAGATATAAGGGTTTACAGTAACCCAAGTCTAATATGTCAATAAGTAGAACATTACCAAAAATTGCTGTTCAATATATGTATCAATAACACTGCCATTTTACGTGTTGGAGCTATTTGAACTGTAAACCATTTTCAAAATTACACTTCAATCTTTTTTTCCTGTTCAACTAGCTAATGACAATGCACTAAATCGAAATATTTGGAAAGAATAAGTTATAATTTAAGTTAACATTAGTTTCTTCATTAAGAAGTTGCGTCTTTAGCTTGTTCTACTTTTGTTTAGGTTTATATTGAGCGTGTTGTTTATTTTAAGTATGTCTTTAGAAAAGACTATCAAACAATTTTTAATTTATGACATGAATAGAAGTCTCGATATGGTAAATAGGAAAATTTACCAGCTAAGTAGTTGAATCAAAAGGTAGGGAATAATTAGATACTACTTGTTGCTTACGAAACTCAAAGCGAAAAGGAGAGAAAGAGAAAGGTGAAGAGCCCTCACAGACAAAAAAGCACAATCAGCGATTTGCATTTGATTGTTACTTACGTAGGGTTAGATTTCGAGTTTCCAAATTACTTTCCTTTTTAGTTTTTCCATTTAACCATTATGTAGGAATGATTCGGCGTTCTAATACTAAATCATTGGATTGTTGGTTCTAAATCTAAGCCGTTGATTATCAACTTTTCCAACAAAAAGTTGCTGCGTTTCTTTCTCCATTGATTGCTCTTTATAGCTTGCTCTCTCCATCCACAAGAAAGGTCTCTCTCACTTGCCAAAAAGTCTTATTCTCATACTTAGGGAGGGCATTTGATGACGTGTCAACTCGTGTCTTTGAAAATCACTATATATTTACGTGCTATATAACTTATATAGATTAAATCTGTGTCATCTTTGAATTTGCCATATAATCATGCATGGATGTGTTAATGTGTCCTAGAAATTGCTGATACTAGTTAGTTTGGATGACAACGTTGTTGTGCTTAGATGACTCTAAATGCAATGGTTAACCTATGCCTATAAAAACTACGGAATTTTCTATAATAAAAAAAGGAAAATGTTCAAGAATCCAATTACACAAATTGCAGGAGCTAGGGGACTTAAATGTGTACTTGACTCTGTAATCAGACTTCATCTCTATACGACTTCAATCAATATAGATCGAACGTGGAAAAGGTATGGATGATTCGAAACCTCTAAAAGGCCTCCTGCCAAACATGGTACAAACTTAACAAGCCACAGCATTTTATAAAACAAATGACCCTAAATAAGGAAATCCACATACTCCAATACTCCAATATTAAAAAAAAAATTATGTGGTGAACAAACTAATCTTCAATGACGTTCTTCTTTTATTATTCTTCTGTTATATATACAGCTAAAATTTGAGTTTAAACTTTCAAGCTGCATTTTCTTTGCTCCAGGTAAGGCTTTGTAGTAAATTCGTGGAATTGGGATCGACAAAGTTCGCTTTGTGGAAGATATTCTTGCACTAAATACTTTTCTATAAGCTTGTTGATGACGCTTGTATCTATTAATCTCGAATTGGTGCTAATCAGGAAAAGCAAAGCAAAGTTTGCGGAATGAAGCCGTTTCTTGCACTAACATATAAATGGAACCTGTGTCTTTTCAAATAGTCATAACAAATATATGGAGTGAGCAGTAATTTGACATTCTAGTCTAAAAACTACGGTTTCTCCTTATGAACTGACTATTCTTTCTTCACTTAAAGGGATGATTATGAGGGGCTTTCTATCAACAAATCCTAGAGAATTTGAAAGATAATACATGAAAAGTGAAGACAAAGAATGTAGTGTCTAATTGTTTCAAGTGATACAAGAGACCATTTTTTGGAAATTGTTTTCCAAATCATTCAGTTTTCGCGAAACAAATGTAGCCTAAGAAGATAAGTCTTTATTTTGTTCTACTTTTGTGTAGGTTTTATTGTACGTTCTCTTTATTTTTGATTTGTAATCTTGTGCTACGCCAAAAAGTAAAGTCAATAAAGATAGAGTTTCCAATTGATTATGCCATCAGAAAAAGAACATCAAACGACGTCTAATTTCGGACAGGAATCAAAGACTGAATTGAAAAAGGTAAAAGACCGCACCAGCCAAAGAGCACAATCAACTATTTGGATTTGGTAATACTTGTTGCTAATGCTGGGAATGATTCCAAGTTTTCAAGTTATTTCCTTTCTAGTTTGGCCATTGAACCATCATGCGGGGAATGATTTGATATTGCTTGCAGCTTCTGAAACTTAAAGCAAAAAGAAGAAACAGAATTGGTAAAAAGCCCTCGTTAGCAAAAGAGCACAATATAACAATTTGGATTTGATAATACTTGTGGCTAACGTAGGGAATAGTTTCCAAATTATTTTATTTTCTACTTTGGCCATTGAACCATCACGCAAGGAATGATTTGATAATGCTTGCTGTTTCTGAAACTCAAAGCAAAAAGAAGAAACGAAAAAAAGTTAAAAGCCCTCACCAGAAAAAGAGCACAATCAACGATTGGTTGCTAACGCATGGAATGATTCAGAGTTTCCAAAATACTATCATTTCTACATTGGCCATTGAATCATCACGTAGGGAATGATTTCACAATGCTTGGTGCTTCCGATCCTCAAAGCAAAATGAAGAAACAGCAAGGGTAAACAGTCCTCACCAGCCAAATAGCATAATTAACTATTTGAATTTGATAATACTTGTCGCTAACGCTGGGAATGATTTTGAGTTTCCAAGTTACTTTCCTTTCTACTTTAGCTATTCAACCATCAAGCAAGGAAGATTTGATAATGCTTGCTTCATCCGAAACTCAAAGCAAAAAGCAAAAATGAAAAAGGTAAAAAGCCCTCGCCAGCAAAAGAGCACAATCAATTATTTGAATTTGATAATACTTGTTGCTAATGTAGGGAATGATTCCGAGTTCTAAGTTACTTTCCTTTCTACTTTTGCCATTGAACCATCGCGGAGGAAATGGTTTGATAATGCTTGCTGCTTCTGAAACTCAAAGCATAAAGAAGAAACGAAAAGGGTTAAAAGCCCTCACCAGTAAAAGAGCACAATCAACGATTTGGATTTAATAATAAATTGTTGCTAACGCAGGGAATGATTACAAAATTCCAAGTTACTTTTCTTTCTATTTTGTCCAATGAACCATCACACATGGAATGATTTGATAATGCTTGCTTCTTCCGAAACTAAAAAATAAAGAGTTAAAAAGCCCTCATCAAAAGAGCACAATCGATGATTTGCATTTGATAATACTTGTTGCTAACGCAGGGATGATTTCGAGTTTCCAAGTTACTTTCCTTTCTACTTTGGCCATTGAACCATCATGCAGGGAATGATTGGATATTGCTTGCTGCTTCCGAAACTTAAAGCAAAAAGAAGAAACGGAAATGGTACAAAGCCATCATTAGCAAAAGAGCACAATCAATTATTATGATTCGAGCTAGCTTAAGGAATGATTTCGAGTTTCCAAGTTACTTTTGTTTGTACTTTGGCCAACGAACCATCACGTAGGGAATGACTTCCCGTTTAATACTAAAGCGTTGGATCGTTGGTACTAAATCTCAACCATCGACTGTCAACTTTTCCAGCAAAAAGTTGCTGGTTTCTTTCTCCATGAAAAAATTGTCCACTTTGGCTAATTTAGTCCTAAATCTATCGATTTCGTTAATTGAGTTATAAACCTTTCACGTTTTACCAATTGAGTCTATCTAGCCAATTTTAGCTAGAAATTGCTGATGTAGACGCCGATTGTCCCACATAAGACGCCGGCACTAACGTGGATAGTATTTTTTCAATTTTTTGAGAAAATTTTGAAACATAGTTTGTTAAATCATATGGGCTGTCGAAATATAACCTCTCATAAATTATTACCATAGATTTCCACTGGTTGACTGTTTTTTGTTTTTTTTTCTTTATGGTAAAAAGTAGGTTGTATTTGCTGATAATTAAATTAAATTAGGCAAGTAAAAATAAATGACTTCTAACATGATAAGATTGCTGATTGATTGGCCATTAATGTGTCAATTAAGCAAATCCTCAATCATATTGTCATAGATTATAAATAGGTAATCATATAATTTTCTCACAATTTGCCACCTCAGCATAATTGCCAAAATCAACACCATACTCATTTTTCATAACTTACCTAAGCATTCCATTTTCTTTGTTTTTTCTTCAACTCTCTTCCCATCCTAACATAAGAAAATGTTGATTCATTCTTTTCTCTTTTTGGGCGAATTGCATAAAAAAAAATCTTTGACTTTCTGCTCAATGTGCGATAAGTCATAAACATTTTGAGTCACGTGCAATCAAGTTGTTCCAATCACCACTTTATCCTATTACCATCCAATCGAATTTCTTGACGTGGCATTTCAGAGTTAACATCATATTTTCTAATAGATTTAAGCATATCTTATGCTTACTTGGTGTTGATGTAGCGCCACATCTTTGAAAAGTAAAAAAATTAATAAAAAGTAAAAAAAGTGAAAGAAATGTTGGAGAAAAAACCTAAAACTAAAGAAAGAAAATCAAAATGAAGATCCCCGCTGTCCCCAAACCTTCAAACACTGCTACCCATTGCACGCGAAAACACTCCACTGCACGCGGGATTCACGTGCCTTCATGTCGACGGGGAGTATGAACCACACCCCAACTCTTCTGTCCGGATGGTGAAACCCATTTGTTTCACAATATCTTCCATAATCTCGAGAGAGGAACTGCTAAACTTCATCTTAATGAAAGTTCTATATTCAATTATCTAAATCAATGGTGATAGTTGTGGATATTGTGACAAACGTTTTTATGCAGATAATGTACGTCCTTTGAATTATTGACAAATACATGACGTACATGGGATAGAGTTTTTAAATGTTTAGATTGTTGGATGATGCAAAATTGAAATAAATAGGGTCATTGCTTATAAAAATCGTAAGATTAACTTAATAGTTCAAGTCTATTTTGTTGACAATATCTCCTATGATCTCGAGAAAAGAGATCTAACAGTTATTTTATTTTAATTTTCAAATTTTTTTATCGGCTAATAGACCTCTTCCTCTGTCTTGGATTGAACCATTATATAAAGAACAGTGCGTGCACACACAAAACACACAAGCCCACACACCAAGAGAGAAGCAGCGAAAAGAAATGGCGTGGCGAAGAAATGGCGAGTGTTATTCGCTGTCAGGTTGGAGAGAAGGTAACCGGAGAGACTTTTTTCCCTGATTTTAGGCAGTGTTTAAATGGGTCACCATAAAATATTTGATGTCCCGCCTTATTTGAAATCGACATCCAAACGTATTTCACAAAGATAACTTTTGGTGTATAATATGTATAATTCTTTATTTTTTTGGCTTAACATGTCCTCATACATATCATTTCATTCGTCTAAATGCCAACACCACCGAGTCATGCTCTCATGTAATGTCCTGCCAGAGATTAACAATCTGATGCACATCGTAAAACTTTGATCGCGTGAAAGCATTTGACACGAATTCGAAGAGGCATGACAAAGCCAACTTTGATATCTTGTAGAGGTTACATTTTCTTTTGTATTTGTATCTCATATAAACGTTCTTCACTCATGGCCAAGCAGAAAATTGAAAACAAAAAGGCACTTTTTATTAGTTGAGCAATGAAACCACAAAGGCATTACATAAGTTCAATGACTTTAGTGCAATGAATAGGTCTTCTGGCAACTCTGAGAGCATGAATCCGCACAAGCTCTAACCTTGTTCACATCCACTCCAACTTTCTCAGTGTCTACATGAGTTCAAATATGAAACAAGAGATTAAAAAAGTCAATCAAAACTGAGATCGAATTTTTTTAACAAGAGCATATATATCGAAGTCCAAGGAAGTGAAATGATTTAGTATGCAACCATCCTCTCATAGTTAAAATATATCAATGAAACATTAATAAAGAAAACATGATTCTATAATGACTTTCTTGATTTTATGGATCTCATAAAAAGCTGCGTTAAATCTTCGATCTAAATGTGAAGATTATTACCTGGATGGTAGTCAAGGCAAGTAGACAAGAAACAACCAACATCGCAGTACTCTGATGCCCCGAACGTTAAGTACTCTCTTGGATAATTCCCCATGCAATGGTGAACGCATCCAACTGGGTTAGTTAACAAGGCACATCTCAATATACACTTCATCTTGCGCGACATAAGTATCTGCACGTCGGCGTCAGTACCAATGGACGACCACAGTATTAGAGCCGCCACGAGCATCATCGACCCCATTCTCTTGGATCCTATTACCACCATGGCTATTCCCACCTAAACTGTTCTTAGCCTCTCTCTCTCTCTCTCTCTCTCTCTAAATGAGTCTTGACGGCTTTGTGATCTGTTGAGATGAACCAATGTAGCCCCTTTATATACACACAGATTCATTCAAGTTGTTGGATGAGTTGATGACTAGAACGGTATGCAGAGGATAAGGATTATCCTTTTCATTTAATGATATACCTCACCCTAGTTGAATGATATGGAGTTCTTACCAAGTTTCAGGTCCAGTAAAAAGGTGAAAATAAGTTGCCATTTGTTGTGAGAATTTCTTCTTATATGCTATTTGTCAAATTTAATCTCATCAATAAGTTTCTTTTTAAAGGGCCCTAATTTCTTTATGACCAAATTTCCCACAAATAGGTTTTATTTGGGTTGATGCGAAAAACAGTCAATCGATAAAGGGTGTGTTCAAAAAGTTTTCAGCGGAGCAATTGTCGCAATCCGATCCCCAAATTTTATCGGGCTAATGGATTGTCGAGGCCTCCTTTGGCGTCGATGATGCAGAGGCTTCGGCGTGGGCCCTCTCAGGCCCATACCATATCGCGAAGCGAGATTTTTCGATTATAGATCGGATTCGACCTTAGTGTGGTCGGATGACATGTACAACGTGTGCATGCAAAAGGAGTCACCACTAGCCATTTTTGGAAGGTTGGCCGAATACCTTACCGAGCGATTGGGAGAGATTGTTCGGTTCTACGAAACCATAGACTTTGGGTTCGGGGACTTGGTTACGCCGGTATTGCTACCAACGCCCTTTCGGTACTTAACGTCGAGTGATCATCCTAATTAAAATTTCATGTAGGCGCAGCCTTCGGGTGAGGCAAGTCTGAATCTAGATTATCATGCAGGTCGGGAAGACTAAGCCTATCAATCACAAACAATAAAGTAGGTGCGCAACCAAGAATCCAATGTGTGGATATAACACATCAAGACATGTCAAGACATCCCTAGTATAGCCTTAAAGGCTTAGAGAGAGTGTGATTAGAGTTTAGGGTTGGTTTGGGAAAGATTGGAGACGATTTGCTAAAAGGACAAAATAGGTTTGGCCAGTTGATTGTGGCCATTTACTATTTCTTGGGATTTTTTGGAAATTTCGAATTTTTCTGATTTTTTTGAATTTTTAATGTTTTTTAATTAATTAATTTTTTTTTCGAATTTTTAATATTTTTATGTTTTTAATGAATTTTTCAGATTTTTTTTTATAATTTTTGAAATTTTTATAATTTTTTTTAGGAATTTTCTTGAATTTTCCATTTTTTATGACTTTTTAATGATTTTTAAATATTTTATTATTTTATTATTTTATGAAATTATTCGGGCCGGGTTGACTTGACCCACGCCTCGTGGGTGCCTAGCTCGAACCATAAGGGTTCTGGGTCGGCCTAAACAACACCGTTTTAGGTAATTTTTTGAATTTTTGATGAACTTTTTTTTTGAAATTTTGCTCAACCAACGCAGCACTTTTTCGAGCAAATATCTCAGCCCTTGAACAAAATTAATGGAAAAAAAAAATGTACCACGCAAAACTAGGAAGGAAGAGGTTTCCAAAACAGTTGACGGCTCGGGAGAAACTTGACCGAATACTTCATAACGGCATCACGAATTTGCCCACTTAGTGGTCAACACTGGGAAAAAGTTGTGACCTCTAGCATGGCAGCTCACTGAGGCATTTTTGGCGGCAATTATCTTAGTGTTCACATTAAACCAAGGGGAACTGATCATACCACGTAAAACTAGGTATGATCAGGTTTCCAAAAAAACTAACTGTTCGGGAAATGACCAATCGATTGCTAATTACGGACCCAACACTAAGAAAGAAAAATCAACCTCTAACATAGCAGCTCACTGAGGTGTTTTCAAGTACGAATATCTCAGTACTCAAATCAAATTAAGGGAAACTAATCATACCACATGAAACTATGTATAATCAGGTTTCCAAAACAACCGACGTCTTAGGACATGGTCAATCGAATGGGTCGTAATGGTGTCAAGAAAAAGGCTACTCGCGAGCCCACACAGAAAAAATCCAAACCTCACTTTGCAGTTCACTAAGGCATTTTCAAGGGTGAATATCTCAATGATCTAACACAACTAGCAAGCAAACCATATACCAACGTGAAGAACTACATGCGAGGAACGTCATTAATAAAAAAAAAAAAAGGGACCTAAAAACACATCAGAATTTCAAGAAAACCAGCCCCGAAGTTGGTGATATGTTCTGTTCTGAAATTCAAAACACTTAGAAATTTTTAGACCCGAAATAGCCAGTTCACATAGGCGACTTCTTGAACGATTTCCATGCACTCCGATCATAACCGATAGTAAAACCAAACACTTACGTGAAGAGCTACATGTAAGGAACGCCATCAAACAAGAATGACTCTTAAAACACGTAAAACGAAAGAGAACAATGACCTCGAAGTAAGGAGTTTGAATTGTTTTTTTGGCCAAAACAAGGCATAACACAGAGCAGCATAGATTCTCGGGCCAATTTCTCGCCACCCAAGCACAACCAGAAGCAAAACTAAACATCAATAGGAAGTATTACACATGTAGAACAAGACCAAACGGGAAACGACCATTAAAGCATGCACAATGAACATGAAAACCGGCCTCGAAGCCGGGGGTTTGAACCACGAAAGATATTTAATCGAACACGTAATATGCAATGAGAAAAACGAGAGACTGAGGCACTACGGGCGAAAGCGGGACACATAAACTTGAGAATGGAGGTATATGAGCGTAGAGCAATGCATGAGAGTGGTCGGTTTGGCTCCGTTTGACCGTTTGAGCCGCACTCGACCATAGCCAAGAATACAGAACAAGGGAGTTAGGGAAGGGGCTTTCGTCCTACCTTTACGGGCGGCGCCGGCGTCGGACGGTAGCCAAAGTATAGGTGATGGTCTCTCAAGCTCTCACGGCCCTTGAATCTCTCCCCCGAGCTCTCTAATCTCTCGATTTTCTATCTCCCTCACCACTGTGCGCGAGAGCCAATATGCTCCAAAACTGACCTCGCTTTGCAGATTCTCTCTCTCTATTTGTATTTTGGAGCGTGCTGGGATAACAATCCCCTATGTCCTCACCCCGTACGTCCTTTTTTTCTCTCTCATACGCGCCCCCTCCCTTAATATTCATCTATCCATCTCACATTTCGTACTATGCCAGCGTGCACAAAATGCCAAACGAGAGAGGGAACATTCTAGAATAAAGTTGGGGGTGAGACGTGGCATGGATGCTCGAATTGGCCTTCGAATTTTAGCTAAAAATGGCTTGGTCCGCGTCGGGTGCGTGCCGCGGCAGAGATAGAGCTGGACTTCACGGCTCCGAAGATCCCAAGTCTTGAAAACTGGTCCATTGGGACCGGAATGGAGTTGCCTTCAAAGCCCAACCATTGGCATCATCAATCGGGCTCGGTTTGGCATTGGATTTAGTGGATTTCATTCGGCGTGTGAAGCTGGTTATTGGGGAAGACAATGAACAGTATCCAGGTCAACGGGTCGGATCCGCCTGACTCGGCAGACCCTGGCCGCGTGAATTTGGCCAAATTAGGCCTCTAAACGACCAAATCACCTCAATTAAAAACCACAATTGGATTCTACACTATGGATTTCATCTATGAAAGATGAGATTGAGCAAAATTATGTTGAATTTGCGCAAAATCCTCAATTTTTCGATTTTACCCGAAAATGATTTTCGCATAATCCAAAACTAAATGACAAAATCCAGCCAAACCACCCTCACCAATGGATTCAGAACGATGAAAAATATAGGGTAGTGGGCTTGGATTTTCATGGGTACCCCTAAAAAGAATTTAATTTGACTTTTAGTGACCCCATGGACTAAATTGAAAATAAAAAGTGCACATAGGTCCTTTTGGCCAAAATTGAACAAATTATTGAGTAAATGGACCCAATTGAAATTCAAGGCACCATTTACCAATGTCATTGGTTATAAAAAGTATAAATTGAAAATAAAAAGACTCGAAATGTAATTGTTTGGTTCAATTTGGGTTTATGTTTGTGGAGGAACATGGTGAGCCAAGCTAAATTTTCGAGATTTGAAGTGTCCAAAGTGAAAAGGGAATTAAAATAGAAATATATAATATTTGTTTATATTTTTGTGGACAAGGATGCTATTTTTCTTTTTTTGGCTATTTTTCTAATAAAAAATATATATTAAAAAATATTTAAAAATACGAAAAATATTTTTTGTTCAAAACTGGTTCCTAAGGCTAGGCCAAGGCTTCCAAAGTTTATTTTACGATTTTATGAATTTTTTTGCTATTTTTAATTAATTTTTTAAAAATAAAATGATTAAAAATCAGGTGTCAACAGCAATGTCGAAGAAGAACCAGTCCACCCATAATGACAATGATGGTTGTTCGATAGACGCTGAAGTCAGAGCTCTCAAGGCACAACTGAAATATGTGAAACAAGATTCGGCAAATCTGAAGAAAGAAAATTTCAGATTGAAGATGATGTTGGTTTGCTGGTGATGTTTATAGTAATAACACACTCCACGAGTTTGCCATAAAGTGTGTTATTTTGAACATGTATTGTATTTGTGGACACATTTTCTACATGTATGTGCACTCTGTTTGTGGGACGAATGGAGTGAAGATATCTAAAAAGCCCATATGTCAGTGGCAATGTACTTTATGATGTTTCATAACGATGTTTCTGGAAGTGAAGGTTCTTTACGATGTTTGTGGTTTTTAATAGTCCAAATCTTGTCTTGGAACAAATGCTGCTTAAAAGAGAAGCTAGGAAATATCATGGCTTGAGTGGCACTTGTTTCAAAGGAAAAAAAGAGAAGCTAACAGGGACAAAAGGAATAAGTTTCTTATGACATACATGTTCACTAAGCATTTATACTTGTATTGTCTACCGAGCACAGTTCTCATGAACAAGCACATTTCATTGCAATAAAAAAGGGATTACAAGCGCAATATTCCTGATCTTGTCAATTCTTGTAGGTTAGATTTGCTTCGTCTCAATATTTTTCTTCTTTCTTGACGCCCTTACTACTTTAAATGGAACTCCAACTGAAGCTCCTTGTGATATTGATGTAACCTGTGCTTGTGTACCAACTCGCTGTCTCTTGTTCTCTCTGGCACTTGCACTCTTAACCTGATATTATTCGATTTCATTAGTTCACAAGTTTTGTTAGTAAAATGCAAATATTACAAAATCTAAGTACTTATCGGAAGTGTTTGCCTAGACAATGGTGCTTGTGATGCCGCTGACCTAGCCTTCTTAGTAGAGCATGTCAGACTGTTGTGTCCCGTCGTAAACTAGGATTATGCAAAAGGTCCATATCAACTTAATTACAAAGAGAACATCCCTCATGACTTTAATTAGTCATGACATTTTTCTGGTTTAGAAATTAGTCATTACCTTTTCATATAGACATAATGAATATACAGATTGAGAAGTAATTCACATTTAAGTCTGAAAATATAGTTGGTACAAAAATAAAATTAAACGACTTCAATTTTTCCTTATGAACTGACTCATCTATTTTTTTTAAAGGGATGATTATGAAGGGCTTTCTGACAATAAATCCCTGAGAATTTGAAAGATAATACATGAAAAGTCAAGACTTATTTTCAACTAATGGTCAACATTATTTAGATATAAGGGTGTACAGTAACCCAAGTCTAATAAGTCAATAAGTAGAACATTATCAAAAATTGCTGTTTTATATGTATCAATAACACTGCCATTTTACGTGTTGGAGCAATTTGAACTGTATACCATTTTGAAAATTACACTTAAATCTTTTTTTCCCGTTCAACTAGCTAATAACAATGCACTAAATTGAAATATTTGGATAGAATAAGTTACAGTTCGGGTTAACATCAGTTTCTTCATTACGAAGATATGTCTTTAGCTTGTTCTACTTTTGTTTAGGTTTATATTGAGCGTTTTATTCGATTCGGGTGCCCATTTCAGTTAAGCACTAAAATGAAAAACCCATCCTTGATTTGAGATATTGATAAGGTGAATATGGAAGGCCCTACTCCTATTTCGGCTCTTATACATGCCGCTACTATGGTAGTAGCAGGCATGGTGCTAGAGCCTTGTTCAGAGATGTTTTTGCCGGTATTGACCCGGATTTGGATGCTCAAGTGGAATTTGGCCTTCAGGAGTGGTAGACGCGGAGCCTTTTGAAGCAAATTATCAAGCAGCTCCAACTCTTTCTATGGCATTTGTCCTGTCTTTCATCCCTTTTTGTGTACTTATCTTTATTTGTCGAAAATAGGCAAATGCTCCCTTCCATTATGGATAGCAATAGTATGGCCGATCGTTGTAGGTATAATGGTAGAATCTATGAACTTTTGCTTGCATTGTATTATCTGGTCTACGTACCTATCTGTCCATACATAACCAAAGAATGGAAAAGATTCGGAAGCATAGGCATTGATGCAGGAGCAAGCACCATCTAAACCGATAAATATCAAAAATATGTATTTTTTCGTATTTTTTATGGCTGCTATAGAAATGGATCTTGTGTTAAGGAATTAAAGAAATATATTGAAATCCTCACCTTCCTCCGGCTTATCACGACAGTCTGTTCAGGGTTCCATTGTCACGCCCCGAACCCCAAGCACGCGAGCATCCCTTCCTATCGTCAGGTCAAAGGATAACATCCCAGGCATGTTATCGACCCATTTCTTTTTATTTTTCAATTATACGCAAGCGGAAGCAATATCAAACCCCAGACAAGAAATCAAACAGGGATAGATAAGTAGGAGATGCAACAACAACACCAACCGTTTTATTTAAAAACAAGATTAGTCCACGAGTAAACATCTACTATACAAGTCCATCTTCGGACCAATCCCTAAGACCCACAAAAAGATATCGGGTCGGGTCAGGGGCGAACTACTGCCGATACACACTACTACACTACTAGCTATCAAACAAGGCGGCCTCCAAAAAGCTCATTCACAGCTCAACTCGCACCCCGGGTTAACGACACCGGGTCAACCTTGATAACCTAGCGATGAATCAGGGTCTTCCTCCCCAGAACTAGGACTCGGCTCCTCGATATCACCATCCGGCATATCCGTATCCATCGCGTCCCACGTCTGAACGACCGGTCCCGCACCTGAGGGTACCTCAAACCCCCGAATCGGTCCGATGAGAACATCACCCCGACGAACGAACCGGGCCTTGAAAAGGTGTGCCACATAGTGTGACAACTCCTCATCAACCTAGACGGTTGGCGGCGACCGGCGGTGAGCAGCGGCGGCGACGGAATTTTCCGGCGACAGTCCTATGGACTCGTCTCGACGATCCGGACACAACCACGACGACGGTTTGCGACGACGAAGCTCGAACGATGGTGAACGAAGGCTGGATAGCAGCTGACTTCGCGGCAAAACAACGACTGGCTCGGCGAGCGGGCAGAGGGCTCGGTGAGGTGGTGTGACTGCACCGGCGACACGGTAGGGGCTCCGGCGGCTCTGCTGGACGGCGGCCGAACAGTGGCAAGGGCTAGCCGGCGTGGCTGAGCAGGGCGGCTTCACGGGCGAGAGACGGCGCGGCAAGGCTCGGCAGTGTGACGCGACGGCGGCGGCGCAAAGGAGAGGGAAAAATGGAGATGAAGATGGTGAAGTCCAACGTGAAGCGGGTGGTGAAGTTGCCATGAGGGAAGAGAGAGAGTGAGAAGAGAGAGAAAGTGTCTTGAGGGCAAAAGGGTAAAAAGCCAAAGTCAAAAAAGTAAAAAGAGATATTTGAATTGCATTTATAAGGTGGGGCCCACGGGTCAATCAGTATTAATTGTTTCTAGCGTATATGAATAATATTTGAGGGTATTTTGGTCATTTACTAATTTACGACTAGTTAGACATTTGGTTCAGGGTTAGGCTCGGGCGCGAAGGAAAAACGGCGATATATTCTTCGGCGTAATGAAACTAAATGAACTACAATTATCTACACTTCAGTCGATGATCAAAGCCTCCTAGATCGAACTATTCCGCGTCCAATAAATGTTACTCAATTCCAAGAGTCCCAATATTATTCATTTAATCGGCGTCTGATAAATGTCACTCAATTTCAAGAGTCCCAATATTATTTATTTAATATGCCTTGAAATTTCAGGACGTCACATCCATACTCAACGGTGGCAATTAAACCCTAGGAAAGACATCACAACTACATCGTCAATATACGTAACAAGATTAAGTGAATCGATGGATGGGATTATTAATTTTTATAATAAATTGATATTTTGTTCTTTCACGGAGAAAGGTTTATTCAAAGTCACAATACAAGAGCCTTTTCTTTTCAATATATTTCTTAAATTCCAGAACACTAGATCCATTTCTATAGATAAGATAGATCTATCTGATCATATCTTCATGTACCAAATCCAAATATTTGGATATCGATACATATGATATCTTTTTTCTGACAATGGGATGGGGAAGAATGGATGTGATATCCAAAAAAATTTCAATTGTTTCGAACTTTTCCAAAAAAACCTCAACTCGATCAAAGAACTGAAACCCATGATGAATGGTTCCCATATGCTCCCCTTTTCAATAAAATTCCGGCTAGAAGCATACAAGTACTATAATATGCCTCTCCATGGGTGTATGGTAACCATGTATGTAAGGGTATAATCAGTAATTTAACAGCAAAAGCAATAAGAAATCCAATAGAGAATATTATTTCTAATGCCATCGGACACCGAAGAGGAATAAATTGATATTTCCTTAGTGGGCCGGACTCCCTTCCATCGGATGACTTGGGAGCTGTTTGCGATCGCTTTATGGGATTGCGCGATTCTCAAGGGGTTAAATCGCAAGGATCCGGATAGAGCGGTGAAAGGGGCTTGGTCATTTGAAGGTTGGTTCCTTTACTGGAGCTCTATCTTTGTATTGACTCTGTTTAGGGAATTCTTTCTGCTTAAGACCTTCTATCCTTGCGAGATCGCAAGTGATGAGGATCGGTCTCTTCCTATCCTCCCTGTGAAGGTTGCAGAGTTACCTTAGGATTCCTTTAATAATGAATGGCAAAGCCATTGTAAAAGCAATTGGTTTGTTCAGTTGGGGCAGCTGGCGCTATAGTTAGCAATGCAAGAAGGTAAGGAGTTAGTTTACAGCGTCTGTCACGCCCCGACCCTTAGGCACGCAACAACCCTTCCATTCGTCAGGTCAAAGGATAACATCCCAGGCATGTCATCGACCCATTTCTTTTTATCTTTCAATTATACGCAAGTGGAAGCAATACAGAACCCCAACCAATAAAAGAGGCAGGGATAGACAGTAGAGAATAAAGCAAACCATAACAGCACACCTTTTTTTTATTTATATACCAGTTAGCTAGGGAAACAGCAAATCTACAAGCCCATCTCCAAGGCCATTTCCTAAGACCCACAAAAAGATACCGGATCGGGTCTAAGGCTAACTATCACCAAAAACTAACTCCAAAAAGGGCCTCCACGTCCGCGATCACTGGCCACCACGATTCAGCCAATTCGTATACCACTAGGCTACCCCGGGCTCCTCGTCAGGATCCTACTCCACAGGGTCAGGATTCTTTACCTCCCCATCCGGCGTATCAAAATCCAGAGGGTCCTAGGATCGGACGATCGGGGTTTCATTCGAAGGTCCCTCAAACCCTCGAATTGGCCCATAGAGAGCGTCCCCGTGACGCATGTGCCAAGCCTTGAAGATATGCGCCACATTTCTACCGTCTAAGTCCAAACCTTGAGCTATATTTCAACAACAACACGAAATCTCGAGCCAAGCATGGACGCATGGCCACTACCGACTCCATGGGGTCCAACCTGTTCTTTCTGCTACAGCGGAATCCCCGCGGGGCGTTTTCTCCTGCGGGTAGGCGATCAGGCCTGCCTTGGTTCTGAACGCGACTATCACCGAGTCGTTGCAAGCGCAATTGTGGAACCCTAATCGATCATCTCTTTCCCTCTCAGCCTTACACTCTTTGCAAAGCACGTAACTCTAATCCACCAAGCGTCACCTCACCGAGAGCCTCACCGTCGGCCACACCGTGAACTAGTCGCCGGTCCTCGTGATTCACCATCCTCGATTTGTAATCCGAGTTTCTAAATTACGTAAAAATCTATCCGGATTTGAATTATTAATTTTGTTGCCTACTTTGAATAGACTGTGATCTACCTTGAATTTTTTTAGATTTAAGGCATATCCCAATTAAGGAACTTTTCTAATTCGACAACGTGCGCATAATCGGTAGCTCGATCACTAGAAATGAGATAGGGTTATGTATTGCACGTGATATCGGCAACCTAATCCTTAAGCCTTAAGATAAGGGTGTCGGTTTTATTTGTTTCCAAATTTGAGTAGATTGGGTAATCTTGGTTATTTTGATGCTTATTTTTTGCAATTGATGTTTATCTTTGTTTGATTTATTTCTCATTCGAAAAAATAAAGATTGCATGATAGATTATGATAGATTTTAGCTAGATTTCATGATAGATTAGGATAGTCTTTGGATAAAATTGCATGTTTAGATAGATTCTAGAGATTTTGGATAATTTTTTATTTTAGTAATTATTAATTACGAATTTTATTAAAAAGAAACAAAAAAAAATAATACATGCATATCCTATAGAATAGATTGCATTTCATCATTGTTTGCCATGTCATTACATCTTGGCATGTCATGCTTGCAACATCATCATATCATGCCCTGTCATCATTGTTTGCTATGTCATGTTTGCAACGTCATCATTGTCACGTCATCACATCATGACATGTCACCATGCAACATCATCTATGTCATGCCATCATATTTGCCACATCATTGCCATGTCATCATTCCATGTCATTTTGATTGCATGCTATTTTTAAATCATTAATTCCATGCCATGTTAGAATAGCTTTATTTCATACGTTATTTAGATTTAGGCCATACAGATTACATTTCCATGTCATGTTAATAGTTGTATTCATAATAATACATTAGCTTTCTTTCTAGATAAAGAGGAAACCCAAAAATTAATCAATAGTTAGTGATGTTTGACTTTCACTTTCTTTCCAGCAATTTGTTCATTGCTTAGTGTTAATTTATTGATTGCACACCCACGTGATCATTCATTTTTATGTTAATGGTCAGGTTAAAATTAATCCAATTTGCTTGCATAAATATTTTTCAAAATAAAAAAGAAAAAGTATAGAAAGAGCTTTAGTGTAATCTAGCGTAATTAAGTCTCAGAATTCATTTAACCTCTGATTCGTATAAGTAAATTACATTCACACACTTTTCCATCGCTGTATATTGATAGATGGCACACTCCTTGAGTAATGGGAAAATGGAGCACTGGGCCGATATCGGAAGTGTTCTTCGAATGGGAACAAGACTGAGAGCTGAGAAAGGAGGCTCGTCGAACAGCAGTATCCTAATCCCGCGTCTTTGGCCAAACCATGCTCCCTTCCTTCGAACTCTCCTGTCTTCTTGAAACTCATTCTGTTCTGTTAGGTTTGTTTTGTCTCTGTACTTGCATTTTTCGAACTAAACTCATGGAAATTGCACGAGTTGCATCGGCTTTGCTGTGTTTAAGCAACTTAGATGAATATTGATGTCATTAGTCAATCTGGAAGAATGTTTGACCTCTCCTACATATTACGGGTCTGCATACGTAGACATACCATTTACTTTTCAAGTTGAATAGGAGTTGGACTTATGTGGGATTGTAGTGGGGTTGCCCCATTACTTTTCAAGATTGTAATGTGTTGCTAAATTATGGTCGATCAATAAGAAACATTTTTGTAGGGAAAAATACCAAAAAAATCATAAATCTATGCATTGATACCAATTCAGTCCTACACTTTTCAATTTGACCAATTTAGTCCTAAACCTTTTTGCATTTGTACCAATTCAGTCCATCCGATCAATTTTGATCGGAAATTACTGACGTGGACGTCGGCGATGCCACGTAGGATGGCTGGCACTAACTTGGACATTTTAATAATATTTTTTAAAACAAATTATTTTTAATTATCAATTTTTTTGTCATTTCATTTTTTTTAAAATTTGGTGAACAGTCCAAGCTCAGCTCAGGAACTCCTCTCCTTCTTCTTCACCCTCTTCCTTCTCCTCCCCCACTCCTCCAAATCCATCATTACTTCATCTGCAACTCCATCTTCGACGGAAATTTTGGAAACCCAGTATCAGAATTTGACCCCATTCTCTCTCTCTCTCTCTCTCTCTCCATGCCCAACATTTGTCTCTCCTCTCCCTCGGAAATTTGATGGACTCCCTCATTCCCTTCCAAGACCTCAATTTCGTCCCTGACCCTCCCATCTGCTCCTCCTCCTCCTCCTCCGCCACCACTTACCTCGTGACCCCCAAAATCGAGCCCAAGATGGAGCCATTCGACGCACCACCGCCACCGCCGCCACCCACCCAACAACCTCAACCACCTCATCCTCAACATCAGCAACAAGAACCCCAGCATTTTCCCGAGGAGTCCCCCTCGCCGCCCGGAGAAGACAGCCTCTGCACCGTGTTCCACGGCATCTCTGAGTTCTTCCGTACTGCCTTGTCCAAGGGCCAATGCAGGTATAGCGTAAAAACGATCACTTAAGTGTCAACGCCGATCTGCTTGGTCGGAAATCCTATGCGGCTTTGCTTTATTTTGGCACTAAAGTGGGTGCTCTTAGTCATGGCCACGGGCCGTTTTGGGCCCGAAACCAGCCCGGGTCAAAATAGGAACCAGCCCGTTGACCGGGCCGGCAGTTTCAAACCGTGAACCGGGCCTCGAATCGGCGGTTCGGGCCGGTTCCGAACCGTGAAAATGGAGATTTAAAAAAGAAGAAGAAAAGACCCCTTATCTTATCAGTTATCACCCCCTCTCTGAGCTCTCTCTCTCTCTCTCTCTCTCTCTCTCTCTCTCTCTCTCTCTCTCTCTCTCCTTTCACTTTTCCCTCTGCTACCGTGCGCCCCCTAGTCACGTCACCCTTCCCCCCCTCTCTTCTCTCTCCTCTCCTTCCCTCTCTTTCCTCTCTATTCTACTCTCACTCCCTCCTGCCGTGAACCCCCGACGCCCCCTCTCTCTCCTCTGCTCCCTTCACCCATCGCCGCCCAGCCAGCTCGCCTCCGCCGGTGGTCACTCAGCCAGCCCGTCACCCCCCAGCCGCCGCAGCTCACCCCCGTCAGCCCCAAGCTCCCCGAGACCCACCTTAGCCCATTCGCCCGCAAGACCCGAGCCCCGACCTCCACCTCTCTTGACCCCCAGCTCCACGAACCGCCACCACTCTCGGCCGAGCGCCACTTAACGTTTCGATTCCGGTTCCCCTAAATCATGAACCGGAACCGTCGGTCCTAGAACCGTGGCCATGACTAGGTGCTCTACACAAATTTTGGCACTTCTGATATCATTTTGCAAAAAAAAAAAAATATTAAATTGGATGATGATTATTGATGTTTCATTATAAACATTTTCATGTTTTTCCAATTAAGTCTATCCAGCCAATTTTAGCTAGAAATCACTGACGTAAACGCCGATTGTGTCGTACTAACGTGGATAGTTTTTTTTCAATATTTTTGAGAAAATTTTGAAACATAGTTTGTTTGCCATTAAAAAGCTAAAATCATATGGGCTGTCAAAATAGAACCTCTCATAAATTATTACCATAGATTTCCACTGGTCGACTAATTTTTTTTTTCTTTATGGTAAAAAGTAGTTGGTATTAGCTAATAATTAAATTAAATTAAATTAGGCAAGTAAATATAAATGACTTGTAACATGATAAGATTGCTGATTGATTGGCAATTACTGTGTCAGTTAAGCAAATCCTCAATCATATTATCATAGATTATAAATAGGTAATCCCATAATTTTCTCACAATTTGCCACCTCAGAATAATTGCCAAAATCAACACCATCCTCATTTTTCAAAACTTACCTAAGCATTCCATTTTCTTTGTTTTTTCTTCAACTCTCTTCTCGTCCTAACACAAGAAAATGTTGATTCATTCTTTCCTCTTTTTGGGCGAATTGCATAAAAAAAATCTTTTACTTTCTGCTCAATGTGCGATAAGTCATAACCATTTTGAGTCACGTGCAATCAAGTTGTTCCAATCACCATTTTATCCGATTGCCATCCAATCGAATTTCTTGACGTGGAATGTCAGAGTTAACATCATATTTTCTAATAGATTTAAGCATATGTTATGCTTACTTGGTGTTGATGTAGCGCCATATCTTTGAAAAGTAAAAAAAATTACTAAAAAGTACAAAAAAGTGAAAATAATGTTGTAGAAAAAACCTAAATCTAAAGAAAGAAAATCAAAATGAAGATTCCCGCTATCCCCAAACCTTCAAATACCATTACCCACTGCACGCGAAAACACTCAACTGCACGCGGGATTCACGTGCCTTCAAGTTGATGGGAGTATGAACCACAGCCCAACTCTCCTGTCCGGAGACGATAGTGAAACCCATTTGTTTCACAATATCTTCCATAATCTCGAGAAAGGAACTGCTAAACTTCATCTTAATGAAAGTTCTATATTTAGTTATCCAAATCAATGCTGATAGTTGTGGATATTGTGACAAACGCTATTATGCAGATAATGTACGTTCTTTGAATTATTGACAAATACATGACGTACATGGGATAGAGTTTTTAAATGTTGAGATTGTTGGATGATGCAAAGTTGAAATAAATAGGTTCATTGCTTATAAAAATCGTAAGATTAACTTAATAGTTCAAATCTATTTTGTTGACAATATCTCCTATAATCTCGAGAAAAGAGATCTAACAGTTATTTTAATTTTCAAATTTTCAACTTTGGCATGCTTTCATGAAGAAAATGCTGTCTTTCCTTCTAGATTCCTCACAGAGAGATTTCAGAATTTGCAAAGCCTTAAGGTCTTCTGTAGTTCCTTTGAAGATATAATTCGTGACAAAGGGTTTGTTGATGAGGGAAAACATCCGGTGCTTGAAAATTTAAGAGAACTTAAGTTAAGCAAGCTACACAACCTAAATCGTGTGTGGAGAGAAGACTATTTAGCAACGAAAATTCTGCGGTGTATTGAAACATTTGAGGTTTGGGATTGTCCCCGTTTGACAGCATTATTTCCAGCCTCAACATCCTTCGAGAATTTGACGAAGTTCGTTGTGAAGAATTCCTCTGGACTAGCACATCTAGTCACAGTTTCGGCGGTCACAAATTTAGTGCATCTCATTGACATGACTATAATGGGATGTGAAAGAATGAAAGAAGTAGGAGCAAAAGATGAAAATGGAGAAGGAAAAGTAACTTCTTTTGGGGAGCTAGAAAGATCGACACTCCAAAATATGCCAAGCCTAGAATGCTTCTCCTCCACCACAAGTTGCATATGGAGGTTTCCATCCTCGTGGAGTATTAAAGTGGAAGAGTGCCCGAAAATGAAGGTTTTTACTAAGGGTAAGCTAAGCACACCACATCTCGAAGTTGCGAAACTGTTCAAATACTCATGGGACGTGGGGTGGGAGGGTGATCTTAATACAGCCATGCAAAAGTTATCAGCAGCATAAACAAACGCGCATGAAATCAGTAAGACCCAATTAATGTCATTCTCATTCGTTTGTTTCTCTCTTGCCTCTGCTTCTCAAATTGCTCGACACCTGAAGCAGCATAAGTTCTGCATTCTTCATGTTTTCAACTCGTCCAGTCACTGATAAAAGGGAAGGGCAGTATAGAAATCTGGAAATTACTGAGGCATGGTTAGAGGTTGAAGATGAAGAAGATTTTCATGGAGGTAAGTTATTTTATCTTCCAATCCCCCTCTTTCTCACTAATAAAATCACAGTTTTGGCAAAAGAAACGGTGAAGGACGTCGTTTTCATTAAGAAATAAAAGCTAAGGATTAGTCATGTGGGTTGTGAAAATCGATCCTTCCATAAATTATTACAGGTAATTTTCCGCAAATTGGACATCTTTTACTATGCGAAAAAAGTGGTTCGTATTAGTTAATAGATCTATAAAATTAGGCCAAGTGAATAGATGACTTCTAACATGATATCTGATTGCTGATTGACTGATCATTGATGTGCCAATTAAGCAAATCCTCCATCATATGACAAAGATAATGAATAGGTAAATACATAGTTTTCTCGCAATTTGCCACCTCAGCATCACCGCCTAAAAACACACCATCTTCGTTTTACATTACCTTACCCTAGCATCTCACTTTCTTTCTTTGTTATTTTCTTCAACTCTCTTCTCGTCAAAACAAATGAAAATATTGATCCATTCTTTGTTTTTCAGGAAAATTGCACATAAGAAATAATCTTAAGTCATAAACATTTTGAATAAGATACAATCAAGTCTTTCTAACGACCCCTCAATCAAATTTATTCTGATGTACCACGCTAGAGTAGTTGTCGTGTTTTCTAATGGTTTAGCATATGCAATGCTCATGTGGCGCCTCGTTCATTAATTGTAGCATTCTAAATGTTAAGGAAGTGTCGTTCGACCGATACTGGCTCGCGGAGCAGTAACAGGTCGATTTGAATCCTCGTCACCATTGACCCGATAGACTTGGCGGGAAGTGTTCTGGTCTTCGTCGATTGAATTTTTATACGAAGTTCGATTTTGTGGGAAGATGTTCTGACACTGGTACTTTTCTGTAAGCTTGATGATGCTAGTAGCATCTATAAATTTCGAATTGCTGCTAATCAGGAAAGCAAAGGCTGCATGGAGAAGGATTTATTATAGTAAAGAGTTGGAACACACAAAGATCAAAGATGTGGTCCGATAGTAGAATTCTGTTCTGCTCTGTTTACGTTTTCTCTTTGACTGTCTTTTTTCATATCTTCACAGAGAAATTGAATCCTACTTCGAAATTGCCGGGAACTATATCGATGCCTTTCTTCTTCCTGTCATCCCATTGTGGTACAATCTTACTTGTCGTTAAACCACTAGGATTTTGATTTCAGGAAGTCAGTCGCTTGCTTATGGGACTGAATTGTGGAAGGACTCTGGAAGCCGTTCCTCCGAGCGGATTCTGCAGAAGCTTTCTCATCTGAATGTACTGTGTTCACGGTTTTTTGTGCTGCTGGTCACACTAGGCTGCACTGTTACATGTGCTCCAATACCATCTGGTTGGAGTTTGATAAGGACTCGCTAGAAATCAAATGGATTCCTTGTGCAAAACAGCTTTGTATAGTGACTTGAACACGTCTTCTTTGCACATTCCTGCTTGGAGCAATACTTTCTCATCTGAATGTACTGTGTTCGCTGTTTTTTTCATTCTGACTAGTTTTGTTGAATCTTTTCAATCAATTTATTCTGATTTTCATTCAGGCATTTCGCATTACGGCAGACAAGGAGTTATTAAGAGAGCCGCGAGTTGTCAGAGATGGGCTCATTCAAAACTCTATAGTTCTTCCCACAACTGCTCCCTTTTCTGGATCAGAAGACGGCTATCCATCAGAAAGTACACCCAAATAATATGCTTGCAGGTTAGTCACGCCATGAAGCTTGAGATATGCATTTTGGTTTCTCCTTTTGGACTCAAAGACTGAAGCTCAACTACTGAACTAATCTCAATCTAGGAAGCGTGGATGATCCCATTTGCCTTTTCTACGGGAGAGAAGAGGTGGTGTAAATTCGCAGAGCCTTCTTCGGGATCTAGCGAAAAAGTAAAACATGTTCATTGTCAATCCGCACCAATCAGACTCATATTAAGAATTTTTATATCTTATCTGATTAGACGACGATAAATTAAGCCCGCATCAAAAAAACTCAAACAATTTCGGCCAACACGAGGGAGGAAGGGGAAGGGGCATAAACTGGTTTTTGCCGTGGATCGGGCTCGGATTCCTGGGTCCAGTGGAAAACTTGGATCGGGCTTAGAGTGTATCTTGTTTGGCACAAAGAATCACAAGTCAGGTCGTATGTCGGGGCAGTTTGGATGAAATTCATAACCTGGACTATGTTTTATTCAATGCGAATATGCTATCCCTAAATAAAAATGTTATAGTATCTAATTGCAGTAAGAAATACGAATACACTACTATGCAAAGCTGATATTCCACTCATGGGTTTGATATCCACGAATTCAATTCTTGAAGCAAAAGTCTAGGGCGCGCGTGGCAACGATTCTGCTTTAGAAATTAACTTCTGGCCAGAAGTTGATTTTTCTACTTCTCCTCTAGAAGTAAATTTCTGATCAGAGAAATACGTTTGATAAAAGGACAAAATTTCTGCTTTTGGAATAGAAATTCGTTTGGTAACGGTTGAAAATTTCTAATTCTAGAACATAATTAGCACAAAATCTTCTACGAAAAATTATTGCTACTATGTTTTAGTAGCGGTTGAAAATTTTTACTTCTGGAACATTATTAACACAAAATCTTTTACGAAAGATTATTGTCGACGGCCGAAAATTTTCTACTTCATTTTTTAATTTTCTTTAAAAAAAATTATTATTAAAAATTATTATTTATTTTTTACTTCGGCGGCCGGAGACGGCGACCCAACGGCGGCAGCGGTGTGCGGTGGTGGCGGCAGTGGTCGGCGGTGGTGGGCGGCAGCTGTCGGCGGAGGCCGGTGGTGGGAGGTTGTTGGTGGTGGTGGGCGGCAACGGCAGAGGCGTGATTGGGAGAGAGATACGATGACAATGAAAAGAGGCCGAAGTGAGATGGATGTTGATGTTGATAGATTTCTATTTCTGAAAGCAAAGTAACTTTTTTTAATTTCTGGAATTAGCTCAAAAATAACTTCTGAAATATAAATTTGCTTCAGAAGTAGAAATGTAATATTGCGTAACCAAACGGATTTTTGCTTCAGAAGTTACATTATCAAGCGGATTTCTGCTCCAGAAGCATTTTTGGAGCAAATTTGTTTTCCAAAAGTGTTACCATGCGCTCTTGTCGAGCCTAAACTAATATCTAATGTCCACGAAAAGGAGGACTGAGCTTGAACCATAGCCACACCCGTTTTGGCTCCGCAATACCCCTCACCAATTGGAGCGACAGAAATACTCTTTTGCGTTCCACATCTTATGACCTTTTCTGTGCAAAATTCAAGAGAGATCAAAGTAAAAAAAAAAAAAAAAAAAAGAGAGAGAGAATTACCATTGGATAAAATTAGTAGAATGCCCTCATTTCTTGTGAAATTTCCGCAAAGTTATCCAAAAACCAAACCCGGTTTTAGAGGAAGATGATTTTGGATTTTTCCGAACGGGATTCTCTGGAAAAAGAAGTTCACGATCTGTGGGCCTTCTGACGATCACAAATTCGAAACCTAATGATAATAAATGAGTGACAAAACATCACAACAGAGAAGTGTATATTTACTGTCACCTTTGGTAATGAAATCTTAATGCTTTTATTGACGATCGTGCTGATCCATCAAACGAGTTGCAATACTTTGGGTGGCATTACTTGCGGCACTTTGGATAACACTCAAAGTAGCAGCTTGTGATCTTGAATTCCCAAGAGATGTTCTCAAGGTGTGGTGTCGCCGGTATTAGTCCCCAGCATCTGCAAGTTAACCACAAATACACATTATAGGAGTTGTTATGCACATAAGTAACAAGTGGTATATATTTCCTAAAACTTGTTGCAAAAGTGCGATTGAGTTCTAAAACTTTCAAAAAGTGCAATCAATCGTAAATCTTGTCAAATTGGTGGTATCATGTCCTTTCGTTAATTTCGTCCAATTTGACAAATAGAAAATGCCGACGTTGCTTTTTTATTATTATTTTATCTGGCTTTTTTTATTATTAATTTATCTCTCCTAGGTGACGTCGTACGTGGTGTTAAGATTAACTAAAGCACTAAAACGATGTCGTTTTGATCAAAATATAAATTTTATAACCTAAATTTTAGTTAACTAAGCAAGTCCGGGTTGACCAAGGAAGTACTTGATCGCACCAATTTGACAAGCTTTAGTTGACTTTTTGAAACTTTTAGGACAATTCACCCTCAACACGACTCCCGCTTGCACCCTCATTCTCAGTCTCATCGTCAACCTCATTTTTCATATCACCCTCGGCATAGAAATGGATTACTCGTCGCGGTGATGCTAGTGAAAGCACTTCCTTTATGGCCTGTATGGTAACTATTCTCATTCTCTAATTCTGTTCCCCGGAACAGTAAAGAATGAGAATCATGTTTGGTAACCCAAATAATTCTGATTTTGATTCTGTTCCCAGAACCAGTTTTAGAAAATCAGAATAAGTTTTAGAGCAAAATCCAAAACAAAAAAAAAAGTTGGTTTTGGAAAAAAGAATCACTTTTGAGAATCACAAAACAGAATGAAGTCCCACATCTTTCACTTTTCCCTTTCAGTTCTCTCGTCACTTATCTCTCAACCTAATAAAAATAAAATAAAATAAAAGTAAAAAAAATCATAAAAAATTTAGAAAATCCCTAAAAATAGAAGAAGCTTAGATTAGGCTAGTTTGACCTCATTTTCATAAATTTGAGCCTAAATTTCCTAGATTTCGCTCTTCTGCAAAAAAAATGTAGCAGAAGATGAGGGCATCCAACATGCGGATGATAACATATATACTCGTAACCATGCGTCACAAAATGTGACCATCTGCATGTGGAGCTGGAGCCAAACACCCACTTGGATTTAGGACAGAAGCTGCAAAATGATAGTGAAGGACTTGTACTTCGTATCAAGGAGGATAATTTGGTTTTTTTTTTTTTGTCAGTGGATAATTTGGTTATTCAGCTGCTATGTTTGTATGTATTTTGGACAAAGCAACATTTAAAGAAAAAAAATGAGTTCTTAATATGGGAACTATCTCATGTTTCAATTGAACTTCAAACGTCATGTATTAAAATTCGTGTTTCATTTATGACATGCTAAAAAACATAATGTATTTTAAATTATTTTAGTGTGCATTGGAAATTAATCTTCAATTTAGGATGAAATTTTACAAAGTAACTACATAATTATTTGATTTAAATGAAAAAAATTAGGAAGAAAAACAGTTTTTCGAAACAGAAATTTTGTGTACTTATCAAACGCGTTTCTATTCCAGGAACAGAAATTTTGGGCAGTTATCAAAAGCGTTCTGATTCTCTAAAACTCATCTAGGAACAGAATCATAAAAAGTCATTTTAATCAGAATCAGTTTTCCGAAACATAATGGTTACCATACGCAGCCTTTGTATCTCATCACTGGTGACTTCCTTCAGTCCTACCGTTGAAGTTTTGTCAGGCATTTTGGATCAATTCGATAAATTTTAAGACTTAATTGTACTTTTTTTTTTTAACGTTTTTAAGATTTTCAATAAACTTATCACTAAAGTTATTACATTTTCTAGAAAGCAGCCATGCATTATTACCATGCATGCAAAATAGGGTCCACAATTCTTTTGTCTGATGCAATAATTTGACTAGACATTAGGTAGTGGGGGTGTCCCATCTATCTCCCTCTCGAGTCCAGCTTTAATAAAGATGCTTTATAAAAAAAAGCTAAAGAGTCGAAATCGCTCATTATTCAAAAGTGGCTTTAGCATCACACACGAGAGACTTTGGCCACAATGTGGACTTGATAATTATACTTTTGTTGTTTTTGCCTTTTCCATTTAACCATTACATAATGATTCATTTGGCATTTTAATAATAAATCTCAACCGTTTATTATCGATTTTTTCAGTAAAAATTTTTGTTAAAATTATGTTTCGAGTTTGAATTCATTGAATAAAATTTGGGCCGAAGCAAAGTGGTAGACAATCACATAAAAGGCACTTTAAGACCTGTGCTACGAAATCCAACTTGCAATAAGCATATATATATCAGTCGGCTTTGGTCTTCAAGTGCATATTGGATTTCCTATTTTGACCGTGACTTCCACTGGAAATAGGAGAGAATATTGTCGTTCTTTCTCTGGCCCAACTTTCCTTTTCCTGTATTTTGTTCAGTATTCAAAATTCAAGAAACATCCTAATTTATAACGATCCAAGATAGTCTTCGCAAATTTATGCCACATCCGATTATATCCAAAAAATTCCAGTCGAATTTCCACATGCACCTATAGATCGGATTTATATATGGGTTCAAACTCTAGACATATTTTAATAATCTCCATATTGGCTCGACGTTTGAGTTAAGTCACAGTCGCTTCGCTGATAATATGAACTTCACTATTACTCTCCTACAGCCCCCATGGGCTCAGCCGCCACAGACATTTTCCAAGTCAAAGCCTCGCTTGAACTTCGCCATAACTGTAGACCTCATCAGAACATCAACTGTACATGCAATTTTAACTACTTCACAAGGACTTTCTGACACAACCTCCTCTATCACAGATAAAGCAAAACCATCGTTGCATCCATATCTGTCAGGAGATCGAACATGTACTTTGTCAATATCAGCAATTACAGTAACTGTTGGCTCTTCAGGCTCCACCTCACTACAAGCACTATTTGTATCGATTATGTCGCTGGTACCTGCTACATTAGGTTTTTCTGGTTGCAACTCCACTTCAAGTTAAACACCGTTTAGATCCGTATAAGCACTTCTACAATCACTCCTACCCATAAGTACTAGAGATTCGTCAAACCTATGAATTTAATTCCGAGCACCATAACTGATAACCGCGCTCACCTTGTGCATAACTTAGGAACATGCACTTTTTTGCCTTCCTATCGAGCTTACCATCACTAACCCGAATATAACATGGGCAATCAAATATTCTAAAATTATTAAATTCTCAAGAGAGCAGCCATGCATTATTATCATGCATGCAAAAATAGGGTCCACATGTATTCTTTTGTCTGATAGAGCTATATCATCGGGAAAAAGCTATGCACGTTGCGCAGGCCAGAAGATGCAATAATTTGACTAGACATTAGATAGTGGGGTGTCTCTTCTGTCTCCCTCTTCAGTCCAGCTTTGATAAAGATGCTTTATACAAAAAAGAAGAAGCTAAAGAGTCGAAAGCGCTCATTATTCAAGAGTGGCTTAGCATCACACACGAGAGACTTTTGCCACAATGTGGACTTGATAATTATACTTTTGTTGTTTCTTCTTTTTCCATTAACCATTACGTGAAGATTCATTCGGCATTTTAATACTAAATCTCAACCGTTTATTATCGACTTTTCCAGGAAAAAAAGTGAATATTCACTTCTTTAGAGGCTCCATCCATTTATCTTTTTAACTCCTTTTTTAAAGTGAAACTTACCATGGGATCTTTTTGGATCCTTTGGTAGGGAATTTTTTGGGAGTTTTCAAGTTATTGTTCTTTTTTACTTTTGCTATCAATACTAAATCTCAGCCGTTGATTTTCAACTTTTTCTAGCAAAAAGTTACTGTGTTCACATCTTGCTCTCTCCATCTACGACGTTCCCTTCCTTAATCCTATTTTGCACTCAACTTCTTCTCCTCCGCACAACCATTCTTCCTCCTGCTCTTCTTCTGCTCCTTCTTCAGTATTTGCTGCTCTTTTTCGTCACTTTCTCTCCCTCTCTGTCTCTGCTCTCTGTTTTCACGCTCTGTGTCTCATTAAAAAATCAAAGAAAAAATGTCGATCGATCCTGCCATTCCTGTTGCATCTTTTGCATGGGATGTCTTGAAGTGGGTAGTCATTCCCATCAAGCGTCAATTCGGATACGTGATCTCCTCCAAGAGATACGATCGGGATCTTCAGAAGGAAGTTGATAATCTGGCGTACGAGGCTGAGAGGGTCCAGAATACCGTGCGAGAGGCCGGAGACAATCTTCGGAATGTCTACGGTCACGTCACCGAGTGGCAGCGAAGTGCTGAGGAGGTCTTGAGGGAAGCGGAAGACCTGTTGCGCCACTTCAAAGAGGTGAGCAAGACTTGTTGCTATGGGACTCTTCCCGACCCCAGTTGTCGCTATCAGTTCAGCAGGAAGGCCAAGCACAAGATCGAGGACATTCAGGAACTCGCTCGAGAAGGCAGTGAATTCAAGGAATGGAACGACGTCTCCTTCAGCGCTCCTGCTCCGGGGAATGTCGCTGCTCCGACTCTGGCCAGGAGAGAGGGCAAAGAGGTCGTCCAGTCGACCACTGCGACGGCCTCTGCTTCTTCTGCCTCTACGTTGATTAGGGACGATGGCGTCTTCGAATCAAGAGCTCAGATCACAAGGGACATCATGGACGCTCTTGCCAATAACAGCAACAGCGTGGTCGGGGTTTATGGGATGGGCGGGGTCGGCAAGTCTACCCTTTTGGCGGATGCCGAAAGGAGAATAAGGGAAGAGAAATCGTTCGATCTGGTAGCTAAGGCCGACGTGTCAGAAAATCCAGACATCAAGAGGATTCAAGGAGAGATCGCGCATGCGTTGGGCCTTAGTGACATAAAGAACGAAGATATTGTCAGCGTGCGAGCGGAGCTTCTGCGCGAGAGGTTGGAAAAGGAGGAGAGGGAGAAAAAGAAGGTCCTCTTAATACTGGACAACTTGTGGAAGGGGCTGGACTTGAAATCAGTCGGCATTCGTTGCGGACATGACAACAAAGTCATAGGATGCAAGTTGTTGTTGACGTCGAGAAATCGAGATGTTTTGCGAAGAGAAATGTGCTGCGACCACGACTTCCTCCTTGGTGGGCTGCAGGAGGAAGAGGCAAGAGGTTTGTTCGAGAGGATTGTGGGGGACAAAGTTCATAAGGACGAGTTCAAACCCTTCGTGTGTGAAGCGCTCCGCAAATGCGCAGGTGTGCCTTTCCTAATTCTCGCAATTGCAAAACGTTTTAAAGACGCTAATTTATCTGAATGGAAGGACACTCTGATAAGAATCGAGATGTCTAAAGATAAAGGAATCAATGATGTGATAAATAGGATGTTGCAATTGAGTTATGATGATTTAGACGAGGAGGAGAAGTTAACACTACGACTCTGTGTTGTTTATGGCGTGTCCAAGCCCTCTCTGGAAGATTTGGTGAGGTACGGCGTGGGTTTGGGGTTATTTGGAGAATATAATAGCATAGAGGAAGCGAGAAATAGGTTGAGCTCACTAATACGCACTCTTCAAGCATCCTCCCTTTTGTTGGAGAATGGAGACGGTGACGGTTTCAAGATACATGACTTGGTTCGTGACTTTATTGCCTCGGTCACTTCAAGAGATCACCCTCTTCTCGTGTTGAAAGATAAAGATAAGTCGATAACAGAGTTGCCAAAGGACAAGCTCAAGAATTGTGAGGCAATATGCTTTCCCTACGTAGACATGAAGGAGCTTCCCGAAGACTTAGATTGCCCCGAATTGCAGATCTTTTTGTTGTTCACAAATAGTGAATCTCTTCACGTTCCGGATTCGTTATTTAAGTCTATGAGGAAACTCATGGTCTTAAATCTTACTGGGATACGTTTCGCTCGTTCGCCTTCGTCGTTTCAGTTATTGGAGAAGTTGCACACTTTGTGTCTTGGTGGTTGTACGTTAGACGATATAGCCATTCTTGGCGAGCTAAAAGAGTTACAAATTCTCAGCTTTGCGCACTCAAAAATTCAGCGATTGCCGAAAGAAATTGGGCAACTGGTAGAGCTCAGGTTGTTAGACTTGAGCCATTGTTCACGGCTTGAGATAATTGAACCGGGTGTGCTTGGAAGCTTGATCAAACTGGAGGAGTTGTACATTAAGTTTTGCTTTCATCTATGGAATGCTGTGGAGCAAACTACACCAACTAATGCCTGTATGATTGAGTTGAATCGCATGGAGAAACTCCGCACTTTGCATATGTGGGTTTACGATCCGAACAAGCTCCCAGAGGATCTAAACCTCGAGAAATTGACCAAGTATGAAATCTGCATAGGATATGTGCGGGCTTTTCCCAAGTACAAAGGATCGAGGACATTGATGCTCAATTTGCAAAAAAAAAGTGATGTTCTTCGAAAAGGATGCATACAAAGCATCTTAGGCAAAACTGACAATTTGTTTTTGGATGGGTTGGACGAAATTGAGCAAAGTATATGCGCGTTATCCAGAAAAGGTTTCCCAAAATTAAAGCATCTACGGGTCGATGGTAGTCCTTCCATCCATTACATCCTCCAATCGACATCCCATACAAATTTTAATACGTTGGAGTCATTAGTTCTCTCTAATCTCGTCAACTTTGAGAAAATATGTCACGGACATATCTCCTCTAAGTCCTTCAGTGCATTGAAAGTAGTACGGGTTGAAGGATGCCACAAGATGGAAGTTCTATTTCCTCTTTCAGTGGCGAGAGAACTTCTACAGCTAGAAGAGATTGAAGTTGTCAATTGCACGATAGTAAAGGGGATTGTAGAAGCTGCTGATTGTGGCAGATTTGAGTTGCCTAAGTTGCGTATATTGAAATTACGTAACTTGCCAGATATCGAGAACTTTTTCACCGTCAGGACAGCTCCTTCGACTAGTACATCAGACGACCCAGTTGGCACTCAAATTGCATTCTTCAACGGGCGACAAGTAACTTTCTATCAAAATAATATTTTCTTGAGTTTTACTTCTTTTGCTAATTAGATGTAAACACGGATTATGATGCTTATTCATTTTCTTATTTTCAGTTTATTTTCTTCCTGATAACCTTATCCGTTCATGCCTTCTCCGTTTCTCTTAATTGTGTAGAAATCCAACTAATTGTAGGAAAATCCACGTAAATTGAGTTGTCATGGGTTGTGAGTTATTTTCAAGTTACATGCTGCAAGTATATCTATGTTAATAGGGTTTCATTAAGCAGAATATAAGGGAATTTTGGCATTAAAGTTATTCCATAATTAAATTAATGTCTAATCTTTTGAAATGAATTTCATCGAATTTAGTTATCAAACTCTGTTATCATCCACAAAACCTATAATATAGGTGACTTTCTTTACATCAATTGAGTGACTTCCAACTTTGCTTACCCTTTTGAATCTATGCGGAACAATGTATATGGTTCCACTTTTTATATGGACGAATTTTTAGTCAATTTACGAAATTGTGCCCAGAAAACGTGTTGCAATTTCCTTCAAGGATTTCATCCATACTGTAACTTGAATAACCGTCTCTAAGCGATTCAGCAATTTCCATTTCATTTTTGGACTAGCAAAAATGAAAAGAACATGTAAATACAGTGTTACCAAGTGTGATTTGATATGTTTACGCAGGTTGCCTTTCCGAGATTGGAGACACTAGAAATCACTGACTTGGATAACCTCGAATATATATTTTTCCCATCCATGGTTAAGTGTCTCGCGCAACTGACGGAACTAAGGGTAAGCGATTGCGTGAAGATGCAAGCAATCATTGCGGAAGAAGAAGGCTGGGAGATAGAAGCATCTGAAACTCTGGCATTCCCGAATTTAACCTATTTAGACTTAGGATGTTTGGAAAGTTTGACGTGCTTCTCTCGCGAAAAGTGTAAGATTGATTTTTTCTTTCCATCATTGAAGATCTAGTAGATTGATTCATATAGGCAACACGTATGGTGACATTTTTCTTCATCCTATGAAATACTGATGACAGGTTCACGAAAACCTCAGAGTAAAGACTGCGTCAAATCACACTCCCCTGCACTCTTCAATCAAGAGGTACGTGATTAACGTTACGTCAAAATAAATATATCGGAGACAAAGCATAGCCAAAATAAAAACTAACTGGATTTACTTACAAAGTGTACTTTGGTTAAAATATTCTAACCTAAAATGAGTAGCATACAAGCGTCAGGTAGGAGGACCGCCGAACAATCAACAACAAGACCTGCCAATATTGAATAATGTCGTCCTTTTTGCCCTCAAATATTTCTTGTAGCATTTTCAGCTGTCCTTCATGAATAGGGCTGGAGGGTCTGGAAAGCACTCGGGTGCTGCCTTGCTTAGAGTCTTTGGACTTGGTCAATCTACCAAAGTTGAGGCGACTATGGAACAAAGATCTTGAAGGAACGATGCGCTTCAATTCTCTATCTTCTCTGACTCTTTATAAATGCAGCAACTTGAGACATGCTTTCACTCCATCGATGGCTCGATGCCTTCCCAATATACGGCGGATGGAAATAAAGGAGTGTGGTCAGATGGAAGGAGTGATCGCAGATGAGGAAGGGCAGGGAAGCGTTGAGGGGAAGATTACATTCCCAAATCTCAGGACGTTGGAGTTGGAATGCTTGCCCAATTTGACTAGTTTTCTCTTGGGGAAGAATCATATGCTGGATTGTCCCGAATTGGAGGAGCTGACTATTGCCCACTGCCCCAAGATGAGAAGTTTGACTTGCCAATCCTTGATGGAGAATGAGCTCGGCGCGCCTTCACTTTTCACTCCACAGGTCGGTCTTTCAAATAAATGCATTTTTGGCATTTCATTTGCAACATATTCTTATAGAGAGACAGAGAGATGGTGCCACGTGCGGACACAAATGCTACATTAAATGGTCGTAGTTTCAGTCATAAGTGCTTTGATCAAATCTAATCGGACTCGTGTTTCATACCAAAACAATTAAAGATGACCAAAATATTTACCTTCCCCCCTAGTCCAAGATAACATCCGTGGATTTCTAGCGCAAAACAATTCAGAAATCAATAGATATGTACGGATTCGAAATGGTCTAATTATAAGTAAATTTCTAATAACCAGTAGGACTCCCCTACTACTTGTACGGATTTGTGAACAGAATCTTTTAATAATTAGTACAGAGATTACAAATTTTCTAATCTTCAGTATGTATAACAATAATTTGCACATCTCCATATCTTTTTAGAAGTGTTACTTTTGTGATTGGTAGACCGTTGGATACTTGTATGACGAATTTGTCTTTTTCCATGGTTCAGGGACTTAGGGAACTATGGAAATATGCATTTGGCAATTGGGGTTTTGGCATGTCGTAATTTTACTAATTTCATCGTAACGAAATGAAGGTTTCGTATGGGCTCTTAAATGAACAATTCATAACAATTCATGTCATGTGAAATTTAGGAAATTTCAAAAATATTCATTTGGTATTAGAGGTCGTAATCTTGTTCTTTCTGTCATAACTCAATGAAGAATGTTCCACTCTCTTTTTAATGCACAGGGATTAGCAAGTGGTAAGGATCGTAAGGTAACTGATTCCGTCGCATCGCGTTTCATGCTTGTTACAATGAAAGCATCAATCGGCCCCTCCCTATTTGTGTCACTAACAAGCTCTTGAATTGTCATGATTTGAGAGAGCTAGGAAAGTTTGGAGATTCCTTCTTTAAGGTCATAAATCGATGTAATTACATTCATTGTGTCAAATTTTTTTTTTTTGTCAATATGGCAGGTGCAATTTCCTCAACTTCATAGTATGGTTCTCTCCCACATGGACATTTTAAGCAAAATATGGACTGACAATCCTCTAGAAACTCTCATATGTGAAAATTTATGGAAAGTGGAGGTTCATAACTGTAAGAGCCTTGAAAATCTATTTCCGCATTGGTTGGTTACAAGTCTATACATACTTCACCAACTTCGGGTGGAGTCTTGTGGGCTCGAGGAAATAGTCGCCAATGCAGATAACACTCCACACTCCACTACTGCTCAAGTTCTTTTCCCGAGATTGACCACTTTGGCATTACATGATATGCCACGACTCAAAAGCTTCTGTCCTAACTTTCCCATTTTGAACTGGCCATCCTTGTCGGAATTGCGAGTGACTCACTGTGATAAACTGGACACGTTGTCCTCTATGGAACTTATGAACAAGAGGACTCAGAGAGACCATGAACAGGACCTTTCAAACCGAGAAGCACGCTTTTCATTTGAGAGGGTATGACTGCTATAGCTCTTCCTCGGTTTCTATCTAAAATGCATTGCCTAATCTCATATCCACCGCATAGTCATGCCATTGCTTATCAGTTTGTCGACAGCATAATATATTTTTAAAATTGTAAGTATACTTTTCGTTTGTAGACAGCCATAAGATATTCGATTACATACGGTTTCTATCTAAAATGCATTCCATATTCTCATATCCACCGCATAGTCTTGTCATTGCTTATCAGTTTGTCGACAACATAAGATATTTTTTAAATTGTAAGTATACTTTTCATTTGTGGACAACCATAAGATATTCGATTACCTAAAATTACAAAAATAATGACATGTTTTTGTTGACAAGATACGATATTCCTCGTCTAATCCAATTGAAAATTGTGTATTGTGGTGCTCCTTGCGGAAGTCAATAAGGACTTAGACATGTGGTCCTCTCCATTGTTGACACGTCTCACTAGCGAACTTTTCTTCTCTTTTGTATCTTCTACAAACTCTTAAAATCATAAATTTAAATAGTGAAAAAACATTAGAACTGTAATTCACTATGTTCTAAATTTTTATTTCACCACGCATTACATCTCATATCCATTGCATAGCCATGTCACGTGATGATACCATAGAAAATCCAAAACACCTTACCTGTCAATTCGTAGACAGCAGCTGTATTTTGTATCACGACTTTAAAAGCTTGAGACTTGTATATAGGGCTCTTGAGATCTAGTGAATAGTAAGAAGATGGCCACCTTTCATGTGAATCATCTGAATTAGGTTTAGGTTTTACAGCACATCACTTATTGATGAACCTTTATTGAATTTATTTCTCACGTTGTATTGGCAATTTGACAGGACTTTTCCAACTTAGAGAGACTTTTATTAGTCGATAAGGATATTCAGATGATACGGGATGGAAAATTTTCTAATGACATCTTTCGCAAGCCAAAAGCACTAACTTTGGCATGCTTTCATGAAGAAAATGCTGTCTTTCCTTCTAGATTCCTCACAGAGAGATTTCAGAATTTGCAGAGACTTGAGGTCTTCTGTAGTTCCTTTGAAGATATAATTCATGACGAAGGGTTTGTTGACGAGGGAAAACATCCGGTGCTTGAAAATTTAAGAGAACTTAAGTTAAGCAAGCTACACAACCTAAAGCGTGTGTGGAGAGAAGACTATTTAGCAACGAAAATTCTGCAGAGTATTGAAACTTTTGAGGTTTGGGATTGTCCCGGTTTGACGACATTATTTCCAGCTGCGGCATCCTTCCAGAATTTGACGAAGTTAGTGGTGAAGAATTCCTCTGGATTGGTACATCTAGTGACAGTTTCAGCGGTCACAAATTTGGTGCATCTCAGGAACATGACTATAATAGGATGTGAAAGAATGAGAGAAGTAGTGGCAAATCATGAAAATGGACAAAGAAAAAAGATTTCTTTTAGGAAGTTAGAACGGTTGATACTCCAAAATATGCCAAGCCTAGAATGCTTCTCCTCCACCATAAGTTGCATCTTGAGCTTTCCATTCTTGTGGAGTATTGAAGTGGAAGAGTGCCCCAAAATGAAGATCTTTTCTAAGGGTACGCTGAGGACACCACAACTATGTTTGGGCACACTGTTCAGATACAAATTGGAAGGGAAGTGGGAGGGTGATCTCAATTAATGCCATTCTCATCCATTTGCTTTTCTCCATGTTCTTCTTAACTTGTCCAGTCACTGATAAAAGGGAAGGGCAGGTGCTGCAAGTGGCACAGAAGATTTTCAGGTGATGCAAGTCGCAGCTCTCTCTCCCTCTCTCTGTCCAAGCTTGAACTGCGAGCAACGCGCCCATGGAGACGACGCAGAACGCACAAGCTACAGAGGAGGCCGCGGCCGCTCGCGACGGCTCGATTTTCGGATACGAGTCGCTCGATCGCCTCCTTCCCGACAATCTCAACCCCCAAGTCTTTCAGGTCTTCGTTTCTCATTGCATCTCTCTCCTCAGTGTCGCTTGATCGATACTAGCTCGCGAAGCAGTATCAGGTCCATTTGAATCCTTGTCGCTGTTGATCCGATTGACTTGGCGTATATTTCTGGAGTGTTTTTCTCCGATTGGATTTTGACCTGAGTTTATTAAGGAAATGAAGTTGATTTCGTGAAATCCGCGGAATTAGAAACGACAAAGTTACGTTTTGTGGAAGATGTTCTGGCACTGGTGCTTTTCTGTAAGCTTGATGATGCTAGCATCTACATGTGGTGCTAATCAGAAAAGCAAAGGCTGCATGGAGAAGGATTGTTGCAGTAAAATCTTGAATGAAATACACAAATGATGTGGTCAGATTGTACAATTCTGTTCTGCTCGGTTTATGTTGTCTCTCTACTTGCTTTTTCCAATTAAACTTGTGGAAATCGAACAAGTTGCATATGCTTTGCTGTTTAGATGAATATTGATGTCATTAGTCAATCTAGGAGAATGTTTGATCTGTCCTGCATCTCACGGGTCTGCATATGTAGACATACCATTCACTAGTCAAGTTAAATAGGAGCTGGACTTCTGTCGGAAAGGTGGATCTTAAGGATTGTAGTGGTGTTATTCCGTTACTTTTCACGATTGGAATGGTTGTGGCCTCCCGAATCGTGCGACTGTCCACAATTTAAGCACAAAAAGTAAGGATAGACAGCTTAAAAGTCTTATTATAGAACATTGGAGTTGATCAAGTAATTTCACGTCCAAATGGATTTTAAATTGACACGGATCAACCGCCCATGAAATTATTTGATGAGACAACTGGAATGACTCAGCAATCGGTGCCTTTCTTCTTCCTAAAATGTCAAAAACTCAAAGCATGTCATTCCATTGTGTTACAATCTTACTTTGTTGTTAAAATCTTCATGATATTGATTTCAGGAAGTCAGTCGTTTAATTATTGGATTGAATTGTGGAAGGACTCTTGAAGTTGTTCCTCTGGCGGATTCTGCAAAAGCTCTCTCATCTGAATGTAACTTTGACATACAGGTGATCCTGTGTTTTCGGTTTTTGTGCTGCTTATTGGATGTGGCGATTTAAAGGCTGTTGCTAAGAGTCCTGGTCACACTAGTCTGCACTGTTGCATGTGCTTCAATACCATTTGGTTGGAGTTTGATAAAGACTCACTATAAGTCAAATAGGTTCCTCATGTAAAACAGTTTTCTTGATAGTAGGAAACTTGTCTTCTCAGCACATTCCTGCTTGGAGCATATGGAGAATCTGAGTGTGTGCATAGGAAATACTTGCTTGTCCTGGGTGAGATGACTGAACACCCTGAAAGGACTGAAAATGCTTTTTGGCATACTTATCTCCTCCATGAGCTAGCATAGAAAAAGTAGATGGAAAGAACTAAGTCACATCATCTGAAAACTTGAAGTATCTAGGCCAATCAGTTTCAATGCCTAATGTTCCTTTTCGCAACCATGAAGACAAAGTTGCTTAACTCCACCCAACAAACACTCAATTTATGATTGCCTTAATCCAATGTCACCTCAATAGCCTCTGAAGCAAGTTCCTCCAGCATTGCTCAGGCCTGCAAATGGGAGTTCCGGCCAACAAGCATTTGGAAGTTCTCTGAGGAAACATGAGCAAAGATCTTCCAATGTGTGCTCCTTGTTCTCTTTGCAAAGGGGCATAGAGAGCTTCCATTTATAACTCAGTAATCTTTCACCTCTGTGATAGATAAAAGAGCACGGACCGAATAATATTATCTCACTGAGATTCATACATATGGTCCTAACTAGGGAAATATTTGTTTAAATGCAATGAATTGCAAATGTCTGGTCCAGATGTCCATTGGCAATATTGAGAACTTATCCCTAGGGAGGTCTTGAAGAGCATAGTCCTGGAAATGAGCTCTTCTGAAATCTGTTTTAGTATAGATTCTTGGTTCTGAGTTTTTCTATGGAGTTGGTGAGCCAACGGATAGTGAAACGTGCAAAGTTTGATGTAGTCAAATTATTCTAGTTGATTAGACTTGCTATGGTGGAAGCTAAGAAGTACTCTTACATATTCTTTGTGGCAGTCGCTATTTGGTAGTTGTTTACTTTTATTGAAAACCATTACTGCAGTTCTTGGCAGGATCCTTTGATTTTTATTCATTCTGACCAGTTTTGTGGAATCTTTGATCAATTTATTCTGATTTTCTTTCAGGCATTTCGCTTTACGGCAGACAAGGAGTTATTAAGAGAACCGCGAGTTGTCAGAGTTGGGCTTATTCAAAACTCTATAGTTCTTCCCACAACTGCTCCATTTCTGGATCAGAAGAGGGCTATCCATCAGAAAGTGAAAACCAATGATAGGTTTCTGCAGGTGCTTCAGGAGTGAACATCTTATGCCTGCAGGTTAGTCACGCCATGAAGCTTGAGCTATACATTTTTTGGGTTTCTCCTTTTGGACTTAAAGACTGTAGTTCAACTTCTGCACTAATCTCAATCTAGGAAGCATGGAGGATGCCATTTGCCATTTGTACAGGAGAGAAGAGGTGGTGTGAATTCGCAGAGCCTTCTTCAGGATCTAGTGAAAAAGTAAAACATGTTCATTGTCAATCCTATCCTTGAGAGGATCTCTGCCATTGCCACCAGTTCATCGATCGGGTAGGAACAGAATCATTTTCCAATCTGTTTGCATCAGGCGATGGGAAGCCACAGCACACGGATTTCGGGCACTTCTATGGATCCAGTCACTTTTCAGCTCTAGATGCTTCGTGTGCGCCAACGCTATATCCCGTCATAGAGATGGATTGCTGGTCTCAGACATGGATCTGGACCTCTGTAGGCAGCTGAAAGACAAGTGGGGAGTTCGGAATGACTGCTCAGCACGAGCTCTATGCCGATATGCTCGCTTAGTATTTGAAGCTGGACTTTGAACACCAGGTCACATCTGATCCCTTGCTGCATAATAGTCCTCTTGAAGTTCTTGATTCGCAACACTGTATATTCAGGCTTGACATGATCCGATCGTCATTCATGTTCAATCAACGTGTTTCCATGGAATCCAATCCACATAATAGTTCAATCAATATTTTCATTTCAACAGCATAATTACGTTCTTATTAAACCGAGAGGGCGAGGGTTGGGACGCGATGAGGAAAATGAGCTAATGAAAAGTCTATATAAAGGGCTAAGATGGAAGCAAAATGGAAATGCTTGGGAATTGCAAAATTCGACCGGCGCATGCCAATATATCCATGCGCTGGGTGACATCCCATAATGGGTTGGGCCGAGCCCGCGCACTCGCTAGGCCATGCTTGCACGTTCACTGGGCCCATTGTCGCCTACCAGCCCCGCGCGTGACGAGCAAAGAATTAAACTCTTGAATAATATCCAGGCAAGGACATTCCAACTTCGATCATTTGATCGAGCCGTTACAAAGTTCTATTGATCAGCATGATCTTCTTGGGCTTTGAGTCCCAATATCGGGCCACTAATAACAGATTTTATGGAACTCCTGCACGTCTCATGGTCAATAAAATTTTGCCATTTTGAAAATTAAACTTCGAATTTTTCTACTATTCAATTAGCTTAATCAGAATGACAGTTCTGTAATTCTAATATGATTTGGTTGACCCGCACAAGGAGTGGGTTTACGACTAGAACCTTATCGATGTTTGTTCATTAGCAGCTGAGGAAAAGATGAGATGGTGACCGCTCAAGAAAAGGAACAATAAAATGCAAAAAAAAAAAATCATATGAAAATAGAAAATAGAAAAACCGCATAAATAATCATCAGGCAGGGCTGCAAAACAGCACTGAAGTGAATACTAAGATTTAAATCTGATAATACTTGTTCCTTATGCAACTCAAAGCATAAAGGATAAGAAAAGAAAAAGAAGGCTTTTTAGGGTTAAAAGCCTTCACATTCAAAGCTCTTACTCTATACTTTCCTTTTCTATGACATCCTTATTAAAGCTGTTATTTATGAAAAACAAAAAAATGGGGTTCATATGTATTCTTTTGTCTGATAGAGCTCTCTGTCTTTCAGAACAATTGAAAAGACACATTAAACTTGTGTCGAGAAAGTAATTGCTGATGTACAGGTTTTGTTAGGATTCGACACACAATTACAACGAAGTAAATCGTAAAATCGAGAAAGAAAAATCGAGACACAATGTTTTATCTTGATTTACCTTAAACTAGGACTACATCCAGCAGAGGATTTCATTATAATTAGCACATTTCACCTCTCTATTACAACACTCAATTACAAGCGAAAAAGAGTATATATAGCAATAGCTATGTATGTGCCAAGCCCAAACTACTAATGCAAAAATATGACATCAAATTATAAAAGCTCACTAGCGACCTCCACCGGCCCTAACGAAAAAAGAAAAGAGATGAAAGGACAGAAAATATTATTAAAAAATGATTAAAATTTTGAAATATATTAAACATTATTAAAATTGTCTACGTCAGCGCCAGCCAACCAAATGGACTGAATTGACACAATTGCAAAAGGTTTATGACTCAATTGCCAAAAAATAAAATTAGGACTGAATTGATACAATTACAATAAGTTTATGACTTTTTTTTTGTAATTTTCCTGGCATTAGACAAACGAATATCAAAGAATTTCTATTTATGACATGAATCGAAGTCTTAATACGGTAAATAGGAAAGTTTACCAGCTAAGCAGTTCTTTTTTTTTTTTTGTTCGAATCCGGGTAAGTAGTTGAAGTAAAAGGCAGGGAATGATTAGATAATACTTGTTGCTTACCAAATTCAAACCAAAAAGGAGAAAAAGAGAAAGGTAAAGAACCCTCACAAACATAAAAGCACAATCAATGATTTGGCATCCTAATATTAAATCATTGGATCATTGGTACTAAATCTCGACCTTTTTTTTTTTGGTCGGATTTTTTTTTTTTTTTTTGGTTTAATTATGAACTTTTCCAGCAAAAAGTTGTTGCGCTTCTTTCGCCATTGATTGCTCTTTACATCTTGCTTTCTCCATCCACAATGAAGGTGTTTCTTGCTAGGCAAAAAGTCTTATTATCACATCCGAGGAGGGCATCTCATGACTTGTTTAAATTCGTGTCATCTTCAAATTTGCTATATTATCATGTATAAACATGTTAATTTGTGTCAGAAATTGCTGGTCCCAGTTAGTTTGGGTGGCAACTTTATTGTGCTTAGCATGACTCTAAAGCTTGGGGTTAACCTATGCTTATAAAAATACATTGGATTTGTGATTGAGCACCTTAGATGAATATTGATGTCATTAGTCAATCTTGAGTTCTTGATTCAAAACACTTTATGTTCAGGGATGACTTTAATTTGCCAACAACAACTCTCTGTTTTTTGTGTCCAGCCGAGCGTGAATGTATTTGCTGAGAATTGGTTTTCACAACTCTTGGGTCCAGCGAAAAACTTGGATCGGGCTTAGAGTTTATCCTATTCGGCACAAAGAGCCCCGAATCGGGTCGCATGTTGGGCTAGTTTGGATGAAATTCATAGCCTGGACTACGCAAAGCTGACAGTTTGGATTAGGAAATCTCAATATCTAGCTCTAAAACATGAAGATTACTTGGTATTTATACCCAAACTTGGTTGCTTTTAAAGTCAATAAAGATAGAAGCTTCCAATTGCTTATGGCATTAGAAAAACAATATCAAACAATGTCTAATTTATGACATGAATCGAACACTTAATATGTTAAATATGAAAGTTGACAGGCTAAGTAGTTGGATCAAAAGGCAGGGAATGATTAGATAATATTTGTTGCTTACGAAACTTAAAGCAAAAAGGAGAAAAAGAGAAAGCTAAAGAACCCTCACAAACAAAAAAGCACAATCAATGAGTTGCGATTGATTGTTGCTCACGTAGGGAATAATTCCGAGTTTCCACGTTACTTTCCCTTCTATTTTTGACATTCAACCATCACGTAAGGAACATTCGGCGTCCTAATACCAATTTGTTTGCTTTTAAAGCACAAAGTGAAAAGAACAAACGAAAAAGGTAAAAAGCCCTCACCAGCAAAAGAGCACAATTAATGATTTGGATTTTATAATACTTGTTGCTAGCGGACTTTGGCCAGTAAACCATCAAGCAGGGAATAATTTGATAATGCTTGCTACTTCTGAGATGCAAAGCAAAAAGGAGAAACAAAAAAGGTTAAAGCCCTCGCCAGCAAAAGAGCACAATCATTGATTTGGATTTGATAATACTTGTTGCTAACGTAGGGAATGATTCCAAATTTCCAAGATATTTCCCATTCTACTTTGTCCATTGAACCATCACGTAGGGAATGATTCGATAATGCTTGCTACTTTCGAAACTCAAAGCGAAAAGAAGAAACAAAAAGGTAAAATGCCTCACTAGCAAGAGAGCACGATCAACGATTTGGAGTTGAAAATACTTGTTGGCGAACACAGGGAATGATTCTGAGTTTCCAATTTACTTTCCTTTCTACTTTGGCCATTGAACCATCACGCAAGGAATGATTTAATCATACTTGCTTCTTTCGGAACTCAAAGGAAAAAGCATAAACGAAAAAGGTAAAATGCCCTCGCCAGCAAAAGTGTACAGTCAACGCTTTGGATATATATATATATATTGTCGAAAAGAATTTCATTCATTAAACAGAATGAGCATTACAAAGAAGGCTTTCAAACCTAGCAAGTTTCAAATAACTGCAGAACAATCAAATCCCAAAAAATAAATGACAAAGCACACTCTGCAACTAAGAGCACACTCCCATCCCTCTCATCCCTTAAAAACAGATTTGTCATCAGTAATGATAGGTGGCCAATCACCAGATTCGGTGATAAGCATACGTCGAGATCTCTCACGCCATTTGTAACGGCTTGCGGTGCGCGTCTAGGTTTGACGTCCCCATCACCATCGCCGAGCAATAACACCAACATCAAAATGTTGAAAGAACACAGATCAAATATCTATAAGGAACTCCCAGATCTATATCTAGATCTAGTTCGGGATAGTGAATTATTCCGAGATTTTGATTCCTCTCTCTCTCTCTCTCTCTCTCCCCAATGCTTCGGATTTGATAATAACTTTTGCTAGCATAAGGAATTATTCCGAGATTCCAAGTTACTTTCCTTTCTACTTTGGCCATTGAACCATCACGTAGGGAGTGATTTAATAGTGCTTGCTGCTTCCGAAACTCAAAACAAAAAGAAGAAAACAAAAAGGTAAAAGCCCTCACTAGCAAAAGAGCACAATCAATGATTTGGATTTGATAAAACTTGTTCCTAACGCACGGAATAATTTTGTGTTTCCAAGTTACTTTCCTTTCTACGTTGGCCATTGAACCATCACGTAGGGAATGATTTGATATCGCTTGCTGCTTCCGAAACTTAAAGCACAAAGAAGAAACGAAAAAGGTAAAAAGCCCTCACTAACAAAAGCGCACAATCAAGGATTTGGATTTGATTATACTTGTTGGTTGTGTAAGGAGTTATTCCGAGCTTCCCAGTTACTTTCCTTTTCTCTTTGGCCATTGAACCATCACGTAGGGAATGATTTGCCGTTTGAATTACTAAATCTCAGCCACCGATTGTCAACTTTTCTAGCAAAAAGTGGTTGGTTTCTTTCTCCATGGGAATATTGTTCCAAAAATCCTAAACCTATTGTACATTGGCTATTTTAGTCCTGAAAGTTTTAATTTTGCCAATTGAGGCTTAAACATTTTCTTGTTTTCCCAATTGAGTCCATCCAGCTAATTTTAGCGGTAAATCGCTGACGCGAACGCTAGCCGTCCTACGTGACACTGCCCACGCTGACGTGAAATTTTTTTGTAATTTTTTTAAAATTCTGATTTTTTCATTGTTTTCCTATTTTTTCTTTTGTTTTTTTTTTCTTTTCTTTCTTTTTCTTTGTTTCCTTCCAAGCCCGGTGAGGATCATTGGCCAACCCTCCTTGGTCGAAGAGAAGGACCGGCCAACCCTCACTTGTGGTCGGTAGGGTCGGCTGGCGACCCTCACTGCACTTGGTAGAAAAGAAAAAGAAAAAGACAAAAACTAAAAAATTATAAAAAAAAATTCAAGTTTTTATAAGTTGAAAAAAGTTATCCACGTTAGTGCCAGCCATCCTATGTGACATTATCGGCGTCTACGTTAGCAATTTCTTGCTAAAATTGATCAGATAAACATAATTGGCAAAATGTGAAAAAGTTTAGAACTCAATTTTGAAAATTGAAAAGTTTAGATTTGAATTGGCCAAAGTGCAATAGATTTAGGTCTTTTACGACAATTTTCCCCTTACTCCGCTGATTTCTCTTTCTAGCTCGCTCTCTCCGTCCACAGGGAAGGTCCGTCTCGCTAACCAAAAAGTCTTATTCTCACACTTGAGGAGGGCATCCAATGACGATTCTACTTTGCTATGGATTTTGCTAAAAAACACTCTTAGGAAACTGGATGAGAATTATAAAATATGTTATGAAAATTTTCTCTTCATTTATGACTTGCTAAATAAATTTTCAATCTTCAATATTCTTTAGGATAGACCTATTTCCACCCCTCTTTGACTTGGTAAACAACTTTTATTATCGCTTGTCCAAAATAACCTTCCATGTTAGGACACACGTTCATTCACTCATTCACCCTCATTTTTTCTCTCCCATGTCATTTCTTCACCTTCTATTTTCACTGTGAACCGACTAAAACATCCTTTTATGCTTGAAAATCAACAATCATTAATTAAGTATACTTTTTCTCACTCATATTTTGTTTCCCACTATCGCCACTGCTTCTCTTATCTTCTTTTTAAATAATGACCGATTTCATTTTGTAATATTTCTGAGTTTGCAAATTTAGTCCATAAAATCTAACTTTGCGTTTACCTTCCTCATCTTGCTCCCTCTATTGCCTTACTAGATGCCCCGCATGGCCATCTTTACAGAGAAATTTTGCCCCATCCGAGGTACGGCCTCGTGCTATCCCATTGTTACTAAGATTAATAGAAAAGTTACTTTAAAGAATAAACATTTTAAGCATGTAGAGTTAATATGAAAATTTCAGAGATATAAAACTTAGGCATAGTCAAAATGCATGAGCAGTGCAAATTCAAATTAAATAAAAAAATAAAAAAGTAAAATTGACCCGATTCATTTTGCAATTACATTTTAACAGAATAAATTGAATCTGTGTACCTATTATTTGTTTTTACTCGAATGAAACTTGCATTGTTGGCCAATCATGAGCGACAGCAGAAAGAGTAATCAATGAAAGAGGTGGTGGAATGCATAGGTCCGAACAAGCGCCATACGAAGGGGATGAGCAATTTACATTGTCAACCACGTCCCAATCTCTGTTAACATCCGGATTGGTAGTAGAGTGGATATCATTGTTTTAAATTTTTGTTTTTTTGGGGGTCAAAATCATTGTCCTGATTTAAAAAGTGGAAATAGCGTGATCCTTATTTTGTATGCATTATTTCTTCCTCATAAACTAGGTAGTTATTATACAAACGGTCATTATCTACTTAATTACAACAAGAACATCCCTCATGACTTTAATTAGTTATAACAATGTTTTTTTTTTGTTGGAAAATGATCATTACTATTCCAAATAATAATAATAATAACAATAAAAAGGATTTTATGAGTAATTGGACATACTAATATTACAATTATGGTTGGCAAGAAAAATTAATCAACTTTTCCGTATGAATCCAGGTTTTGTGTTTTCACTTAAAGGGATGACTATGAGGGCTTTCTATCAATGAGTTTGTGAAAATTTGACTAAAAGGTCTAAGCTAGCCCAAGTCTAACATGTCAATAAGCGGAAGTTTTATCGAGGATTGCTATTCAATACATAAACCAATAACACGGCCATTTTAGAAGTACCAGAATTACGGCATTAGGAAATCCAACAATCTCTAATTTATGACATGAATCGAAGTCTCAATGTGGTAAATAGGAAAACAGAAGAAGAAGCGCACGAGTAGATACTAAGATTTGGAGTTTATAATACTTGGCCCTTAGGAAACTCAAAGCAAAAAGGAGAACAAAGAAAAAGGTAAAAGAGCCTTGACGAACAGAAAAAGCACAATCAAAGCACAATTGAAGTTACTTTCCTTGTTTACTTTTGCTATTAATACTAAATCTGAGCCGTTGATTTTCAACTTTTTTCTAGCAAAAAGTTGATGAGTTTACAAGGAAGGTATTGTCTCTGCCAAGCCATTAAGTCTTATTCCACTCTTCGAAGCTCCCCTTTCTTCATCCTTTTTATGCGCTCAATTCCCTTCGCCTTCTTCGTCTCTCATTGTTCTTGCTCTGTTTCGCTCTTCCTTCTCCATCTACGGACGTTCCACTCTTCGACGTTCCCCTTCCTTCATCCTTTTTTGCACTCAACTTCTTCTCCTCCGCACAACCATTCTGCTTCTTCTTCATTATTTGCTGCTCTTTTTCATCACTTTCTCTCCCTCTCTGTCTCTGTCTCTGTCTCTCTGTTTTCTCGCTCTGTGTTTCTCATTAAAAAATCAAAGAAAAAATGTCGATCGATCCTGCCATTCCTGTTGCATCTTTTGCATGGGATGTCTTGAAGTGGGTAGTTATTCCCATCAAGCGTCAATTCGGATACGTCGTGTCCTCCAAGAGCTACGCCAACGGTCTTCAGGAGGAAGTTGGGAAGCTAGCGTACGAGGCTGAGAGGGTCCAGAATGCCGTGCGAGAGGCCGGAGACAATCTTCGGAATGTCTACGGTCATGTCACCAAGTGGCAGGGAAGTGCTGAGAAGGTCTTGAAGGAAGCGGAAGACCTGTTGGGAGACTTCGACAAGGCGAGCAAGACTTGCTGCTACGGGACTCTTCCCAACCCCAACTTTCGCTATCAGTTCAGTAGGAAGGCCAAGGACAAGATCGAGGACATTCAGGAACTCGCTCTAAAAGGCAGTGGATTCAAGGATTTGAACGACATCTCCTCCAGTGCTCCTGCTCCGGGGAATGTCACTGCTCCAACTCCTGCCAGGAGAGAGGGCAAAGAGGTGGTCCAGTCGACCACTGCGATGGCCTCCACTTCTTCTGCCTTGACCTCGATCAGGGATGATGGTGTCTTTGAATCCCGAGCTCAGATCATAAGGGACATCATGGAGGCCCTTGCCAATAACAGCAGCAGAGTGGTCGGGATTCACGGAATGGGCGGTGTCGGCAAGTCCACCCTTTTGGTGGATGCCGAAAGGAGAATAAGGGAACAGAAGTTGTTTGATTGGGTCGCTAAGGCCGACGTTTCAGAAAATCCAGACATCAAGACGATTCAAGGAGAGATCGCAGACGCCTTGGGCCTTAGTGACATAAAGAACAAAGAGACTATCAGTGGGCGAGCGAAACTTCTGCACGAGAGGTTGGAAAAGGAGGAGAGGGACAAAATGAAGGTGCTCATAATACTGGACAACTTGTGGAAGGGGCTGGACTTGAAATCAGTAGGCATTCCTTGCGGACATGACAACAAAGTCATAGGATGCAAGTTGTTGTTGACGTCGAGAGATAGTAATGTTTTGCGAATTGAAATGGGCTGCGACAAGGACTTCCGCCTCGGTGAACTGGAGGAGGAAGAGGCAAAAAGATTACTCGAGAGGTCGGTGGGAGACAAAGTTCTTGATGACGAGTTCAAGCCCTTGGTGGATGAAGCACTTCAGAAATGTGCAGGTTTGCCTTTCCTGATTGTCAATATGGCAAAATATTTTAGACAAGCTGGTTCATCTGAATGGAAGATTGCTTTAAAACAAATCAAGTTGTCTAAAAACAAACAACTCGGTGAGGTGATAAATAACATGTTGCAATTGAGTTATGATCATTTAAAAGAAGCGGAGAAGTCCTTGTTAGCACTCTGCGTTGCTTATGGCACCCCTAAGCCCTCTTTTGAAAACTTGGTGAGGTACGGTGTGGGTTGGGGGCTATTTCGGGAAGATGACAACATGGAAGAAGCTAGAGAGAGTTTGACATTAGGGATTCGTACTCTTCAAGCCGCCTCCCTTTTGTTAGAGGATGGAGAGGCTTATGGTTTCAAGATCCATGACTTGGTTCGTGAGTTTGTTGCCTCGGTCGCTTCAAGAGATCACCCTCTTCTCGTGTTGAAAGATCATGATAAGTCGATAATAGAGTTGCCAAAGGACAAGCTCAAAAATTGTAGGGCGTTATGCTTTCCTTACGTAGACATGAAGGAGTTTCCTGAAGAATTAGATTGCCCCGAATTGCAGATCTTTTTGTTGTTCACAAACAATAAATCTCTTCACGTTCCGGATTCGTTATTTAACTCTATGAGGAAACTAATGGTCTTAAATCTTACTGGGATACGTTTCGCTCGTTCGCCTTCGTCGTTTCCGTTATTGGAAAAGTTGCAGACTTTGTGTCTTGATGGTTGTACGTTAGAAGATGTAGCCATTCTTGGCGAGCTAAAACAGTTACGAATTCTCAGCTTTGCGAACTCCAAAGTTCAGCGATTGCCAAAAGAAATTGGGCAACTGGTAGAGCTCAGGTTGTTAGACTTAAGCCATTGTTCACTGCTTGAGATAATTGAACCGGGTGTGCTTGGAAACTTGATCAAACTGGAGGAGTTGTATATGGAGTATAGCTTTCAACAATGGAATGCTGTGGAGCAAACTACACCAACTAATGCATGTCTGATTGAGTTGAATCGCATGGAGAAACTCCGCACTTTGCATATGCGGGTTTACGATCCGATCATGCTCCCAGAGGATCTAAACCTTGAGAAATTGATCGAGTATAAAATCCAAATAGGATATGGGAACCCTTTGCCCAAGTACAGCGAATCGAGGACATTGGTGCTCAGTTGGCATCAAATAGGCGATGTTCTTCGAAAAGGGTACATGCAAAGCATCTTAGGGAAAACTGAGGATTTGCTTTTGTATCGGTTGGATGGAATTGAGGGAAGTATTTGTGCGTTATCCCAAAAGGGTTTTCCACAATTAAAGCATCTACAGGTCAAGAATAGTTCATTTGTCCATTACATCCTCCAATCGCCATGCCATACAGATTTTAAGAGGTTGGAGTCGTTAATTCTCGAGAATCTCATCGACTTGGAGAAAATATGTCACGGACATATCTCCTCTAAGTCCTTCGGTGCATTGAAAGTAGTACGGGTTGAAGGATGCCACAATATGGAAGTTCTATTTCCTCTTTCAGTGGCGAGAGAACTTCTACAGCTAGAAGAGATTGAAGTTGTCGATTGCACGATAGTAAAGGGGATTGTAGAAGCTGATGATTGTGGCAGATTTGAGTTGCCTAAGTTGCGTATATTGAAATTGCGTAACTTGCCAGATATCGAGAACTTTTTCATCGTCAGGACAGCTCCTTCGCCTAGTACATTAGACAACCCAGTTGGCACTCAAATTGCATTCTTCAACGGGCAACAGGTAACTTTCTATCAAAATAATATTTTCTTGAGTTTTACTTCTTTTGCTAATTAGATGTAAACACAGATTATGATGCTTATTCATTCTGCTATTTTCAGTTTATTTTCTTCCTGATAACCTTATCCATTCCTGCCTTCTCTGTAATTCGATAAAGCAATCCCCCGTTTCTCTTAATTGTGTGGAAATCCAACTAATTGTAGGAAAATCCACGTAAATTGAGTTGTCATGGGTTGTGAGTTATTTTCAAGTTACATGCTGCAAGTATATCTATGTTAATAGGGTTTCATTAAGCAGAATATAAGGGAATTTTGGCATTAAAGTTATTCCATAATTAAATTAATGTCTAATCTTTTGAAATGAATTTCATCGAATTTAGTTATCAAACTCTGTTATCATCCACAAAACCTATAATATAGGTGACTTTCTTTACATCAATTGAGTGACTTCCAACGTTGCTTACCCTTTTGAATCTATGCGGAACAATGTATATGGTTCCATTTTTTATATGGACGAATTTTTAGTCGATTTACGAAATTGTGCCCAGAAATCGTGTTGCAATTTCCTTCAAGGATTTCAACCATACTGTAACTTGAATAACCGTCTCTAAGCGATTCAACAATTTCCATTTCATTTTTGGACTAGCAAAAATGAAAAGAACATGTAAATATAGTGTTACCAAGTGTGATTTGATGTGTTTACGCAGGTTGCCTTTCCGAGATTGGAGACACTAGAAATCACTGGCTTGGATAACCTCGAATATATATTTTTCCCATCCATGGTTAAATGTCTCGCGCAACTGAGAGAACTAAGGGTAAGCAATTGCGTGAAGATGCAAGCAATCATTGCGGAAGAAGAAGGATGGGAGATAGAAGCATATGAAACTCTGGCATTCCCGAATTTAACCTATTTAGACTTACGACGTTTGGAAAGTTTGACGTGCTTCTCTCGCAAAAAGCGTAAGATTGATTTTTTCTTTCCATCATTGAAGATCTTCTTGTAGATTGATTCATATAGGCAACACATATGGTGACATTTTTCTTCATCCTATGAAATATTGATGACAGGTTCACGAGAACCTCGGAGTAAGGACCACGTCAAATCACGCTCCCCTGCACTCTTCAATCAAGAGGTACGTGATTAACGTCACGTCAAAATAAATATATCGGAGACAAAGCATAGTCAAAATAAAAACTAACTGGATTTACTTACAAAGTGTACTTTGGTTAAAATATTCTAACCTAAATTGAGTAGCATACAAGTGTAAGTTAGGAGGACCGCTGAACAATCAACAGCAAGACCTGCCAATATTGAATAATGTCGTCCTTTTTGCTCTCAAATATTTCTTGTTGCATTTTCAACTGTCCTTCATGAATAGGACGACCACAATCGATAGACCGTGATCGTTAGGAGTACCGCTGTTTCTTCCGTGCGTTTCCTTGTACCTTGTAATTTATTTTATTTTATTTTACATCAACGTGTTTTGTTCTACTTTTTACTGATGTGCTTCTAGTTTCTTTTAATGAATTCTTCCTCAGTCGTACTCAATTTTGCAATTTCCTTGAAGATGTTAGTCCATATTAGTAATTTAAATAACCGTCTCTAAGTGATGTTACAATTGTTATACATAGTGCGATTCGGTTATCTATGGGAAATCAACTAAATCGAGAGTCGGAAAGATTCGATTTAGATTGAGAATCTATAACTGACTAATCTGATTGTATCATAGTTAGATGAGCATATTCACTAGACACTGGCTATGCATATTATTTGAACTTGTTGGGCCAAAATTTGAGGTTGAAAGTATTAATGGATCTGCTTTGTTATGTAGACAGATAAGGAATGCTCCGCTCATTTCTCAAGGAAAAATTCTTCGGATGGAATTCTTTTGCTCCTTTTTAATGTTGTTCTTTTTATTTTCTTTTGTGCAACTTAATAATCCCCCTCACCCTTAGCACTCGTCTATATTTACATCTTGGAACTTCGTGAATTCCTAATTTGATTGAACCACGAATATCATGTTTGAATTCTGCAGGTTGTATTTTCTAGCCTTGAGACATTAAATATCATTGCAATGGGTAACATCGAGATGATATGGGACAATCAAGTATATTTTCGACACCTGAAGACTCTCGATGTGTCATTTTGTGATGGGTTATCACATATTTTCACACCGACAATAGCAGGAAATTTTGTGGAACTCACAACATTGAGGATAAATAATTGTAAAATACTGACAGAAGTCATAGTTGACGAAGGAGGTGAAGAGGGGCATGTAGTGGCTTTCAAACATTTGAAGAATTTGGTGCTTTATATGTTGACGGGGATGAGATGTTTCAGCTCAAGTGGATACACTTTGAAGTTCCCTCTCTTAGAAAATGTCATTGTGATTGAATGTTTCAACATGGAGTTATTCTCTAAGGGACCAATAGAGGCGCCAAAGCTAGACAGAGTACAAGTAACTAAACGTGAAGTGTGGTTTTGGAAGGAAAACCTCAACGTCACCATCCAAAATATAATTGAAGTAATGGTATGCGTCAGTTACCGATTTTTGTGCAATTGTTTTGTTTTGATCACTAGCAGAGTAATTTCTTTTTGGTAACAAGAGTTTTTACGTTAATTGATGCATTTTCTGACAGGATGTGGTTGCTGAAATAAGGAAAATGCGACTATCTGAGTACCCGAAGTTCATTGAAAAATGGCACAGCGAACTTATTCCCACCAAGTCGTCTTGGCAATTACAATCACTGGTGGTGGATAAATGTCCATCATTTATTAACGCAATTCCATCCAAATTGATGCTTGTTTTAAACGATATGAGGAAATTGCAAGTGCGCGATTGCGAGTTGCTAGAAGAAATATTCGATCTTAAAGGCTTGGAGGATTTGGAAAGCACTCGGGTGCTGCCTCGCTTAATGGATTTGGACTTGGTCAATCTACCAAAGTTGAGGCAACTGTGGAACAAAGATCTTGAAGGAACGTTGGGCTTCAATTCTCTATCTTCTCTGACTCTTTATAAATGCAGCAACTTGAGACATGCTTTCACTCCATCGATGGCTCGATGCCTTGCCAGTCTTCGGAGGATGAAAATAAAGGAGTGTGGTCAGATGGAAGGAGTGATCGCAGACGAGGAAGGGCAGGGAAGCGTTGAGGGGAAGATTACATTCCCAAATCTCTGGGCGATGGAGTTAGAATGCTTGCCCAATTTGACTAGTTTTCTCTTGGGGAAGAATCATGTGCTGGATTGTCCCAATTTAATATCTCTGGGCATTGCCCACTGCCCCAAGATGAGAAGTTTGACTTGGCAATCTTTGATGGAGAATGAGCCTTCACTTTTCACTCCACAGGTCGGTCTTTCAAATAAATGCATTTTTGGCATTTCATTTGCAACATATTCTCATAGAATTGGACAAATGCACAGTACGTGCCACGTGCGGACACAAATGCTACATTAAATGGTCGTAGTTTCAGTCATAAGCGCTTTGATCAAATCTAATCGGACTCGTGTTTCATACCAAAACAATTAAAGATGACCAAAATATTTACCTTCCCCCCTAGTCCAAGATAACATCCGTGGATTTCTAGCGCAAAACAATTCAGACATCAATAGATATGTACGGATTCGAAAATGGTCTAATTATAAGTAAATTTCTAATAACCAGTAGAACTCCCCTGCTTTGTACGGATTTGTGAACAGAATCTTTTAATATTTAGTACAGAGATTAAAATTTTTCTAATCTTCAGTATGTATAACAATAATTTGCACATCTCCATATCTTTTTAGAAGTGTTACTTTTGTGATTGGTAGACCGTTGGATACTCGTACGACGAATTTGTCTTTTTCCATGGTTCGGGGACTTAGGGAACTATGGAAATATGCATTTGGCAATTGGGGTTTTTGCCACGAGGCATGCTTGCTTCTTTGCCTGTGCATAATTGTAGTGTCACTTCTCCTTTCTGGCGTGTCCCAGTCGGGGCTGTTTCGGGGAATTGCAATAGAAGTTTAGGATAATATGGCAATTTCAATCCTGACGTGGCCTGGAAATCCATCATTTTTATTTGATAGAATCATATTTAAGTATTTATGTTAATCAATATTTGAGTGTTGGGAAAGATTTTGGGAATTTTGCCATTTGAAAAAAAGTCAGAATGCGTTAGTTAATTTGTTCAAAGTGATTTCTGAACTTTAGCTTAATATTCAATGTGGTCCATGAACTTTTAATTTATTCAATGTGATACCAATATCTTTGGGACATGTTCAATATAGTTCTTAATTTAGTTCAAGTTCAGATACCAAATTGAATATGTACAAATTGTTCAGATAATATATTGAATAAAGTAAAAAATTCGGAGATTATATTATACATCAAATCAAATTTTAAATATTGTTATTTTTCTTTTTTTTTCCTATTAATTGGCAAGATATCATCACTCTCCCATCTGACCACCGACGGCTGACAGCTCGCACTCCATCCACCAAAATCACGAGCCATCCTTTTCCTCTGCTCCTCTCTTCCCTATTCAATTGCTGTTGCCAAAATACCCAAATGCCCTCATGGCGAGGATTTTTTTTTTTTAATCTTTTTATGGTATTGATTTTAAATGGTAAACAGGGCTGAGGGCCTCTCTCCGTTGATCAAAAGTTTGAGCGAATGAACTGAGTCGTTTGACATGCGGTAACAAATCTGTGGCCGTGCAAAAGTTAGCAACCACCGTCGGTCGCGACTTCTGTGGACATAGGTTATGAGCTCTACACCAGCTCATTTGAAGCTCAATATGCAAGAAGAAACGAGTCTACAATTTTAACCTTAAGAAAAGTGAGAATGCAATATATTCTTGCTTTGCTTTTACCCTTTTTGCTCCCTCCACCACACCCCCCCCCCCCCCCCCCCTCCGCCGCCGCAGCCCAAGAAAACCCCGCCACTACCGTTTCCACCACCAGCAACAGCAGCACAAGGAAGTGCAAGGGCAAAGGAGGCGCCGACGACAATAAGTCCCATTACAGGGGGTGGGGCAGTGGAAATATTGAATATTATCGTTAAATTAATTCAAGTTTAGTGATCGGCAAAATACAATTAATAGATACCAACTGATCAGGCAACTCTTTTCCCCCATGTTTTTGACCTTTTTTTGTTACGGATTGTATGCAAGTTTCAATTATTTTTCTTTTCTGATGGAGGAAATGCTTGTGCTTGTCCTCATTTTGTTATTTGTGAGTTGAACGTTTCATCATAACGAGTATCTACACATTTATTCGATTGTTAATCATAGGAGTTATTACTAATTAGGTATTTACGTCGATGTCATTTATTTATCATACATGAGTTGTCTAGCAATAGCCACCACATTGTTAAAGTATTTTAAAAAGTCATCGTAATACTCAATTTTGATTATTAATGGTTTTAGGGAAGTGTGGAAATAGCCACTCTATTTTTTTGTAGTGACAAATAAAAAATGTCCATCCTCGCTTCTCAATGACAAGTTGTAAAGGTCATGACACGGTTGATTTTCTCCGGACAAACATAATGTGGTCATACGGACCATCTGATTGAGGTTGATATCTTGGTAGACCGTTGGATACTTGTATGACGAATTTGTCTTTTTTCATGGTTCAGGGACTTAGGGAACTATGGAAATATGCATTTTGCAATTGAGGTTTTGGCATGTCGTAATTTTACTAATTTCATCGTAACGAAATGAAGATTTCGTATGGGCTCTTAAATGAACAATTCATAACAATTCATGTCATGTGAAATTTAGGAAATTTAAAAAATATTCATTTGGTATTTGAGGTCGTAATCTTGTTCTTTCTGTCATAACTCAATGAAGAATGTTCCACTATCTTTTTAATGCACGGGGATTAGCAAGTGGTAAGGATCGTAAGGTAACTGATTCCGTCGCATCGCGTTTCATGCTTGTTACAATGAAAGCATCAATCGCCCCCTCCCTATTTGTGTCACTAACAAGCTCTTGAATTGTCATGATTTGAGAGAGCTAGGTAAGTTTGGAGATTCCTTCTTTAAGGTCATAAATCAATGTAATTACATTCGTCATGTCATTTTTTTTTTGTCAATATGGCAGGTGCAATTTCCTTCGCTTGTGTTGATGGTTCTCTCCCACATGGACATTTTAAGCAAAATATGGACTGACAATCCTCTAGAAACTCTCACATGTGAAAATTTATGGAAAGTGGAGGTACAGAACTGTAAGAGCCTTGAAAATCTGTTTCCACATTGGTTGGCTACAAGTCTAAACGAACTTCAGGAACTTCGGGTGGAGTCTTGTGGGCACGAGGAAATAGTCGCGAGTGCAGATAACACTCCACACTCCACTACTGCTCAAGTTCTTTTCCCGAAATTGACCACTTTGGCGTTACATGATATGCCACGACTCAAGAGCTTCTATCCTAACTTTCCCAATTTGAACTGGCCATCCTTGCGAGAATTCCGAGTGACTCATTGTGATAAACTGGACACGTTGTCCTCTATGGAACTTATGAACAAGTGGACTCAGAGAGACCATGAACAGGACCGTTCAAACCAAGAAGCACGCTCTTCATTTGAGAGGGTATGACTGCTATAGCTCTTCCTCGGTTTCTATCTAAAATGCGTTGCCTAATCTCATATCCACCGCATAGTCATGCCATTGCTTATCTGTTTGTCGACAACATAAGATATTTTTTAAATTGTAAGTATACTTTTCGTTTGTAGACAACCATAAGATATTCGATTACCTAAAATTACAAAAATAATAACATCTTTTTGTTGACAACATACGATATTCCTCGTCTAGTCCAATTGAAAATTGTGTATTGTGGTGCTCCTTGCGGAAGTCAATAAGGACTTAGACATGTGGCCTCTCCATTGTTGACACGTCTCACTAGTGAACTTTTTTTCTCTTTTGTATCTTCTACGTACTCTTAAAATCATAAATTTAAACAGTGAAAAAACATTAAAACTTTAATTCACTATGTTCTAACTTTTTTATTTCACCACGCATTATATCTCATATCCATTGCATAGCCATGTCACATGATGATACCATAGAAAATCCAAAACACCTTACCTGTCCATTCGTAGACAGCAGTTGTATTTTGTATCATGACTTTAAAAGCTTGAGACTTGTATGCAGGGCTCTTTAGATCTAGTGAATCGTAAGAAGATGGCCACCTTTCATGTGAATCATCTGAATTAGGTTTAGGTTTTACAACACATCACTTATTGATGAACCTTTGTTGAATTTATTTCTCACGTTGTATTGGCAATTTGACAGGACTTTTCCACCATAGAGAGACTTTTATTAGTCGATAAGGATATTCAGATGATGCGGGATGGAAAATTTTCTAGTGACATCTTTCGCAAGCCAAAAGCACTAACTTTGGCATGCTTTCATGAAGAAAATGCCGTCTTTCCTTCCAGATTCCTCACAGAGAGATTTCAGAATCTGGAGAGTCTCGAGGTCTTTTGTAGCTCCTTTGATGACATATTCCCTGACGAAGGGTTTGTCGACGAGGGAAAACATCCGGTGCTTGAAAATTTAAGAGAACTTAAGTTAAGCAAGCTACACAACCTAAAGCGTGTGTGGAGAGAAGACTATTTAGCAACGAAAATTCTACAAAGTATTGAAACTTTTGAGGTTTGGGATTGTCCCGGTTTGACGACATTATTTCCAGCTGCGGCATCCTTCCAGAATTTGACGAAGTTAGTGGTGAAGAATTCCTCTGGATTGGTACAGCTAGTGACAGTTTCAGCGGTCACAAATTTGGTGCATCTCACTTGGATGACTATAATAGGATGTGAAAGAATGAGAGAATTAGTGGCAGACGATGAAAATGGACAAAAAAAAGTGATTTCTTTTAGGAAGCTAGAATGGTTGATACTTAAAAATATGCCAAGCCTAGAATGCTTCTCCTCCACCACAAGTTGCATCTTGAGCTTTCCATCCTTGAAATCTATTATAGTGGAGGAGTGCCCCAAAATGAAGATCTTTTCAAAGGGTACGCTGAGCACACCACGCCTACGTGTGGGGACACTGTTCAGATACCAGGGGGAGTGGGACGGGAGGGTTGATCTCAATGCAACCATACAAAGGTTATCAGCATAAACAAAACGCGCATGAAATCAGTAAGACCCGATTAATGCCATTCTCATCCATTTGCTTTTCTGTTGCCTGCGCTTCTCAAATCGTCCGACACCAGAAGCATCATAAGTTCTGAATTTCTTCATGTTCTTCTTAACTTGTCCAGTCACAGATAAAAGGGAAGGGCAGGTGTCTGCAAGTGGCACAGAAGATTTTCGTGTGATGCAAGTGGCAGCTCTCTCTCCCTCTCTCTGTCCAAGCTTGAACTGCGAGCAACGCGCCCATGGAGACGACGCAGAACGCACAAGCTACAGAGGAGGCCGCGGCCGCTCGCGACGGCTCGATTTGCGGATACGAGTCGCTCGATCGCCTCCTTCGCGACAATCTCAACCCCCAAGTCTTTCAGGTCTTCGTTTCTCATTGCATCTCTCTCCTCAGTGTCGCTTGATCGATACTAGCTCCCGAAGCAGTATCCGGTCGATTTGAATCCTTGTCGCTGTTGATCCGATTGACTTGGCGTATATTTCTGGAGTGTTTTTCTCCGATTGGATTTTGACCTGAGTTTATTAAGGAAATGAAGTTGATTTCGTGAAATCCGCGGAATTAGAAACGACAAAGTTACGTTTCGTTGAAGATGTTCTGGCACTGGTGCTTTTCTGTAAGCTTGATGATGCTAGCATCTACATATGGTGCTAATCAGAAAAGCAAAGGCTGCATGGAGAAGGATTGTTGCAGTAAAATCTTGAATGAAATACACAAATGATGTGGTCAGATTGTACAATTCTGTTCTGCTTGGTTTATGTTGTCTCTCTGCTTGCTTTTTCCAATTAAACTTATGGAAATCGCACAAGTCGCATATCCTTTGCTGTTTGGATGAATATTGATGTCATTAGTCAATCTAGGAGAATGTTTGATCTGTCCTGCATCTCACGGGTCTGCATATGTAGACATACCATTTACTAGTCAAGTTAAATAGGAGCTGGACTTCTGTGGGAAAGGTGGATCTTAAGGATTGTAGTGGTGTTATTCCGTTACTTTTCACGATTGGAATGGTTGTGGCCTCCCGAATCGTACGACTGTCCACAATTTAAGCACAAAAAGTAAGGATAGACAGCTTAAAAGTCTTATTATAGAATGTTGGAGTTGATCAAGTAATTTCAAGTCCAAATGGATTTTAAATTGACACGGATCGACCGCCCATGAAATTATTTGTTGAGACAACTGAAATGACTCAGCAATCGGTGCCTTTCTTCTTCCTAAAATGTCAAAAACTCAAGGCATGTCATTCCATTGTGTTACAATCTTACTTTGTTGTTAAAATCTTCATTATATTGATTTCAGGAAGTCAGTCGTTTAATTATTGGATTGAATTGTGGAAGGACTCTTGAAGTTGTTCCTCTGGCGGATTCTGCAAAAGCTCTCTCATCTGAATGTAACTTTGACATACAGGTGATCCTGTGTTTTCGGTTTTTGCGCTGCTTATTGGATGTGGCGATTTAAAGGCTGTTGCTAAGAGTCCTGGTCACACTAGTCTGCACTGTTTCATGTGCTTCAATACCATTTGGTTGGAGTTTGATAAAGACTCACTATAAGTCAAATAGGTTCCTCATGTAAAACAGTTTTCTTGATAGCAGGAAACTTGTCTTCTCAGCACATTCCTGCTTGGAGCATATGGAGAATCTGAGTGTGTGCATAGGAAATACTTGCTTGTCCTGGGTGAGATGACTGAACACCCTGAAAGGACTGAAAATGCTTTTTGGCATACTTATCTCCTCCATGAGCTAGCATAGAAAAAGTAGATGGAAAGAACTAAGTCACATCATCTGAAAACTGAAAGTATCTAGGGCAATCAGTTTCAATGCCTTATGTTCCTTTTCGCAACCATGAAGACAAAGTTGCTTAACTCCACCCAACAAACACTCAATTTATGATTGCCTTAATCCAATGTCACCTCAATAGCCTCTGAAGCAAGTTCCTCCAGCATTGCTCAGGCCTGCAAATGGGAGTTCCGGCCAACAAGCGTTTGGAAGTTCTCTGAGGAAACATGAGCAAAGATCTTCCAATGTGTGCTCCTTCTCTTTGCAACGGGGCATAGAGAGCTTCCATTTATAACTCAGTAATCTTTCACCTCTGTGATAGATAAAAGAGCACGGACCGAATAATATTATCTCACTGGGATTCATACATATGGTCCTAACTAGGGAAATATTTGTTTAAATGCAATGAATTGCAAATGTCTGGTCCAGATGTCCATTGGCAATATTGAGAACTTATCCCTAGGGAGGTCTTGAAGAGCATAGTCCTGGAAATGAGCTCTTCTGAAATCTGTTTTAGTATAGATTCTTGGTTCTGAGTTTTTCTATGGAGTTGGTGAGCCAATGGATAGTGAAACATGCAAAGTTTGATGTAGTCAAATTATTCTAGTTGATTAGACTTGCTACGGTGGAAGCTAAGAAGTACTCTTACATATTCTTTGTGGCAGTCGCTATTTGGTAGTTGTTTACTTTTATTGAAAACCATTACTGCAGTTCTTGGCATGATCCTTTGATTTTAATTCATTCTGACCAGTTTTGTGGAATCTTTGATCAATTTATTCTGATTTTCTTTCAGGCATTTCGCTTTACGGCAGACAAGGAGTTATTAAGAGAACCGCGAGTTGTCAGAGTTGGGCTTATTCAAAACTCTATAGTTCTTCCCACAACTGCTCCATTTCTGGATCAGAAGAGGGCTATCCATCAGAAAGTGAATACCAATGATAGGATTCTGCAGGTGCTTCAGGAGTGAACATCTTATGCCTGCAGGTTAGTCACGCCATGAAGCTTGAGCTATACATTTTTTGGGTTTCTCCTTTTGGACTTAAAGACTGTAGTTCAACAACTACTGAACTAATCTCAATCTAGGAAGCATGGAGGATGCCATTTGCCATTTGTACAGGAGAGAAGAGGTGGTGTGAATTCGCAGAGCCTTCTTCAGGATCTAGCGAAAAAGTAAAACATGTTCATTGTCAATCCTATCCTTGAGAGGATTGCTGCCGTTGCCACCAGTTCATCGATCGGGTAGGAACAGAATCATTTTCCAATCTGTTTGCATCAGGCGATGGGAAGCCACAGCACACGGATTTCGGGCACTTCTATGGATCCAGTCACTTTTCAGCTCTAGATGCTTCGTGTGCGCCAACGCTATATCCCGTCATAGAGATGGATTGCTGGTCTCAGACATGGATCTGGACCTCTGTAGGCAGCTGAAAGACAAGTGGGGAGTTCGGAATGACTGCTCAGCACGAGCTCTATGCCGATATGCTCGCTTAGTATTTGAAGCTGGACTTTGACCACCAGGTCACATCTGATCCCTTGCTGCATAATAAGTCCTCTTGAAGTTCTTGATTCACAACACTGTATATTCAGGCTTGACATGATCCGATCGTCATTCATGTTCAATCAACGTGTTTCCATGGAATCCAATCGACATAATAGTTCAATCAATATTTTCATTTCAACAGCATAATTACGTTCTTATTAAACCGAGAGAGCGAGGGTTGGGACGCAATGAGGAAAATGAGCTAATAAAAAGTCTATATAGAGGGCTAAGATGGAAGCAAAATGGAAATGCTTCCCAAGGTGCCCAAAGTCTATAGAGGGCTAAGAGTGAAAGTACCTTGGGAATTGCAAAATTCAACCGGCGCATGCCAATATATCCATGCGCTGGGTGACATCCCATCATGGGTTGGGCCGAGCCCGCGCACTCGCTAGGCCATGCTTGCACGTTCACTGGGCCCATTGTCGCCTACCAGCCCCGCGCGTGACGAGCAAAGAATTAAACTCTTGAATAATATCCAGGCAAGGACATTCCAACTTCGATCATTTGATCAAAGTTCTAGTGATCAGCATGATCTTCTTGGGCTTTGAGCCCCAATATCGGGCCACTAATAATAGATTTTATGGAACTCCTGCACGTCTCATGGTCAATAAAATTTTGCCATTTTGAAAATTAAACTTCGAATTTTTCTACATAGTTCTATAATTCTAATATGATTTGGTTGACCCGCACAAGGAGTGGGTTTACGACTAGAACCTTATCGATGTTTGTTCATTAGCAGCTGAGGAAAAGATGAGATGGTGATCGCTCAAGAAAAGGAACAATAAAATGCAAAAAAAAATCATATGAAAATATAAAACTGGAAAACCGCATAAATAATCATCAGGCAGGGCTGCAAAAATGCACTGAAGCGAATACTAAGATTTAAATCTGATAATACTTGTTCCTTATGCAACTCAAAGCATAAAGGATAAGAAAAGAAAAAGGGTTAAAAGCCTTCACATTCAAAGCTCTTACCCTATACTTTCCTTTTCTATGACATCCTTATTAAAGCTGTTATTTACGAAAAGCAAAAAAAATGGGGTTCATATGTATTCTTTTGTCTGATAGAGCTCTCTATCTTCAGAACAAGTGAAAAGACACATTAAACTCGTATCGATAAAGTAATTGTCGATGTAAGGGTTTTGTTAGGATTCGGCACACAATTACAACGAACTAAATCGTAAAATCAAGAAAGAGAAATCGAGACACAAGGTTTTATCCTGATTCACCCTTAAACTAGGGCTACATCCAGTAAAGGATTTCACTATAATTAGCACCTCTCACTTCTCTGTTACAACACTCAATTACAAGCGAAAAAGAGTATATATAGCAGTAGTTATTCATGTGTCCAAGCCCAAACTATTAATGCAAAAATATGAACTCAAATTATAAAAGCTCACTGGCGACCTCCACCGGTCCTAACGAAAAAAGAAAAGAAAAAAAAAGGACAGAAAATATTATCAAAAAATGATTAAAATTTTGAAATATATTAAAACATTATTAAAATTGTCTACATCAGCGCCAACCAACTAAATGGACTGAATTGACATAATTGCAAAAGGTTTAACTCAATTGCCAAAAAATAAGATTAAGACTGAATTGACACGTTTGCAATAAGTTTAGGACTTTTTTTTTTGTAATTTCCCTAGCATTAGACAAAAGAATATCAAAGAATTTCTATTTATGACATGAATCGAAGTCTTAATACGGTAAATAGGAAAGTTTACCAGCTAAGTAGTTCTTTTTTTTTTTTGGTTCGAATCCGGGTAAGTAGTTGAAGTAAAAGGCAGGGAATGATTAGATAATACTTGTTGCTTACCAAATTCAAACCAAAAAGGAGAAAAAGAGAAAGGTAAAGAACCCTCACAAACAAAAAAGCACAATCAATGATTTGCAATTGATTGTTGCTCACGTAGGGAATAATTCTGAGTTTCTAGATTACTTTCCTTTCTAGTTTTTCTATTCAACAGTACGTAAGGAACGATTCGGCATCCTAATATTAAATCATTGGATCGTTGGTACTAAATCTCCACCCTTTTTTTTTTTGGTCGGATTTTATTTTTTTGGTTTAATTATCAACTTTTACATCTTGCTTTCTCCATCCATAACAAAGGTGTTTCTTGCTAGGCAAAAAGTTTTATTATCACATCCGAGGAGGGCATCTCATGACTTGTTTAATTCGTGTCTTTGACAATGACTATATCTTTTTACATGCTATAGGACTTATGTAGATTAAATTCGTGTCATCTTCAAATTTGCTATATTATCATGTATAAACATGTTAATTTGTATCAGAAATTGCTGGTCCCAGTTAGTTTGGATGGCAACTTTATTGTGCTTAGCATGACTCTAAAGCTTGGGGTTAACCTATGCTTATAAAACTACATTGGATTTGTGATTGAGCACCTTAGATGAATATTGATGTCATTAGTCAATCTTGAGTTCTTGATTCAAAACACTGTGTGTTCAGGGATGACTTTAATTTGCCAACAACGACTCTCTGTTTTTTGTGTCCAGCCGAGCGTGAATGTATTTGCTGAGAATTGGTTTTCACAACTCTTGGGTCCAGCAAAAAACTTGGATTGGGCTTAGAATTTATCTTATTCGGCACAAAGAGCCCCGAATCAGGTCGCATGTTGGGCTAGTTTGGATGAAATTCATAGCCTGGACTACGCAAAGCTGACAGTTTGGATTACGAAATCTCAATTTCTAGCTCTAAAAAAATGAAGATTACTTGGTATTTATACCCAAACTTAGTTGCTTTTAAAGTCAATAAAGTTAGAAGCTTCCAATTGCTTATGGAATTAGAAAAACAATATCAAACAATGTCTAATTTATGACATGAATCGAACACTTAATATGGTAAATATGAAAGTTTACAGGCTAAGTAGTTGAATCAAAAGGCAGGGAATGATTAGATAATATTTGTTGCTTACGAAACTTAAAGCAAAAAGGAGAAAAAGAGAAAGCTAAAGAACCCTCACAAACAAAAAAGCACAATCAATAAGTTGCGATTGATTGTTGCTCACGTAGGGAATAATTCCGAGTTTTCCACCTTACTTTCCCTTCTATTTTTGCCATTCAACCATCACGTGAGGAACATTCGGCATCCTAATACCAATTTGTTTGCTTTTAAAGCACAAAGTGAAAAGAACAAACGAAAAAGGTAAAAAGCCCTCACCAGCAAAAGAGCACAATTAATGATTTGGATGTTATAATACTTGTTGCTAGCGGACTTTGGCCATTAAACCATCAAGCAGGGAATAATTTGATAATGCTTGCTACTTCTGAAATGCAAAGCAAAAAGAAGAAACGAAAAAGGTTAAAGCCCTCGCCAGCAAAAGAGCACAATCATTGATTTGGATTTGATAATACTTGTTGCTAACGTAGGGAATGATTCCAAATTTCCAAGATATTTCCCATTCTACTTTGTCCATTGAACCATCATGTAGGGAATGATTTGATAATGCTTGCTACTTTGGAAACTCAGAGCAAAAAGAAGAAACAAAAAGGTAAAATGCCTCACCAGCAAGAGAGCACAATCAACGATTTGGAGTTGAAAATACTTGTTGGCGAACACAGGGAATGATTCCGAGTTTCCAATTTACTTTCTTTTCTACTTTGGCCATTGAACCATCATGAAAGGAATGATTTAATCATACTTGCTTCTTTCGGAACTCAAAGTAAAAAGCATAAACGAAAAAGGTAAAATGCCCTCGCCAGCAAAAGTGTACGGTCAACGCTTCGGATATATATATATATATATATATATATACCATGGAGGGCGCAAGATCTGGGGATGCTAGTAAGAGAGAAAGGAAACAACTTATAAAAGAGTTTAACACTCCTAATGAGTTGGAGAATGAGTTAATTGATTTAGAAGTTATGAAAATATTTTTCTTTTAAATTGATCTCTTTTAGATCTGGAATATGTGAGAAGAAGAATGAAGTAATATTCAAGAAGTTCTGATAAATTTATCAAAATAAAGAACAGAATTCTTACACTTATGAAAAGAATATAAAAGAGAGCAAGAATCATAGACGTCTTCTTTTGTTGAAGTAAGACGAGAAGAGTTCTTCAATGGGGATATCCAGAAAATAATCGCAGAAATCTATAAAATATACAACGAACTCTAAAGCATTAATTATAAAAGCAACACTCAGAAATGTTAAAGGAAATAAAAAGCGAGGATGCATAAAGTAAATTGCAGACCACCGGTAGGAGGCAGAGCCTTCCGATTGCGGGATATGATATTTAAATATGCAAAAGGTGATGTGGGTGAAGCCAGGAGGGAGAGGAGATCCAGATCAATTTTCACCGCGGGTTGAATGAATGAAATGCAGAAACAGAAAAGCAGAAGAGACAAGATCGTACCACCAATAGGAGGCAGAGCCTACCGATTTTGGGGCGTAGATCTATATGAAGAAACGAGCATTGAAGCTTATATACATTGCGAACCAAATGTACAACAACACAAGAAGCAAAATACAGAAACATAAACTATCCATGAAAATGGAAAGCTTGTAAAATACAAGTGCAGAAAACTTTTAAAAACTTTGAGATCCGCTGACCATGAACAGAACTGAAAAATCAAAGAGGAACAGGGAATTTCTTGTTATAGAAAGGGATCTAAGTAGAAAGGTTTCTGGGCATAAAGGTTTCTGGTTTTAGAAACTTACTGGAGTCTGACGATCCAGAAGAGAAGCTTCAGAAAGTTCAGAAAGGGTTCAGGTGTATGGGTTCTCCGAGGGAACTTCGATTTTCCAAAGGTGGATGTGTATCAGAAATAGATCTGTGGAAGATGATGAATAGGAGAGAGTCTCGTGAGGAGAGAGAGAGAGAGAGAGAGAGATCTTCAGAAGTGTTGAGAAGTGAACCCCCCTTCGACTGAAGTGTGAGGGTCTTTTTAAAGAAACGGTCACTTCCTGTAGCAACAGTGTATTTTTAGAAAAAGCCGCTACAGTGAATAGTGAACAGTAAAAGTTGGAATAGTGTACAGTTTATAGTGATTACAGATGTGTACGGTGTACATAACAAATTATAAGCATAAAAATCCCTTGAAGTCCTGGCTACAAACTGGTATAAGGATGTCTTCACGGATGAGAGTCTCTAAAGTCAATCCAGTAGCAGTCATCTTCATTTGTGTTCCCGCTATGGTGTGATTGAGAGGAGTCTTCAGAAGCTTTTGATTCTTCATAATCGGCAACTGCTTGCTTCATCAGTTCATAGAACTGTTCTTCGTTTTGAGTTGAAGCTAGCCTGGAAACAGCCATCGATCTGTTATGCAAAAAGGGAACGGGGCTAGGAGCGGTGACATTGTCATGCTCCTTGAGCCATGCTGTAACAGATTCTTCAGAAATCTTATTTAAAAATTTGGCACCATCCCACCATTTAGTTTTGTATTTTCTTACAAGAACTAGGGTAGTGGGGCAGAAAGTTGTTTTTGTATATCCGAATTCCCAGGCAGAGACCTAAGATACACGGAAATATATAAAATAGAGGAGGGAAACAGGAAATGAAGTTTCATGTTTCTGAGGCTTAAAATTTATACGAAATTTTTGGTATCCTTTTTGGGAAGAAGTTGGAAGAATGTCAGGGATAGGACTGAGGTGATCCCACCATCTGGTAAACCAGAGGGGAATGGTTTTGGTGTCTATGTCTTTTTCAAAAAAGATAAGCCAGGTATGGCAGAGATTATAGTTTTGGCGAAAAAAAGCATTCCACCAAGCTTGCTGATAATCAAAATAATTATAGCAAGTCCTGAAAGGGAGAGACTGGGTAAGTTTCATTTTGAAACTTTTTTGGGCCGTGGGTTTCGGATCCCATTGGGAAGGATGGATGATCCTTTTGATTCTGGCGGTAGAGTAATTGACCTCTTCACCACTTTTAAAATGCTTGAATTCTATGGAGTCTATTTCAGTTAAAATAGACTCGTAAAAATCCAAGGGTTTGCCGAGATCATGTGGGGTGTAAAACCAATTTTCCCCGAACATGTTTCTGGCGAAGACGTTTGGATTGTCATTATAAAATCCTTTTTCAACTGTTATGATGTTTTGAAAGTTTGTTTTCAAAATGAATTTTGATCTTTGAGAGGAGCTGGGTTTTGGTGTTGCAGAAACAACAACCCTGCTGTCAATTCTTTTTAAAGGTGAGGGGGACTGAACCTCCTCATACTCAGAGATCTGCTGCTTTTCCTTGTCCAAGGCTTGTTGGAGGAGAAGCTCCAAAGTTTCCTTTGGGATTATAGAAAGAATGTTATCTTTTGTGACGTCTGGAGGAGCAGAAGCTGATGGCTTTTCATCTTTTTTCGATGAAGAGCCTAGAAAATGTGGCCTAGGAGGAGGTTGCTGGGTGGCCTCAAGCCAACTTTTTATTGGCGTGAGTTTTCCGAACTGGGTTTCGGTTGGCTCGGACTTTGTTTTTCCTTTGTCTTTTTTGGGAGGCATGGTTGAAAGTGGTTTCCCTGTAAAAATTCTCGGGTGAGAAAATCTGGGAGAGAATTCAAGTTGCCATTAATGAATTCAATATCAAAATCAAAGACAGAAAGAATAGCTTGCCATTTGGCAAAAATCTGTTTAGAAGCAATATTCAAAATATCTTTTTGAAGAATATCTTTTGCAGATTTGCAATCAATTCTTAGCAGAAACTTTTGATTCAAGAGGTCGCCTTGAAATTTTGAAATAGCAAGAACAATAGCAAGAATTTCTTTTTTGATGGTAGAGTAGTTTTGTTGTGTTTCATTCCAATGTTTTGAAATGAATTGGACAACTTGTTCTTCATCATTTTTCTTTTGTTTTAGAATACCACCGTAACCGATTTCCGAAGCATCAGTTTCCACAATTTTGAAGGCTGATGGGTCGGCAAGATGTAGACAAGGGATTTCTTTTACAAAAATTTTTATCTTTTTAACCGTATCAGTGTGAAGAGAACTCCAGGGAGGAGGGTTCTTTTTCAGGCGCTGATGCAATGGTTTGCAGATTTTGTTTATTTCAGGGATGAAATCGATCACATAATTGAGGCTTCCCAAGAACCTTTGTAATTGGGTTTTGTCTCTTAATTCATCTCGGAATTTATCCGCGAATTGAATTGATCTTTCAATTGGGATGATTGTTTTGAGATGTATGTGATGCCCTAGAAATCTGATTTTGGTTTGACATAGGACGACCTTTGAAGGTGATAATGCCAAACCACTGTTTTTGCCAGTTTTGAAAAAGATATTCAAATGCTTAAAATGGGAATTTATATTGGGAGAATATACTAAGACATCATCAATGTAGGTGATTATCAAATTAGAGTAGGCATTGAATATGTCATTCATAATTCTCTGGAATTCTGACGGAGCATTTTTCAAACCGAAAGGCATAACATTCCATTCGTACTGTCCGAAGGGAACAGTGAATGCAATTTTATACCTGTCTTTCTCATCAATCTGAATTTGCCAGAATCCTGACTTCAGATCGAACTTAGAAAATGTTTTTCAATTATGCAATCTATTTAAAAGATCCTTTTTATTTGGAATGGGGTATCTTATCCATTTCAGAGCTGTATTGAGAGGTTTGTAATTAATTACTAACCTAGGGACACCTCTTTCGAGCTCAGCGTTTTTATTGACATAGAAAGCAGAACAACTCCAAGGAGACTTGCTCTTTCTTATTAAATTTTTGTCAAGAAGGTCTTGAATTTCGTTTTTTGCAAAATTCGAGGATTTCGTGATTCATTTGGGTTGGCCTGGCCTTGGTGGGGATGTTTTTCTCAGAAAAGTCGGGTTCATAAGGCAATTCAACAATATAACTCTTTCTTGACCAGAAGGCATTCGGGAAGGAAGAACAAATGTTTTCTTTGATGAATGATTCTGTAGAACTGATTTTCTTGAGAGTATTAGGATTGGAGAGGTTTTGTTCGATCCTTTTATACTCCAGATCTTCTTTTAAAAAGGAAAGATGACTTTCTTTATCATGAATTAAACAATTTACTTCAGCAACAGAGTGCTCTTGTAAAATGTTTAGGTTTCTTGTTTGGGGTTTTTAAATAAAGTTGAAAATAATCATTTTACCAAGTACCTTGGTTTCAATTCCATTTTCAGAAACTTTAAAAGGTTGTATTAATGTTATGAAAGGTGTTCCCAAAATTACAGATTGTTTTAAATCTTTTACTAGTAAAAAGGAGGTTTTTATTGAAATTTTTTCTTTTATTATTAAAGCTTCGGGTAACTTAAAATTAATTTTCAAATGTTGACCCTGTGCAGATTTTAAAGTTTCAGTGGTTTTTTCAAAATATTTGGTAGGGATTAAACCTTCTCGAATACAGTTTAAGTCCGCACCAGTATCAAAAAGGGCAATTGTTTCTAATACAAATTCATTACTAATTTGTATTGAAATATCAATTAACCATTTTCTTGAGGTGACTTCAGAAAGGAGCATTAGAAAATTTTTATCAGGAGTGGGAGATTTTTCAGAATCTTCCTTTTCTTTTCCTTTCAAGATTTTTGATTTTATTTCTAAAATCTCTTTTTGTATTTTAATTTGAGAAAGCTTGAGATTACGAATCTCGGCTTTTTGTTGGTTTATCTCATATTGAATATCATTGATATTGGAGGGTCTGGTTTGGGCCTTTTTTCCTCTATTCAAAATCTCATTTAAATTATAGGGTTTATCAAAACGAGAAGAAGATGAAGGGTGTAATCTATGTAAGATTTTCTCTTTATCTTCAATATCAGATATGTTGTCTATAGAATCCAGAATATTTTGTTCATCTTTTGTCAAAACATTTATATGAGGAGTTTTGTCAGAAGATTCTTCAAGGTTTTCAAAAGTTTCAGACACTGAATCCAAATTTTCAATGTCGTTGACTTGGAGGCCGTCTTCGTTATCAGAAGAGATATCGGAAGATGATTCCTAATCAGATTCGAGCATTAATTGATTTAACTGATTTAGAATGTCTTCATCAAGGCTTAACTCATTAATCTTCTTATTTATTCTGCAAATTTTTTTGGTATGACCCTTTTTCCCACAATTATAGCAAGTAACATTGCTAAAATCTCTTTTGGTGCTTGTTTGTTTAGGGACAGATTTCTTTGGAAAGTTTTCTTTTTTAGGAAAGTTGTTCCTTTTACGAAATTTTTTCTTTTTACGAGAAAAGTCTGGAGGGCATTTTCCAGAGCATTTTTTCGACTTGGAATGATCAAAAGATGGGTCAAACTGTCGGCAGAAATCTCCAAGAGAGGAATGAGTAAGTTTCTTTTCTTTTTTGAGTTTCTTTTGGAGTTTGATGTCATTGCAGAGTTGGGAACCAATTTTATAAATAAAAGAATTGAGTTCACCATAAGATAATAGATCATATGGGATTGGATCACCATGCTGTTCTCTTATCTTATCACGAACCTTGTTTCCTATTAAAATAGGAAGACCATCAAGAAATTTCTCTTTCCAGAAAGGTTGATTGCAATCTGGGCGGAGAAGGACTCTTTGAAGGAAAATGTCTTTGTATTCACGAAATTCGCCAAGAGATCTACAACTCATGTTTGAAAGTAAATCTTGGTTATGGTCGCGAATGATGGAAGGATCACCTATAAAATGTTGGGATATGGAATATATAAGAGTACTGACAGCATCCTGAACAGGATGGCCATAATCATAAAAAATGGTTTGACCTTCGTTGTCAACTTTTATGGCTTTTAAAATACCATCTCTTTGCTCTTCTGAGAGATAATTATCCCACCAACCTTTTAACTGGCCAGTAAAATCAGCAATTAAAAGATAAGCAGTTTGTTCATCAGAAGTATCAGGAGTGGTTTTATAAGTTGTAGCAAGCATAATCATCTGGTTTAAAATGTTGACTAAGTTTTGCTCAGAAGTACCATCTATGTTCCATTCATAAATAGCATCTGAGGAATACTTATTTTGGATACGTTGAAAAGATTCTTCTAAAATCATATCAGGAGGGGTTGCCCTCGAATAATATAATTTTTGAGGTTCTTTCCAAGTCAGCTTATTTAATTCGGGTTCAGAATCATCTTTTTCCAAAACATGTAATTGGCTTTCAATTATTAAAGGCTTTTCAACTTTTGGAGTTTCTAAAACAAGAGGTTTATGTTTCCCAAGTTTTAGGTTTCTACTTTTATCAGCTAAGGCTGTAGCAAATTCTTTGCTAAAGGTCTTAGGCATTTCGAATGTGTTAAAAAAAGGAACTTTTAAATTTGGAATTTTTGAAAGAGTATCCTGTTGGATAATCTGAGTGGATGAAGAGGTAGCAGAAATTGAAGATTCAATCCTGTTAAGTTGGGTGCCGATAGTGTGAACAAATTGATTTGTGAAATTGTTTTGTTCAATTGTCTTTTGGACCCCTTTGTCTTCATTTTCAGAAGGAATTTTAAAAGGCGAAGCAATGACTTCAGAATCTCTGTGAGAAATTTTTAATTTTCTGAGAGGTGGATGGTTAGACTCGATAATATAATTTCCATTTGTACTGTCTGTCAAGAACGAAAATTTCTTTTTCATTTAGAAAATAATCTTCAAGCCAGTCAAAGAAGAATATATGATCTCCAAGCAGAAGCATGAACTCATAGTATTTTTCTTTAATTTCTTTAGCTTGATTATTGAATTTTGCCAAAGAACCAATTTCTAATTTCAGAATTTTCTTCAGAATAAAATTCTTTGTTAAGAAAAGTTTTGTCTGGTTCAAACTCTTTTTCCAGAACGCAGACCTCAGGATCCTCATTTTCCATTTGAGAAGGAGTGGGTTCGGGAGATTCAGAACCTTGTCTTTCTTGATGATAAACAGGTCTGGAAATCCCCGAGCTAGTGTCAATTCCACTAAGATTGGTTAGTGGGGGAGCACTAGGTCTTATAAAAACATGATTTTGAGTGGTACCTTGACTGCTACTAGGAATAGTAATAATCGGAGGTAGTTTAGGATGAAGATTGACTGACCTTCGAGAAGAGAAACTATGGAAAGAGGTTTGAGACCTAATATCGAAAGACCTTCTGGGGAACTATATTGTTACTTTTCCTTCAGGGTGCTGGACGACATTTGTAGGCTCATCATTCTGAATAACAGGTTGTAGAACTTCTTGGTGTTCTATTTCCCATTGCTCAGGGAGAGATACTTGATTCCAATGAATTGATTTGGGAATCATAGTATTGGATTTCGAAATGTCTGTTTGTAAAAATAAGGTTTCCCCTTTAGGACTGATCTTGAAAACCTTACTATCAAACGCAGAAAGCATAGCTTTATAGTGAACCTTATAAACAAGGGCTATAGGGATACAGCCTTCATCTATATGGTAATTATGGGTTTTGACTTGTAAAACCAAGGAATTCATAATTTTCTTATCACTCAAAGAGATGGTAAGATTTGGGGGACAGTCAAAATGAATAGGACCTCTGCAGAGACTTGTTTCGACGGTGCTGAGGATAGATTCTTCATAAATGGTGAGGCGGGAATCCCTTAGAACAAGGAGGATTGATGTGTTTAATCCTTCTTTCATTAAAGGTTTAATTCTGACTTGGACCATTCCAATATGGATGTAATTAAACTTTTGTTTATGTTTTTTAATGGATTGTTCATTTAAAAGGCGGATCTGAGAGTAAGAAGAAGAGAATGGAACGTCTCTTTCTTCAGTAGAAATTATGTAATCAGATTTTTTGAACATTTTGAAAGATTGTTTCTCATAAATTTGATCGTACTTGACTTTTGGAATCTTCCAATTGTCAATAGATTTATTAAAATCTTCTATGGTTATTTCTTCTCTCAAAATAGGGCCTCGGTCATGAGACACTTCAGACATCGAACTGTTGGAAGATGAATTTGTTTTTCTTAAAAAGTTCACTTTCAAGAGGCTGATCTTCTTTCGATCAATTTCTCTACCGACGACGTGCCTGCCAACGGTTTCACTGCCTCCTCAAGGACTTACTACTGGGACCACACTCGAAAAAAGGGGAAATTGGAGCGAAATAAATCAGAGTCTTAAAAACTCGCTTCAGAAGAATCACAAACCCTTCCCCCTTGGCTCTGATACCATGGAGGGCGCAAGATCTGGGGTTCACTTCTCAACACTTCTGAAGATCTCTCTCTCTCTCTCTCTCTCTCTCTCTCTCTCTCTCTCTCTCTCTCTCTCTCTCTCTCTCTCTCTCTCTCTCTCTCCCTCCTCACGAGACTCTCTCCTATTCATCATCTTCCACAGATCTATTTCTGATACACATCCACCTTCGGAAAACCGAAGTTCCCTCGGAGAACCCATACACCTGAACCCTTTCTGAACTTTCTGAAGCTTCTCTCCTGGATCGTCAGACTCCTGTAAGTTTCTAAAACCAGAAACCTTTATGCCCAGAAACCTTTCTACTCAGATCCCTTTCTATAACAAGAAATTCCCTGTTGCTCTTTGATTTTCCAGTTCTGTTCATGGTCTGCGGATCTCAAAGTTTTTTAAAAAAAGATGGGTCAAACTGTCGGCAGAAATCTCCAAGAGAGGAATGAGTAAGTTTCTTTTCTTTTTTGAGTTTCTTTTGGAGTTTGATGTCATTGCAGAGTTGGGAACCAATTTTATAAATAAAAGAATTGAGTTCACCATAAGATAATAGATCATATGGGATTGGATCACCATGCTGTTCTCTTATCTTATCACGAACCTTGTTTCCTATTAAAATAGGAAGACCAGCAAGAAATTTCTCTTTCCAGAAAGGTTGATTGCAATCTGGGTGGAGAAGGACTCTTTGAAGGAAAATGTCTTTGTATTCACGAAATTCGCCAAGAGATCTACAGATCATGTTTGAAAGTAAATCTTGGTTATGGTCGCGAATGATGGAAGGATCGCCTATAAAATGTTGCAGATTAAATAAGAAGATTAATGAGTTAAGCCTTGATGAGGACATTCTAAATCAGTTAAATCAATTAATGCTCGAATCTGATTACGAATCCTCTTCCGATATCTCTTCTGATAACGAAGACAGCCTCCAAGTCAACGACATTGAAAATTTGGATTCAGCGTCTGAAACTTTTGAAAACCTTGAAGAATCTTCTGACAAAACTCCTCATATAAATGTTTTGACAAAAGAAGAACAAAATATTCTGGATTCTATAGACAACATATCTGATATTGAAGATAAAGAGAAAATCTTACATAGATTACACCCTTCATCTTCTTCTCGTTTTGATAAACCCTATAATTTAAATGAGATTTTGAATAGAGGAAAAAAGGCCCAAACCAGACCCTCCAATATCAATGATATTCAATATGAGATAAACCAACAAAAAGCCGAGATTCGTAATCTCAAGCTTTCTCAAATTAAAATACAAAAAGAGATTTTAGAAATAAAATCAAAAATCTTGAAAGGAAAAGAAAAGGAAGATTCTGAAAAATCTCCCACTCCTGATAAAAATTTTCTAATGCTCCTTTCTAAAGTCACCTCAAGAAAATGGTTAATTGATATTTCAATACAAATTAATAATGAATTTGTATTAGAAACAATTGCCCTTTTTGATACTGGTGCGGACTTAAACTGTTTTCGAGAAGGTTTAATCCCTACCAAATATTTTGAAAAAACCACTGAAACTTTAAAATCTGCACAGGGTCAACATTTGAAAATTAATTTTAAGTTACCCGAAGCTTTAATAATAAAAGAAAAAATTTCAATAAAAACCTCCTTTTTACTAGTAAAAGATTTAAAACAATCTGTAATTTTGGGAACACCTTTCATAACATTAATACAACCTTTTAAAGTTTCTGAAAATGGAATTGAAACCAAGGTACTTGGTAAAATGATTATTTTCAACTTTATTTAAAAACCCCAAACAAGAAACCTAAACATTTTACAAGAGCACTCTGTTGCTGAAGTAAATTGTTTAATTCATGATAAAGAAAGTCATCTTTCCTTTTTAAAAGAAGATCTGGAGTATAAAAGGAGTGAACAAAACCTCTCCAATCCTAATACTCTCAAGAAAATCAGTTCTACAGAATCATTCATCAAAGAAAACATTTGTTCTTCCTTCCCGAATGCCTTCTGGTCAAGAAAGAGTTATATTGTTGAATTGCTTTATGAACCCGACTTTTTTGAGAAAAACATCCTCACCAAGGCCAGGCCAACCCAAATGAATCACGAAATCCTCGAATTTTGCAAAAACGAAATTCAAGACCTTCTTGACAAAAATTTAATAAGAAAGAGCAAGTCTCCTTGGAGTTGTTCTGCTTTCTATGTCAATAAAAACGCTGAGCTCGAAAGAGGTGTCCCCAGGTTAGTAATTAATTACAAACCTCTCAATACAGCTCTGAAATGGATAAGATACCCCATTCCAAATAAAAAGGATCTTTTAAATAGATTGCATAATTGAAAAATATTTTCTAAGTTCGATCTGAAGTCAGGATTCTGGAAAATTCAGATTGATGAGAAAGACAGGTATAAAACTGCATTCATTGTTCCCTTCGGACAGTACGAATGGAATGTTATGCCTTTCGGTTTGAAAAATGCTCCGTCAGAATTCTAGAGAATTATGAATGACATATTCAATGCCTACTCTGATTTCATAATCACCTACATTGATGATGTCTTAGTATATTCTCCCAATATAAATTCCCATTTTAAGCATTTGAATATCTTTTTCAAAACTGTCAAAAACAGTGGTCTGGCATTATCACCTTCAAAGGTCGTCCTATGTCAAACCAAAATCAGATTTCTAGGGCATCACATACATCTCGGAACCATCATCCCAATTGAAAGATCAGTTCAATTCGCGGATAAATTCCGAGATGAATTAAGAGACAAAACCCAATTACAAAGGTTCTTGGGAAGCCTCAATTATGTGATCGATTTCATCCCTGAAATAAACAAAATCTGCAAACCGTTGCATCAGTGCCTGAAAAAGTACCCTCCTCCCTGGAGTTCTCTTCACACTGATACGGTTAAAAAGATAAAAACTTTTGTAAAAGAAATCCCTTGTGTACATCTTGCCGACCCATCAGCCTTCAAAATTGTGGAAACTGATGCTTCGAAAATCGGTTACGGTGGTATTCTAAAACAAAAGAAAAATGATGAAGAACAAGTTGTCCAATTCATTTCAAAACATTGGAATGAAACACAACAAAACTACTCTACCATCAAAAAAGAAATTCTTGCTATTGTTCTTGCTATTTCAGAATTTCAAGGCGACCTCTTGAATCAAAAGTTTCTGCTAAGAATTGATTGCAAATCTGCAAAAGATATTCTTCAAAAAGATATTTTGAATATTGCTTCTAAACAGATTTTTGCCAGATGGCAAGCTATTCTTTCTGTCTTTGATTTTGATATTGAATTCATTAATGGCAACTTGAATTCTCTCCCAGATTTTCTCATCCGAGAATTTTTACAGGGAAACCACTCTCAACCATGCCTCCCAAAAAAGACAAAGGAAAAACAAAGTCCGAGCCAACCGAAACCCAGTTCGGAAAACTCACGCCAATAAAAAGTTGGCTCTAGGCCACCCAGCAACCTCCTTCTAGGCCACATTTTCTAGGCTCTTCATCGAAAAAAGATGAAAAGCCATCAGCTTCTGCTCCTCTAGACGTCACAAAAGATAACATTCTTTCTATAATCCCAAATGAAACTTTGGAGCTTCTCCTCCAACAAGCCTTGGACAAGGAAAAGCAGCAGATCTCTGAGTATGAGGAGGTTCAGTCCCCCTCACCTTTACAAAGAATTGACAGCAGGGTTGTTGTTTCTGCAACACCAAAACCCAGCTCCTCTCAAAGATCAAATTTCATTTTGAAAACAAACTTTCAAAACATTATAACCGTTGAAAAAGGATTTTATAATGACAATCCAAACGTCTTCGCCAGAAACATGTTCGGGGAAAATTGGTTTTACACCCCACATGATCTCCGTAAACCCTTGGATTTTTACGAGTCTATTTTAACTGAAACAGACTCCATAGAATTCAAGCATTTTAAAAGTGGTGAAGAGGTCAATTACTCTACCGCCAGAATCAAAAGGATCATCCATCCTTCCCAATGGGATCCGAAACCCACGGCCCAAAAAAGTTTCAAAATGAGACTTACCCAATCTCTCCCTTTCAGGACTTGCTATAATTATTTTGATTATCAGTAAGCTTGGTGGAATGCTTTTTTCCACCAAAACTATAATCTCTACCATACCTAGCTCATCTTTTTTGAAAAAGACATAGACACCAAAACCATTCCCCTCTGGTTTACCAGATGGTGGGATCACCTCGGTCCTATCCCTGACATTTTTCCAACTTCTGCCCAAAAAGGATACCAAAAATTTCGTATAAATTTTCAGCCTCAGAAACATGAAACTTCATTTCCTGTTTCCCTCCTCTATTTTATATATTTCCGTGTATCTTGGGTCTCTGCCTAGGAATTCGGATATACAAAAATAACTTTCTGCCCCACTACTCTAGTTCTTGTAAGAAAATACAAAACTAAATGGTGGGATGGTGCCAAATTTTTAAATAAGATTTCTGAAGAATCTGTTACAGCATGGCTCAAGGAGCACGACAATGTCACCGCTCCTAGCCCTGTTCCCTTTTTGCATAACAGATCGATGGCTGTTTCCAGGCTAGCTTCAACTCAAAACGAAGAACAGTTGTATGAACTGATGAAGCAAGCAGTTGCCGATTATGAAGAATCAAAAGCTTCTGAAGACTCCTCTCAATCACACCATAGCGGGAACACAAATGAAGATGACTGCTACGGGATTGACTTTGGAGACTCTCATCCGTGAAGACATCCTTCTACCAGTTTGTAGCCAGGACTTCAAGGGATTTTTATGCTTATAATTTGTTATGTACACCGTACACATCTGTAATCACTGTACACTGTACACTATTCCAACTTTTACTGTTCACCATTCACTGTAGCGGCTTTTTCTAAAAATACACTGTTGCTACAAGAAGTGACCGTTTCTTTAAAAAGACCCTCACACTTCAGTCGAAGGGGGGTTCACTTCTCAACATTTCTGAAGATCTATCTCTCTCTCTCTCCTCACGAGACTCTCTCCTATTCATCATCTTCCACAGATCTATTTCTGATACACACCCACCTTCGGAAAACCAAAGTTCCTCTAGGAGAACCCATACACCTGAGCCCTTTCTGAACTTTCTGAACTTTCTGCCCTGGATCGTACGATCCCAGTAAGTTTCTAAACCCAGAAACCTTTCTATCCAGATCCCTTTCTAAGAAAGAACTTCCCTATTCTTCTTTGATTTTCCAGATCTGTTCATGGTCTGCGGATCTCAAAGTTTTTAAAAGTTTTTATGCACTTGTATTTTACAAACTTTCCATCTTTATGGATAGTTTATGCTTCTGTATTCTTCTTCTTGTACTTCTGTACATTTGGCTTGCAATGTATATAAGCTTGAATGCCCGTTAGTTCATATAGATCTACGCCCTAGAATCGGTAGGCTCTGCCTCCTATTGGTGGTACGATCTTGTCTCGTCTACCTTGTTGTTTCTACATTTCATGCATACTGCCCACGGTGAAGATTGATCTGGATCTCCTCTCCCGTCAGGCTTCACTCACTTCACTTTCTGCATTTTAAATATCATACCCCGACATCGGAAGGCCGTGCCTCCTACCGGTGGTTTGCAATTTACTTTATGCATCCTCGCTTTCTATATCCTTTAACGTTTCTGAGTGTTGCTTTTATAATTAATGCACTAGAATTCGTTGTATATTTCATTGATTTCTGTGATTACTTTCTGGACATCCCAGTTGAGGAACTCTTTTCTAATTATTTTCATAAAAGAAGACGTCTATGATCCTTGCTCTCTTTTATATACTTTTCATAAGTGTAAGAATTCTGTTCTTTATTTTTATAAACCTAGCAGAACTTCTTGGATATTACTTCATTCTGCTTCCCACATATTCCATATCCAAAAGGGATCAGTTTAAAAAAATATTTCCATAAATTCTAAATCAATTAAATCATCCTCCAACTCTTTAGGAGTATTAAACCCTTCTATAAGTTGTTTCCTTTCTCTCTTACTAGCACCCTCAGATCCTGCGCCCCTATATATATATTGTCGAAAAGAATTTCATTCATTAAACAGAATGAGCATTACAAAGAAGGCTTTCAAACCTAGCAAGTTCCAAATAACTGCAGAACAATCAAATCCTAGAAAATAAATGACAAAGCACACTCTGCAACTAAGAGCACACTCACACCCCTCTCATCCCTTAAAAACAGATTTGTCATCAGTAATGATAGGTGGCCAATCACCAGATTCGGTGATAAGCATACGCCAAGATCTCTCACGCCATTTGTAACGGCTTGCGGTGCGCGTCTAGGTTTGACGTCCCCATCACCATCGCCGAGCAGTAACACCAACATCAAAATGTTGAAAGAACACAGATCAAATATTTATAAGGAACTCTCAGATCTATATCTAGATCTAGTTCGAGATAGTGAATTATTTCGAGATTTTGATCCTCTCTCTCTCTCTCTCTCTCCCCCCCCCCCCCCCCCCCCAATGCTTCAGATTTGATAATAACTTTTGCTAGCATAAGGAATTATTCCGAGATTCCAAGTTACTTTCCTTTCTACTTTGGCCATTGAACCATCATGTAGGGAGTGATTTAATAATGCTTGCTGCTTCCGAAACTCAAAACAAAGAGAAGAAACGAAAAAGGTAAAAGCCCTCACTAGCAAAAGAGCACAATCAATGATTTGGATCTGATCAAACTTGTTCCTAACGCACGGAATAATTTTGTGTTTCCAAGTTACTTTCCTTTCTACGTTGGCCATTGAACCATCACGCAGGGAATGATTTGATATCGCTTGCTGCTTCCGAAACTTAAAGCACAAAGAAGAAACGAAAAAGGTAAAAAGCCCTCACTAGCAAAAGCGCACAATCAATGATTTGGATTTGATTATACTTGTTGGTTGTGTAAGGAGTTATTCCGAGCTTCCCAGTTACTTTCCTTTTGTATTTGGCCATTGAACCATCACGTAGGGAATGATTTGCCATTTGAATTACTAAATCTCAGCCACCGATTGTCAGCTTTTCTAGCAAAAAGTGGTTGGTTTCTTTCTCCATGGGAATATTGTTCCAAAAATCCTAAACCTATTGCACATTGGCTAATTTAGTTCTGAAAGTTTTAATTTTGCCAATTGAGGCTTAAACATTTCTTGTTTTCCCAATTGAGTCCATCTAGCTAAGTTTAGTTGAAAATCGCTGACGCGAACGCTAGCTGTCCTATGTGGTACTGCCGACGCTAACGTGAAATTTTTTTGTAATTTTTTTAAAATTCTGATTTTTTCATTGTTTTCCTATTTTTTCTTTTGTTTTTTTTTCTTTTCTTTCTTTTTCTTTGTTTCCTTCCAAGCCAGGTGAGGATCATTGGCCAACCCTCCTTGGTCACAGAGAAGGACCGGCCAACCCTCACCTGTGGTCGGTAGGGTCGGCTGGCGACCCTCACTGCACTTGGTAGAAAAGAAAAAGAAAAAGAAAAAAACTAAAAAGTTATAATAAAAAAAATTCAAGTTTTTATAAGTTGAAAAAAGTTATCCATGTTAGTGCCAGCCATCCTATGTGACACTATCGGCGTCCACGCCAGCAATTTCTGGCTAAAATTGATCAGATAGACTTAATTGGCAAAATGTGAAAAAGTTTAGAACTTAATTGTGAAAATTGAAAAGTTTAGATTTGAATTGGCCAAAATGCAATAGATTTAGGACTTTTACGACAAATTTCCCCTTACTCCGCTGATTTCTCTTTCTAGCTCGCTCTCTCCGTCCACGGGGAAGGTCCGTCTCGCTAACCAAAAAGTCTTATTCTCACACTTGAAGAGGGCATCCAATGACGATTCTACTTTGCTATGGATTTTGCTAAAAAGCACTCTTAGGAAACTGGATGAGAATTATAAAATATGTTATGAAACTTTTCTCTTCATTTATGACTTGCTAAATAAATTTTCAATCTTCAATATTCTTTAGGATAGACCTATTTCCACCACTCTTTGACTTGGTAAACAACTTTTATTATCGCTTGTCCAAAATAACCTTCCATGTTAGGACACAAGTTCATTCACTCATTCACCCTGATTTTTTCTCTCCCATGTCATTTCTGCACCTTCTATTTTCAATGTGAACCGACTAAAACATCCTTTTATGCTCTACAATCATTAAGTAAGCATACTTTTTCTCACTCATATTTTGTTTCCCACTATCGCCACTTCTTCTCTTATCTTCTTTGTAAATTATGACCGATTTCATTTTGTAATATTTCTGAGTTTGTAAATTTAGTCCATAAAATCTAACTTTGCTTTTACCTTCCTCATCTTGCTCCCTCTATTGCCTTACTAGATGCCCCGCATGGGCCATCCGAGGTACGGCCTCGTGCTATCCCATTGTTACTAAGATTAATAGAAAAGTTACTTTAAAGAATAAACATTTTAAGCATGTAGAATTTTCTCGACCAAAGTTACAAATTTAAAAATATTACAAAATTCAATCGATAATAATTTAGGAAGAAGAGGGGAGAAGCAGTGGGGATAGTGGGAAGCAAAAAATCAAAGAGCGGTCCTTATATTGTAATTTATCATATGCACTTATTCCTCATAAATTAGGTAGTTATCATGCAAAAGGTCCTTATCAACTTAATTACAAAAGTCCTTATCAACTTAATTACAAAAGTCCGGCCAAAAAAAAATTTAATTACAAAGAGAACTCCTTTATTACTCTAATAGTCATGACTTTGTTTTGTTAGAAGTTATTCATTACCTTTTCAAATAGTCATAGTTTTTTCTTTCGGTCGAACAAATAGTCTTAGTAAATATATGAATATAGGACTTACGAGTAATTGGAAATGCTAATGTGACAATTATGGTTGGCAAAAATATTTAAACAACATCAATTTTGAGTTAATTTTGTTTGTCACTTGAAGAGATGATTATGAGGGGCTTTATGTCAACAAATCAACAAAAATTAGAGATGTAATAAATGAAAAGTCGAGACTTATTTTCAACTTATGGTCAACATTGATTAGATATAAGGGCCTAACTTAGCCCAAATCTAATATGTTAATAAGTAGAACATTATAAAAAATCTCTATTCAATATATAAAGTAATAGCACGGCCATTTTACGTTTTAGACCTATTTTTTATTTGTACACCAATTCGCAAATTATGCTGCAATTGTTTTCCTCTTCAATTTGCTTAGTTATAATGCACTACATCGAAATATTTGGATCGAATAAGTAATAGGTCGAGTTAACAACTTCTATATTAAGAAGATATGTCTTTAGTTTGTTCTACTTTTGTGTAGGTTTTATTGAGTGTTTTGTTAGCATTTAACTTAGAATTTTATGCTATGCCGAAACTTAAAGTCTATAAAGATAGAAGTTTCCAATTGATTATGGCATTAGAAAAAAGAACATTAAATGATGTGTAACTTATGACATGAATTGAAGTCTCAATATGTTAAATAGAAAAATTTACCGGCTAACAAGTAGAATCAAAAGGCAGGGAATGCTTTGATGATACTTGTTACTTACTTAATTCAAAACAAATAGGTGAACAAGAGAAAGGTCAAGAGCCGTCACCAAAGCACAATCAATGACTTGCACTTGATAAATACTTGTTGCTTATCTAGAGAATGATTCTGAGTTTCCAAGTTACTTTTCTTTCTAGTTTTGCCATTCAACCATTATGCAGGGAATGATTTGGCATTTTATTACTAGATTGGAGGATCGCGGGTACTAAATCTCAATCGTCGGTTGTCAACTCTTTCAGCAAAAAGTTGATGCGTTTCTTTCTGTATTGATTGCTCTAGACAGCTCACTCTCTCCATCCCCAAGTAAGGTCTCTCTAGCTAACTAAAAAGTCTTATCCTCACACGTCAGGAGGGCATCCAATGGCGTCTTCATTAAGCCTATGTTCGTTTCACGAAAAAAGAGGTGTTTCTGGAAAATGATTTCCAGAAAGTCGATAATATTTTTCGATATTCAGTTGAAACCTGAAAATGGCCTAGAAATTATTTTTTTCCTTTTGGTATGGAAAAATCGGATTTTATTTTCCTTTCCATGCACTCCTTTTAATAAATTTAATTTAATTTTTTCTTTTTAGTTTCTCTTTCTTTTTTATTTTTTAATTCTAATTTTATTTTTTCTCTTTTACTTTTACTTTTTCCCCTCTTCTTCGGCCGGTCGCCGGCCTCAGGCGAGGCCTCACCTCGCCTCCCAAATCTGGCGAGGCTTGTCCTCGCTTGCTTGCAGCCAGTCGCCGACTATGGCCGTGGCCGGCGATTGACCGAAGAAGAAGAGAAAATAGAAGAAACTTTTGCAAAAAAATTCAAAAATGCAAATAAAGAGATAAAAAATAAAAATAAAATTATTGATTTTTAAAAGAAAAGGAATGTGAAAGAGTGGAGGAAGGAAAGTCAATGGGATTTTTTTTTCCTCTTCTCAAAAAGAGGAAATCATTTTTCTCACTTTTGAAGGTGTTCTTTTCATGAGTGAAAAATGTTTTCCTTGACTCGTATATTTTCAGTGAACCGAACGCAAAATTCGAAAAATATATTTCTAGAAGTTTTTTTTTTCGCGAAACGAACGGAGCCTAAATCTTATGTAGTTTGAATCTCCTAAAAATGTCAAGTTCCTAGAATTACCCTTTTCCCTACCGATTAGATGATCTGGATGCGTACGCTTAAATAGAGTACGGTTTGTCACATCTTACCTTCCCTCTTAAAAATTTGAAAATGGTAGAAATATCAAAGTCTTACAAATTAAGAGATAACTTTATATGATTTTATGTCTATCTGAAATATTTTTCGGTGTTTAATTGCATGTATACGTCCCGATTAATCAAGTCATTGAAAAATCCCGGGAGCCTCAAAACGTGAGTGATGCTTCCGATATGGAGTACAAAATAACCTATCTCTCCGATTCTTATGACAACAGAATGTTTGTTTTATAAGGGTCTTTGTTATTGGGTAACCTCATGCAACTCGTTAAAGAAATTTAATGAGGAAAAAGTCGATTTTAAAGTATCGATTGTGTATGTCACCTTTGTGAGTTAGTTGATATAAATTGTGTGTACACACAAAGAAAAAATGTCGATCGATCCTGCCATTCCTGTTGCATCTTTTGCATGGGATGTCTTGAAGTGGGTAGTTATTCCCATCAAGCGTCAATTCGGATACGTCATGTCCTCCAAGAGCTACGCCAACGGTCTTCAGGAGGAAGTTGGGAAGCTAGCGTACGAGGCTGAGAGGGTCCAGAATGCCGTGCGAGAGGCCGGAGACAATCTTCGGAATGTCTACGGTCATGTCACCAAGTGGCAGGGAAGTGCTGAGAAGGTCTTGAAGGAAGCGGAAGACCTGTTGGGAGACTTCGACAAGGCGAGCAAGACTTGTTGCTATGGGACTCTTCCCAACCCCAACTTTCGCTATCAGTTCAGTAGGAAGGCCAAGGACAAGATCGAGGACATTCAGGAACTCGCTCGAAAAGGCAGTGAATTCAAGGAATTGAACGACATCTCCTTCAGCGGTCCTGCTCCGGGGAATGTCGCTGCTCCGACTCTGGCCAGGAGAGAGGGCAAAGAGGTCGACCAGTCGACCACTGCGATGGCCTCTGCTTCTTCTGCCTCTACGTCGATTAGGGACGATGGTGTCTTCGAATCCAGAGCTCAGATCATACGGGACATCATGGACGCTCTTGCCAATAACAGCAATAGCGTGGTCGGGGTTTACGGGATGGGCGGGGTCGGCAAGTCCACCCTTTTGGCGGATGCCGAAAGGAGAATACGGGAAGAGAAATCGTTCGATCTGGTAGCTAAGGCCGACGTGTCAGAAAATCCAGACATCAAGAGGATTCAAGGAGAGATTGCGGATGCGTTGGGCCTTGGTGACATAAAGAAGAAAGAGTCCGTCAGCGGGCGAGCGGAACTACTGCGCACGAGGTTGGAAATGGAGGAGAGGGAGAAAAAGAAGGTGCTCGTAATACTGGACAACTTGTGGAAGGGGCTGGACTTGAAATCAGTCGGCATTCCTTGCGGACATGACAACAAAGTCATAGGATGCAAGTTGTTGTTGACGTCGAGAAATCGAGATGTTTTGCGAAGGGAAATGGGCTGCGACAGGGACTTCCTCCTTGGTGAGCTGCAGGAGGAAGAGGCAAAAGAATTGTTCGAGCGGATTGTGGGGGACAAAGTTCACGTTGATGAGTTCAAACCCTTGGTGGATGAAGCGCTCCACAAATGCGCAGGTGTGCCTTTCCTAATTCTCGCAATTGCAAAACGTTTTAAAGACGCTGATTTATCTGAATGGAAGGACACTTTGAAAAGAACCGAGATGTCTAAAGATAAAGGAATCAATGATGTGATAAATAAGATGTTGCAATTGAGTTATGATGATTTAGAAGAGGAGGTGAAGTTAACACTACGACTCTGTGTTGTTTATGGCGTGCCCGAGCCCTCTCTAGAAAATTTGGTGAGGTATGGCGTGGGTTTGGGGTTATATGGAGAATATAGTAGCATGGAAGAAGCTAGAAATAGGTTGAGTTCGCTGACACGCACTCTTCAAGCATCCTCCCTTTTGTTAGAGAATGGAGACGGTGACGGTTTCAAGATACATGACTTGGTTCGTGACTTTGTTGCCTCGGTCACTTCAAGGGATCACCCTTTTCTCGTGTTGAAAGATAAAGATAAGTCGATAACAGAGTTGCCAAAGGACAAGCTCAAGAATTGTAGGGCGATATGCTTTCCCTACGTTGACATGAAGGAGCTTCCCGAAGACTTAGATTGCCCCGAATTGCAGATCTTTTTGTTGTTCACAAATAGTGAATCTCTTCACGTTCCGGATTCATTATTTAAGTCTATGAGGAAACTCATGGTCTTAAATCTTACTGGGATACGTTTCGCTCGTTCGCCTTCGTCGTTTCAGTTATTGGAGAAGTTGCACACTTTGTGTCTTGGTGGTTGTACGTTAGACGATATAGCCATTCTTGGCGAGCTAAAAGAGTTACAAATTCTCAGCTTTGCGCACTTGAAAATTCAGCGATTGCCGAAAGAAATTGGGCAACTGGTAGAGCTCAGGTTGTTAGATTTGACCTATTGTTCCCAGCTTGAGATAATTGAACCGGGTGTGCTTGGAAACTTGATCAAACTGGAGGAGTTGTACATGGAGAATAGCTTTCGACAATGGAATGCTGTGGAGCAAACTACACCAACTAATGCATGTATGATTGAGTTGCATCGCTTGAAGAATCTCCACACTTTGCATACGTCCATTGACGATCCGAGCATGCTCCTAGAGGATCTAAACTTCGAGAAATTGACCAAGTATAAAATCCAACTAGGAGATACGGATTTTTTTCCCAAGAGCAATGGATCGAGGACATTAGAGCTCAATTCATATCAAATAAGTGGTGTTCTTCGAAAAGGATGCATACAAAGCATCTTAGGCAAAACTGACAATTTGTTTTTGAATGGGTTGGACGAAATTGAGCAAAGTATATGCGCGTTATCCAGAAAAGGTTTCCCAAAATTAAAGCATCTACGGGTCGATAATAGTCCTTCCATCCATTACATCCTCCAATCGACATCCCATACAAATTTTAATACATTGGAGTCATTAGTTCTCTATAATCTCGTCAACTTTGAGAAAATATGTCACGGACATATCTCCTCTAAGTCCTTCAGTGCATTGAAAGTAGTACGGGTTGAAGGATGCCACAAGATGGAAGTTCTATTTCCTCTTTCAGTGGCGAGAGAACTTCTACAACTAGAAGAGGTTGAAGTTGTCGATTGCAAGATAATGCAGGGGATTGTAGAAGCTGATGATTGTGGCAGATTTGAGTTGCCTAAGTTGCGTATATTGAAATTGCGTAACTTGCCAGATATCAAGAACTTTTTCACCGTCAGGACAGCTCCTTCGACTAGTACATCAGACGACCCAGTTGGCACTCAAATTGCATTCTTCAATGGGCAACAGGTAACTTTCTATCAAAATAATATTTTCTTGAGTTTTACTTCTTTTGCTAATTAGATGTAAACACGGATTATGATGCTTATTCATTTTGTTATTGTCAGTTTAATTTCTTCCTGATAACCTTATCCGTTCATGCCTTCTCCGTTTCTCTTAATTGTGTAGAAATCCAACTAATTGTAGGAAAATCCACGTAAATTGAGTTGTCATGGGTTGTGAGTTATTTTCAAGTTACATGCTGCAAGTATATCTATGTTAATAGGGTTTCATTAAGCAGAATATAAGGGAATTTTGGCATTAAAGTTATTCCATAATTAAAGTAATGTCTAATCTTTTGAAATGAATTTCATCGAATTTAGTTATCAAACTCTGTTATCATCCACACAACCTATAATATAGGTGACTTTCTTTACATCAATTGAGAAACTTCCAACGTTGCTTACCCTTTTGAATCTATGCGGAACAATGTATATGGTTCCACTTTTTATATGGACGAATTTTTAGTCAATTTACGAAATTGTGCCCAGAAAACGTGTTGCAATTTCTTGAAGGATTTCATCCATACTGTAACTTGAATAACCGTCTCTAAGCGATTCAACAATTTCCATTTCATTTTTGGACTAGCAAAAATGAAAAGAACATGTAAATATAGTGTTACCAAGTATGATTTGATGTGTTTACGCAGGTTGCCTTTCCGAGATTGGAGACACTAGAAATTCATGACTTGGATAACCTCGAATATATATTTTTCCCATCCATGGTTAAATGTCTCGCGCAACTGAGAGAACTAAGGGTAAGTGATTGCCTGAAGATGCAAGCAATCATTACGGAAGAAGAAGGATGGGAGATAGAAGCATCAGAAACTCTAGCATTCCCGAGTTTAACCGATTAACGCTTACGACGTTTGGAAAGTTTGACGTGCTTCTCTCGCGAAAAGTGTAAGATTGATTTTTTCTTTCCATCATTGAAGATCTTCTTGTAGATTGATTCATATAGGCAACACGTATGGTGACATTTTTTTCATCCTATGAAATACTGATGACAAGTTCACAAGAATCTCAGAGTAAGGATAGCGTCAAATCACGCTCCCCTGCACTCTTCAATCAAGAGGTACGTGATTAACGTTACATCAAAATAAATGTATCGGAGACAAAGCATAGTCAAAATAAAAACTAACTGGATTACTTACAAAGTGTACTTTGGTTAAAATATTCTAACCTAAAATGAGTAGCATACAAGTGTAAGTTAGGAGGACCGCTGAACAATCAACAGCAAGACCTGCCAATATTGAATAATGTCGTCCTTTTTGCCCTCAAATATTTCTTGTTGCATTTTCAACTGTCCTTCATGAATAGGACGACCACAATCGATAGGCCGTGATCGTTAGCAGGACCGCTGCTTCTTCCATGCGTTTCCTTGTACCTTGTAATTTATTTTATTTTATTTTACATCAATGTGTTTTGTTCAACTTTTTACTGATGTGCTTCTAGTTTCTTTTAATGAATTCTTCCTCAGTCGTACTCAATTTTGCAATTTCCTTGAAGACGTCCGTCCATATTAGTAATTTAAATGACCGTCTCTAAGTGATGTTACAGTTGCTATACATAGTGCGATTTGGTTATCTATGGGAAATCAACTAAACCGAGAGTCGGAAAGATTTCGATTTGGATTGAGAATCTATAACGGACTAATCTGATTGTATCATAATTAGATGAGCATATTCATTAGACACTGGCTATGCATATTATTAATTTGAACTTGTTGGGCCAAAATTTGAGGTTGAAAGCATTGATGGATCTGCTTTGTTATGCAGACAGATAAGTAATGCTCCACTCATTTCTCAAGGAGATTCTACGGATGGGATTCTTTTACTCCTTTTTTATGTTATTCTTTTTCTGTTCCTTTTGTGCAACTTAATAATCCCCCTCACCCCTTAGCTATTTACTTCTTGGAACTTCGTGAATTCCTAATTTAATTGAATCACCAATACCATTTGTGAATTCGACAGGTTGCGTTTCCTAGCCTGGAAACATTAAATATCTTTGCAATGGATAACATCAAGATGATATGGGACAAGGAAGTATATTTTCGACACTTGAAGACCCTCGATGTGTCGTTTTGTGATGGGTTATCCCATATTTTCACACCGACAATAGCAGGAAATTTGGTGGAACTCACTAAGTTGAGAATAAGTAATTGTAAAATGTTGACAGAAGTCATCGTTGATGAGGGAGGTGAAGATGGGTGGGTAGTGGCTTTCAAACAATTGAAGTATTTAGAGCTTCAAATGTTGACAGGCTTGAGACGTTTCAGCTCGGGTGGATACACTTTGAGGTTCCCTCTCTTAGAAGATGTCATTGTGACCGGATGTCTCAACATGAGGTTCTTCTCCGAGGGACCAATAGAGGCACCCAAGATAGATAGAGTACAAGTAACGAAACGTGAAGTGTGGTTTTGGAAGGACAACCTCAACTTCACCATCCAAAACATGTTTGAAGGAATGGTATGCTCGGTTACCAATTTCTGTGCAATTGGATCGTTTTGATCACCAGCAGAGTAATTGCTTTTTGCTAACTAGACCTTTAATGCTTATTTGATGCATTTTCTTACAGGTAACGGTTGCTGGAGTAGAGAAAATGCGGTTGTCCGAGTGCCCCGAGTTGATTGAAAAATGGCACAGCGAACTTATTCCCATCAAGTCATCTTGGCAATTATATTCACTGGTGGTGGATAAATGTCCATCATTTATTAACGCAATTCCATCCAAATTGATGCTTGTTTTAGACAATATGATGGCATTGCAAGTGCGCGATTGCGAGTCGCTAGAAGAAATCTTCGATCTGGAAGGGCTGGAGGGTCTGGAAAGCACTGGGGTGCTGCCTCGCTTAATGGATTTGGACTTGGTCAATCTACCAAAGTTGAGGCAACTATGGAACAAAGATCTTCAAGGAACGATGCGCTTCAATTCTCTATCTTCCCTGACTCTTTATAAATGCAGCAACTTGAGACATACTTTCACTCCATCGATGGCTCGATGCCTTCCCAATATACGGCAGATGGAAATAAAGGAGTGTGGTCAGATGGAAGGAGTGATCGCATATGAGGAAGGGCAGGGAAGCGTTGAGGGGAAGATTACATTCCCAAATCTCGGGACGATGGAGTTGGAATGCTTGCCCAATTTGACTAGTTTTCTCTTGGGGAAGAATCATATGCTGGATTGTCCCGAATTGGAGGAGCTGACTATTGCCCACTGCCCCAAGATGAGAAGTTTGACTTGCCAATCCTTGATGGAGAATGAGCTCGGCGCGCCTTCACTTTTCACTCCACAGGTCGGTCTTTCAAATAAATGCATTTTTGGCATTTCATTTGCAACATATTCTTATAGAGAGACAGAGAGATGGTGCCACGTGCGGACACAAATGCTACATTAAATGGTCGTAGTTTCAGTCATAAGTGCTTTGATCAAATCTAATCGGACTCGTGTTTCATACCAAAACAATTAAAGATGACCAAAATATTTACCTTCCCCCCTAGTCCAAGATAACATCCGTGGATTTCTAGCGCTAAACAATTCAGACATCAATAGATATGTACGGATTCGAAATGGTCTAATTATAAGTAAATTTCTAATAACCAGTAGGACTCCCCTACTACTTGTACGGATTTGTGAACAGAATCTTTTAATAATTAGTACAGAGATTACAAATTTTCTAATCTTCAGTATGTATAACAATAATTTGCACATCTCCATATCTTTTTAGAAGTGTTACTTTTGTGATCGGCAAACCCGGAAGTCCACAATTTAGACAAAATACCCTTTTTAATTTACACCAGTTCTTAAAAAACAATTATATGCAAGTTTCCCCTTGTTTTTGACCTTTCTTTGTTACGGATTGTATGCAAGTTTCAATTATTTTTCTTTTCTGATGGAGGAAATGCTTGTGCTTTTCCTCATTTTAATGTTTTTGCCCAATTTTTTATTATTGTTATTTGTCAGTTGAACGTTTCATCATAACCAGTATCTACACATTTATTCAATTGTTAATCATAGGAGTTATTACTAATTAGGTATTTACGTCGATGTCATTTATTTATCATACATGAGTTGTCTGGCAATAACCACCACATTGTTAAAGTATTTTAAAAAGTCATCGTAATACTCAATTTTGATTATTAATGGTTTTAGGGAAGTGTGGAAATAGTCACTCTATTTTTTGGTAGTGACAAGTCCTAATTGCGTTAATTTTATCGTAAACAAATAAAAAATGTCCATCCTCGCTTCTCAATGACAAGTTGTAAAGGTCATGACACGGTTGATTTTCTCCAGACAAACATAATGTGGTCATACGGACCATCTGATTGAGGTTGATATCTTGGTAGACCGTTGGATACTTGTATGACAAATTTGTCTTTTTCCATGGTTCGGGGACTTAGGGAACTATGGAAATATGCATTTGGCAATTAAGGTTTTGGCATGTCGTAATTTTACTGATTTCATCGTAACGAAATGAAGATTTCGTATGGGCTCTTAAATGAACAATTCATAACCATTCATGTCATGTGAAATTTAGGAAATTTTAAAAATATTCATTTGGTATTTGAGGTCGTAATCTTGTTCTTTCTGTCATAACTCAATGAAGAATGTTCCACTATCTTTTTAATGCACGGGGATTAGCAAGTGGTAAGGATAGTAAGGTAACTGATTCCGTCGCGCGTTTCATGCTTGTTACAATGAAAGCATCAATCGCCCCCTCCCTATTTGTGTCGCTAACAAGCTCTTGAATTGTCATGATTTGAGATAGCTAGGAAAGTTTGGAGATTCCTTCTTTAAGGTCATAAATCAATGTAATTACATTCGGCGTGTCATTTTTTTTTTTTGTCAATATGGCAGGTGCAATTTCCTTCGCTGGTGTTGATGGTTCTCTCCCACATGGACATTTTAAGCAAAATATGGACCGACAATCCTCTAGAAACTCTCACATGTGAATATTTATGGAAAGTGGAGGTTCAGAACTGTAAGAGCCTTGAAAATCTATTTCCGCATTGGTTGGCTACAAGTCTAAACGAACTTCAGGAACTTCGGGTGGAGTCTTGTGAGCATGAGGAAATAGTCTCGAGTGGAGATAACACTCCACACTCCACTACTGCTCAAGTTCTTTTTCCAAAATTGACCACTTTGGCGTTACATGATATGCCACGACTCAAAAGCTTCTGTCCTAACTTTCCCATTTTGAACTGGCCATCCTTGTCGGAATTGCGAGTGACTCACTGTGATAAACTAGACACGTTGTCCTCTATGGAACTTATGAACAAGTGGACTCAGAGAGACCATGAACAGGACCTTTCAAACCGAGAAGCACGCTCTTCATTTGAGAGGGTATGACTGCTATAGCTCTTCCTCGGTTTCTATCTAAAATGCATTGCCTAATCTCATATCCACTGCATAGTCATGCCATTGCTTATCAGTTTGTCGACAACATAAGATATTTTTTAAATTGTTAGTATACTTTTCGTTTGTAGACAACCATAAGATATTCGATTACATACGGTTTCTATCTAAAATGCATTCCCTATTCTCATATCCACCGCATAGTCTTGTCATTGCTTATCAGTTTGTCGAAAACATTAGATATTTTTTAAATTATAAGTATACTTTTCGTTTGTGGACAACCATAAGATATTCGATTACCTAAAATTACAAAAATAATGACATGTTTTTGTTGACAACATACGATATTCCTCGTCTAATCCAATTGAAAATTGTGTATTGTGGTGCTCCTTGCTGAAGTCAATAAGGACTTAGACATGTGGTCCTCTCCATTGTTGACACGTCTCACCAGGGAACTTTTCTTCTCTTTTGGATCTTCTACAAACTCTTAAAATCATAAATTTAAACAGTGAAAAAACATTAGAACTTTAATTCACTTTGTTCTAAATTTTTATTTCACCACGCATTATATCTCATATCCACTGCATAGCCATGTCACGTGATGATACCATCGAAAATCCAAAACACCCTACCTGTCCATTCGTAGACATCAGTTGTATTTTGTATCATGACTTTAAAAGCTTGAGACTTGTATGCGGGGCTCTTTAGATCTAGTGAATCGTAAGAAGATGGCCACCTTTCATGTGAATCATCTGAATTAGGTTTAGGTTTTACAACACATCACTTATTGATGAACCTTTGTTGAATTTATTTCTCACGTTGTATTGGCAATTTGACAGGACTTTTCCATCTTAGAGAGACTTTTATTAGTCGATAAGGATATTCAGATGATACGGGATGGAAAATTTTCTAGTGACATTTTTCGCAAGCCAAAAGCACTAACTTTGGCATGCTTTCATGAAGAAAATGCCGTCTTTCCTTCCAGATTCCTCACAGAGAGATTTCAGAATTTGGAGAGTCTCGAGGTCTTCTGTAGCTCCTTTGATGACATATTCCCTGACGAAGGGATTGTTGACGAGGGAAATCATCCTGTGCTTGAAAGTTTAAGAGAACTTAAGTTGAGCAAGCTACACAAGCTAAAGCGTGTGTGGAGAGAAGACTGTTTAGTGTCAAAAATTCTTCGGAGCATCGAAACACTTGAGGTTTGGGATTGTCCCGGTTTGACGACATTATTTCCGGCTGCAGCATCCTTCCAGAATTTGACGAAGTTAGTGATGAAGAATTCCTCTGGATTGGTACATTTAGTGACAGTTTCAGCGGTCACAAATTTAGTGCATCTGACGAACATGACTATAATAGGATGTGAAAGAATGAGAGAAGTAATGGCAGACGATGAAAATGGACAAAGAAAAGTGATTTCTTTTAGGAAGCTACGCTGCTTGAAACTCCAAAATATGCCAAGCCTAGAATGCTTCTCCTCCACCACAAGTTGCATCTTGAGATTTCCATCCTTGTGGTGGATTAAAGTGGAAGAGTGCCCCAAAATGAAGATCTTTTCTAAGGGTACGCTAAGCACACCACGACTAGCATTTGCAACCTTATTCAGATACGAGTGGAGCGAGGATTGGGAGGGTGATCTCAATGCAACCATACAAAGGTTATCAGCATAAACAAAACACGCATGAAATGAGTAAGACCCAATTAATGCCATTCTCATCCATTTGCTTTTCTGTTGCCTCCGCTTCTCAAGTGGCACAGAAGATTTTCAGGTGATGCAAGTGGCAGCTCTCTCTCCCTCTCTCTGTCCAAGCTTGAACTGCGAGCAACGCTCCCATGGAGAAGACGCAGAACGCACAAGCTACAGAGGAGGCCGCGGCCGCTCGCGACGGCTCGATTTGCGGATACGAGTCGCTCGATCGCTCGCCTCCTTCGCGACAATCTCAACCCCCAAGTCTTTCAGGTCTTCGTTGCTCATTGCCTCTCTCTCCTCAGTGTCGCTTGATCGATACTAGCTCCCGAAGCAGTATCCGGTCGATTTGAATCCTTGTCGCTGTTGATCCGATTGACTTGGCGTATATTTCTGGAGTGTTTTTCTCCGATTGGATTTTGACCTGAGTTTATGAAGGAAATGAAGTTGATTTCGTGAAATCCGCGGAATTAGAAACGACAAAGTTACGTTTCGTTGAAGATGTTCTGGCGCTGGTGCTTTTCTGTAAGCTTGATGATGCTAGCATCTACATATGGTGCTAATCAGAAAAGCAAAGGCTGCATGGAGAAGGATTGTTGCAGTAAAATCTTGAATGAAATACACAAATGATGTGGTCAGATTGTACAATTCTGTTCTGCTTGGTTTATGTTGTCTCTCTGCTTGCTTTTTCCAATTAAACTTATGGAAATCGCACAAGTCGCATATCCTTTGCTGTTTGGATGAATATTGATGTCATTAGTCAATCTAGGAGAATGTTTGATCTGTCCTGCATCTCACGGGTCTGCATATGTAGACATACCATTAACTAGTCAAGTTAAATAGGAGCTGGACTTCTGTGGGAAAGGTGGATCTTAAGGATTGTAGTGGTGTTATTCCGTTACTTTTCACGATTGGAATGGTTGTGGCCTCCCGAATCGTACGACTGTCCACAATTTAAGCACAAAAAGTAAGGATAGACAGCTTAAAAGTCTTATTATAGAATGTTGGAGTTGATCAAGTAATTTCAAGTCCAAATGGATTTTAAATTGACACGGATCCACCGCCCATGAAATTATTTGTTGAGACAACTGAAATGACTCAGCAATCGGTGCCTTTCTTCTTCCTAAAATGTCAAAAACTCAGAGCATGTCATTCCATTGTGTTACAATCTTACTTTGTTGTTAAAATCTTCATGATATTGATTTCAGGAAGTCAGTCGTTTAATTATTGGATTGAATTGTGGAAGGACTCTTGAAGTTGTTCCTCTGGCGGATTCTGCAAAAGCTCTCTCATCTGAATGTAACTTTGACATACAGGTGATCCCGTGTTTTCGGTTTTTGTGCTGCTTATTGGATGTGGCGATTTAAAGGCTGTTGCTAAGAGTCCTGGTCACACTAGTCTGCACTGTTTCATGTGCTTCAAGACCATTTGGTTGGAGTTTGATAAAGACTCACTATAAGTCAAATAGGTTCCTCATGTAAAACAGTTTTCTTGATAGTATGAAACTTGTCTTCTCAGCACATTCCTGCTTGGAGCATATGGACAATCTGAGTGTGTGCATAGGAAATACTTGCTTGTCCTGGGTGAGATGACTGAACACCCTGAAAGGACTGAAAATGCTTTTTGGCATACTTATCTCCTCCATGAGCTAGCATAGAAAAAGTAGATGGAAAGAACTAAGTCACATCATCTGAAAACTGAAAGTATCTAGGGCAATCAGTTTCAATGCCTTATGTTCCTTTTCGCAACCATGAAGACAAAGTTGCTTAACTCCACCCAACAAACACTCAATTTATGATTGCCTTAATCCAATGTCACCTCAATAGCCTCTGAAGCAAGTTCCTCCAGCATTGCTCAGGCCTGCAAATGGGAGTTCAGGCCAACAAGCTTTTGGAAGTTCTCTGAGGAAACATGAGCAAAGATCTTCCAATGTGTGCTCCTTGTTCTCTTTGCAAAGGGGCATAGGGAGCTTCCATTTATAACTCAGTAATCTTTCATGTCTGTGATAGATAAAAGAGCACGGACCGAATAATATTATCTCACTGGGATTCATACATATGGTCCTAACTAGGGAAATATTTGTTTAAATGCAATGAATTGCAAATGTCTGGTCCAGATGTCCATTGGCAATATTGAGAACTTATCCCTAGGGAGGTCTTGAAGAGCATAGTCCTGGAAATGAGCTCTTCTGAAATCTGTTTTAGTATAGATTCTTGGTTCTGAGTTTTTCTATGGAGTTGGTGAGCCAATGGATAGTGAAACGTGCAAAGTTTGATGTAGTCAAATTATTCTAGTTGATTAGACTTGCTATGGTGGAAGCTAAGAAGTACTCTTACATATTCTTTGTGGCAGTCGCTATTTGGTAGTTGTTTACTTTTATTGAAAACCATTACTGCAGTTCTTGGCAGGATCCTTTGATTTTTATTCATTCTGACCAGTTTTGTGGAATCTTTGATCAATTTATTCTGATTTTCTTTCAGGCATTTCGCTTTACGGCAGACAAGGAGTTATTAAGAGAACCGCGAGTTGTCAGAGTTGGGCTTATTCAAAACTCTATAGTTCTTCCCACAACTGCTCCATTTCTGGATCAGAAGAGGGCTATCCATCAGAAAGTGAAAACCAATGATAGGATTCTGTAGGTGCTTCAGGAGTGAACATCTTATGCCTGCAGGTTAGTCACGCCATGAAGCTTGAGCTATACATTTTTTGGGTTTCTCCTTTTGGACTTAAAGACTGTAGTTCAACTTCTGCACTAATCTCAATCTAGGAAGCATGGAGGATGCCATTTGCCATTTGTACAGGAGAGAAGAGGTGGTGTGAATTCGCAGAGCCTTCTTCAGGATCTAGTGAAAAAGTAAAACATGTTCATTGTCAATCCTATCCTTGAGAGGATCTCTGCCATTGCCACCAGTTCATCGATCGGGTAGGAACAGAATCATTTTCCAATCTGTTTGCATCAGGCGATGGGAAGCCACAGCACACGGATTTCGGGCACTTCTATGGATCCAGTCACTTTTCAGCTCTAGATGCTTCGTGTGCGCCAACGCTATAACCCGTCATAGAGATGGATTGCTGGTCTCGGACATGAATCTGGACCTCTGTAGGCAGCTGAAAGACAAGTGGGGAGTTCGGAATGACTGCTCAGCACGAGCTCTATGCCGATATGCTCGCTTAGTATTTGAAGCTGGACTTTGAACACCAGGTCACATCTGATCCCTTGCTGCATAATAAGTCCTCTTGAAGTTCTTGATTCACAACACTGTATATTCAGGCTTGACATGATCCGATCGTCATTCATGTTCAATCAACGTGTTTCCATGGAATCCAATTGACATAATAGTTTAAACCGAGAGAGCGAGGGTTCGGACGCAATGAGGAAATGGGCTAATGAAAAGTCTATATAAAGGGCTAAGATGGAAGCAAAATGGAAATGCTTCCCAAGGTGCCCAAAGTCTATATAGACTTTTCATTAGCTCATTTTCATCCGGCGCATGCCAATATATCCAGGCATGGACATTCCAACTTCGATTATTTGATCGAGCCGTTACAAAGTTCTATTGACAAGATTTTATACTGATTCACCCTTAAACTAGGGCTACATCCAGTGGAGGATTTCACTATAATTAGCACCTCTCACCTCTCTGTTACAACACTCAATTACATGCGAAAAAGAGTTTATAGAGCATTAGCTATTCATGTGTCCAAGCCCAAACTACTAATGCAAAAATATGAACTCAAATTATAAAAGCTCACTGGCGACCTCCACCGGTCCTAACGAAAAAAGAAAAGAAAAAAAAGGACAAAATATTATCAAAAAATGATTAAAATTTTGAAATATATTAAAACATTATTAAAATTGTCTACGTCAGCGCCAGCCAACCAAATGGACTGAATTGACACAATTGCAAAAGGTTTATGACTCAATTGTCAAAAAATAAAATTAGGACTGAATTGACACAATTGTAGTAAGTTTAGGACTTTTTTTGTAATTTTCCTGGCATTAGACAAAAGAATATCAAAGAATTTCTATTTATGACATGAATCGAAGTCTTAATACAGTAAATAGGAAAGTTTACCAGCTAAGCAGTTGTTCTTTTTTTTTTTGTTCGAATCCGGGTAAGTAGTTGAAGTAAAAGGCAGGGAATGATTAGATAATACTTGTTGCTTACCAAATTCAAACCATAAAGGAGAAAAGGAGAAATGTAAAGAACCCTCACAAACAAAAAAGCACAATCAATGATTTGCAATTGATTGTTGCTCACGTAGGGAATAATTCTGAGTTTCTAGATTACTTTCCTTTCTAGTTTTTCTATTCAACCAGTACGTAAGGAACGATTCGGCATCCTAATATTAAATCATTGGATCGTTGGTACTAAATCTCGACCGTTTTTTTTATTTTTTTGGTTTAATTATCAACTTTTCCAGCAAAAAGTTGTTGCATTTCTTTCGCCATTGATTGCTCTTTATAGCTTGCTTTCTCCATCCACAACGAAGGTGTTTCTTGCTAGGCAAAAAGTCTTATTATCACATCCGAGGAGAGCATCTCATGACTTGTTTAATTCGTGTCTTTGACAATGACTATATCTTTTTACATGCTATAGGACTTATGTAGATTAAATTCGTGTCATCTTCAAATTTGCTATATTATCATGTATAAACATGTTAATTTGTGTCAGAAATTGCTGGTCCCAGTTAGTTTGGATGGCAACTTTATTGTGCTTAGCATGACTCTAAAGCTTGGGGTTAACCTATGCTTATAAAAATACATCGGATTTGTGATTGAGCACCTTAGATGAATATTGATGTCATTAGTCAATCTGAAAGAATGTTTGATCTCTCCTACATATTACGGGTCTGCATATGTAGACGTACCATTTACTTTTCAAGTTGAATAGGAGTTGGACTTCTTTGGGATTGTAGTGGTGTTTCCCCATTACTTTGCAAGATCGTAATGGTTGTGGTCTCCCGAATTGTACGACCACGGACAGGAAAACGTTATCTCTTTGATGTCTCTTTACATATATCTTGTCCGTCTTAACTGAGAAATTGCATTATACTTCATAATTACCAAGGAGCTATGTCGACGCCTTTCTTCTTCCTAAAATGTCCAAAGCATGTCATTCCATTGTGGTACAATCTTACTTGTAGTCAAATCATTATGATATTGATTTCAGGAAGTCAGTCGTTTACTTATTAGGACTGAATTGTGGAAGGGCCATCGAAGCTGTTCCTCTGGCAGATTCTGCAGAAGCTCTTTCCTCTGAAGGAAATTTCGACATATAGGTAAACCTGCGTTTGATGCTTTTGTATTGGAACTTAGTGATCAAGAATTAGTTGCTAAGCTTATTGTGCTTCCATGGAGAAAGAAGCTTAGGGAATGAAAATGGAGGAGCTGGACTTGAAAGATTTGCACAAAGACTCAGAGGAATTTGAACTTAGAAACACTGTTGGACTCTAATCAAAGGAAAAAAAAAGTATTGGATGATGATTATTGATATTTGATTATTTCGATTTTGAAGAGTTTCAGATGCTTTATAATCTTGTTTGTCTTAAATTCAATGTGTTTACAATCAGTTCAGAACTGTTTGCAAAGGATGATGGTTTCAGGAGATTCATTATCGTCCTCCTAAGGAGGGTTGATCTGATCCCTCCACGCAAGGTAATTTGTGCCCTCGAATCCAACGATATCTTTCTTTTGCTCATCCTCTCCTACGAATCGAATGAGATTTTGTTATTCGCAGTCATGTTGCGGGGGAGGCGAATGGACATATGAGTAAGGTGGAAATGTTGGGAGAGAAGCCGGGGTTGTGATGAGAGCCATGAAGGAAGCAAATCATTTCCTAAGTCTCTCCATTCGGCCTCGAGCCTACTGAGCGAGCTTGGGAGAACAGGGTGAGCATCCATGCCTATGATCAAATCTAGCGCACACGAATACGGTCTCCCGGTGGGTCTATCCATGGTTTGTGTAAGTTTAGACACTACATGCAGTGGCTCGAGTCATATCCCGGAAAAGCACCCGCATCGTCGACGCGAAAGCTTGGAGACTCGTTTCATGATAGTGCCAAGCATCTAAAACTCCACACAATGATAGAGATTTACTGTAGAAATTTGAAGATATAAGATAGACAAAGTTCGCTCTGTGGCGCTGATATTTTTCTGTGAGCTTGATGATGCTAGCTAGCATCTATAAATCTCGAATTGGTGCTAATCAGGAAAAGAAAAGGCTGCATGGAGAAGGATTTGTCATAGTAAAAATGTTGGAAGAGGTTCGACTTATCGGAAGGAAACACACAAAGATGTGATCAGATAGTACCACTCTGTTCTGCTCATTTTACTTACAAAAATTAAAGTTGGAACTGATCAAATAATTTCAAGTCCAAATGGATCGTAAATTGACATGAGAATTTCAAGCTCCGAGCGACATTACCTTGGAGGTTGGAATGATAAACAGTGATCTGAATACACTTGTAGCTTACTAGCTTGAAAAATCTAGATGTAATATTCATGGACGCTGTCGACGTAAGCGGCGATCTCACTTTTTTTTTTCTTTCAATAATTTCACAAATAGAAAGAGCGACGCGTCGGTAACTTTTTCAATATGCTTACTTTAGAAAGAGTAAGGATCCCATATATATAAGGATTTTAGGAAGCATGCTAACATTGTATGGTAATTTTTAGTATGCGCTTATTCCTCATAAACTAGGATTATGCAAAAGGTCCTCATCAACTTAATTACAAAAGATAACATCCCTCGTGACTTTAATTAGTTATAACATTTTATTTTTTGGGTTAGAAATTAGTCATTACGTTCTCATATAGTCATAATCCATAATGTCATCATCCCATGGATAATAGAACCGTGATTCATCTAGTCTATGTATGCAGTGACGCCAAAGTGATCCACCTACAATCATGTAAACTCCGCCTAATCGTCTGGTGCATCAAGCAATTGAAATACTTCGGTTTCACTTATTTCACGGAAAAACGAATGATTTTGAAAGCATTTTTCAAAGAACGACGGCTTTATGTAGTGCTTACAAAAGTAAATAAATGCAAAACATTTCCATCGTCTTCGAAAATGTCTAGGCCTAAGTTTGTTGTCGATAATGAAAACATTCTGCATTGACTACTTATTTCAAGTGATACAAGCGACCATTCTTCGAAAAATATTTTTCCAAGCATTCATTTTTCGCGAAATAAATGAGCATTCGTCGTAGTTTCCGATTGAAATAGAGATATGTACCACGCCATTTGTACTATTGATGGTAAAATTCGTGAATGAGCACCCCTCATAATCATATTTCGTAGAACGTGAATGACCATATCTTCTCATGAGGTGAGCAATCCCATTGGTTTCCGGTTTTGTGATTGCTTCTTCAACTGCTGATAATACGTGCACTGGTGAAACAATCGTTAATCACGAGACCAAAAGGGATGATTAAGCGACTTCAATTTTTCCTTATGAACTGACTCTTCTTTTTTCCACTTAAAGGGATGATTATGAGGGGCTTTCTGTCAACAAATCTGTGAGCACTTGAAAGATAATACGTGAGAAGTCAAGACTTATTTTCAACTAATGGTCAATATTATTTAGATATAAGGGTTTATAGTAATCCAAGTCTAATATGTCAATAAGAAGAACAACATGAAAACTTGCTATTCAATATATGTATCAATAACACGGCCATTTACGTTTTGGAGCTATTTGAATTGTATACCATTTTGAAAATTACACTGCAATCTTTTTTCCGGTTCAACTAGCTAATAACAATGCACTAAATCGAAATATTTGAATAGAATAAGTTATAGTTTGAGTTAACATTAGTTTCTTCATTAAGAAGGTATGTCTTTAGCTTGTTCTACTTTTGTTTAGGTTTATATTGAGCGTTTTGTTTCGTTTAAGTTTAGAATGTTGTTTTATTCTGGAATTTAAAGCCAATAAAGACAGAAGTTTCCAATTGCTTATCGCATTAGAAAAAGAATATCAATATCTAATTTATTACATGAATCGAAGTCTTAAAATATGATAAATAAGAAAGTTTACCGGCTAAGTAATTTTTGTTTTGTCGAATCCGGCTAAGTAGTTGAAAGGCAGGGACTGATTAGATAATACTTGTTGCTTACGAAACTCAAAGCAAGAAGGAGACAAAGAGAAAGGTAAAGAGGCCTCACAAAAAGAAAAAGAAAAACACAGAACAATCAACAATTTGCATTTGATTGTTGCTCACTTAGTGAACGACTTTTCTTTCTAGTAAGGAATGATTCGGCGTCCTAGTACTAAATCATTGGATCGTTGGTACTAAATCTCAGCCGTTGATTATCAACCTATTATTTTGGTAAAAATTATCGATTTTTCCGGCAAAAAATTGCAGCGTTTCTTTATCCATTGATTGCTATTTACAGCTCGCTCCATCCATCCTCAAGGAAAGTCTCTATCGCTAGCCAAAAAGTCTTATTCTCACACCTGAGGAGGGCATCTGATGACGTGTCAACTTGTGTCTTTGACAATTGCTAAATTTTTTCATGCTATTAAACTTATGTAGATAAAATTCATGTCATCTTCGAATTTGCTATATAATCATGTAAACATGTTAATTCATATATGTAGTTTGAAGTGACTGGGTACTAACGAGGAGAACCTTTGAAACTTTCTTCTTGGGAAAGCACGGGGGCACAGTTCTCCGATTTTGCTCTCCAGCTTAAGAACTACTTTTTGTTGTTTCCAATGTTTTTATCTTCTTTCGAAACTCACTTCCTTGAATATTGTTTCACATTCGAAATAACCTGTAACTTCATTTAATTAATTAATTATATATATATATATATATATATATATATATATATATATATATATATATATATAAGAGTATCAGACGTTGAATCAAATAGTCGAATGTCTGTACTTCTCTTTTGGGACATGAAAGCCTATATAAGATATTAATTGCCAACATAAGTCAAAGAACATTAACCAATATAAATATGCCAAACAAAACTAAAGTAGCGTTTACAAGGTCAATATAAAAATTTAATAAATGTAAAATAGATAAACCGAATTATAAAAATAGATTTCCACTGATTGATTGTTTTTTTACACTTAGCTAATAAATTAATAAAATTGGACAAGTGAAATAAATGACTTCTAAACATGATAACCCATTGCTAATTGATTGGCCATTAATGTGCCAAATAAGCAACTCCTCTATCATACGATCATGGATTATTTTAATAGGTAATAAAAACATATTGAACGTTTTGTTTATTTTAAGTTTAGAATGTTATTTTATCCGAAGGTTAAAGTCAATAGAGATCGAAGTTTCCAATTGCTTTTGGCATTAGAAAAAGAATATCGAACAGTGTCTAATTTGTAACATGAATCGAAGTCTGAATATGGTAAAAAGGAAAGTTTACCAGCTAAGTAGTTTTCTTTTTCCTTTTTGTTGAATCCGGCTAAGTTGTTGAATCAAAAGGCCGGGAATGATTAGATAATACTTGTTCACTACGAAACTCAAAGCAAAAAGGAGAGAAAGAGAAAGGTAAAGAGCCCTCGCAAGCAAAAGACCACAATCAACGTTTTGCATTTGATTGTTGCTCACGTAGGGAATGATTCCGAATTTTCAAGTTACTTTTCTTTCTAGTTTTGCCATTCAACCATTACGCAAGGAATCGAATATTCTAATACTAAATCATTGGAAAATTGGTACTAAATCTCAACTTTTCCAGAAAAAAATTGCTGCGTTTGTTTCTCCATTGATTGCTCTTTACAGCTCGCTCTTTCCATCACAAGGAAGGTCTCTCTCGCTAGCATAAAAGTCTTATTCTCACAACCGAGGGGGCATTTGACAATGTGTCAACTCTTGTCTTTGATGATCATTATAATTTTACATGCTATAGAACTAAATGTGGATTAAATACATGTCATTTTCGGATTTGCTGCATAGGATGGAGCAACATTCTAAACTTTTTTTGCGAATCCAAAGAAGGCGGAGTTCATTGGAGAGAACTCCGAGGCAATTGGACTAGAGAATGCAATTGTATTGCAGACATAACAGCTTAAGAAGGCAAGGAGGGCCCAAACCTCCGTTTTTCCTACCCGTTACGGGAATTAATTCTAACTCCCACTTGACGTAGAAAGAAAACACGTATAGATATGATAACTCAAAATGGGCGAAATCTAACGTACATAGATACAACTTACAAGAACGACCGTAAATCCGAACCCGATGAGACTACAGTCAGGATGGTGAAGTAAAGACGTGATTACTGCTGTTTTTTTATCTCCAAATGAAATAAACATTTTCTTGGAGTATGTGGATTGCCTTATTTAGTGCTGTACTTTATGATATGTAGCTTGTTTAGATTGCTACCATGTTTGGCAAGAGGCCTTTTAGAGGTTTCAAATACTCGAGTCATCAATAAATTTTGTGCATTCTATCTATATGGATTGAAGTTATATAGAGATGAAATCTGACTCCAGAGTCAAGTACACTTTTAAGGGAAAAAGTATCAAAATAAAATCCTAAACCTATTGTATTGATATCAATTCAGTCCTAAACCTTTCAATTCAATAATTTTAGGAATAAAATTATTCCTACTTGTTGATAACGAAAGGAATGATTCCGAGTTTCTAAGTTACTTTTCTCTCTATTTTGGCCATTGAACCATCGTGAGCGCAATCAATAATTTGGATTTGGTAATTACTTGTTGCTAACCCAAGGAATAATTCCGAGTTTCTACGTTACTTTTCTTTCTACTTTGGCCATTATACCATCACTCAGGGAATTATTCGCCGTTCTAGTACTAAATCTTTAGTTTGGTGGTACTAAATCTCAGTCATTGATCGTCAACTTCTCTAGCAACAAGTAGCTGCGTTCCTTTCCCCGTTGATGGCTCTTTACAGCTGGCTCTCTCCATCCACAAGAAAGGTCTCTCCCACTAGTAGCGGTGGCCACGGGCCGGTTTGGGCCCGGAACTAGCCCGGAACCGGCCCGGGTCAAAATCGAAACCGGCCCGTTGACCGGGCCGGCGGTTTCGAACCGGAACCGGCCCGTGACATACAGGCTCGGTTCCGATTCTCCCAAATCATGAACCGGCGAACCGTGAAAAAAAAAAGCATAAAAAAAATATACGAACTAGCCCGAACCGTCAGTTCCGGTTCCCGATTTTCATGAATCGGAACCAGCGGTTCCGGAACCGTGGCCACCACTACCCACTAGCCAAAGTGTGTGATTCTCAAACCTGAGGAGGGCATCCAATGACGTTTCCATTTTATTATGGATTTTGCCAAGATATACTCTTTTAGGATACTTGATAAGAATTATAAATTGTGTTTTGAAACTTTTCTCTTTATTTATGAAATGGTAAATAAATTTTCAAATTTTCTCGGATAGGCCTATTTCCACTCCCTCTTTGACTTGGTTACCAAATTAAGCTTCTATGTTAGGAAGCAAGAACAATCACTCGTCCACCAAATTTTTTTCTCTCCCATCTCTTTTCTTCACCTTCTATTTTTATTGTTAACCGATTAAAACATACTTTTTGAAAATCAATTAACCATTAATTAAGAATTCTTTCTCTCTCTCATATTTTGCTTCTTATTCTTTTTGAATTATGACCGATTAGATTTTGTGATATTTCTAAGTTTGTAACTTCAGTCCAAAAATTCGACCAAAAAAAAAAACAAACAAACTTCAGTCCAAAAATCTAACTTTGGTTTTACCTACCTCATCTTGCTCCACTTATTGCGTTACCAAATGCCCTGCAGGGCTTTGCATACAAAAAATATGAAAGCAGTATTTTCTCGATCAAAGTTACAAACTTAAAATTGTTACAAAATCTAGTTGTGGTATTAACCATTTTTATAAGCACCTATTCCTCAAACTATGTAATCATCATGCAAAAGGTCCTTACCACCTTAATTACAAAGAGAACGTCCCTCATGACTTTAATTAGTCATAACAATTTCATTAAAAAAATTAGTCAAATATACATAATACATAAATGGATTTAGGAGTAATTTGAAATGCTAATGTAACAATTTGGTTGGCAAAACAAGTTAAACAACATCAATTTTTCCTTATGTGAGTTAATTTTGTTTTTCAATTGAATGGATGATTACGAGGGGCTTTCCGTCAACGAATTTGTGAAAACTTGAAAGATAATACGTGAAAAGTCAAGACTTAATTTCATCTAACGATCAACATTATCTAGATACATGGGTCTAAGCTAGCCCAAGTCCAATATGTCAATAAGTTTAGCATTATCAGAAAATTTCGATCTGTATAACATTCCGAAATGTGAACTTCAATTGTTTTTTCCTGTTCAGTTAGCTTAATTACAATGCAATAAATCAGGATATTTGAATAGAATCTGTTATAGTTTGAGTTAACAATAGCTTCTTCATTAAGAAGATATGTCTTATATTGAGCGTTTTGTTTGTCTTCCATTTAAATTCTCTGTTATTCTGCAACTTAAAGTAAGATAGAAGCTTCCATTTGATCATTGTAAATAGGAAAACTTATTGGCTGTGCAGTTGAACCAAGAGGGAGGCAGGGGCCTTCAAAAAAGCACACAAGTGAGTACTAAGATTTGGATTTGGAATTGTTAACACTTGCTGCTTACACAAATCAAAGCACAAAGGAGAAAAGAAAACAAAAAAGAATTTGAATTTGATAATTCTTGTTGCTTAAGTAAGGAATGATTCCGAGTTTCCAAGTTACCTTCCTTTCTACTTTTGTCATTGAACCATTATGTAGGGAATGTTTCGGCATTTTTGTTCTAAATCATTGGATCACTAGTACTCGATCTCAGCCGTTGATTGCTCTTTACAGCTCGCTCTCTCCGTCCAAAAGAAAGGTCCCTTTCTCTAGCCAAATAGTCTCCTTCATCCTTTTTGGCACTCAAATCTTTCGCCTTCTTCGTGTCTCATCCATCCTACTCTGTTTCGCTCTTGGCACAGCCATTCTTCCTCCTCCTCCTCTTCTTCTTCTTCAGTATCTGCTGCCTGTTTCTCTGTTTTCTCGCTCTTGGTTTCTCAGGAAAACAAGAAATCGAAGAAAAATGTCGACCGAGGACATCTCCTTCAGCGATCCTGCTCCGGGGAATGTCGCTGCTCCGACTCCGGCAAGGAGAGAAGGCAAAGATGTCGTCCCATCGACTGAGCTTAGGGACGATGGTGTCTCGGAATCCACAGCTTCGATCATACCGGACATCATGAACGCTCTTGCCAAGGACATTCAGCAATTCGATCGAGAATGCAGTGAATTCAAGGATATCTTCTTCGGCCATCCTGCTCCGGAGAATGTTGCTGCTCTGACTCGGGCCTGGAGAGAAGGCAAAGATGCCGTCCTGTCGATTAAGCAGCAATTCGGATACGTGATGTCCTCCAAGAGATACGCCCGGGATCTTCAGAAGGAAGTCGGGAAGCTGGCGTACGAGGCTGAGAGGATCCATAACGCGATGCGAGATAGCAGAGACAATCTTCAGAATGTCTACGGTCACGTCATCGAGTGGCAGGCAAATGCTGAGAAGGCCTTGAAGGAGGCGAAAGACCTGTTGGGAGACTTTGAAAAGGCGAGCAAGACTTGCTGCCACGGGACTCTTCCCGACTCCAACGTTCGCTATCGGTTCAGCAGGAAGGCCAAGGACAAGATTGAGGGCATAAGGCAACTCGCTCGAGAATGCAGTGAATTCAAGGAATTGAACGGCATCTCCTTCGGCCCTCCTGCTCCGGGGAATGTCACTGCTCCAACTCCAGCCAGGAGAGAGGGCAAAGCGGTCGTCCAATCGACCACCTTGACGGCCTCTGCTTCTTCTTCCTCGACCCCGATTAGGGACGATGGTGTCTTTGAATCCAGAGCTGAGATCATAAGGGACATCATGGACGCCCTTGCCAATTACAGCAATAGAGTGGTCGGGATTCACGGGATGGGCGGGGTTGGCAAGTCCACCCTTTTGGCAGATGCCGAAAGGAGAATAAGGGAACAGAAGTTGTTTGATTTGGTCGCTAAGGCCGACGTGTCGGAACATCAAGACATCAAGAGGATTCAAGAAGAGATTGCACACGCTTTGGGCCTAAGTGAAATAAAGAAGGAAGAGTATGTCAGCGTGCGAGCGGAGCTTCTGCGCAGGAGGTTGCAATATGAGGAGAGGATGAAAAGGAAGGTCCTCATAATACTGGACAACCTATGGGCGGGGCTTGACTTAAACAAAGTCGGCATTCCTTGCGAACACGACAACAAAGTCGTAGGATGCAAGTTGTTGTTGACGTCGAGAGATCGTGATGTTTTGCGAAGGGAAATGCGATGCGACAGGGACTTCCTCCTTGGTGGGCTGCCGGAGGAAGAGGCAAGAAGGTTGTTTGGGAGGCTGGTGGGAGACAAAGCTCATGACGACGAGTTCAAACCGCTTGCGGATGAAGCGCTCCAGAGATGTGCAGGTTTGCCTTTCCTAATTGTCGCAATGGCCAAACTTTTTAAAGACGCTGATTTATCTGAATGGAAGGATGTTTTGAAACAAATCAAGAGGTCTCAAAACGAAGGTATCGTTAAGGTGATAAATAACATGTTGCAATTGAGTTATGATCATTTAAAAGTCGAGCAAGCAAAGTCATTGTTACGACTGTGCGTAGTTTATGGCGTCCTTGAGCCATCTCTTGAAAACTTGATGAGGTACGGCATGGGTTTGGGGTTATTTGGAGAAAATAGTAGCATGGAAGAAGCTAGAAATAAGCTGAGCTCACTGAAGAAATGCTAATAAACTTGATTTCCAAGCTACATAATTTTTATGTCTTTTTTGTTAGGCATGTTTGTTAGGCATGTTTGTTAGGCATGTTGTTAGGTATGTTTGTTAGGCATATTACCACATGTTGTAATCTTTAGACTTTGTGTTAGGCATGGTTGCATTTGTGTTGTAGTTTTTTGACCTTCTTTTGGTTTATTGAATGTTGTGTTCACAAGGGATTGTGTAAGCTATAAATACATGAGGGTTGTTCATGTATCCATAAGTGAGAAGCCATAGAACTCCTAGTGAGCTTCATATTGTATCCCATCCGAAGTTGATTCCAATAAGAATATTTTCTCCATCCATTTTGTGCCTCGTTTCGTATATCCGAGAGTCACACTTCTTTGTTTTTTGGTTCCAACATTTGGTATCAGAGCTAGAAATGGCATCCACTAGTTCCGTTCAAATGCAGCTTCCAAAGCTGAACGGAAAGAATTTCAACAACTGGTCCGTCCAGATGAAGGTTCTTTTCAAATCGCAAGATTTGTGGAATCTGATTGAAAATGGCTACAACGAAGTGGCCGATGCCGTAGCATTTGAGGCTTTAAGAAAGGAGGAGAAAGAATCTCTGGTGGAGTCCCGGAAGAAAGATCAGAAAGCATTATATGCGATTTTTCAAGCCGTGGAGGAAACGATATTTGAAAAAGTATCGTGTTCGGAGACCGCAAAAGCAGCGTGGGATATTCTACAAAAATCCTACAAAGGCGACGATCGTGTCCGGCGGGTGCGGCTACAAACACTTCGAGGTAATTTTGAGTCTTTACGCATGAATGACTCTGAATCAATCTCAGCATATTTTGATCGTGCTCAAACCATCGTTAACCAATTGAGGGTTAATGGTGAAGAACTCCATGATGTACGTGTCGTAGAAAAAATCTTGAGGTCTTTGACCGAAAGATTTGACTACGTCGTCGCCGCGATCGAGGAAGGGCAAGATGTGTCAACATTAACATTGGAGCGGTTGATGGGTTCATTGTGCTCACATGAGCAAAGAATGAATCAAAAGTCTATTGGTTCAGTTCCCGAGCAAGCATTGCAAAGTCGGGTCGCTCCATCAAATCGAGGAGGCTATCAAGGTGATCGAAGTCACGGAGGAGGCCGAGGTAGAGGTGGAAATCCAAATTTCACCGGAAAATTTAAAACACGTGACAAATCAAAAGTCAAGTGTTTTAAATGTAACAAATTCGGACATTACAAATCCGAATGCCATGCAAAGGCGACATACGAGCAGGCGGAGCACGCACATGCCACCGATGCTGAAGAGTACATGGTACTAGCATGTACGAAGGATGACTCAAGTATCGTAGATACCAACACATGGTACCTAGATACTGGGTGCAGCAATCACATGACCGGCCGAAAAGAATTATTCTCTCATTTGGATGAAACGAGTCGTGGTGAAGTCAACTTCGGGAATAAATCAAAAATTCTCGTGATGGGCAAAGGTAACATTAATATCAAGTCAAAAGATGGTACTAATGTAGCTATTGCAGATGTTTACTTTGTGCCAGGACTTTTTTGGAATTTGCTAAGTGTTGGGCAACTTTCCGAAAAAGGCTACAAAGTTCACATTGAAAATGGAGTTTGCACCATCAGAGATGTCAACAACAAATTGATCACGACGGTACAGATGACGAAGAACCGGATGTTCCCCATGACTCTGCAGACAAAGAATCTCTTGAGTTTTCAAGCAATGATGAAAGACAACAACTGGCTGTGGCATCTTCGATTTGGGCATTTAAATTCTCGTGGACTAAAATTACTGGTCCAGAAAAAGATGGTGACCGGTATGCCTTTAATTGACAGTCCAGATCACTCATGCAAAGGATGTCTCGTTGGAAAACAACATCGAGAATCATTTCCAGTTGGGAAAGCCAAAAGAGCAAAGCAGCCTTTGGAGCTGGTACATACAGACATATGTGGTCCTGTTGAGGTTGAATCATTCGGACAAAAAAGGTACATGCTAATTTTTGTGGATGATTTTACCAGAAAAACTTGGGTATATTTCTTGAGAGAAAAATCCGAAGCTTTTGGCAAGTTCAAAGAATTTAAAGTCTATGTTGAAAAACATAGTGGCTTTAATCTAAAGATGTTGAGATCGGATAGAGGGGGAGAATTTACCTCAAATGAATTTGACAAATATTGTAAAATTCATGGAGTAAAACGTCAGTTGACTGCCAGCTATACCCCTCAACAAAATGGTATAGCAGAAAGAAAGAACAGGACAATCTTTGAAATGGCAAGAAGTATGTTGAAAGCAAAAAATTTGCCCAAGAAATTTTGGGCAGAAGCTGTTGCATGTGCTGTATTTGTACTAAACAGGTGTCCAACAAGGAGTGTTCTTGGAAGAACTCCAGAAGAGGCTTGGAGCGGCAACAAGCCAGATGTTTCGTTCCTACGAGTATTTGGGTCCGTGGCATATCCCCATATACCTGATGAACGGAGGAAGAAGCTGGATGACAAAAGCGAGAAGTGCATCTTCATTGGCTACAGTGATACAACTAAAGGTTATAAGCTATATAACCCAGTCACTGACAAGGTAATCATCAGCAGGGATGTCCAGTTTTTTGAAGATGAAGCTTGGGACTGGAACCAGAAGGGTGACCAAAAAAGCATTACCATCGAAGATGAACCACTGGTGGGTGAGACAGAAACACCTTCATCATCTTCAAATAGTGGTCCATCTTCTTCATCATCTTCAACTGGTGGTACATCCTCACCAACAGCAGCTTCAGAACCACAACTACGTCGTTCACAACGACTGAGGGAGACTCCAGCAAAATTCAGAGATTATATGGTCACAAGATACGGTGACAGTGAGAGTAACGAAATCACTGATGAAACACTGGTAAACTTTTGTTTATTTGCTGACTGTGACCCTGTAACCTATGATGAAGCAGCTGTAGATGAGAAATGGATTCAAGCAATGGATGAAGAAATTCACTCCATTGAGAAGAATAACACATGGGAACTAACTTCTTTACCACCCGGTAAGAAACCCATTGGTGTCAAGTGGGTGTACAAGACGAAGTACAAACCCGATGGTCAGGTGGACCGTTACAAAGCCAGACTGGTTGTAAAAGGCTACAAGCAAAAGTCAGGTATTGATTATTTTGAAGTATTTGCACCAGTGGCCCGGATGGATTCCATTCGGATGATCTTAGCGCTTACAGCTCAAAACCGTTGGAGGATTCATCAAATGGAATCGCTCAAACCAATTCGGACTCCCGTAGTAGAACGGTTGGAGTTGAAGAAAGAAGGAACCGGTGAACTGGTAAATCCCACTTATTTCAAAAGTATCGTTGGTAGTTTGAGATATTTGGCCTCTACTAGACCAGATATTACATATGGAGTGGGAATTATTAGCAGGTTCATGGAAAAACCATACCAATCACATTTGCAGGCAGCAAAAAGAATTTTACGGTATGTCAGTGGAACTCGTGACCATGGAATTCTATATTCTTGTACTGACAATTTTAGTCTAGTGGGTTACACAGACAGTGATTGGGCTGGTGATACTGAGACTCGAAAGAGTACTTCTGGATATGCTTTCTTTCTCGGATCGAGAATAATTTCTTGGTCCTCGAAAAAGCAACAAGTTGTTGCACTCTCGACAGCTGAAGCAGAATATATGGCGTTAGCTGCAGCAGCGTGTCAAGCGATATGGCTTCATAGGATGATGAGTGAATTGATGCATGAACAGGCAGGTCCTACCAAAATGATGTGTGACAATAAGTCGGCTATTGCATTAGCCAAGAATCCTGTATTTCATGGCAGGAGCAAGCACATCGATATCAAGTATCACTACATTCGTGAGCGAGTCAAAGATGGCGAGATTGAACTTGATTTCTGTAGGTCCGAAGACCATATTGCAGATATCTTGACAAAACCATTGAATGCGGATTCATTCGAAAAATTAAAGAAGATGCTTGGTATTGCTGATTATGGAAATCAATTTTAAGGGAGGCTGAAGAAATGCTAATAAACTTGATTTCCAAGCTACATAATTTTTATGTCTTTTTTGTTAGGCATGTTTGTTAGGCATGTTTGTTAGGCATGTTGTTAGGTATGTTTGTTAGGCATATTACCACATGTTGTAATCTTTAGACTTTGTGTTAGGCATGGTTGCATTTGTGTTGTAGTTTTTTGACCTTCTTTTGGTTTATTGAATGTTGTGTTCACAAGGGATTGTGTAAGCTATAAATACATGAGGGTTGTTCATGTATCCATAAGTGAGAAGCCATAGAACTCCTAGTGAGCTTCATATTGTATCCCATCCGAAGTTGATTCCAATAAGAATATTTTCTCCATCCATTTTGTGCCTCGTTTCGTATATCCGAGAGTCACCCTTCTTTGTTTTTTGGTTCCAACACTCACTACTCCGTACTCTTCGAGCCTCCTCCCTTCTGCTAGAGAATGGAGATGCCGATGGTTTCAAGATACATGACTTGGTTCGTGAGTTTGTAGCCTCAGTCGCTTCAAGAGATCAACCTCTTCTCATGTGCAAAGATAAAGATAAGTTCATAACAGACTTGCCAAAAGACAAGCTCAAAAATTGTAGGGCGATTTGCTTTCCCTACGTTGACATGGAGGAGCTTCCCGAAGAATTAGATTGCCCCGAGTTGCAGATCTTTTTGTTGTTCACCAACAATAAATCTCTCAGCGTTCCGTATTCATTATTCAACTCTATGAGGAAACTCATGGTCTTAAATCTTACTGGGATACATCTCACTCGTTTGCCTTCGTCGTTTCAGTTATCGGAGAAGTTGCACACTTTGTGCCTTGATGGTTGTACATTAGATGATGTAGCCATTCTTGGCAAGCTAAAAGGGCTACAAATTCTCAGCTTTGCCAAATCCGAAATTCAACGATTGCCAAAAGAAATCAGGCAACTAACAGAGCTGAGGTTGTTAGATTTAAACCATTGTTCACGACTTCAGATGATTGAACCGGGTGTCCTGGGAAGCTTGATTAAATTGGAGGAATTGTACATGGAAAATAGCTTTGATCAGTGGAATGTCGTGGAGCATGATCAGTGGAATGTCGTGGCCCACCACACCACTCCCCTTCCCTCTTTTCACGGAAGCAACCAAACTCCACCGATTAATGCCAGCCTAATTGAGTTGAATAACATGAAGAATCTTCACACTCTTTATGCATGCATTCCCGATCCAACTATGCTCCCAGGGGATCTTAACGTCGAGAAATTAACCAAGTACGGAATCCAAATAGGTGATAGGTGCCGGTCAAGCCGCAAAGGATCGAGATCATTGGAGCTCAAGTTGAACCTAGTAAGGGATATTCTTCGGAAAGGATGCATACGAACTGCCTTTGACAGTTCTGACGATCTATGTTTGGACGCGTTGAACGAAATCGAGCAAAGCATTTGTGAGTTGTTCCCAGAAGGTTTTCCAGACTTAAAGCATCTACGCGTCGAGAATAGTCCCTCTGCACATTACGTCTTCCGGCAGGTAACTTTCTATCAAATGGGTATAATATTCATTAATCTTTCCTTCCATTGCTAATTAGATGTAAGGGATTATAATGCTTATTCATTTTGCTATTTTCTATTAATTTTCTTCCTAATTACCATATACATTCATGCCAAAAGTAGCATTTGTTAGGATTAAGCGCACAAACACAACGAAATAAAGAGTAAAGGTGAGAAAGAAAAATCGAGACATATGATTTTATCCCGATTCACCCTTAAACTAGGGCTGCATCCAGCAAAATGAAACATGGAACTACATTTAGGAAAATGAAAAATGATAATTGCTAATATGGAAAAATCAACCGCGATGATTTATTGAAGTAGCAAAGTTATCAATATCATAGAGAAACAACACAACCAACAGTAATTGATCGTACTCATTATGCAAAAGTTAACATCATGTATTAGCACTATGAGAAAAATAAAAAGAAAAAAAGCAAAAAATATATGGAGACTAATATATGTCATGTCATTGATTGTATTCACAAATTCTATGTGAAGCACTTTGATGGATGATTAGTTGCCTTTTCAATCTCCATATCTCCTTCGTTTATTTCTAATGGCTGATACTCTTCCTCAACCAATCCTCAGCTGCATTTTGATTGTCTACTTCTCTTTTATTAGCATACTCCACGATTTTACAACTTATTTATCTGGAGCGACCATATGGAAAAATCGATGGAATCATGCTATAGTTGAAATCACCATCTCTAATTCTTAGTGATTATTTGTGCATAAAATTGACATGATCCTTTCAACGTTTTGAGGTGTGATTTAATCTCATACTTTTGATGATTCCGTGAGCAATTCCGCAGGTTGTGTTTCCTAACTTGGAGACATTAAATATCATCGGCATGTGTAACATTGAGATGATATGGGACAATCAAGTACATTTCCAACACCTAAAGACTCTAGATGTTTCGCATTGTGATCGGTTAACAAATATTTTCACTCTGATGATAGCTAGGAATTTGGTGGAACTCACAAAATTGAGGATAAGTAATTGTAAAATGTTGACAGAAGTCATTATTGATGAGGGAGGTAAAGAGGGACATGCAGTGGCTTTCAACCAATTAAAATCTATGGAGCTTGACGGGCTGACAGGGTTGAGATGCTTCAGCTCGGGTAGATGCGCTTTGATGTTCCCTCTCTTGGAAGATGTCAGTGTGACTAGATGTCTCAACATGAAGTTCTTCTCTGAGGGACCGATAGAGACGCCAAAGCTGGAGAAAGTACAAGTGTCGATGACAGCATGGTTTTGGAAGGGAAACCTCAACCTCACCATCCAAAATATGTACGAAGAAATGGTATGCATCAGTTATTAAATTCTGGGCAATTGGATGATTTTTAACCACCAACCAAGAAATTTCTTTTTGCTAACTAGAAGTTTACCTTTAATGATGCATTTTCTGACAGGCTACGGTTGCTGGAGTAAAGCACACGAGGCTGTCCGAGTTTCCCGAGCTGATTGAAAAATGGCACAGCAAACTTGTTCCCATCGAACCATTTTGGGAATTAGACACACTGGTGGTGGATAACTGCCCATCGTTAACAAACGCTATTCCGTCCACATCGATGGTTGCTTTACACAACATGAGAAGCTTGCAAGTACGTGATTGCGAGTCGCTAGAAGAAATATTTGATCTTGAACGGCTGGAGGGTGTGGAAAACACTCCGGTCCTGCCTCAGCTATGGCATCTGTGTTTGGTCAATCTACCAGAGTTGACGCAACTATGGAACAAAAATCTTCAAGGAACGCTGCGATTCAATTCCCTAACTCATCTTACCGTTTATCAATGCAACAACTTGAGACATGCTTTTACTTCATCGATGGTTCAGTGCCTTGCCACTCTTGAATATTTGGAAATAAAGGAGTGCGGTAAAATGGAAAGAGTGATCGTAGAGGAAGAAGAATTGGGGAAGATTTTCAAACAGATGTTTGCTCCAAAAGTACTTATGGAGCAGAAATTCACTGTTGAAAGTGTTATCGTGCGCACCCTGACATTCCCGAATCTCTGGTGGATGAAGCTGGAATGCTTGCCCCATTTGACTGGTATCCTTTCAGGGAAGAATTGCAAGTTGGAATTTCCGCAGTCAAAATGGCTGACCCTTGTCCACTGCCCCAATATGGGTAGGTTCAGTGACGGATACTGGTTCGAGGATCCATATAGCGCGCCTCTCGTACAGGTAAGTCTCTTTTAAAGATTAATCAGCTTGTCAAGTCGAAGTAAATGATATCGTAAGAATCGGTGAAGTAAAAATTTTAAAATTGGTTTTTTCTTAGAGAGAAGCTACAAATTAATTTGTTTTCCGAGACCAAAGATGTTACGATCGCTACGTACACTAGCTATTTCATCTTTGTGCCCAGGAAACATATGAAGATTTCCATCCATATTGTAACTTAAATCACCCGTCTCTCAAGTGATTCACGATTGCTACTTACACTAGCTATACAATTCTAGACTAGCAAAAAATGGCGCGCGCGCAAAAAATGAAAAGAGAATAGATACACGATGCAAGGTGTTAAGTGGGATTTGGTTATTTTAGGAAATGCTACTTATACTATGAGAAACGGACGGGATTTAAGATTATTGTACGAGCATATCGAAATGACAATTTTGCCCATTGTCAAAAGGGATAAGTGCACTGCAAGTCCTAAAACTCGTTCCTATAACTTTCAAAAAGTGCAATCAAGTCATTCCGTTAGATCCGTCCAACATAGTTAATAAAAAATGATGACGTGGATAAACCATAAAATATAGGGATAATGTTTATTAGAAGTACTAAAACTTATCACGAAAGTGCAATTGAGTCCTTCCATTAACTCCATCCACCGCAAGTCCTAAAATTTGTCCCTATAATCTTCAAAAAGTGCAATCAAGTCCTTCCGTTAACTCCGTCCAACATAGCTAATAGAAAATGATGACGTGGCTAAACCAAAAATATAGGGATAATGTTGATTATATGTCCTAAAACTTATCACGAAAGTGCAATTAAGTCCTAAAACTTGCAAAAAGTGCAATCCAGTCCTAAAACTTGTCAAATTGATGCAATTGAGTCTTTTTGTTAACTCCATCCACTTTGACTAACGGAAAATGCTAACGTGGCTTTTCTAAAATATTTTCTCTCTCCTACGTGGCTAAAACGACGTCGTTTTGGCCCAAATTTGATTTTTAATATATTTTTACTTAAATTAATTTTTAAAAAAAAACAGAAGCAGAACGGCGAGGGCTGAAGCCCTCGCCGCCTTCCCACCACTGCCGGAAAGAGCCGATGTTGGTGGGGAAGTGGTCGCCAGGGGTCGCCGGGCCCTGACCAAGGGCCAGCGACCCTCGTCGACTGGCCCTCGTCCGTCTAGATTTGGTTTGCAGGTGTGCGCAAGTCCGACGGCTAAGGCTTCGGATCTAGTATGCACAACAAGAGACAATTACCACGAGATCTGGATGAGGGCGAGGGCCATGGGACCGGCGACCCTCATCGCCGCCGCCCCACCACAGCTAGCTCTTTCGGCGATGGTGGGGCGGTGGCGGTAGAAGCCCTCACTGTTCTGCTTCTGCATTTCTTCTGCCTTTTTATTTATTTAAATTTTATATTTTTTAATTAATTTAAATAATATATATATATATTAAAAATCAGATTTTGGCCAAAATGACGTCGTTTTAGCTACGTCATCGCCACGTAGGAGAGAGAAAATATTTTAAAAAACCACCTTAGCATTTTCTATTAGCCAAAGTGGACGGTGTTAACGGAAGAACTCGATTGCATCAATTTGTTAAGTTTTAGGACTCGATTTCACTTTTTACAAGTTTTAGGACTCAATTGCACTTTCATTATAAGTTTTAGGACTTCTAGTGAACATATCCTTGGAATATAAGGATACGATGTCGGTTTAGTCTAAATCTAATTTTTAACCCGAATAAATTAAATTATAAGGATAAGTGCACTAAAAGTCATAAAACTCGTCACGAAAGCGCGATTGAGTCCTACAACTTTCAAAAAGTGCAATCAAGTCCTAAAACTTGTCAAATTGGTGCAATAAAGCCCTTTCGTTAACTCCATCCAATTTGGCTAATGAAAAATGTTGGTGTGGTTTTTTTAATTATTTTCTCTTTCCTACATGACACTGCCTTGGATAAAACAACGCCATTTTGGTCAAAGTCTATTTTTAAATACCATTTTTTTTAAAATTATATTATAAATAAGCAAAAAACATTTTTCTATAATAAATAAAAAAAACATGATGAGAAAGAAGCAAGCGATGCCGCTGTCGCAACCCACCATCATCAGGAGGGTTGGCGATTGTGGGGGAATGGTCAGCGGGGCTTCCCAGGCCTCGGCCAACCCTCGCATGCTTCTTGCTTATTTGTATTAAAAAAATCGAATTTTGACCAAAATGAAGTCGTTTTAGTCTCGTCATTGCCACGTAAGAGAGAGAATAATGAAAAAAACCAAGTTGGAGGAAGGAGTTGATTGTATCAATTTGACAAGTTTTATGACTTAATTCAACTTTTGAAAGTTTTAGGGCTAAATTGTACTTTCGTGACAAGTTTTAAGACATCTAGTGCACTTATCCATAAATTATAAATAGAGATGGGAGGGGGGGAGTCAAGTGAGGGCCTTTAGGGCCCTCGCCGTTGCCGCCCCACCGGCATTGTAGGGCGATGGCCGGCGAGGGTCACTTGGAGATACATTGATAAGTTTTTGAACATTAGCCAAAGACGATGCCCTATTTACTTGCTTGAATTCCTTCTTTTCAGGCGCTCAACATCCGAGACATCTACCCCAAGAATCTATCGCAGGTTGTGTTTCCGAGCTTGGAGACATTACGTATCACTGGCATGAATGGCATCGAGATAATAGGGGAAATTTTAGTTGCCGCTGATCCTGTCCACGGTCTCAAATCGCTTTTTGTGCGAGAGTGCAATAACCTATACACGATATGGCATGAGAAGCTCCACCATCAAATTAAATTTCAGTGCCTACGTTCTATTAGCATTTCTGTATGCGAGAGACTCACCTCTCTGTTTCCAGCCCCAGTAGCCAGGGATCTAATACAGCTTGAGGAGCTGGAGATCGAAGAATGTGGCATTGTGGAGCTCATCGAGAAGGATGAACTAGTTCCTAGGTTGGTGTTTCCAAAGCTAACCTCCCTTAGGCTTAAGCATCTGCCAAGGTTGGAGCGCATCCATACCGGAGTACATTCTTTACATTGGCCGGCATTGAAGTCCTTGGAGATGCATGGCTGTGTCAATGTGGAGATACTTGCTTCGCAACACTTCGTAAACAGCCTCTCTTCTTGACAGAAAAGGTACGGCCCAAAGATTATTGCTCTGCTTCGATGGTCAACATTTCAAGTGATGATTGCACCTCATAAACTGCACGACTCTCCTTGAATTCCATATAGACATCACAACATAAAAACATGACGTGTTCTTCATGTACTGACCGTGCGTATTGTTGGGTTTGCTTTATTATGTAGAGAGAGATAAGTAATGCTCCACTTGCCAACCCATTTCTTATCCCAACATCTCTACTAACCACAATATATATATACTAAGGAAAAAATCTGCAATGCAAAGTTATTTTCTGAAGGGAAGACTGCAGAACAATTCCTTATCATTTTTTTAATGAGTTTTAGAAAAAAATTTGTAATTCTATCAAATACTCAAGGAAATTAGAAACGACATTAGTATGGAGATTTTTTCACTCCTTTTGATTTCATTCTCCTTTCTCCTCTGGTGCAAACTTAATTAATTTTGTTAACAAAGGAACGCACGACTTTGTTCTTCCATTGTAGAGAGCTGTGCTTGCACCACGGTTTTGTTACCACCGATGAAAATTAGCATGCACCATGATTTTATAACTTATTTAAGCCTTTGAGGTGTGACTTTGTCTAAAAGTGAATGCCTTGCATATTTGAAAAATACAAATAAGTGAAATGAAAGGTCATTTGACTCAATGAAAATGTTTACCTTGTTCTTTCAACATAAAAATAATTTAATAAGTTTTTGAACATGAGCCAAACCAACATTCCCTTTTTTTTACTTTGCTTGAAGACTCTGGGATTATGATGGCCCTCGTCTTCTTTCCTTTTTGATAACCTTCCTCACTCAGTAGAGACCCACAACAATGGCTAGAGTCAGCGACAGGCTCCATCCCAATCCCCCCTTCCCTTCTATATTTGCATCTTAGAGGTTCATGTATTCGTAGTAATTTAACTGTACAGAATCACCAATTCCGTGAGCGAATACTGCAGGATGCATTTCCTAGCTTGGAGACAATACGTATCGCTCGCATGGATAACCTCCAGATGATATCTGATAATCAAGCATATTTTCAACATCTGAAGACTCTAGATGTGTCAAGATGCGGGAGCCTCACCTCTTTGTTTCCGGCCTCCGTAGCCAGAGGTCTAATGCAACTTGAGGAGTTGGAGATCAATGAATGTGGCATTGTGGAGCTCCTCGAGAAGGAAGGACTAGCTCTCAGGTTCGTGTTCCCAAAGTTAACGTCCCTTAGGCTTAAACATCTACCAGAGTTGAAGTGCATCTACACCGGAAGGGGAACGCATGCTTCACATTGGCCGGCATTGAAGACCTTGGAGGTGGATGGCTGTGACAAAGTGGAGATAGTTGCTTCGCAACCTCGGAATGAGATGCCACTGCATAAACAGCCGCTCTTCTTGATAGAAAAGGTACGATCCAAGATTCTTCAATTTTTCCTTATGAACCAGATTGTTTTTTCAAGGAAAAAATCTGCAATGCGAAGTTATTTCTGAAGGAAAAGACTGGAGAACGATTCCTTATCTTATTTATTATTTAATTAGTTTTGGAAAACTTTTTGTAATTCTATCAAATACTCAAGGAAATTACAAACGACATTAGTATGGAGATTTTTTCACTCCTTTTGATTTTATCCTCCTTTCTCCTCTGGTGCAAACTTAATTAATTTGTTAGCAAAGGAACGCACGATTTTGTTCCTCCATTGTAGGGGAATCAGCCTTGAAAATGTATGCTCAACACTGAGCATGATCTACTGAATACATAAATAAGTGAAATGAAAGGTCATTTGACTCATTGAAAATGTTTACCTTGTTCTTTGTCGCGACCTAAGAATCGGCTTTCCCAATTTTAGGTTGATGGATTGCCAAATTAATTAATTAGATTAATTAACGTAGCTCGAACCCTCCCAAGCTCTACCAAATCGCAACTTAGGTTCAATTTCATGCAAAGATTTATCTTGGAGTCGCCACTAATCGTTTCTTGGTAGGCCGATTAGAAACCTAAGTAAATTAGCGGGAGAACTAAATTACTTCTACGAACCAGAGATTAAGGGTCCGGGAACTTGATTACATTAATTTTTTAATTAATGCCCTTTCGGTACCAACTTCACGAAAAAGTTCAATTTGGCAATTTTGATACATTCTCACTTCAAGTCCAAAGGTGCAATTTTTTGGGTTTTCTTTTTTATGAAAATGTAAGAATTAAACTACATGCAATGTATGCCATGAAAGTTTAATAAAAATGCAATCTAATCGAAATATTTACAAGATGGATTGCACGTGTAATTATCTACATGATGCTAATTTTGGAAGATGCAATTTTTAAGCATGGTGGAATGATATGTCCGAGAAAATTTAATCGGGATTCTAATCAATTAGGTAACAAAGTTTTTGAATATTCTAAAAAAGGGATTAGAATCGTTACCTAATTTGGCGGATTCGACTATCGAGTTCAAACCTTGAATTGTCTTGTGGATCGGGACCTTGGACCACGGCTCGAACGACGGGGATGGACTTGCGGCTTTGTGTTGATGGAAGGATTGGCAAGGGAGACTCGGTCGGGAAATCTCTCAACCGAACTCTTTCTTCTTTCGCACACAAGTATTTTCTCACCTCACTTTGATGATTTTTTTTTTATATCTCTCTCCAAGCTCTCAAGAACTTCTTCTCCAAAGATTATTTTCTCCAAAAATTCTTCTCCCAAAGCTCTCAAAAAACTCCTCAACTCTCTTCTCCCAAAGCTCTCAAAAAACTCCTCAACTCCTCCCCCTAAAAACTCTCTCCTCTTCTCCTTTTATAACTCCCTCATTCTATCTACATTTCTAATTTTTCCACTAACTCCATCTTCTTTTCTCAATCTCCCATTCTCCATCTTCATTTCTCAATCTCCCCTTCTTCATCTTCTTTTCTCAATCTCCCCTTCTTCATCTTCCTTTCTCAATCTCCCATTCTCCATCTTCATTTCTCAATCTCCCCTTCTTCATCTTCTTTTCTCAATCTCCCCTTCTTCATCTTCCTTTCTCCATCTCCCATTCTAATTTCTCCACTAACTCCATCTTTTGGTTATTTGCAAAGTAGTCCCTCAAGTTTTGAATATTTGCACTTTAGTCCTTGAGGTTTTACGTATTTGCAATTCAGTTCCTGAGGAAATATTTCTGATTAAGTCCGAACCTTTAAAAGATAAATTCGTTGCCGAAATTCGTGCCTAGTCCAATCGCATATCATTTTAAAACTCGAATCTTCCGCCGTTAGTCTAAATGCGATGCATGAATAAATATGAAAAATTACATGATTATTTTTGGCAAGAACTAAAAATTAGTTCTAATTTTTTATGGAAAAAATGACTAGAAAGGTTAGTCAGAATTTAGGTGTCAACAGCTGCCCCTCTTTGAGTGGAGGCTCGCAGAGGTTTCGCTCAAAGACAAGATTGAACCTAAATTTTGACAATGCAATTGATGAATGATTATTTTTTGGGTGGGGTTTTAATCCCATTTTTTATGCAGATAAAGATGATGCATGAAATGCAAGACTGTAATTAAAACATGCCTAGGCTTCCCTCTTCCATGGAATAGAATAGGGAAACCTGCACATGGATCGCATATAAAATATCTATTTTACCAGACACTTCGTGATGCTGATGATTCCCTTAATTTCCAAGCTCCTTCTTGGGGATATAAGGATCTTAAGGTACTGGGGCCTTATCTGTTATCAGAGATTTCTTTCTGATGCGAGACAGCGCAAGATATGTTGATTATGAAATGTGCTTGAGTTATGGTTCAAGCTGCACCATTTTGTCTCTTGGGACCACCATCGTTTTAATGGGTTGCCATGAGCTGGAAATGTCTCTCGAGACCACCATCGTTTTAGCGGGTCTTCGTGAGTCGGTAAAATTTCTCTTGGGACCACCATCGCTTTAGCGGGTCGCCATGAGTTGGAAATGTAGTGCCAAGATCACAAGAGCATGTCGATTGTGATTTTGGTAAAGGTATCACGGGAGTAGGTCGATCGTGAACCGGGTGAAAACCTCATGAGAGTAGGTTGATCATGAGTTGGATAAAGATAAGATCAAGAACACGAGAGCAGTTCGATCGTGAATTGGGTAAAGATAAAGATCAAGAACACGAGAGCAGGTCGATCGTGAATTGAAAGATGTCGAAGTCACTAGAGCAGGTTGATCATGACTTTGATAAAGGTATCACGAGAGTAGGTCGATCGTGAACCGGGTAAAGATCAAGAACACGAGAGCAGGTCGATCGTGAATTGGGTAAAGATAAAGATCAAGAACACGAGAGCAGGTCGATCGTGAATTGGGTAAATATCCAGATCACAAGAGCGGGTCGATCATGAACCGGAAGATGTCGAAGTCACAAGAGCAGGTCGATCATGACTTTGATAACATATGTCGAGACCACGAGAGCAAGTCGGTCATGGGTCGATAAATTCCTCATGATATCAATCATGAGTTTGGTAGATATCCAGATCACAAGAACGCGTCAATCCTGAGCTGGAGGATGTCGAAGTCACAAGAGCATGTCGATTGTGATTTGGGTAAAGGTATCACGAGAGCAGGTCGATCGTGAACTGGGTAAAGATCAAGAACACGAGAGCAGGTCGATCGTGAATTGGGTAAAGATAAAGATCAAGAACACGAGAGCAGGTCGATCGTGAACTGAAAGGATCAAAATGACAACTAAAGTTAGCAGAGTTGTCAATTTGAAAAGGATTTAGAAAACTTACCTGGATTCTTTGAGCAAACGGCTAAGGGAAGGACAAGCTGACTGGGTCATACCTGTCTTTTCACTCGAAGAAGAGATTGAAATGATCGTGTGCATAAAATCAAAGTAAATGCAACATCATATGCCAGTAAAAACTCGTTTGCTTGCTTGCATTACAAGGCTTCACTAGGGAATTTCATCAATAAGGAAATCTGTTTGATCCTTTTGATAAAACCAATCAACATTGAATGAGGAACCTTCAGTCAGAAAGGACTTTCACTCACTCTCATGAAAAGGCTTTTGAAAACCCGACCATTGATGCGGGTATGAGAATCACTCACAACTGTCACCGTTATGCTTGATAAGGGTCTGGGTATTCTCGCAATTGGTACGACCGAGCTGATCTGGAGGTCTTGATTAGGACCGTAATGAGGGCTAGGTCAAAGGTTCACAAAAGGGGACTCTCCGTGGAGTCAAGGCTTTTTGAAAGAGAATCTTCATCATCTGCTCCGAGTTTACAAGTCAAGAACCCTGCAAAAATGAGAGAGAAATAATCTTGCTCGAATTTCTTCGAGCGATGCTTAAAATCATTCAACTCTACGTTAACTCAAATGCCCTAATCAAAAGAGACTTCCAAGGGTTGTAACGTATGTTGGGATTTGGGACTGAGAAACGAAAAGGCCCATTTTAGCTCAGAAAGTATATGAGAAGGGCTTGATGTTGATGATCATTGTTGCCTTATCACCAATCTTGGCCTTCCAGATTTGATTCCGCTGATTCCATCATTGCTTGAAGATGGCATAAATTCAGTCGAGGATTACATTTTACAATTTGGATCCTCTAGGATTTTTCTTTATGAGTCGACCCATTGGGGATTTACAAAAATGCAAACATGTACATTGAAAATTTGGAAGTACTTTACAAGGGAACAAGGGTTTGAATGGACATTGGCCTTGCTTTTGATAGGCACTTTGCTTTTTAATGCCCGAGATTTTCTGTGAGATCAGCTTTCGCTTTTCTTACTCCCGGCTCTCGTTTTTTCTTTTTGTCTCGACGTCTTGAATTTTTGTCTTTTTTTTTTGACGTCTCGATTATTTTTTTCGGGAGCGGGCCCTTTTCTTTTAGGCTACACTTGCGTCTCCTTCTTTTTTGACAATCCCGTGATTTGAATTCCCTTTTTTTTTCTTTAAGGAATTACAACAATAAGACAGTTTACAAGAATTATGCCAGACATTACATGAAAAATCTAGCACATGAGATGAGTTCATTCGGGAATTCTCTGTTGACCCGATTCTCTTCAATTCTGCCCCTTGGGGATGGCACCGTCTTCACGTTGGAATGAGCAATGATCATCAACGAGGGTTTAAGAAATGAATTTGTAGGCTCAAGTGGGCTATGCAAAGGGTAGAGTGTATATGATAGAGAAATGAATGCTCTTCATCATCTTAAGACACTTGAATTAAAGTTTGAGTATAATGCAAAGCAAAACTCGAAAGATTGATGTTAGTCTGAGCAAGAGAATTTCTAACCGTTTACCTCATGTTCTGTCGGAATTGCCTCGTCTAGACCCCGATGTAGGGTGGTTCTTGACAGGGGTAAAGAAATGAAACCGTCGCTCAAGGGGTTTGCAATGGATAACCTGTAGTGTTTGGATAGAGAACTGAATGCCTCCGTCACTTCGGCTATCGTACCTTTCGCGAGAAAACCCTTTACCTTGAGAATGCAGAATCTAGCTACCTCTCAACTCACTGGGGATTAAAAATGCAGGACGTGTGTGGAAATGGCTCGCCTTTCGTCGTTCTGACATTTCTCATTCAATAGATGGCCTGATCAAAAATTCTTTCTTAACATCATGTACAAAATTTTGCCAAATGTGAGCTCCTTTCAAGGCATGCTAAGCATGTTCAAATTCATTTTTTTGTGGAAGCACCTCTCTTCACTTTGAGCTCACTCCATGAGTGCTTTGCATTTTCCCGTTACCGGCTCCACCGCTTGGTGGCAAATGAATGAATGAATTTGTAGCCATCAAGGTTTTGGAATCGCCCAAGGTCTTAGTCTCGTTCGGTCGGGCATTCTCGTCTTCTTCTGCAAAAAAGAAAAGTGCAAAAAGATTTTTATTATTGATTTACAATATCTACATCATTCACTAACCTCGGGGATCGAACCCGGGTCGTTTCGGACCACTGTCACTCCCTCATGCCACCAAACTGCGGTATAGTTGGCATTCGTGGGGTGCAGCACTTTTAGTTAAGTGTTGGCCTGGAAACGGCATGTCCTTCCACATCATATCAAATGATTCCACTTATCACTAATCTCGTGGCGGTTGACAACCCCCTGTCGAGAATGGCATGAACTCGCGTTAGAATCGAAATGATTAAGGGTAAATCGAAAACGATACAGGGTTACCCTTTTCAAGCTTGCTCGCGCTTTTCACTGATCTCGTGGCGGTTGACAACCCCTGTCGAGAATGGTATGAACTCAAGTTAGGATCGAAATGATTAAGGGTAAATTGGAAACGATACAGGGTTACCCTTTTCAAGCTTGCTCGCGCTTTTCACTAATCTCGTGGCGTTTGACAACCCCTGTCGAGAATGGTATGAACTCGCGTTAGAGTCGAAATGATTAAGGGTAAATTGAAAACGATACAGGGTTACCCTTTTCAAGCTTGCTCGTGCTTTTCACTCGCAATTTCCCTTCTTGAGGTTATTCAACATTTTCCTTTACGGCATTTAGAGGCATCGTCCGTAAATTGATTTGCGCCAAATCTGATAAACCATGCATTTGAACATAGAAAAAGGGAACACTGCCCCTTCCCCTAATTCCAGACTCCTAGAAAGTAGGAAAAATATCCCACGCAGGGGATTGCATGAAATGAAATTTCACTAATTTGGGCCTACACCCGCTTCTTCTGAAAGTTCTCCGGCGATCAGCTAGCTAGGTACAGATGGGTGGTATTTGAGGACCTAAAATCACCGGCTTTGGATCACAAGTTACGGCTTTGGGGGTTCATCAACGCTGAACTGGTTGACCATGACAGCAAGGTCATCGCCGAGGCAACTCGACCCGTGGGGATGTATGTTCCTTCCCTCAGCAGGCATTGATACTGACCTCGTAAGATTGATCCTCCCATGCTTTTCTCCAACGGAACTTGATTGTGCCGGGAATTGATCTGGAGGACAGGACGACGAGTGAGGAGGGAGATGAGGGTAGTTAGAAACCAACAGCTTCCAAACATACTTCGAGGCGATGGCGGATATCCTTTTTATCTCCTCTTTCAAACGAGCATTTTCAATCCTCAGATGCTGCTCATCAAGGGACGTTCCACCAGGGGCGGTGGGGTCGCCGCAGTTAGGGCAGGTGGCAGTGCTGAGAGCTTCTCCATACCTCTTGTGCTCTGCTTGGAGCTTTTCAATTTCAGCCTTCAGAATCACATTATCGCGGCGTTCATGTCGAACCTTCGATAGGGTTCGCTTATTTTGAAACCAAAATTTGATTTGCAAAGGCTCCAACCCAAGCTTTTGGCTCAGTTCCTGTCTTTGTGTGTCATCTGGGTAACGGCACTCCTCGAAGACGGCTTCCATCTCTTGAACTTGACGTTGAGTGAAGCGCCTCTTTTTCCGAGGTCGACCATTGATGTTGTCGTCGTCGTTGTCAGGATCTTGAACGCCGTTGCCGGAAGGATCGTGTTCTATGGTTTCGGTGCCAGATTTAGTCCCGAGATCTTCAAAATCTCTCACCTTTAACACTTCGCTCGTGGAGCTCCATTCGCTGGTCATGTCCAGAAAGTGATGGTGGCTCTCGAACATGCTCATGAAATTCGCATCATTGGTCATATCCAGCAAGTCATGGTGGTTCTCAAACATGTTGGGTTGAGACATCTTTGACTGATTTTTGTTCTTTCAAGGCTCTCTACTCTCTTCTGTATTTTTCTGAGTGGCCTTGTATACTCTGAAGCTTTCTTTTGAACACGGATGACAAACACCAAGAGGACGTCTCTCTCAAGATTTCACGTCTTCTGCATGAAAAGGCGTGCTTTTCCTAAAGATCTGCCATGTTTCTCGCTCAGTTTGTCTTTTACTTTTTCTCTTTAATGTGGTGGGACCTCCAAATCTTTTTGCGAAACTTTCGGATTCGTTGGGCTCGAGATTGGAGACCAGCGATGGGTCCGCGACCGACGGGCGAAATAGGGAACTTGGACCAATGGATGGAAAGGGAAATTGGACCAACGGACGAAATAGGGAAAAGGCACTGACGAAAAGGATGAACAGAGGATAGCACCGACGGAAAGGACGAATAGGCTTTTGTCGTACAATTCAGACGGTGTAGCACAAGCAGCTAATTCGTAGAAGCCGTAAGCTTGCTGAATTGGCATTGAATGCTTCTTTTACGTAATTGACGTTATTTGGTGCGGGAGCAAATTATGGCTTCTTCTTTTCCTCACTTTCCTCTTCCTATAAGAATCAGAACTTGACGCAGAGCAGATTAACATCTTTGCATCCTCAGTTTCAAATCATCTGATCATTCCTCTGCCTTCAATCTTTTCCCTTCCTTCTTCAATAACAATGGCCTCTAACCACGTCCTCTCAACCGAAGCTTTAGCCAAATGGGAGAGACTTTATAATCTTCTTGGCCGAGGCTACGTTCATATTGCCCATTATCCAGATACTGAAGCTGAGATCTTCAGTCTGTTTATTGGCATGGACACAGCTTCCATTGAAAACACCAATTTAGAGAGGGAGTATAGGACATTCCGGACCCTTTTCATCAACTTTCTAGAAGCTTATCGGCGCGTTGATCAGGAGGTTATCCTGGCTCGTCTTGTGAGAGCTCGTTACCAGGATCAGTCTGAGTTTCTGGCGTTGGCCCGTTACCTGGTTGACAAGCACGAGAAGGCTGCCGAGCTTGTCAACGAACGAGTCTCTTTGTTGGTTCGTGAGAGGGAAAGGCTGGTGGGACGTTTAGCCCTGACCCAGACATACTACGAGCACGACTCGAGCGACGTCGTGATGAAGTTCCAATGTGAATGGCTAGAAGAGAGGCTTGAATGCCTGACTATGGATATAGCCCTCGAGAGAGCCCTGATTCCGAATCTGGAGTCTGCCTCTGAGTATCACGAAGCCAGCGCGACTAGGCTCAAGGAGAAATGCGATCGCCTCTTTCTCAAGCTTGCGGACCTCGATTCCCGGAGTGCTCAGCGCGTGCAGAGCATTAACTGTGTAGAGAGTCAGTTGAGCTCCTTTGTGGCGCTTATTAGGGCTCAGTTTGGTTTTACTTTTCCCCCTCGATAACTCGTTGTAAGGCTTGGTGTATGGAATGAAATGATGGTTCCCGTATGTTTGTGTTTTGTTTCATCCCATATACGGCTTAAGGCATTTCCCATTGATAGATTCAGACTAACTGAAAATAACAGTATGAGTACAAACTAAGTATAGTACTTCTTTACAGAATCAGCATTGACAGGATTGGTGAAAACACGACCATCCATTTCTGCTAGAATTAAAGCTCCACCTGGAAATACCTTCTTCACAACATACGGTCCACCATAATTTGGAGCAAACTTCCCTTCTGGAAGTGAAACTATTGGCAACAGCTTCCGCAAAACAAGGTCTCCTACCTGAAAATGTCGAGGCCGGACTTTCTTGTTAAAGGATTTAGCAACCCTTTGCTGATAGCGCTGGCCGTGACATACTACCTTGAGCCGCTTCTCATCAATCAGGTTCAGTTGGTCCACCCTTTGTTGGACCCAATCAGCTTCAGTTAACTTGACTTGAGATAGTATACGCAAGGAAGGAACCTCCACTTCAACTGGTAGTACCGCTTCCATTCCGTACACAAGAGAATATAGGGTCGCCCCGGTCGATGTTCGGATCGATGTTCGATAAGCCATGAGTGCAAACGGCAACCTCTCATGCCAATCACGATAATTCTCGGCCGTCTTAGCCAAGATCTTGTTAATGTTCTTATTGGCTGCTTCCACCGCTCCATTCATCTGAGGACGGTATGGGGAAGAATTCAGATGCTTGATTTTGAATTCATTGAACAACTTATCAACCAACTTGTTATTTAGGTTCGATTCATTATCAGTGATTATGGCCTCCGGCGAACCATATGGAGCAATAATATTCTGATGAATGAACTTCACCACGTTCTTCGCCGTGACTGCAACATATGACGCAGCTTCGATCCATTTGGAAAAATAATCAATGGCGACCAAGATGAACCGATGCCCGTTAGATGCTTTCGGGTTAATAGGGCCAATCACATCGATGCCCCACATACAAAATGGCCATGGCTCAGTCATCTGATGTAATTCGTTCGGAGGAACGTTGATCTTATCACCATGAATTTGGCACTTGTGACAGTTCCGGACATGCTGGATGCAGTCACTTTCTAACGTGAGCCAATAGTAGCCCAATCTCATTATTTTCCTTGCTAGCATACGACCATTCATGTGGGGACCGCATATCCCTTCATGCACTTCAAGCATCAGGCGAACGACTTCAGTTGAGTCAACACACCTCAATAAAACTGAATCGAATGACCGCTTGTACAGGCTTCCTCCATTCAAGAAAAACCTCAATGCCATTTTCTTGATATATTTCCGGTCTGACACGGTACTCTTCTCCGGAAACTCCTGTGTCTGAAGGTATGCTTTGATGTCATGATACCAAGGTTTGCCATCAGGCTCTTCTGTCATGGTCATACAATAAACTGGCTTTTGCAATACTTCTATTTTTAAAGGCTCAACTTCTAGTCCACTTGTGGCTTGTAGCATTGCTGACAGCGTGGCCAGAGCATCGGCGAACCGATTCTGAGTTCTAGATAAATATTCAAACGAAATGTCATCGAACCTTTCTGCCAATTCCTCCAAATAAACGTGATAGGGCTGTAGCTTGGCATCTCTGGTTTGCCATTTCCCTACTGTCTGAAGGATGATCAACGCCGAATCTCCAAACACTTTAAGTCGAGTTACCCCCATCTCGATTGCAGCTTGCAACCCAAGAATGCATGCTTCATACTCGGCTATGTTGTTGGTGCAAGGAAATATCAATTTTGCGGCCACAGGATAATGATGTCTGCCCGGGGATATTAAAACTGCCCCAATACCCGATCCTGACAAGTTCACAGCTCCATCAAAATACATAGCCCACACATACTCATCGACGGGCATAATTCGGTCCTCTAGCGGGTCCAAATCTTCACTCCCCCCAGGATTTTCGGCTAGGACGTCAGCAATTACACGTCCTTTGACGGACTTCTGTGGCAAGAATTGAATATCAAACTCAGATATAAGGATTTGCCATTTCGGAAGCTTTCCAATCAAGGCGGGCTGGTTGAGCAAGTACTTGATGGGATCACATTCCGTTACAAGTAGTATCTGGTAATGTAACGTGTATTGCCTCAGCCTGTGAAGCACCCAGACAAGCGCTGCACACGTTCTTTCTGCTTCAGAATAGTTCATCTCAGAAGTGATGAACTTCTTACTCAAATAATAAATTGCCCGCTCCTTTCCATCCTCTTCACTTTTTTGAGCAAGCATGGCGCCCAGAGACTCGCTGTGGATGGTCAGATAGAGGGTCAGAGGTTGCCCTGGCGCCGGTGGAACAAGTATGGGCGGATTGATCAAGTAGTGTTTAAGCTCGTCGAACGCCCGTTCACACTCTTCATCCCATTTGATCAATGCATTTTTCTTGAGAAGTTTAAAGAAAGGCTTAGCTGTCTCAGATAGCTGGAAAATAAATCGAGCTATATAGTTTAGCCTGCCCATCAGGCTTCGAACTTCCTTTACCGAAGTGGGAGATTTTATTTCACAAATGGCCTTTACTTTTGACGGGTCAATCTCAATTCCTTTATTACTGACGATGAAACCAAGTAGTTTGCCAGATGCTGCTCCGAAGACACATTTTGTCGGATTGAGGCGCAATTTGAATTTTCGGAGCCTATCAAACAGCTTTGTCAAGGTTTCCACATGATCTTGGCCACGCCGGGTCTTCGCGATCATGTCGTCAACATAAACCTCGATCTCTTTGTGCATCATGTCATGGAAGAGGGTAACCATTGCTCGTTGGTATGTTGCCCCGGCATTTTTTAGACCGAAAGGCATCACTCTATAATGGAATGTGCCCCACGGGGTTGTGAATACCGTCTTTATCTTGTCATTCTCATTCATTAGAATCTGGTTGTAACCAGAGAAACCGTCTATGAATGAGAACAACTTGAATCCTGCCGTACTATCTACGAGCATGTCAATGTGAGGGAGTGGAAAATCATCCTTCGGGCTAGCCTTGTTCAAATCCCGATAGTCTACACAAACTCGCACTCGGCCGTCTTTCTTCAATACTGGGACTATATTAGCCACCCAGTCAGCATATTGGGTAACCTCAATGAACCCGACATCGAGGAGTTTCATAACTTCTTCCTCAATTTTCTTTGCTAGCTCTGGCTTGTATTTTCGCTGCTTCTGTTTTTTAGGTATCATCGAAGGATCAGTTGGTAAGCAATGTTCGACGATCGATCGATCAAGACCTGGCATGTCAGCATAAGACCAGGTGAAGATGTCCTGATAATCTCTCAACAATTTGGTCAAACGTTTAGCCACATCCTCGGAAAGATTTGCCCCAATCTTCACCTCTCTAGGATTCTCCGCGTCACCAAGATTGATTAGCGCGGTTTCTTCAATAGTCAGAGGTTTAGACTTCTCATGAGTTTCCAGGTTCCGACGAATCTCCTCATCATTCGAATCATAGTCGTCCGAATCATCCGATTGGTCTGCATCACATACATTTGGATCCACTGTAACTGTTTCCGTCCCTTTGCTTTTTATGGGCTATGATCTTCAAGGCCTCCTCGCTCATTCCCCCGGCCACAGGGGTGGCCTGGGGTGTTGGGATCACAGGTGATGTGCTAGAACCAGTACCATCGAAAATAACGTCTTCCAGTGGTAAAGCATGAGTAGGGACAGGGTCCGGGACTCTATCAGGATTAGCCGCTGGAAGAGGTGGAGACGGTGCCACGGGCCGAGGAACCGAGCTAGACGGCAGCAGCTTGGCTGCAAAATTAGTTACCATTCTTTCCATTGCCTGGGACATGATTCCTTCAAACCGTTCGTTCATTGCATCCATATGCTCCCTGAGGGCCTCCTGGACTGCTGCATTGATTTCGGCTCTGTCAGCCATCTTTCTTGCTTTCAAACGGGTATTATAAGGGTGCGAGGACTCCGCGATAAATTACCTACAAAAGTAGAGACTAAAGTGAGTACAATGAGCTGAAAAAAATGAGTCGGTCCATGACACCCTCCTAGACCCGAAAATCGAAATAAACAAGACCAAAGGATCGAAACAGGCAATTTCCCAATTCCGTCGGCTTTCACGAGAAAATTCGTATTAATTCGTAGAATGATCGAAACACTGTACAAATTTACGAACAAAAGCAAACGACATGGATGAACAACTTTCATGTTTTAAGCTTAGGGAAATCCTGGACGGATCAATACAGTTTAATGCTTCTTTCCGAAAGGTTTCTCAGAAAACTGGCTTGTCCGGTTTTTGCTTTGAGGACAAATGGGCCACCAAAAATGCTAATTGGTGTCCGAAAATTTGTAGCTTCCTAGTTCATGGCCCATTATACCACTTTCAAGTTTTGACTTCATTCAAAAAGGCACTTTTACTAGTGGAAAATGGTGAAACAAAACTAGTGTCTGAAATTTCCAGAAAACTCAGATTGCTTTGCATTCATTATCAATTCAGTAGAAAATGGAAAACGTGATGGATTGATCTGAAAATTTTACAAATGACAGGTCAAGATCCTCCAAACACTTTTTATTCAATGGTTGAAACCCAGAAATGCCCCGAAGAAAATCAAACAAATCATACAGAGCAGTAAGGTATATCTGAACAACAGGAGTGCAGAACGCAAACTAAACATGACCTTATTTAGCTTAAGACACTTGACTCATCTAACATATGTCATGGACCGACTCGAAAAAAGAATTGATATAAGACAAGATGAAGTTGGGGGTCATACTTTACCGTAGGATAAAAAAGTAAATAATCACATAGACATGCACATGATTCGTGAGTTATCCTTATTCTAACTATCCTAAAGGCTCGCAAATTGAAGTGAAAGACTTGCGGCAAGGCGACAATCTCGCGCACATAATCAAAGTTAGTCGTGATCCCTTGACGTAACCAGGATTAGCCGGGTCTTTCAACTTCAGCTTCTCGAGTTAAAAATTATAACCCCCGCTTCGGTAATCTTACCGAGCACGAGTTCTAACTTTTGAAACTCATTTTTGAAAAGAGAGTCGGGGTCGAATTCGGACTAACTTTCAACCGTGATCACACGGAGAACGCTAGGATCCAATCTCGATACCATCTTAAAACTAGTGGCCCGGGTTCGGCCACGGGTAGTGTGTGGTGTAGTGCTAAAGCAATTAATCATGCATAACAGTTAAATCCAAACACCGCTTCAAAAGGTGCACAAATTAAATAAGTAATTCCCGAACACCACAATCTACAAAACAAAGGGGTTAGCCAAACACTCCTCCCCTTATAACTCCCATTCTGCAAGACCATTTAACACATAAGGATGAGAATTCAATCAAAATTTGCCAAGCAAAGGGACAATTATCGCGAAGATTTTCTGGCTTAAGTCCTCATTAAAACAAATAAATCCCCAGCGGAGTCGCCAAGCTGTCGCGACCTAAGAATCGGCTTTCCCAATTTTAGGTTGATGGATTGCCAAATTAATTAATTAGATTAATTAACGTAGCTCGAACCCTCCCAAGCTCTACCAAATCGCAACTTAGGTTCAATTTCATGCAAAGATTTATCTTGGAGTCGCCACTAATCGTTTCTTGGTAGGCCGATTAGAAACCTAAGTAAATTAGCGGGAGAACTAAATTACTTCTACGAACCAGAGATTAAGGGTCCGGGAACTTGATTACATTAATTTTTTAATTAATGCCCTTTCGGTACCAACTTCACGAAAAAGTTCAATTTGGCAATTTTGATACATTCTCACTTCAAGTCCAAAGGTGCAATTTTTTGGGTTTTCTTTTTTATGAAAATGTAAGAATTAAACTACATGCAATGTATGCCATGAAAGTTTAATAAAAATGCAATCTAATCGAAATATTTACAAGATGGATTGCACGTGTAATTATCTACATGATGCTAATTTTGGAAGATGCAATTTTTAAGCATGGTGGAATGATATGTCCGAGAAAATTTAATCGGGATTCTAATCAATTAGGTAACAAAGTTTTTGAATATTCTAAAAAAGGGATTAGAATCGTTACCTAATTTGGCAGATTCGACTATCGAGTTCAAACCTTGAATTGTCTTGTGGATCGGGACCTTGGACCACGGCTCGAACGACGGGGATGGACTTGCGGCTTTGTGTTGATGGAAGGATTGGCAAGGGAGACTCGGTCGGGAAATCTCTCAACCGAACTCTTTCTTCTTTCGCACACAAGTATTTTCTCACCTCACTTTGATGATTTTTTTTTATATCTCTCTCCAAGCTCTCAAGAACTTCTTCTCCAAAGATTATTTTCTCCAAAAATTCTTCTCCCAAAGCTCTCAAAAAACTCATCAACTCTCTTCTCCCAAAGCTCTCAAAAAACTCCTCAACTCCTCCCCCTAAAAACTCTCTCCTCTTCTCCTTTTATAACTCCCTCATTCTATCTACATTTCTAATTTTTCCACTAACTCCATCTTCTTTTCTCAATCTCCCATTCTCCATCTTCATTTCTCAATCTCCCCTTCTTCATCTTCTTTTCTCAATCTCCCCTTCTTCATCTTCCTTTCTCAATCTCCCATTCTCCATCTTCATTTCTCAATCTCCCCTTCTTCATCTTCTTTTCTCAATCTCCCCTTCTTCATCTTCCTTTCTCCATCTCCCATTCTAATTTCTCCACTAACTCCATCTTTTGGTTATTTGCAAAGTAGTCCCTCAAGTTTTGAATATTTGCACTTTAGTCCTTGAGGTTTTACGTATTTGCAATTCAGTTCCTGAGGAAATATTTCTGATTAAGTCCGAACCTTTAAAAGATAAATTCGTTGCCGAAATTCGTGCCTAGTCCAATCGCATATCATTTTAAAACTCGAATCTTCCGCCGTTAGTCTAAATGCGATGCATGAATAAATATGAAAAATTACATGATTATTTTTGGCAAGAACTAAAAATTAGTTCTAATTTTTTATGGAAAAAATGACTAGAAAGGTTAGTCAGAATTTAGGTGTCAACATTCTTTCAATGTAAAATAATTTAATAAGTTTTTGAACATGAGCCAAACCAACATCCCCTATTTAACTCGCTTGAAGGCTCTGGGATTATGATGGCCGTCGTCTTCTTTCCTTTTTGATAACTTTCCTCAGTCAGCAGAGACCCACAACAATGGCTAGAGTAAGCGACAGGCTCCATCCTAAACCCCCTTCCCTTCTATATTTGCATCTTAGAGGTTCATGTATTCGTAGTAATTTAACTGTACATGATCACCAATTCCGTGAGCGAATACTGCAGGATGCATTTCCTAGCTTGGAGAAAATACGTATCGCTCGCATGGATAACCTCCAGATGATATCTGATAATCAAGCATATTTTCAACATCTGAAGACTCTATATGTGTCAAGATGCGGGAGCCTCACCTCTTTGTTTCCGGCCTCCGTAGCCAGAGGTCTAATGCAACTTGAGGAGTTGGAGATCAATGAATGTGGCATTGTGGAGCTCCTCGAGAAGGAAGGACTAGCTCCCAGGTTCGTGTTCCCAAAGTTAACCTCCCTTAGGCTTCAACATCTACCAGAGTTGAAGTGCATCTACACCGGAAGGGGAACGCATGCTTCACATTGGCCGGCATTGAAGACCTTGGAGGTGGATGGCTGTGACAAAGTGGAGATAGTTGCTTCGCAACCTCGGAATGAGATGCCACTGCAGAAACAGCGCCTCTTCTTGATAGAAAAGGTACGATCCAAGATTCTACAATTTTTCCTTATGAACCAGATTGTTTTTTCAAGGAAAAAATCTGCAATGCAAAGTTATTTCTGAAGGAAAAGACTGGAGAACGATTCCTTATCTTATTTATTATTTAATTAGTTTTGGAAAACTTTTTGTAATTCTATCAAAAACTCAAGGAAATTACAAACGACATTAGTATGGAGATTTTTTCACTCCTTTTGATTTTATCCTCGTTTCTCCTCTGGTGCAAACTTAATTAATTTGTTAGCAAAGGAACGCACGACTTTGTTCCTCCATTGTAGGGGAATCAGCCTTGAAAATGTATGCTCAACACTGAGCATGATCTACTGAATACATAAATAAGTGAAATGAAAGGTCATTTGCCTCATTGAAAATGTTTACCATGTCCTTTTCAACATAAAAATAATTTAATAAGTTTTTGAACATGAGCCAAACCAACACCCCCTTTTTTTACTTGCTTGAAGACTCTAGGATTATGATGGCCCCCATCTTCTTTCCTTTTTTGATAACCTTACTCACTCAGCAGAGACCCACAACAATGGCTAGAGTCAGCGACAGGCTCCATCCTAAACCCCCCTTCCTTTCTATATTGCATCTTAGAGGTTCATGTATTCGTAGTAATTTAACTATACAGAATCACCAGTTCCGTGAGCGAATACTGCAGGATGCATTTCCTAGCTTGGAGATATTACGTATCGCTTGCATGGGTAACCTCCAGATGATATCTGACAATCAACCATATTTTCAACGTCTGAAGACTCTACATGTGTCTCATTGTGATCGGTTATCATATGTGTTCACAAGGACAACAGTTGAGAATATGGTGGAACTCGCAGAATTGAAGATAAGCTATTGTGAAATACTAACAGAAGTCATTAGCGACGAGGGAGGGAAGGAGGGGGGCTTTGGGGTTTCCAATCAATTGAACAATATGGAGCTTGAACGGTTGACAATACTGAGATGTTTCGCACCGGAGGAAGGGCAGGGAAGTGCCGCGGAGACAATTAGGTTCCCGAATCTTCTTCGGGTGGAGCTGGAATGCTTGCCCAATTTGACTAGTTTCCTCGCGGGGAACAATCGTAAGCTGGAATTGCCCAAGTTAGAAGAGCTGTCCATTGCCAACTGCCCCACGATGACAAGTATTGGAACGCTTTTTCCGAGACCTCCATCTTTCATCTCCCGTCTGCCCGCGGATATATAGAATATTTGATGGAGATTGACCTCGACATGCCTTCATTTTCCACTTCAGAACTTGAACTGTTGGAGTACCAAACATAGATTAGCAAGGTTCTTCAGTTTCTACTTTGTTCGTTAACCTACTCACTAATCTCATTTCCACTGCATAATTGTATCGCTATTATATAATTATAAAAAGCATGATATCTCTTGCCTATTAGTTTTTTCGACAACATAAGACATTTATAATATGTTAAATTCATGGGAATAACAGTATCGCTGGTATATAGTTATAGAAAGCTCCTCTATTTTGGCCCAAATTCTTCGGAGTATCAAAGCTTTTAAGGTTTGGGATTATCCTGATTTGACAACATCATTCATTGCCGTGACATCCTTCCACAATTGAAGGAAGTTAGTGATGAAGAATTTCTCTAGATTGTTGCATGAAGTTACATTTTTAGCTCTTGCAGGTCTGGCGCATCCACTCGAATGACTATAAAAGAATGTGAAAGAATGAAAGAAGTAATGGCAGACGATGAAAACAGAGAAGGAAAAGTGATTTCTCTTAGGTTGCTAAGATGGTTGAGACTCCAAAATATGCCAAGACTAGAATGCTTCTCCTCAATCACAAGTTGCATCTTTTGAGTTCCGTCCTTATTTTAACTTGTCTAGTCACGGATAAAAGGGGAGGGCGGCAGCTGCAAAGTGGTGCAGAGACCTGGAGAACAACTGAGGCACAGTCAAAGGTTGAGATGATGAAGATCTTTCATTGAGGTAAGTTGTTCCATTTTCCAATCTACCTGAGTGTCGCGACCTAAAAATTCCGGGGGGAATTTCAGGTTAATGGATTACTAGATTAATTAAATGAATTAACCAACCTAGTCCGAGCTCTCCCAAGCTCTACCAATTCGCAACTTAAGTTTATGTTCAAATGATTTAAATTTTGGAGCCGCCACTAATCTTTTCTTGGTAGGTAGATTAGATACCTAAATAAAGTATCGGGAGAATACTTTATTTTCTGCTAACCAGAGATTTAAGTTCGGGGACTTGATTATGTTAATTTTCCAATTAACACCCTTTCGGTACCATTCTTGTGAAGATTTCTTGAACTGGCAAATTCAATGGATTCAACTTTGGATTCAATTTATAGAGCAAGGTGCAATTATGTTTTTTTGGTTTTCTTGATTTAATGGGTGCTATGCAAATGCATGAATGCAACTATGATGTTAAACTATATGACAAGGAAATAATCATGCATGATGACTTTAGAAAAAAGAAAATCAAATTTTAATGCAAGAAAAATATGAATTCTAACCTAAATGACATGCGACATGATTTCTTAACCTATATGACATGCAAATGATGATATTGAGAAAGTGGATTTTGATGCACAAAAATGTGAATTCTAATTACATGACATGCAATATGAAATCCATCATATATGACATGCGACATGATTTAATTAAACTACATGACGAGCAAGAGTATTCTACCATGACATGCGAAATTTGACGATTTTATTCTAGCTTAAATGACATGCAAATTAAACTAGCAAAGCCAAAACTGTGTTCTAAATGACATGAAAATGCATGGATGACATCTATGGTATGCATGAATGACATGGAAATATGTATGAACTATACTATATGAAATGCACATGAATGACATTTTTTGGTATTTTTATGTTATTTATGAAAAAAGGGAATCAAATACTAATATAATGAACCTTGAGCATAATACACCTTAATATCGGAAATTTTCGATGAATTCGCTTCGTACCCAAAGTTTAGGGTCGGAAGGGAATTTATTCACGTCGTACCCCGGCGGTGGGGTCGGATGGTGAATTTAAATATTATGAAATTGGTCGGTCCGGTCCCAAAGTTATGGGATGAGACGGACAATTTCATCGTGCAGATGACGTCGTACTTCGAGGGTGAAGTCGGATGGCCATGCACAAATTCCGAGGGACGAAGGCACGAGGGAGCGTGTACTATACTCAAGGTAAATTACAAAAATATTTGACTTTAGACTATAGTATAAAAAGGAAAATGAATTTTCGGCCAACTAGAGGGAATTGCCGAATTATAAAGGGCAAGATTGCCCTATCCACAAAGGATCACATCTTGTTCAAATTAAGAAAATTATCTTATGAGATTTTCAAAATGTTCCAGATAATCATCCAATTTGGAAAGATATGTTCAATCAGAGAAAATATTTATCCACAATATGCAAAGATATGTTCAGGATTTAGATTGCTTCAAAATTTGCAATATTCAGAATATGCAAGATACCCTAAATTAAGAAAGAGAATATTAAACTTCAAGATAGAAAATATACCTTATCTTCCGAGAAGGTTCTTTCCTAATTTGGATTTTTAACCAAAAATTGCAGCCCAAGATTTGCACTCCACGGACCGGCTCGGTGGTGTTCTCGTGCGGACCAAGGAGGTCGGTGAAAGCAGTTTTGTGCTCCCGTCAAGGCTCGTCGACAACTGGCGGCGACGATCGGCGGCGACTGGCGATGGGCGGCGACGGCGGTTTCCGGCGAGCGGCGGCGGCGGTCCGGACAAATGGGACCTCCAATGGACGAGCTACCACTTGGAACTTGTAAAGGAGAGGCTGAGGGTGATTTAGGTGGTCGGAGACCGGCTCGGAGGTGGCCGGAGGCGGCGCTTGAGCAGGACGAAACAGACGGCAGAAACTGGTCGGGCAGGGTCGGTCAGCGACCTTTGCTCATTCAAAATGCTCTACAAGACGAACCGCTGGGCCAAATTGAGCTCACAATATGTCATTAGAACGGGAAGAGAATAAGCTTTCTATTGATGGGTGGAAAGTCTTCATCCGACGTCGGATGACAAAGTTATGGCCGAAACAGTGGAGGGTTCCGGAACTGGGCGGGTGAGCGAGCCGGCCGAGAGAGTCTTCTTCTTCCTCCCTTTATGGCCTCTCCGAATCCCTTTGCCTTGTCTTTTCAAAGTGGCCTCTCCACTTCTTCTTCTTTTTCTCTCCACCATGTAGTGGATGGTCTCTTTTTCTCTCCACCATGTAGTGGATGGTCTCTTTTTCCTCTCCACCATGTAGTGGATGGTCTCTTTTTCTCTCCAATGGCCTCTCCACTCTCTTTTGCTTTTGATTCTTTGTCTTTTGGTGGTGGTGGAGGACCGGTTCGGAGGTGGCCGGAGGTGGCCGGAGGTGGCCGGAGGCGGCGCTCGAGCGGGACGAAGCAAACGGCAGAAACTGGTCGGACAGGGTCGGTCAGCGACCTTTGCTCACTCAAACCGCTCTACCAAACGAACCGCTGCGCCAAATTGAGCTCACAATATGTCATTAGAACGGGAAGAGAATAAGGTTTCTATTGATGGGTGGAACGTCTTTATCCGACGTCGGATGACAAAGTTATGGCCCAAACAGTGGAGGGTTCCGGAACTGGGCGGGTGAGAGGATTCTCCCCGGCTCCCTTTTCTATCCCAAACTCTCTATTTTCTGCTCTTACTTTTTGCGCCATGTATCCTCCATCCTCTTGGCCATGTATTCTGAAATTTTTGTGGCCTCCCAAATGCCGAAGACATTTTGGCAATTTAAGTCCAAATCGCCTGATAGATTAAGCTCAAATCCTCCGCCGCCGGCCCAGTTCAGTATGCAAAATGCGATGCAATGCAGAGAAAATAAAATATGCAATGCCTGAGGAAATATTTTTGGCGAGAATTAATTCTCATTTTATAAATGATTTAAAGAAAAATCAAAATTTAGGTGTCAACAGCTGCCCCTCTTTGAGTGAATGCTCGCAGAGGTTTTGCTCAAAGACAATATTGAACCTAAATTTTGACAATGCAAATAATGAATGATAATTTTTTGGTGGGGTTTTAATCCCATTTTCAATGCAGATAAAGATTATGTATGAAATGCAGGACTGTAATTAAACACGTGTTAAGACTTCTTTCTTCCATGAAATAGAATAGGAAGACCTGCACATGGATCGCATATGAAATACCTGTTTTACCAGACATTTCGTAATGCTGATGATTCCCCTGATTTCAAAGCTCCTTCTTAGGGATGCAAGGATCTTAGGGTACTGGGGCCCATCTGTTACCAGAACTCTCATTCTGATGCGAGATAGCGCAAGATCTGTAATGGATTTTCCGATATCACGAGAGCGCATACATTGTGAATCGGAAAAAGGGATCAAGATCGCAAGAGCGCATCATTGCAATTTGATAGAAGTACCAAAACCATAAGAGCGCATCATTATGATTAGGTAAAAGGGACCAAGACCATGAGAGCGCATCATCATGTTTTGGCAAAAGGGACCAGGATCACAAGAGCGTATCATTGTGATTTGGGTAAAGGTATCACGAGAGCAGGTCGATCGTGAACCGGGTAAAAACCTCATGAGAGCAGGTCGATCATGAGTTGGATAAAGATAAGACCAAGACCACAAGAGCATGTCGATTGTGACTTGGGTAAAGGTATCACGAGAGCAGGTCGATCGTGAACCGGGTAAAAACCTCATGAGAGCAGGTCGATCATGAGTTGGATAAAGATAAGACCAAGACCACAAGAGCATGTCGATTGTGACTTGGGTAAAGGTATCACGAGAGCAGGTCGATCGTGAACCGGGTAAAAACCTCATGAGAGCAGGTCGATCATGAGTTGGATGAAGATAAGACCAAGACCACAAGAGCATGTCGATTGTGACTTGGGTAAAGGTATCACGAGAACAGGTCGATCGTGAACCGGGTAAAGATCAAGAACACGAGAGCAGGTCGATCGTGAATTGGGTAAAGATAAAGATCAAGAACACGAGAGCAAGTCGATCGTGAACTGAAAAGATCAAAATGACAACTAAAGTTAGCAGAGCTGTCAATTTGAAAAGGATTTAGAAAACTTACCTGGATTCTTTGAGCAAACGGCTAAGGGAAGGACAAGCTGACTGGGTCATACCTGTCTTTTCACTCGAAGAAGAGATTGAAATGATCGTGCATAAAATCAAAGTAAATGCAACATCATATGCCAGTAAAAACTCGTTTGCTTGTTTGCATTACAAGGCTTCACTAGGGAATTTCATCAATAAGGAAATCTGTTTGATCCTTTTGATAAAACCAATCAACATTGAATGAGGAACCTTCAGTCAGAAAGGACTTTCACTCACTCTCATGAAATGGCTTTTGAAACCCGACCATTGATGCGGGTATGAGAATCACTCAGAACTGCGATCATCATGCTCGATGAGGGTCTGGGTATTCTCGCAATCAGTATAACCAGACCAATCTAAGAGGTTTTTGCAAGGACTGCAATTCAGGCTCGGTCAAAGGTTTAACAAAGGGGACTCACGTGAGTCATTTGACTTTGAATAGTATCATCAGCCTTATCAAGTTTACAAGTCAGGAAACCTGCAAAATGAGATAAAATGATCTTGCTCGCACTTCTCTGAGCAATATTTATAAACATTTGAAATCCTACGTCAACTCAAGTGCCCTAATCTGAAGAGGCTTCGGGTATGGGTTGTAACGTAGGTGTGGGTAGGCTTGAAATGAAAGGCCTATTTTCAATCTAGAGGGATTGATTGTGAGGGAATTTGGTGATCACCCATTCTCAATGCTTTTGCCACTGATTCCTACTCTGGCGAATGTTCGGCAAATTTTTTATGAATGATCTTTCTTGAGAAGGATTTTTGTGATCTCAGCTAGGGCTCTCCTTTCTCTTCTCTTTTTTTTTTTTTTTTTTAAGAGAGGCTTTGCTCTTTCGAGAGAGTCTTTAATGCTCCTTTTCCATCCTCTTTTCCTTCTTCTTTCGAGAGATATTTGAGAGGGAAATAGGACACCGCTTGATGAAATCCTTTTGCACACTTTCTTTGATGGATTTCTTTTTGACCCTCCATTTGCCCCATAGTCACTTCATACTTCATTCGTCTCGACGCTTTCAGACGGTCTCTTTAATTCATCATGGGAAAGATCACCAATTGGTTTGAAATGAATCCACCGCTCAAACTGGGTAAGCAAAGGGTATGGCGTGTAGGGGTATAGAAAGAAATGCTCTTCGTCATGTCTAAGGCACTTGAGCTAACACAAGATTCGCATGCAATAAAGACACTCGAAGATTGATGCAAGTGAGAGCAAGAAAATTTTAACCATTTAAATTTTCTGGTAATTGCCCCAGTGTGGGGTTGTTCCTGACAGGGGTAAGAAATGAAATCTCCGCTCAAATGGGTTAAGCAAAGGATAACCTGTAGTGTTTGGATGAAGGAAATGAATGCCTCTCATCACTTTGATCGTCATACTTTTTGCGAGAAAACCCTTTACCTTGTGAGCATGGGAATTTTGCAACTTAGCTCACACTGAGGATAAGTATTCAGGAAGTGTATGGAAATGGCTCGCCTTTCATCGTTCTGACGTTTCTCATTCAACAGATGGCCTGATCAAAAATTCTTTCTCAACATCATGTACAAAATTTTGCAAAATGTGAGCTCCTTTCAAAGCATGCTAAGCATGTTTAAATTCATTTTTTGTGGAAACACATCTCTTCACTTTGAGCTCACTACATGAGTGCTTTGCAATTTCCCCTTACCGGCTCCACCGCTTGGTGGCAAATGAGTGAATGAATTTGTAGCCATCAAGGTTTTGGAATCGCCCAAGGTCTTAGTCTCGTTCAGTCGGGCATTCTCATCTTCTTCTGCAAAAAAGAAAGTGCAAAAAGCTTTTTATTATTGATTTACAATATTTACATCATTCACTAACCTCGGGGATCGAACCCGGGTCGTTTCGGACCACTGTCACTCCCTCATGCCACCAAACTGCGGTGTAGTTGGCATTCGTGGGGTGCAGCACTTTTAGTTAAGTGTTGGCCTGGAAACGGCATGTCCTTCCACATCATATCAAATGATTCTACTTTTCACTAATCTCGTGGCGGTTGACAACCCCCTGTCGAGAATGGCATGAACTCGCGTTAGAATCGAAATGATTAAGGGTAAATCGAAAACGATACAGGGTTACCCTTTTCAAGCTAGCTCGCGCTTTTCACTGATCTCGTGGCGGTTGACAACCCCTGTCGAGAATGGTATGAACTCGCATTAGAATCGAAATGATTAAGGGTAAATCGAAAACGATACAGGGTTACCCTTTTCAAGCTTGCTCGCGCTTTTCACTGATCTCGTGGCGGTTGACAACCCCTGTCGAGAATGGTATGAACTCGCGTTAGAGTCGAAATGATTAAGGGTAAATCGAAAACGATACAGGGTTACCCTTTTCAAGCCTGCTCGTGCTTTTCACTCGCAATTTCCCTTCTTGAGGTTATTCAACATTTTTCTTTACGGCATTTAGAGGCATCGTCCGTAAATTGATTTGCGCCAAATCTGATAAACCATGCATTTGAACATAGAAAAGGGAACACTGCCCCTTCCCCTAATTCCAGACTCGCAGAAAGCAGGAAAATATCCCACGCAGGGGATTGCATGAAATGAAATTTCACTAATTTGGGCCTACACCCGCTTCTTCTGAAGGTTCTCCGGCGATCAGCTAGCCAGGTACAGATGAGTGGTATTTGAGGACCTCAAATCACCGGCTTTGGATCACAAGTTACGGCTTTGGGGGTTCATCAACGCTAAACTGGTTGACCATGACAGCAAGGTCATCGCCGAGGCAACTCGACCCGTGGGGATGCATGTTCCCTCTTTCGAGAGGCATTGATACTGACCTCGTGAGATTGATTCTCCCATGCTTTTCTCCAACGGAACTTGATTGTGCCGGGAATTGATCTGGAGGACAGGACGACGAGTGAGGAGGGAGATGAGGGTAGTTAGAAACCAATAGCTTCCAAACATACTTCGAGGCAATGGCGGATATCCTTTTTATCTCCTCTTTCAAACGAGCATTTTCAATCCTCAGATGCTGCTCATCAAGGGACGTTCCACCGGGGGCGGTGGGGTCGCCGCAGTTAGGGCAGGTGGCAGTGCTGAGAGCTTCTCCATACCTCTTGTGCTCTGCTTGGAGCTTTTCAATTTCAGCCTTCAGAATCACATTATCGCGGCGTTCATGTCGAACCTTCGATAGGGTTCGCTTATTTTGAAACCAAAATTTGATTTGCAAAGGCTCCAACCCAAGCTTTTGGCTCAGTTCCTGTCTTTGTGTATCATCTGGGTAACGGCACTCCTCGAAGACGGCTTCCATCTCTTGAACTTGACGTTGAGTGAAGCGCCTCTTTTTCCGAGGTCGACCATTGATGTTGTCGTCGTCGTTGTCAGGATCTTGAACGCCGTTGCCGGAAGGATCGTGTTCTATGGTTTCGGTGCCGGATTTGGTCCCGAGATCTTCAAAATCTCTCACCTTTAACACTTCGCTCGTGGAGCTCCATTCGCTGGTCATGTCCAGAAAGTGATGGTGGCTCTCGAACATGCTCATGAAATTCGCATCATTGGTCATGTCCAGCAAGTCATGGTGGTTCTCAAACATGTTGGGTTGAGACATCTTTGACTGATTTTTTGTTCTTTCAAGGCTCTCTACTCTCTTCTGTATTTTTCTGAGTGGCCTTGTATACTCTGAAGCTTTCTTTTGAACACGGATGACAAACACCAAGAGGACGTCTCTCTCAAGATTTCACGTCTTCTGCATGAAAAGGCGTGCTTTTCTTAAAGATCTGCCGTGTTTCTCGCTCAGTTTGTCTTCTACTTTTCCTCTTTAATGTGGTGAGACCTCCAAATCTTTTCGCGAAATTTTCGGATTCGTTGGGCTCGAGATTGCAGACCAACAGTGGATCCACGACCGACGGGCGAAATAGGGAACTTGGACCAATGGATGGAAAGGGAAATTGGACCAACGGACGAAATAGGGAAAATGCACTAACGAAAAGGATGAACAGAGGATAGCACCGACGAAAAGGACAAATAGGCTTTTGTCGTACAATTCAGACGGTGTAGCACAAGCAGCTAGTTCGTAGAAGCCGTAAGCTTGTTGGGTTGGCATTGAATGCTTCTTTTACGTAATGGCAGACATTGACGTTATTCGGTGCGGGAGCAAATGATGGCTTCTTCTTTTCCTCACTTTCCTCTTGCTATAAGAATCAGAACTTGACGCAGAGCAGATTAACATCTTTGCATCCTCAGTTTCAAATCATCTGATCATTCCTCTGCCTTCAATCTTTTCCCTTCCTTCTTCAATAACAATGGCCTCTAACCAAATCCTCTCAACCGAAGCTTTAGCCAAATGGGAGAGACTTTATAATCTTCTTGGCCGAGGCTACGTTCATATTGCCCATCATCCAGATACTGAAGCTGAGATCTTCAGTCTGTTTATTGGCATGGACACAGCTTCCATTGAAAACACCAATTTAGAGAGGGAGTATAGGACGTTCCGGACCCTTTTCATCAACTTTCTAGAAGCTTATCGGCGCGTTGATCAGGAGGTTATCCTGGCTCGTCTTGTGAGAGCTCGTTACCAGGATCAGTCTGACTTTCTGGCGTTGGCCCGTTACCTGGTTGACAAGCATGAGAAGGCTGCCGAGTTTGTCAACGAACGAGTCTCTTTGTTGGTTCGTGAGAGGGAGAGGCTGGTGGGACGTTTAGCCCTGACCCAGACATACTACGAGCACGACTCGAGCGACGTCGTGATGAAGTTCCAGTGTGAATGGCTGGAAGAGAGGCTTGAATGCATGACTATGGATATAGCCCTCGAGAGAGCCCTGATCCCGAATCTGGAGTCCGCCTCTGAATATCACGGAGCCAGCGCGACTAGGCTCAAGGAGAAATGCGATCGCCTCTTTCTCAAGCTTGCGGACCTCGATTCTCGGAGTGCTCAGCGCGTGCAGAGCATTAACTGTGTAGAGAGTCAGTTGAGCTCCTTTGTGTCGCTTATTAGGGCTCAGTTTGGTTTTACTTTTCCCCCTCGATGACTCGTTGTAAGGGTTGGTGTATGGAATGAAAGGATGGTTCTCGTATGTTTGTGTTTTGTTTCATCCCATATACGGCTTAAGGCATTTCCCATTGATAGATCCAGACTAACTGAAAATAACAGTATGAGTACAAACTAAGTATAGTACTTCTTTACAGAATCAGCATTGACAGGATTGGTGAAAACACGACCATCCATTTCTGCTAGAATTAAAGCTCCACCTGGAAGTACCTTCTTCACAACATACGGTCCACCATAATTTGGAGCAAACTTCCCCTCTGGAAGTGGAACTATTGGCAACAGCTTCCGCAAAACAAGGTCTCCTACCTGAAAATGTCGAGGCCGGACTTTCTTGTTAAAGGATTTAGCAACCCTTTGCTGATAGCACTGGCCGTGACATACTGCCTTGAGCCGTTTCTCATCAATCAGGTTCAGTTGGTCCACCCTTTGTTGGACCCAATCAGCTTCAGTTAACTTGACTTGAGATAGTATACGCAAGGAAGGAACCTCCACTTCAACTGGTAGTACCGCTTCCATTCCGTACACAAGAGAATATGGGGTCGCCCCGGTCGATGTTCGGATCGATGTTCGATAAGCCATGAGTGCAAACGGCAACCTCTCATGCCAATCACGATAATTCTCGGCCGTCTTAGCCAAGATCTTCTTAATGTTCTTATTGGCTGCTTCCACCGCTCCGTTCATCTGAGGACGATACGGAGAAGAGTTCAAATGTTTAATCTCGAATTCCTTGAACAAGTCGTCAACCTGCTTATTATTCAAATTAGAGCCATTGTCAGTAATTATGGCTTCTGGTGAACCATATCGAGCAATGATATCCCGACGAATGAACTTCAACACATTTCGCGCGGTGACTGCGAGATACGATGTGGCTTCGATCCACTTGGAGAAGTAATCGATGGCCACTAGGATAAATCGATGCCCGTTAGATGCTTTGGGGTTGATTGGACCGATCACGTCAATACCCCACATAGAGAATGGCCATGGCTCTGATAACTGATGGAGTTTGTTTGGAGGAACATTGATTTTGTCCCCATGAATCTGGCACTTGTGACAACTTCGAACATGGTGAATACAGTCTGCTTCTAAGGTGAGCCAGTAATAACCCAGTCTCATGATCTTCTTAGCCAACATGTGACCATTCATGTGTGGGCCACAGATTCCTTCATGTACTTCCATCATCAGATAAATCGCTTCAGCGGAATCGACGCACCTTAGAAGGATTGAGTCGTAAGATCGCTTGTACAAACTCTCTCCGCTCAAGAAGAACTTCGAAGCCATTTTCTTTATGTACTGTTGATCGGCTGCGATACTCTTTTCAGGAAATTCCTGTTTTTGAATGTAAGTCTTGATATCATGGTACCATGGCTTGCCATCAGGCTCTTCAGTCACAGCCATACAATAGGCCGGCTTCTTCAATATCTCTATCTTTAGTGGTTCAATTTCAAGCCCAACAGTGACTTGTAACATCGATGATAATGTAGCTAACGCATCGGCAAACCGATTGTGTGTCCTAGATAGATACTCGAAAGAAATATCATCGAATTCTTCTACTAACTCATCCAGATACTCATGATAAGGTAGCAACTTAGCATTTCGCGTCTTCCATTCCCCGACGGTTTGAAGGATAATCAAGGCTGAATCTCCAAATACCTTGAGCCGGGTTACTCCTATCTCAATCGCGGCTTGCAGACCGAGAATACATGCCTCATACTCAGCTATATTGTTGGTGCAAGGGAATACCAACTTTGCTGCTACAGGATAGTGTTGACCACCTGGAGATATCAGAACCGCTCCAGTGCCTGACCCAGATAAATTTACGGCTCCATCGAAATACATGGTCCAGGCATAATCATCTACCGACATGACTCTGTCTTCAAGATGATCGATATCTTCATTTTGGCCTGGATTTTCTGCCAGGACATCAGCAATAACCCGCCCTTTAACTGATTTCTATGATAGGTACTCAACGTCAAACTCGGAAATAAGAATCTGCCATTTGGCAAGCTTTCCAACCAAGGCCGGTTGGTTGAGCAAGTATTTGATAGGATCACACTCTGTCACCAAGAGCACCTGATAATGCAGGGTGTATTGTCTTAGCCTGTGTAACACCCAGACTAACGCCGCACATGTCTTCTCCGCCTCAGAATAGTTCATCTCGGAAGCTGTGAATTTCTTACTCAGATAATAAATAGCTCGCTCTTTTCCATCTTCTCGGCTTACTTGAGCTAGCATGGCACCTAGAGATTCACTATGAATTGTGAGGTATAAGACTAGAGGTTGCCCTGGTATTGGTGGAACAAGCACAGGTGGATTCATGAGGTGCTGTTTCAACTCCTCAAAAGCCCCTTCACATTCGCTATCCCATTTGACTAGCGCATTCTTTCTTAATAGCTTGAGGAATGGCTTGGCGGTTTCAGACAACTGGGAAATGAATCGAGCAATGTAATTCAATCTACCTATGAGACTTCGGACTTCCTTGACTGAGGTAGGGGCCTTGAGCTCACAAATAGCTTTCACCTTGGACGGGTCGATCTCGATGCCTTTACTACTGACAATGAATCCGAGCAATTTGCCCGAACTAGCACCAAAAACACATTTGGCCGGGTTGAGCCGTAGCTTGAATTTCCGGAGCCTGTCGAACAACTTCGTCAAGGTCTCAACGTGATCCTCTTCGTGTCGGGTTTTTGCAATCATATCATCGACATAAACTTCAATCTCTTTGTGCATCATGTCATGGAACAAGGTGACCATCGCCCGTTGGTACGTCGCTCCAGCGTTCTTGAGACCGAAAGGCATGACTTTATAGTGGAACACGCCCCACGGGGTAGTGAATGCAGTTTTCAACTTGTCGGCTTCGTTCATCATAATCTGATTGTAACCCGAGAAACCGTCCATGAATGAAAATAGTTCGAAACCGGCCGTACTATCCACGAGCACATCAATGTGAGGAAGGGGGAAGTCGTCTTTTGGACTGGCTTTGTTCAAATCACGGTAGTCTATACACACCCGAACTCGGCCATCCTTTTTCATCACTGGGACTACGTTGGCGACCCAATCAGAGTACTGGGTAGCCTCGATAAATCCTACATCAAGGAGCTTCATGACTTCTTCTTTGATTTTCCCTGCCAGCTCGGATTTTGCCCTACGTTGTCTTTGTTTCATCGGCTCCACCAAAGGGTCAGTGGGTAAACAGTGTTCAACGATCGATCGATCGAGCCCTGGCATGTCTGCATATGACCATGCGAAAATATCCTCGTAGTCTCTCAGGAGCTTTGTTAGGCGTATAGCCAAATTGTCAGGAAGGTTTGCCCCAATTTTTACTTCTCTGGGGTTTTCTGTGTCGCCTAGATTGATCACCACGGTTTCTCCTCCGGTCAAAGATTTAGACTTCTCATGACGTTCCAAGTTCTGGCGTATTTCTTCATCATCATAATCAGGCCCGTCTGACTTATGGATATCATATGGATCTGCTGGCTCTCCCTCCTCGTCTTTGCCCCTGAAAGATAGAGTAGAGGGAATCAAAAGGACAAACATGGTTCAAACCAGATGCATTTCACAAGCATCGAATTTTCGGGTTTTCGAAGGTTTCTTTGATTTTTGAAGACCGGGGGACGAGAATTCTTGAAGAAGCCCAATCCTCAGTGCTTACCATAGATGACAAATTTTTCAATCGTTGGCTATCGTCATCGGATTGGTTTGGCATACTTCGACAAGATTCCAAAAATGATGAAAAAACTTCTGTAATTTTATTGATTACGAATCAAAAAATTACATCTTATTGAAAGGGAAATCCTAGTAATTGAAAATGCAGCCTAGACACTTAGAAAGCAGGAAATGTCCCATGGAAGGGATGTGCAAGAAATTAAAGGTTCAATCATTCGGGCTTGTGCCCGTCTCCATTGATGGTTCTCAAGTATTCTGCGATCAGAAGATAGTCAAATGGAGTGGAAAACGCTTTTGTCAATCCGGTGCCAAATCTTGAGGTGATGGCACGAGGGTGTCCAGAGCTCCTGCTTCACATGTGAAGCTGTGTACGGGCCATCATGGACGTTTACGGGCGCGGTGCGCTTGGCATAGACGTCATGGTTAATACTCGGCCTTTCAATGGCACTTAGTTTGGCATTCTCGAAGGAACTGGAGGATGCGACTTGAATGTGAGGCAACACCGCTTCAGGTGTAATGGGCACAATAGCATGATTCCTCTGGAGGCACTCGATTTGCAATGACAGCCATTTCATTTGTTCTTTCATGCTAGCAAAATGTTCCAGTGTCTAATTGACTGGCTAGCTTTGTGGGGTGATCTTTGACTCATCATGGTTACCTGAAAAAGGAAACAGGAATGCAATGAGTTTGAGATTGACAAAAGGTCAGTCCATGACGAGTGCCTAGACTCTTTCCATCTGAGTGCAACTTATGGACAAGTGATAGTGCACATGTGGCATCAAAATTTCATTTCAGAAAATTTCAGTCTCGTCCACCTTTGGAAAACAATTCACGGAAATTCATGATATTCTTAAAATGATGCCGAAAGTTACAGACATATGACTGAGAGGATCATGAACAACTTTCATGTTTTGAGCTTGGGCAAACAACACATGGATCGATACAGTTTAATTCATCTTTCCAGAAAATCCTGATCAGAAAACGGATTCAACAGGTTTCCACTGGAGAGCTAAGTGGGCCATCAAAACTTCGAATTAAGATCCCAAAATTTTCAGGCCTCTAGTTCAAAACCCATTTAACCACTTTTATTCTTTGAATCCTTGCAAAAGAGTCCATTAACTTGTGGTAAATGTCAAAATAATGTTGAGGCCCGAAAGATTCTGAAATCCAGACTGATTTGTTCTCATCTTAAATTCTGAAATAATTGGAAAACGTCTTGGATTGATCTGAAATTTTTATCTCTGATAGATTAGGATCTTCCAAACGTTTCTTGTGAAAAGGTGATGTTCCAATTATGGGCCAAAAATGGTGGAACAAATCATTGAACCAGTGAAGATCGATCAGTCAGAATGCTTTGCAGTTTTCACGTATTCAGAAAAACGTGAGTTTGGCCCAACTTCGTCCCAAGCAAATGAAGTCCGTTGCTTCTGATTTTTTTACATGTTGAAAACCATTATGTTATCTACGACTTTTGTTAAGGGCGTTTGCCCAAAATTCGATCGTAGAAATTTACAAAAATCATGCAACACAACAAGGTAAATCAGAACATGGGGAGAAATTCATTCGATTGTATTTCCTTGAAAAATTCGACCAACCTAAATGTCAATGGACCGACCCAAAATAACGACGCGAAATGAGTAAATTGGAAGAGAAGGTTAAGAAGCTTACCCATGGAAGACCACAATCACAAACACATGCGCATGAATGCAAATTCATTGATTAATGATCTTTTCAAAGTGAAATTCCAAAAACGGACCGTACCAATGGGGCTTGGTCGGGTCTGGTTTCCAGAATTCCGGCTATGGTCAAGATTCTGCCCGTGCCATTAGGGTACGGCCAGGGGAGAGATCTCCAACGCGAAGGAAAGTTCGGGATCGGGGACAGGAATCGACCGTACCTCGGGGGTGAGGTCGGGTGGATTCCCGCGCAATACCATCCTATTTACTAGCGACCCAGGTTCGGTCGCAGTGAAAGTGCGATGCAAATGGACATGCGGACACATGGCATATTATCCAAATCAGAAATAAAATCAAACTATATTACCCTGCAAAACAAAGGTTAATAGTTTAAATTTATCCTGCAAAATCATATAACACCTAAAAGGTCAATGAATTAAAGCCAATCAAAGGAAAAATCACCACAAGAATTCGGCCTAAGTTCACTTAGAACAAATGAAAATTCCGAAAATTGCGATAGTGCACAACAAAACACAATTATTCGAAAATCCAAGTGTTCAGTCCCCAGTGGAGTCGCCAAGCTGTCGCGACCTAAAAATTCCGGGGGGAATTTCAGGTTAATGGATTACTAGATTAATTAAATGAATTAACCAACCTAGTCCGAGCTCTCCCAAGCTCTACCAATTCGCAACTTAAGTTTATGTTCAAATGATTTAAATTTTGGAGCCGCCACTAATCTTTTCTTGGTAGGTAGATTAGATACCTAAATAAAGTATCGGGAGAATACTTTATTTTCTGCTAACCAGAGATTTAAGTTCGGGGACTTGATTATGTTAATTTTCCAATTAACACCCTTTCGGTACCATTCTTGTGAAGATTTCTTGAACTGGCAAATTCAATGGATTCAACTTTGGATTCAATTTATAGAGCAAGGTGCAATTATGTTTTTTTGGTTTTCTTGATTTAATGGGTGCTATGCAAATGCATGAATGCAACTATGATGTTAAACTATATGACAAGGAAATAATCATGCATGATGACTTTAGAAAAAGAAAATCAAATTTTAATGCAAGAAAAATATGAATTCTAACCTAAATGACATGCGACATGATTTCTTAACCTATATGACATGCAAATGATGATATTGAGAAAGTGGATTTTGATGCACAAAAATGTGAATTCTAATTACATGACATGCAATATGAAATCCATCATATATGACATGCGACATGATTTAATTAAACTACATGACGAGCAAGAGTATTCTACCATGACATGCGAAATTTGACGGTTTTATTCTAGCTTAAATGACATGCAAATTAAACTAGCAAAGCCAAAACTGTGTTCTAAATGACATGAAAATGCATGGATGACATCTATGGTATGCATGAATGACATGGAAATACGTATGAACTATACTATATGAAATGCACATGAATGACATTTTTTGGTATTTTTATGTTATTTATGAAAAAAGGGAATCAAATACTAATATAATGAACCTTGAGCATAATACACCTTAATATCGGAAATTTTCGATGAATTCGCTTCGTACCCAAAGTTTAGGGTCGGAAGGGAATTTATTCACGTCGTACCCCGGCGGTGGGGTCGGATGGTGAATTTAAATATTATGAAATTGGTCGGTCCGGTCCCAAAGTTATGGGATGAGACGGACAATTTCATCGTGCAGATGACGTCGTACTTCGAGGGTGAAGTCGGATGGCCATGCACAAATTCCGAGGGACGAAGGCACGAGGGAGCGTGTACTATACTCAAGGTAAATTACAAAAATATTTGACTTTAGACTATAGTATAAAAAGGAAAATGAATTTTCGGCCAACTAGAGGGAATTGCCGAATTATAAAGGGCAAGATTGCCCTATCCACAAAGGATCACATCTTGTTCAAATTAAGAAAATTATCTTATGAGATTTTCAAAATGTTCCAGATAATCATCCAATTTGGAAAGATATGTTCAATCAGAGAAAATATTTATCCACAATATGCAAAGATATGTTCAGGATTTAGATTGCTTCAAAATTTGCAATATTCAGAATATGCAAGATACCCTAAATTAAGAAAGAGAATATTAAACTTCAAGATAGAAAATATACCTTATCTTCCGAGAAGGTTCTTTCCTAATTTGGATTTTTAACCAAAAATTGCAGCCCAAGATTTGCACTCCACGGACCGGCTCGGTGGTGTTCTCGTGCGGACCAAGGAGGTCGGTGAAAGCAGTTTTGTGCTCCCGTCAAGGCTCGTCGACAACTGGCGGCGACGATCGGCGGCGACTGGCGATGGGCGGCGACGGCGGTTTCCGGCGAGCGGCGGCGGCGGTCCGGACAAATGGGACCTCCAATGGACGAGCTACCACTTGGAACTTGTAAAGGAGAGGCTGAGGGTGATTTAGGTGGTCGGAGACCGGCTCGGAGGTGGCCGGAGGCGGCGCTTGAGCAGGACGAAACAGACGGCAGAAACTGGTCGGGCAGGGTCGGTCAGCGACCTTTGCTCATTCAAAATGCTCTACAAGACGAACCGCTGGGCCAAATTGAGCTCACAATATGTCATTAGAACGGGAAGAGAATAAGCTTTCTATTGATGGGTGGAAAGTCTTCATCCGACGTCGGATGACAAAGTTATGGCCGAAACAGTGGAGGGTTCCGGAACTGGGCGGGTGAGCGAGCCGGCCGAGAGAGTCTTCTTCTTCCTCCTTTTATGGCCTCTCCGAATCCCTTTGCCTTGTCTTTTCAAAGTGGCCTCTCCACTTCTTCTTCTTTTTCTCTCCACCATGTAGTGGATGGTCTCTTTTTCTCTCCACCATGTAGTGGATGGTCTCTTTTTCCTCTCCACCATGTAGTGGATGGTCTCTTTTTCTCTCCAATGGCCTCTCCACTCTCTTTTGCTTTTGATTCTTTGTCTTTTGGTGGTGGTGGAGGACCGGTTCGGAGGTGGCCGGAGGTGGCCGGAGGCGGCGCTCGAGCGGGACGAAGCAAACGGCAGAAACTGGTCGGACAGGGTCGGTCAGCGACCTTTGCTCACTCAAACCGCTCTACCAAACGAACCGCTGCGCCAAATTGAGCTCACAATATGTCATTAGAACGGGAAGAGAATAAGGTTTCTATTGATGGGTGGAACGTCTTTATCCGACGTCGGATGACAAAGTTATGGCCCAAACAGTGGAGGGTTCCGGAACTGGGCGGGTGAGAGGATTCTCCCCGGCTCCCTTTTCTATCCCAAACTCTCTATTTTCTGCTCTTACTTTTTGCGCCATGTATCCTCCATCCTCTTGGCCATGTATTCTGAAATTTTTGTGGCCTCCCAAATGCCGAAGACATTTTGGCAATTTAAGTCCAAATCGCCTGATAGATTAAGCTCAAATCCTCCGCCGCCGGCCCAGTTCAGTATGCAAAATGCGATGCAATGCAGAGAAAATAAAATATGCAATGCCTGAGGAAATATTTTTGGCGAGAATTAATTCTCATTTTATAAATGATTTAAAGAAAAATCAAAATTTAGGTGTCAACACTGAGCATCTCTTTTTCTGTCTTTTCCTTTCAGCTCTCTTCTCATTGGAAAAAAAAAAATTGAAAGTGTTGATCCATTTTTTTCTTTTCTTCTCTTTGTTCAGAAAATTGCATGGAAAATCCTCGACTTTTTGCTCTCTCTTCCTTGGTCGTTTTCTTGCCCTCCAATTTCTTTTTTTTCCTTTAAGTTTGATTTTCCTCTTACCATGACATCATACGAGCACCGCATCAACCCGACATATAGTAAAAGCTATTGAAAATATTGCATCGAATTACCAGTATGCGGTGTCATTAGATTAGATTAGCAGCTCGCTAGTTTTGAAAGGACCAAATTGTACCAGATCAAATACGTTTGGCGATTAATCGTAGCATTTCAAATGTTAAGATTTTGCGCCAAAAAAAATGTTAACTATTTAATTGTATGACGGGCAAAATGTTTAGGGCTCTTTTTTTTTTTTTTTTTTGATATTGTCTGATTTCTTGTCGTGACGTTGGAAATGACTCCCCATCCTAAAATTCAAAGTCTACGGGCACACAAACACTCTCTCTCTCTCTCTTCAAATTCCACCAACGCACGCCTCTCCAGCTCTCTCTTTCTCTCTCTCTGCCCAAGCTTGCGCTGCGAGCAACGCGCCCATGGAGACGACGCAGAACGGACAAGCTAAAGAGGAGGCCGCGGCCGTTCGCGACGGCTCGATTTGCGGCTACGAGTCGCTCGATCGCCTCCTCCGTGACAATCTCAACCCCCAAGTCTTTCAGGTCTTCGTTTCTCTTTGCATCTCTCTCCTCATCTCAACTATGACTTCCTCACCTGATTAACTTATATATATTTATCGAGAGAGAGAGAGAGAGACGAGGCTCAGTGTCGATCGACCGTTGCTGGCTCGCGGTGCATTATCCGGTCGATTTGAATCATCGTGACCGTTGATCCGATCGACTTGGCGTGTACTTCTGGAGTGGTATCGTCTTTGTCGATTGGATTTTGACCTGGGTGATTAAGGAATTGAGGTAGATTTCGTTAAATCCACGGGATTAAAAACGACGAAGTTCGTTTTGTTGGAAGTTATTCTGGCACTGGTGCTTTTCTGTACGCTTGATGATGCTAGCATCTACAAATGGAAATTGCACAAGTTGCATATGCTTTGCTGTTTAGATGATATTGATGTTATTAGTCAATCTAGGAGAATGTTTGATCTGTCCTGCATCTCACGGGTCTGCATATGTAGACATACCATTTACTAGTAGGAGCTGGACTTCTGTTGGAAAGGTGGATCTTAGGGATTGTAGTGGTGTTATTCCGTTACTTTTCACGATTGGATAGACAGCTTAAAAGTCTTATTATAGGAAGTTGGAGTTGATCAAGAAATTTCAAGTCCAAATGGATTTTAAATTGACATGGATCAACTGCCCATGAAAATATTGTTGAGACAACTGAAATGACTCAGGGATAGGTGCCTTTCTTCACCCTAAAATGTCAAAAACTCAAAGCATGTCATTCCATTGTAATACAGTCTTACTTTGTTGTTAAATCACTATGATATTGATTTCAGGAAGTCAGTCGTTTACTGATTGGATTGAATTGTGGAAGGACTCTTGAAGTTGTTCCTCTGGCGGATTCTGCAAAAGCTCTCTCATCTGAATGTAATTTTGACATACAGGTGATCCTGTGTTTTCTTGTTTTGTGCTGCTTATTGGATGTGGCAATTTGTAGGCTGTTGCTAAGAGTCCTGGTCACACTAGTCTGCACTGTTTCATGTGCTTCAATACCATTTGGTTGGAGTTTGACAAAGACTCGCTATAGGTCAAATAGGTTCCTCATGTAAAACAGTTTTCTTGGTAGTATGAAACTCGTCTTCTCAGCACATTCCTGCTTGGAGCATATGGAGAATCTGAGTGTTTGCATAGGAAATACTTGCTTGTCATGGGTGAGATGACTGAACTCCCTGAAAGGACTGAAAATGCTTTTTGGCGTACTTATCTCTAGGGCAATCAGTTTCAATGCCTTATGTTCCTTTTGGCAACCATGGCAGACAAAGTTGCTTAACTCCACCAAACCAACACTCAATTTATGATTGCCTTAATCCAATGTCACCTCAATAGCCTCTGAAGCAAGTTCCTCCAGCATTGCTCAGGCCTGCAAATGAAAGTTCAGGCCAACAAAGGTTTGGAAGTTCTCTGGGGAACATGAGCAAAGATCTTCGAATGTGTGCTCCTTGTTCTCTTTGCAAAGGGGCATAGGGAGCTTCTATTTATAACTCAGTAATCTTTCATGTCTGTGATAGATAAAAGAGCACAGACCAAATAATATTGTCACTGGGATTCATACATATGGTCCTAACTGGGGAAATATTTATTTAAAAGCAATGAATTGCAAATATGTGGTCCAGATGTCCTTTGGCAATATTGAGAACTTATCACTAGGGAGGTCTTGAAGAGCATAGTCCTGGAAATGAGCTCTTCTGAAATCTGTTTTAGCATAGATTCTTGGTTCTGAGTTTTTCCATGAGATGGAAGGTGTGAGAAAGTCTGACTTGTATAGTCTTGTACCATGTTGGGATTCTATGGAGTTGGTGAGCCAACGGATAGAGAAACGTGCAAAGTTTGATGTAGTCAAATTATTCTAGTTGATTAAACTTGCTATCGTGGAAGCTAAGAAGTACTCTTACATATTCTTTGTGGCAGTCGCTATTTGGTAGTTGTTTACTTTTATTGAAAACCATTACTGCATTTCTTGGCTCTTTTGTATTTTATTCATTCTGACCAGTTTTGCGAAATCGTTGATCAATTTATTCTGATTTTCTTTCAGGCATTTCGCTTGACAGCAGACAAGGAGTTATTAAGAGAACCGCGAGTTGTCAGAGTTGGGCTTATTCAAAACTCTATAGTTCTTCCCACAACTGCTTCCTTTCTGGATCAAAAGAGGGCTATCCATCAGAAAGTAAAACCAATGATAGATGCTGCAGGTGCTTCAGGAGTGAACATATTATGCTTGCAGGTTAGTCACGCCATGAAAACTTGAGCTATACCTTTTTTGGTTTCTCCTTTTGGACTTGAAAGACTGAAGTTCCGCTAATGAACTAAATAATTTAAATTTAGGAAGCATGGATGATGCCATTTGCCTTCTGTACAAGAGAGAAGAGGTGGTGTGAATTCGCAGAGCCTGTTGATGGAGAATCGACAAGGTTTCTTCAGGATCTAGCAAAAAAGTATAACATGGTCATTGTTAATCCTATCCTTGAGAGGGATGTGAACCATGGGGAGACTATTTGGAATACTGCTGTTATTATAGGCAATCATGGCAATATTATAGGCAAGCATCGAAAGGTAAGTGTAAATGTTGCGGGCCCCTATGTTTGATGCGTCCCTTTGAACTTGTGATTTTTTTAAGTTTGATGATTGCATTTCGCAGAACCACATCCCCAGGGTTGGAGACTTCAATGAAAGTACCTACTATATGGAAGGAAATACTGGGCATCCTGTGTTTGAGACTGCCTATGGAAAGATTGCTGTCAATATTTGTTATGGGAGACACCATCCTTTGAATTGGTTAGCATTTGGCTTGAATGGTGCAGAGATTGTGTTCAACCCTTCTGCGACTGTCGGTGAACTTAGCGAACCAATGTGGCCGATTGAGGTATTTACAAATCCCTGTCCTACTATGCTTGATTTATTGAACATGTGCTATGAATTTATATTGATCATTATTCTTTTCTTGATAGATTTCTGGAACCTCTCTGTGTTATGCTTACTGGCACAAAGGTTACCATGACTTTTTTTTTTTACTAAAAAGGGAAAATATTAGAAAATAGTAAGAATAAACAACTTAAAGTATTATTTTACCAAAAAAATAAACAGCTTAAAGTATTATTGCACAAAGTTGGAGCTTATCAAATAATTGCTGATTCAAATGATCTGGTTGAATTATCGCCTCAGTTAACCTTGATTAATTGCAAAATCAATTTGCAGGCCCGAAATGCTGCCATTGCCAACAGTTATTTTGTTGGGTCAATTAATCGCGTAGGAACAGAAACATTTCCCAACCCATTCACATCAGGTGATGGGAAACCACAGCACACAGATTTCGGGCACTTCTATGGATCCAGTCACTTTTCAGCTCCAGATGCTTCGTGCACGCCATCAATTTCCCGTCACAGAGATGGATTGCTGGTCTCGGACATGGATCTCAACCTCTGCAGGCAACTGAAAGACAAGTGGGGGTTCAGAATGACTGCTCGGTACGAGCTGTATGCCGATATGCTCGCTCAGTATCTGAAGCCGGACTTTGAACCCCAGGTCATATCCGATCCCTTGCTGCATAAGAAGTCCTCTTAAGTTCTTGATTCACAATAATGTACATTTAGGGATGTTTGTATCAAAATAATATTTACTTTCTGGACTTCGGCACACATTATGTCTGTATATATGTGTATTCTATTGTTCGACGAGTTGGATTGTAAATAAAATAAGAAACCTTCAGAAAAACGACTTCTTTCCAAATCCATAGTATCACTTCTTGATTCAAATATTTGTAATCACAAATGTTGATCCCGGTATTGACACGAATTGGATGGTAACTCAATCATGTAAATTAACTTGTGTTCGATTAATCTATCTACCTAAGCATGAACTATCTAGATGAAAGTGTCATTGATGCTGTTGACATAAACCACGATCCAAACTTTTTCGTTCTTTGGATTATTCGATAAATAGAAAGAGCAGCATGTCTGGAGAGTGAAATTTACAAAGCTACGCACAGGTTCGAAAACTATGCTCCACATTGCTTTGTCACCTAGTTAGAACCAAAAGCTACCTACGAAAAGGGTCAAACATATTTGAGATTTCATCGTAATTTTGGAATTTTTGTTAGGTGTAAACAGAATTGTTGACAAGATCAGGTGTTAGTCATGTCTCAAAACTTTAACATCACTAGACTGACATTCTGATAACACGAGATAATAGTTTTGTGTTCTTTTTCACGATGATGGACTTAATTGAACGCCGTTTATGTTTCCAACCACAGAAGGCATGATCTAGACATGATATATGAATATATGCACACACACAAAATGAATAAAAACAACCATAGAAATTATTCGAGAAATTCAAATCCGACAACTAAAGACTCACGACTAAAAGCAACCGTACGTGTCCTACAAAAGTGATAACCCTAACCAATACATCATAGATATCTCGAACTATGAGCGATACTAGACATCTTAAAGAAATCTTGCTAATCCTCCAATGGAGTGATGTGACAGTCTTTTGTTCATTGAATGGGTCGCACTTGTTTCAACATCCAATAAAAGACCGCCACGTTGTCTAGTAAGACAGTTTTAGTAAAGTTTCTCGGTGCTCTTAACACTTTCTCGAGTACTCAAGCAATCACCCTTTGGCATACCAAGGCGAGCATGGACACAAAGGCATGACCAATCCCACGGGGTCCACCCAGTGTTTCCCGCTGCACTAGGACTTGGGTTGGACTTTTTCTGCGACGGGCGGGAAATCGGACCAGCTTCGGTCCTCCACCCTTCCATCACCTGATCGGATGGGCCACGGTGAGACCCCGAAGGGCGGGAGATCGGGCCTGCCTTGGTCCTGAACCCGACCACCACCGGATCACATGGGCAGCAATGAAAGGCCCATGGTCCCTCGCCCCTTTCCCTCTCCTCTGCACACTCTTCGCAAACAATGTAGCTGCTCTTCGCGCTAATAGCCTTCCCGACGACGCTGAACACGTCGCGAGACTCGCAACCCTTTGGCATAGTCGGATCTTCTTGCGGTCGCCACGGCACTATGGCACGGTCTTCAGTCTCATCGTGCATCGTTGTTGCGAACTCCATCTTGCTGTGGGTGATTGCAATTTGATGACTGAATACTACTTTCAAATAGTTGAGTGAGAATTATAGTATTCAGTGTATCTATATATACTATTGTAATGCAGAGCGATCTCGAGCCTAAGTATTTGATATAGAGTCTCTTTTGGTATCCTACTACAAGTATGATTCTAGTTTTGGTAGGAAACGTGAAAGAACATGAGTATATAATTCTTAACTGTTGATTCAATTATTTATTTTGAATTTGAAACCGGTGCGATAAACATAAAGCCCTCGGACACAGGGAATCAACAGTCAAAACTCCGAGTCAAACAAAAACAGTTTCGTACGAGGAAATTATTGTCCTATTTTTTAAAATCTAGAAAGAAGGAAATATCTCTTATCATGCACTTACATTAATGTTTGATGGGAGGGAATAAGCATTTGTTAATTTAAATGAATATGATACTTATAGTTTTTGAAATATGAATGTTTTGAATTAACTAACATATTTTCAAATATGAATTTTTGAATTAACTAACATATTTTACAATTCTTTAGAAATTTACTATTTTCAATCATCTCTCTTGTCAAATAATCTAGTAGACTTACCTTTTATTTCGATTATGGAAAACATAATTATTGATTACATCCATTCTTATTTACATATTACCTACATCTGGTTATTTTATTTTTTAGTTTACGATCACGAGATTTGATAGTTATTCCTTACTTTTTTCAATCTACTAAAACCAGCTATTGATGATAATCGTAACAACTTTAATTTAGAGAGGTCTAAGCACAATCGATTACATATTGATTAATATCCAATTTCACGTGTAAAGCAAGTGTCAAGACTTAGACTTAACACAGACGTGTATCATTCAAATTATAACATACAAGGCACGTAAAAATAATAGCAGATTCATACATTGATGTGATTTGCACGTAGAAATTAACGACAGTAAAGCAATGACCAAAGAAAATTTGTTTGAGGAACTCAAATCTGACGAACCATACAAACTCAATCCTACGAGAATCATAATTGTATTGTCTAAGTCTGAACCCCGAGCAATATTTCAGCAAAAACACGGCATCCCGAACCGAGCATGGACGCATGGCCACCGCCGACTCCAGGGCGTCCAACCCGTTCTTTCCGCTATTGCGGAATCCCAGCCGGGGGTTTTCTCCGGCGGGCAGGCGATGGGGGCCTCTTTGGTCATGAATCCGGCTATCACCAGATCGTCGTGAGCGCAACTGTGGAACCCTAATCCATCATCTCTTTCCCTCTCAGCCTCGCACTCCTCGCAAAGCACGTAACCTGCCCTTCGCCAGCGTAGCACCGTCTCCTTCTTCGCGTGGATTCCCTTCTCGATGCCCTCGAAACCGTCTTGGCTCCTTTGTGTTCCCCGATCTCTTTGCGATTGCTTTAGCATGACGGCGCGGGGCACCATCTTTTCGCGAGACATGGTTGCGAGACCCATCTTCGCCGGCGATTTTGCGACTTGATGACTGAGTATTGATGGGAAAAGAGTTTGAGTGATGAGAGCACTGTTCAGTCACTGCATGTACATATATATTATTGTGATTCAGACCGAGACCGATCTTGAGATTGCATAGGAAATATTTGATGTCGAGTCTTGATTCTTGTTTAGGAAACATGAATTCGATGACTCTCCCACGCACGTGGACTCAAAACTCAAAACCTAAATCTTTCCTGTTCTGCACTTACTGTTATTGCGGAACTTGACTTACTTTTTATTTCTCTTGTTTGCTTTTTATGATAAGAAAAACTCACTTACTAACCTGTTTACACAACATTTCGTCCAAAAAAAAAACCTGTTCACACAACATGTTTACACAACGTTTTACATGAGATTGATTTCAAAGTAATCACTTCCTTGTGGGGGTGACGATGATGAACGGTGCAGTTCGGTTCAAATTCAAATTCGAGCCTAACCGAACCGAATCGCACTAAAACAGGAAATAAATTGGAAACATCAAAACTGAAGCGACATGCTCCATGATGCTTTTCTTATTTTGTTGATTATGCAGTTAGTTCCCAATCAAATCAAATAATAACATTCATCCAACCGTATTAAAACATAAAATAGAATAATATCTTTATTGTTTGGATTAAGCAAAAACAATCCAGAAAAGAAATATCTTATCTTCCGAATACGGGACCAAAATCTGAATTAAGCAAAAAGCTAGGTTGTCAACTGTAGCTCCAATATTTGGCAATATCTTCTAGGTTGTGAACGTGTACATTGCCATATCGATAAAGCGCGAAATTAGTAAACCAGATCTCCGAAAAATATGAACAAATTCAATGAAGCAAACAAGAAAAAGATTGGCTCCAACAAAATCACTCATTGAATCTTCATTAGAGTAGGAATGTGAAAGACAAAACTATCAGCTTCGATTGAACCCAAAAACGTTGAAAGGGGTCGAGTTTTCAGTTTTTCCGCAGGAACTTTATATGTGCACGGATGCATCGCCGCCCAGCCAATGCCGCAAAGTGTAACGAGTTCTTTCCGCCGCATCTAGAACCAGGCCAAAGCTTCTAGCTAGAACCGAGCCAAAGCTTCTTGCTGATGGGCCGCCGATCGGACCCGCCTTGGTCCTGAATCCTATTATCACCTCGTCGTTTGGGCAAAAGTGAAATCCTAATCCATCATCCCTTGTCTTCTCTTTCTCGCACTCTTTGCAAGGTACTTGACCTGCCTTCGTAACATGTAGCAAACCCGACGGCTTCGCCTTCTCTGGCCCGGTTGACGTCGATAGCTTCGCCTCCTCCGGCCATTTTGAGGTCGACAGCTTCGCCTTCTCCAGCTCCATGACGTCAACGTCGTCCTCCTCGATAGCTAGCTCGAGATCTTCATGAATCCTTCGCATCCTCTGATCTCTTTCTGACTGCTTCCGCACCATGGCGCGGTGCATCTTCTTGCCGCGAGTTGAAACCCTCTTGGATGGTGAAGCCGACTTCATGACTGAGAATTTGGTTTGGATTGCGGATAGTAAAATTCAGAGAGTTGAGCGAGGGCATTATCACTGTACTTATATTTGTGGTACTTTGAAGTAGGTGTGGATATAATTCTTTCGAAATTCAAATTTGGCGCTAATTGTAAATTATAGAAATTCATGCGGATATTTCCTCTCTTTTTTTATATCTTTTGTTAGACTTCCTTCCTCGGCCATTAAAATTCCGATGTGGCTGTTAGAAAGTAATGAAAATTATACCTAAATTATTGATATAAATTTGGAGTATTGGTTGGATGAAAATGTTAAGGATTAATGTCGCATGTAAAAAAAAGTTTTAGATTTTCTATGGATTGTTCTCCCAATGAATGAAACACACTTGTAGCTTACTAGCTTGTTAAAATCTAGATCAAAGATTCATCGAAGCTAAACGCACAGGTTCATAAACGCTGCTCCACATTTCTTTATCACTTAATTATAACCAAAGGCTACGTATGACAAGGGCCTAACATAGTTAAGATTCCTACATAATAATTTGGAAATTTTTGTTAGCTCCTAGACAAGATTGGATGTTATTCATGTCTCAAAACTTAAACATAGTTTTGTTTTCTTTTTCACGATGATAGACTTAATTGAACTCCGTTTATGTTTCCAACCACAAAAAGCATGATCTAGACATGTTATATGCACATATGCACAAAAAAAAAAAAAAAAAAAAAAACATAGAAATTAATCGAGAAACTCAAATCTGACAAATAAAAACTCGCAACTAAAATGGACCGCACATGTTTGGCAAAAATCATATTCCTAGCGAATACATCAGATATATGTCGAACTATGAGCAATACTAGACATCTTAAAGAAATCTTGCTAATCCTCCAATGGAGCGGTGAGATCCTGATGGGCGATGGGCGGGAGATCGGACCCATTGGCATATGATAATTATAGTTTTTCCTCAATATAAATTTATGAATTAATTTACATATTTTCAGAATTTGAGTAATCTATTATCTTTTAATCCTCTCTCTCTCTCTCTCTCTCCAAATAGTTTTGTAGACTTAGCTTTGAATTCGTTAGGTTTATGGAGAACATAGTTATTGAATACATCCCTTCTTATTTAGATATGAAGTATATCTGGGTATTTTTTTTTTTAATTTATATTTGATAGATACTCCAACTTATTACAATTGACTAGAACCATCTAATTGATGATAATCATAACACCTTTAGTTTAGAGAGGTCTAACACAATACGGCCGTGCATCGTTTAAATTCTAAATATAGCAGCACATAGAAAGTTTAGCAGATTCATACACATATAAATTAACAACAGTCTAGTAATGACCGAAGAAAAATCGTTTTGAGGAACTCAAATCTGACGAACTATACAAACTCAAAATTACGAGAATCGTATTTCTACTATCTACGTTTGAACCCCAAGCTATATTTCAGCAACGACAAGAAATATCGAGCCGAGCGTGGACGCACGGCCACTGTCCACTCCACGGGGTCCAACCCATTCTTTCTGCTATTGCGGAATCCCGGCCGACCGTTTTCTCTGGCGGGCGGGCGATCGGGCCTGCCTTGGTCCTGAATCCGGCTATCACTGGATCGTTGCGAGCGCAACTGTGGAATCCTAATCCATCGTCTCTGTCCCTCTCAGCCTCGCACTCTTTGCAAAGCACGTAACCTGCCTTTTGCCAGCACAGAACTGTCTCCTTCTTCCCGTGGATTCCTTTCTCGTTGCCCTCGAAACCGTCGCGGCTCCTCTGTGTTCCCCGACCTCTTTGCGATTGCTTCAGCATGACGGCGCGGGGCACCATCTTTTCGCAAGTCATGGTTGCGAGACCCATCTTCGCCGGCGATTTTGCGATTTGATGACTGAGTATTGATGGGCTGGAGTTTGAGTGATGAGAGCACTGTCCACTCGCTGCATTGTACATATATATGATTGTGATTCAGACCGATCTTGAGCCGGAATAGGAAATATTTGAAGTCGAGTCTTGATTCTTATTTAGGAAAGAAAACATTGTATGATATTAATTTTTGTATATTAGGATTACATCAATTGTCGTGCAAGCTTTATTAGGGATTGCACAGAATTATAGCTATAATTTCAAATAAACAGAGAAATATGAATAAACTCCCAATGTCTGTGTATTAAAAGGGAAATACTACACACACAAAAAAACTCTAAACTATGCCCAGTAACCTTAATATCCCAATTTTTTTTTTGTCACCACAACTGCAGTACTTGTACCAATGTGACAAAAATACTCTCTGTTTACCACAAAAATAAATCCTAAATTTTTCTCATTATGACATCTTCACCCTAATTTTTATTTTCGGTCGAACCAATGCTTCCAAATTTGTTCAATGACACAATAATATCTTTAGTTAGATTTCCGTCCATTATAGCCCTTAAAAACCCGTTGTGGGGTTGTCCACGTATTCTGCCACATTGGGTATTTCAGGTATTGTTACGTGAGAATATTATCCAAATAATCCTAAATCTATTACATCGTTGTCAATTCAGTTCTAGACCTTTTAATTTTATCATTCAATTAAGTACTATACATTTTCATCAGCTGAACGCATAGGTTCAAGAAACGCTACCCCATATTGCCTTGTCACCTTATTAGAACCAAAAGGTATGTACGACAAGGGGCAAACAAATTTAAAATCTGTACATTATAAATTTGGAGTTTTTGTCAGGTCTAAATAGAATTGTTGACAAGATCGGGTGTTACCCGTGTCTCAAAACGTAAACATCAAAAGATTGACATTTTAATAGCACGAAATAATTTTGTCTTCCCTTTAGCGGTGATGCATGTAATTAAAGTCCAGTAATGTTTCCAACAACGAAAATCATGATCTAGACATGATATATGTATATATGCCCAAAAAAAGGAGAAATTAATTGAGAAACTCAAATCCGACAAATAAAAACTAGCTACCAGAAGGGGCCGGACGTGTCCGACAAAAATCCGATACCTAGCCTATACATCAGATATATCTAGAACTATGAGCAATCCCAGACATCTTAAGAAATCTGATACCTAGCCTATACAAAGATCAGTAAGATGGCGCTCTTTTATCAGGTGTTGTTGATTATTCGATGCATGGGTCGCGGTTGCTTTTTTTTTATTTTGGTCAATAGTCGCACTTGCTTCAACATCCAATAAAAGACCATCACGTCATTTAGTGAGAGAGTTTTAGTAAACTTTGTTTTGTGCTCATAAGACTGTTTCTCGAACTATTATAGCAACCACACGCTGGCATACCAAGACGAGCATAGGGACAAAGGCATGACCAATCCCACGGGGTCCCGGTCCACCCAGTTTTTTCTGTTGTACTAGGGCTCGAGTTGGACGTTTTCGGCGACTAACGGGGGACCGGACTTGCCTCGATCCTCAGCCCGACCGTCACCTGATCGGATTGGGCCATGATGAGACCCCGATGGGGTGGGGGTTGGGAAGATCAGACTTGCCTTGGTCCTAAACCCAACCACCACCGGATCGCACGGGCAGCAGTGAAAGGCCAATGGTCCCTCGCCCCTTTCCCTCTCCTCTGCACACCCTTCGCAAACAATGTAGCTGCTCTTCGCGCTAATGGCCTTTCTGACAGTGCTGAACCCGTCACGACAGTCGCGACCCTTTGGTGTAGTCAGATCCCCTTGCGGTTGCCACGGCACTTCAGCACCGTTTTCCGTCTCATCATGCATCGTTGTTACAAAATCCATCTTGATGTAGGTGACTGTATCTGTATGCTTAGGTATTCGTAGAGTCTCTTTAGGTGTTCGACTACGAGTCTAATTTTAGTTTTGGCAAGTAACATGAACAAATATTCTTTCTATTTATTTACTTATTCTTTTGAATTTTAAACTGGGGCAATAAAAGGTTGGTAATCTGTATATGACTGTTAAGTTTCATCAACAATAAAATCTTGAGAGTCAAGCAACGATCTTGAGCCTGAATATATTTGACTTCTGAGTGTGATTCATATTTAGGCACGTGGACTCAAAACTCAATCAAGTAATCAAATTTATCCACCCAAAAACAATAAGCAAAATAGAATAATGTCTAAATTATTTAGATTTTCACCACCAACAACAGTTGAGAAAACAAGTATTCATCTTCCAGATTACGGGTTAAGCAAGTGAATCGTAGCTCAGATACTTGGCAATATCTTATACCAATCCATTATTGATTATCGGTGTTTGAATGTGTAGATTGCCATATCAATAACGCACAAATTTAGTAAATCAAATGATGATTAGATTTCGTCACGCGGAATTTGACGATTCGCAGATCATGCATTCGAAGAATATGAACAATTCAAAGAAGAACGTGAAAGTGAAGAACTATCGAACCAAAAACATGAACCCAAAAACATTGAAAGGATCGAGTTTTGAGTTTTTCGGCAAAAAAATTATATGAGCACGGATGCATCGTTGCCCCGCCAATACCACCGTGCTCGAGGAGTTCTTCCTACCGCAACTGGATCCGGGCCAAAGCTTCTTGCTGATGGGCTGCCGATCGAACCCGCCTTGGTCATGAATCCAATTATCACCTCGTCGTTTGGGCAAAAGTGAAACCCTAATCCATCACCCCTTGCCTTCTCTTTCTCGCACTCTTTGCAAGGCACATGACCTGCCTTCGTAACATGCTGTTGCAAGCCCGACGGCTCCGGCAGCATTGACATGCTGGACGGCCTCGCCTTCTCTGGCAGCATTGACGTGGGTGGCCTCGCCTTCTCCGGCAGCGTTGACATGGACGGCTTCCTCGTCTTCTCCGGGCGTGTCTCCATGACGACAACGTCCTCATCCTTGATAGCTAGTTCGGGATCTTCATAAATCTGCTTCCGCACCATGTCCTCGTCCACGATATCGTCCTCAATAGCTAGTTCGAGATCTTCATGAATCCTTTGCATCCTTTGATCTCTTTCAGACTGCTTCCGCACCATGGCGCGGTGCATCTTCTTGCCGCGAGTTGAAACCCTCTTGAATGATGAGGCCGACTTCATGACTGAGAAACTGGATTGGATTGCAGAGAGTTGAGAGAGGGCATTATCACTGTATTTATATTTATGTATGATGCGGTACTTTGAAGTTGTTGTGGATATAATCCGTTCGAAATTCAAATTCGGCGCTACTCACGAAAGTATTGCGTACCATATAGATCATGTAGACCAATATTATCTCGACCATTAATTATGTGGATCTCACAGTGAGGCTCATGTGATCGACGGTGGAGATGAGTTTGGTCTGCATGATCTGTAGACCATGATAAAGTAGTTGTATAAGATTGCAACAGAATAAATAAGTATGATGAAATAGGATAACTATTGTAATCCTTGATTTAATTGATAGGTAACTCTTTTATATTAATTGAACTGAAAATAGAGATAAATCATCCAAAACTCATACATTATCTCTCAAATAAGATCTCATAAATAAGCTATATTATACTAATAGTAATGTAATAATTTTATTTTATTTTTACTTATTTTATATTGCGAATCCTAATAGCTGCATTGCATAACTATAGAAAAGCATAATAATATCACTGGCTCTCAATTTCTCATTATTCTATATTTCAAAGAACCCTCCAAGCATGGGATTTCAGCTAACACAATCAGGAAAGTGATCTTTCGACCAAAATTTGGCAAGATTGAAAATCAATATTTAGCCATATATTCATGGAAGGCGAGGATTTTGGTCAAAAATCAAGGGCAAGTCTCGGCCAGAATATATGAAAAAAAGAGAGAGGAAGAACCAGAGGAAAAATGGTGAAGATTTCAGTAAAATTGGCCGAGACATTCAATAAAATTGGCCGGCGAATGCGGTCTTTTCGCGGTTAAAATAAGAACTTATTCCATTATCCGATTAATTTGACTGTGACGAAAATTATCCAAAACGTCCTAAACCTATTAAACTTCTGTCAATTTAGTTCTAAATCTTTGATTTTATCAATTGAGTCCTAAACCTTTGGATAATTTGCCAATTGAGTCATATTAGCCGAAAATCGTTGCTGGTCGACCTACATGGCAGGGCCAGTGCTGACGTGGATAAGATTTTAAAAATTTTGAATTATTTGTTGTTTTTTTTAATTTTTTTAATTTTCTCTTTTTTGTTGTTTTCATTGTGCCGATGAGGGTCACCCTCACCGGCCGCGAAGGCCTTGGGCGAGGGCCCCCTCGCTCGTTGCCGGCGGGACCGCGAAGGCCCTGGGTGAGGCCATCGCGGCGAAGGTCGCCGATGACCCACGCCGGCACAATGAAAAAAAAAAAATACTTAAATAAATTCAAAAAGTTATCCAAGTTAGTGTCGCCCGTGCCACGTAAGACAACCGGCGGCATCCACGTCAACGATTTCTAGCCAATAGGATTCAATTGGAAAATTATCAAAATGTTTAGAACTCAATTAACAAAATTGAAGGTTTTAGGATTGAATTTGGCAAAAGTGCAATATATTTAAGACTTTTTGGATAATTTTCCATTTGATTGCTTGAGCGTACTAATGCTATACTTTGGTTTTGTCCAATAATTGATCCCAAAGCACTTTCACAATCCAAATCTAAAACAACTCGTCTTGAACATGGTTTAATCCGAACCGATTCCCTTTGCATTTGGTTTTGTTTTAGTATTTTCAGGTGAATATGTTACAACAATTGATAGTTTATTTTGATGCCTATAGTTAGTTCATGAATTCCGTTTTGAATTAAATTAGATTAATTATTTTTATTGATACTTGCATTCATAGTTTTCATAGAGAGATATCTAGGATCGTTTGTTTATGGTTCGGTCCCGGTTCCGGACCCCCCAGACGGGACCGAATATTTTTTTTTTTTTAGATTTCTTAAACCTAAACCAAACGCAGCCTCTTCTTTCGCCCTCCTCTGTCACGCCTCGGCCCTCTTTCACAGAATCACAATCGCGACTCTCGTCTCGTAGGCCACGTGCAGAATGTAGTTATTTGCTGTTTTATTTGCTTAATAGAGGGTAGTGCAGTATTGAGTAGACCTACTGGAGTGTGAGGGTTTTGTGTACCCGAGCTTGGATCCTATATTTAGTCTAAGCTTTGTCTCTTTTCTCCCTTTGCTCGATCAGTCAAAGCTTCCTTTCAGTTAATTTTTGTCACTAAACTCTTGATGTTTGCTGCGTCTTGTGGATGGGAGCAAGAGTATTCGTATGCACGAGCTAATGAATTGCTAATTTGTGAGGATGTGTTGCCGCTAGCAGAAGCATAACATCGTTGTTAAAGACCTGATATGTTGCTTCTTTTGTTGTCGTCGTCATCTTTGAGTTTGAGTAGGATGTGCACCTCGACTGGTTCCACCGCTCGGGAACCGGATCGGACCGGGAACCGATCACCCCTACTCGGAGTTGATGCTCCCGAGCCAGCTATCATTGGTCTTTTTTCCCAGTAGCTGCTCTAGGATGGTCTACACCCACTTCGAGGCCCGGTTTTTGGTCGGGACAGCGGGCGTCCAGCCTACTCACGGTGTCGGAATATGAATAAACTCTCAATATTTATTATTAAAAGGGAAAATACTACTACAACAACAACAACAAAAAATCTAAACTATGCCCAGTAACCTTAATATCTCAAATTTGTTTTGTCACCAAAACCCTCAAACTTGTACCAATGTGACAAAAATACTCTTTATTTACAACAACAACAAAAAAACTTGAATTTTTCTAATTACGACATTAATACCCAAAGTTCTTTCATTTGTGTCACCAATACCCTAAACACAGGTACAAGTTTTGGGATTTTTTGTGACAAAAAAAAAACACAATTTTTGGAGTATTTTTATCACCGTAAGCATTGTTTAGTATTTCTAGTGACGTAAATAAAAATTTGGGACATCGATGTCGCAGTGCCGCAGTGGGCATAATTTAAAGATTTTAGTCATATTAACCCTTACTAAAAATACACTTAATATTTTAAAGATTTGTTTGATTCGGCTCTTAAGCTTAAAAAGGAAGAGGCCTGTCTATATATCTGTGCCAATATCAATGTGTTATTTCATTTAGAATTCTTAATTTCTTCTATTCCCTTCAAGTGGAGTTTCCCAATATTAAAAGAAAAACAATTTACTAATTAGAGTTTGCTTTTTCTTTTTCTTTTTTTGGTCGAAAATTAGAGTTTTACTTCAGAACAAAAAAAGAAATTAAGAATTTTGACCGGTTGATCGATCCGATCTAGGTGGTCCGGTCAGTCCGGTTCCTTATGTGGAATCGAGAACTGGACTGGTACACCCAAGAACCACCTAAAACTAGCCCGTCCGGTTCAGTCTTGTTCCCGAGTTGGACCGAGAATGATGCATACCCATAAAAGTCACAACCCCACAAGCAGTAATATTATGTGTTCTTTCTCTCTTTTGGATTTAGGCCCTATAAATCCATCCGTCGGGAGTTGGTCATTGCAGCTGACGGAGCACAGCATGTAATCCTCCCTCCTTTGAATCACAAATCGTCCGCATTCCCTCTTAGGATAGTTTTATTTCTTTCCCTTCATATCGATAGATTGCGCACACCATGTTTAACAACTCATTACCATAGTAAGCTGAAATTGGAGAATCGAGCCGATATCAATAGCATTCTTTGAGTTCAAGAGGCGTTACATCGAAAGCTATTACATTACCATGTAGTGAAAATGCATTAAGCTACACAAAAAGAAGAAAAGAGCACAAGGTAGTAAGAAAAAAGATCCAGCCATCCAGGGAGCCAAAAATATACATTGTTGAAATGGAATTGAAAAGAATTGCACGAGAGAAACAAAATTTGAATGATAAGAAAAAGTGATCTGCATATGATGGGGCATCTCATGCTTTCTGTCCAAGCATATGCCTCACACGGATGTCTTCTTTTTACAAAACGAACTTCCCTCGACACTCTCGACATCTCCTATCATAGTATAACAACCATTTTATGCTTTACAAATGTCTGCGCCTAACAAAGGTAGGTAATCAAAAATGCTGAACCAGCTCACTTATTCCTTCGCGCAAGCCACAACAAATACAAAGCCTTTCTCGTCTCGCTTCACCAACACAAGCTCTTGCCCCTCTCACACCCAATCCAAAAGGTATTCTCTATTTCATTCCTGTTATTCTATAGATATAGCTTTTGGGCCGCACCACTCATCCGGGAGTACCCCAGAGTCTCGGGTGAAACTTGAGAAAGCCGGAAGCAAAAGCGTGAAAAAGCATTATGTTCTACCTGTTGTGGCTTCCAGTGTAAATATCCATTGGCATAACGTAAGGCATTCTCATTCAAGTATCTGGTCGGGTTGCGGTGAAGGATGAAAGAAGACCCGCGGCCTGCACAGGTAAAACATCACTGAATGTCGACAAGGCAGCAGCTGACCTGTCCTTGAATATGCCCACTTGACCATCAGTCAAGATGGATCCCAGTTTCAATGTGCTCTCTCCAAATCTGCTGCCAACCTGGCCAATTGTGAGAGAAAAAAATATCAGATGCATGTCATAGAACATGGAAAAAGACCTTCTTTCCAAAACACTTAGCCAAATATCTAACATCTCTGAAACTAAAATCATCTCACAATTACAATGTTCAGCAAAAAGCCAACGTCTACTCCCAATGTACCAAAACAACATGTATGGAACTATCTCGGTGCACAGCTACGCAAACAAGCTCAAAAAAGGAAGGCCAAAGTTATCAACTTCTATCACCACTTTCAGACAGTAACACCACTAAGTTTTCGTGCACTGTGTCCCAGACTTTTGGTAGTTATTACATTCCATATCACAAATGACTCGGTTAACTCAAACAGTAATGCATGCAATAACACAGAAAAACCCCCAATAAACACCCCGACAACCAAAGACATAATCAAGTTTAAAATTTTAAGATTCTCCAAACAAGAAAATATGAAAGCTGAAAGATTAAGGATGAGTTTGGTTCGGCTTTGGAAATGAGCCTTGGCAAAATGCAAAGGCCCTTAGCCTAAGGGGCTTTGGGAAAATGCAAATTGTGTTTGCAACTATGGGCTAAGTAGTGTTTCAAAAAAAAAAATTGCAAAGGGCTTTGGCTTTAATTTTCTTTTTTTGAAAATAAAAATAAAGACTTTCCGGAGAAGGGCTCGGGCTGCCGGACGAGGACGCACGACCTTGGGCGAACCCCGGCGAGGGTCGCCTGGGGTCGCGTGACACCATCGCTTAGGTCAACCCCAGGCGTAGCACGACCCAACCTACCGTCGCCTGGTGGCGCGACGGAGGCCTAGGTCGAGCAATTTCACTGGCCCATAGCCGGTCCTTCGCCGACCACCTAGGGTTTCACTTTTAAAAAGGGGGGAAAATGGATTTTTAGTAAGGTTTTGAGAGCAAAATAAGGAACTGACTAATTTTCATTAATGAGGCCTTCAGCATTCCTAAAATGCTGAAAGCTCAATGCTAATAGAGACCAGCATTGAGCTTTCGGCTTCTCAAGGTGGCATTTGGCCAAAGCCCCTTAAAATGGCTTCCCAAACACCCCAGCATATCCCCAAGGGGCTTTGGAGGCCAAAAGCCCCTTGGGAAAGCTGAACCAAACGCACCCTAGGTCCAAATAAAGCTTAGGAAGTTAGACATATAACAACATGGTAGATGACTAGCAGGGACATGACAAAAAGTTATATAGCAAGGCACAAAAAAAGAAGCAAAAGAAAGAAAGCACATTCACCTGCATAAAGGACTTCAACAATGGAGCTGCTACTCCAGAAGACGATCTGTCGTCCAAATCAATTGTTCGAGAAATTTCTCCATTACTATAAGATCTCGAACTCTTCGATGAAAAACCATCCATAGGAACACCAGTAGTTGCTTGAGATGTCCTCCTTGAAGACAATGCGGGTACACTGCATACAAAATTCAATAATAAGATATGCTTTTCTTGAGATAATCTGGTCACGAAAGCTCAAATTTTTATCCAGCAAACACAAACACATGAAAGGTATATTTAACCTGATTGGAAGATACTTAAACCGGGGAACTGTGGAGCATCTCATAATATTTGATTCTGAATTCGTGGGCAGTTTCTGCACTGTATCCACATACAACCGATTAAGTTGTACAAAGAACCCGAAGAGGACAGCATGCCGTAAATATGACTGTCTCTCATTCTCCCACAAATATGGCTCAAACCTTTAATGAATGAACAATAAAACACTATCAGGTAATTGCAACAAAATGAAGACTTATGATCACAAAAACCATCTACTAGGACGTAAACATAACTCAGCTAACACTAGATAGATGGTCCAAGGGTGTCAATTAGCTATATCTTCTTACATCTTATCATAGTAAGTAGACCTCCAAAAGAAGGTAAAGATCGTAACTAATTTCAGTGAATTCATTTGAATTCATCACTAATAATCCTAGGGAATTTTAATTTGTGTCCCACCTTCTTCCCTCGCCTCTCATTTTCCTCAATTTCCACCTTTTCTGAAAGAAGCATTAAGTACACAATCATCTCTGGACAGTATGTCTAGACATCAAACAAAACTGCAACCAAATGCACAGAATTGAGCATCATTTACATGTGAAAGAGCAGTTCAGGTATCAGATTATCTCACATGCCAATAGCTTCTACCCAGGTTTAACAATAGGGCAACCACTTGACCATTAAAGAAATTTTTTTCTTTACCCCCTATTGTCATTTACCCTCAAACCTAAAAAAGACCATTATTTTTCCTTCGCTTAGCTTAAAACATGTTCTTGGAAACAATTTCAAATAAAAAACAGAATAAAAGTACAGAACTCTCGCATGCAAATCTTCGTGAAGATCGAGATTGGATTTTGTATACACATCTTGGAGTACTGGCTGCTTGTAGAATATAAACAGCAAAAACAGATCCGCTAACTTACGTGAGCCAGTCTATGGGATCCAATCTCTGTGAAAGACGATGTACCAATCCATCTATGCGTGTTCTGATGGCAGACTTTTTCTGTCTTTGATCCTTTTGCCTAAACGAATACTTTGGCTTTGGACTTCTAGATAACTCCTCATCCATAGTGGAATCACCTCCGGAAAGAATATCATACACAAATTTCAAATCTAACATAACTTGCAAAGCTCCTTTATCTGACACTTTAGATCCATGAGCGTCTTCAGTAGAAAGGTAGTTTCCATATATATCAGTCACCTATATAAGCAAAAACAGTCAGTATACAAACACCAGATTGAAAAAGCTATAGACATGCCAACACAAAAACCACGTTAGGACTGTCCACAGAGCTGAGTAAATGACAAAAGCCAAAAGGCACAGCTTGTAGGACATTCGCCATTATGGGGAAGTAAGAGGAATTTATGATATACTATAAATCTGAAAAAGCTCTTTACAGCTTCACAAAGCGATAGTAATCGTAATATTCTGATGAAAACACTGCAGTTAAAATGCAGCTGTCATTGGAGATATAAAAAGACGTGCAATTTCATTATAAAAGCTAACATCAGATAACAAGTTTATGCACATGACTATAACAGAGTGTCTGGAAGAGAAGGAAAACATGTATCAAACAAAACCTCAACAGATGGTAATTCAGACTCCTCATATGTAATTTGTTTTTTCCTTCCACCCCATCTAAAAGATATGCAAGCATCCTTTTCTTGACACATTTTTAAGCAGTTAAAGGCATTACCTTCCTAGCTACCAATATGGAGTATCAGTAAACAAAGTTTCATTGACAGAGCATGAAGGGTGGTTATCACAAGAGATGGATACAAGCAGCTCTAGACATCATATGAGTCTAAGAACTACCATATAAAATGAAAAGTAAAAAAAAAAAACAGCAAGCGGCGACAAATTTACAAGCTCCTTTGCATCAGAGATTCTCCTAACTCTCCCCCTCCAAGTCATCCAAAAATTTGTAAGAGGGATAGTAAAAACAAATTTTCACCTTCTTGGAAGATTATCAATAGTCAAAATGCTCTCTCAAGAAGCTTCCCAAGAAAAAAGGTTGGTCAAACCCTATTGCAATGTGACAACAAGTGATTCACTGTTCACTTCGGCAGACACATCCAATGACAGGACTTCCCCTCCACTCAACAAGCGGTTGAGAGTCAAAGAAACTTTCTTTAAGAGCCTCCCAAACAAGAAGGCGACTCCAGGGGGAACTCTTGACTTCTATATTAATATTGAATGATCTTAGACTAATAATTAGGTGACTTTAAGTAGTCATTTGAACATTCTACCAAAGGATAAAATCATCAGAAGCAGAGACTGGAAGCATGCGTCTAACCAAGACACACATTCATATACCACTTTGTGTCAGGATAATTGTTAACCACAATTTCATTGCTTGTTATTTGCCATGGCCAATTTATCCAAAGTATGGGCAAATGAAAATTATCGAGCCACCCAAGCATTCAAAATGTTCTCACGCACATCGTTTGCTTGGTAGCATGCTCAAGATGGGGTTGAGTAAGCTAATAGCAAGGCATTTGAAAGGATAAAGATCAAGACAATAGTAGCAGAAGCAAAACAGTAATAGGATACTACTGATTTCATAATGAAAAAAGGGCCACCTTCATATGTAGTAGATTCGAAATTACTCAAAATTACGAAAAATCCAAATGCTGTGGCAGTCTAAGTAAATACCTTTTCCAAAAGCTGAAGGGCAAACTTTTGCAGAATCAACTTGTCAAGCACATGACCTCCAATTCTATGAATTTCTTCACACGCTCGAAATGAAAAGGAGATGACATAGAGAGAAGGCAAGAAGGGGAGCGACATCCTCAACTCAGACTGGCCATCATCAGACTGCTCTTGCTTGATTACTGTGTCCTCCCAACCCTACTTAATGGACAAAGAAGGACTGAGTACAAAAATATATTCTTCATGCAAATTAAGAAGAGAAAACGTAAGAAGTCAAAGATCAGTTAGCACATTAAAACTAACCAAGATAGAGTAAGATTCCTAGTATTAACCAGGTTAAGATTTTACTGCAGCTAGAACCATTGATTTTTCACAGGCTAATAGTGATGTCATGCCTCTCAGTAGAAAGCTCTTTATGCGTGATCATCCAAAATAAGTCGGGGAAACGAATCAGAGTATATCAAAACTGCCAACAAAAGTGATGTAGTGTGTTCTTCATCTGGCCATCGTAAGCATCATCATCACTATAACAAGAAGAAATCACTTAACTAAAATTCAATTACTTGCACTGTCTGCTAGTCCCTAGTGAGTTCCCGATTATGGTATGCCGCCTACTAGGAGAAGCTATCAGGTTTTATCCTAAATAAGATGTTAAGCGAAAATCACAGGAAGTGCACAACCATGCATGAGAAGGATATACACCTCTTCCATTCGTACTAACCCAAAATCTAGTGTGGAATGTCAGCTTTTTAAGTCCTAACAACCCAATATAAGGGATCTGTCAGTATTCCCTAATAGTAATTATATCCCGAGTGCTCAGAGGTAGCCTTAGAGTTTCAGTTTCTTTTCCCATACTCATAGTTCTATGACGACTTAAGGTGGAAGTTGCAGCAGTTGTAACTTGCAGTGGCACTTCTCTCTATTTCTCAGGACTCTAAGCTCATTACTATCAGTAGTTGCATCAAAAGGAAGTTGAGACAGAATAAAGGAAAACAGAGACTTTCTTGTATGATGAAGGCTCTGAAAACAAAGAATAAATTGCGATGAAAGCAACACTAACCCTCAAAGGAGTTATTGACGATAATCCATCATCTTGTTCAAGATCCCGAGATAGGATTGTTGACAACTCCATTGATAACCACGTTATCCACAAGCTATGAGCTCTTACACATAAATCTCGTGTAGTAATAGAAAAATCTTTGAATTTTGGGCTTGGTATATCATCAGCTCCAAGTATTGCAGCTGTGGCCAACGAGGTATGTCTTCTAGAGCCCATGGATGATTGGCGAACTGAGCTGTCACTGACGGGAGAATCAGTTACTCCACGGGATTGCCCCAAAAGGCCTGGTAATCTGTCGAAAACTGCTGAAATTGATTCATTTACCCAGAACCTCGGTGATCCCAAAATTCTTGGGATGTGTCTACAGTGATTCTGGAGTGCAAACAACAGTCGCCCAATGAAGAGAGATCTTTCCACAATTATGGCAGCAGATGGGGTACGACTCTCTCTCTTTTCATTCTCAAGTGCAGTGCAGAGGCTGTCAAGCTCACGCTTAAGTTGCATTAATATGCTAGACAAATACTCATAGCACCTATCTTGCAGATATTTTGCCAGATTCTTTAGTCGTATTGCTGCTTTGGGAGATTCTAAGAAGTGCAGAAGGTCCTCAAGAACTCTCTGACAGTAATTGTCTACAGCATCTCTTATCCGATTAACTTCGGGACCAAAATATGCACCAAGACAGGTCTGAAAGCTACTCTCTTCTGCCTGTGCTTTCGATGAAGTAAGGGCAACAGTCTTCCGATCATTAGGCTCTATGAACCAAACTCCACCACCAGTAGAAGGTCTGCTCAGATATGCGCGGAAATCTATCTGTTCACCTGGTGTCCCCTCAATGGTACGAATCGATTCGGCTATATTTACATCCCTGGTCAAATTTCCAAATCCTGAGTCAATGATTGATTTCATCCTCTGAACAAAAGCATCTTCAAATATCTCATCCCAGAGATCCAGATCAGCTTCCAAAACAAGTTCTCGGATTCTGCTCCAAGGTAATTCAATCTCCGACCCAAAAACGCTCTTTAGCCAATCCAAACTGCCTTCCAGAACCTCCTTGCTGTCCATGGTTTCCCTAATCAATTTTTCCGCCAAAGCTATCTCCTCACCACTACTTATGGCATCAGTCAGGTACCTGCCACTCATTTTATTAACAATTTCCCGTCCACAATCCTTAAGCCAATTCAAACAAGTACTGGCAATATACGGCTTTTCGAGCAGTGTCATCACAGACTCCAGTTTATCCCGAAAAGATTTCCACAACCTGACCTCCTCATCAGGGTTTGGAATCCCACCAAACAACTGAGATGCAGGTGGAGAACTCAGCGTGACTTTGTAAAACAGGGGCATGTCGTTCAACACTTGCAAGAACAACTCACCTACTTGGCCCATAGTAACCTGAATGGCCTTCAGCACTTCACAGAACATGGCAACCACATCCGAACAAGTAGGATTAGCAAAAGAAGTAGCCAATTTCTGCAGAATCCACGACTTCCTGCTATCAAGGAACAATCCCAGAATCTGCCTCGGCGCTAAATCATCAATAACCGCCACCGCAGCCAAGGCATCCGCATAAGCTCCAATCTTGAGCCCACCACCATCCAGCAACCTCTCGCGACTCCGCTGCGAGATCTGGGCCTTGAAGCTCTCGACAATCTGCCACTGATGCTGCAAAAGAGGGAAGTTGGCCAAGATCTTGGGATCGCCGCCCTCGTTATCCTGCACCAGCCCATGCTGCACGTGCTTCGCGCGCAAATACCGCGCCGCGGCCTCGAGGAACATAGACTCGTCGAGGCACCCCCATATGTTCTCCGGCGTATCGACAAGGTACTTAACACGACAAGCAATGCCATACACGTTAAACCGCGCGGGATTATGGTGCCTAGGGCTCTGCAATTTGGGGGTTTCGGAGAGGGACAAGATGGAGGTCTGAATCGAGGACACGTTCTTGGAAATCGACTCGCAGGAGGACTTCATGAGCACAATCGAGTCGGCGGAATCGATGAGATCACGGTACCTGTTGCCCACCAGTTGCCGTAGCTCCTCCTTCTTGTCCTCGATCTGCCTCCTCGTCGCGGCCTCCGCATTGCGGATTTCCGAGATGGGCTTCGCCCGGAACAGAGACTCGGCGTCCTGATGACCGCCCTTCGCGGCGGCGGCGGCGGGGGCGGCGGACGGCGACTGAACCCGCATCGCCACGGATCCTTCACCGACACTGAATCGCACCAAACAAAGCTCAGAGAATCAGCGGCATTGGCGATCCGCGAAGGGGGAAAACGATCCAGATCTTGAGCGAGAGAGGTAGAGATAGAGAGAGAAAGATTGGGATGTGCACAGTGAATTTGGGAGATGAAATTGAGTTGAAGAAGAAGAAGAGGAAGAGTGGGGATTCAAGTTAAATCGCACATGAGGAAGAAGGACATGGCTTGACTCACCGACGCTCACGAGGAATGGCAGAAATTATTGCGTTGTGACTGACTTTTTGGGGAAAATATACACGGCAACCTGAGAAAATGTTTTTTCGATGTTTTTATTTTGGGCGAAGATATTAAAAATAAAGCAATTAAAAATAACCATGATACAATCTTTATTTTCATTTTATAATTGTATCATGATTTTTCAATCCTTTGAAAGAAAAAAAAAAGCCTTATATTTAACATGTGAGAATGAATTAACATCCTTAAATATCCTCGCAAAATCGGCAATCGAGCATTCTAAACTTTTCCCACTTCTTTCTTCGGCTTTTCCTCCTTCTTCGTCTATGGCGGCCGCCACCATCCCGTCGCTTGCTAATCGGTCCACCAACCCCACCCCCACCCCCACCCCCACCCCTTGAAGAGATGGCAACAGGGCGGGATGGAGATCCGGACTTGATTTTTGCACTCACAACTCCTTTAAGTTCATGTACCTAAGTTTTGAGTATCTTTAGGATCATCGTTTAAGCCATTCTAAATTGCCTCGGATGCAATTTTTAAGTACGCATTGCTTGATTGATCATTTCTTTTTGGTGAAATTTTGAAATTTGATTGCATCGATTCAAAAGTATTTTAACTTAATTGCATGTCGTACGAAAGCTTAAGATTTTTTTGGACGATTTGTTCTTTTAGTGGGGAAAAGTCAAGAACCACTTCAAACGCTAGTCCCCGTGAAAGTCAACAATTTTTTTTTCTTCCAATTTTGTAGGCAATTTTTTGTATTTTTCGTTTTTTAAATCTTTGTACTTTATTTTATAATCTCGTCTCATAAGGCAAAATACTCAAGCTCAAATCTGACTTCCCAATTGTTGTCTAGGATTTTTAACTGTAGTATAGGCCTGAATTTATCAAATCAAAAGACCGGTGATTACTCTTATGTGGATTTGAAAAATTCGATCATTTTAATAGATTATGGTACCCTACAGAACAGTTTGTTTCTAATAATTCGAAGCGAGAAGAAGTAATGACAACGGGAGTTTTAAAAATTATGCTCGAAATGCAATTGAATCCTAAAAAATTTATTAATGGAATTAAATCCGAAATGTAAAGTGTTTCAGTTGGAAAATTCTTGAATTTATGCATAAAGATCCTTCTGAAAAATGATACAGATTGATCTTTCAGTGGTTTAAGTTTCATGGACATAATGCAAAGTCCATTAGATCTGATCAATCTTCTTATGATCTGGGTCACTACCTCTCTATCAAAAATCTTCTTTGACAACTGTGGAAATGATTGGTAGCAAAGTGCTATCTCATCTCCTTTCAGAGTGTCCTCATGGAAGTTTGTGATGGTTGATGGACAAGAGCTGGATCTGCAACCCCCGGATCGCGATGGATACGAGCAAGGCAGCGAGAAGTTCGTCGGAATAGCATCTAGTAGTGCTGCTGAAGAAGGAAACATTGCTTGCCCGCGTACAGCTGCAAGAACTCGAAAAATGGCACTGTCCGAAAGCATCTGCTTGCTCACGGATTCGATGCTGATTATAAGCTTCTGGTTTGCCGTGGGGAAAATGAGCCAATCTTCCAGCTTACTGGTTTATAAAGCATCTGGAACTAGAAGTTCTGTTGAACTTCGAGAGACTAGGATTCATGGCAAATCTGTGGAGATCTCTGGAGGTTTGCTAAGGGAGATAATGTTATGCCAGATGGGGACATCAGGGTTGGGAAAGTACGAGGATGAGCGGGACTTCTTTCGTGCGTATCGGCTAGTAAGAAATACAATGGATGCTGTGATGAGTCCTCTAATGATCTGGTGAAGCGTTTGAAAGATTTGACTCCGCCGGTACCGATAATTCCAGATACCTTCACTGAGGTCCGAGATGTAATGAGGCACTTAAATCTCGAAAACGACAAAACTGATGCATGCTGCAGTAATTCCTAACTTGCAATGTTGTGATGCCATAGCTTATGCAGTATCGTCTCAACTCTTGTATGGTCGCATCGCCTGCAATTCATTACTTGCGAGTGCTTTGAGTTTGAGCGGATGTTTTAGCTTTCCACCTTATTCTGCTCGGCGACCGTGTCGACTTGTTTGTAAACCAACATGTCGGGCCTGTGTTGGTGTCATGATAGAAACTAGTGTTCCGCTTTCCGGCGGTGGCGACGACATGCTGCCATCATTTTCAAGTGAACGATGCTTCATTCAAATGGTGGCATTTTCTGATGCAATATTAGACTCTCAATTTAAGAATCGCGACTTTCCGGTAGCTTAAGAGGTAGCCTCACCCCGACATCTCTCTCTCTCTCTCTCTCTCTCTCTCTCTCTCTCTCTCTCGCCCGGCATACTGAGCAAGAGGCTTACCAGCTGAAGAGCCATCTGAGCTTAGGTGGGGCGATTATGGCAGAAGGAAAGCGTGATTTTCTAGCCATTTTAGTACCTTCCAATGAGGTACCGTTTGTGGTCCATTGCATCATATGGTTTCTGATGGTTTTCTGAGTCTTAAAAGGAAAACAAAGAATATTCCTCCTTTGCTTCTTTCTGCAAATTCCATAATTCATCGGTGGTGGTCCATGTCAATCTCCGCTATCGATGAGGAAACTCCGTAGGGAAAACGGAACGACGGATCCGATCTGCTTCGCGATGCATGGCTAGGACTTTGGCAGATTCAACTCATGATGCCTACTCAATCATCTTGAATCCGAGTCATAGTTAAGAATTTCACAGCTAATTGTACTTTCCCTGTACTGGTTTTCTGTCGGCTCTTTCTTTCGAGGTATTTACCATGTCGATTGATGCAGGTGGCTTCGCGATCATACATGACCCGTTCCCCGATTCTCGTTCCTAGTGTGCCGGGAGAATCGATGGAATACCGTAAAAACGCGAATAGCATATTCTTTGTTGCCTATTGCCCTGGTAACTGGGTTAACATTCAGTTCACATGTGAAAAGAACAATGAGATCTCTGAGCAGTCAATAAAGAGGGTATTATCCCGACAGATTTTCAAAAGATCAAAAGTAAAACTATCATAACATAGGAATTGAATCCCCCCAAATAAGGAAACTTTAGGAAAGGATGTAAAGTTGGAGCCCCAAAGCAAGAATGGTGAGTAGACCATGTGTATTTTGATACCTTGGTGCGTTGATTTTATTGAAGGAAAGTATTTTCTATGAAAATCATTTTCAAGGAAAATTATTAGTTCTCATTTATTTGGCGGTTCAGGGAGAGTGATTTCCTTTTTACCCGGAGGGGAAGTCGGTTTTCCTTGATCTAAACTTGTTGTTTTCGGTCCGTGGAAAACATTTTTCGCAGATTAGCTAATTTTCCGTCATCCAAACACCCAAAAGTCGGAAAATAATTTTCCGAAAACAGTTTTCCTTCGAGCAAACGGATACGTAGATTAAAATGCAATTATAGCATGATTTTTTTTTTCCATGGGCGGCAAAAGATAAACACAATTATTCTCCTATAATCCAAATAAGAGCGGCTCGTGTAGCGAACTCGGCTCCCGAGCTTGATGGGCCTTCTTCTCCCCGCGAAAAGAGGATCCCACCTTCCTAATCTAATCATGTTGAACTTGATTTAGCCCATACAGATTGCACGACAGCCAAGTCGAATGAGCGAACGGTTCTAGAAACACGAGATTTTGTGTAAGAAATTAATTAATGTGTGAGTACAGATTCAAGATTCACTTGTTTAAAACTATCGAGCACAGAGTTAGAATTACGCACGTCCTTTAGTAAGATTAGTTTGGTATAGACAGCATTGAGCTAATCCTGAACTCCTCAGTTCATGATAGAAGCTGTTGGGCAGTTGGCCTTCGACAACCAACCGTACAAACTGTACTGCTCTCTCCTCAACAGATTAAAGCAACCAACTTTGGGACAAGACAGCAACAGGAAACTCCGAACGGCTACATTTCACCTTTCCCCCCCTTTTTGCAAGCGTAAGAAACGATGAAAGCGCCCACTTCTTCGGATTGGCCCCATCTCTCCGTCTCTGTCTCTCTCTCGTCCCTCCCTCTATCCACGGTCCAATTCGTTCACATATTTCTCAATCCCGCAGATCTCGCACCCCCCAGCAGATATGCAGAGACAGAGAATCAACGAGGAAAGAGAAAAAGGAGAGAGAAAAAGCTTCCATTTTGGGAGGGTTTAAGCTGAATTTCTTTGATTTTTCTCACTTCTTCCCGAACGTGATGCATGTTCCTTCCTGCAAAAAGGTGGGGTTTTTCCCACCATACATCCGTTTCCTGATGCGGGTCGATCGCTGTTTCGCGTAATCTGATCCGATGCGGTCGGGGCATCACGGCTGATGGGCTGCGTATGCGCAAAACAGGGGGACCGGAGACCGGCATCGCCCGGTTCAGGGTTCTTGACTGGAGCAGGTAAGGGTACCGGGTCGTCGAAGATCCCGTCCGGTTTGTTCGAATTCGAGAAGGGCAATGTGAAGGAACCCGAGTGGCGTAGCGGGGAATTGAGAAAGTATGAGGAAAAGGGTTCATTGAGCAAAAGATTGAGATTGGAGTCCGGATTTTCGCATAGGTATGAGGAAGCCGAACAAGCGGCCGCTGGATGGCCTTCTTGGCTCATTGCCGTTGCTGGTGAAGCAATTCAAGGATTGGTTCCTCTTAAAACAGATTCTTTCGAGAAACTGGAGCAGGTATGATAGAGAACCGATTGAGCTTAAAGTTTTTCAGTTTTGTTGATTTGATTAGGCCAAGTTTCTTATATGTATGTGTTGGAAGCATTTGCTGCTGATAAGAATCTGCATAGATGTGTTGGAAATGGAAGGCCATACCATTGAGCATCATTTCCAGCATGAATGTTCATGATTGTTAGATATTTAGATTTGAACACGGTACAATTTTTCGCATCGGTCGCGTGTTATATTAAACTGCGTGTCAAATACTATTTGGCAGAGAATAGAACTTCTAATATTTCTAACTTTGCATTAGATAGGACAAGGCACATACAGCTGTGTTTTTCGAGCAAGAGAGTTGGCAAATGGGAGGATAGTTGCTCTTAAAAAAGTCCGGTTCGACAATTTTCAACCGGAGAGCATTCAATTTATGGCACGAGAAATATCGATCCTCCGCAGGCTTGATCATCCGAATATTATGAAACTGGAGGGCATAATCACTTCTCGGTTGTCGAACAGCATTTATCTTGTGTTCGAATACATGGAGCATGACCTTTCTGGACTAATATCTGCTCCTCAGATCATGTTCAGTGATGCCCAGGTATGCAGGCTTTCTTCTTGCCAACTTGTTTTCAATAGGACACGTTAAACAGCAATCGAAAAGAAAGAGAAAGGAAAGGAAATGGCATTTTCCGAGATGGATACATGTGTTGTAGCTTTATCCTTGCAGTAACTTCTCGTGTCTGTTAATTTGGAAGTTGAGCTCCTCCTGTAGGTCAAATGCTATATGAAGCAGCTTTTATCGGGAATAGAGCACTGCCACCTACATGGAGTGATTCATCGAGACATAAAGGCTTCAAACATTTTGGTGAACAATGAAGGGATTCTGCGAATAGGAGATTTCGGACTGGCTAATATTCTTAATCCAAAGAACAGGCAGCAACTCACCAGTCATGTCGTTACTTTGTGGTACCGTCCTCCTGAGCTTCTCATGGGTTCCACAAGCTATGGGGTGACAGTGGATCTGTGGAGTGTTGGCTGTGTATTTGCAGAACTTCTGTTGCGAAAACCGGTTCTCAAAGGTAGAACAGAGGTAATCACCCTTCTCTTTGCTTAAAGTTGATACCGGTAATAGGGTCTTGATGATTCTTTCTTTCATTTATAATGACAAGGAAGCCCAACTTAGACAGATTCTCGATATTTGTTAATCGAAAGGTGAGAAATGACATGAGAAAACATGTCTAGTCCCAGGACTCATAAAGCTATTGCTGATATTATTCCTCGGTGCCTACTTGAATCCTAAAGAGGAAACACAAATTCTTACTTTGACCAAGAGCTGAACTTCTTGTCCAAGAAGCTGACTGTGTTGTGTTTCTCTGTTGCTGTGCACTTTCAGTCTCACCTTTGATCAACATTGCAGGTTGAGCAATTGCACAAAATTTTCAAACTTTGTGGTTCCCCACCCGATGGCTACTGGAAAATGTCTAAGATACCCCATGCGACCACCTTTAGACCCCGCCATTCTTATGAATGCACTCTGCGAGAGAGATGCAAAGATATCACAACCAGCGCATTGAACCTGATGGAGACTTTTCTTTCCATAGAACCGCACAAGCGTGGAACTGCTTCAAGTGCACTCATATCCGAGGTAATGTTATCGGAATTAAGTCAGCTTGAAGTACTTGATTCTCTAAATGGAGGCGATTTTAATACGAGTAAAAATGACTTTCCTTCTTCTTCCCTTCTTCCTGGCTCAGCAAGTACAACGCTTTTCATACAGATACTGCCTCACTGCATTTTCAGTCTCCGAGTTTTGATTAATGTCAGTACAATTCACTCGACTTGCTAATTTCCTTTTATTTTCTGGTCCAGTACTTCAAAACAGTACCATATGCATGTGATCCATCAAGCTTGCCGAAGTATCCTCCTAACAAAGAAATTGATGCTAAACATCGAGAGGAGGCACGGAGGTGAGTTTCCTGTCGCGCTCAAAGTAACATGGACTACCAAGATGGAAATTCCATCATTTATCATCTTGTCTAGAGAAGCTTGAAATCTTTATTTAATTATAATGCCCAATCGCGGCTTTTGACTGCTTCCTCTGAGCCTGGAAGGACCACTAGCAATTCAACTTAGAAAAGCATACCTGGTGTTGAAGTCCCTGTAAACCTTGTCTCTAGCTTTCTATCTGAAGTCACCGTGTGAATTTTCTTATTCCTGTTGTTGAGTTACTGTTTGAGTTCTCTATGCTTGCAAACTTGAATACACTGTAATAATGATTAAAGCATGAGAGAAGCATGCTGAGAATAAGATGGCTGCTTGCAATCTGTTTCCTGCAGACTCATGCATGTACTGATGATTTGGCTTCCAGGAAAAAGGCTCGTTCTAGAGTACGAGAACCCGAAATAGGGAAAAAGCCGACAAGAATCCGTAGAGCTTCACAAGAGCAGGATGTCTCCAGTAAGATAGCTCCAAAAGAGGTCGGTCCTCTCAATTCACTGCTTTTACTTCCTGCTTGCATGTAATGGACATGTTACTGCTTTAGCTGGTTCAACCAGTGGGACCAAAACCTGAGCTTAGGCGGTCGGACTTGCTCATTTAGCCCCGTGTTCCAGTTCAATCAGTATAACCACTGACCCCCTCGAATTAACCGAGTCTTCGATTCTGTAAGAAGATAAGCTATAGCTGAGAGCTTGGATCCAAACCTCTTCCATGATACAGATTCTCGCTAGTACCTCGCTTCTTTGCCATTAGGATGTCTCAGTTTTATAGTTGAATGCTCTTGTAATTCAACAATTTCAATTTTGATTGCCCAGGAGCTGCAAGGCCTGAGTCCGATTGCTCGGAGAAATCCTATGAGAAGTAGCCTGAAGGGAGAAGTTGATGTTACATGTAGAGAACCTCTGAAGTCATCTTTCGATGCCTCGACAGTTTCTGAAGCAACGGACACATCTCAAGGACGGAGTATTCTATCAGGTCCAATACAAATCAGTGCATCAAATGGATTCGCATGGGCGAGAAGGCGAAAAGATGATCCTGCTCTGATTAGGTCATATAGTAGGTCCGGCTCCAGAAGTCAAGTTAGCGCGCTCGATTCATCAAGCATCGTGTTTGAACCCCATGCCGCGGGTGCGAATGGAACCGCTACGCATGAACTGCGGCAACTTGGAATCGAGCTTGATCAGCTTGATTCTTTTGAAGTACGTGTGTTGACGGCTAACACGTCCCAATCTGAAGTTGAAGCAAGGAAATGAGTAAAGGAGAGTGATACATGAAGTTATGCATTGACAAAGTGGTTACGGACATTGACAAGGTAGTACTAGTCATCACTGGTGTCAAGGTAGTTACAACCATCGATTAGACGCCGATGGAGTGTCGTCAAAATGTTCAGCCGACCTGCGGTCGGACAGAAACCGATTTCCGGTTGGCTTTGAGTTGTTGATATGACGATATCGATGGGGCAGATTCAGTGAAAGAGCTAGATTTCTTCATATGTTTCTAAAATCTGGGGGAAATTACCTTCAATATACAGTGAGAGGGTGTTTGTAACACACTTAATTTTCAATTTCAATGCTCTTAATATGAATGTAACTAATTCTCTTTTGTATTTCTATATGGATTGGGATGTAATCTGGGGGGTGAATGAAAACCATTTTGTTCCAGAAATAAAATTTTCTATTTCTAGTTCTGGATAAGTTTTTGAGCAAAAAAAATGCATTTGATAACGACATAAATTTCTCATCCTGGAACAGAAGTTCGTTTGACAACAGTTGAAAATTTCTACTTCTAGAATAGAAGTAGGCGGCAGCGGGCGAGCGACGGCAGCGGCAGCGGCAACCGGCAGGTGGCAGCGGCCGGCAGCGACCGGCCACCGGCGGCGGCGGCCAGCGGCTTAGAACAGAAATTTTATTTTTCCTAGAAACTAAAATTTTTTGTTTCTCAAAGTTGTTTCAAATCTATTTCTAGAACAAATTTTTGTTTCAAAAATAGAAAAATAGAATTATGTTACCAAACGAGTTTCTATTCTAAACCTGTTCCAGAAATAAGTTTAGAACAGAAATTCTGTTCTCGGAAGGTTTTCATGCACCCTATGGTCTCCCTCAATGAGAGCAGTTATTGTTACTCCTTTTTCAGCCTGCCAACAAGAAGAGAGAGAGAGAAAGTTTTTGTTTTTATTTTTTATTTTTCAGTCAGTCCATGTTAAAGGACACATGTCGCATTTTGAGTGGAGCTGACTAAATTCACATATGCCATGTAGGCAGATGACGTGGTGAATCGAATTATGCTTTATCTTTCTTTTTAGATTGGATTAGGATGTAACCAGTGCCCTTTTATCATTCCCCAGTTGCTCAATGGACCATCAGAAACTCATTAAAAGTTTGGTTCTGTTCTTGGGCACCGCTTAAACCCAATATCCAATCCATACATACAAGAATCAAGACTCATTTAAACTGTGGCCAGCGTCACACTGACATCCAGAAGAGCAGCCAATTTCAACAAAGTTCTCTAGGAGCAACTCCAATCTTGCTTTTTTAAAACAAGATATGAACAGGTCACACCATCAAAGCCAACGTAAGTTTGTCGCTGTATCGACCTCGAGAGACGATATCACTCAATTTCTGAACTTTAAGGCTTGCACCCAAAAAATAGCAGTACATTATTCAAACAATCTCATCTAAAGCTCCTAAAAATTGGAACTTCCTGAGGACGGAAAGTAAGCTCAATGGTGAGGACATGATGGGATGATGAATAAAAATCAAGTGCAAGTGCCAACGTGTTGTTTGATTTTTGTCAGTAGAGACCCAAGAATTTCCACCAAAAGACTCCAACTACTCCCCAGATGAGGGCGTTGATAAGGGCCATCACAAATCCCATTTTGAACACATCGGGAAGATCTATGTAACCAGCTGCAACAATGCGAACGGAAAATGTCAGAGAGTGCTCAATAGAATTGATCAGGAGTGAAAACCGACATTACTTTCTTACGGCGAGAAATCAAACAGAATGAGTCCATGCATATTGCAGAGGACAGAGTCGCGCATACCTCCGTAGTAGACAGCAGCTTGACCGCTGCTATAGTGTGTCAAAGCGCCAAATAGGTTCGTATTATAGGCCAATGCTAGTGCTGCTAACACACCAGGCACTCCAGCTGCTATGTGCATGGCGAGAAATGCAGAGTATAAAGCGCCCACATGACCCGTTTGGCTAGCAAAGAGGTAGTGGCTGAAGAAATAAGATGCCTGCAGAACACCGAATGCGGCGGGCCAGCTCAAGGACAAGGATTGCAGGGACTTAGCCACACAACCAGACATCCATGTCACGATGCCAAGATTCGTCAATTGCCCTGCCATGCCAACTAAAACGGCGAACCAAGCTAATGTGTCCCACGCTGATTTTTCACTCAAGCAGTCGTCCCAGTCAAGGACTCCCAAGAACAATAGTATTGATAAGCCAATCATAGCAGCTACAACACTAGGTATCCCCAGTGCATCTCTGCAAAGCACAATCAATGTTCAAAATGCATACCCGACAAGATGCATTCATACAAATGCAACAAAGCATGGATCCAAGGATCGCAACTTTTGGCAAAGGCAAACAAGAATCACTCAAAAGATACATTTGTCAAAGCATTAAGTTCCATAATTCCGCCGACCAAAAAAAAAAAGTTCCATCATTCCTTTAACGTAATCTGAGCAAAACGAATATGATGTCGCCTACCACAACGGGAGTCATTTACAAGCCATAATGGACTTGTAAAGGGGGAAATAACATTCTTGTCAATGGGAAATTGTGGGCATATCTCTCTCAAAAAGTTTCTTCTCTGTTAGGTCTTTGGAAGAGCACATTGCACTGGCTACCATCAGAATGCCTCTATGTCTTTCAGTGCATTATTCATTGATAAAACAAGGCAGACATCTAAGAAGAACGCTTAACAACAAGAGAAGCTTTAATGTGCCATTAATTCCACTAAGCATTAACTGCATCAGCACTCAGCTGGCAAAATCTGTTTCCCCACATTACCTTATGGTGAATTATGTAAGTTCAGAGACTCAGCAGACATATCCTATCCGCTGTATAAGGCAGATAATATGTTACTTCAGAGTGATTTTTCAACAAAAAGATCTCACATTTACACGGACAGCAAATTTGAGAGTCCTAAATCATGTAATTCCGCTAACGCTGGCATGAGTTGATAATAGTGTCACTTGTCATGACACCATTGAAAAATTCATTCAAATAGAATAACGACGATTGTATGAAAACAAAAGAGAACATGTCGTGCAGTTGGAACCTCCCATGTACAAGAGTTGTCATATTAGGGAAGTAACATTTAACATCCTTTTTTCACCCCATAGAAAGTCTTTGAAGTTTGAAGATAATCCATTCATGCAATTGCCTCTGCGGCGTTGAATGTCTCATAATACTTAATGAGAGGGAAGTGAAGTTACTCACCCAAACACCCAAAGTGATACTGCAAGTAGCATTGTGCCAACCATGGCCCACTCATTCTTCGTTACAGGACCCATATTCTCCAGCTTTTTGGCAGCCATAGCAGGGGCATCTGGGGTGTCTTTGGTTTCAGGAGGATATAGTTTGTACAATACGAATGGGGTAGCTAGAAGAGCAACAATGGCCGGTAAACTAGCAGCCTTGAACCAAGAAACCCAAGGATTTTTTATGATAACTCCTAGTGCTTCCGCCAGTTTGAGGCAGAGAAGGTTTTGAGCTGCAGCAGTTAGGAAAAGAGCACTAGAGTTACCAGCAGACTGTCAGGCATCACACAGAAAACATTCATAAGTCATCTAGAATTCATGTCAAACCAAAATTGACAGAAAACGTAAGGCAACATTTATTATGCTGCTTCTGTGTCCAGTGATTAACTAAGAGAAAATCATTCAATAAACACGTAAAACTCTAACACATTTGCTTTCTTTTCCATATTCAATCCTAAACTAATTCCACAAATAACAACCACCTACAGCAAAATAACCAAACCAAAGATCATCAGAAATCCTTAAAAATGTAGAATTTCTCAATAGTGGAATTAATTCGACTGATTCAATTTAACTAAGTGCCTAGGAATTTTCTATGAACAATTTAATGTACTAGAATCTATCAAATTCGCAATCAACTCTTCCAAAATCATGCAAATCAAGCCATTACACTGTTTCATAACTTAATTATGTGGGATTAAATAGAGTACTATACTCTAGCTATGCTGAGTATGAAAAAATACATAGCTTTTGCTTGGCCATAGTGAAACTTTCTAGAATTCTAGAATCCATTGAAGCAACAATTGCAACTTCCATTGGGTTAAAATGCAAAGAAAATGTCCATTGCGAAATACTATTTGTCAAAAAATTTATTAACATTACTGGAACAATATTAAGTATGAAAATCCAAGAAATGCGGCAGATACGCTTCCAGAAAATGAAATAAAGAATAATAGATAACAGTAACTGGAAGGCTACCATCATGAGCTTCTCATTCCTCATTACTGAACTTTTAAGGATATACAAGTATGAGGCGAAAAAGTACAAGAGATATATTCAAGGACATACAAGTACAGAACCATTTTGATAGCAAGTACTGTTGATGATCTTAAATTCAAATTCCGCATAAGTTAGTTCCACTAATAAACTTCGCGACAAGGCGTAGTTGTACTGATCAATTGGCATAAACAAGGTTTGCAAAGTTCATGGGGCTCGAAAATGATTGCCCTGAAGTCAAGAAACACTTCGTCCAAACAGCAAGCACCACACTCGAAACACAATGACTCCACATCGTGAAACAATTCAAATACTTTAGTGCTATAAGCAACTCATTGGACAAGAATTCATTCTACTTAGTAGTGTGCCATCAATTCAAGTAGCCAACCTGAAATTGAGACTGGACGAGATAAGACCCGAGCTTCCTGGCGGAGGGATCGCCGGGCAGGCTCCCTGCAGAGAGCGACAGCGACTTAATGATCGGCAAGAATACCCCGCCAGCCCTCGCGGTGGTGCTCGGCATGGCCGGCGCGATGAGCGCCTCGCTCAGCGTCAGCCCGTACGACAGCCCCAGAGTGCTCTTCCCCAGCCACTTCACGAAGTAGGTCGCAATCCGATCCCCGAGCCCGGTCTTTACGAACCCGCGGGCGAAGAAGAAGGAGATCACGATCAGCCAGATCACCTCGTTGGTGAACGCGGAGAAGGCCGCCGAGAACGACAGCGTGCGGGTGACGATGGAGGCGGTGAGGCCGAGGAAGGCCCAGGCGCCGACGGGGAGGGGGCTGAGGACGAGGCCGGCGATGGTGGAGACGAAGATGGCTAGGAGCTGCCAGGCCTGCGGGGAGACGTCAAGGGGCTTCGGGACGAGAAAGCGGACGGCGAGGCCGACGGCGACGGAGATGATGAAGGGCAGGGGCCTGGCGCCTTGGGGAGGGGGGGACTTTGGGGGGTCTGGCTGCGGCGGCGGAGGAGGAGAGGCTAGGGAGGCGCGGATTTGGAAGTGGGTCTTGGGCTTGGGGTCGAAGGCGAATTGGGAGTGAAGAGAAAGGAGTGATCTTTGAGGGGACGAAGAGGAAGGTTTTGATCGGAGGGTGGGGAGGGAAATGGGCGGTGGCGATTTCGGGAATGGCCGCCGGCGGTGGAGGAGAGAGGAGGAGAAGGATGAGCGGGTGGCGGCGGCGGAGGCGGTGGTGGCGGTGGAGAGAGAGTGGAGCGCGAAGAGGCTCTCCATGTTTTAGAGAGAGAGAGAGAGATTGAATCTGTGAAGGAGTGTCTCTGTTTGTATCTGATCTTGCGTTGGGGAGGAGAACCAACGGACTTTCCAAAGTTTAGAGAGAGAGAGAGAGAGACGGGCGTGTGTCTTGACGTGAGGAGGGAAAATGATGTGCATGTGTCTTTCTTATTATAATATTAATTTTAATGAGTGTAAATGACACAAATGCCCTTTGAACTTTAGTTTAAATTACACCGTGTCTTCCAACTTTTAATTTATTTAATGAAATTTTTATACTTTTTATACAAGTTCAATTTAGTCCGTAGACCGTATGAAAATTGAATTAATTGAAGGACAATATTGAACATCTATATACAGTTGATCGACTAAACCGAACATGTACCAAAAGTCTATAGATCATATTGAATAAATTAAAGTTCAATGACGACATTGCAGATAAGACTAAAGTTCAAGAATAACATTAGACAAATTTAAAGTTTAGGAACAACATTACATATTTTGCCAGAGAGTTTATGAATTTTTGTTTCATTATCCAATATAATTATATAATATTTTCAATTTTAATGAGAAATATTGATTTTTTTTTTTTTGGGGGTTTGAGGCTGGGAAATATAGTTGAATATTATTTGTGTGATGTTTTGGATCCTTTCCCCCTGCTTCTTGAGTTCACTGTTGAACTGGTTTTCTCTACTGGTTGGTGTGTTTTCACATCATAAATTATTATTTATTATGCGTATTTATTTTTAAAAAAAAAGTGATGAACATAGGTTGAAGCAAATTTATCAAACAGAGAAACTCAATCGATGAAAGAGAGTTGTTCGAGGAGTAATAGAGCTCAACTCCGTTAGATAAAAAAGAAAAAAAATCGGTTCATAAGTCGCTCGAACGTTCGAGATAGCGAAACTCGCTTTTCTAATTAGGTTCAGATAGTCCTCCATAAAATTCATAATTTTTATAAGATAAGCTAATGTGTGCATGTTTTGCACGGTTTCTATTTTTATTTTATTTTTTCAATTGTTTACTTTTTCTCAATTCGAACATATATATATAGTGGAATTGCGGAATCTATGGGTTGGATTTTGGGAGGATTTTACTATGTTTGCTTGTCTTGTAGTTGGTCTTCGGTTTGGTTTAGCTGTCCGTGCATGCTCAATTCGCATGGCCATTTTAAAATTGACCACATAATTTTACTTTTTTCATAAAATTAAGTCAAGAGTGATGATACATGTAGAATTTATCTATAAAATTCATATATTAAGTGGGATTATAAATTCTGATAGCGAATGAAATTGGCTTGAAGAATCAACTTTCATAAATTGATAGTCATAATGGTCGAATTGTTGGACGTTGGATGATATTTCCGCGTGCCACGTCGGATCGACCCGATCCAACGAATCAAATAACTAATTGGATAAAATGATTGTTATTCGAGTTCGAGTCAGAATTAATAATGGAATTAGAGGAAATATAAAATCCCATTTCGGCTTAAAGTCGTTCCCGACATTCCCAATAGACATACCTCTTGTTTTTTTTTTCTTGGTCAAACATGCCTCTTGTTTATTATCATGGTTGTTGAGAGTGCATATAATAAATAGATATTCGCATCGAGAATCGTGTCGTTTCCATCTTTTCTATGCAAAAACACGAGGCTCTTAGGTTGTGGTACGTGGATATAGCCTATTTTATGTGATTGCACTTTGCCCATGGGTGCGAACCGGGGTAGGAGATGCCGTGGATCGACTGTGTTCGTGATGCCGTGGAGTTGGTGTCGGACCGGCTCGTGAAATTTATCTGAGATTGAGAGAAGCGCACGGCGAACTCATAATATTATGAAAGTGAATAAGCGCTTCCGTCACGAATCATAAGCGGTAAAAGTATTTTTTGTGGTATCGTGTTGAGCTTGTCTAAAATTTCCGCTGCAATCCTCGCAGTGATATGGTGCATCGACACGTAGAATGCAATCTCAAGTCAAGTTGCGATGAGCAACTACTCAACACGGCCATCCTTCATCCTCGCGATATCAGGTCACCGGCTGTGTCCCAATCGATTTCCTACTTGTTCCTTCCTCGAACGACGGCAATCGAGAAGAAATTCCTTCCGAAACCCTCTCGAAACGCCGCTCTATCGCTTGCAATGACTTCATTTTATGCACGAAGCATCCATCGATCTAATAACAAGATACGCTGCTTTACTCATTAGAGAAATTCTTATACGGACAAGGTCCCGCGGATTGGGCTTTTCTAATCAGATCGGGCATTGGACGAATTGCTTATTCAATTGGATTGGATCCTCCGGCCCTGCACTGATTGCCAGTGGTAAAAGGAAGTGTCAAAGCCCAGGTTTCTTACTGGGCCCGGAAGACCATGGAGTAGGCTCAGGTGGGCTTTTCTTATGTATAAGGCCCAACATGTCCATTTCTGTTAACTAATAAGTTGATGCGTTGAGCTGGACGAAACTCTAGTGGCCCTGGCAGCGAGCTCGAACAAGCTCCAGCCGCCATGGCTGCATGGCTGAGCTCGACCAAAGCTCGAGCAACCTCGGCCACGAGGTCCAGCCGCCATGGCCGAGCTCGACGAAGCTCAAGCTGCCATGGCCCGAGGAAGCTCGAGCGGCCATGGTCGAGCTCGATGAAGCTCGAGGGGCCATGACCGCAACCTCCACATGTCTTTCGCTCCACGAGTTAGAGCTGCCATGACTGCGAACTTGAAGAAGCTCTAGCCAGCTATCATGACCGTGAGCTCCAAATTTCCTTTGCTATGCCCAAGCCCAAGCGAAAGCCCATGCCCAACACTGTCTCCCGCACTGCAAATTCGTTTTCGACACGGGCCAGTAGCTCTTCATCCCCTAGATAGTCAACAGCGAGGATAGTTAGCTCAAGCTCCAGTTTCACCCTCCCGCGCGTCTCATCCACGCTCTTGTCAATGCTAACACCATTGTCACCGAGTAGATAGAAGGCGAAAAAGAAGAATAATTCAATAGATTTAGTCAATGTTGACTGCCACGTGGGAGATAGAGAATAATACATAGATTTATGTCAATGTTTCCGGCCAGCTAAATTAGACGGAGTTAACAACGGCACATGATTGCAGAAATTTGATAAATTTTTGGACTTGATTGTAACTTTTTTGAAACTTTTAAAACTCAATTACATTTTCACAATAAGTTTTAGGATTTTATTGCATTTGTCTTTGTTGATAATCTAGGGTACAGGTGAGGAGACCTGGCTATCGAAAAACCCATGAAACACTCTGTAAGTCTCATGAATCAATCGCAGACTTTATGTTTGTGTAGGTGATCCTAACTCAAAGCAGTTACACGTACTTGGTGAGATTCAAGTGGGCGATATTTTTTTTTTAATATACTTTTTCTCTCTTATTTATTAACTTCACCTGGTAATCGAGTCTACTAATTTTGTAAAAAGATCCAAAAATTATTCTCGCCAAGTGCAAGATAGTTGCTTCTTACAGTATACCTTTCACGTGTAATCTAAACCTACCAAAATTAGCTACAGGCAGTGATCAATTAACATCCTACATGCTGTTGCCTTAATTAGCATCCTAGATATTGTTGCCAATATACATGTCAATTGCTTCTTATTTTGACCAAAAGCTTATCCTTCCCCTTTAATAAAAATAGAAGGCAATTGAACTCCAAATTGCCAAATGCAAGCAAATTGACAATATTAAATTGTTGGGGGGGGGTTATCATGTAAATGGCAATGTTGAAAAAGGAAACCATAGTGCCCAGAGTGAGATTTCCATATTTGCAAGGATGCCCTTGAAAAATCATCTCATTGCCAAAACAAGACCATCTCTTTCCTTGCATATGTGAAATTGGCCTCTTGGAAGGACTTTTTGCCTTACCAAAACTTCCTTTTGCAAGTAGGGAGTCTACACCATAGACCAGACCTAGTCAATTTTGCTTGCTGTATTTGCTGATATGGACTCCCACCAAGATAACAAGCAAGCACTATCTTTTTTGTGTCCATCGTTTCGAGATGTTAAGCGAAGTCGTTTAAGTGGTTTTTTGGATCTCCAATCAATTTTATTTATTATTTTGGAAAAATTTCAAATAAATGCTCGAAGTGCCTTCATTTTCTTAAATAAGGGCCTGGAGTGGATCTTGTTTTAATTAAGGACCCGAAGTGCTCTCATTATTTCAAATAGTTTCAAATAACGGTCTGAAGCGACCATATCAATCTTAAAAAAGGGCATCTCACTAGTTGGTTAGGGATATTTTTGTCATTTACTTTTTATTTTATTATTTTTTTCTTTGTCATATTCCCTCTTCTATTTTTCTAATTTTTTTTTAAAAAAAAATAGAACCATAGGCGGGAGGGTAGCGACGGTGGGGTCTCCGCCACCTCGACGAGGGCTGGCAACCCCGCTGACCAGAGGCGATTGCAACCTTCTCCCAGATCTAGGCGAGGGTCGCCAGCCCTCGCCTTTGGTTGGCGAGGTCACCGGCCACTACCGCCACCCCATCGGCCCTCACCTCTGGTCGGCGGGATCACCGGCCACCACCGTTGCCCCACCGCCGGTGGGGCAGCGTCCACACGACTGTGGTTTTTTTTTTCTATTAATTTTTTTTCTTAATTTAATTTAACTAAAAATTAAGTAAAAAAATGTATTTTGACGAAAATGCCCTTGACCGGTCGGGATATTTGGTCGGCCTGCCGGCCAGCCGATGAGGTGAGACCCTTATTTGAAACAATCATGACCACTTCAGGCCCTTATATGAAATAAAGATGGCACTTGAGGCCCTTATTTGAAATAAGGACCACTTTTAGCCCTTATTTGACAAAATGCGGGCACTTCGGACTCTTGTTTGAAATTTTACTCTTCTTTTTTCTTTGTTATCAGTAGGTCCGATTTCGTCCGGAAAGAAACTCAAACTAACCATTAAGGGAAATACGAGTTTTCCCTCTCTCTTTTTTCCGCCTCGACCGCTTCGCCGCATACCTAGGGGCCGATAAAGAGACAACAACCTTATCTCCGAACATATAATGCTATTATGTATTGACTTCCATTGTTGCTTGGCCGAGTATGGACCATACTTGTCAAGCACCTAGTGCTGCTATTAGACATACCACGTAACATAGTATCGCGAAATCCTTAAAATTTACTTTGTCATTTTGGGGGGCCAGCCTTAAAATTTACTTTAGGACACGACCATTGTGACTGATTTCCCTCCCGAGTAAAAGGTACAAAGTGGAGTCAAAGTCAGCGAAAGGGTGCTCCTAGGACAAACTGGGCTATTTTTCTCAGTTATATCCTTCGGTGGAAGTTAGGATGGTGATGAGGTGGTCAAGCCATGCTATCCTTCCATCTTCATTCATTGAAATGTCCAAGCGTACAACAATGAACAGCACATCTACTTTTTCTTCTTATTATTTTTTTTACGACGAACCGCGGTAAAACCATTTTTACGGTGTATTAGAAATAATTTTTTAGTTTATAATGACACATCGTAACGCTATACAATACGTTCGGTATACCGTGAACGTATCCCTTCAGCCATTTCATCGCCCGTGAGGACATTGCCTCCGTCACCTTCTTCAGCCATTGGACATCGCATGGTAATAAGATGTAACCCCATTGACTATTAGTATTAAGTCTAGAAATTGAACTTTTCTTGTATATAGACAATAAAAAACATCTCTTTTAATGACTTTAATCACCGTATGTATACCGTGACCGTCTTTGAATTGAAATAGTTACACCCTTTTTTTCTAAATGGTTATGTTTATGGTGATTTAAGACGTTATGTCGAGATAATTTTTCTTTACCGTAAATGATCTTTGCAAATAAGAAATCGCTAACTCTTTATTTGGTCACTTCTTTCCATCCCATTCCTTTGCTCTTCCTCCTCTTATGGATTAATTGATCTCATCCCGTGTTCGGTAATCGCACTAGTAATGCACGGAATAAAGCGAGATTCGGTGGGTCGACACCAAATTTGGATGCGCTAACTAAACTGCAATCTTTGGCAAGACAATCAAATGGATGCTGTTAGCACACCAAAGCCTTATTTTTCTCCTAGCTAGTTAGCTTTGCCAGCTTGCCATATACTTTTGTTTGCTCTAAATTGGCCGCTTGGTACTTGAAATCATTTCGACTGTTCTTACGTAAGTCACACCGTTAATCATAATTCTCTCGAGTTGAAGTTGACGGTTCGTGCCACTATGAAGATGAGGAATCTCTTAGACTTAGGCAATCCAATTTGGTCGGCGTAACTAAATATTAGCTTCAATTACATTTTAATATGGATATTTTTATTTTTATGATTGAATATTTTCTCATCCATTTCTTGATTTTTAGTACACTTTTTGGGTAAAGGGCAATTTAACAATCAGCATATTCTCTTTTTATGTCCATTTTATTACATAGAAAGTTTAGGTATGACAAAAGTAATCAATTTTTGTAAAAATTAATACTATATAACATTTCTTTTTTGGGTTAATACCATGGAAAACCCTAAACTGGTACACCTGTGACAAATTTACCCCAAACTATTTTTTTGACCACGAAAAACCCCAAACTGGTACACCTGTGACAAATTTACCCCAAACTGGTACACCTGTGACAAATTTACCCTCCGTTAGTTTTCGTTAAATCTAACCGTAAAATTGCTAAGTTTGATGACAAGTGGCAGTTGACGGGTGTACTAGTTTGGTGTTTTTACCCTCTGTTTGTCACAGGTGTATCAGTTTGAGATTTTTCGTGATATTAACCCAATTTAACGGAGGGTAAATTTGTCACAAGTGTATCAGTTTGGGGTTTTTCATGATCAAAAAAATTAGTTTAGGGTAAATTTGTCACAGGTGTACCAGTTTAGGGTTTTTGGTGGTCAAAAAAATAGTTCATGGTAAATTTATCACAGGTGTACCAGTTCGGGGTTTTTCGTGGTCAAAAAAATATTTTGGGGTAAATTTGTCACAGGTGTACCAGTTTGGGGTTTTTCGTGGTATTAACCCTTCTTTTTTTCGTCTGAAATTATTATTAAGCACGTTTTGCAAATGCACCGCGGCACCGGTCGACCCACGGAAATTTCACCCGCGGGTGATGTTCCTCTGGTTCCTTCCACGCCTCTCTCTCTCTCTCTCCTTCGTCCGAGCTTCCCACTTGACAATTTTGCATCTTCTTCCTCCCCAATTTGAATATTCCGTGTAATCTTGACGGTGTATAAAAGCATCAGCCACCCCCAGAGACCCATTCAAGAACCGCGTCGCCAATTGGTTGCTCAGTTCGAATTCGACCGCAATGGCTTCCGTCAACATTGTCTCTCTCCCCACAGCTCTCGCTCGCTTGCAGTACGTTTGTTAACTCCGGTCCCGGAACATCGTGATCTTAATAATGAGCGGCTTTGTTTGGTTTGATGTTTGTGTTTGTTGTTCTGGGATCTTTACGTTCCGTCGATTCTTGTAGTTGTCGTGGCTAATTGTGACCGAGTGTCTCTGTGGCTTTTGGTGTTTACTTTGGCTTCGAACTTGTGTTGGTCTGTTGCTTTGAAGGTTTTGTGAGTTGGGTAATGGGTTGGTGGCGTTCCTTGGTTATCTTTGTCTGTTTGCAGTAGATTCTAACTTAATTGGGCACATCAAATGTTTTCTTATCAATTTCTCAATTCATTAGAATTCGAAGGGAACTCGGAAATGGTGGACGAGATTTCTAGCTTTGTGGTTAGTCCATCTTTGGGAGCTCAGAAGTAATACACAATCAAACCCACTTAGCTGACTTAATTTTGTCATCTTCCTCTGCTTGACTTGATAAAAAGGCTTTCTTTTTTTTAGACAAGGGATGAGTTGGTCTTTGTCCTTCAATGAGAACATTTTCTGGAAATTGGAGATGTTGGCTCTTGTCCCTAGTAAACAAATCATCATGTGCTTTTTGAAGTGATTGGTGAAGTTGATGGCCTGTGTTCACTCTTCAAAGACTTCCTGCCTTTTTCCTTGTTAATTCCCATGACTGGTTGATACATCAGCAGTCATATAAGAAGTTGGGAAGAGCACAAGATGATCTCTGGTAGGCATCTATATTGGGTGCTTCTCCAAGTATCGAATGCTCCTAACTAGTTCTTTGAAATGATCGACCTTTGGTTCCTTCATTTAGAGTTCTGACTTTTAGAGAGTGGATGCTGCACTGAGTTTAAGTAGCTTTGCGGATGTACCGAGATTGATGTTTTCGTCCGAGCTAATCCTCATGGTTAAAATCTAAGTGGCCTTGTTTCATGCAGAGTTTCCAGAAACTCGAAATCATCCAATTTGCTGCTTCAGGCAAACACTTCTTCGCAAATTGGTTTTCCATCTGATCTAACCGCGGTTCCATTGGGTAGTAAATTATCTTCCAGTGGGAGGCGTGCTGTTGCAGCAAAAGCTGCTGTGATACCTGGTGGAGGTGAAACTTTGTCTTATCCTGGTGATTTTGCTGTGAGCGAGACTCTGATTGGTGAGGAATCAGTTGGCATTCAATTGCAGCCCGATGCAGTAGTGTTTGGAGCGCTTGCAGCTGATACTGCGCCTATAAGCACTTCTTTCCCCATCGAAGATGATGAATTTGACTTGGACCAACCCACAACAGGCTTTGCATCTATTCCAGAAGCGATTGAGGACATCCGCCAAGGAAAGGTTGGTATGCTTTCTGTATCACATTATCGAGTGCATTTTAATTGTTCATCCATTAATGTCTATGTCATGGTTGGAACTGAATTCCAGATTGTAGTGGTGGTAGACGACGAGGACAGGGAGAATGAGGGTGATCTTATAATGGCAGCAGAAATGGCAACACCTGAGGCTATGGCATTTATTGTGAAGTATGGCACTGGGATTGTTTGTGTGAGCATGAAAGAGGAAGATTTGGAGCGCTTGCAACTTCCTTTGATGGTGAATCAGAGGGAGAATGAAGAGAAGCTTCGGACTGCATTCACTGTGACTGTGGTATGTGCTTTTATTTCCCCATATCCTTTTTCAATCCATGAGGTTTTTCTCAAAACTTAGTGTTGAGTTTTTGATTGGAAAATAACAGATAGGGATAATTTGAACTTTTTGTTTTTCATCAAAGTGCATTTATTGTTATTCTGTTTTGCTTTCTCAGAGGTTCATGTACTTAAGAAACGGCCCTTTGGAGAGTAAGACACTTCGAATTGTTACTTGTCCCCAGTCCGTAGAGATCTTGATTTGTGAAGTATTCTTGGAAATGAAGATTAGAAAAAAATGACGGATAACTTGCACTTTCTTTCTTAGTTCAGCAGAACGATATTAGCTTCTTAAATTCTCGATGTCCAAAAAGCCTTCAATCAGCTTCGTTTTGTGTCACGACATCTGATTGGCTCTTCTCTTACCTTGTAATGGATGGTAACTACGAAATATTTTTATAGGATGCAAAGCATGGGACAACTACAGGCGTATCAGCGTGTGATAGGGCAACGACGGTTTTGGCTCTTGCATCTAGAGATTCAAAACCTGAAGATTTCAACAGGCCGGGACACATTTTCCCATTGAAGTACAGGGAGGGTGGTGTCCTGAAAAGAGCTGGGCATACAGAGGCTTCTGTTGACCTTGCTATGTTAGCTGGATTGGATCCGGTGGCAGTTCTTTGTGAGGTAGTGGATGATGATGGCTCCATGGCAAGATTGCCTAAGCTTCGTGAGTTTGCACTGCGGGAGAACTTAAAAATTGTATCCATTGCTGATCTAATCAGGTAAGATTCTCTTCCCAGCAATCCAATGCAAATATTTCTTGGACTGGTAGTTCCCAATCAAATCTAAATTTCAGCTGCAACTTTCACTTCTTAAGTATTGGTTTTTTTGGCTAAGATGTTGTCCAAGAGGCATCTGCCCTTTTTGGGAGTGGATAAATTAAGAGTCGAAACCTTGGAACCCTGGGTGGGGTGGGTTAAAGAGTCTCTTCAAGGAGGCTGTTGGGCTGTCATTTTACGTAGCAAAAAAAAGAGAAGCATAAGCCAATTTGGTCTATTCATTTCTCAAGTTAACTTGATGCTTTAAGCTTGTGGGTGTTATTCCGCTCGTCGACACCATGCAGATCAATGGTTTTGGGTTCTGAAGAGTTGTTTCTCACAAATTTTAATGTGTATGGCGTTGTTAGATTAGTATATGGGTTCCTCTCTTACTCGATCTCTTACAATAGCATTTAATTATAACTGGCCAGGATTTGCCAGTTGACTGTTAACTGAGGCGGAGTTTGAGGTGCATTCTCGGCATTATCACCAGGAAATGAGGATAGGACATCTAGATTGACATAAAAGTGCTTGTTTGTTGTGTCCCGACTTGTATATTGAGAAGCTTCTTATACTGTGTGAGTGAGAAATGATTTCACTGCTCATTAGATGCATAAATCTACAGGTACCGTCGGAAAAGAGATAAATTAGTTGAACGTGCTGGTGCTGCAAGATTACCAACAATGTGGGGTCCATTCACAGCCCATTGCTATAGATCAATATTAGATGGAATTGAGCACATTGCAATGGTCAAGGTAAGATGAATTATGAGTTAATTGCTAAAACTGTTCGAAGAATTCAGAAACTACTAAACAGAGAGTTTCAAATGGATTAATTGTAAACTTTGAGAATCTTGTTTGTAGCAGTGCGTTTTCAACACAACTTCAATTTGTGCTTCATCTTATGTACTTCCAGTGCATGATTTTGTGTGAAAGTGTTCTTACTAGAACTGGCTGTACTGAGAAATTGATGGTATCTTTTAGGTTGCATGCCATTAAATTAAAATTGAAGTTAGTAAAAATTTGTCTAATCATTTGTCAATCATAGTTTGGAGTACCAAATTTATCCTGGATAACAACATTGTCAGGACAGGAATGTTTGACATCAGGAGAAATGATTGTTAGGATATTAGTGAACTGATGGGAACAATAATTCTTTTTTGAAGTTTATGAAAAGGTGGCCTGTATGTGTCTGCAATTGATATAGGAATGCCGTAATTATGTTTTATGTCCTTCCTTCAGACAGCAATATTTCCCATCATGTGATTCATACTATGTAGTTTATCGTCTGAACAGGGTGACATTGGAGATGGCCAAGATGTCCTTGTGAGGGTACACTCGGAATGCCTCACAGGAGACATATTTGGATCTGCTAGATGCGACTGCGGCAACCAGCTTGCACAGGCGATGCAGCAGATAGAAGCGGCAGGTAGGGGTGTGCTGGTATACCTCAGAGGGCACGAAGGAAGAGGCATAGGTTTGGGGCACAAACTACGTGCCTATAACCTGCAGGACGATGGGCGTGACACCGTGGAAGCAAATGTGGAGCTCGGGTTGCCCGTTGACTCTAGAGAGTATGGAATTGGTGCTCAGGTATTTCTTACTTAAGTCAGAAACTATACCGATGCGAGAGGTCCTCAATAATTTAGCTTCTGAATGAGGTTGGTTCATGGTCATTGTCATTATATGCTTTGTGGAATCGAGAAGATCAATAAACTAACATCGTCAATCTAAAATTAAAGGTAGTTGAATTTCAGTGACTGTTTCAGAAATTGTACATGATTTGTAGGACTACTAGAGGAAGCTGGTGACTAAAGCAGAGCTTCAAATTCTCATCTTAAAATGACGAGATTTGATTAGTAGAAAGAATCACTCCATCATCAAACTTTTCATAGCATTTGACGCCTTTGTATTGGTGCTTAACATATTGATTAATACTGCAGATGTTGCGTGACTTGGGAGTCAGGACGATGAAGCTGATGACGAACAACCCGTCAAAGTATGTGGGGCTTAAAGGTTATGGCTTGGCTATTGCTGGGAGAGTCCCTCTAGTAACTCCAATAACAAAGGAGAACAAGAGATACTTGGAGACGAAACGCTCCAAGATGGGGCACATCTATGATGCAGAAGTCAATGGCCGCTTCAGCAATCTCATAAGCAAAAATGGCAAGCCGAGTAGTACCGTTTCTTCTGATCCGGCTGTGTCCGACTCATAGGAGCTGCTGGATAGTTCGACTGCTAATGATTTATTTGGGGGGATACAAGCAAATTCACTGACGGATGGTGTTATTACTTTATTTTTTAAGCCCTAAGGTTAAGGACATTGGGATACCTGCTGATCATGAGTTCTGGAAAATTTTATGGCGATTCCGGTTTATGATATTCATAATTGTTCTGTGGATGTCATTCATCCATTTTGTAAGGCGAAAAGGGGAGAGACTAGCCTCTTATTGAAACTTCCTTTTGTGTTATTGATGGATGTAGTGATCTCTAGCGGCCACTGAATATTTCATGGAAACAGAGTTGGTGCAGAACATTCTTTCTTTCCTTTCCTGTGACCACCTCAATGGTGACAAATATTACTTGAAGGTATATTCTAAAGTCTCTGTTAGATCTTGATCTCCACGCTACGTATGAGTTCGATATGTACTTCGCGCATAAAGACACATGTACCCGGAATTTTGGAAGGTGCAATTCCCGTGTAATTTTCACTGGTCTCCAAAAAACATCAGGAAATACATCACCATTCGATTACTTGCAGCAGAAAGGTTTTCTTTTTTTTATCTGATTAACTAAACAAAACATAGTGAAGCAGAGATTTTTCTGTAGGCATACCGAAGTTCATGCCTAAGTCTCAACATTCTTTCTGAAAATGGAGACTTTGAGTTCGATATTATCGATTCTAACAAGCTCGAACACGCAGACATCTCCTTCTTTAAGGGAAGTTCTTCTCTGAAATGCGCCCCAACCGGCAGAGAGCTTTCCCGAGCCATGTTGTGAGTAGTACATGAGCTTCACTGGCCATGATCCGTCCATATATTTAAGAGTTGCAGTTTGCATTCTTCCATTGATGCGTCCCTTAAAGAAATCGCGTGGGACAGTCTGCAGAGTTGATTTTTGATCAACAAATGATCCATGGGTAAGAACATAAAGGGCATGATGACTAACTCAGGAAATGTTAGCCAGACTACATTTTTATAATCTCATAGGCAAACTCGAATCATATAGGAATACGTTGGTCCCTTACGAGAAGGTAATAGATTTCATTCCTGTCCAAATTTTGGGATCTTTTCTTACCACACCATGCTTCAATTGATTATGTGACCGGATAACTACTGTGAAGGAAGGATACTGCAGCTCGTACTTGCTCGCTTCTTTGAGAGCCGTAGTTACCCGCGAAGGTTTAGAAGTAGAGCTACGAGAAGCCAGCATGGCGGGGCTCACCTTGCGTTTCGAATTTTCGATCCTACCTGAATTAGTCAGACGGAGATCATAAGAAAAAATGACACAAACCGTATGCATTACTAATAGGCTAAGATTCACACACCTTCCGAATCTTGTGGCAGAAGCTTCGCTCCTCGATCAGTTTGGAAGCCTTTCGATTCGGAGCCCAATCCGAGTACAATTGCACGTGAAGCAGTAGCATCATCGACGAAATTAACGGAATCCGATTTCATCACTTTGGTGGGCTTGTGATGATATGTTTTTAGATGCAATTCATCCTTCTCTTTTCTCTTCAGTGAGAAACCATCTAGACTTCGAAGTCCAACTGAGAGATTACAGTGATCATCAGCATCTTCCATTTTAGGCGGGACAAATTCGACGGCATCGATTAGCGGATAATCTATTTCCGTTGCGCTTTTGTCAAATATGAGCACGTGAAAACCCAAGTCCCCTGCGTATTTGAAGACTAAAAAGTGACCCTCACAGATAGAGTAATGCTCCGCAAATTCCTTCCATCCCTTTGATAACCAAACCATTTCATCCCATTTTTCCAACTCCACTCTCCAACTTCCACCGTTCGGAACCCTCAAACGCACCGTTTCGGGAAGATTCTTGCCATACTTTCTCACAAACATCTTTGGAACACCCTAGTTTTATAACATATAAAGTCATCATAATACGTAAACAAGGATGCCGGATATATTTTTACACGAACTGACTCAAAAGAAAAGGCTGGTAAGTCGAAAACCCTCCGGTTTGAAGTGTCCGAGAGAGTATGATCTTGAAGAAATGAGGTGTCTCCGGCGCAAAACTTCGCCGGCGCTGTTCATCTTCTCTCCGGAGAGGAGAAGTCATCCTTGAGCACAAGTTGTGTAATAGGTAGTAACATCTGAATCTAACCTAGTTCTGTGGCTTTATATGAGCCAACATAATTGAACGTAGCACTTAATTGGAGAAGACATTCGTTTCTGGGATAACAGCTAGCTCGGCACTGTTCATCTTCTCTGATGATGTTAGCGAGGGACAACAGCTAGCTTAGCTAATCGTTACGATGACGACGATTAAAAGTGGGACGATTGATTAGTTGATCGAAATTATATCCTCTGTCGAAAAGGTGAAAGACTAGTCCTCTTATGGAACTTCCTCCTTCAATGCCAATGCTGGCTTTTAGAATTCATTCTTGTTATTTCAGTTAAGTGATTACTAGACTTCAATCCGAGTCTACTTGTGTATTGATCACTAGATAGCATCATTGTTTCACAAAAAAACAAATGATGAAATATCCATCGAGAATATAGGCGAATCAATATGAATCAACAAAAATTGCGAAGGGCCCTTTATTGATTTTGAACAGGAAAGTAAATGACGATGTTGGTCATTTTTTTATGTCAATATATGACCCATTTTAAAAGAATGGATTGACCCTTTATTCTGCCAACTCTCAGTCTGCGTTTTTGTAGAAGGAGCAACCCCAATGACCCTCTCTCTTATGTCTTTTTCCTCCTTTTTTGTCTTTAACCCCAGAGATGATTGCGCGCACGGGAAAGGAGAGAAGAGATTTGCCATTTTTGGCTTCTGCTTCTGTGTGGGAGGCTGTGAGTTGACTGGGTTGACCGAGTTGGGTCGGGTTTGACCCGCCCGATCCGGCTAAAAAAAACGTCCCTATTCGATGCCAATTTGACCCGTTTTCGAGAATTTGATTCGATAGGAACGTAATCACAGGTATCTATATCAAATGTCATAACTGGCAAAAAGTGAAAAGAAATCTAAAAAGGACTCAATTTGTGGTTTTTGTTTAACTAGGGACCTAAATGCAAAATTTGAAAATTGAGGTTCCCGATCAAATTTTTCAAATTTAAAGTGACAAAAATGCAATTGGGATTAAAAGAAAATATATGAATATATTTCCAGATTTTTCCAGCCTCATTTGATATTTTCCTTGATTTTCGGCTTTTTTAATGAAAAGAAATTTCGAAAATACCAAAAAATTACGAAAAATATTTTTTTTTGTCAAAATTGGTTCCTTAGGTGTGGCCAAGAGTTTCAAAGTTGATTTTGTGACTTTTATGAATTTTTATTGATTTTCTATTAATTTTTTAAAAACAAAGACTGATTAAAAATCAGGTGTCAATATCCTACGGTGAGCTTTGATTCTTCCTTATTTGGCTTCCTCCGGTTTATGAATCCCTGTATGGTAAACGCAACATGATTAGTTGCACCGCTATCTAGCCACCACGAACAAGATGGAGCTTCTATAAATTAGTTTCACAAACCAATGCCAAAGAATCATTACATTTAGGCTCACGCTTAAACAACCAATTTTTATATTTAACGCAGTCTTTCTTTACATGTCCTCCCTTTTTTGTAGAAGAAACAAAGACCATCCTTACCATTATTACCGTCCTTTTTAAAGGTCGGTTTCTTTGCACCCAAATTGTCAAAAGGACTAGCGGATGAATGAGTTCATTTATGAGTACGATTTTTGTGTACCTTACTCTTCTTAACACCGGAACTTGAAGCAGCATACATAGCAATGTGCGCATTACCTTACTTCAGCTTTATCTCCTCGGACACCACCCTTGCAATCAAGTCATTGATTGACCATGTCCGATCAGCGGCATTATACTGTGTTTGAATAATACCAAATTCAGGTGGAAGAGAGTTAAGTGCAAGATGTACAATACAAGCATCAGGAATATTAACATCAAGTGCCTTCAGCTTTGCTTGCAGATCTACCATCCTTAGGACATAATCCCTAACACCAGCAGAACCATCATACTTCAAGCTGAATAACTCTGACAGATGTGTCCCAATTTTCAGCATTAGGAGAGTCGCGATTCCTTACCACTAAAGCCTCCATCATCTGCTTAGCAGTGATGTCAGATGCGAAATCACTTCTAAAATGCTCCTGTATGAATCGCTTCATAGACAGTAAACGAATTCTATTGCTCTTTTCCCAAGCAGCAAAGTGTGCTTTTTGGGATTCTATGCTTGCCTCTGTGAGAGCTGTCGATTTATCCTCTTTAAGAGCAACTTGAACATCCGCTAGTTCCATACCAAACAGAAAATCCTCTCTCCACTTCTTAAAATTAGAACTAGTAAGAATCTCAATAGTTATGGAGTTGCCAGTCACAGAAAAGGTGACGGAAAAACAATCAGTGTTTATAATTAGCATAATGTGAAAATTTACCTTGAGAGTTACATACATCATCATATAATCACCTTTGGGAAGAAAACACGATATGCAGTTGTAAACTCTCTACATTACAACGGCCATGAGAATTTATTTTAATCTTCTATAATCACCACCTTTGGGTGTATGAAAGTACTTAGATTAAACAATTCTCGACCATATGCTGTACATGTATCCCTCCATGTAACAATACGCGATTACCTCCTTTGGAAGTATGACTATGTATTAAAATAGGAGACATCCCAATACTTTATAAACCGTTATTTATTAAACCCAACCAAGTGCGCCACTTTGGCGGTCACAACCCAATTGATTTTTTTTTCTAGAATTGGGATATAAACTTTATATTTCACATTTACCGTATGCATGTAATTTCAAACTTTAAATTAGGGGCAATTATCCACAAAAAATTACATGCCATGCTAATTCACATTAATACACTCAACAATACATGTTAAACCATATACATGTAGTTGATAAATTATGCTCCACATATCTGTATGTGGTACTTACTGTTATGAAAAATCTCTTAGGATGTTTTGAAGATAACAAAATAATCAAAGGCTACTAATGTGTTTATTGATTGAGTAGAACCAGGTGAAAGAATCACAAGCCGTTATGCAGATGGTGTATTAACAGAATATATGAAGGTTATGAGTTATCTATCAATGGTGAACAAGGCATTGGGCATAGAGGTGTCTACAAGCTGGAGGTACCTAAGTAGAAGATGGACAAGCCTAGAACGAGAAGTTTGGTAAAGCTTGGAAGGATCTTAGATAGGTAAACAAGCCTAGAACGGGAAGTTCAGTAAAGCTTGGAATGACCTTGGATAGGTGAACAGCGGGGTAGAGCCACAATTGCCAATACGCATGGAGGAACCAGAAGATGGAGCTCAAGATACTGCATCTGAATTATGCATCTGAAGTTCTGGATATTGCATCTGAGAAGAAAAGTTTATATTGACTTTAGTTGGATGTTCAGACCCAAGGCAAGAGTATCGCATATCTATTTTCAAAGGGATTGAATCATGTTATCCAGATTAAGTGAAGTGTCACTTATGTAGCTTCAACCACACTTTTGAATGAAGACTTATATGCGAGCACCAATAAGGTTTCTATCGACATCAAACTCAGTGTATCTCTGTTCAGAAACTGCGACTTATTCAGAAGTAGTGATATATGAAGAATTCACAAACTGCTACTTATTCAAAAGCAGTGATATATTCAGATTCAAGAGATTGCTTTTGAAGTCTAGTTATGAAGATTGTTCAGAAGCGGCGAGATATATTAATTCCAGATTCTGAAGACCCACGCCTGACATATGTTGTTGAGGTATTTATGGAAGTTTGTAATATTTGATTGACAGGATTATTCTATAACATGATTGATAAAATATCCTTGATTGGAAATTACCTTCCATGGGACAAGAAAACTTCCATATTTGAAGAACTCCACTTATGGAAACCGAAGATTGAGTTGTATGGGCGACTGAATCGGAAGGATTCAGATTCAGCACCAACAGTCACCAAATCTCCTTAGATACAGTCTCGTTCAATCAAGATTGATGGCGTCCAATTAGCAATTGAAGAGCGATCCTTTGAAGACCTGTCCAATGGCTAGTTTGGGGGTGAAGGAGTATAAAAGGAGATCCATAGTGCTACTACGGTGTAAGATCAGAATCATAAATTCCAAGGTGCTAGAGTTATTCAGATTCATACTTGTCCTCGTGAGCTCTATATGATAATCATTGAGAGGCTTTATAAGAGTGATTGAGAGAGGATAGTGTGATCTATCAAAGAGAGTATCATCACTTGTTGTAAACCTCCATTGATTCATCTAGTGGAATCCAGCCTATTGACTGTCAACATGGGAGAGTGGATGTAGGCTTGATCTAAGCCGAACCACTATAATCGTCGTGTGCAATATTCTCTATCTCTAAACTCTTATCATTGTGTTTGATAGAATATTGCATACTGGTGTTTATATTCCGAATCTACATACCCAGAATTTGCATACGCGTGTTCAGAATCATAAACTGCATATATTCAGATTCAGATTCAGATTGTATTTTGACTTGATTCTTTTAATTCCTCATTTTCTAGTCAAAATTATTTTAAATCACCTATTCACCCCCCTTTAAGTGAAATTGCTAGATACAACACTTGCATGTGAGCTTGCACATGTATTTCACAAATCATAGAGAAATACATACGAAAAATACCAAAAAAACCCCAATCGATACACGTATTTGGGGTTCCATACGTATTTTCATTTCATAAAAGCATCAAACATGTAAAATAAATATACCACCTGGAAGAGCATAAGCATACGAGCACGCCGGTACCTGAAACTCATCGAAAGGATCACTCACGCGCCCATTAACGTCTCTGCGCGTGGGGACGTGCGTAGCACTTGTTCGAGTATCAGCCGGTCCTGAAAATCGATCCAACCGGTTTTTTCGATCCAACCGCTATCCCTTGACCGAACCGGCGAACTAGGTCATGCGATCTGGTCGGACCGATCAACAATCCGTTCGACCGGAAGGCCCGAGTCAACAGTCAACCGATTCGGGTCAAGGTCACAGGTCTGGTCGAGTCACCAGGTCGGGTCGGGTCTACCCGGACTGAAGTGACGTCAGCCTGCACGTGCCAAGCACGTGCGGGCCCAAGTCTAGCTTGCGTGGGGAAACCTTTCTCGCGCGTGGCCACTGGACAACTTCTTCAGAAGTGATATTGGCAGTTGAGTCAAACAAAAAAGGTCTCATAACTTTTGACTCATACATCCCAAAAATATATTTTATTTATTAAGGTTGAAAGAAGTTGTCAAAGAAAGATATTGCGCACAATATCAGTTTACTTTTCACTTCTCTATTTGGCAGCACAATAGCTTTACGAAGAAGCTTGACCGGTAAGAAGCAGAATAAAGCCTGAGCCGCACGAAGCAGAATAAACGGTCGCCACAAAGTCAAACGTTGAAGGCGTTCTTGTTTCCAGGCCGCACAATCCGAATAAAAAATTTCGATAATTAATCAAAATCGTGATTCGAGATCTAAAACGTATAGGTTTTAATACCAAATGTAAGCTGCGTTTTTAATCCTTATGTAGCAACCAAAAATCATCACGTATAGATATTCGAATCACAGTTTCAAAAAGTAAAAGAATTGACGCACCTTGTTTCGGATCCATCGTTCTTGATGGGTGATGCGGAATTACGACGATCCGATACTCAAGAGCATGTATCGCTTTCTAACGACTCTTTATATGAAGTTATGTGGATATTAGGGTTTAGAAGATGGACTTGAGCTCTATTTATGGAGTTTTTAACCTACCCTCTCATTACGGATAAGGAAATAACTCAGCACATACTATCCAGCTCCATATTAGACTAAATAGGAAATTGTATGTCTTTTCTTTATTAGACCAATTAATGATTACAATAACAATTAATAAGGCCCAGATAAAATATATTTTCTAACAATATAAGCTGAAAAGGACAAAGACTAGTTCTCTTATGGAACTTCCTCCTTCAATGCCAATGCTGGCTTTTAAAATTCGTTCTTATTATTTAAGTTAAGTGATTACTAGACTTCAATCCAAATCTACTTGTGTATTGATCACTAGAGAGCATATTCGTTTCACAAAAACAAAAAACAAAAATGATGAAATATCCATCGAGAATATAGATGAATCGACAAAGGTTGTAAAAGGTCCCTTATTGATTTTGGACATGAAAGTAAGTGACAAGAAATTTAAAGGTAGGGAGAGCGGAGGCAATCGGGGCCATCCATGTAAATGCAGGAAAAAATAAATTGTAGGAAAGTAAAGATAAAGATAAAAAAATATTGAGTTCCGTAATTAATTGAGGGGATTCTATAATGAATACACTTGGGATATTTATAACTATCTACAAACGGTTACATACGGCGGTTGGAGCCGACCTTTAGGACAACCAAACTCATTTCAATAAAGTCGTAGTTCAATGATTTGATTTTTTAACCTTTAGGACAACCAAATTCATTTCAATAAGGTCGTAGTTCAATGATTTAATTTTTTAAATTTCCCAAAAATATATTAAGATTGTAAAGATATAGAATATCTTGGAGGCATAATTAGATAACTACAATTTCATCAATCCGTATTTATTGTAAATTCACATCAAACAAAATTTGAAAACGTAAGGTGGCAAACTCACGCACGGGATGAAAAAGCTAGGTCAGGGTTTGGCATGTTGAGTTGAGACTTTGTGAATAGGCGATCATGGAAATTATTTCTCTTTTCTAATGAATTGGGATTGCTTAGTTGGACCAAAGTAAGTCCTTAATGTAAAATTCGGGGATATTCCCTTGAGATGAAGAGAAGAAAAATAATTTCTCTTAACTTAGGAGTGACGGTGGTGAAGGTAGACACCACGTCAGCTTCGGCTAGCTACTGTCGAGTAGGCTCGTATAGTAACGACCCGTGCCTGGAGTAAGTCATCGGAGATTCGGCACCTGCGTTGTTAGCCTGTGCTTCGTACAATGCTTGTTAACCAGCTTGCTGGCAACGTACCCCTGGTTAACAAGCAATGTACGATCAAATTGTCATTATCGACACTCTTATTTACATCGTATTTAATTTTCTGGTACGCTATCAGCACTTAGTGCTTGCTTGGATTACATCTATTAAACTCTCATGTAAGTGCACAATGGAGAATAAGTTCAAAAGAGGACAAACTTGAAGGAAACATTGAAATATAATGGGTGTGGAAAAATTGGCTAGGTGAAAAGAAGTTATTTGAGAGGACAAGAGTAATTTTGTCTTTTAGTAAAATTCAAAAACAAAAAGAAAGAGAGAAGGAAATAAAGGTAAAAAATAATCTTAAATAAAAAATGGGACACGCAAGGGATAATATGGTCAATTCAAGCTTTTAGGGGATGTTAGAAGCTAAAATGGGATGAAAAAAGGGCCAGCCTATATTAAATGCTTATAGGTAGGAAATTAGAAAATTTGCCTTATTTGTAAATGATTTTAGATTTAGATTTAAGTCCAGAGAAAGTACGAAGTGCTCATTTTTTAGATGCATTTATGTTTAAACTTGAAATCATTAGATTTTTTTTTTACCCCGAGCACCGAAAATTAATGAACTCTGGTACACACCCCGAGCCCCAGAAATTGAAACTTTGAACGCTACATTGTCTCCATCAATGGCGGCAAATGCTTGCCGACCGGCATAGCAAAGCGCCACATGCTCGTTTGGATAGCTCCTTATCTTCATCGGCCGGCAGCCACGATCTGTCTAAATGTCTAAGTGGTCACAACTTGTTTGTTTTCCTGAATGTGTTTCGTGATGAATCCACAAGTAGTACTCTGCCCCATGCATATTTTGCAAACAGCCGGTATGAATTTCAGTGATTATTTCAGAGATTGTATAGAGTTTGTAGAACGACCAGAGGAAGCTGGTGACTAGAGCAGAGCATGAAATTATCATCTTAAAGACATGAGATCTAATCAGCATAAAGAATCACTCCATCATCGAACTTTTCAAGATAACAGAGTTGGTGCAGGACCATTCTTTCTTTCCTTTTCTGAGACCACCTCAAGGGTGAAAGAAATTACTTCCAGATCAACTCTGCATATTGGCGTGAGATAAGGATTGCTTATGACCTTTTATTTTATCGATCCCGTGCTGCGGATGAGTTCGATTTATACTTTGTTGAATAAAGACAGGAAACATGCAAAGAGGTCGGAATTTTGGAAAATGCAATTTCCCTGTGTAATTTTCACTAGTCTTTAAAAAACATCAGGAAATACATCACCATTCAATTAGTTACAGCAGAAAGTTTTGCTTTCTTTGATCTGATTCACTAAACAAAACATAGCGAAGCAGAAATTTTTCTATAGGCATACCAAAGTTTCCGTCTAAGTCTTAACATTCCTTCTGAAAATGGAGACTTTGAGTTCAATAGCATCAATTCTATCAAGCTCGAACACACAGACATCTCCCTCCTTTAGAGAAGTTCCTCTTTGAGATGCGGCCCAACTGGCAGAGAGCTTTCCCGAGCCATGTTGCGGGTAGGACAGGGGCTATACTGGCCATGATCCATCCGAATATGTAAGAGTTGCGGTTTGCATGCTTCCATCAATGCGTCCGTTTAAAATCCCGCCCCGGACAGTCTGCGGAGTTGATTTTTTTTTATCACAAATGATCTACGAGTAAGAACACAAAAGGTATGATAACTAACACAAGCAATGTTAACCTGACCAAATTTTGCACATGACTACTATTATCTCAGGATCTCTTCTTACCACATTTTGCTTCAATAGATTATGTGACCGGTTGACTACTGTGAAGGAAGGATTCTGCAGCTTGGACTTGTTCGCTGGTTCGAGAGACGTAGTTACCCGCGAACATTGAGAAGTAGAACTACGAGAAGCCAGCATGCCGGGGCTCACCTCGCTTTTGGAATTTTCCATCCTACCTGAATTAGTCAGGCAGAGAGCATAAGAAAAAGCGATACGAAAGTATATGCATTACTTATAGGCTAAGATTCACAGACCTTCCGAATCTTGTTGCTGAAGCTCTGCTCCTTCATCAGTTTGGACAGTCCGTTAGTTGATCGAAATTGTATCCAGAATAATGTTAAGAGGTACTGAGACTGAAATCGATAGAATTGATTCACAAAGTGATGTGCAAAGTAGCTAATGAACTTTTCTCAACAAATTGATGGGTCTGGGCAGACTATGCGGTGAGGCCAAACACCACATCTAGTTGTTTAAGCTATTCACTCAAACTCAACTGGTCCAATCCATCATGTTTAAGCTAGTCAATCTTTATTTCCGTTGTTTAGTCCAGATTAACATTTACTTTATATCATTGCTGGGAGAGTCTCACTAGCAATTCCTGTAACTAAGAATTGAAAGTAAGACACTGGGTACCTGCTACAAACTGAACATCTTTAGCCTTTAGAAATTCCTTAGTCGTGAGCCCTGCATTTTTATGGCGATTGAATATAAGTTTTTGCAGCTAATATTTAGGTAAAATGATTATTTCGCCCAATTTCACTCAATGTCATAAGCTGAAAAGGTGAAAGACCATTCTTTTTATGGATCTTCCACCGTCAATGTCGATGTTGGCTTTTAATATTCATCCTTGATTATTTCAATAAGTGATCAATAGACTTTAATCTGAATCTACTTGTGTATAGGTCATATTAGCAAATTGAAGCATGTGACGTCAGCAAATCTCGTTGAGTGGTCATCGGGAAGGACTTGACTACACCTGATTCAAATCGTTTATGACTTAATCGCACTTTTTCAAATTTTCGAGCTTGATTGTACACTAAGCTAAACGTCAAGATTTTTTTTTTATGCAATTTCTCATAATAAAAAGAAAAGAAAAGAATGGATATCAAATTATAAGAGAGTTGAAGGAAAAAGAAACCCAATGGGATGCTTAGGTGAGTTATGAAAATGAGGATGGTGGGTTCTAAGTAGCTATGCTGACGTGGGAAATGACGGAGGATATGCTTAATTGGCACATTAATGGTCAATCAATTATAAATCGGTTATCATTTTAAAATTCATTTATTTTATGCCTAATTTTATTGATTTATGACCTAATACGAACAACTTTTTTACCATATACAGTAATAATTTATGGGAGGGTTATGTAAATTTTTTTAGGTGAAGAGACTATTCTACCCCTGATTTTCAGTTCTCATCGGCAGCTCCCTCTTCTTTTTCAAAACCTTGTCAATGAGAAAGAGGGAAATTGGAAATAGAATCATCTGCCTCAATAAAAAAAATTCTTCGTGCCCTCCCCTTTATCAGGAGAATATATTCGGCGGTTGTAAAGCGCCACGTCGCTAGCTGATGTGGCGTGCATAAGCCAATTAGAAATTGACACGTATTATTGACATGTAATTAATTTTTAAAAAATAAAAATCTCTGTCCATCTCTCTTCCTCCACCATATGCCATTGCAGCCACCGTGAACCCACACCGCCGTCGCTACCGCCGTCGCTACCGGCATCGCCATGGACTTCGTTGTCCGTCGTCCTTGCTCGTCCATGGCCGGTGCTCTCAGATCTGACTCGGACGCGGCCATGGCTCTAAGGCCTGTAGCGGCCATGGATGAGCACGGAAGGACGACGGAAGGGTGGCCGAGGTCTGTCGCGGCCATGACGAGGAAGGACGCAGGAGGGGTAGTCGGCGTGGATGGCTCTGAGGTCTGTCGCAGGCATGGATTTCCAGATCTGCGCGAGACCATGGCTCCAAGGCCTGTCGCGGCCATGGACGAGCAAGCAGCAGTGATGGACGAGGAAGGACGACGGAGGGGTGGTCGACTTCGATGGCTATGAGGCCTGTCGTGGCCTGGCTCCGCGGTTCCAGATCTGGACGCGAAGGCCTGTCACGGCCATGGACGAGCAAGCAGAGGCCATGGACGAGGAAGGAAGATGGAGGGGTGGTCAGCGCGGAAGCGCAACAGTGTAGGCGGACCAATCGAGGAGTGGATTTGGCGACCATGGGCAAGGCAGCGGTGCTCGCAGTCGTTGCTCGCCTTTGTTGCAGTGTCTTTGCCGTCTGTGATGGAGGAGGACGCCACAAGGAGCGGAGCCGGTGGCCGGAAGGTGGATGCTATGACATGGAGGAAGAAGAAGAGAAAAAATCAAATTTTTATTTTTTTCCAACTCAATGACACGTGTCATTATACTATTGGATATGAGTAAAAATTTGCGCCACGTCACCACCACAGAATATTTTCTCATTTGTCGGTGACTAGGCAAGTTTAAAAAGATAATAAAAAAAAATAGAACTTATGTTGCTTCAGGCGTCGGGCAATTTGATAAGAAAAGAAAAGCGACCAAAAAAAAAAAAAAAAACAAAGTAATTGGATCTCACCAATTTTTGTTTATGCTGATAAACTTTGTATAGTTGCATTGAGATCACCCTCCCAGTCTCTAAACCACTGGTATCTGAACAGTTTTACATAACGTAGTACTGGCGTGCTCAGCGTACCCTTGGAAAATATCTTCATTTTGGGGCACTCTTCCACTTCAATATAGTCCAAGGATGGAAACCTCAAGATGCAACTTGTGGTGGAGGAGAAGCATTCTAGGCTTGGCATATTTTTGAGTGTCAATTCTTCTAGCTTCCTAAAAGAAATCACTTTTCCTTCTCCGTTTTCATCGTCTCCACTACTTCTCTCATTTTTTCGCATCCTATTATAGTCATGGTCTGCCACTACTTCTCTCATTTTTTCGCATCCTATTATAGTCATGGTCGTGAGATGCACCAAATTTGTGACCGCTGAAACTGTCACTAGATGTACCAATCCAGAGGAATTCTTCACAACTAACTTCGTCAAATTCTGGAAGGATGCCGCGGCTGGAAATAATGTTGTCAAACCGGGACAATCCCAAACCTCAAATGTTTCAATACTCGGCAGAATTTTCGTTGCTAAATAGTCTTCTCTCCACACACGCTTTAGGTTGTGTAGCTTGCTTAACTTAAGTTCTCTTAAATTTTCAAGCACCGGATGTTTTCCCTCGTCAACAAACCCTTCGTCACGAATTATATCTTCAAAGGAACTACAGAAGACCTCAAGGCTTTTTAGATTGGGAAATCTCTGTAGGAGGAAGCTGGAAGGAAAGATGGCCCTTTCATCATGAAAGCATGCCAATGTTAGTGCTTTTGACTTGCCAATGTCATCAGAAAATTTCCCATTCTGTATCATCTGAATATCTTTATCGACTAATAAAAGTCTCTCTAAGGTGGGAATGTCCTGCAAATTGCCAATATAATGAGAGCAAGTAAATTCAACAATGTTCGACAATAAATCATTCCTCTGAGAGGTAAATTAAGTCGGTTTGAAAAGGAATTGCTAAATGTGTGTGCCCGATTCATTTAATCTCTAGAGCCTGCATAAAAGTGTCAACCTTCTAAAGTCATCCGCCAACCAGGGGTGAGCGCACATATAATAATGATTAGATAGAAAGGGGAAGATCTGTATTGGCATAGGAATGATCAAACAAATAACTAGAACTCCATTTCACCCAGAAAACATCAAAAGAAAGGTGGTCATCCTGCTGTGATTTGAAAAGGAATTGCTAAATAATGTGTGCCCGATTCTCAATTTAGTCCATAGGAAATTCACATTTAATCCATATAAAAAACTTTTAAGAGAATTTTTAAAATAGAGGTCCGTACGGTTAATTCAAGAACCATCCTGACCAAATTCATTCTTTATGAGAGAATGTCTTATCTTGTCAACAAGAATCTGTAGTTGTTTGCAATTTCAAGTGACGAGATGCGCTGATAGTGCCACTAAAACATTTTTGTCTGTCCACAAATGAAAAATGTGCTTAAAGATACTATAAATATCTTTTGCCAACAAACTGATAAGTAAGGAGTTCATGTTTTCCATAGTACCGTAGTGTGACATGACTATGCAGTGCACATGAGATATAGTGGGTGAATTAAAGAATGAAGAAGAAACAGAGGAAGAGTAGTTGCAATCGTACCTTCTCAACCGAGAAGTGTGCTTCATGGTCTGAAAGGTCGTGTTGATCGTCTCTCTGAGCCCACTTGTTCATGAATGCCGCAAAGGACAACATGTTCAGCTTGTCACAATGGGTCACTCGCAATTCCTTCAATAATGGCCAGCTTAGAGTGAGCAAGTTAGGGCAGAAGCTCTTGAGTTGTGGCATATCATGTAATACCAGAGAAGTCAGTTTTGGGAAAAGAAATTGAGCAGCGATGGAGTGTGCACTGTCATCTCCACTCGCGCTCGAGACTATTTCCTCGAGCCCACAAGACTCCATTCGAAGTTCCTCAAGTTGGGTTAGACTTGTAGCCACCCAATGTGGAAACAAAATTTCAAGGTTCTTACAGTTCTGGGCCTCCACTTTCCGCAAATATTTAAAAGTGAAAGTTCCTTCAAGGCCGCAGGTCCATATTTTGCTTAAGTTGTCCATGTGGGAGAGAATTATCGATATAAGCCGGGGAAATTGTACCTGCCATAATGAGAAAAATGACACAGTGAATGTGATAACATTGACTTATGAAAGATGAAATTTCCAAATTGCCCTAGCTGTCACAAATTATGAGAATTCTAGAGCTTGTTAGTAGTAAATACATACTGGGAGGGGTCGATAGATGCTTTCATTTCAGTTGACCGACTACTATGGTTAAAGAGTAAACAAATGCGCAAGAAACTTTCTACTTACAAATAATAGAAAAAACAAATCTGAAAAAAAAATCTGTAAGAAAAAAGGCCAAAAAAAGGGGGGAAAAGAGTAGTGACCTGATCAGTTGGTACATGTTAATTGCCTTTTGAAGAAATGATGTATATCACAACAAATTCGGTAAAAGATATTAGCTTGTGTTCACTGAATTCAATGAAAACAAATCTGAAAATTGTATATATACATATATATGTATGTATATACATATATATGTATATATATATGTATATACATACATATATATGTATATATATATATGTGTGTGTGTGTGTACACATCCCTAGGATTCTTGGAGAAAACTGATTCTTGATTTGTGATTCATTGATTTGTAATTGGTAACCAATTAGTGAATTGGGTGTACAATTATGAAGTTTCAGTTGGTGTTGACACTTCTTTTTGGGGGAAAAGGTTGGTGTCGAGGATTTTGGAGTTATGTTTGGGTGTGTTGAGGCAAAAATAAAAGGAAAAAAAAGTGGATGTTGCAACGCGCCATTCTATTTCCAAATTCCAATTACTGGTTCCATCGATACTTCGATTTGACAAGATAATTATTCAAAAAACCAAAAGCATTGGGTTAAAAAAAAGAAGGCTGACCTGTGGAGTGAAAAGGGAAGGGGTACCATGATCAATCTCCATCCAAGAATGCCAAGCCAAACTTCTCATCTTGGGACAGTGGGCAATGGTCATCCATCTTAAGCAAGGACAATCCAGCACATGATTCTTTCCCGAGATGAAACTAGTTAAATTGGGCAAGCATTCTAGCTCCATCACACCGAGCCTCGGGAATGTGATCTTCTCCACCGCGCTTTGCCGCCCTTTTTCATCTGCAATCACTCCTTCCATCTGACCACACTCCTTTATTTCAATCCGCGATAGATTGGCAAGGCACCGAGCCATCGATGGAACAAAAGCGTATCTCAAGTTGCAGCAATTATAAAGGGTCAGAGAAGATAGAGAACTGAAGCGCATCGTTCCTTGAAGATCTTTGTTCCATTGTTGCCTCAACTTCGGTAGATTGACCAAGTCCAAATTTATCAGCTGAGGCAGCACCCGAGTGCTTTCCACGGGCTCAAGCCCTTCAAGATCGAATATTTCTTCCAAAGACTCGCAATCGCGCACTTGCAAGTTTGTCATTTTCTCTAAAACAAGCATCAATTTGGATGGAATAGCGTTAATAAATGATGGACATTTATCCACCGCGAGACGTCCTAACTGCCAAGATGACTTGATGGGATTAAGTTCGCTATGCCATTTTCCAATTAGCTCAGGGAACTCAGACAGCCGCATAAACTTTACTCCAGCAACCGTAGCCTGTTAGAAAATGCATCATTAAAGGTAAACTTGTAGTTAGCAAAAAGTAATTACTCTATAGGTTATTAAGACCATCCAATTGCACCAAATTTGATAACTGATGCATACCATTTCTTCAAACATATTTTGGATGGTGGTGTTGAGGTTTTCCTTCCAAAACCACACTTCATGTTGAGGCTTTGCATCTGCTTGTGTCTGTACTTGTATTCTATCCAGCTTTGGCGCAACTATTTGTCCCTTAGAGAAGGACTTCATGTTGGGACATCCGCTCACAATGACATCTTCCAAGAGAGGGAACATCAAAGTGTATTCACTTGAGCTAAAACATCTCAACCCTGTCAACCCATCAAGTTGCATATGCTTCAACTGATTGAAAGTCACTACATACCCCTCCTTACCTCCCTCGTCACTAATGACTTCTTTCAACATTTTACAATTTCTTATCCTCAACTCTGTGAGTTCCGCCAAGTTTTTAGCCATTGTCGGTGTGAACATATTTGATAGCCCATCACAATGTGACACATCTAGAGTCTTCAGGTGTTGAAAGTATCTTGAAAAGTGTGATATTGCATGTAACGATAACCCATCACAATATGACACATCTAGGATCTTCAGATGTTGAAAGTATCTTGACGAGGGTAATAGCTCATGACTTGGGCCTTCTATGGCTTCCACATTGATGCTCAGCTCCTCTAGATGAGATTCGCATAGAACGAGCTTTTCCAATTTGGTTAAACTCTGAATAAAAAGACACGTGGATATTGCATATTCCTCTAAGAGATGACGAAGCTCAAGAACCCTAAGCGTGCAGAAGAATTCTTCATCATGAAAATCCCCATGCCATATCTCCATCCGTCCGGATAAATCCAATTTTAGCTCTTGTAGATTTGGGAATACACCCTGAGAAGATAGTCAAATCAGAATCTGAAGTCAGCTTAGTTAATTGAGTATTCATGTGTTATGGTATAAGTCCTGCACATCGCGCATAATAGGAAATGTTGATTCTGTGATTCAGTAAAAGGAAATGTGCCCTCATGCAATTGACACTATCGTAGATCTTTTATATTTGAGTTGTTTCCATATTTGAACTTTATTAAATCTGCACATTCCCGTTTCTATTGATGCATCCCTAGTGAAAATAACGTCTCCATCAATTATAATCACAATTCCACTAATTTCAGAGATTAATGTCAACAAAAATGTCACGTCTTTCCCTTTTTAGCATAACATCAGTCATCTTAATAGGGCTCAAATTAGAAAACACACTTGCGCCCAAGTAAGGTCACCCCACATGCCACGTGTTTTCAATCTTTATGGTACTTAAGAGGCTAAACTATCGGAATTAGCCTAAACCATTTTTTTAAGGGGGATCAATGATTATGCATTCTTCCGCGTGTTTCCATTTTATAATATTTTTATGGATTCAAAGAGAGTCGTATAGTTTACATCTTTGTACGTAGAGTTACTTCTATGATATGCTTGGCTGTGACCATAATCATCACTTCAAATACTCATAATCGAAGCAAAACAAATAATCTTATGTCATACCTTTTCCAACAGGAAGAGAGGCTGTTTATGAAGTGAAATCTCATTTTTAGGTTGTGAAGCAAGTATCTCCACTTTGTTACAGCCATCCACCTCCAAGGTCTTCAATGCTGGCCAACCTACAGCATGTGTCCCTGTGGAGATGCACTTCAACTCTGTTAGATTTATAAGCCGGAGGGAGGTTAACTTTTGGAAGACAATCCCAAGAACTAGTCCTTCCATCTCAATGAGTTCCGCAATGCCACATGCATTGATCTCCAACTCCTCAAGTTGGATAAGATCTATCGCCATTGAGGCTGGAAATAGAGAGGTGAGGGTCTTGCAATTGGAAACACTAACAGAATGTAGACACTGGAATTTGACTTGGCGGTGGAGTTCCTTATCCCATACACACTTCAGCTTTGGTAATCCATCTAACTCCAGCTTTTTTAATTGGGAACGAGCTACAGGATTCCCATCTAGAGGATTCAGTGATTGAAGTTCAAAAACAACTTCAAGTGAACCACAATAATATACGTCCAAACTTTCCAGGCTCCAAAGCCGTCCAAGAATGCAAGAAGGAACAATGTTCACTAGCTTATGGCATCCCCACACCTGAAGTGATTTTACATTGTGGAAAGAATCCGCAGCAACTTGATTGTCCCATATCATTTCGATGTTGTTCATGTTCCAGATTTGTAATGTCTCCAAGCGAGGAAACCCAACCTGTGGTATTCACTCACAAAATTGATGATTCAGTTAATATAAATGAGTTGCCAAGGGGAGAGGGGGAATTATTAAGTTGCATAAAAGGAAAAAAAAAAGAGAAAAAAATTAAGCACATGGAGAAGTCAAACTACATGTAATAAAACAAACGAAACTAATGTGAACTAAACATATATTATTTACAGTGGGAAAAATGGTAATTTAGATATGCCCATATTTTGTATTGGACACACACCACATGAAAACAAAAACAGAGGCTTTTCTGTATATGTTTTGACATATAAATGCAACAAGAAATATTTGAAAACAAAAAGGGCGATATTCCTCGACCTTGGCATATACATGAATCAAATTATCGAAGATAGTCATAAATCGACGTATTAATCCCATGGGATGGCCCAATTTGACGGCCTATTTGGCTGGATAACAATGTTTTTTTTTTGTGAACGTTAAGTCAAAGTGGACCCAATTGTTCATGCTTGCAATGTCAAAGCCATACATGCAAAATTGCTGAGACATTTACATTCTTCGTCAAAATCAGAAAGCCGTTCATACTTCGTACAGGTATCAAATGAGATGTTAATCGATTAGGAGGGTTGTTAAGGGTATATTGCGTGATTTATCAGTTATTTAGATTGACAACAATACTTAATTGGCTTAGAATAATTCTCGGAAGGGAAATGGCTTGATTTCTTTCTTTAGTTACAAGCTTACTTGGAAGCTCCAGAATGTACGGGTGTGAATTTTTTGTTCTCTGAAATATAGGTATTTGTATTTTAGTATAAATGATTAGTTAAATTCACTATTTTCATATGAATCTCCCTCTTTTTTTATTAAAAAAAAAAAAGAGGTTAAATTCTTAGTTACTATTATGTAAAACGTAGAGGCTCAGTAATAGTATAAAATCCTTATTGTCGTAGTTATATGTCATAGGGACATTTTATACATAACTGATAATATTATGCTAATGTTGAGTATGGAGCGCAAGAATAGTTTTCCTTGCAAGGAGAATGATCAACATCTTGCAATTGAAAAACTAAAGTGACACTCATTTAAGGACACTTTTTACGGAGTACTCTATAATAGCATAATTATATAAGTTTTTCGATGACATTCTCATTCGATGACGACGTGACAATAGTGTAATGTTCAGAAAATTGGCCATGCTGTTTGTCACAACAATAGTTGGCTAGAAAATTTCAGATTTTTGGTCAAAGTTGCATAACTTATAAAGAAATGAAATTTATTACTTGTGTGATTAAAAATTATATTTTAAGTTACAAAATCGGTTACTATTTAGTTACCGGGACTGAATTTAACTCCGTAATTTGAGAGTTAACAATTGAGCTCCTTGGAGATTAGGTATCCAACTTTTGTATCTGCAGTGGTTGGACTTTAAATTCTTTCAATTCAACTTAAAAAGACAATTTGGGTTGTAACTTCACTTTGACTTATCCAGAATGCAATCAATTTTAACCAAACTTGACTTTGTAAGTAATTTAGTTAGTTTTTGCTTTGGATATGCTTTGTCTCCGGTATAACTATTTATTTACTTATTTAAAAGTATTAATTACGTGGGCCTGACTATTATTTATACGCCTATATCTTTCCTTGTAAGTTTTTCAATAATTCGTGTGATTGATCCAACTCTTGCTTTCTCGGGATTGGTGTGAATTGAAACTTGCTAATTGTTTGCAGTGGCATGTGAGAATCACGTACCTCTTGATTGAAGAGGGCAATGGAGCGTGACATAACATGATCCTGACTCCGAGCTTCTCGTGAACCTACCATCAATTTTTTATAAGATGAAAAGAATGTCACTATTTGTATTGCAAGGATGTCAAGAAGATATTCATTGATGAAAATAAACAATCAATCTTACACTTTTTGCGGGAGAAGCATGTCAAACTTTCCAAATTTAAGGATAAACAAGTTAACATTGGGAATGCTAGAATTTCTGATGTTTCCAATTCCATAATGATCGCGTCCATCTTCTTGCAATCCCATACGCTTAGTTCTCTCAGCTGTGCTAGAGATTTTATCGTGGATGCGAAAAATAGAAACCTGAGGCTGTGACAGCCAGCCACTTTTAGCTCTGTTAAATGATGGAATCTCACTATTCCACAAGGATTCTTGTTCCATATGTGCCTCAAGCTCGGCAAGTCCCGTAACTCCAAGGTGGTTAGCTCGGAGAGAGTCTCAACATTTCCGCTGGCGCTTGGTCCGTCAAGGTCAAAAACTTCTTGCACCGAAACGCAATTTCTGATAGTTAAAGTGTGCAACTTATGTGAATTTACCAGCGACCTGAAGTTGAAAACCTTCGAGAGAGATTTGCACTCCTCCAGCTCGAGAGATTGAAGATTGCTCAGTTCCAGTGGAGATTCGTCGCTCCATATATTTTCCAGATTGGGAAGTCCAGACATAGTCAAGGTCTGCAAGGATGGGATTGAAACCTGGCGGACAAACCCGTCAACGATAGCATTAGGAAAGACAAGCTGGATTTTATACGTGCAATTTACTACTTCACAAGGAAAACTAACTATCATAATAGTCTAATTACTCAAGTAACTTCCTCCTGACACCCCTGGACCCTCCCAACTAATTTATGCATGAAATTATATTTTCATCCAACAATGTCCAATAAGATAATAATTATATAATATGACCGAATCTCCTCAAGTATGGTAATAATCGGTACTTCTTTATGGCTACGTACTTCCTCCTATCACTAGTATTAACTTCCCGGGGCATGGATCGTCTCCTACGATCCTTGCATCCACATGCAAAGTTGCTAGAAATCCCCATCAATACAACAAATTTAACTTCTCCGTGTTTCGTTCATTGGACTATTATCATCTCGAAGAACCAACCTTCGACTACTACTTCTGTTGCTCCCGCCTCTTTACAATGTTGGAGAGGTTTATTACAGTTCGAAAGAAATATTTGCAGATCTGGTTTCTAACAAAAAAATATTTACAGTTTAAAAGTCAATTATGATATGGTCGACTTCATGAAGAGATAAAATTTTAGTAGGCTTTTAAATATATCCCAAGCATTTAAAAAGTAACTCATAACCTATCCCAAACTAAGTTTATGTGGATTTCATACAATTAGTTGGATTTCTACGAAATGAAGAGAAACAGAAGATTGCTTTATCTAATGGACAAAGAAGGCACGAACGGATAAGGTAAATTGGAACAGAATGAACTGAAAATAACAATATGAATATGCATTATAATCTATGTTACATCTAATTAGCAATTAATAAACACTATATTCTTTTGATAGAAAATTACCTGTTGCCCGTTGAAAAATACAGTTTGAGTGGCAACTTGGTTGTCTGATGAACTACTCGAAGGAGTCCTCCTGGCGGTTAAAAAGTTTTTTATACCTGGCAAGTCACGTAACTCCAATACATGCAAATTCCGCAACTCAACTTTGCCACAATCATCAACTTCTACAATCTCCCGCATTAAGTGGCAACCAACAACTCGGATCTCTTCAAGCTGTGAAAGTTCTCTCAGTAATGAAAGAGGAAACAAAACTTCCATCTTGTCGCAACGTTCAACTCGTACTGCTTTTAATGCACTGAAGGAATTGGAGGAGATATGGTTGTTGCATATCTTCTCCAAGTTGATGAGATTCTTAAGAAGTAACGACTCCAACCTCTTAAAAGTAGTGTGGGAAGGCCATTGGAGGATGTAATGGATGGAGGGACTATTCTCGACATGTAGATGCTTCAATTTTGGAAAACCTTCTAGGGATAACTCGCAAATACTTTTAGGTTTGTTCAATCCATCCAAATACAGATGGTCAGTTTTGTCCAAAGTAGTTCGTACACATCCTTTTTGGATAATATCGTTCTTTGGATTCAACTTGAGCTTCAATGCCGTTGATGTATTGTACTCGCTTGACCAGTGCCATGTACTACCTATTTGGATTCTGTACTTGGTTAATTTCTGTAAGTTTAAATCCTCGGGCAGGACATTCGGATTAGGAATTGATATGTGTAGAGTGTAGAGATTCTTCATGTTATTCAACTCAATAAGACAGGCATTACTTGGTGGAGTGTGCTCCATGGCATTCCATTGATCAAAGCTATTCTCCACATATAACTCCTCCAATTTGATCAAGCTTCCAAGCACACCTGGTTCAATTACCTGAAGCCTCGAACAATGGTTCAAGTCTAATAGCCTCAGCTCTACTAGTTGCCCGATTTCTTTCGGCAATCGATGAATTTTGGAGTTCACAAAGCTGAGAATTTGTAGCCTTTTTAGGTTGCCAAGACTGGCTACATCCTCTAGCGAACAACCATCAAGACATAGGGTGTTTAAGTTCTCCAAGAGATGAGATGACAATGGCGAATGAATGAGATGTATCCCTGTAAGATTTAAGACCGCGAGTTTCCTCATAGAATTGAAATATGAGTCTGGAACATGAAGAGATTCGTTGTTCGTGAACAACAAAAACATCTGCAATTCGGGGCAATCTATTTCTTTAGGAAGCTCCTTCATGTCAACGTAGGGAAAGTTTATTGCCCTACAACTTTTGAGCTTGTCCTTCGACCACTCTGTTACCAACTTATCTTTCTCTTTCAATACGAGAAAAGGGTTATCTCTTGAAGCAACCGAGGCGACAAACTCACGAACCAAGTCATGTATCTTGAAACTACCAACATCTCCATCCTCTAACAAAAGGGAGGAGGCTTGAAGAGTACGGATCGATGATGCCAAACTTTCTCTAGCTTCTTCAATGCTGTTGTCTTCTGGAAATAACCCCAAACCCACGCCATACCTCACCAAGTTTTCAAGAGTGGGCTTAGAGACGCCACAGACAACACAGAGCCGTAACAGGAACTTCACATCCTCGCCTTTTAAATGGTCATAACTCAATTGCAACATCTTAGTTACTTTCTCACCAATTCCCTCGTTTTTAGATAGCTTGAGTTGTTTAAAAACATTCTTCCATCCGGATAAATTAGCGTGTTTAAGAAGTTTAGCCATTTGGACAATTAGGAAAGGCAAACCTGCACATTTGTGGAGTGCTTCCTCCACCAAGGGTTTGAACTCGTCATCGCGAACTTTGTCTCCGACATAACTCTCAAACAATCTTCTTGCCTCTTCCTCGTGCAGCTCACCGAGATGAAACGGGTCGTCGCAGCCCATTTCCGTTTGCAAAACATCTCGATCTCTCGACGTCAACAGCAACTTGCATCCTATGACTTTGTTATCATGTCCGCAAGGAATGCCGACTGATTTCAAGTCAACCTCCTCCCACAGGTTGTCCAGTATTATGAGCACCTTCTTCTTCTTCTTCCTCTCCTCGTCATTGTCTTGCTTCGTCCTCCCCTCATCTTCCAACCTCTCGCGCAGGAGCTTAGCTCGCAAGCTGACATTCTCTTCCTTCTTTATGTCACTAAGGCCCAACCAGTGCGCGATCTCTCCTTGAATCCTCTTGATGTCTGGATTTTCCGACACGTCGGCCTTAGCCACCAGATCGAACGACCTCTCTTCCCTTATTCTGCTTTCGACCTCTTCCAGAAGGGTGGACTTGCCCACCCCGCCCATCCCGTAAACCCCGACCACGCTGTTGTTGTTATCGGCAAGAGCGACCATGATTTTACCTATCATCGAAGCTCTGGATTCGAAGACGCCATCGTCCCTGGCAGAAGGAGCGGAGGCTGTCACGGTGGTCGACTGGACGACATCTTTGCCTGCTCTCCTGGCCAGAGTCGGAGCAGGGACACTCCCCGGAGCAGGATCGATGAAGGAGATGTCCCTGAATTCACTGCATTCTCGAGCGAGTCGCTGAATGAGCTCGATCTTGTCCTTGGCCTTTCTGCTGAACTGATAGCGACAATTGGGGTCGGGAAGAGTCCCGTAGCAGCAACTCTTGCTCGCCTTTTCGAACTCTCCCAACAGCTCTCCCGCCTCCTTCAAGGCCTTCTCTGCACTTTCGTGCCACTCGGTGGCTTGACTGTAGACCATCCGAAGATTGTTTCTGGCCACTTCGACGGCAATCTGGATCCTCTCAGCCTCGTACGCCAGCTTCCCGACTTCCTTCTGAAGATCCTGGGCGTAGCTCTTGGAGGAGATCACGTATCCGAATTGGCGCTTGACGGGAACAACTACCCACTTCAACACATCCCACCCAATAGAAACAACAGAATCCATCGACATTTTTGCTTGATTTTTTTTTTTTTTTTGAGAAAGAAAGACCGATAAAACGGGGAGACCGAGAGAGAGAGAGAATGATGAAAAAGAGCAGCAGGTAGTGAAGAAGAAGTAGGATGGTTTGGCCGAGGAGAAGACGAGGCGAAACAGAGCAAGAATGATGAGAGACGAAGAAGGCAAGGAGATTTGAGTGCAGAAAAGGATGACGAATCGATGCGTGAGCTTCAGTTCTGGAGATCCAACGATTTAAAATAAAAGAAAGTCCGCTGTCGGTCGCATCTATCAAGCCACCAACGTGGACTTGCAAACCATATGTAAAACGTTGACACGAGTGCTCTAATTTTCAAACCACAACTTAAGTGCCAAAATATTTTAAGAACACTCGTTCAAGTGTTGAAAATTTGACGTGACATAGCACTCGTCGTTTTAAAATCTTATGACACTCTAGTGATGTTTGAAAAAATGGTATACCACTCAAGTGAACAGAAAAAAAAAGTCATGATTTTCAAGTAAGCACCGTACATAAATTATGGCACTTAGTGATCCAAATAAAGTTATGATACCCACGTGATCTCATACGAAAGTTATGATGTTTCTATCTCTCATTTGATTATTTCTCTGCTTAACCGATCACGAGCACCAATGTCTAAGTCTCCTTCCTTTCCTCCGCTGTGAAGTGGTCATGTACTAATATCTAATTAATGTTGACCATTAGGTGAAAACATGTCTTTGACTTTTAATGTATCCTATTCCGAACTTTCACAGGTTTATTAACAAAAACCCCTCAAATCAATCCTTTAAGTGAAAACAAAAAACTCAGTTCAGAAGGAAATATTGAAGTTGTTTAATTATTTTTCCAACCATGAGTGTTAGATTAGAATATGTGAAATTACTCCTTAATCTATATATCTATTATGACTATTTGAAAAGGTTACTCCTAATTTTGAAAATTAATGTTATGACTAATTAAAGTCATCAGGGACGTTCTCTTTGTAATTAAGTTGATAAGGACCTTTTGCATAGTAACTATCTAATATATGGAGAGGAAGTGCACATACTAGAAAAAAAAAATTACCATATGAAGTTAGCATTCTCCTAGAGTAAGCAATTGTTTTCGCTACAATCTACGGCCAAAGGTGTTGAGGTTAAGCGAATGAAATATCCTGCAAAACCGGTTAAGCTCAAGCCTTGACCTGTGCAGGTGACTCTAACCCAAAACAGCTTGCACGCAACTTGTGGGATTCAAACGGACGATTCCCCAGTTCCGAGCTGAAAATTTCACAATGCCCCAACCAAGTGCACCAATCCTGGAGTTAAGCAAGCATGACGTTTTTTCAGTAACAAGCAAGTTTATTTTGCATTCCGTAACACTTCTTAAGAAAATGATTATGTCAACGTAAAAATTACCGTACTATAGATATTCAATAATTGTACGAGGGAGATGCTCAATAAGTATAATGTTAAAGTAATAGTAGTATATGATGGGTATTCATCATATTAGGCTCGGAAATAGTTGAATGTTAGCTGGCTAAATTTCTATGCGTCTATTTGTCTCACATGACAAACATGCCCATCAAAATTGTTAGGTTGGAAAGGTCAATTTACCCCCAACTGGGTAGATGCATTATCACCGTTTGAAAGTATTTTGACTAAGAAAAAAACAATAAAAGTCATGAGCCACATATTTCTTGTAATTAGGTTGATAAGTATAATCTAGTTAGTAGTGCATAAAATTCAATTTTCTCTCCTTCCTTTTCTTCATCATTAATGGATAGGCATTGATGAGATATTCATCCTTTCCCACCACTGATGTACTAGTCCTAATCCATCATTTCATCATTTCCTCCACCGTTAATAGAAAAATATTGATTAGGTACCAATCTTAGACCTACTTCTTGCGTAGGTCAATGAGTCATATTTAAAATATATAATTAACATTATAATTAAGCTAATTGTCAGATTGGAATGTCAATTGTAATTGTTACGTTAGGTTAGGTGTAACTTCAATTAGAATTGATAGACCAGATTTTCTAAGGAAAATAAACTTTTTCCATTCTTTGTTGATATTTTAAACTAGTTTGCTTAAATGAATACTGCTACTCCGTACTGAATAAAATTAATATGGTAAACGATTGGGAGCCACAACTGATATTGGTGGTCCCTCGTTTTTATTATAGTTATCACAAATGATTGGGGTCCGTTTGGAGTCTTTACTTCTAACAATCATGTTCCAAATATGCTTTCAAAACCATACAATTATTGACAAGTAGAGTTACATGGTTTTTCATAAATTTATTTTCTTTTTCAATTTTTTTGGAGGAAAGTAAAACACAGAAAAAATGTACCTAAGAAGTGTAAATAAATAGAACAAATAGAAGTCAACAAAAATGATGATGGAACGTCATATGGTATCTTTTCGGAATCACTCTTGCAAATTCTGAGTTCATGACAATCATTCTGAACAACGTTGTCAATATGAATATAAATCTTAAGGAAAAAAAATGAATCTAGTTGAAAGTGGATATTTCACAACTTACAAAGGAGTTTCCTATATGGGCCCTAACTTGCTACTCTCGACAATATCATTAGCTAAAACTCGTGAGTCGCTGGCTCCATAATTAATATGCAACTTGCTGAGCCATTTATATCTACGTGCAAGTTTCTCTAAAAATCATTCCTTAAGCCAACATAGCATAATATAGTTTGATATAAAGATGAGGTCAAATTAACTTCCGAACCCTTTTTTGGCTAATTAGTGCATTCCCACTTTGTTTTCCTTTAAATTACCAACAATTGCATCTCATGCCCAAGTTTCTCCTCCTTTACTGCCTTCTCTTTCTTTTTTGGTCGAAACCTCCTCTACTAGCATGAGGACCCGTGTATCCAGAAGCTTATGAAACATCCTGCCCATAAAATGCTTAAACTCAAGCCTTTGGCCTGTCTAGGAAACTCTAAATCAGAGCAGTGTGCACACAATTTGTAGAATTCGAACCAACGGCCTCTAGTTCATGAGATGGAAATCCCCGACACCCCAACCAACTGCGCCAATACTGGGGCTATATAAGCACAATATTGTATTGTAAAGATTACGTGTATTTTGCATTATGTATCATTTCTCAAGAAATTGACAATGTTAACATGAAATCATCATATTATTGATAATTCAATAATTGCGACATAAAGATGCTAACCTAACCTTAGTTTAGGCCCTAACCAAACACCATTCCATGGGTATAGAAATGGATGATTCTTTGCATTATCGTTCTTATATTGGACCAGTCACACCAATGTTCATGCGTCCATTCCTCCACCACTAATGGACGGACATTAATGAGTTATCCATCATTTCCTTCTAAAAGGAATAGATCCCAATAACATATACGTACATATCCATCATTTCCTTCTAAAGGGAATGGCGAGGGTCACCGCCAACTGGGTGAGGGCAGCCCTCGCGGCCATCGAGGGTGGCCTCGCCTGCCTCGCCTCTGGGCGGGGCGAGGCCAAGCAGCCCAAGAGAGACGATTTCAACGGTTTTGTCGCCGAGTTCTCCATGGAAGCGCTCGACAATCCCCGGGGGGGGGGGGGGGCAAATTAGTCGAGAACGCTTGAAGGAAATCGGTCGTCACCACCGTCGGCAATGAGGACGGCGAGCCTCGAGTCTTGCACTGGGCCGCCGCTATGAGCCTAGGAGGTCGCCAGACCCCAGCCGCGGCGATGCTGGGGTCGTGTGACCTCGACGAGCCTCGCGACGAACAGATCTAAGCGGCGGTACGACCATCACTGAGCGTCGATCAGGCAACCAGAAGCCTTATCTGCAAGTGGGTGCCACAAGTGAAGGGAAAATTTCATAGAAAAGGGTTCTGGTTGTCTCTGTAAAAGAGACGATAAGTAGTGCCCTGGGTTATCTTGGTAAGAGACGTTGAACAGTGCATTGGAGAGACAGTAAACAGGCGAGAGTCTGGGGAAACAAAGGAAAAAAATAGAAATGAGAAGAAGGAAAATTAAAAAAGGAAATGACGAAAATGCCCTTAGTCGGGCCTTTTTGAAACAAAGAAGACACTTCAGGCCCTTATTTGAAACAAAACCCATTTCAGACTTGTATTTGAAAAAATAAGAACATTTCGGGCCCTTATTTGGAATTTTCCAGAAGGATAATAATACAATTGCAATTCAAAAAACGTTTAGTAAAGTGTATGCCAGCTGGGGCAAGTAAAAGCGAGTAAAAGATTTATGGCCTTTAGGCTGCGTTTGGTCGATCGGATAAAACTCAGGATAGGATATGTTTTATCCTATCATGTGTTTGGTAGTTGTCTAGGACAGGCTATAGAGGGGATTTAGGGGGATAAAATAATCCTAGGGAGGGGGGTGGGATAGAGCCGGATGGAATTTCTCTTATCCATCACTCAAGCCACCCCCTCTTCGCCATGCCCCATCCGCCTCTCCGCCACGCCCAGCCGACTCTCTGGCGGCGGGCCGCCACTCCGGTGGCGGCAGGCAACGTCTCCGGCGACGGCAGGCAACTTCTCCGGCGACGGCGGGCAACTTCTCCGGCAAGTAGTTCAAGCCATAGACAAAGGCGTTGATCGATGGTACTGAGAATGAATATCAAGCAACGTGGCGCCACTTAACCGAACCAACATTGAACCAAAATCGGGATAAGCGATTGGGTCGAACTTGCTTCGTGATCATTTCTTGAAAACCAAGTTGACCGAAACCTTGGCCAACTTCTGCTTCTTGACCTGAGACAACTACACTATTGCCAAAACTAGACGGGCTTTTGAGTTCCCAATTCATGACAGAATTTTTGCTTTTTCCAAGCAAATCAAATGGCGAGATAGCCTCATCTGATACAAAAAGCCTTCCCTTCAGAGAAATTGCTCCACGACTCCATTTGAAGAACCCGCTAGCCAGCTCAAATTAAGTTCTTAAGCACTGTAGAGGAACTCCGGAGGTTCAAGCTCAATCCGAAGCAGAAAGTGCCGCAACGTAAGCTTCCCTTCTTGAAATCGAATCTTGGACAAAACTAAGTACCTTGCGTCCAAGAAAACTCCGAACTCAACCTTAATTTCAGGAATCTAACTTTAAGTCACACACCCACGTGTCCCAAGATCTGTCTCTTTTAGATACTATGGTTTAAATTAGCAGCATCTTTGGAGATGTACATAAAACTTTTTAAAATTATATTCTTCGAAACTTGCGTGCAGTGATTTATGGAGTTTAATGTCAGGAAATTTTTCTATTATGGACAGCTTTGATCTCCCTCCCTCCCTCGCTCTCTCTCTCTCTCTCTCTCTCTCTCTCTCTCTCTCTCTATATGAGGGAGATGCTGCTTTTCTTGAAATTTTTTTTTTCTTTGACGGGGTCAAAGTTTGGTAATGGGGAGTGAAGATGGACACACAATCCGTAGAACATCATGGCCCTTGGAATCAGATGGGATGCCAGTTGTCTTGGCGGTGACTTGGAATCACATGGTCGGACAGTATTATGATTTATTTCAGAGGATCTCACCCAAAAGTCCAAATAATGTTTGTTAGTTTTAATCGAGGGTGATGGAGAGAAATATGTGATGAGCCTCGAGCATTTCTTTTACTTTTCCCATTAAGTCAGATTTGGTTCATGTTGATAATCTTTAGATTTTAGTGACAGAATTGCAGGACTCTTTTGCTGAAATATTTAATTATCGACGGCTGAGATTTAATATCCAAAATAAACTATTTAGAACGTTAACAAAGACCCAAACCTCGAGGGTCGAGTTTAGAGCTCAATAACCTAACCTTAGTTAAGATCTTAACTAAGCATCAATCAATGCCCTGGGATGGTAAAGATTTGGTAACGACTCCAACTCACTGTCAAAAAATAATAATATAATGACAAAAGAGAACAATTTGAACTTGTCAACAATAGAGACCCGCAAGGACGCATTATTCTATGCATTATCGTTTCTTTACTCTGACCAGTCACCATCATCATTTCTTTCCGCTAATGGAGTGGACAAACATTAATTAGCTGTCCATCCTGTCATCTTTTCCCCCGCTAGATCTAATCCATTCTTCCGCCCTTTCCTTCACCTTTGACGGGCAAAACATTGATTAGGTAGTCCTAAACCCGCTCCCTAGTGCAGGTCAACGAAATCAAGCTAAATAAAAAAGAAGTAACATTACAATTAACCTAATTACTAGATCTAATCCATTCTTTCAGCCTTTCCTTTCACCTTTAATGGGCAGAACATTGATTAGGTAGTCCTAAACCCGCTCCCTAGTGCAGGTCAACGAAATCAAGCTAAATCAAAAAGAAGTAACTGTATAATTAACCTAATTACTAGATCTAATCCATTCTTTCACCCTTTCCTTCACCTTTAATGGGCAGAACATTGATTAGGTAGTCCTAAACCCGCTCCCTAGTGCGGTCAACGAAATCAAGCTAAATAAAAAAGAAGTAACAATATAACTAAGCTAATTACATAGGGAAAGAATTGAGGTTTAATTTTCAAAACGATACACATATCGAATTAGCTCAAAAATGTAAAATAGCTGTGTTATTGAATTATTATTGAATTTCTTCTCTACTTTTTGAAATATTAGACTTGCGCTAAATTAAACCATTATAACGAATTAATATTAACCATCAGTTGAAAGTAAATCTTGACTTTTCATGTATTATCTTTCTAATTTTCACAAATTTGTTGACAAAATGCTCCTTATAATTGTCCCTTTAAGCAGAAAAAATAAACCTTAGTTCATAAGGAAAACTTGAAGATGTTTAATTCTGTTTTTTTTTTTTGCCGACCATAAAAATGTTAGATTAGAATGTTAAACTACTTCTAAATCCACACATTTATTATGACTATTTGAAAAGGTTATGACTAATTCTAACAAAAAAGAATGTCATCAATAAAGTCACTATCGACGTTCTTTTTGTAATTAAGTTGATGAGGATGGTTTGCATAATAACTAGCTAGTTTATGAGAAATAAGTGCGTATAAAAAATGGCCAATGGCCATATAAAGTAAGCATTTGTTGTTTTATAACATAAGTCTCTCTAAATGCCCGATTAAGCTGAGGGCTTTGACCTGATATTAGACGACTTTAATTAATTTGCACATAGTTTGAGGGATTTAATTTGCAAGATGATTTGACATGGTCAATGGCATAGTACCGTAGAGTGGGAGCGAAGGAAGAAAAAGGGCCGCATAGAAAGTAAAGTATGGCAATATAATAATAAATACGGTTAATAAATCGAAAAATTTCAAACTAGTACACTTGTGATAAATTTATCCTTATCAGTTTTCGTTAAATTCTACAGTAAAATTGCTGAGTTAGATGACACATGGCAATTATGGGTGTACCTGTTTAGGGTTTTTACCATCTGTTTGTCACGGATGTACTAATTTGGGGTTTTTCGTGGTATTAACTCAATTTAACAAAAACTAACATAAAGTAAATTTGTCACAGGTATACCATTTTAGAGTTTTTGGTAGTTCAAAAATTAGTTTGTGATAAGTTTGTCACAATTATACTAGTTTGGGGTTTTGTGATTAAAAAAAAAACTAGTATGGGTAAATTTGTCACATGTGTACCAGTTTAAAATTTTTCGTGGTATTATCCCTAATAAATAAATGGATATAGAAAAATGAAAGAAAAAAAAAAACAAGGTTCTTGATGATCTTGAAATATTTTATATTAGCTAATTTTAGTATCCTTGTGCAAGAAAACAATCAAATTACAGCTGTCCACGTCGATAACACAACATTACATATGGTACTGTGTACGTACTTGGGTCTCTATACCTTTAAGACTTGTGTATATTTGGTTTTATATATCGCAAATGGACCGAATTTCCTAAAAAATCCTCAACTTTAGGTCCAGTTCCAAATCTATCCTAATTTTTTTTATCTCGGAAAAAACCCTCAACTTTAAGTCCAATCCCAAATCTACCCCGAGCTTTTTTTTATCTCGAAAAAAACCTCAAACTTTAGGTACATTCCCAAATCTGTCTCGGAAATTTTGTTTTTGTCTAAAAAAAACTAAATTTTTTTCAATGTATTTTAAAATCTATCCCGTGGTTTAGTCCCGACTTGACGTGACATTTCAACATCGATAAAAAAAAAACAACAATAAGCAAAGTAATGGGGTGATAGGTTCATACCGACGTGACATTTACACGTGGATAAAAAAATCCACTCCAATAAAAAAATTCTCCAAAATGAAATCGTTGTGGATATGAAAATTATGGATGAAAAACAGTGATATTTGGATAGAGGGATAATGGGGCAGATTTTAAATTAGAGTAAAAACTGGTGATTTTTCTTAGACAAACAAAGTTTGGGGTAGATTTGAGACTGGATCTAAAGTTTAGGATTTTTTCTGAGACAAAAAAAAGTTAAAGGCAGATTTACACTGAACCTAAAGTTTGGGATTTTTTTTAAGACAAAAAAATTCGAAGCGGATTTGAAACTTGACCTAAAGTTATGGTTTTTTTTTTTTTAGGGAATTAAGCCATAGAAATGATCAATTCTGTCATTTATAACTATATACGTTACCACTTATTGTTGTTGTGATCCTTATGAGGTGAGCCCGTATGGAGTATAACAGATTGCTAGGCAAGCCTAAACAATCATATTGCTAGGTGACGCTTGTGCTTAGCACATACATCCCAAGCCCTATCAGTCACAGTTTGATTTTCTCATTAGCTACGAAAATTAATGAGAATCCATGACTGAATCTACCACTAGCAGCGAATAGCGGCAAAGCCACAACACCCACACCAGCAAGCGACGCGACCCATATGAAACAAAAACAGAAAAATTACCTAAAAAATCTTAAATCTATTGTAATTGTGCCAATTTAGTCCATTTTATCTGCCGGCGCCGACGTGGACAATTTTTAATAATACTTTAATAATAATTTTATTTTATTTTTCCTTATTTTCTTTTTTTTCCTATGCCTACTGTGGCTAGCGAGGGTCCCCGAAGCATGCCGGAAAATGGGGGGGGGGCGGTCGGCCTTGCCCAGTCGCCGGCGAGCTCTGACGACCCTCACGCGGCAACGTAAGAGTAGGAAGAAAAAAAAGAAGAAATATTCAAATATCATTAAAAATTATCCACGCCAGCACCGGCCGTCAAAGTGGATTGTATTGGCACAATTGCAAAATATTTATGACTCAATTGACAAAAAAAAAGTTTAAAACTGAATTGGTACAACTATAATAGGTTTATGACTTTTTGAGTAATTATCCGAAACAAAACTAACACAGATGTACACAAAAACAAACTGACCACGAAAGAGGCACACAACAAAACAGAAGCAATTTCAACAGCAAAAACGAAAATTGCCGACGGACCCCAATTTTTTTTTCCCAACAATAATCGACGTGGTTTATCATCAATCTATTGGTTTATTTCCACATTGTAGCAAAAATCTTGCGTGTGATGCTCCTTATGCTTAGCCATTTACGAATAATCAAAGCTTCGACTCTTTAGCTTTTTTTATAAGGGTTAAAATCACGAAAAACCTCAAACTGATACACTTAAGTTAGGGAGCGTGTAACAGAAGCCCGATACCTTTTGCTTAGGGAGCACCAAGAGGGAGCCAAAGTCTAAACCTGTTAATATATCTAGTTGGACCCACCTTCACTCAAAAGCTTAAGCCAATGAGTTATGAATCAACTATGATATATTAACTGCTTTACACCATACCAATTCTTCGATGTGGGATTTCTCTAGCACAACTCACATGTGCATTCTAACAATCTTCCCCTCACGTGTGAGTTCAGTGTTAACAATCTCCCCCTTAATCAAAGTATCCTTCTGCATCAATATATATTTTTTCGGACCGAACTATGAAGTCTGCCACCGGGCCTGCATTGTTACACCACAACGCCCATCGCCTGGAAATTACGCCTAACTTCACCCACCAAATTCCGGAACTTAATTGAACCATCGGCTCTGATACCAGATTGTTATGACAATGCGAAAACTAAAACGAAATTAAAACTGAAAAGAAGAAAAGAATACGAAGATTTACGTGGAAACCATTGTGGGAAAAATCACGGGGAGAGAAAAAGTAAAATCCACTATAGAATCAAGGATTACAAAATGTAGCTCAAAAACCTAAAGACGCTTCTTTTCATAATAGTTTGAGAAATATCAATATTTATATTACTGCCCTCAAGCCCCAACGTTGGCCCAAGCCCATGTTTAATTCAAGACATATGAAGAAATCTCCACATTGTCTTGAATTTCTCAAGTAGACATAAGTAATAAACAATCTTATCCTCCCACCAGAATAAAACTCAGTTGAAGCAAACATTAACCAAATCCAAGCAATGCTTGAATTTAGCAATAGGCAAAGACTTTGTCAACATATCAGCTGGATTGTTTTCTGTACCAATCTTCAAAACCTTAATATAGCCATCAACAAGAATGTCTCGAATATAATGATACCGCACATCAATGTGCTTTGTCCTCTCATGATACATCTGATCTTTAGTAAGATGTATAGCACTCTGACTATCACAATGGACAACAGTAACATCATAATCCACACTGAGCTCTCCAAATAAGCCTCTTAACCATATAGCCTCTTTAACTGCCTCTGTAGTAGACAAAGCAGCTGTATGTTGTAAAGAAACTTTCCAACTGACTGCACAACCTCCAATAGTAAAGATGTACCCAGTCAAAAACTCAATTTTATCAAGGTCACCAGCATAATCAGAATCAACCATATCCTGTAAGAGTATAACCAGTTTTCCCAAACTCTAAACAATAATCTAAAGTACCTTTCAAATATCTCAAAATCCACTTCACTACTTGCCAATGAACTTTACCCGGGCATGATAAATATCCGGTTGAGTGCAAACCATTGCGTACATTAGGCTATCAACTGCACTAGAGTATGGAATATGTGACATATATTTTATTTCCTAATCTGTATGTGGACATAAACCAGCTGATAATCTAAAGTGAGCAGCAAGAGGAGTACTTACTGGTTTGGCATCTTTCATGCCAAAACGATCTAACACCTTCTCAATATAGCTTTTCTGGGAAAGATTCAATTTTTCCCTTTTTCGATCTCGCCGAATTTCCATGCCTAGGATTTTCTTTGCTGCACCTAAATCCTTCATATCAAATTCAACGCTTAACTGTACCTTCAAATTATGTATATCATATTTATCTTTTGCTGCAATCAACATGTCATCAACGTATAATAGCAGATAAATAAAAGAGTCAGTTTGGAAGTTTGCACAAATATACACAACTGTCATATTTGCTTCTACAATAGCCAAGTTGCACCATAAACGAATCAAACCTTTTATACCACTGTCTAGGTAATTGCTTCAAGCCATAGATAGAATTTTTCAATAAACAAACATGATCTTCCTTACCTTCAAACTGAAAACCCTCTGGTTGACCCATATAGATTTTCTCTTCAAGTTCACCATGCAAGAAATCTGTTTTCACATCGAGTTGTTCCAACTCTAAATCATGCATAGCAACTAACGCAAGAAAAACCCGAATAGAGCTGTATTTAACGGCGGGTGAAAACACATCATTAAAATCAACTTCCTCAATCTGACTATAGCCCTTAGCAACTAGACGTGCTTTAAATCTGATGTCTTCAACTCTAGGAATACCTTCCTTTCTTTTGAAAACCCACTTGCAACCCACAATTTTCTTTTCTTTTGATGGTTTGACAAGCTCCCAAGTTTGATTCTTTTCAAGAGATTCCATCTCTTCATTCATAGCAACTAACCACTTTGCTGAATCTTTTGAAGAAACAGCTTCCTTGTACATTTTAGGCTCATTATACTCAATTGACTATGCAGTTGAAAGAGCATAAGTAACAAATTCTGAGTACTTCTGCAGAGGCTTCACTGTCCTTCTTGGTCTATCTTTGGCAATAGAATAACGTTCCTCTTCAGGTTCTTCAATCTCAATATTATCAATAGACGACTGAACTGGTTGCGAAGAAGTTACTTCAAGCTCCACTTTTTTCGCTGCACTTTTATAATTTTCTTGACAAGTAACAGACGATTCCTTGATAGGATGAAGCATAGCAGACTCATCAAAAGTAACATCTCTATTAATGATAATCTTAGATGAATCAGAACACCAAAGTCTATAACCTTTTACACCAGAAGCATAACCAAGAAAGATGCATTTTTTTGCCCTAGGTTTAATTTTCATGCACTAACATGTGCATATGCTTGACATCCAAATACTCGAAGAGAAGAATAATCAACAGGATTACTCGACGATACCTCCTCAAGTGTCTTGCACTCAATAGATGTGCAAGGAGAACGATTTATCAACCAACAAGCTGTATTGACTGCTTCAGCCCAAAACTCCTTGCCCAAACTAGCGTTAGACAACATGCACATAGTCCTTTCTAATAAGGTTCTATTCATGCGTTCTGCAATACCATTCTGCAATAACCAATACCATTATGATACCAATTTGTTAGGGAGCGCGTAACAGAAACCCGATACCTTTTGCTTGGGGAGCACCAAGAGGGAGCCAAAGTTTAAGCTTGTTAATATATTTAGTTAGACCCACATTCACTCAAAAACTTAAGCCAATGAGTTATGGATCAACTAGGATATATTAACTGCTCTACACCACACTAATTCTCCGATGTTGGATTTCTCTTGCACAACTCACATGTGCATTCTAACAACTTGTGACAAATTTACCCCAAACTATTTTTTTATCACAAAAAACCCCAAACTGGTACACCTGTGACAAATTTACCATAAACTATTTTTTCGACCTCCAAAAATCTCAAACTGGTACATCTGTGACAATTTTACCTTAAATTAATTATTTTGACCACCAAAAACCTCAAACTGGTACACATGTGACAAATTTACCCTCCGTTAGTTTCCGTTAAATTGGATTAATATCACAAAAAAACTCCAAATTGATACACCTGTGACAAATAGAGGGTAAAAACCTCAAACGTGTACATCCTGCAATTGCCATATGTCATTCAAATCAGCAATTTGACGATAAAATTTAATGAAAACTAACGAATGGTAAATTTGTCACGGGTGGCTTAGTTTGAGGTAAATTTATTAAAAATATATTAGTTTAAAATTTTTGATGATTAAAAAAATAATTTAAATAAATTTATTATAAATGTATAAGTTTAGAGTTTTTCATGATATTATCCATTTAAAACATCTTTAACAAAAGTGCACTCGAGATGGAGATAGATGGGACACCCCCACTATCTAATGTCTATCCAAATTATTGCATCTTCTGGTGGTCCCGAGCAACGTGCATAGTTGTTCTTTTTTGTTCCAAGTGACAGAGCTCTATCCGACAAAAGATTACAGGTGGACCTCATTTTTGCCTGAATGGTTCAATCACGGGACCTTTGTAATAATGCATGGCTGCTTTCTTGGAAATAATAACTTTAATAAAGATGTCTGGAAAGCAAAAGCTTATACTAAGAGATCTGAATGTTAAGGCTCTTTACCTTTGTGCTAAAGCATCTTTAATAAAGGTGCACTCGGGATGGAGATAGATGGGACACCCCCACTATCTAATGTCTATCCAAATTATTGCATCTTCTGGTGGTCCTGAGCAACGTGCATAGTTTTTTTTTGGTTCCAAGGGACAGAGCTCTATCCGACAAAAGATTACAGTTGGACCTCATTTTTGCCTAAATGGTTCAATCATGGGACCTTTGTAATAATGCATGGCTGCTTTCTTGGAAATAATAACTTTAATAAAGATGTCCAGAAAACGAAAGCTTATACTAAGAGATCTGAATGTTAAGGCTCTTTACCTCTGTGCTTTGAGTTGCGTAAGGAACGAGTAGTATCAAGTCCAAATCTTTCTGATCACTTGCGTGCTTTTTTTCCAGGCCATACCCTTTGATTCGACTGCTTAGCCTGTTAGTGTTCCTTTTGATCATATAGAGATTTTATTCACGACACATAAATTAGACAACGTTTGATTTTCTTCTTCTAATGCCATAATCAATTGGAAACTTCTCTCTTTATCAACTTTGCAGTTCGGAAACATAAACTTCTAAATTAGAAATTGAGAAAACACTCAATATAATGGAAAATGGTCGTTTAATATATATAGCAATTTCTGATAATCTTCTACTTATTGACATATTAGACTTGGGCTAACTTAGACCCTCATATCTAATTAACATCGAGCATTAGTTGAGAATAAGTCTTGACTTTTCATGTATTATCTTTGAAATTTTTGCAGTTATGTTCGCCAAAAGCCCTCGAGTCATCCCTTTAAACGAGGAAAAAAAAAAACCTCAGTGCATAAGAAACATTTGAAAATGTTTAATTTTCTATTCATATATTAGTTATCACTATTTGAAAAAGGTTACGACTAATGTCTATCAAAATGAACTGTTATGACTAAACAAAAACATCCAAACATAATATTCTCACATTCTCATTCTTTATTGAGGAAATATGGACAATTTTTTAAGATAATATCACGGAATTTTGTTAACTGGATCGATGTGCAACCCGACTCAAAATTTCATCCAGTATTTCAAGTCCTCGCGGCACGGATTAATGTCGTTTTCAATAAAATCCTCCCAGCATTCACGCGAAGTCTCGGCCCATTTTGAATTTGAACGTCATGTCTGAAAGCCCTTCTGAAGCCCGGCCCCTCCCTCCTGCCAGCCGTAATGGCATGGTATCATGCCCATACTCCTTGCCACCTTTGGATCACCTTAAGCAAAAGTTCGAGTGGAAGGCATTTGTGGAAGGTGGTAATGCCAAAAATTGACAGAGGACAGGGACAAGGTTCATGCAATTGAAAAAGGGAAAGAATGAATCAAACACTAGAGGGAACTCGATTCATGGCCGGGATAGGGCCTAACATGATCTAGATGTGCCCTAGTTCGTTGCTGGCATGCAAGTGACCTTGTTCGCGACCGGGCCTAACTTGGTCCATGACCAAAACTTTCTTAACTCGCCATTCGTCGCTATCGATTGTTGCCACACTTTTCTGTTCCTCATAGGTTGATTACCTTTTTAGGCATATCACTATGTGACTGGTCTATATCGCTTTTATATACTAATAGGCCCTCGCAAGCAACCAAGAGTTTCTATCAATTTGAAATTTTACTTTCTTTAATATATGGGCTCATAAGATAACCAATTAGAAGAGATTGTCATTTTTATTCTTTTAAACTAATCGGGTGTATCGAAAAAAGATAAATGTAATTTGTAAACTGAGAGGATGTGATAGAGATGATCAGTGTTAGCAATCCTTGAAGCGTTACTATAGAAGTTCAAAACTATTGATGGCATTTGCCAGGTTGGGATTGAGGACTTCAAATTTTTATGCTAGAAAAGGCTAGCAAAAATGTACATTTTATTTGCCATTTTTCTTTAGTTTGCTTGAATTTATTCTGGTGGTTGGCCCACGTTCGAGAGAGAAGCTTGTCTAAATCAGATGTGCATGTTTGAGCTCATTGGTAGGGAGAATGTTGTGATCAGATTCTCCCCTTAGCAATGCCGGTAGAGGTAAGAAACTCATTTAGGTCGACTGATATGAACATTGGAAGATTCACTTGAGGCTGTATGATAGTATAGCAATTCCTGTCTCCTTTATATTCGGTTGTGATGAGTCAACTGAAAGTGCACCTACTTTTGGCTTTTCTTCTCTTTTCTGAACTAGTTACAATCTCATCAGTATTCTCCTTTTTTCCCCCTTTGGGCAAGTCGGACCAAACAGTCTAGTCTAGGTGCGTTTGGTTTAGTTTTGTGAAGGAGCATGGGAAAATTTGGAGTGTTTGACAAATGTTTTTGAAACCTGTTTAGCCAAATGCTGACATTGGCAAAGCTGAAAGCTCAAGGTATGTCCTCACCTGCCTTGAGCTTTCAGCATTTTCGAAATGCTACAGCATTCGACTAATGAATTTCGGCCAATTGCCTTTTTTGCCCTCAAAATATTATTGAAAGTCCAATTTTGCCCCTATTAAAATCTAAAACCCTATTTTCTAGGAATGCTTCGCTTGACTGCTCGCCTTTCTCACTCTCGTCTGCTCATTCGCTTCACTCAGCTTCGCATCACTCGCTCAACTGCAGGTTCCTTCGCTTAGCTGCGCACCGCTCACTCAACTGCAGCTCTCTCTCTCTCTCTCTCTCTCTCTCTCTCTCCGGTGGATCTACTTTCAATTGCTTAAATTTGTGCATTTCATGGTCTGTAATATGCGGCGTGTGCGTTTGGTTCAGGTTTAAGGATAACGTATTTCTTTGTTAGGGACATATGTGACCATATTTATTATAATGAAATGACTCTTTACGAAGTTATTAATATGTCTCTTTTACATTACTCTCAACACTAAAATATAAAAGTTAACAGTCATTTTTTTTTTCAATTTTGAACAAATTAAAGTCAATAAACTAAAATTGGTCACGTTAAAGGGCTTCCCAAATATAATGTTTTTACAAACAACATTTAGCCTAAAGTTGCTGTCCAATGCGCATTTCAATTACAATTTACTTAAATAATCATGCATTTACCTAAAGTCGTTTAGGCTAAAAGGCCTTTACATTTTGTCAAAGGCTCTTCCTAAGTGCCGAACCAAAAACTTAATGTCCATTGAACTCTCGAGTATCTATTCCATGGTTCCAAATGCCCGAGCCTCTCACTGCCCTTGAGAAAAGCTAGAGAACTCAAATCAGAGTATCCCTTTATTGGAATGGCGATGTGGCCATCTTTTCTTGAGAAGGTGATGGTGCTAAGGCCCCGATCTCCATTCATAACTGGCATAACTCCATTATGAATGTCACCCATTCTACATTTGCGCCCCCACTGTCCAAACTTTTTTCCCAAGTTAATTTGCTTCTGTATAAACCACAGGATATGTTATCTTCCTTCAAGGGAAAAATTGTCCAAAAAGTCCTAAACTTATTGCACTTTAACCAATATAGTCATAAATCTTTCAATTTTGTCAATTGAGTCCTAAACATTTTTCATGTTTTGCAAATTGAGTCCATCCGGCCAATTTTGATTGGAAATTAATGACGTGGTCACCGGTGGTCCTACATAGCACAACGGATGACAGTTAGCGCTAACGTAGATATTTTGAAATATTTTTTTGAATTTTCGATAATTTTTGTGGTTATTTCTTTTCTTTTTTCCTTTTCTTTGTTTTCTTTTCTTTTGGCCTGAGGGCCGGCAAGGGTCGCTGTGACGTCCCGGAATTTCAAGGCCTATTATATGAATAATATTGGACGGTTGGAATTGAGTGACATTTGTTGGACGCGAAATCATTCGATCTGTGGATCGTTAGTCGTCGATCGAAGCGTAGATAATTATAGTTCGATTAGATTAGTCGCGCCGTAATTAGTCTTCGCCGTATTCCTTCGCGCTTGCGTCGACCCTGAACCAAATATTCTGAACCAGTCCTAAATCGTCAGATTACCGAAATACCCTCAGATATTATTCATATACGCCAGAAATAATTATTACCGAATGACCGCGGGCCCCGCATTATTATTACAAAGTTAAGTCACTTTTTTTGACTTTTGGGTATTTACCAAAATGCCCTTTGACCTTGGAAAAGACCAAAATGCCCCTCAAGAGCATTTTCTCTCTCTTCCATTTTCTCTCTTCTTCCTTCTTGGTTTCTCACGTTGGCAGCCCACTCCCTCACCACCTTCATCTTCTTCATCTTCATCTTGTGTTCGTCGTCGCCGTGGATCGCCGCCGCCGCCTGCCGAGCCGCCGCCCGCCCGTCTCGCGCCCCGCCTAGCCCTCGCCGTCGCCGTGCCGCCCCAGCCGAGCTGCTGCCGCCCCTGTTCAGCCGCTGCCCGTCAACCGCCGAGCCTCGCCGTCGACCGCCGAGCTTCACCGGAGCTCCGCGGACCCAAACCCGAGAGCCCGTCAATCCCGTTTTTCAGCGCGCGCCCGACTTGGAATCGCTCGTTTGAGCTCGTCCGGAGGGCGAATCGAGCTCCGTTTTCGCCTACGCGACCGTAAGATCAAGGACTACGAGGATCTGAGGACTATTTGTCCAGGAAGTGGCTGGAATTTCGTGGGTTGGGTCAGAACAGAGGCTGGTCGTGGAGAACCGGCGAGTTTCGCTTCGTTTCAAGCTCCGCCACAGCCGCCGCCGCCGCCGCCACCCCCCGTTTAGGAGTGAGTTAACCCCTAATCCCTGATTAGGCCGTTAATTGCACTACTTAGATTAATTTAATTAGTTACCGTAATTAGATTAATTAGTTACCGCAGTTAATAGATAGTTACCTGGGTTAGTTAGTTAACTGTGGTTAGATTAATTAGTTACCTTAGTTAATTTAAATAGTTACTGAGGTAGATTAATTAACTGCTGTGGTTAGTTGGAATTAACCGTGGTTAGGTGGAATAGTTACCATGGTTAATTGCATGTTGTTGTGCCTAGTTTGTGGCGTCCGATCGTGGATTGGACTGAGTGTTGATTGCGCATTAATTTGCTGAATGATCACACTAGGGTTGAAATGCCATATTAAATGGAAATTGATTATTCGCGTGATCGATTGTGAATTTGAGGGTGAAAATAGCCGTGGGCCAGATTTGAGTGTGAAAATGGCTGTGGGCCAGTTTTGAATGTAAAAATGGCCGTTGGCCGAGTTTGATCATGAAAATGGCCGTTGGCCAAGTTTGAGCATGAAATTGGCCGTGGGCCAGGTTTGAGCATCAAAAATGGGATTTGGCTTGAGAGCCGGTTTTGAGCGCGAGGTCATGCAGTTGTTTCACCGTGTCGCCCTAACGTAACTGGGGGCACAGGCGATACCCTTATTGGCATGGGTCGCCGCCTGATAAGTCTGTGTGCCGGCGACGTACAGTCCGGGATTCCACGGCTTATTGGTTGCCTGTCAGTCCGTGCCTGGCGACGGACCGTCCGGATAACACGACTGATGAGATGCCGGTCGCAACTGGTGTTGGTCCGTAGTCCCTCCTGGAATTATCCCTGGTGTGCTCGCCTTAGGGGTCTTGAAGGAGCCATCGGATGCCGTCGCTGTAACGTAGTAGGACGACGCCCGGTTAATCCGGAAGAGTACTAGCAGCGAGGCTGTGCTTTGGCGAGAGTGGGGTATCTCTTGGCCGGCTGACCGGAACGCGTTTGTTGCATAATGCATGACCATTGCTGAGTGTTCTGGCTGATTGGTTGATGCGTTATTTATTCATTATTATGTTGTACCTGTCGCATGGCTCCAGGCGAGGTACGTTGCATGTGGTTGTTGTTCTGAGGTTGAGACTAAATCGATAGAATGGTTAGGTCGTGATCAACGTCCTAATCGAACTTAGGCGTTGACCCGCTGAGATTCATATCTCATGCGCTTTGGCTGATCGCCTTTCAGGTCTTCGTAATGGCCGCGCCGGTTGAGCTATTGAGGAGCTTTGGAGGCCGTGTTGTATATAGTTGGTAGTGTATCGACTATAGTACGCCCTGATCCGACCCGGTGTCTTTTTGTGGGTCTAAGGGGATCGGTCCGAGGAGGACTCGTGTAATTATGTGTGTATTGTGAACTAATCAAGCAAGTAATGAAAAGGGTTTGTTGTTGTGTGTTGTAGTTCCTATTCTTTCTATCCCTGTCGTTGTTATCTGGGGTTGTTGTTCGCTTCCGCATGTGCTTAATTATAAGATAAAATAAATGGGTCGATGATCTGCCTAGGACATCATCCTTTGACCAGACGTTCGGAAGGGATGGTCGCGCGCCCGGGGCTCGGGGCGTGACAGTCGCTGGCCGACCCTTGCCAACACTAGGTGAGGGTGTCATGGACCTCGTAGGCTCTGGGCAAGGGCACGACACCTTCACCGGATCTGGGTGTTGTAGCCCTCGCCAAATTTGGATGAGGCTGTGCGCCCTCGTTAAGGAAGGCAAAGGGTCGCAAGGGCGTCGCGGCCCTCACCCAGAGCCGATGAGGGCTTGCCAGCCCTCAAGAAAAAAAGTAAAGAAAAGAAAAAACCAAAAAATTATTAAAAATTCAAAAAATTATTTAAAATGATCACATCAATACCGGCCGTGCCACGTAGGATCGGCCAGCGACCACGAAATCAATTTCCAACCAAAATGGGCCGGATGGACTCAATTGGCAATACGTGACAAGGTTTAGGATTCAATTGGCAAAATTGAACGGTTTAAGACTAAATTAGCCAAAGTGTAATAGATTTAGGACTTTTTGGTTGGTTTTTACTTGAAGAAAGTGTTCATGGCTTTATGTGTAAATTAGGACACAAGGTCAGAGGGTTGAAAAAAGGCAATAACCACCTTGAATTAGGAATCTAATGATTCCTAGTTTGAGAATAAACGCCTCTTGAAAATGATTGCTTCGTACTTTCTCTGGACATAATTTTGTACATGTTGACATTTTAGACTTGGGCTAACTTAGACCTTATATCTAATTAACATTGACAATCATTTGAGAATAAGCCTTGACTTTTCCTGTATCATCTTTGAAATTTTCACAGATTTGTTGACCTCCTCAAATCATCCCTTTAAATAAATAAAAGAAGAAGAAGAAGAAAAACTCAGTTCATAAACAACATTTTAAATTGTTTAATTTTCCTGCCACAACTAGACAGAGCTTTATTCGTGACCGGGATGGGCCCCCCTACGTGATCGAGACGTGCAGTGGTCCATTGCCGGCATGCATGCGACCTTGTTCACGACCGGGCCTAACTTGATCCATGACCGGAACTTTCTTTACTCGCACCTCCTCTCTATTGATTGTTACCACGCTTTTATATATGTCATATTTCGATTAACTTTTTTTCATATCACTATGAGGCTATTCCATATTATGCATTGATATACTAAAATATCCTTGCAAGGGAGTGAAATTGAATGATGGGGTGCCGTAATTTTGTAACTACATGTCAATTAAGGCGGATCTAATAAAACGCTAGGGCCATGCCAATGTACAATAGAATTCATGCACATATTGAGTGGCCTTTGGAATGTACACCATTTAACTGAATTGCATGCTTAGTTGAATTAGTGATTGCGTTTTTGGACAATGATACCCCGCCATAATATGTTCGCAGCATTCTGGTTGAATAATATTGGGCGAAAAGGGAGTCCTCTTTTTATTCAAAACTGCCTCGAACGTTGAGAAGGGCCGAGTCTGAGAGATACTTTCCACGTTTTCTCAATAGACTTTTTGAAATTAATTTTCTATCATAAACGAAATTATAGCTACAAGTCCGTGACAATAACTCATTTCAAACCGAACTGCTGAATAATGTTGTTTACGTGGCGGCCACGAGGAGGAGGCCCTCGTACAGATCTAGGGAGGGCCACGACCTTCGCTAGGGCCGGCGAGGGCTTGCCGGACCTCACCCAGAAAAAAGAAAGAAAACAAGAATTTTTTTTTAAAAAAATTATTAAAAAGTGTCAAAGTCAGCGCCGGTTATGCAACATAGAACGGACGGCATCCACGTCGGTGTTTTTCGATCTAAATTAGTCGGATAGATTAAATTGGCACAAATATAAAAACTTTAGTACTTTTTGGACACTTTTCCCGAATTAAATCATGTATGAGGATGAACTAAAATAAATTGTGACCAAAATTTAATGCGGCCTTTCCAATTTTATTTGATGATGGTTGAGATTGATAAAGCACCAAGTAAGTGTTTACGTGGAATCCGGTGGTGGTGGTGGTCCCATTACCAGTGCCACCCTTATTTCGGCGTCAGTGTGCCCGAACAATGGTAAGTGGTTTGCTGCATCCACGTTATCAAATTCTTTTAGCATTGAATCGATTATTTTGATTCATGGATGAGTTCCGGCAATTAAGTCTATTTGTACCGTTCAATTATGTGTATACTTGAATATTATGATTTTTCCAATATAATATATCTTAGTGTTATAGCTATTGTAAATCTAATATTTCAAAATACTCGAAACTTATTTAATATATATGATAATAGAGGAGTACATACGAATACATAGGAGTTCTTGTACGTTAGATTAGACATTTTCGTATGTTGGGGAGACTTTGGCCAGATCATATCCAGACTTCTAAATGGACTAAACTAAAGGACATAACCAGTAAAGTAGGGATGACAGACGGGCCGGTTCAGCTTGGGCCCAGTACGGACCGGCCCAGTGCCTAAACAGTATATAATCAACATAAAACCTTCCTTAAGAAACCACATACCCTATAGTGATTCCAACCAAATCATATCCAAACTTTTGACTTATCAACCTGCTTGATAGCCCCAGCGTTGAAAATTAAAAATTCACCAGTTGATGATATTAAGCTCGTTAGATAACTTTAATTAGAGCTAGGGCCGAGCATAATGGACCGATTGAACCAAGAATCGTCGGGACCGGATCGGATTAGTCTGTTTGGTCTAGTTCCCGGAGGCTTCGATCCGGTTCCTGGTTCCATGGGTGAATCGGACCGATCGGACCGGACCGAATAATATTTTTTTCTTTTCTAAATATAAATCTAAACCTAATCTAAGATGCTTAGTATAACTTTCAAGTTTAGCGACAACACAATACAATTAACAAGATGTTGTTCGGTGAATATGAAGTTAACGAGAAAAATTTAACAACGAATTACAAAAAAAAAAAAGGGCGACCGGTCTAATGATTGGACCACCCGGAATAGGACCGGATCGAACCTGACCGGAAACCGATCACTCCTAATTAGAGTTGTCTTGAAACATTCAATTAACATTCAAAAGGGTCACTTAATTCATTCGGTGGACGAAATAATTTATGGTAATTAGAGATCTTGCCAACCATATGGTTAGGACTTACCCGGTCGCGATTCTATGTTTGTATAGAGCTAAGAGTGTTAACACTTAAAAATCAGTTCTTAAGGTCAGCATTGATTTCTCAATGGGTCATTCATGTATAACCTGAATTGGAACACGTACAATCAAGCCTCACCCATGCAAATTTCTATAAATGCTCTTTTAATTTTCTTTTCATTTAGCCATGAAACAATATAAACATAATGTTGATAGGCTAAAAGGCAAGGAATGCACAAAGCAAACGAATGGACTGCTTTCTTTGTACTGTTATATTCTTACAAAAAGCTTTGTGTGATATCCTAGTCCGCCACACCTTCAGGCTTACTAACCACACTTTCTTGTTTTAATATCTTATAATATACGATGGCGCATGCGGAAGTCTAAAGAATCAAGACGGCATTCAGAATAAGTGCATGACAAAACAACACCCTGACAAAAACACCAACCGGCAGGCACGCCTAAAGAGGGTATGGCCTTAATGGGTTTCACTAACCAGATCACACACATTTCAACTAGTAAGATCATTCACCAATTTAGTTAAACACTTCGTATTCACATCTAATTTAACCCATTTACAATACTTCTTAAGACATAGATTATCTGGGAGGATTTACAAAAGAAGGTAATCTACTCTCGATTTTCAAAATCATCATCCGCGGCCTCCAGCATCCGTGGAAATATCAACTATAAAAACGTTCTTGCATAGGTGTCGTTGGATCTGACATTCTAGTATACTGAAAAATATTTTCACCCAACGGAGTGAGTATAAACCCAACAAGTATGATTCCTAGGCCGAACGACTAAACTAGCTATAAAATCGCAGGATTGCAATCAAAGTCATCACGATAGAATCCAAGGTATACAAAGGATAGAATTTCAGAATCCAATCAGAATTCAAGGTATACGATGGATAGAATCTCTAAATCAAACCAGATCATAATCATAACAAATTAAGATCGATCCATGATCAATGTTCGCAATGGAGAACCATAAACAGCTTAGTAATAAGGACTAGAAATCCACTTGCCTCGATTATTCGAGAAAACGACATAGAAACAATGCACGATCGATCTTGGATTCCTTGGCGTGCTATGGACTGGCGCCACAAATCCTTAAAAAATCCTTAAGCCGACCTTGATCCTCACAAATCCGGCGAGATGGCGGTTTGGCAGAGTAATGACGTGTCGAGGGAGGTTTTAGAGAAGAAGAGAGGGTTGTTCTGACGATCGTATGATGAAATGAACTGACGTCAGAGGTTTATATAGGGAAAGCAGGAGATGGTCCGTCAGCTTGGGCAATTAACACGTGTCCCACACGTGTCGACACGCTCCGACACGTTCCGACACTTTTCGACACTTTTCGACATGCTCCGACACTTTCCGACACGCTCTGACACGTCTCCAATACGTGTCCACTCACTTGCCACGTGTCCATCCGTTTGCCACGTGTCCCTCTAGCTTGCCACATGCTGACACGTGGCCTACCACGTGTCCACGTGGTTCCGTGTCCTCGTCCAGTCTCAATTTATCATGTATTTGACCCGACAGGACCCTAATTAAATACGTGGTGTCCCTAAAAATATTGTCGAGTCATGGATAATCTCTCAAAACCTATCTAATAATCCAAACTCGTTAGATACTAATGCAAGCTGGTAAGGAATTGGATCATTACACTTTGGTATTTAAGACATAACAATAAGATGTTAAGAGAATCCATATGAACACTTCAGGTCAGTCGAGCAACCAGAATCCTTAAAGAAGCGCCAAATCTGCGAAATTCTCGCCAAAATGGAAGTATAGAATCGAAACTAGCACTGAAAAACAAGAAATCGTGAACAGAAAGGAGTCTTCTTTTTATTGATTCGCCATTGCTGAATAAAGGAGGGGCATAATTAGGAATCTTGGATTCATATCGATGCTGTGAACACCGCCTACAGTTAACACGCTCCATGATCACCTCAATCAATGTGAATCTGGTCCTCGTCGCCATTATAGAAGATGGAGACTTTGAACACAACATCATCCCTAGCAATGAGCTCAAACACGCAGGCATTTCCTACGTGCAAATGAGTTTCTCTTGCAAATGCAGGCCAACCAGCAGAGAACAACACTCGGGAGTCATGCATATATCTTGAGAGCTTCACCGGCCACGATCTGTCTGAATACGTAACAGTTTCCGTTTTCTTGTTTTCTTGAATATGTTGCCGGACGAATTTACCGGGAACACGCTGCACATGAGTAAACGTTTGAACAATCAATGTCCGCTATGTATGCTGAACGAAGGACAATAATTTAAGCATGCACTCTTGGAAAAAAAAGCACACAAGGCCATATTTGCGAGATTCAGGAGCTTTTTAGCCAACAGTCTTAAGAGGCTCATGAAAGCCATCGATCTTAACCCGCAATGTAAAGCATTTTCAAACAAATTACAGAACATTGATTGCCACTTTAGGTTAGTACTCGATTCAAGTGACTGTCCATCCTTTCATGCGGAAAGTGATGGAGCAGCTTGTCGAGGATATCCAAGTGAATGGATAGTCCCGACCTAATTACGGCCTTTACTTCTGTTTTTTCTTCCTTTTCTCCTGATTCAGCGTTACTCCACCACTGGAATGCCCCACGCTTACTCCAAGAAAACTAACTATTGTCAATATGGTTCCCAATACAAACCAAATCAACCGGGGAAAACACAGAGGAAAAATTAGAGAGAGATCGTAGTCAAACTTGAGATATGGCAGTGATGGATTAGGCTCAAGATTATACCAATGTCTTAAAATGAGACTGCTGTATCACCATTTTGAAGAAGGGATGCTCCGAATCAAATTCGCTGGCTAACTCAGGAGTAGTGAGAGGCCTCGCGAGAGTAGGAGCACAAAGCACTGGAAAACACAGAGGAAAGCACAGAATGGTTCGTTCTGCATCTAGACTTTTTGTTCCTACCTGGAGTTAAAATAAGAACTATGAACATCTTTAGCATAGAACTTATTGGCCAATTGTGACCTAGTGTCTCTGGTGCTTTTGGTGTTTACTTTGCTTCGAACTTGTATTTGTCTGTTTGTAGTAGATTCTCACTTCATTGGACACATCAAATGTTTTCTTATCAATTTCTCAATTCATTAGAATTCGAAGGGAACTTGGAAATCGTGGACGAGAGTTTCTGTTTGTCACTAGCTTTGTGGTTAGTCCGTCCTTGGGAGCTCAGAAGTAAATACACAATCGAACCCACCTAGCTGACTTAATTTTGTCATCTTCCTCTGCTTGACTTGATAAAAAGGCTTTCTTTTTTTCAAACAAGGGATGAGTCGGTCTTTGTCCTTCAATGAGAACATTCTCTGGAAATTGGAGATGTTGGCCCTAGTCCATAGTAAACAAATCATCATGTGCTTTTTGAAGTGATTGGTGAAGTTGGTGGCCTGTGTTCACTCTTCAAAGACTTCCTGCTTTTTTCCTTGTTAATTCCCATGACTGTTTGATACATCAGCAGTCATATAAGAAGTTGGGAAGAGCACAAGATGATCTCTGGTAGGCATCTATATTGGGTGCTTCTCCAAATATCGAATGCTCCTAACTAGTTGTTTGAAATGATCGACCTTTGGTTCCTTCATTTAGAGTTCTGACTTTTAGAGAGTGGATGCTGCACTGAGTTTAAGTAGCTTTGCGGATGTACCGAGATTGATGTTTTCGTCCAAGCTAATCCTCATGGTTAAAATCTAAGTGGCCTTGTTTCATGCAGAGTTTCCAGAAACTCGAAATCATCCAATTTGCTGCTTCAGGCAAACACTTCTTCGCAAATTGGTTTTCCATCTGATCTAACCGCGGTTCCATTGGGTAGTAAATAATCTTCCAGTGGGAGGGGTGTTGTTGCAGCAAAAGCTGCAGTGATACCTGGCGGAGGTGAAACTTTGTCTTATCCTGGTGATTTTGCTGTGAGCGAGACTCTGATTGGTGAGGAATCAGTTGGCATTCAATTGCAGCCTGATGCAGTAGTGTTTGGAGCGCTTGCAGCTGATACTGCGCCTATAAGCACTTCTTTCCCCATCGAAGATGATGAATTTGACTTGGACCAACCCACAACAGGCTTTGCATCTATTGCAGAAGCGATTGAGGACATCCGCCAAGGAAAGGTTGGTATGCTTTCTGTATCACATTATCGAGTGCATTTTAATTGTTCATCCATAAATGTCTATGTCATGGTTGGAACTGAATTCCAGATTGTAGTGGTGGTAGACGCCGAGGACAGGGAGAATGAGGGTGATCTTATAATGGCAGCAGAAGTGGCAACACCTGAGGCTATGGCATTTATTGTGAAGTATGGCACTGGGATTGTTTGTGTGAGCATGAAAGAGGAAGATTTGGAGCGCTTGCAACTTCCTTTGATGGTAAATTAGAGGGAGTATGAAGAGTAGCTTCGGACTGCATTCCCCGTGACTGTGGTATGTCGTAAGATGCTTAGTTATTTTCTTCAAGCAGCTCTTCTCGTATCTTGTAATGGATGGTAGCTAAGAGCTATTGTTGTAGGATGTAAAAGCATGGGACAACTACAGGCGTATCAGCGTGTGACAGGGCAACGACAGTTTTTGATCTTGCATCTAGAGGTTCAAAACCTGAAGATTTCAGCAGGCCGGGACACATTTTCCATTGAAGTACAGGGAGGGTGGTGTACCTTGCTATGTTAGCTGGATTGGATCCTGTGGCAGTTCTTTGTGAGGTAGTGGATGATGATGGCTCCGTGGCAAGATTGCCTAAGCTTCGTGAGTTTGCACCGCGGGAGAACTTAAAAATTGTATCCATTGCTGATCTAATCAGGTAAGATTCTCTTCCCGGCAATCCACTGCAAATATTTGTTAGGACAGGTAGTTCCCAATCAAATCCAAATTTCAGCTGCAACTTTCACTTCTTAAGTATTGGGTTTTTTTGGCTAAGATGTTGTCCAAGCGGCATCTGCCCTTTTTGGGAATGGATAAATTAGGAGTCGAAACCTTGGAACCCTGGGTGGGTTGGGTTAAAGAGTCTCTTCTGGGAGGCTGTTGGGCTGTCGTTTTACATAGCAAAAAAAAAAAAAAAGAGAAGCATAAGCCAATTTGGTCTATTCATTTCTCAAGTTTACTTTATGCTTTAAGCTTGTGGTTGTTATTCCGATTGTCGACACCATGCAGATCAATGGTTTTGGGTTCTGAAGAGTAATTTCTCACAAATTTTTATGTGTATGGCGTTGTTAGATTAGTATATGGGCTCCTCTCTTACTCGAAGTCTTACAATATCAATTAATTATAACTGGCCAGGATTTGCCAGTTGACTGTTAACTGAGGCAGAGTTTGAGGTACATTCTCGGCATTATCGCCAGGACATAAGGGTTGGACATCTAGATTGACAAAAAAAGTGCTCGTTTGTTGTATGCTGACTTGTATATTGAGAAGCTTCTTATACTGTGTCGCGACTCGATCTCAGGTGTCAACACTGTGTGAGTGAGAAATGATTTCACTGCTCATTAGATGCATAAATCTACAAGTACCGCCGGAAAAGAGATAAATTAGTTGAACCTGCCGGTGCTGCAAGATTACCAACAATGTGGGGTCCATTCACAGCCCATTGCTATAGATCAATGTTAGATGGAATTGAGCACATTGCAATGGTCAAGGTAAGATGAATTGTGAGTTAATTGCTAAAACTATTCGAAGAATTCAGAAAGTAATAAACAGAGAGTTTCAAACGGATTAATTGTAAACTTTGAGAATCTTGTTTGTAGCAGTGCGTTTTCAACTCAACTTCAATTTGTGCTTCATTTGATGTACTTCCAGTGCATGATTTTGTGTGACAGTATTTTCATGTACTTAAAGGGATTGTCTTAGTCCGTAACACTTTTTCTTTTCTATCCTCGATCCTTACCGGACGTTTCACGTACGACATACGCTCATCCACTTCAATTTCTTCAAAGCTCAAAACATGAGCTGAATCCGGCTCGTACTTTCTCAATATAGATACATGGAATACGTCATATATATGAGCAAGCCTCGATGACAACGCGAGACGATAAGTCAGATTCCCAATCCGCTCTAAGATCTCGAACGGTCCAACATATCTCGGGCTCAACTTCCCTTTCTTACGAAAATGAGACCTCCCTCTCATAGACGACACCTTCAGGAAGACATGGCTGCCAACCTGAAACTCCAGCGGTCTACGACGCTTATCAACATAACTCTTCTGACGGCTCTAGGCTGTCCTGAGGCTTTCTCTGACAACCTTGACGGTGTCTATGGATTGTTGCACCAACTCTGGACTAGTGATCTTCCTTTCTCCGATCTCGTCCCAACAAACTGGCGTTCTGCAAGGTTTCCCATACAATGCTTCAAAAGGTGCCATCTTGATGCTTTGTTGGTAACTGTCGTTGTAGGCGAATTCGACCAAATGAAGCTGATCTTCTCAGTTACCCTTGAAATCCAATACACATGCTCGCAACATATCCTCGAGCATCTGAATTGTCCTTTCAGACTGGCCATCCGTCTGCGGATGATAAGCCGTACTAAATTGCAGCTTCGTTCCCAATGTAGTCTGCAAGCTTTTCCAAAAGGTTGCTGTGAACCTCGGATCACGATCCGAAGTGATCGTCACTGGCACTCCATGAAGACGTACAATCTGGCGTACATATAAATCTGCCAACCTTTCCAACACGAAGTCCTTTCTCATTGGGATGAAGTGCGTTGACTTCGTCAATCTGTCGATCACAACCCAGATCGAATCATGCCCCCTTTGGCTCCTTGGTAAACCAGTCACGAAATCCATCGTGATATGCTCCCACTTCCACTCTGGAATATCAAGCGGTTGCAACAGTCCTCCGGGCTTACAATTCTGCGCCTTAACTTGTTGACACGTCAGGCATTTCGCCACATGCTTGGCTATGTCAACCTTCGTGCCACTCCACCAATAATACTGTCTCAGATTCTGGTACATCTTCGTACTACCCGGATGAACACTGTAACTGCTACGATGTGCCTCCGACAAGATTTCCTCTCTAAGGCCGTCATCGGCAGATACGCATAAACGTCCTCTAAACTCCAGTATTCTATCCTCAACTATCTGAAAGTCAACTTTCCTCTTCTCTGAGTCTTCTTGAAGGATCTTTTGAATATCAGGGTCTGTTGACTGCAAGGCCTTACTTCTCGCATGCACTTCTGATTTGACTCTTAACGTAGCCATCAAACTTGACATACGGCCTACCTCTAGCTTAAACTCCGAATCTCGCACCTCCTCCAGGAGACGCCACTCCCGGATCATCAACTGAGTGATGGCTGACTTCCGACTTAGCGCATTAACAACCTTGTTAGCTTTCCTCGGATGGTACAGGATCTCGGAATCATAATCCTTAAGAAGTTCCATCCATCGACGCTATCTCATGTTCAACTCCTTCTGAGAGGACAGGTACTTGAGACTCTGGTGGTCAGTGTAAACTTGAAACTTTTCTCCTATCAGGTAATGCCTCCAAATCTTGAGAGCAAACATGATCGCTGCTAATTTCAAATCGTGCGTCGGATAGTTCAACTCATGCGGCCTCAACTGACGAGACGCATACGCAACCACTCTTCCGTGTTGCATAAGCACGCGGCCTAATCCTTTGAAAGACGCATCGCTATAAATCTCATAGCCTCTCGAACCAGACCGTATTATCAACACGGGAGCCGTAGTTAGCTTATGCTTAAGCTCTTGGAAACTACGCTCACATTTTTCCATCCAAACGAATTTCTCATCCTTTTTCAACAGTCTTGTCATAGGTAAGGCTAAGGCAGAGAACCTTTCCATAAAGCGCCTATAGTAGCCTGCTAATCCTAAGAAACTTTAAACCTCTGTCACTGTCGTCGGTCTCGGCCAATCCATGACTGCTTCAATCTTGGCGGGGTCCACAGATATCCCTTCTCCAGAGATCACATGACCTAGAAAAGCTACTCGAGTCAACCAAAACTCGCACTTGCTAAACTTGGCAAACAGCTGATGTTCGTGAAGAGTCTCCAATACTTTTCTCAGATGATGCTCATGCTCCTCATAGCTCTTCGAGTACACTAAGACATCGTCAATAAACACAATGACGAATCTATCCAAATATTCATTGAACACCCTGTTCATTATATCCATGAAAGCGGCTGGGGCATTTGTCAGGCTAAACGGCATCACAGTGAATTCGTAATGACCATAGCGCGTCCTAAACACTGTCTTCGGTACATCCTCCTTCTTGATTCTTAGCTGGTGGTATCCCGTCCGTAGGTCGATCTTAGAAAATACCGAGACTCCTTGAAGTTGGTTGAACAAATCGTCGATCCTCGACAATGGATACTTGTTCTTGATTGTCACTTGATTGAGCTACCGATAGTTAATACACAGACGAAGCGATCCGTCCTTCTTCCTCACAAACAGCACAGGTGCTCCCCATGGTGACGCACTAGGGCAGATAAATCCTTTATCCAGTAATTCCTGCATCTGTACTTTCAGTTCCTTGAGCTCTGATAACGCCATCCGATACGGTGCCTTTGAAATTGGCTTCGTACCAGGGGCTAACTCAACTACAAATTATATTTCCCTCTCAGGCGGTAATCTAGGCAACTCCTTAGGAAAGACATCAGGAAATTCCCTTACTACCGTGATATCCTCCAACATTGTCTCCTCAGCCAACACGTCAACAACGGACGCCAAATACCCTTGGCAACCACAATCCAACTGTCCAGTCGCTTCCAGCGACGAAACTAAGGGAATCGAGGCTCCCCCTCGACTTCTAATAAACTCAAAACTAACCCCATTCAATAGGTTAAACAAGATTATTTTACTATGACAGTCCATCACTACCCTCTGCTCTGAGATCCAATCCATGCCCACAATAATATCAAAATCAAACATGGTCAGCACTATCAAGTCTATCCTTCCCTTATGGCCATCTACAACCAGCTTACAGCCAGGACATCCTACTGTAGACAAAAAACTATCCTTAAAGAACGACAGTTATCTCATGGCACTAAAGAACGATAGTACAAGGCATACAGCCAACACGCGTCACACTCTCAGGCATTCAAGCACTATGCAACATGCGGTTTTTCGGTTATTTATGCAAGAGATACACCACTCTCGCCACAATACAGCCTCACTACTAGTACTCTTCTGACAGAACCGGGCGTCGTCCTACCCCGTTACAGCGACGGCATTCGATAGCCCCTCAAGACCCCTAAGGCAAGCATACCAGGTAGTTCCGTAAGGACTTCGGCTCATCACAAGCTGCGACCGGCATCCGACCAGTCGTGTCTATCCGGACTGTACATCGCCAGCACGAACTGTCGTGCAACCGATAAGTCGTGGGATTCCGGACTGTACGTCGCCGGCACGAACATATCAGGCGACGGACCCACCAGGAGTACCGCCCCATGCTCCCAATTACGTTAGGGAATGATTAACCGTCGTGTGACCACACAAATACATCAGGCAAACAACCAGTTCTTACTTCACATTAGCCCAATGCAGTCACACTCACGAGTATGCTCAAAACTCGGCTAACATCCATTTTCATGATTGAAATACACAATTGGTCACACAAATACTCAATTTCAATTAAATATGGTATACTGACCTAGGTGTGATCATTCAGCGAAAACACGCAATCAACACGCTAGTCAACCAATCAGCAATCAACAAACACGTCTTACCGAACTAAGGTAGACAAAGCAATTACACATGATAACTATTCCACCTAACCACGGTAATTCAACTAGCCACAGTAATTATTTAATCTACTACGGTAACTAATTAACCTAACCACGGTAATTCAACTAGCCATAGTAATTATTTAATCTACTATGGTAACTAATTAACCTAACCATAGTAACTATTTAATCTAACCACAGTTAACTATCTAACCACGGTAACTATCTAATTTAACTACGGTAACTAGATAATCGGCTACGGTAACTATTTAATTGACTACTAAGTGTAATTAACGGGCTAATCAGGGATTAGGGGTTAACTCACTCGGCGACTGGCGGCGACGATCGACGGTCGGTGGCGGCGGCGACGAAAAACTTCGGCGACGGGTTAACAGACTCGTCTCGTTGCTCCGGACTCGAATACTACGATGGCGGTCTCCGACGACTCACGGATGACGACGAACGGCGGTTGGACAGCGGCGGTCTGACGACGAAACGGTTGGACGGCGAGCGTGCGGGAGTAACGGCGGCGACGGCACGGCTGCTCCGGCGGTCCACGGGAGGGCTGGGCAGCTGCTGAATCGAACGGCGACGAGGCTTGGGCGGCTGAGGTCTCGCGGGGGTACGGCGGTCGCAGCAAACGGCGAGTGATGGCAAGGCGGTGCGGTGGCGGTCGGCGGCATTGCACGACGGTGGCGGGTAGGGAGGAAATGGAGGGTGAAGATGGTGATCCAAAAGATGAAGATGAGAGAGTGAATGGGAAAGGGGGTGGCCGGCCATGGAAGAGAGAGAGAAGAGAGAGAAAGTCAAGGGCAAAATGGTAATTTACCAAAAGTAAAAAAGGTGAATAGTAACTTTAGGATATTTACTATACATTTATGAGGCGGGGCCCACGGTCAAGTCAGTATTAATGATATCTAGCTTATATGAATAATATCCGAGGGTATTTTGGTCATTTAGTAATTTAGGATTGGTTGGACATTTGGTTCAGGGTTAGGCTCGGGCGCGAAAGAAAAACGACTGTAGAATCTACGGCGCGACGAAACTAAGCGAACTACTATTATCTACGCTTCAGTCGTTGATCAAAGCCTTCCAAATCGAACAATTTCGCGTTCGATAAATGTCACTCAATTCCGAGAGTCCCAATATTATTCATTTGATAGGCCTTGAAATTTCAGAACGTCACATTACTCGCCATTCCTTTCTATTCATTGTTACCACACTTTTCTGTTTCTCATTTTTGATTACCTTTTGCTCATATCACTATGCCATTGGTCCATATCGCTAGATATACTAAAATGCCCTTGTAGGGGAGTGAAATTAAATGATGAAGGTACCGTAATTTTGCACCTACATGTCAATCTAGGCTAATCTCATTTAATAAGAGGCGGGCGCTATGCTGATGTTCAATTCAATTCATGCACATATTGAGTGGCCTTCGGAATGTAGACAATTTAACTGAATTGCATGTTTAGTTTAAATTATTGATTGCATTTTTGTACAATGGTATGCCATCGTAATATATCTGAAGCACTATGATTGAACAATATTAGACGGAAAGAGGAGTCCCCTTTATATTGACAAAATATGAGGAGAATTTGACCAATGGAGTAAAGCTCCGTGAATTCCCGCTACCCCTTGAAAAGCGAAACGATGGCATTATTACGCATTTCTAGTTCTATAGTACAGGTTGAACCACCGCAAACATTGAGAAGCACCGAGTTTGAGAGATCCTTTCCACATCTTCTCGAATTAATTCTCTTTCATAAAAAATTAAAGCTACAATTCCATGACAATAACTCATATAGTCCAACCGAAGTGCAGAAAGAAAAGGAAGAAAAGAAATCTTAAATTCTGTAACATGGATGAAAGATCGGTTTCCACAAACAGTCTACTTCAGTAATAGTGTGGACTGAATTTTAATGATGGTTGCTTCATTTGAGTAAACCTAAATAATCCAGAATATCCTTTACACTATGATTACTAAAGTGATGATGGACAACATTTTATTTCTTCTGGCGTTTGCTATAGGCTTGGTAGGACAAAATTGTCATGCCAAATCCAATGGTTGATATCAATTTATCTTGATCTCACGGTCGAGATGTTTTGACATTTTCTTATTTGACGGTTGAGATCGTGCCCTATAACTTTGCCACCCAAAGAAGCATCGGCACTGTAGAAAAGCCTATTACTTTTGAAGGGTTTTATCGCACACCGATTCAGAATGATCACACAGAAATCAAAGAGAAAATTGGACGACACACGAGATTACCCAGGTTCACCCAAGAATAGGGCTACATCCTGCAAAGAGATTTCACTATAGTTTCGATTTACAGTCACTCAACTCGTTACAATGATAAAAAACGAGAATATATATATATATGCCCTAAACGGGCCCAAAACCTAAACCTATATGAAACCCCTTAATTCCATACCATATATATATAGCAATTTCTGATAATATTCCACTTATTGACATATTAGACTTGAGCTAACTTAGACCCTTATATCTAATTAACAGCATTCTTCAAAATTGAGGAATTATGGATATTTTTTTAAGATAAAACCACGGAATTTTGTTAACCAGATCAACCGACTCAAAATTTCATTCAAGTATTTCAAGTCCTCACGACACTGAATAATGCGGTTTTTCAATAAAAACCCTCCCAGCATTCATGCGAAGTCTTGGCCCATTTTGAATTTGAACGTCAGGTCTGAAAGCCATTCTGAAGCCTGAACCCTCCCTCCTTCCAACCGTAATGGCATGGTATCATGCCCATACTCCTTGCCACCTTTGGATCACCTTAAGCACAAGTTCGAATGAAATGCATTTGTGGAAGGTGGGGATGCCCAAAATTGACCGAGGAAAGGGACAAGGTTCATGTAATTGAAAAAGGGAAAGAATGAATCAAACCACAACTAGACGGAGCTCGATGCATGACCGGGACCGGGCCAACTACGTGATCCTGACGTTCCCTAGTTCGTTGCCGGCATGCAGGCGACCTTGTTTGCGATTGAGCCTAACTTGATCCATGACTGGAACATTTTTTACTCGTCATTCCTCTCTATTGATTGTTACCACACTTTTCTGTTTCTCATTTTTTGATTACTTTTTGCTCATATCACTATGCCACTGGTCCATATCGCTAGATATACCAAAATGCCCTTGCAGGGGAGTGAAATTAAATGATGAAGGTACCGTAATTTTGCAACTACATGTCAATCGAGGCTAATCTCATTTAATAAGAGGCGGGTGCCATGCTGATGTTCAATTCAATTCATGCACATATTAAGTGGCCTTTGGAATGTAAACAATTTAACTGAATTGCATGTTTAGTTTAAATTATTGATTGCATTTTTGTACAATGGTATGCCATCGTAATATATCTAAAGCACTCTGATTGAACAATATTAGACGAAAAGAGGAGTCCCCTTTATATTGACAAACTATGAGAATTTGACCAATGGAGTAAAGCTCCGTGAATTCCCACCACCCCTTGAAAAGCGAACCGATGGCATTATTACTCATTTCTAGTAGTAGAGTACAGGTTGAACCGCCTCAAACATTGAGAAGCAACGAGTTTGAGAGATCCTTTCCACATTTTCTCGAATTAATTCTCTATCATAAAAAATTAAAGCTACAATTCCATGACAATAACTCATCATAGTCCAACCGAAGTGCAGAAAGAAAAGGAAGAAAAGAAATCTTAAATTCTGTAACATGGATGAAAGATGAGTTTCCACAAACAGTCTACTTCAGTAATAGTGTGGACTGAATTTTAATGATGGTTGCTTCATTTAACCAGAGTAAACCTAAAGAATCCAGAATATCCTCTACACTATGATTACTAAAGTGATGATGTACCACATTTTATTTCTTCTGGCGTTCGCTATAAGGCTTGGTAGGACTAAATTGTCATGCCAAATTCATTGGTTGATATCAATTTATCTTGATCTCACGGTCGAGATGTTTCGACATTTTCTTTTATTTGACGGCTGAGATTGTGCCCTATAACTTTGCCACCCAAAGAAGCACCGGCACTGTAGAAAAGCCCATTACTTTGTCATATCGATTTTTGTCAATTAAATCTGTGTATCCGAGACATTACTCTTCTTATTCAGAATAGTAATGTTCAGAGGATATTGTGGAAACCTAAACCATGCACAGTAAACTTTATCACGAATGGTTCATGACATTCGATGGCGAGTTGTATGACGATATTCGAGAAAGTACATGACTAGTCTTGTATTCCATCTTCTAATTTATGTTCTTATTCAGTGGATTAGCTATCAAATCATATTTTTGTGTCATTAGCCATCACATTCAGTTTGGTGAAAGAAAAAAGCGCTACCAAAGTTAGTTATATCACCACATAAAATTTGTAAAGAATGTGCAATTAAACCATGTGACTAGCAGCGTGCCACCACTAGATGATGAGATGGCTCCATCGATCAACTCACAAGCTCAACTCAGACCTCGTGGATTAATTCTATTGATAGTGCGGGAGCATCCGATTTTATGGAACTATTCGCAAGTTTCAACATAGTTCTATCGACAAGTCAGACAACATCGATGTTCATTCCAACAAGGTTCCATCCGATTTCATGGAACTATCCACAGTTCCAGCATGGACTCAAGAATTGCATGTGTGTGTGTGTATATATGCACGCCAAACTTATGAGATGGATGTCATGTAATTAAAAGATATGTAGTCCAATTTACTTGCGTGATTCTCCCTGGATGAGCTAAAGTTACCAAAAAAATATGTAGGATTATACCGTTGATTTTACAAAACATGTGGTGTAACTGAGATGTCTAGATATGTGCACATCTCGTGTGCTCACAACCGAAATTAAGTGGTTTAGCGCATCTGCATTATAAGAATTTTTATAGTGTTGTATGAATTAGTCAGATTTGCAAGTGTAATCTGTCCAAATTTATGTTAACATATACTTCATGGATGGGTTTCGATGATTAAATCTATTTGTATCATTTAAGTATCCACAACCTTTTTTGGCCACACGTCTTCTCAAAGCAGCTGTCTCCAGGGGAGTGTATTGATGTGTGCAGGAAAGTAGGGATGGCGGAAGGGCAGTTCAGTCGGGGCCCAGTTCGGCCCAGATCATTCGTGCCAGTTTTTTTTTTTGTTAATCTTTTGGGGCCAGTAGAACTTTCCTTTTTACTATTATTTTCGGAAAAAAGAATTCTAAGGTGGGGGAGACTCTTGTAAAGGGAGAAGATAACAATTCTGGTTTTTAACCTGTGGATCCAAGTGACAGCGAGTTTGAGAGTAAGCTTATTTCACGAGAAATACTTGTCAAATAATGAGGTCGTACAAGGAGGCTAGGCAAGTTCGAGAGGAGCTTAGGTAAAGAATGCTAACAATGGAGCTTGATTTCGTTCCCGTTTCCAATCGAGAGAACCTTGATTTTGAAATAGAAATGAGACTTGAATCTCCATCTCAATTTAAACAGGCTGTTAAAAAAATATGCAATTTTCAGTGGGTACGGCATCAAATGACCCAGGACTGCGGAGACTATGGAGGCTAAAGGGATGCTCACGGAGAGTTTATGGTGGCTAGCTCCAAAAGAGGAATAAGTGTAAAAAAAAAAAGAAAGTCCTAGAGTTATTGCATTGGTGCCAATTCAGTCATACACATTTTTTTGGTACCAATTCAGTCCTAAATCTTTTGTATTTGTGCCAATTCAGTCCTAAATTTTTTGCATTTGTACCAATTGAGTCAATTCGGTCAATTTTGGTCAAAATTCGCAGACGTGTACGTCGGTTGTCCTATGTGAAATAGCTGGCGCTGACGTGGATATTTTTTAAATATAAATTTAATTATTTTTAAATATTTAAATATTTTTTAAAAAGAATTATTAAAAATAATTAAAATAATATTTAAAAATGTCCACGTCAGCGCTAGTCGTGCCACGTAGAACAATCGACGTCCACGTCTACAATTTCTGATCAAAATTGATCGGATTGACTCAATTGGCACAAATGCAAAAAGTCCTAGTACTAAATTAGCTCAAATGCAAAAGGACTGAATTGATACCAATAAAAGGTTTAGGACTGAATTAGCACCAATTCAAAAGGTTTGGGATTGAATTGGCACCAAAAAAAGGTTTATGACTGAATTGGCACAAATGCAATAGATCTAAAACATTTTTGACACTTTTACCCTCCAAAAGGAGAGGATGTCTATCGTTAACCGTGTTGAGCCAGAACACAAGTGTTTTAGGGTGTTGGGAAAACAAACAAGCCACGACAAAATGGATTGCCGACGATTGCCTACCGATGTTTGTATTGAATCCTGGTTTTTTTTGGTGAAGATGTTAAGAGGAAGATTTGAAGTTGAAGTATGGGTGGACTGTGACAAGGATTAAATGCTATCGAGCAAGGGGCATTGCCCTTGATATGATCAGAGGTACGTTCGAGGATCGTCACAAAAAAGTTGAGGCCTTATATTGGTGCCTTGCCGGGTGAATACGTGCATGGTGCATTCGAGTATGAACTTGGCAATGTAAATGAATTTTGAAAGGTTCTACGTGGGCTTTGAGGAATTAAGAAAGGGGTTTCTTAAAACAGCTCTGGAAGAAGCACTCACTACTCACGGCGGTAGAAAGGGATGGTAACAATTAAGGAAGTTGATCAATCAGCTGAATATGTTGCAGGATCACCTACTGTATGTTTCAAAACCTGAAGATTTCAACAGGCCGGGACACATTTTCCCATTGAAGTGCAGGGAGGGTGGGGTCCTGAAAAGAGCTGGGCATACAGAGGCTTCTGTTGACCTTGCTATGTTAGTTGGATTGGATCCGGTGGCAGTTCTTTGTGAGGTAGTGGATGATGATGGCTCCATGGCAAGATTGCCTAAGCTGCGGGAGAACTTAAAAATTGTATCCATTGCTGATCTAATCAGGTACGATTCTCTTCCCAGCAATCCAATGCAAATATTTCTTAGGACAGGTAGTTCCCAATCAAATCCAAATTTCAGCTGCAACTTTCACTTCTTAAGTATTGGTTTTTTTTGGCTAAGATGTTGTCCAAGCGGCATCTGCCCTTTTTGGGAATGGATAAATTAGGAGTCGAAACCTTGGAACCCTGGGTGGGGTGGGTTAAAGAGTCTCAAATGGATTTAATTGTAAACTTTTCGAAGAATTCAGAAAGCTAATAAACAGAGAGTTTCAAATGGATTAATTGTAAACTTTGAGAATCTTGTTTGTAGCAGTGCGTTTTCAACACAACTTCAATTTGTGCTTCATCTTATGTACTTCCAGTGCATGATTTTGTGTGTCAGTGTTTTTACTAGAACTGGCTGTACTGAGAAATTGATGGTATATTTTAAGTTGAATGCCATTAAATTTATATTGAAGTTAGTAAAAAATTGTCTAATCATTTGTCAATCATAGTTTGGAGTACCAAATTTATCTTGGATAACAACCTTGTCTAGACAGAAATGTTTGACATCAGGAGAAATGATTGTTAGGATATTAGTGAATTGATGGGAACAATAATTCTTTTTTGAAGTTTATGAAAAGGGGGCCTGTATGTGTCTGCAATTGATATAGGAATGCCGTAATTATGTTTTATGTCCTTCCTTCTGACAGCAATATTTCCCATCATGTGATTCATACTTTGTAGTTTATCGTCTGAACAGGGTGACATTGGAGATGGTCAAGATATCCTAGTGAGGGTACACTAGAAATGCCTCACAAGAGACATATTTGTATTTGCCAGATGCGACTGCGGCAACCAGCTTGCACAGGCGATGCAGCAGATAGAAGCGGCTGGTAGGGGCGTGCTGGTGTACCTCAGAGGGCACGAAGGAAGAGGCATAGGATTGGGGCACAAACTACGTGCCTATAACCTGCAGGACGATGGGCGTGACACCGTGGAAGCAAATGTGGAGCTCGGGTTGCCCGTTGACTCTAGAGAGTATCGAATTGGTGCTCAAGTATTTCTTACTTAAGTCAGAAACTATACCGATGCGAGAGGTCCTAAATAATTTAGCTTCTGAATGAGGTTGGTTCATGGTCATTGTCATTATATGCTTTGTGGAATCGAGAAGATCAATAAACTAACATCGTCAATCTAAAATTAAAGGTAGTTGAATTTCAGTGACTGTTTCAGAAATTGTACACGATTTGTAGGACTACTAGAGGAAGCTGGTGACTAAAGCAGAGCTTCAAATTCTCATCTTAAAAAGACGAGATTTGATTAGTAGAAAGAATCACTCCATCATCAAACTTTTCATAGCATTTGACGCCTTGGGAGTCAGGACGATGAAGCTGATGACGAACAACCCGTCAAAGTATGTGGGGCTTAAAGGTTATGGCTTGGCTATTGCTGGGAGAGTCCCTCTAGTAACTCCAATAACAAAGGAGAACAAGAGATACTTGGAGACGAAACGCTCCAAGATGGGGCACATCTATGATGCAGAAGTCAATGGCCGCTTCAGCAATCTCATAAGCAAAAATGGCAAGCCGAGTAGTACCGTTTCTTCTGATCCGGCTGTGTCCGACTAATAGGAGCTGCTGGATTGTTCGACTGCTAATGATTTATTTGGGGGGATACAAGCAAATTCACTGACGGATGGTGTTATTACTTTATTTTTTAAGCCCTAAGGTCAAGGACATTGGGATACCTGCTGATCATGAGTTCTGGAAATTTTATGGCGATTCCGGTTTATTATATTCATAATTGTTCTGTGGATGTCATTCATCCATTTTGTAAGGCGAAAAGGGGAGAGACTAGCCTCTTATTGAAACTTCCTTGTGTTATTGATGGATGTATTGATCTCTAGAGGCCATTGCATATTTCATGAAAACAGAGTTGTTGCAGGACATTCTTTCTTTCCTTTCCTGTGACCACCTTAGTGGTGACAAATACATTCTTGATCTCCATGCTACGTATGAGTTCGATATGTACTTCGCGCATAAAGACACATGTACCCGGAATTTTGGAAGGTGCAATTCCCGTGTAATTTTCACTGGTCTCCAAAAAACATCAGGAAATACATCACCATTCGATTACTTGCAGCAGAAAGGTTTTCTTTCTTTGATCTGATTAACTAAACAAAACATAGTGAAGCAGAGATTTTTCTGTAGGCATACCGAAGTTCACGCCTAAGTCTCAACATTCTTTCTGAAAGTGGAGACTTTGAGTTCGATATTATCGATTCTAACGAGCTCGAACACGCAGACATCTCCTTCCTTAAGGGAAGTTCCTCTCTGAAATGCGCCCCAACCGGCAGAAAGCTTTCCCGAGCCATGTCGTGGGTAGTACATGAGCTTCACTGGCCATGATCCGTCCGTATATTTAAGAGTTGCAGTTTGCATTCTTCCTTTGACGCGTCCCTTAAAAAAACCGCCTGGGACAGTCTGCAGAGTTGATTTTTGATCAACAAATGATCTATAAGTAAGAACATAAAAGGCATGATGACTAACTCAAGAAATGTTAACCATACCACATTTTCATAATCTCATAGGCAAACCTGAATCATATAGGAATACGATGGTCCCTTACGAGAAGGTTGAAGAAAATTTGGGAGCAAAAAGCTACTTTTTCATATATATTCTTTATTTACACAGATAGAGAGACTATATATATACATCAGCTTCCTGTAACCTAATCCTCTATAATTTAGGAAACAAACAAAGAAACGGAATATTACACAAAATAAGAAATAGAGAGAAAGTCTCTCTAATAACAGCTCACGCCTACACTCCCCCTCAAGTGGGTGAAAAGATGTCTTTGATACCCAACTTGACCAGTGAGCTATGAAACTCCCTACTAGCAACCGCCTTTGTGAGAATGTCCGCCAACTGATCCTCTGACCGAACAAACGGAAGTTTGATCACCTTTGACTCCAAGTTTTCTTTAATAAAGTGTCTGTCCACTTCTATATGTTTTGTTCGATCATGTTGAACTGGGTTATGAGAGATGTCAATAGCAGCTTTATTATCACAAAACAGACTCATTTCTGCCACAGGTGGAAAACCAAGCTCTACCATCAGCCTTTTCAGCCATAATAACTCACATAGCCCCTTCGCCACGCCTCTGAACTCGGCTTCGGCACTTGACAATGAGACCACCTTCTGCTTCTTGCTCCTCCAAGTAACAAGGTTACCTCCCACAAAAGTAAAGTATCCAGAGGTGGATCGTCTATCAGAAACATCTCCTGCCCAATCTGCATCAGTAAACCCTTCAATTTGAAGATGTCCATTCTTCGCAAAGAACAACCCTCTACCTGGGGCCGATTTCAGGTAGCGGAGAATACGTATGACTGCATCCATATGTTCTTCACTCGGGGTATGCATAAACTGACTAACTACACTCACTGCATATGCAATATCTGGGCGAGTATGCGATAAGTAAATCAATCTTCCTACTAACCTCTGATATCTGTCTTTATTAGTTGGCACTTGACCAGGTTTTACCCCAAGTCGATGGTTCTGTGCTATAGGAGTATCCACGGGCTTGCACTCCAATAGACCTACTTCAGCCAGGAGGTCTAGAACGTACTTCCTCTGAGATAAGAAAATCCCATCTTTTGACCTGGCTACTTCAATTCCCAAGAAATATTTTAGTCCCCCGAGGTTCTTCATCTCAAATTCGTTTGCCAACTTCTGTTGAAGATCCGAAATTTCTTCCAGATCATCTCCTGTAACAATCATATCATCAACATATATTATTAAGATTGTTACCTTTCCTCCCTTCCGTTTCAAGAATAAAGTATGATCTGAGCTACTCTGATGAAAGCCATATTTCTTCATTGCCGCACTGAAGCGACCAAACCATGCCCGAGGAGACTGCTTCAGTCCATACAACGATTTGTTCAACCTGCATACTATATTTGGTTGATCCACACATTCATAACCTGGAGGAATATCCATATAAATCTTCTCCTCCAAATCTCCATGAAGAAACGCATTCTTCACATCGAACTGATGCAGCGGCCAATCAAGATTGGTTGCAAGAGACAACAGTACTCTCACAGTGTTTAATTTTGCCACTGGAGAGAACGTTTCTTGATAGTCTACACCATACGTCTGGGTGTATCCCTTGGCTACTAGCCTTGCCTTATACCGCTCGATCGATCCATCAGCTTTATACTTGACTGTGAAGACCCATTTGCAACCTACAGTTTTCTTCTTTTCCGGTAACTCAACAAGTCTCCATGTCTCGTTCTTCTGCAAAGCCTTCATTTCTTCCTGCATAGCCTGAACCCACTTGGGTTCTGTTAATGCATCTTGTACTCCCCCAGGGATGTGGACAGTAGAAACATTATGAGCAAATGCTTTAAGAGGAATCGACACCTTCCATGTCGACACATAGTTAGAAATCGGGTATTTTGATCTCCGGTCCTCTACCTCTGGTGAATAACGATTAGGAGGTATCCCCCTATTTTTCCTGTCAGGCAATTGATAACCATTTGTAGTCTCATCAGTATGATCATAAGACTCAAAATGGATAGGAGAGCTTACCTCAGGAATATCCTCAGGAGTAGGAGTGAGTACTTCAGAGAGGGGGGCATTAGGAGAGGGTACTTGTTCTTGCTCCTGATGTTGTTCTGTTGTCTGCTTACCTTCAAAGTACTGTGCATGTAACTCTCTATCTTGACACATACTAGGGCCAGCTCTTACCCCTGCCAAGACATCAGTATTCCACCAATTCTTCCGTTCTCCCCGTTCCTCCCTCTGAACGGGAGAAGTGGTGTCTGGGAAGTAGAGATCAGATTCCATGAAAGTAACATCCATGCTAACATAAGTTTTCTTGGTTGTGGGATCATAACACCTATAGCCTCTCTGGTGTGTCCCATAGCCCAGAAAAACACAGCGGCGCGCACATGGATCCAATTTATGGCGATGATGCTTGTGGACATGTACATACGCCACACATCCAAAGACTTTAGGCGGGAGTGTCAGAATCGATGGAAGAGAAACATAATGAGAGAGAGCTTGCAAAGGAGTCTGAAACTGTAGCACACGGGAAGGAAGTCTATTCATTAGGTGAACTGCCGTCACAGTAGCCATATCCCAGAACCGAACAGGAACACGACCACCAATAAGAAGAGCCCGAGCAGTCTCAAGGATATGGCGATTTTTCCTTTCTGCCACTCCATTCTGCTGTGGGGTATGTGGACAAGATGTCTCATGAATAATGCCATGCTCCTGTAAATAAGTAGACAACTGACGTGTAACATATTCGCCCCCATTATCGGAACGAAGAACACAAATGGATGCTCCAAATTGAGTTCGTACAAGCTGATGAAACACTCGGAATATATTTGTAACCTCATCCTTATGCTTCATCAGATACAACCACGTCATACGTGTACAGTCATCCACAAAAGTAACAAACCAGCGAACACCAGACATAGTAGTAATTGGGGAGGGTCCCCAAACATCTGAATGGATCAACTGAAAAGGAGAGTCACTTTTATTGAAACTTAATGGAAAAGAGGTACGATGGCTTTTAGCCAATGTGCAAGTATCACATACAAAATCCGAATATGAGGTTCCTACAAATAATGCTGGAAATAACTGTTTTAAGTAGCCGAAAGATGGGTGCCCAAGCCGTCGATGCCATAACCAAATGTCTCGATTACGGTTCGCAGACTGCCCCTGAATATGGTGTGCTCGCCCGATACTGAAGTCATCCACATAATAAAGGCCCCCCCTCTTAGTACCACGTCCAATAGTTTCCTTCGTGAGGATATCCTGAAATAAACAAACATCAGGATACATTTGAACACAACAATTAAGTTCAGTCGTGAGTTGACCAACAGACAGTAGCCGATTAGATAATGATGGCACAAGTAAAGTATGAGAGAGAGCAATAGAATCAGTAAGAGCCACAGAACCAGCTCCAGTAACTGGGAACACATGACCATTAGCATTAGAGATGCTATGTTTCCGTGGCACGGTGTTACCCCCAATATCAGCCGCATATGGTGTCATATGATCGGTCGCGCCAGAGTCAATTATCCAGCCACCATCTATTCCTTGAGGTGTACTAAGGAAAGCACCCCCAATGTTACCTGCTTGTGTTGGTTCCGCTATTGGCTGAAGCACCCCCAATGTTACCTGCTTGTGCTGGTTTCGCTATTGGCTGAAGAGAGTTCGATGACACCAGCGAAAGTTCAGATGTAGTGACTGTGGCAAGGGAAGTCTGGTCCGAGGTTGGAACTACTGCAAGAGAAGCCTGTCCACGACCAGGTACAGATTTAGCCCGCTTCTTGGCCTGTAATTCCTTCCACCAATCAGGATACCCATGCAGCTTAAAACAGGACTCTTTTGTGTGTCGACGGTTGCCACAATGAGTGCAACCCCCACCAGCTTGCGGCTTCTGTTGTGTGCTAGGGCTGGGTTGGAGGGATGGTGAGCTTGACTTGGCACGAGACACCATGGCAGCAGGAAGGACTTCATTGGCATTCAACATCACAGATTGACGAACATCTTCCCTGCGCACACGAGCATATGTCTCCTCTAAGGTTGGCAAGGGAAGTTGTCGAAGAATATCTGCCCTAACATTGTCAAGTCGATCATCAAGGCCATCAAGAAACAAATAAACTCGATCTTCTTGCACCAGATTATTATAACGAGTTATGTCAGCAGCACAGCTCATGGGGTTAGGGCGACGGAAATCAATTTCCGCCACAATCCCTGCAATTCATTATAATACTTCTCAAGAGGCCCTCCAGCCTGTTTCAGTCGGGTAACACGCCGCCGCAGTTCATAGAGCTGCGATGAATCAGTTCCATCAAAAAAGGTAGTCGCAACAGCATTCCAAACATCTCTAGCAGTAGGAAAACGAATAAAATTCCCAATCAGCATTGGGTCCATCGAATTAATAATCCATGCTTTGACTGTGGAATCATCAGTCTTCCACTTTCGAAAGCCTGGATCGGTCGGTGCAGGCTGAGAAGAATCTCCAGTAATATATCCCAATTTGTCCTTAGATGCGATATACATCTCGACAACTTGGGACCAAAGTCCGTAATTACCTCCATCCAACTTGATAGAAATCGGTTGACTTGGAGGATCAACATGCGACAGAGAAGACGACGAGGCATGCTGACTCAAGAGTTGCGTGAGTTTATCGAGCAACTGATCGGTCTGTGACCTGCTTTCTTGGGTACTTTCGGCCATGAATCATAAAATCGAACAACAAAAAGCTACTTTTTCATGATCGTGGATGAGTGTACAGTAACCTCTCAGATCAAGAAACCCTAGATCTTTAGGCTCTGATACCATGAAGAAAATTTGGGAGCAAAAAGCTACTTTTTCATATATATTCTTTATTTACACAGATAGAGAGACTATATATATACATCAGCTTCCTGTAACCTAATCCTCTATAATTTAGGAAACAAACAAAGAAAAGGAATATTACACAAAATAAGAAATAGAGAGAAAGTCTCTCTAATAACAGCTCACGCCTACAAAGGTAATAGATTTCATTCCTGTCCAAAATTTTCACATAAGAACTATTTTCTTGGGATCTTTTCTTACCACACCATGCTTCAATTGATTAAGCGACCGGATAACTACTGTGAAGGAAGGATGCTGCAACTCGTACTTGCGGGCTTCTTTGAGAGCCGTAGTTACCCGCATGGCTGGGCTCACCTTGCGTTTCGAATTTTCCATCCTACCTGAATTAGTCAGACGAAGATCATAAGAAAAAATGACACAAACCGTATGCATTACTAATAGGAGAAGATTCACACACCTTCCGAATCTTGTGGCAGAAGCTTCGCGCCTTTTGATTCGGAGCCCAATCCGAGTACAATTGCACGTGAAGCAGTAGCATCATCGACGAAATTAACGGAATCCGATTTCATCATTTTGGAGGGCTTGTGATGATATGTTTTTAGATGCAATTCATCCTTCTCTTTTCTCTTCAGTGAGAAACCATCTAGACTTCGAAGTCCAACTGAGAGATTACAGTGATCATCAGCATCTTCCATTTTAGGCGGGACAAATTCGACGGCATCGATTAGCAGATAATCTATTTCCGTTGCGCTTTTGTCAAATATGAGCACGTGAAAACCCAAGTCCCCTACGTATTTGAAGACTAAAAAGTGGCCCTCACAGATAGAGTAATGCTCCGCAAATTCCTTCCATCCCTTTGATAACCAAACCATTTCATCCCATTTTTCCAACTCCACTCTCCAACTTCCACCGTTCGGAACCCTCAAACGCACCGTTTCGGGAAGATTCTTGCCATACTTTCTCACAAACATCTTTGGAACACCCTAGCTTTATAACATATAAAGTCATCATAATATGTAAACAAGCGATGCTGGATATATTTTACACGAACTGACTCAAAAGAAAAGGCTGGTAAGTCGAAAAGAATTTTTAAGAAAAGAACTTACAAGCCTTCCGGTTTGAAGTGTCTCAGAGAGTATGATCTTGAAGAAATGAGGTGTCTCCCGCGCAAAACTTCGCCGGCGCTGTTCATCATCTCTCCGGAGACGAGAAGTCATCCTTGAGCACAAGTTGTGTAATAGGTAGTAACATCTGAATCTAACCTAGTTCTGTGGCTTTATATGAGCCAACATAATTGAATGTAGCACTTAATTGTAGAAGACATTCGTTTCTGGGATAACAGCTAGCTCGGCACTGTTCATCTTCTCTGATGATGTTAGCGAGGGACAACAGCTAGCTTAGCTAATCGTTACGATGAAGAAAAGTCAATAAACAAGTGAATGCTTTCGGAAGCTCGCTAAGAACACATTGGGAATCGAACATTGGTTAGTTGATCGAAATTATATCCTCTGTCGAAAAGGTGAAAGACTAGTCCTCTTATGGAACTTCCTCCTTCAATGCCAATGCTGGCTTTTAGAATTCATTCTTGTTATTTCATTTAAGTGATTACTAGACTTCAATCCTGAGTCTACTTGTGTTTTGATCACTAGAGAGCATCATTGTTTCACAAAAAACAAATGATGAAATATCCATCGAATCAATATCAATCAACAAAAGTTGCGAAGGGCCCTTTATTGATTTTGAACAGAAAAGTAAATGATGATGTTGGTCATTTTTTTATATCAATAGATGACCCATTTTAAAAAAATGGAATGATTCATGAATGGTTCGATTCTTTTAAATTATATAATTAAGAGTCATCACATGCTCCATTGTCATTGCCAAACTTGATTTTTCCTAGTCAAATTGTTCTTGAATGGTTTTCTTGAAAACAATACAATTAATTGTGCTATAACTCCATGAATGGTGTCATTTGCAATATTTTTTTTTATTAAATCTTCTTTACTCGGAATAACTAGGCTTTTTGATTAATTTTATTAGGCATCCATATCTTCCGTCTCGCTTCTTCTCCTTTTTATTCGTTAATGACGGCTAGGCCGGCGTCGCCATCTATCACGAGGCTGCCTCCTCGGGCTGCGACGTTGGCGACCGGCGCACGGCGGCCCGGTTGCCCTGCTCCTCGAAGGTTTAGGATCTCCCGATGGTTTCCTCACGCCCTCTGTGCTTTTTGGAACCTCGCTCGGGCTTCCTCTCCCTTCTCGACTCTCTCTCTCTTTATTTTGTAGCCAGAACCCAGCCTTCCCTTCCCTGAGCTCTCCTTCTTTTTCCCTCGCTCTCTCTTGGATTTTTGTGGCATCAAACTCCTCTCAGCTCTGTGCGTGTCTTTTTTCAGTCGCTGTCGCTCCCTCTCGGTGAAAATTCTTCTTCTTTTTTTGTGTGCTGAGCCCTCTCTTCTTTTGAACCCCCCTGCTATGAGGTTGCGGTGATGGAGAAGACAAAGGGGACCCTCGGCCTCCTTTCCTCTCCCCTCTCTTTCAGCTTTTGAAACCCCAAAAACCAAAGCCTGCTTTTTTCCTTTTCTGGCTTAGGACCAGACCTTGGCGCCGTCGAAACCCCCCTTTTTTTATTCTGCCAAACTCTCGGTCCACGTTTTTGTAGAAGGAGCAACCCCCAATGACCCTCTCTCTTATGTCTTTTTCCTCCTTTTTTGTCTTTAACCCCGGAGATGAATGAAGGGAGAGTTGTCCCTCTCGAGTTCCTGCGCCCACGAGAAAGGAGAGAAGAGATATGCCATTTTTGGCTTATACTTCTGTGTGGGAGGCTGTGAGTTGACTGGGTTGACCGAGTTGGGTCGGGTTTGACCCGCCCGATCCGGCTAAAAAAAGCGTCCCTATTCGATGCCAATTTGGCCCGTTTTCGAGAATTTGATTCGATAGGAACGTAATCACAGGTATTTAGATCAAATGTCATAACTGGCAAAAAGTGAAAAGAAATCTAAAAAGTACTCAATTTGTGGTTTTTGTTCAACTAGGGACCTAAATGAAAAATTTGAAAATTGAGGTTCTCGATCAAATTTTTCAGATTTAAAGTGACAAAAATGCAATTGGGATTAAAAGAAAACATTTGAATATATTTCCAGATTTTTCCAGCCTCATTTGATATTTTCCTTGATTTTCGGCTATTTTTTTAATGAAAAGAAATTTCGAAAATACCGAAAAAATACGAATTTTTTGTTGTTGTCAAAATTGGTTCCTTAAGCGTAGCCAAGAGTTTCAAAGTTGATTTTGTGACTTTTATGAATTTTTATTGATTTTCTATTAATTTTTTAAAACAAAGACCGATTAAAAATCAGATGTCAATATCCTACGGCGAGCTTTGATTCTTCCTTATTTGGCTTCCTCCGGTTTATGAATTCCTGTATGGTAAATACGACATGATTAGTTGCACCGCTATCTAGCCACCACGAATAAGATGGGGCTTCTGATAGATTAGATTCACAAACCAATGCCAAAGAATCATTATATTTAGGCTCACGCTTAGACAACCAATTTTTATATTTAACGCAGTCTTTCTTTACGTGTTCTCCCTTTTTGTAGAAGAAACAGAGACCATCTTTACCATTATTACCGTCCTTTTTAAAGGTCGGTTTCTTTGCACCCAAATTGTCAGAAGGACCAGCGGATGAATGAGTTCTTTTATGAGTACGATTTTTGTGTACTTACTCTTCTTAACACCAAAACTTGAAGCAGCATACATAGCAATGTGTGCTTTACCTTTCTTCAACTTTATCTCCTTTGACACCACCCTTGCAATCAAGCCATTGATTGACCATGTCCGATCAACGGTATTATACTGTGTTTGAATAATACCAAATTCAGGTGGAAGAGAGTTAAGTGCAAGATGCACAATACAAGCATCAGGAATATTAATATCAAGTGCCTTGAGCTTTGCTTGCAGATCCACCATCCTTAGGATATAATCCTTAACACCAGCAGAACCATCATACTTCAAGCTGAATAACCCTGACAGATGTGTCCCAATTTTAGCATTAGGAGAGTCGCGATTCCTTACCACTAAAGCCTCCATCATCTGCTTAGCAGCGACGTCAGCTACGAAATCACTTCTAAAATGCTCCTATATGGATCGCTTCATAGACAGTAAACAAATCTTATTGCTGTTTTCCCAAACACCAAAGTGTGCTTTCTGGGATTCTGTACTTGCCTCAGTGAGAGCTGTCGGTTTATCCTCATTAAGAGCAACTTGAACATCCGCCAGTTCCATACCAAACAGAAAATTCTCTCTCCACTTCTTAAAATTAGAACTAGTAAGAATCTCAATAGCTATGGAGTTGCCATTCATAGAAAAGGTGACTGAAAAACAATCAATGTTTATAATTAGCATAATGTGAAAATTTACCTTGAGAGTTACATACATTATCATATAATCACCTTTGGGCAGAAAACACGATATGTAGTTGTAAACTCTCTACATTACAACGACCATGAGAATTTATTTTAATCTTCGATAATCACCACCTTTGGGTGTATGAAAGTACTTAGATTAAATAATTCTCAACCATATGCTGTACATGTATCCCTCCATGTAATAATATGCAATTATCTCCTTTGGGAGTATGACTACGTATTAAAACAGGAGACATCCCAATACTTTATAAACTGTTATTTATTAAACCCAACCAAGTGTGCCACTTTGGCGGTCATAACCCAATTGATTTTTTATGAAATTGGGATATAAACTTTATATTTCACATTTACCGTATGCATATAATTTCAGACATAAAATTAGGGGTAATTATCCACAAAAAATTACATGACATGCTAATTCACATTAATACATTCAACAATACATGTTAAACCATATACACGTAGTTGATAAATTATGCTCCACATATCTGTATGTGGTACTTACATGTGAGCTTGCACCTGTATTTCACAAATCATAGAGAAATACATACAAAAAATACCAAAAAAAGCCCCAATCAATACACATATTTGGGGTTCCATACGTATTTTCATTTCATAAAAGCATCAAATATGTAAAATAAATATACCACCTAAAAGAGCATAAGTATATGAGCACGCCGGTACCTGAAACTCATCAAAAGGCTCACTCACACGCCCATTAACTTCTCTGTGCGTGGTCCCTACGCGCTGACACGTGCGTAGCAGGTGTTCGAGTATCAGCCGATCCTGAAAATCGATCCAACCGGTTTTTCCAGTCCAACCGCTATCTATTAACCGAACCGGCGAACTAGGTCATGCGATTTGGTCGGACCGATCAATGATCGGTTCTACCGGAAGGCCCGAGTCAACAATCAACCGATTCGGGTCAGGGTCACAGGTCGGGTCGGGTCACCGAGTCAGGTTGGGTCTACCCTGACTGAAGTGACATCAGCCTGCACATGCCAAGAACGTGCGGGCCCAGGTCTAGTTCGCGTGGGGAAGCCTTTCTCGCGCGTGGCCATTGGACAACTTCTTCAGAAGTGATATTGGCAGTTGAGTCAAACAAAAAAGGTCTCATAACTTTTGACTCATACATCCCAAAAATATATTTTATTTATTAAGGTTGAAAGAAGTTGTCAAAGAAAGATATTGCGCACAATATCAGTTTACTTTTCACTTCTCTATCTGGCGGCACAATAGCTTTACGAAGAAGCTTAGTAGAATAAAGGGTCGCCACAAAGTCAAACGTTGAAGGCGTTCTTGTTTCCAGGCCGCACAATCCGAATAAAATTTTTTGAAAATTAATCAAAATCGTGATTCGAGATCTAAAACGTGTAGGCTTTGATACTAAATGTAAGCTGAGTTTTTAATCCTTATGCATCAACCCAAAATCATCACGTATAGATATTCGAATCACAGTTTCATAAAGTAAAAGAATTGATGCACCTTGTTTCAGATCCATCGTTCTTGATGTGTGATGCGGAATTGCAATGATCCGATACTCAAGTGCCGTATCGCTTTCTAACGACTCTTTATGTGAAGTTATGTGGATATTAGGGTTTAGATCTATTTATAGAATTTTTAACCTACCCTCTCATTACGAATAAGGAAATAACTTAACCCATACTATCCAGCTCCATATTAGACTAAATATGAAATTGTATACCTTTTCTTTATTAGACCAATTAATAATTATAATAATAATTAATAAAGCCCAGATAAAATATATTTTCTAACAATATAAGCTGAAAAGGACAAAGACTAGTTCTCTTATGGAACTTCCTCCTTCAATGCCAATGCTGGCTTTTAAAATTCGTTCTTATTATTGACGTTAATTACTAGACTTCAATCCAAATCTACTTGTGTATTGATCACTAGAGAGCATCTTCGTTTCACCAAAAAAAAAAATTGATGAAATATCCATCGAGAATATAGATGAATCGACAAAGGTTGTAAAAGGTCCCTTATTGATTTTGGACAGGAAAGTAAATGACGAGAAATTTAAAGGTACGGAGAGCAGAGGCAATCGGGGCCATCCATGTAAATGCAGGAAAAAATAAATTGCAGGAAAGTAAAGATAAAGATAAAAAAAAACATTGAGTTCCGTAATTAATTGAGGGGATTCTACAATGAATACACTTGTGATATTTATAACTATCTACAAACGGTTACATACGGCGGTTGGAGCTGACCTTTAGGACAACCAAATTCATTTCAATAAGGTCGTAGTTCAATGATTTGATTTTTTTAAAATTTCCCAAAAATATATTAAGATTGTAAAGATATAGAATATCTTGGAGGCATAATTAGATAACTACAATTTCATCGATCCGTATTTATTGTAAATCCACTTCAAACAAAATATGAAAACGTAAGGTGGCAAACTCACGCACGAGATGAAAAAGCTACGTCAGGGTTTGGTATGTTGAGTTGTGACTTTGTGAATAGGCGATCATGGATATTATTTCTCTTTTCTAATGAATTTGGATTGCTTAGTTGGACCAAAGTAAGTCCTTAATGTAAAATTCGGGGATATTCCCTTGAGATGAAGGGAAGAAAAATATTTTCTCTTAACTTAGGGATGACGGTGGTGAAGGTAGACACCACGTCAGCTTCGGCTAGCTACTGTCAAGTAGGCTCGTATAGTAATGACCCGTGCCTGAAGTAAGTCATCGGAGATTCGGCATCTGCGTTGTCAGCCAGTGCTTCGCACAATGCTTGTTAACCAGCTTGCTGGCAACGTACCCCTGGTTAACAAGCACTGTACAATCAAATTGTCATTATCGACACTCATATTTACATCTTATTTAATTTTCTGGTACGCTATCAACACTTAGTGCTTGATTGGATTACATCTATTAAACTCTCATGTAAGTGGACAATGGAGAATAAGTTCAAAAGAAGACAAACTTGAAGGAAACATTGAAATATAATGGGTGTGGAAGAATTGGCTAGGTGAAAAGAAGTAATTTGAGAGGACAAGAGTAATTTTGTCTTTTAGTAAAATTCAAAACCAAAAAGAAAGAGAGAAGGAAATAAAGGTAAAAAATAATCTTAAATCAAAAATGGGACACGCAAGGGATAATATGGTCAATTCAAGCTTTTAGGGATTGTTAGAAGCTAAAATGGGATGAAAAAAGGGCCGGCCTATATTAAATGCTTATAGGTAGGAAATTAGAAAAATTGCCTTATTTGTAAATGATTTTAGATCTAGATTTAAGTCCAGAGAAAGTACCAAGTGGTCATTTTTTAGATGCATTTATGTTTAAACTTGAAATCATTAGATTTTTTTTTTTTACCCCGAGCATCGAAAATTAATGAACTCTGGTATACACCCCGAGCCCCAAAAATTGAGACTTTGAACGCTACATTGTTTCCATCAATGGCGACAAATGCTTGTCGACCGGCAAAGCAAAGCGCCACATGCTCGTTTGGATAGCTCCTTATCTTTACCGGCCGGCAGCCACGATCTGTCTAAATGTCTAAGAGGTCGCAACTTGTTTGTTTTCCTGAATATGTATCATGATGAATCCACAAGGAGTACTCTGCCCCATGCATATTTTGCAAACAGCCAATATGAATTTCAGTGATTATTTCAGAGATTGTATAGAGTTTGTAGGACAACCAGAGGAAGCTGGTGACTAGAGCAGAGCATGAAATTATCATCTTAAAGACATGAGATCTAATCAGCATAAAGAATCACTCCATCATCGAACTTTTCAAGATAACAGAGTTGGTGCAGGACCATTCTTTCTTTCCTTTTCTGAGACCACCTCAAGGGTGAAAGAAATTACTTCCAGATCAACTCTGCATATTGGCGTGAGATAAGGATTGCTTATGACCTTTTATTTTATCGATCCCGTGCTGCGGATGAGTTCGATTTATACTTTGTCGAATAAAGACGGAAACATGCAGAGAGGTCGGAATTTTGGAAAATGCAATTTCCCTGTGTAATTTTCACTAGTCTTTAAAAAAAAACATCAGGAAATACATCACCATTCAATTAGTTGCAGCAGAAAGTTTTGCTTTCTTTGATCTGATTCACTAAACAAAACATAGCGAAGCAGAGATTTTTCTGTAGGCATACCAAAGTTTCCGTCTAAGTCTTAACATTCCTTCTGAAAATGGAGACTTTGAGTTCAATAGCATCAATTCTAACAAGCTCGAACACACAGACATCTCCTTCCTTTAGAGAAGTTCCTCTTTGAGATGCGGCCCAACCGGCAGAGAGCTTTCCCGAGCCATGTTGCGGGTAGGATAGGGGCTACACTGGCCATGATCCATCCGAAGATGTAAGAGTTGCGGTTTGCATGCTTCCATCAATGCGTCCCTTTAAAATCCCGCCTGGGACAGTCTGCGGCGTTGATTTTTTTTTTATCAACAAATGATCTATGAGTAAGAACACAAAAGGTATGATAACTAACACAAGCACTGTTAACCTGACCAAATTTTGCACATGACTACTATTATCTCAGGATCTCTTCTTACCACATTTTGCTTCAATAGATTATGTGACCGGTTGACTACTGTGAAGGAAGGATTCTGCAGCTTAGACTTGTTCGCTGGTTCGAGAGACGTAGTCGCCCGCGAACATTGAGAAGTAGAACTATGAGAAGCCAGCATGCCGGGGCTCACCTCACTTTTGGAATTTTCCATCCTACCTGAATTAGTCAGGCAAAGAGCATAAGAAAAGCGATACAAAAGTGTATGCATTACTTATAGGCTAAGATTCACAGACCTTCCGAATCTTGTCGTTGAAGCTTTGCTCCTTCATCAGTTTGGACAGTCTGTTAGTTGATCGAAATTGTATCCAGAATAATGTTAAGAGGTACTGAGACTGAAATCGATAGAATTGATTCACAAAGTGATGTGCAAAGTAGCTAATGAACTTTTCTCAACAAATTGATGGGGTGTGGGCAGACTATGCGGTGAGGCCAAACACCACCTCTAGTTGTTTAAGCTATTCACTCAAACTCAACTGGTCCAATCCATCATGTTTAAGCTAGTCAATCTTTATTTCCGTTGTTTAGTCCAGATTAACATTTAATTTAATACAATTTCTGAGAGAGTCTCACTAGCAATTCCTATAACTAAGAATTGAAAGTAAGATAATGGGTACCTGCTACAAACTGAATATCTTTAGCCTTTAGAAATTCCTTAGTCGTGAGCCCTGCATTTTTAAGGCGATTGAATGTAAATTTTTGCAGCTAATATTTAGGTAAAATGATTATTTCGCCCAATTTCACTCAATGTCATAAGCTGAAAAGGTGAAAGACCATTTTTTTTTATGGATCTTCCACCGTCAATGTCGATGCTGGCTTTTAATATTCATCCTTGATTATTTCGGTAAGTGATCAACAGACTTTAATCTGAATCTACTTGAGTATTGGTCACTAGAGACCAATACCTATTAGAAAATTGAAGCATGCGACGTCAGCAAATCTCGTTGAGTGGTCATCGGGGGAAGGACTTGACTACACCTGATTCAAATCTTTTATGACTTAATCGCACTTTTTCAAATTTTAGAGCTTGATTGTACATTAAGCTAAACGTCAAGAATTTTTTTTTATGCAATTTCTCACAATAAAAAGAAAATAAAAGAAAAGAAAAGAAAAAATGGAATGGATATCAAATGATAAGAGAGTTGAAGGAAAAAGAAACCAAGTGGGATGCTTAGGTGAGTAATGAAAATGAGGATGGTGGGTTCTAAGTAGCTATGCTGACGTGGCAAATGATGGAAGATATGCTTAATTGGCACATTAATGGTCAATCAATTAGAAATCGGTTATCATTTTAAAAGTCATTTATGCCTAATTTTATTGATTTATTACCTAATACGAACAACTTTTTTACCATATACAGTAATAATTTATGGGAGGGTTATGAAAAAAAATTTAGGTGAAGAGACTATTCTACCCCTGATTTTCAGTTCTCATCGGCAGCTCCCTCTTCTTTTTCAAAACCGTTGCCAATGAGAAAGAGGGAAATTGGAAATAGAATCACCTACCTCAATAGAAAGAAATTCTTCATCTCAACCTCTGACTGTGCCTCAGTTAACTTCCAGATCTCTGTGCCACTTGCAGCATCTGCCCTCCTCTTTATAATGAGAAAATATTCGGTGGTTGTTAAGCGCCCCGTCACTAGCTGATGTGGCATCCATAAGCCAATTAGAAATTGACACATGTATTTTTGATATGTAATTAATTATTAAAAAATAAAAATCTCTGTCCATCTCTCTTCCTCCACCATATGCCATTGCAGCCACCGTGAACCCACACCGCTACCGCCGCCTCCCTCCGCCGTCGCTACCGGCATCGCCATGGACTTCGTTGTCCGTCATCCTTGCTCGTCCATGGCCGGTGCTTTCAAATCTGACTCGGACGCGGCCATGGCTCTAAGGCCTGTAGCGGCCATGGATGAGCACTGAAGGACGACGGAAGGGTGGCCGAGGTCTGTCGCGGCCATGACGAGGAAGCACGCAGGAGGGGTAGTCGGCGTGGATGGCTCTGAGGTCTGTCGCAGGCATGGATTTCCAGATCTGTGCGAGACCATGGCTCCAAGGCCTGTCGCGGCCATGGACGAGCAAGCAGCAGTGATGGACAAGGAAGGACGACGGAGGGGTGGTCGACTTCGATGGCTATGAGGCCTGTCGTGGCCTGGCTCCGCGGTTCCAGATCTGGACGCGAAGGCCTGTCGCGGCCATGGACGAGGAAGGACGATGGAGGGGCGGTCAGCGTGGAAGCGCAACAGCGTAGGCGGACCGATCGAGGAGTGGATTTGGCGACCATGGGCAAGGCAGCGGTGCTCGCAGTCGTTGCTCGTCTTCGTTGCAGTGTCTTTGCCGTCTGTGATGGAGGAGGACTGCGCAAGGAGCGGAGCCGGTGGCCGGAAGGTGGATGCTATGAGATGGAGGAAGAAGATGAAGAAAAAAAATCAAATTTTTATTTTTTTCCAACTCAATGACACGTGTCGTTATATTATTGGATATGAGTAAAAATTTGCGCCACGTCACCAACACCGAATATTTTCTCATTTATCGGTGACTAGACAAGTTTAAAAAGATTATAAAAATAAAAATAAAATAGAACTTATGTTGCTTCAGGCGTCGGGCAATTTGATAAGAAAAGGCAAGCGACAAAAAAAAAAAAAAATAAAGTAATTGGATCTCACCAATTTTTGTTTATGCTGATAACTTTTGTATGGTTGTATTGAGATCACCCTCCCAGTTCTCTTCCAATTTGTATCTGAACAGTGTGCCCCAACGTAGTTGTGGTGTCCTCACCGTACCCTTGGAAAAGATCTTCATTTTGGGGCACTCGTCCACTTTAATCTGCAACAAGGATGGAAACCTGAAGCTGCAACTTGTGGTGGAGGAGAAACATTCTAGGCTTGGCAGATCTTGGAGTCTCAACCATTCTAGCTTATCAAGAGAAATCACTTTTCTTTTTCCGTTTTCATCATCTGCCACTACTTCTCTCATTCTTTCACATCCTATTATAGTCATGACAGTGAGATGCACCAAATTTGTGACCGCTGAAACTGTCACTAGATGTACCAATCCAGAGGAATTCTTCACCACTAACTCCGTCAAATTTTGAAAGGATGTCACGACTGGAAATAATGTTGTCAAACCAGGACAATCCCAAACCTCAAATTTGTCAATGCTTTGAAGAACTTTTGTGATTAAATAGTCTTCTCTCCACACACACTTTAGGTTGTGTAGCTTGCTCAACTTAAGTTCTCTTAAATTATCAAGCACCGGATGTTTTCCCTCGTTCACAAGTCCTTCATCAGGGAATATATCTTCAAAGGAGCTATAGAAAACCTCAAGGCTTTTTAGATTGGGAAATCTCTGTAGGAGGAAGCTGGAAGGAAAGACGGCCCTTTCATCATGAAAGCATGCCAATGTTAGTGCTTTTGACTTGCCAATGTCATCAGAAAATTTTCCATTCTGTATCCTCTGAATATCTTTATCGACTAATAAAAGTCTCTTTAAGGTGGGAATGTCCTGCAAATTGCCAATATAATGAGAGCAAGTAAATTCAACAATGTTCGACAATAAATCATTCCTCTGAGAGGTAAATTAGGTCGGTTTGAAAAGGAATTGCTAAATATGTGCGCCCGATTCATTTAATCTCTAGAGCCTGCATAAAAGTGTCAAGCTTCTAAAGTCATCCGCCAACCCCTGGAGAGTGCTCATATAACAATGATTAGATAGAAAGGGAAAGATCTGTATTGGCATAAGAATGATCAAACAAATAAATAGAAATCCATTTGACCCAGAAAACATCAAAACAAAGATGGTCATCCTGCTGCGATTTGAAAAGGAATTGCTAAATAATGTGTGCCCAATTCTCAATTTAGTCCATAGGAAATCCACATTTAATCCATATAAAAAACTTGTAAGAGAATTTTTAAAATAGAGGTCCGTACGGTTAATTCAAGAACCATCCTGACCAAATTCATTCTTTATGAGAGAATGTCTTATCTTGTCAACAAGAATCTGTAGTTGTTTGGAATTTCAAGTGACGAGATGCGCTGATAATGCCATTCAAACATCTTTGGGTGTCCACAAATGAAAAATGTGCTTAAAGATACTATAAATATCTTTTGCTAACAAACTGATAAGTAAGGAGTTCATGTTTTCTATAGTATCGTAATGTGACGTGACTATGTAGTGCACATGAGATATAGTGGGTGAATTAAAGAATGAAGAAGAAACAGAGGAAGAGTAGTTGCAATCATACCTTCTCAACCGAGAAGTGTGCCTCATGGTCTGAAAGGTCGTGTTGATCGTCTCTCTGAGCCCACTTGTTCATGGAAGCCGCAAAAGGCAACATGTTCAGTTTGTCACAATGGGTCACTCGCAATTCCTTCAATAATGGCCAGTTCAGAGTGAGCAAGTTAGAGCAGAAGCTCTTGAGTTGTGGCATATCATGTAATACCAGAGAAGTTAGTTCTGGGAAAGGAAATTGAGCAGCAATAGAGTGTGGACTGTCATCTCCACTTGCGCTCGAGACTATTTCTTCGAGCCCACAAGACTCCACTAGAAGTTCCTCAAGTTGGGTTAGGCTTGTAGCTACCCAATGTGGAAATAAAATTTCAAGGTTCTTACAGTTCTGAGCCTCCACTTGCCGCAAATATTTAAAAGTGAAAGTTCCTTGAAGGCCACATGTCCATATTTTGCTTAAGTTGTCCATGTAGGAGAGAACTATCCTTTCTAGCCGAGGAAACTGTACCTGCCATATTGAGAAGAAAAATGACACAGTGAATGTTAATTACATTGACTTATGATCTCAAAGATGAAATTTCCAAACTACCCTAGCTCTCATAAAGCATGAGAATTCTACAGCTTGTTAGTAACACATACAGGGAGGGTCGTAGATGCTTTCATTTCAGTTGACCGACTACTATGGTTAAAGAGTAAACAAATGCGCAAGAAACTTTCTACTTACAAATAATAGAAAAAACAATAATTAGGCAAAAGAATCTGTAAGAAAAAAGGCCAAAAAAAGGGAGGAAAAGAGTAGTGACCTGATCAGTTGGTACGTGTTAATTGCCTTTTGAAGAAATGATGTATATCACAACAAATTCGGTACAAGATATTAGCTTGTGTTCACTGAATTCAATGAAAATTGTATATATATATATATATATATGTGTGTGTGTGTGTGTGTGTGTGTGTGTGTGTACATCCCTAGGATTCTTGGAGAAAACTGATTCTTGATTTGTGATTCATTGATTTTGTAATTGGTAACCAATTAGTGAATTGGGTGTACAATTATGAAGTTTCAGTTGGTGTCGAGGATTTTGGAGTTTTGTTTGGGTGTGTGGAGGCAAAAATAAAAGGAAAAAAAAGTGGATGTTGCAACGCCCCATTCTATTTCCAAATTCCAATTACTGGTTCCATCGATACTTCGATTTGACAAGATAATTTAATCAAAAAACCAAAAGCATTGGGTTAAGAAAAACAAGGCTGACCTGTGGAGTGAAGAGGGAAGGGGTACCGTGGTCAATCTCCATCCAAGAATGCCAAGTCAAACTTCTCATCTTGGGGCACTGGGCAATAGTCAACTCTGTTAACCAAGGACAATCCAGCACATGATTCTTTCCCGAGATGAAACTAGTTAAATTGGGCAAGCATTCCAGCTCCATCGTACGGAGCCTCGGGAATGTGATCTTCTCCACCGAACTTTCCTGCCCTTTTTCCTCTGCGATCACTCCTTCCATCTTACCACACTCCTTTATTTCAATCTGCCAGAGATTGGCAAGGCACCGAGCCATCGATGGAGCGAAAGCGAATCTCAAGTTGCTGCAATTGTAAAGGGTCAGAGAAGATAGAACACTGAAGCGCATCGTTCCTTGAAGATCTTTGTTCCATAGTTGCCTCAACTTCGGTAGATTGACCAAGTCCAAATTTAGCAGCTGAGGCAGCACCCGAGTGCTTTCCACGGGCTCATGCCCTTCAAGATCGAATATTTCTTCCAAAGACTCGCAATCGCGCACTTGCAAGTATGTCATTTTCTCTAAAACAACCATCAATTTTGATGGAATAGCATTAACAAAGGATGGACAATTATCCACCGCCAGACTTCCTAATTGCCAAGATGACTTGATGGGATTAAGTTCGCTATGCCATTTTCCAATCAGCTCAGGGAACTCAGACAGCCGCATAAACTTTACTCTAGCAACCGTAGCCTGTTAGAAAATGCATCATTAAAGGTAAACTTGTAGTTAGCAAAAAGTAATTACTCTATAGGTTATTAAGACCATCCAATTGCACAAAATTTGATAACTGATGCATACCATTTCTTCAAACATATTTTGGATGGTGGTGTTGAGGTTTTCCTTCCAAAACCACACTTCATGTTGAGGCTTTGCATCTGCTTGTGTTTGTACTTGTATTCTATCCAGCTTTGGCGCAACTATTTGTCCCTTAGAGAAGGACTTCATGTTGGGACATCCGCTCACAATGACATCTTCCAAGAGAGGGAACATCAAAGTGTATTCACTTGAGCTAAAGCATCTCAACCCTGTCAACCCATCAAGTTGCATATGCTTCAACTGATTGAAAGTCACTACATACCCCTCCTTACCTCCCTCGTCACTAATGACTTCTTTCAACATTTTACAATTTCTTATCCTCAACTCTGTGAGTTCCGCCAAGTTATTAGCCATTGTCGGTGTGAACATATTTGATAGCCCATCACAATGTGACACATCTAGAGTCTTCAGGTGTTGAAAGTATCTTGAAAAGTGTGATATTGCATGTAACGATAACCCATCACAATATGACACATCTAGGATCTTCATATGTTGAAAGTATCTTGACGAGGGTAATAGCTCATGACTTGGGCCTTCTATGGCTTCCACATTGATGCTCAGCTCCTCTAGATGAGATTCGCATAGAACGAGCTTTTCCAAGTTGGTTAAACTCTGAATAAAAAGACACGTGGATATTGCATATTCCTCCGAGAGATGACGAAGCTTGAGAACCCTAAGCTTGCAGAAGAATTCTTCATCATCAAAATGCCCATGCCATATTTCCATCCGTCCGGATAAATCCAATCTTAGCTCTTGTAGATTTGGGAATGCACCCTGAGAAGATAGTCAAATCAGTAGAATCTGAAGTCAGCTTAGTTAAATGAGTACTCATGTATTATGGTATAAGTCCTGCACATCGCGCATAATAACTACACTTTAAGATGTTGAGTATGTGGTTCAACAAAAGGAAATGTGCCCCAATGCAATAGACACTATCATTGAAATTTTATATTTGACTTGTATCCATATTTGAACTTAATTAAATCTGTACATTCCCGTTTCTATAGATACATCCGTTGTGAAATTAACTTGTCGATCAACTATAATCACAAATTCAGAGATTTTTTTTTGGTCGAGTACTAAATTCAGAGATCAATGTCAACAAAAATGTCGAGTCTTTCCCTTTTTAGCATAACATCAGTCACCTTAATAGGGCTCAAATTAGAAAACACACTTGGGCCCTGGTAAGATCACACCACATGCCACGTGTTTTCAATCTTTATGGTACTTAAGAGGCTAAACTATCGGAATTAGCCGAAAGCATTTTTTAAGGGGGATCAATGGTTATTCATTCTGTCAATACTTGAAGAACATATGATGTTTCCACGTTATAGTATTTCTGTGGATTCAAAGAGAGTCGCATAGTTTACATCTTCGGATGTGGAGTTACTTGTATGATATGCTTGGCTGTGACCATAATCATCACTTCAGATATTCACAATCGAAGCAAAACAAATAATCTTAGGTCGTACCTTTTCCAACAAGAAGAGAGGTTGTTTCTGTAGTGGCATCTCATTCTCAGTTTGGGAAGCGAGTATCTCCACTTTGTTACAGCCATGCACCACCAAAGTCTTCAATGCTGGCCAACCTAAAGCATGTGTTCCTGTGCAGATGCACTTCAACTCTGTCAGATGCTCGAGCTTGAGAGAGGTTAACTTTGGGAAGACGGTAACCCCAAGAACTTGTCCTTCCATCTTGATGAGTTCCGCAATGCCACATGCATTGATCTCCAACTCCTCAAGTTGGATAAGATCTATCGCTACTGAGGCTGGAAATAGAGAGGTGAGGCTCTTGCAATTGGAAACACTAACAGAATGTAGACACTGGAATTTGACTTGACGGTGGAGTTCCTTATCCCATGCACACTTCAGCTTTGGTAATCCACTTAACTCCAGCTTTTTTAATTGGGAGTGAGCAACAGGATGCCCATCTAGAGTATTCAGTGACTGAAGTTCAAAAACAACTTCAAGCGAACCACAATAATATACAGCCAAACTTTCGAGACTTTTGAGCCGTCCAAGAATGCAAGAAGGAACAATGTTCACTAGCTTATTGCATCTCCACACCTGAAGCGATTTTACATTGTGGAAAGAATCCACAGCAACTTGATTGTCCCATATCATTTCGATGTTGTTCATGTTCCAGATATATAATGTCTCCAAGCGAGGAAACGCAACCTGCGGTATTCACTCATAGGATTGGTGATTCAGTTAATATAATTGTTTGCAGTGGCATGTGGGAACTTGAAATGCACAGCATGTAAACTTCCGTAGTACTATTAACACATAAAATTGATGGCAAGTATTCTACTCCAACAGTTTTTGTCATATTTAATATATTGAGAATCACGTACCTCTTGATTGAAGAGGGCAGTGGAGCGTGACATAACATGATCCTGACTCCGAGCTTCTCGTGAACCTACCATCAATTTTTTTATAAGATGAAAAGAATGTCACTATTTGTATTGCAAGGATGTCAAGAAGATATTCGTTGAAGAAAATAAACAATCAATCTTACACTTTTTGCGGGAGAAGCATGTCAAACTTTCCAAATTTAAGGATAAATAAGTTAACATTGGGAATGCTAGAATTTCTGATGTTTCCGTTTCCAACCCTTCTTCCTCCACAATGATCGCCTCCATCTTCTTGCAAAACCGTACCCTTAGTTCTCTCAATTGTGCTAGAGATTTTACCATGGATGTGAAAAACAGAAACCTGAGGCTGTCACAACCAAACACCTCTAGCTTTGTTAAATGATAGAATCTCACTATTCCACAAGGATTCTTGTTCCATATGTGCCTCAAACTCGGCAAGCGCCATAACTCCAAGGTGGTTAGCTCGGAGAGAGTCTCAACATTTCCGATGGCGCTTGGTCGGTCAAGGTCAAAAACTTCTTGCACCGAAACGCAATTTGTGATAGTTAAAGTGTGCAACTTATGTGAATTTACCAGCGACCTGAAGTTAAAAACCTTTGAGAGAGATTTGCACTCCTCTAGCTCGAGAGATTGAAGATTGCTCAGTTCCAGTGGAGATTCGTCGCTCCATATATTTTCCAGATTGGGAAGTCCAGACATAGTCAAGGTCTGCAAGGATGGGATTGAAACCTGGCGGACAAACCCGTCAACGATAGCATTAGGAAAGACAAGCTGGATTTTATACGTGCAATTAGCAGGTTATTCATGACTTTTGCATTTACAAAAATATTTGATAAACAAAAGCTACTTCACGACCCCGAAAGACAACCACTGGGCTTTACTTTTTATTTACAGTATAAGAAGGGATGTTGTTACAGTTAGATTTTGTTTGCAATTTACTAACAATAAGGGAAATTACAGTCATCAAGAATTAGCTCTCGTTCAGTTTACTAATGACAACGGAAATTAATGAACCATATATCAAAAAGTACTTTCAAGTTAAATTACTTCTTAAAAGTTGAACTGCTCCCGCTAGGAAGTAATTTACTGTCTCACAAGGGAAGATTACTACCATGAAGTAATTTAGCTGTTTCGAAGAGTAATTTACTACTTCACAAGGAAAACTAACTATCATAATAGTCTAATTACTCAAGTAACTTCCTCCTGTCACCCCTGGACCCTCCCAACTAATTCATGCATGAAATATCATATTTTTATCCAATGATGTCCAATAAGATATTGTATCTTATCCAATGACGCGACGATGTTCTCATTACTTATTATAATATGGTCGCATCTTCTCACGTATGGTAATAATCAGTACTTCTTTATGGCTATGTACTTCCTCCTATCATCAATATTAACTTTTCGGGGGCATGGATCGTCTCCTACGATCCTTACAACAACCTGTGAAGTTGCTCGAAATCCCCATCTGTACAACAAATTTAACTTCTCTGTGGTTCGTTCATTGGACTATTAGGAAATGCAAAACAAGAACCGGTTCTAAGATTAAAGGAAACTAATTATAACCAAAGAAAAGATGTAAAACAAAAGATATACGACTATCGTTATCATCGCCATCGTCCTCATAATCTTTTCATTGCTATTTTTTTCATCGTATTGTTCTTTTCCTAGCATTATAAGGATGTAATGATCTAACAAAAATTAATACTGACGTGATAGAAACGAATTAATAATAATAAGAACAACAATAACAGTTATGTTAAAGACTGCTTATGAAGCATTGTTTAGTATACTATATTCTGAGTATTTCAATTTTCAAGGTACGTATTGCGTATGACATGAAGATAATCAATGCATCGGAAGCTATAAAGTTTCCTTAATTAGTTTCTCAACAAGTGCTCCCGGGGCCCTGAGGCACTCTTTAACAGAATTCTAATATTAATTGTATTAATAACAATAGTAACAATGCCTTTACTGAACTTTGTTATATTCATTTAGCAACTTTTACTAATTTTACTCTGTGGGCAAAAGAGTAAATTGAATTTAAAAAATCGCATGTTGGCGTGCTTATCTTTTAGATAATAACAAAGTTTTAGCTAACTAAATCTAGTGGAATCCATTTCACAAATCTATGAAATTACTTTATCATTGAATACTTTATTGCCAAAATTCCTTTCAGTTTTGCTTCATGAACCCTATTAACAAAAGTACACTTGCAGAATGTAAGTAAAATGCAACTCATAACCTATCCCAAACTAAGTTTATGTGGATTTCATACAATCAGTTGGATTTCAACAAAATGAAGAGAAACAGAAGATTGCTTTATCTAATGGACAAAGAAGGCTCGAACGGATAAGGTAAATTGGAACTGAATGAACTGAAAATAACAATATGAATATGCATTATAATCTATGTTACATCTAATTAGCAATTAATAAATACTCTATTCTTTTGATAGAAAGTTACCTGTTGCCCGTTGAAAAATACAGCTTGAGTGGCAACTTGGTTGTCTGATAAACTACTCGAAGGAGCCCTCCCGGCAGTTAAAATTTTTTTTATACCTGGCAAGTCACGCAACTCCAGTACATGCAAATTACGCAACTCAACTTTGCCACATTCATCAGCTTCTCCAATCTCCCGCATTAAGTCGCAATCCATAACTCCGATCTCTTCAAGCTGTGGAAGTTCTCTCAGTAATGAAAGAGGAAACAGAACTTCCATCTTGTAACAACGTTTGACTCGTACTACTTTTAATGTACGGAAGGACGTGGAGGAGATATGGCTGTGGCATATCTTCTCCATGTTGATGAGATCCTCAAGAAGTAACGACTCCAACCTCTTAAAAGCAGTGTGGGAAGACCATTGGAGGATGTAATGGATGGAAGGACTATTCTCGACATGTAGATGCTTCAATTTTGGAAAACCTTCTGGGGATAACTCGCAAATACTTTTAGGATTGTTCAATCCGTCCAAATACAGATCGTCAGTTTTGTCCAAAGTAGCACTTACACATCCTTTTTGGAGAATATCGTTCTTTGGATTCAACTTGAGCTTCAATGCCGTTGATGTATTGTACTCGCTTGACCAGTGCCATGTACTACCTATTTGGATTCTATACTTGGTTAATTTCTGTAAGTCTAAATCCTCGGGCAGGACATTCGGATCAGGAATTGATATGTGTAGAGTGTAGAGATTCTTCATGTTATTCAACTCAATAAGACAGGCATTACTTGGTGGAGTGTGCTCCACGGCATTCCATTGATCAAAGCTATTCTCCACATATAACTCCTCCAATTTGATCAAGCTTCCAAGCACACCTGGTTCAATTACCTGAAGCCTCGAACAATGGTTCAAGTCTAATAGCCTCAGCTCTACTAGTTGCCCGATTTCTTTCGGCAATCGATGAATTTTGGAGTTCACAAAGCTGAGAATTTGTAGCCTTTTTAGGTTGCCAAGACTGGCTACATCCTCTAGCGAACAACCATCAAGACATAGGGTGTTTAAGCTTTCCAAGAGATGAGATGATAATGGCGAATGAATGAGATGTATCCCTGTAAGATTTAAGACCGCGAGTTTCCTCATAGAATTGAAATATGAGTCTGGAACATGAAGAGATTCGTTGTTCGTGAACAGCAAAAACATCTGCAATTCGGGGCATTCTATTTCTTCAGGAAGCTCCTTCATGTCAACGTAGGGAAAGCTTATTGCCCTACAACTTTTGAGCTTGTCCTTCGACCACTCTGTTACCAACTTATCTTTCTCTTTCAATACGAGAAAAGGGTTATCTCTTGAAGCAACCGAGGCGACAAACTCACGAACCAAGTCATGTATCTTGAAACTACCAACATCTTCATTGTCTAACAAAAGGGAGGAGGCTTGAAGAGTGCGGATCTGTGAGCGCAACCTATCTCCAGCTTCTTCCATGCTGCTAACTTCTCGAAATAACCCCAATCCGACGCCGAATCTCACCAAGTTTTCAAGAGAAGGCTGGGAGACGCCATAAACAACACAGAGTCGTAATAATGACTTTGCATCCTCTTCTAAATTATCATAACTCCACTGCAACATATGATGTATCAACTCATTGTTTTCTTTGTCTACAAACTTCTCCATTTTCTTCAAAGCGTCCTTCCATTCAAATAATTCAGCATTTTTAAAACGTTTTGCCATTGCAACAATCAGGAAAGGCACACCTGCACATCTGTCGAGTGCTTCATTCACCAAGGGTCTGAACTCGTCCTGATGAACTTTGTCTCCCACCATCCTCTCAAACAAACCTCTTGCCTCTTCCTCCTGCAGCCCACCTAGGCGGAAGGCCTCGTCGCAGCCCATTTCATTTTGCAAAACCTTAAGATGTCTCGACGTCAACAGCAGCTTGCATCCTAGGACTTTGTTATCGTGTCCGCAAGGAATGCCGACTGATTTCAAGTCAACCCCCTTCCACAGGTTGTCCAGTATTATGAGCACCTTCTTCCTCTCCTCATCATTTTCTTGTTCCGTCCTCCCCTCATCTTTCAACCTCTTGTGCAGAAGTTCCGCTCGCAAGCTGACATTCTCTTCGTTCTTCATGTCACTAAGGCCCAAAGCGCGTGCAATCTCTCCTTGAATCCTCTTGATGTCTGGATTTTCCGACACATCGACCCTAGCGACCCAATCAAAAGAGTTTTCTTTCCTTATTCTCTTTTCGACATCCACCAAAAGGGTGGACTTGCCGACCCCGCCCATCCCGTAAATCCCAACCACACTGTTGCTGGTATTGGCAAGGGCGTCCATGACTTTCTGTATCATCAAAACTCTGGATTCGAATAGGCCATCCTCCCTAGGCTTAATCGACGTCGAGGCAGAAAAAACAGAGGCCGTCACAGTGGGCGACTGGGCTCTCCTGGCCGGATTCGGAACAGTGACTTTCCCCGGAGCAGTATCGATGAAGGAGATGTCGTTCAATTCCTTGAATTGAACAATGCATTGTTGACCGAGTTGCTTAATGACCTCGATCTTGCCCTCGGCCTTCCTGCTGAACTGATACCGACATTTGGGGTCGGGAAGAGACCCATAGCAGCAAGTCTTGCTCTCCTTTTCGAAGACGCCCAACAGCTCTCCCGCCTCCGTCAAGGCCTTGTCAGCACTTGCCTTCCACGTTGTGAAGACATCGTGGAACTTCCGAACATTGTTTCTGGCCTGTTCGGCAAGAACGTCGGCCCTCTGAACCTCGTCCTCCAGCTTCCCAACTTTCTCCTGGAGATCCTGGGCGTAGCTCTTGGAGGATATCACGTATCCGAATTGGCGCTTGATGGGATCAACTAACGACTTCAAGACATCCCATGCAATAGAAACAGCAGAGTCGATCGACATTTTTCCTTGATTTTCTTTTTTTTTTTAAGAAATAAAGAGCGACAAAACAGGGAGGGAGAGAGAGAGAGAGAGAATGATGAAAGAGCAAAACAGAGCAAGAACGATGAGAGAAGAAGAGGCAATGAGAGCTGAGTACAAAAGAGGATGAAGGAAGTGGAGATTGAAGAACAATCAGTCTAAGCGTGGAAGAGCTTGGTAAGCTAACCTTAGTATATCTAAAAGACAGCTCTTGATCACCTCAATCAAGACGAAAAAAAAGGATGGTGAATTGGAATACTTCTCTCCCAAGTATATTCTTGTTTCGATTCTATGTTACTGGTTTTGATTTTGCACTGATGGTGGGGGTTTTCAAATGCTTTTTACAAGGAGATATAAATTGCTAATAATCTCTCTTGCAATTTATGGCTGGGAACATGAAGACGTGTTTTCAAAAATAATTTTTTTTTTTGAAAATAGTCGAGTTCTTTCCTTTGCATTTGCATCGGTTTGCTTGCCGGCCGTGCTAAATTGGACGACCTATGTCCCCGTCAGTGATTTCCAATGAATAAGACCGAATTGGTAAATTGTCAAAAGGTTTATGACTAAATTGACAAAATGAAAATGGTTTAAAACTGAAATGGCACAAACGCAATAGATATAGGACTTTTTTGGTAATTTTTCCTAAAATACCAGAAACCGCCTATATTGTATAAAGTCTCTTTGCTTGATGTCTTTGCATTTTAAAAATTAAATTGCAAGCGCATCAAATGGCTTATAAGAAATTAAAAAAAAAACAGATCATTACCAACTGTAAAAAAAAAAAAATGGTAAGTACTTTATGCGGTCTGTCATCATCGATATATAAACTAAAAGTTGTTAGCTGATCATCCTTGTTCAAATTGATTATTGATGGCCGAGATTTAGTACTAGTACGGAACCTAGACAAAGACCCAAACCAATTGCGATTAATTCTGATAAACTAAAAATTGTTAGATGGGTATGAGCTATGCAACTCGATCATCTCATCTTACTTAAGGCCTTAATTAAGCACCAAATCAATTTCTTAGGAAGCTTAACACTTGGTAGCACACTGCTCTAAGTCCTCACTAGCCAAAAATGACAATAAAAAATGACCACTCTCGGTCTTCTCAATCGAGAAGACAATTGTCGACTTAAATTGATTTCTTTGCTTTATTTCTTCGTATTGTAAAATTTAAATTGCAATCGCATCAAGTCTGAGCCCGTCAACATATCCAGTTGAACTCACATTCACTCAAAAGTTTTAGCCAATGAGTTATGGGCCAACTAAGATATTTTAATTGCTCAACACCACACCAATTCTCTAATGTGAGATTTCTTTAACACAACTCACACGTTACAATGCTCTTGCAACTATGCACTGCAATCAACTAACATCAACTACTAACTTCGGATTGCATCACCAATGTGTCGTGACCCGAAAGAAGATCCCCCTTTTAGGGAATTTTTTTATGAAAAAATGACTAGAAAGGTTAGTCAGAATTTAGGTGTCAACACCATGGTCTCTATCTAGCATCACCAGGCCAACTATCCATGGTCTCTTCTTGACAAGACAGACCAACCGTGATGGAAATTTTCACCCAAAACAAGTATCGATCATCAGATTTTTTCCCCAGAAAGATCACCAAGAGGGAGCTTAAGTCTGAGCCCGTCAACATATCCAGTTGGACTCACCTTCACTCAAAAGCTTAAGTCAATGAGTTATGGGCCAACTAAGATATATTAATTGCTCAACATTAAACCAATTCTTCTAATGTGGGATATCTTTAGCACAACTCACACGTGTAATTTAGCACAGGCCGCATCCACACACCCACGTGGGGGCTCATGGGAATCAACACAAGGTGAGGATTCTGATTTCAAATGTATTTAACACCTTCAATTAAAAATTTAAATAATTAACTTCAAGTATGAACAAAGGCACAGGCTAAAACTAACATTTGGAATAATATATGAGAAATATAGTCTTAGAGCCGCGCAACGAACATGCAAGAGTAGTGAGTGACCTTGGGTCTCTGAAAAAGTTTTCAAATTGTACTTTAACTACTATTGCTGCTATTGTTGCTCGTGAGTGAGTGCGTGGTACCCAATGATAGGTTAAAGCTGTCGATGATGCAAGTAGTTGAGATGTGCTTGGGTCTTTCTTTTTTTTCACCTATATGTAAAAAAATGAAATGTTAATCCTCATTTTGAATCAATTCGTGTTTTAGAAACGAGTACTTCCTTTGATTATTGAAAACGAGACGATGCCCCTTTGACATGTCCATTATCTGCAATCATCTCAACTACTTGCGCCAGCGACCGCTTTCACCTATCTACAAGGGAAATGGATGAACAAGTTTGTTTATTATGCGATGCGTTTTTATTGGAACGACTACATGAAAAAAAAAGTTACGAAAATTAATTAACTTAAAGTATGAACAATGGGAAAATCCATTAAAACTAACATTCAGAATAATCCATAAAAAATATATTCTTAGACCCGCGCAATTTATGAATATCGTGCTACTTCTATATTAACTTCATCTACGATTACCACTAACTGTATTTTTTAATCAATAGGGAGAAAAGATGGCCACGCCCCCGACATACAAGTTTGATAGTTCCACATGAACTTCATCTGGTACTACTACTCACGAGCGAGTGCGTGGTACCGAATGATATTGCTCCTCACGTGATTCCATTTGCCTTAACAGTGAATTGCGGGTCTTCTTACTTAGAAGCACATTCGCTATGCTTAAACTTTTCGTTGTTTGTCGAGCCCTGCTTCGGTTTCTGTTCCATTGTGCCCTTTTAGGTCTTTTTTTTTTCCCTATTATGCTTTGAGGTTCATTATAATAATAGTCAAAAAGAAAAACGATTGTGATAAGTATAGATAAACGATTGTGATAAATAACATCTTTAATTTCTTTCGTACTATTAGTACTTCCATCGATATTTGTATGTGGGCGCTTGTCTAAATCAAAACCGGGTGACGATTAAAGCTCGAAATGCATATAAAACCTTCAATGACAGATTGCAATACCTAGTTGATAAGGCAATGCTAGCATTCAGCAAGAGCGTAGTGAATTACGACTTCTCACGCTACTGAACGTTGTATGTCAAAACACTTGTATTTTATTCGATCTATCGTGGGACTCATAATGTTCAAAATTTGCGATTAACCGAGATAAACTAAAATTTATTAGTTGAGCATCATCATTCATACTAGCGATCCAACGGTTCAGAACCTTAACAAAGACCATAAATCAGAAGAAAGAAGGAGGAGATGAGCATGAATTATGCAGCTCGATCATCTCACCTTAGTTAATTCCTTGGGAAGCTGATGACTTGGTAGCACACTGCTCCAAGCCGTCACTAGCCAAGCATGAAATTAAAAAATGACCGCTCTCGGTCTTCTCAATTAAGACAACAATTGCGGACTTAAACTGAATTCTTTGCTTGATTTCTTCCCATTATAATATTTCAATTGAAATCCCATCAACCGGCTTAAAGAATATAATAAAAAATGACTACCAGCTGTTAAAGTAAGACAATGATTCGACTTGGATTATGGCTTGTTTAATAAGTAATTTTTATTGTCTATCATTATTCATAAAACAAAATGTAATTAAGAGACCAAATGGAAAAGGACAGGCCACACCCACCCACGCACGTGATACGTAGTATGAGAGGGGGCTTGTGGGAATCAACACAGGTAGACGATCAGAATTTGAAATGTTTATGACACCTTGAAACAAGATGTAACTAATAAAACTATTCGACTTTAAATCAGTGCTCGTGTATTGAGTACTTTATACAGTCTGTCATCATCAATATAACGAATGAAATCAATAAAGAGACCAAACGGGCAAGATCAGCCACATTCACGTGACATGTATATCTAGAGGTGGCAATATGTATAGAAACATATTTTTCAAATTTTAGTGTGTCAGGTTGTGCATGAGTCACTTAAAATTCTAAAAACCATTCGAAATGAGTTTAAAACGTCAAAACTCAACTCTATGCGGGTCTTTGTGGATTTGTGTCATATCCATATTCAACCCATTTTGAGTTTAATAAAACGAGCAAAAAATACATTACCACTATAATGGCGAAGATCTCCTTTTGGTGCCTCCCAATACTATCGAATTGAAAGTTGAAGATGGTAATAGGAATATGATTCGCTAGATTATGCAGTAATTGTCTTATTGTTCATTACTTGACAGTCACCGTTGCCATTGTCCGAGTCTCCGGATCCTTTCCCTCATCCCTAATGGACAAATAGTGGTACGTACTAGTTCCAAACCCCCTCCTTGTGCTGGTCAATGAGATCATAATAAAACGATTAACTGTTGTATCTAGCAATAATCACTTAGAGGGGGGGTTGAATAGGTGATTTTGAAAAATTTTAAGAAATACTGTGGAATTAAACAGAATCTGAATAAAGTATAGTAGCGGATTCAAAAGAATAGTGTGCAATGATCTAAACGCAGAAGTAAAAGCTTAAAGTATGGGAAGATGGCACACAATTTATAGTTGTTCGGCTTAGATAAGCCTACGTCCACTATTCCACAATGATGTTGTGACTAGCGTTATCACATAGAGTGGGGTGAATAGGTGATTTTGAAGAATTTTAAGAAATCAATGCGGAATATAACTAGTCTGCTTAGAACTTCGATCAGACGATATTAGCTAGTAAGATCTGAAATCCCCTCAGAAGCAGCGCTGTGCACAAATCTACTAACACGGTATATAAACAGAGAGAGTAAGGGAAAGAGAATGTGCATAGAGGATTTATAGTGGTTCGGCTATATTCAAGCCTACGTCCACTTCTTTACGCTGGCAGTCAATCAAATGGATTCCACTAATGAATAACTCAGAGGTTACAACTTGATGAATAGACTTCCCGTCTAACACTCTTACACTCGTATATTATCCTCTAAGTATTACAGTGTTGGATCAAAAGTACGTGAAGGATGTGAAGTTCTCTCGCTCTTGAAATTTTGAATTCTGTTTTCTCATCCAACTTCTTTTCATTCTTGAGGTCTCCTTTTATACTCATCCATCTCCAACTTCCCGTTGCAAGATCTCTAGAGGATCGCTCTCCAAACTTCCCCATTTGGACGAGACTGTATACAAAGGATTTCGTAGCCGTTGAGGTCGATAAAGGACAGAATCCCCCTTTGGATCAAATTGCCCATACAATCGTGATCCTAGGTTTCCATAGATGGATTACTTCATTAGGTGAGTCATCCTTATCTCTCTTAATCCACGTCCTTGATTGATCTTCAAAATTGAGAATCTCCAAGTACGAATCCAGCTTGATTTGCTAGCCATTGTGTTGATGTATAATCTCAATTAAATCATCTCGAATATATCTCATGATATTCTGGTCGTTGCATGTGAAATACTCTCTCAGAGCTTGAGCTATGTAACAACATCTAAGCTCCCTGCTTAACGTCTGAGCTCCTCGCACAACGTTTGAGATCCCCGCTCAACGTCCGAGCTCATCGCACAACGTCTGAGCTCTTTCAACAGCGTCTGAGACCTTCGGATGCAATATCCAAAATTTCACTTGAGCTTCCATCTTCTGGTCCCTCCAAGCGTATTGGCAATCACGGTTCTACCTCACTGTTCACCTATCTAAGGTCCTTCCAAGCTTTACCAAACTTCCAATTCTAGGGTTGTTCACCTTCTAGTCAGGTACCTCCAGCTTGTAGACACCTCTATGACCAATGCCTTGTTCATCATTGATAGAGAACTCATAATTTTCAGAGGTTCTGTTAAAACAACATCTACATAATTGTCACGCCCCGACACACAGGCGCGCGACAGTATCAAACGCCTTAGGTTAAAAGAACGACATCCTAGGTACGTTATTGACCCATTCATTTTATCTTGCAATTAAGCGCACGTGGAACGAATAATAACCGTAGACAGAAATAAGCAACAGGGACATCCAGTAGGAAAAACAACAACTAACAGCAGCAAAAGACCATTTTATTAATATATAGTTAACCTTGGGAAGCGAAACATCTACAAGCCCAACCTCAGGGCTGCTTCCTATGATCGCCAAAAAGATATCGGGTTAGGGTAAGGAGTTAACACTACTTCCAAAATCTCCAGCCAAAGGGGTCTCCACCTCTATGCTAAGGACCTAAAAGCGGTTAACAACTACGGATGAGATATAAAATCTCCATGAGTCAACGCTTAAGTCCGAGTAGGATGTTGATTCACCTAGACGGCCTAAACATGCAACACAAAGCAATGAAAGATCAATAATGTGCGATGCACGCCCCGCTCTAGCCACCAAATAGAGGCATGGCCCAATAGCCAATAGACAACCACATGTAACTCACCTTGCCTTGGCCCACACAACAGATATCTCATGGTAGTAAATCATAAATAGGTCAAGGCACACAACTAGAACACTCGTCAACCACTCAAGCACTCAGGTACTATGCAACATGCGTGTTTCAGTTATTAACGCAAGAGATACTCCATTCTCGCTACAGTATAGCCCAACAGCTAGTACTCTTTCGGCAGGATCGGGAGTCGTCCCACTTCGTTCCGGCGACGGCAACTGATAGCCCCTCAAGACCCTTAAGGCGGACATACTAGGCTTTCTGGTAAGGAACTTCGGTTCGTCACAAGCTGCGACCGGCATCCGATCAGTCGTGTAATTCCAAACTCCCGCCGGCATGAACTATTGTGCATCCAATAAGCCATGTGCATCCGAACTCCCGCCGGCACGAACATATCAAGCGACGGACCCAAGCCATCAAGGGAACCGCCAACGTCCCTAGTTATGTTAGGGTGACGCTCAACCATCGTGTGACCACACAAACACACCAGGCAACCAAACCAGTTCATATCTTCACTTTTAGTCCAATGCAGTGACATTCACAATCATGCTCAAAACACGGCTAACAGCCATTTTCATGCTCCAAGGACTTAGTTGATCACATGGATATTCGATTCCAATTAAACATGGTTCAGTCGGCCACCCCCTTTCCCCCTCACTCTCCCTTTTTCCATTTTTGGATCACCACCCACTACCATCTTCCTCCATATCCTCCATAACCACCACAACTTTAAGCTCCGTCGATCACTGCCACCCCTTGCCGTCGCCCTCGCCCTTCGTCGCCGCCGCTGCGCATCACCCGCAGCCTCGCCGCCCGTCATGCGCTGCCCTCCGTCGAGCCTCTCGAGCCCCCGCGACCCCGAGCCACCAAGACCTACAGCTTCCCCCTTTGTCGCCGCTGGTTGCTACCCCATCGTAGCCCCGCCGATCCTGAGCCCCGTCGCCCCTGCAAGCCTCGTCGCCCCTGCGAGCCTTACGTTGCCGCTGTTCGCCGGCCGTCCTTCGTCATCGCCGTTGTCGACCGTCGCCCGTGTACTGTGGACCGCCACGACCCGTGGAAAGCCCTCCACTCGTTGTCATCGTCGCCATCGCCGCACCTCCATCCCATTGTCCCCATCCAGCTTGTCGTGCTGCCTCGCCCTACGCGCTGTTGCCGCCGTACCGCCACCGTTATCCACCATCATTTTGAGCCACGCGTGAGTCGCCTTTGTCTGTCGTGGACGTAGCCGCGTCCACGACCCCGAGCCGAGCCAAAGCCTCGCCGCCGCCCGTCGCCTCTATCTGCTGCCGCCCGTCGCCATTGCTTGCCGCCACCGCCATCGTCGCCGATCATTGTTGTAAGTTTACCCCTAATCTCTGATTAGGTCATTAATTGCACTTAGGGTTAGATTAATTAGTTATCGTGGTTTAATTAATTAATTATCATTGTTAGAGTAGATTAATTGTAGTTGCTCTAATTAACTGTAACTGCTTGAGTGATTGCAATCGGTTAATTAGCTAAGAATGGATTAATTAGTTATCGACTGTTAAATTAACTATTGTGGAGATAAATAGTCTAAGTCGAGATATTTATCTATTATTAATCAATGATTACTTGGATGCCGATTGACTTGGGTGTTTAATTGCGTGGATCTGCTGAGTGATCACCTAAGTCAGAATATCATGTTTAATTGAAATCGAATATCTGTGTGATCAACTGAGTCCTTTGAGCATGAAAACGGCTGGTAGCCGAGTTTTGAGCATGATTGTGAATGTGATTACATTGGACAAAACATGAAGATATGAACTGGCTTGGTTGCCTGATGAGTTTGCGTGGTCACACGATGGTTGGGCATCACTCTAGTGTAACTGGGGACGTTGGCGGTACCCTTAATGGCTTAGGTTCATCGCTTGATATGTCCGTGCCGGCTTGGTCGAAATTACACAGCTTATTGGATGCACGACAGTCCGTGCCGACTAGGTTGAAATCACACGGCTGGTCAGATACCGATCGTTGCTTGTGATGGACCGAAGTTCCTTACTAGAAAGCCTGGTGTGTTCGCTTTGGGGGTCCTGAGGAGGCTATCGGTTGCCGTCGCTGGATGGAGCGAGACGACGCCCGGTCCTGCTGGAAAGGCACTAGCGATCGGGCTGTGCTGTGGTCGAGAGTGGAGTATCTCTCGCGTTAATAACAGGAACACATGTGTTGCATTGTGCATGAGTTATTGCTGAGTGTTTTGGTTGTGTAAGTTGAGCCGTACTTGATTGAATGCCATGTGATTACTACTGTGTGGGCCAAGGCGGGGTAAGCTTGCATGCGTTTGGTTATTGGCTGTTGAGTTGTGCCTATCTTGTTGGTAGCTAGAGCGTGGCGTACATCGTACGCTATTGATCTGCCATCGCTTTTTGTTGCATGTTTAGGCCACCTGGGTGAATCGATGTCCTACTTGGACTTAGGGGTTGACTCACGGAGATTATATATCTCATTTGTCATTGTTAACCGTTTTCAGGTTCTCGGTGATGGAAGTCCGCCCAGTCTTGTTCGGGGTGCCACCGGACCAATCTTTTGATATCATGCACCACCCCACGCACCACCCGATCCTGGGTTCGGATCGCGTGTAGGAATACCACGTGACGACCCTCTAGGTCGAAGAGGGGATGGGGCACCTGGTGCTTCATCACTTCAAGGCTTGGTTCGTCCGTCACGGGGATGATCTCTTTGGGCCTATTCGGTGGTTCGATGCACCCCCGACTGCTACCCCGGTGATCCGGACGTGGGATCCGATGGACCTAGATACCTCGGATGGGGAGGTGGTAGACCCTGAACCAGACTCGGACGAGGAGGACCTTGAGACACCGCCTGGTTACCACAGCTGGTGAGCGAGCGTGGACACGGAGGCCCCTTTTTTGTTGTAGCTTTTGGTAGTCATAGTTAACCCCTAGCCCTGACTCGGTATCTTTTTGGTGATCTTAGGAAGCATCTCTAAAGAGTGGGCTTGTAGATGTGCTTGCTTCGCTAGGTTAACAGTAAATAAATAAAAAGGTCTTTTGCTGCTGTGGTTGTTGTTTTTCCTGCTAACTGTTCCTGTTGTTATTTCTATCTAGGGTTGTTGTTCGTTTCGCCCTTAATTGCATGATAAAATGAATGGGTCGATGACGTACCTAGGATGTCGTTCTTTTGACTTGAGGTGTTTGATACCGTCACGCACTTGTGAGTTGGGGCGTAACAGCCTCTTTTGGTATCAGAGCTAGGTTAGCCTGAACCATTTGGTCATGGCCTGGAGTGATAAGGAGCGCTGAGTTTTGGGATTGTTAGTAGGATTAAAAACACTATGCATATGATTGTTGTTCGATTTCTAGGTTGTAGTCATGAGTTCTCATCACGTGTTGCCTTTGGGCAAGCAGGAGTCTGTAAGATCCTATAGGATGGGCGACTGTAATCTGAGAGGTAGGCCTAGAGGAAGGGTAGCTCAAGAGGATCTTAGAGTGGATGGGATTCTACAGGCGTTGGACACCTTAGGAAACTTCGTGGGGCAGCAAGTGAGGAACCAAGCTGCTGTTGTTGCTGCCACCTCGCAAGATGACCCGTTGGCTGGAAAATGGATGGTAGACCGCAGACGCACAAGTTGGTGGAGCAGTTTCTAGAGCTTAAGCCACCGAATTTTTCAGGAGTAGGTGATCGAGAGGCCGCGACTACTTGGATCGAGGAGTTGGAGAAGGTCTTCGCCTTGTTGAGGTGTTCTGAGGAGGAGAAGGTGACGCTGGCTGTGTACCAACTATAGGGCAATGCTAGCACATGGTGAAAGGCTATGCAAGGAAGGACTTTTCTCGAGGGTACGGTCCCGATGTGGGATGCCTTCGTGGAGGCTTTTAATTGAAAGTACTTCTAGAACTATGCGCGAGAACAGAAGATGGCTAAGTTCCTGTGCCTTCATCGAGAATCAGTTGTCTGTGGATCAGTACGAGACGAAGTTTGCTGAGTTATCGAAGTATGCACAAGGGATGGTTGAGGACCCTGTGGATAGGGCAAAGAGATTTCGAGATGGGTTGAAACTAGAAATTAAGGGTTTGTTGGTGCCGTTGAACCTTAAGGATTACAACGAGCTGTTTGCTCCTGCTGCAAGGGATAACCGCACGTTTGGGAAAGGGCCGATGGTGGGAGGAAGGTACCCCATCCCACCCAACCGGAAGAATGCTGTTGGGAAGCCGGTGTATCGCCCCAATGGTTTTTGTTAGCTCTGTAAGAAGAGGCATGGATCAGCCTTGTGCCTTGGGAGGGTGGGTGCTTGCTTTGGTTGTGGTCAGCACGGTCACCTGGTGAGAGATTGCCCACAGAGACAGATGGGAAGGCAGATGCCATTGCCGCAGGGAGGACATATGCTAGGGAATGACCGCAGAACCACCAGAACCGGCCCCCAATGCAAGGAAGGGTGTATGCTGTCACCCCAGAAGAGGCGAAGGATTCGCCGACCGTTACAGGTACGATCTTCTTGCATGATCATGTAGCTTATGCTTTGTTTGATCCTGGAGCTTCGCATTCGTTTGTTGTTAAGTAGTTTGTTAAGTTAGCTGGGTTGGGTCCGAAACCATTGGGGACGGTCTTTAAGATATATGCACCGCTTAAGGATAGTGTAGTGTTCGTGGTACGTTGTCTTGACTGTAAGTTGGTTGTAGATGGTCGCGAGGGAAGGATAGATTTGATTATGCTGGCAATGTTTGATTTTGATGTTATTGTCGGTATGGATTGGCTTACTGAGCAATGGGCTGTGATGGATTGCCATCGTAAGACCATTCGGTTTAACCCGCTAGATGGGGTTAGTTTTGAGTTCGTTGGGAACCAAGGAGGAGCCTCGATCCCCTTGGTTTCGACGCTGGAAACGACGTGGTTGTTGGATAGTGGCTGTCAAGGTTATTTAGCGACTGTGGTGAACATGTTGGTTGAGGAATCAAGGATGAAGGACATCGCTGTGGTATGCGAGTTTCCTGATGTCTTTCTGCAGGAGTTGTCTGGGTTACTGCGAGAGAGGGAAATAGAGTTTGTAGTTGAGTTAGCCCCTAGAATGGAGCCGACATCCAAAGCACCGTATCGGATGGCGTTGTTGGAGCTTAAGGAACTAAAGGTGCAGATGCAATAGTTGTTGGACAAAGGGTTTATTCGTCCTAGTGCGTTTCCATGGGGAGCGCCTGTGTTGTTTGTGAGAAAGAAGGATGGATCGTTGCGTCTGTGCATTGACTACGGTCAGCTCAATCAGGTGACGATCAAGATAAGTACCCATTGCAAAGGATCGACGAATTTTTTGACCAACTTCAAGGAGCTTCGGTATTTTCCAAGATCGACCTACGGACAAGATATCATCAGTTGAGGATTAAGAAGGAGGATATACCGAAGACGGCATTCAGGACGCGTTATGGTCACTATGAGTTTACCGTAATGCCGTTTGGTCTAACAAATGCCCCGGCTGCTTTCATGGAATTGATGAACATGGTGTTCAAGGAGTATTTGGACAGATTCTTCATTGTGTTTATTGACGATATCTTGGTGTATTCGAGGACTTTTGAGGATCGCGAGCAGCATCTGAGAACGGTATTGGGGACTCTTCAGGAGCACCAGCTATTTGCTAAGTTCAGTAAGTGTGAGTTTTGGTTGACCCGCGTAGCTTTCCTAGGTCATGTGATTTCTGGAGAAGGGATATCCGTGGATCCGGCCAAGATTGAAGTGGTCATGGATTGGCCGAGGCCGACGTCAGTGACAGAAGTTCGAAGTTTCTTGGGATTGGCAGGCTATTATAGGTATTTCGTGGAAAGATTCTCTACGATAGCTATGCCGTTGACGCATCTGTTGAAAAAGGACGAGAGATTTGAGTGGGTGGATAACTACGAGCGTAGTTTTCAAGAGCTTAAGCACAAGCTAACTACGGCTCTTGTTTGGACAATATCGTCTGGTCCCGGAGGTTATGAGATTTATAGCGATGCGTCTTTTAAAGGATTATGCTGCGTTCTTATGTAACATGGGAGAGTGGTTGCGTATGCATCTCGTCATTTGAGGCCACATGAGTTGAACTACCCGACGCATGATTTGGAGTTAGCAGCGATCGTTTTTGCTCTTAAGATTTGGAGGCATTATCTGGTTGGAGAAAGGTTCCAAGTCTACACAGATCATCAGAGTCTTAAGTATCAGTTCTCTTAGAAGGAGCTGAACATTAGGTAGCATCGTTGGATGAAACTTCTTAAGGATTATGACTGTGAGATTCTGTATCATCCGGGTAAGGCTAACAAGGTCGCAGATCCACTAAGTCAGAAGTCAATGATTGCCCATTTGATGGTCCAGGAGTGGCGTCTCCTAGAGGAAGTACGAGATTCAGATTTTAAGCTGGAGGTAGGCCGTCTGTCAAGCCTAATGGTTGCGTAGGGGATTGAGCTGGAAGTTCAGGCAAGAGTTAAGGTTTTGCAGTCGACGGATCATGCCATTCAATGAATCCTTCAAGAGGGCTTAGAGAAAAGGAAAGCCGACTTCCAAGTAGCCGAGGACGGGATATTGAAGTTTCGAGGATGTTTGTGCGTGCCTGCCGATGAAGGTCTTAGGGAGGAAATCTTGTCGGAGGCACATCTTAGCAGTTACAGTATTCATCTGGGTAGCACGAAGATGTATCAAAATTTGAGGCAGTACTTCTGGTGGAGTGGTATGAAGGCTGACATAGCTAAGCACGTGGCGGAGTGTCTGACGTGCCAGCAAGTCAAGGCGCATCATTGTAAGCCTAGTGGGCTGTTGCAGTCGCTCGAGATTCTAGAGTGGAAGTTGGAGCATATCACGATGGACTTTGTGATGGGTTTGCCAAGGAATCAGAGAGGCAATGATTCGATTTGGGTTGTGGTGGATACATTGATGAAGTCTGCTCAATTCATCGCCGTATGAAATGACTTCACTTTGGAAAGGTTAGCTGAGTTGTATGTGCGTCAAATAGTGCGTTTTTATGGAGTGCTAGTGACGGTCACATCGGATCGTGATCCCAGGTTCACTGCCACCTTTTGGAAAAGCTTGCAGACTGCGTTGGAAACGAAGCTGTAGTTCAGTACGGCTTATCACTCGCAGAAGGATGGCCAGTCTGAAAGGACAATTCAGACGCTCGAGGATATGTTGCGAGCCTGTGTCTTGGATTTCAAGGGTAGTTAGGAGGAACAGCTTCATTTGGTCGAGTTTGCCTACAACAATAATTATCGGTAGAGTATCGAGATGGCACCGTTCGAAGCGCTGTATGGTAGGGCTTGCAGGATGCCAGTTTGTTGGAACGAGGTTGGTAAAATGAAGATCATTGGTCTTGAGTTGGTGCAATAGTCGTTGGATGCTATCAAGGTCATCAAAGAAAGACTTAGGACAGCCCAAAGTTGTCAGAAGAGTTACGCCGACAAGCGGCGCAGACCTTTGGAGTTTCAAGTGGGTGATCATGTTTTTCTTAAGGTGTCGCCTATGCAAGGGACATCTCGTTTTTCCAAGAAGGGAAAGTTAAGCCCGAGTTATATTGGACCATTTGAGATTTTGGAGTGGATTGGGAACCTAGCTTATTGTCTCGCGTTGCCACCGAGACTTGCTCAAGTGCACGACGTTTTCATGTATCGATGTTGAGGAAGTATGAACCTGATCCAGCTCATGTATTGAGTTTTGAAGAGATTGAAGTGGATGAGCGTGTGTCGTATGTGGAACTTCCGGTGACGGTTGAGGACAGGAAAGAGCAAGTGCTACGGAATAAGACAATCCATTGGTTAAGGTGATTTGGCAACACCAAGGAATGGAAGGAGCAACGTGGGAAAGCAAGGAGGCTACCGCCACTCACATGCCGTGGACCGTCGCGACCTGTGGAACGCCTTCCACTCGGCGTCGCCGTACCTCCTCCCCGTCGCCCCCGCTGAGCCCTCCGCGCTGTCGCCACCGTGCCGCCGCCGCTGTCCACCATCGTTCTGAGCCGCTCGCGAGTCGCCGTCTTCCGTCTCCGTCGTCGTAGCGGCGTCCGCGACCCCTAGCCGAGCAGAAGCTGCGCTGTCGCCCGTGGCCGCTCTTCGCCAGTCATTGTTGTGAGTTAACCCCTAATCTCTGATTAGGTCGTTAATTGCACTTATGGTTAGATTAATTAGTTACCGTGGTTAGATTAATTATTTATCGTGGTTAGAGTAGATTAATTGTAGTTGCTCTAATTAACTGTAGCTGCTTGAGTGATTGTGATTGGTTAATTAGCTAAGGCCGAGTTAATTAGTTATCGACTATTTAATTGACTGTTGTGAAGATAAATAGTCTAAGTTGAGATATTTATCTATTATTAATCATTGATTACTTGGATGTCGATTGAATGGTTTTCGATTGACTTGGGTGTTTAATTACGTGGATCTGTTGAGTGATCACCTAAGTCACAATATCATGTTTAATTGAAATCAAATATCCGTGTGATCAACTGAGTCCTTTGAGCATGAAAATGGTTGCTAGCTGAGTTTTGAGCATGATTGTGAATGTGATTACATTGGACTAAACATGAAGATATGAACTGGCTTGGTTGCCTCGTGTGTTTGTGTGGTCACAAGGTGGTTGGGCGTCTCCTTAACGTAATTGGGGATGTTGGCGGTACTCTTGATAGCTTGGGTTCGTTGCCTGATTTGTCCGTGCCGGCTGGGTCGGAATCACATGGCTTATTGGATGCACAACAGTCCGTGCCGGCTGAGTCGGAATCACACGGCTGATCGGATACTGGTCGCAGCTTGTGATGGACCGAAGTTCCTTACCGGAAAGCTTGGTATATTCGCCTTGGGGGTCCTGAGGAGGCTATCGATTGCCATCGTTAGATGGAGCGGGGTGACACCCGGTCCTACTGGAAGAGCACTAGCGATCAGGCTATGCTGTGGTCAAGAGTGGAGTATCTCTCGCGTTAATAACTGGAATACGTGTGTTGCATTGTGCATGAGTTATTGCTGAGTGTTCTGGTTGTGTACCTTGAGCCGTACTTGATTGAAAATGTGATTACTGCTATGTGGGCCAAGGTGAGGTAAGCTTGCATGCGTTTGGTCATTGGCTGTTAAGTTGTGCCTATTTGTTTGGTAGCTAGAGCGTGGCGTGCATCGAACGCTATTGATCTGCCCTCGCTTTTTGTTGCATGTTTAGGCCGCCTGGGTGAATTGACGTCCTGCTCGGACTTAGGCGTTGACTCATGGAGATTTTATATCTCATTTGTCATTGTAACCCTTTTCAAGTCCTTGGTGATGGAAGTCCGTCCAGTTAGGTTCGGGGTGCCACTCGACCAATCTTTTGATATCACGCACCACCCCATCCCAGGTTCAGATCGCATGTGGGAACACCATGTGACGACCCTCTGGGTCGAAGAGGGGATGGGGGCACCTGGTGCCTCATCGCTTCAAGGCTTGGTTCGTCCGTCATGGGGATGATCTCTTCGGACTCATTCGGGGGTTGGGGGTGGGATTGGTGAGATTCGGAATATGAGCGAGGCGAGGCAAGTTTAGTGGATATGCAGTTACTATCTGATTTGGGAAAGATGAGAATGACAGTCGGATCGCCTAGTAAGTTGCCGGTTCTACGTGAATAGAAAGTGAGGTTACACAAACTCTGGCCCTGACCCCTTTGTGATTATGTTTTGTGGTGTTCTTCTTGGCTCTCAATTGTTTGGTTGCTCGTTAAGATTGCTTGGTTAATTGGATGAATGAATGAATAGTTTAGTAGTTTGGCTAGATGTTCTTCTTGCTGAGATTCGGCTCACCCTTGTTGTTGAACCCCTTTTTCAGATACCCAGGTTTCCGTGGCTCAAGATAATAGCGATGGTGTCAAAGCATGGCGAAGGAGATAGTGGATAGTATTTGGGATTAGATGTCACCTTTCGAAATCGTCCCAGGGTATCTTTGTCGTTATGAAACCGATGTAATGGAATGCCTAATTTTGTATATAAAATGTATGTATTTTCTAATATGCCGTGTGATCTTATTATCTATTATGAGCCGTAGGGAACTTCAGAGGCCATAACCCGTAGACATGCCTGCCATTTTTCTTTTCGCATGCACTTGTCTTTCTTTTTGGGTGGCCCACTGCTTATTTTTAGATGGATTATGTCACACCCCGAACCCCGGGCGCGCGTCCATCCCTTCCTAACGTCAGGTCAAAGGATGATGTCCCAGGCAGATCATCGACCCATTTCTTTTTATCTTATAATTAAGCAGATGCGGAAGCGAATACAACCCCAGACAACAAACAACAGGGATAGAAAGATAGGAAACGCTACAAACAACAACAACAAACCCCTTTCATTTATAGTCAGATTAGTTCACAAAATAAACAAACATATTATACACGTCCATCTTGGACCGATCCCCTTAGACCCACAAAAAGATACCGGGTCAGGTTGGGGCGCACTACAACCGATACACTACTCCTACACTACCGACTATATACAAGACGGCCTCCAAAAACTCCTCCACAGCTCCGAGCCTAACATGGCGCACGGCCATCTCGAAGACCTGAAAGGCAATCAGCCAAGCGCATGAGATATGAATCTCAGCGGGTCAACGCCTAAGTCCGATTAGGACGTTAATCACAGACTAACAATTCTAGCGAACTAAACCCAACCTCAGAAGAACAACCACATGCAACATACCTCGCCTTGAGCCATACGACAGATATATTATGCCAATAAATAAACAACAACCAATCACTCAACCAGAACACTCAGCAATACTCATGCACTATGCAACACACGTGTTCCGGTCATCACGGTCAAGAGATATCCCACTCTCTCCACAGTACAGCCTCACTGCTAGTACTCTTCCGGATTAATCGGGCGTCGTCCTACTACGTTATAGCGACAGCATCCGATGGCTCCCTCAAATTCCCTAAGGCGAGCACACCAGGAATCATTCAAGGAGGGACTACGGACCAACACAAGTTGCGACCGGCATCTCATCAGCCGTGTTATTCCGACTATACGTCGCCGGCACGAACTGACAGGCAACCAATAAGCCGTGGAATCCCGGACGGTACGTCACCGGCACACAGACTTACCAGGCAGCGACCCATGCCAACAAGGGTATCGCTCATGCCCCCAGTTACGTTAGGGAGACACTATTAAAACCATGCGTGACCTCGCATTTTCTCACCGACTCTCAAGCCAAATCTCTTTTTTATGCAACCACACTCACATCATGCTCAAACCTGGCCCATGGCCATTTTCATGCTCAAAACTATAATTGGTCATTCGAATATTAATTTCCAGTTCAACATGGCATACTGATACTAGTGTGATCATACAGCATTTAATGCGCAATCAATACTCAGTCCGATCTACGATCAGACGCCACAAATTATCGACACAAAACAATAGGCAATTAACCATGGTAACTATTTCACCTAACCACGGTTAATTCAACTAACCACAGCAGTTAATTATTCTGCCACGGTAACTATTTAATTTAACTATGGTAACTATCTAATCTAATCACAGTTAATTATCTAACCACGGTAACTATCTATTAACTGTGGTAACTATCTAATTAATCACGATAACTAACTAATTAACCTATTAAGTGGAATTAATTTCCTAATCGGGGATTAGGGGTTAACTCACTAATTAACTGGCGGCGGCGGCGACAACAAAAATTTCGACGGTGGTCCCTACGAACTCGTCTCGTCGATCCGGACGCAACCACGGTGTAGGATTTCCAAAACGACACATGGACGACGACGAACGGCGGCTGGACAACGGCCAAACGATGACGAACGGACATGGCGAACGGGCGGCAAGCTCGGCAGAGCTCCGACGAAGGTCCAGCGGGGCTAAACGAAGCTCAACGAGGCACGACGGGCGGCAGACAGTAGCTGAATAGCGGCGGCAAGGACGGCGGGAAGCTCGGCAAGGCGCGGCCGAGCGGCGGCGAGCAAGGGCGCGAGCGGCGGGAGGGTGGCCGGCGGTCCGGCAGCTCATGGTGGACGGCAGCAAGGTGAAGAAGAAGAAGATGAGATGATGAAGATGGTGAGGCAACGTGAGAATGGAGAGGGTGGGCTGCCGTGGACTCAAGAGGGAAGAGAGAGAGAGGAGAGAGAAAATGGAAGAGAGAGAAAGTGGTCTTAGGGGCAAAAGGGTAATTTCATAGGTCAAAGGGCAATTTTGTAATTATCAAAGGTCAAAAAGGTTGATTAGACTTGGCATTTTATGAGGCGGGGCCCACGGTCATTCGGTATTAATTGTTTCTGGCGTATATGAATAATATCTGAGGGTATTTTGGTAATCTGACGATTTAGGACTGGTTCAGAATATTTGGCTCAGGGTCGGCGCGGGCGCGAAGGAATTCGGCGGAAACTAATTACGGCGCGACTAATCTATTCGAACTACAATTAACTACGCTTCGATCGACGACTAATGACCTCCAGATTGAACGATTCCACGTCCGACAAATGTCACTCAATTCCAACAGTCCAATATTATTCATTTAATAGGCCTTGAAATTTCGGGACGTCACAGATTAGCTTTTGCATGCGCCCACTGTATTGTAAGTAATATGAGATCAAAGCAGATAACGCGATTAGCCTAAGAAGGCGACGGAACTGGGACCCCGCTGTTGACACCTAAATTTTGATTTTTCTTTAAATCATTTATAAAATGAGAATTAATTCTCGCCAAAAATATTTCCTCATGCATTGCATATTTTATTTTCTCTGCATTGCATTGCATTTTGCATACTGAATTAGACCGAGGTGGATGAATTAATCCAGTAATTCCAGCATGGGCGTGTTTCCCTAGTCCAAAACCGAGCCTCATCGCCAAACCAGCCAGTTGCACGGTGATATCCCCGCACTCTTCTCTCTTCGCAGTTACGCTAACGGTTTCGGCGAGTCCATCCTCTTGCAGGTCTTATATCGTTTTCCAGACGCCATTAACATCGTTGCTCCCTGTCCAATATTGATACACTGAATTTTTCATCCATCACACGAGAGGAGACAATCGGCGATTGAAAGGGAGCGAGAGCCAATAAAAGCAAAAAGAAAATAGGAGGAGAAAAGACCCATCGAAAGATGCTTTGTCAAATAAGGCGAATGGTGATCATGAGGAAGCGGAAGCTGTGTCCACTGCTTGCTCTCACGCAACACTATTTAAGGGAGCAGCAGTTGAGATGCAGAGGGACATGTCATGTGAAACGAGTATTTTGTTGTATTGAGAAGCATTGAAATCTATCTCATATTCAGCGCAGGCATCCATCTTTTTTACCATCACGAAGCCTTCGTTTCTTCTGTAAAACTCTCGACTTAGTTCATCTTTCTGAAGAAGTCATAGCTTTTTAGCCTTCAAATGTCAGAAGGTGCCATGGCAGTCGTCAAGCCCGAGATGAAGTCATACATCTGGCCCCAAACTGCTGATGGTTCAATCCAACAAGTGGAAGAGGAGTTTGCCATGTTCTGCCCCATGATATGCCGAGAAGTAGTTCAAACTGGCATGGGGTCTTCAAAAACTATGCTATAGTACTTCCACAACGGGTCAACCCTCCTATCTTGGGCTTAATTCTTGACTATTGTCGATTTCATCAAATACCGGGGCGCTCGAATAAGGAACGCAAAACATTTGATGAGAAATTTATCCGAATGGATACCAAGAAGCTCTGTGAATTGACATCTGCTGCCGACAGTCTGCAATTAAAGCCTTTAGTGGATCTAACCAGTCGTGCACTTGCTCGAATTATTGAAGGAAAAACTCCCGAGGAGATTCGGGAGACGTTTCATTTGCCTGATGATCTCACAGAGGAGGAGAAGTTGGAACCTTTAAGAAACTGATGATCCACGTATCCGATTATTGAATAGATTATATGCAAGAGAGGCAAAGGAGAGTGGAGGTGGTTGGGAAAAGAAAAAGAAGAAGAAAAGCAAAGGTTGAGAGGAAAAGAAGGAGAAGTGGAGAGGGCCACAACAAAGCATACACGGCAGAATTCATGTGGGTTCCCCTGAAAAAAAAAGCCAGACAGGCTCACTCTTTCTTCAACCACCGGTAGCATCAAACTGGGGGCGGACAGACTACACCGGGAGGCGGGCTTTGGTAGGTTCAGGACGAGGTGATTCTTGGAGGACCAACAGAATCAGCGAAGGTTGCAAAGGCCATAGTTGTTGAGTGCATGTCCAGACCCTTCTTCGAGGGCGTGAATATCCTCAACGTTGACTTGGCTGTTGATGCCAAATGAGCACAAAATTGCTTGAGATGGAGTTGCTCCTGGCTCAATCTTATCCCTTCCTGGTCCCCCGGACATGCCAAGCCATTGAAGAGCTAGTAGTTGATTCTCATGACCAAGGTGAAGATCAACGTGAATGGAACGCCCCCAAAGAGTCCCCATTATTGTAAATTGTTCTCTCCTCTCTCTCTCTCTCTCTCTCTCTGCGCGCTCCATTGCTTAACCATGGGAAATTGAATGCAAGCAGCAAGCCCAATCATCCAAAAGTCAAGCCTTGTGGTTAATTATGTTTCCCTCCTTCCTCTGTGGGGCTTGTATTTTGCTATAATCATTGACAGATTTGCTATCTGTAGCTGATCATGTCAGACTTACACTTGCCGCTATTCCAGTAAATTTGCTCCCTTGTCGGGAATGCTCAGTATTTGGTTCCATGCCAAACAAACCATCAAGAAAAAGAAGAAGAAAAGGGCCGCAGCTCTTGAGGAGGAGAAAAAAGCCAGAGAAAAAAAGTTTGGTTGTCTTCTCTCTCTGGACAACAGAGGCAAAAACCGAAGGTGGTCTCTCTAGTCCATCTCGGCAACATCGACGCGGCCGAGGTCTTCACCAGAGTAGCCTCACACCTGCCGTCTCTGATCAATACGAGCAGTCTTATCATCGACCACGACGGACCCTTCGTTGCTCGGACCAACCATTTGCTGTCCCGAACGACGTTGGGCCAGTCCGCTGCCGTTGCTTGACCTCGAGAAGGTCCTGCCACGCCCTCAAGGCGGATTGTTGCTGCTGATCCCGTGAGGCCGACCTGCCTCCTGCACAGCCACGACGAAGCCGTTGCTACCTCTCAGCAATCCCGTCGAACGCGAGGTATCCTTGCCAACTGAGACGAGACCAGCCACCGCTGAACGTGTCTCACCCGTCTGCCCAGCGCCGGTGCCGTAGCAGCCTTGGCCACGATCACGGCCGTTGGCTCTCGCTCGAAGTTTCCGATGCTCCTGCCGACTGCGATGCACTGCCTTGCGACCTAACCGAGACGCCATCCCTGCTGATCCAGCGAGAGGAGACTACACCCAGGAGTCAAAGACATCGCCCGCTGCCGCCGCTGTTTGAGGAGCTGTTGTCCTCGAAATTACAAGAATACAGAGAAAGCGTCGAAGAACGTGTGCTGTGAGGGGGGCTCATTCTCCAACAAGTCTCATTTTCACATCTCACTGTTATTCACGTGGAAGACCATCTCATGCACAAGAGACTTCATCCCCAATAGCCGCCTCTTGTTCAACCTTTCCAACGTTACGAGCAAACCCCGACGAGGCTGCTACGATCTGCGAGACACCACTGAGCCTCGCGGACCACCTGGACCACCGTTCGCGAGGCCACCATCGAGTCCTCGTCGGTCGCCGTCCGCAAGCTGCCATGAAGTCGCCGTGAGCCGACGCCCGTCGGCCACGAGCCTTGCCGAACCGATCCGATCCCAAGCGGGAAATTATCCGACGATATTCAAATTAGCTCCATATCATCGAAAAAACAACAGACGGAAGGAATTGTTCAGAGAAGAAGTAAAAAGGGAAGAACTTCTTCTTCCTTGGGACTTCTGACACATCCGCTAGTTCAACAATTCCCTTCCATCCACTGAGTTGCAAGTCACTGAGCAACACAATATCCCATATATTGTGATGTCATGTTTAATTTTTGTGCAGGTTATCCGGAGAAGGCAAAGATTCCTTATGAGTTCATGCATGTTTTAGTCTACTGATGATCAATTAACGGGTCTTACAAAGTGCAGGTTGTGGTCAAAGTTTCTTTCCTTCGTCAACGCCTTTTTGTCAGTGTCTTTTTTAGAAGACCAGGAACATCAAGGAGCCTTTCCATGCGTAAACTCATATTCAAGCCTTTCACTTGCCCGATGAACAATGAAAGAGGAAAAGAAACGGTGCTCTTTGTCTTAAGGTGTCCAGGTGCTTGTTGAAGAAAAGAACGAAGGCCAATCAGGACATTGGACAAAACTCGTCAAAAAAGACCGTCGAGAGGTCTTACTATCGAATTGAAAATTCTTCTTACGTTTCACTTGGAATTTTGTTGCAGGTTTCTTCTGGAATTTAGCAGAGCACTAGTGGATTGTTACAAGACCAATGGATTTTCCTTGAAGTTTTTACTCATCGTTCGGAGGACTTCGTGCCATCATTTTGAAGATGTTTTAGATACTGTTCAGCACCTACTTAGCTGCTGATCAGGACCTAAATATATGAGGTTCCGTGTTGGAAGTGTTGCTGTTTAATGTCTTTTATCCCAGCCGTTCAAAGATCGAATCCAAGGATGGTCAGGGACTTTTCTTAGCTGCTGTTCGGTGGATATTCCCGCTGTTTCAAGCCCGAAACAGCCCTGTTTTGGGGCGTTTTCACTTGCTGGTTTAGTACAGGTTTTGGCGCATTAACTGAGTTGATTATCACACCCTCGGCTCAAAATACTTGCTATCCAGTGCGCTAAAAGATTGTTCGGTGGCGAATCAAGCTCAAAAGCTCAGCAAACTTCTCTCCCTACCGAGCCTTTCGTCGGTCCGAGAGCCAAGAACGGAGAACTATGGTGAGGACATCCGCAAGCCTGTGATCCGCCGAAGCCCTCAGGCGCACACAAGTCCCTTTGCTCAGCCGACCGATCCACGAGTTCCCGAGCACCATCAAGCCGATCGTCATCCATCGTCGGTTCGAATTTAGGAAGCTTATCCGCGAATTAGGTAACGGATTCTATCTTTAAAATATTTTCTGATATTCGTTACTTAATTTGAATTGTTTGAATCCTGAACATATCTTTACATATTGTGGATAAATCCTTACTCTGATTGAACATATCTTTCCAAATTGGATGATTATCTGGAACATTTTGAAAATCCCAAAAGATAATTCCCTATTTTTTAAGATGTGAATCCTTTGTGGATAGGGCCTTATGCCCTTTATAATTCGGCAATTTCCCTTTAGTGGCCGAGATTTAATTTCTTTTTTTTTTTTTTGTATATATACTATAGTCTAAATCAAATATTTTTATAATCTACCTTGAGTATAGTACATGCTTCCTTGTGCCTTTGTCCCTCGGAATTTGTGCATGGCCATCCGACTTCACCCTCGAAGTACGATGTCATCTGCACGATGAAATTGTCCGTCTCATCCCATAACTTTGGGACCGGACCGACCAATTTCATAATATCTAAATTCACCATCCGACCCCACCACCGGGGTACGACGTGAATAAATTCCCTTTCGACCCTAAACTTTGGGTACGAAGCGAATTCATCGAAAATTTCGGATATTAAGGTGTACTATGCTCAAGGTTCATTATATTAGTATTTGATTCCCTTTTTTCATAAATAACATAAAAATACCAAAAAATGTCATTCATGTGCATTTCATATAGTATAGTTCATACATATTTCCATGTCATTCATGCATACCATAGATGTCATCCATGCATTTTCATGTCATTTAGAACACAGTTTTGGCTTTGCTAGTTTAATTTGCATGTCATTTAAGCTAAAATAAAACCCACAAATTTCGCATGTCATGGTAGAATACTCTTGCTCGTCATGTAGTTTAATTAAATCATGTCGCATGTCATATAGGATGGATTTCATATTGCATGTCATGTAATTAGAATTCACGTTTATGTGCATCAAAAACCATTTTCTCAATATCATCATTTGCATATCATATAGGTTAAGAAATCATGTCATTTAGGTTAGAATTCATATTTTTCTTCTTGCATTAAAATTTGATTTCTTTTCCAAAGTCATCATGCATGATTATCTACTTGTCATATAGTTTCACATCATAGTTGCATTCATGCATCTGCATAGCATCCATTCAATCAAGAAAACCCCAAAAAACATAATTGCACCTTGCTCTTAAAATTGAATCCATTGAATTTGCCAGTTCAAGAAATCTTCACAAGAATGGTACCGAAAGGGTGTTAATTGGAAAATTAACATAATCAAGTCCCCGAACTTAAATCTCTGGTTAGCAGAAAGTAAAGTATTCTCCCGATACTTTATTTAGGTATCTAATCTACCTGCCAAGAAAAGATTAGTGGCGGCTCCAAAATTTAAATCATTTGAACATAAACCTAAGTTGCGAATTGGTAGAGCTTGGGAGAGCTCGGACTAGGTTGGTTAATTCATTTAATTAATCTAGTAATCCATTAACCTGGAATTCCCCCGGGAATTTTTTAGGTCGCGACAGCTTGGCGACTCCGCTGGGGACTGAACACTTGGATTTTCGAATAATTGGGTTTTGTTGTGCACTTTTGCAATTTTCGGAATTTTCATTTGTTCTGAGTGAACTTAGGCCGAATTCTTGTGGTGATTTTCCCTTTGATTGGCTTTAATTCATTGACCTTTTAGGTGTTATATGTTTTTGCAGGATAAATTTAAACTATTAACCTTTGTTTTGCAGGGTAATATAGTTTGATTTTATTTCTGATTTGGATAATATGCCATGTGTCCGCATGCCCATTTGCATCGCACTTTCACTGCGACCGAACCTGGGTCGCTAGTAAATAGGATGGTATTGCGCGGGAATCCACCCGACCTCACCCCCGAGGTACGGTCGATTCCTGTCCCCGATCCCGAACTTTCCTTCGCGTTGGAGATCTCTCCCCTGGCCGTACCCTAATGGCACGGGCAGAATCTTGACCATAGCCGGAATTTTGGAAACCAGACCCGACCAAGCTCCATTGGTACGGTCCGTTTTTGGAATTTCACTTTGAAAAGATTAATCAATGAATTTGCATTCATGCGCATGTGTTTGTAATTGTGGTCTTCCATGGGTAAGCTTCTTAACCTTCTCTTCCAATTTACTCATTTCACGTCGTTATTTTGGGTTGGTCCATTGACATTTAGGTTGGTTGAATTTTTCAAGGAAATGCAATCTAATGAATTTCTCCCCATGTTCTGATTTACCTTGTTGTGTTGCATGATTTTTGTAAATTTCTACGATCGAATTTTGGGCAAACGCCCTTAACAAAAGTCGTAGATAACATAATGGTTTTCAACATGTAAAAAATCAGAAGCAACGGACTTCATTTGCTTGGGACGAAGTTGGGCCAAACTCACGTTTTTCTGAATACGTGAAAACTGCAAAGTATTCTGATTGATCGACCTTCACTGGTTCAATGATTTGTTCCACCATTTTTGGCCCATAATTGGAACATCACCTTTTCACAAGAAACGTTTGGAAGATCCTAATCTATCAGAGATAAAAATTTCGGATCAATCCAAGACGTTTTCCAATTATTTCAGAATTTAAGATGAGAACAAATCAGTCTGGATTTCAGAATCTTTCGGGCCTCAACATTATTTTGACATTTACCACAAGTTAATGGACTCTTTTGCAAGGATTCAAAGAATAAAAGTGGTTAAATGGGTTTTGAACTGGAGGCCTGAAAAGTTTGGGATCTTAATTCGAGGTTTTGATGGACCACTTGGCTCCCAAGTGAAAATCGGATGAATCAATTTTCTGATCAGAATTTTCTGGAAAGATGAATTAAACTGTATCGATCCATGTGATTTTTTCCCAAGCTCAAAACATTAAAGTTGTTCATGATCTTCTCAGTCATATGTCCGTAAATTTCGGCATCATTTTAAGAATGTCATGAATTTTCGTGAATTTGTTTCCAAAGGTGGACGAGACTGAAATTTTCTGAAATGAAATTTTGATACCACATGTGCACTACCACTTTTCTCCACGAGTTGCACTCAGATGGAAAGAGTCTAGGCACTCGTCATGGACTGACCTTTTGTCAATCCCAAACTCATTGCATTCCTGTTTCCTTTTTCAGGTAACCATGATGAGTCAAAGATCATCCCCACAAAGCTAGCCAGTCAATTAGACACTGAAACATTTTGCTAGCATGAAAGAACGAATGAAATGGCTATCATTGCAAATTGATTCCCTCCAGAGGAATCATGCTATTGTGCCCATTACACCTGAAGTGGTGTTGCCTCACGTTCGAGTCGCATCCCCCAATTCCTTTGAGAATGCCAAACTAAGTGCCTTTGAGAGGCCGAGTATCAACCATGACGTCTATGCCAAGCGCACCACGCTTGTGAACGTCCATGATGGCCTGTACATGGCTTCACATGTGAAGCAGGAGCTCCGGATACCCTTGTGCCATCGCCTCAAGATTTGACACCGGATTGACAAAAGCATTTTCCACTCCATTTGACTATCTTCTGATCGCAGAACACTTGAGAACCATCAATGGAGGCGGGCACAGGCCCGAATGATTGAACCTTTAATTTCATGCACATCCCTTCCATGGGACATTTCCTGCTTTCTAAATGTCTATGCTGCATTTTCAATTACTAGGATTTCCATTTCAATAAGATGTGGTTGTTTTATTCATTATTTTTTGGAATCTTGTTGAGGCAGCTTATCATCATTTTTTGGAATCTTGTTAAAGTACCCCAAACCAATCCGATGACGATAGCCAACGATTGAAAAATTTGTCATCTATGGTAAGCACTGAGGATTGGGCTTCAAGAATTCTCGTCCCCCGGTCTTCAAAAAATCAAAGAAACCTTCAAAAAACCCGAAAATTCGATGCTTGTGAAATGCATCTGGTTTGAACCCTGTTTGTCCTTTTGATTCCCTCTACTCTATCTTTCAGGGGCAAAGACGAGGAGGGAGAGCCAGCAGATCCATATGATATCCATAAGTCAGACGGGCCTGATTATGATGATGAAGAAATACGCCAGAACTTGGAACGTCATGAGAAGTCTAAATCTTTGACCGGAGGAGAAACCGTGGTGATCAATCTAGGCGACACAGAAAACCCCAGAGAAGTAAAAATTGGGGCAAACCTTCCTGACAATTTGGCTATACGCCTAACAAAGCTCCTGAGAGACTACGAGGATATTTTCGCATGGTCATATGCAGACATGCCAGGGCTCGATCGATCGATCGTTGAACACTGTTTACCCACTGACCCTTTGGTGGAGCCGATGAAACAAAGACAACGTAGGGCAAAACCCGAGCTGGCAGGGAAAATCAAAGAAGAAGTCATGAAGCTCCTTGATGTAGGATTTATCGAGGCTACCCAGTACTCTGATTGGGTCGCCAACGTAGTCCCAGTGATGAAAAAGGATGGCCGAGTTCGGGTGTGTATAGACTACCGTGATTTGAACAAAGCCAGTCCAAAAGATGACTTCCCCCTTCCTCACATTGATGTGCTCGTGGATAGTACGGCCGGTTTCGAACTATTTTCATTCATGGACGGTTTCTCGGGTTACAATCAGATTATGATGAACGAAGCCGACAAGTTGAAAACTGCATTCACTACCCCGTGGGGCGTGTTCCACTATAAAGTCATGCCTTTCGGTCTCAAGAACGCTGGAGCGACGTACCAACGGGCGATGGTCACCTTGTTCCATGACATGATGCACAAAGAGATTGAAGTTTATGTCGATGATATGATTGCAAAAACCCGACACGAAGAGGATCACATTGAGACCTTGACGAAGTTGTTCGACAGGCTCCGGAAATTCAAGCTACGGCTCAACCCGGCCAAATGTGTTTTTGGTGCTAGTTCGGGCAAATTGCTCGGATTCATTGTCAGTAGTAAAGGCATCGAGATCGACCCGTCCAAGGTGAAAGCTATTTGTGAGCTCAAGGCCCCTACCTCCGTCAAGGAAGTCCGAAGTCTCATAGGTAGATTGAATTACATTGCTCGATTCATTTCCCAGTTGTCTGAAACCGCCAAGCCATTCCTCAAGCTATTAAGAAAGAATGCGCTAGTCAAATGGGATAGCGAATGTGAAGGGGCTTTTGAGGAGTTGAAACAGCACCTCATGAATCCACCTGTGCTTGTTCCACCAACACCAGGGCAACCTCTAGTCTTATACCTCACAATTCATAGTGAATCTCTGGGTGCCATGCTAGCTCAAGTAAGCCGAGAAGATGGAAAAGAGCGAGCTATTTATTATCTGAGTAAGAAATTCACAGCTTCCGAGATGAACTATTCTGAGGCGGAGAAGACATGTGCGGCGTTAGTCTGGGTGTTACACAGGCTAAGACAATACACCCTGCATTATCAGGTGCTCTTGGTGACAGAGTGTGATCCTATCAAATACTTGCTCAACCAACCGGCCTTGGTTGGAAAGCTTGCCAAATGGCAGATTCTTATTTCCGAGTTTGACTTTGAGTACCTATCACAGAAATCAGTTAAAGGGCGGGTTATTGCTGATGTCCTGGCAGAAAATCCAGGCCAAAATGAAGATATCGATCATCCTGAAGACAGAGTCATGTCGGTAGATGATTATGCCTGGACCATGTATTTCGATGGAGCCGTAAATTTATCTGGGTCAGGCACTAGAGCGGTTCTGATATCTCCAGGTGGTCAACACTATCCTGTAGCAGCAAAGTTGGTATTCCCTTGCACCAACAATATAGCTGAGTATGAGGCATGTATTCTCGGTCTGCAAGCCGCGATTGAGATAGGAGTAACCCGGCTCAAGGTATTTGGAGATTCAGCCTTGATTATCCTTCAAACCGTCGGGGAATGGAAGACGCGAGATGCTAAGTTGCTACCTTATCATGAGTATCTGGATAAGTTAGTAGAAGAATTCGATGATATTTCTTTCGAGTATCTATCTAGGACACACAATCGGTTTGCCGATGCGTTAGCTACATTATCATCGATGTTACAAGTCACTGTTGGGCTTGAAATTGAACCACTAAAGATAGAGATATCGAAGAAGCCGGCCTATTGTATGGCTGTGACTGAAGAGCCTGATGGCAAGCCATGGTACCATGATATCAAGACTTACATTCAAAAACAGGAATTTCCTGAAAAGAGTATCGCAGCCGATCAACAGTACATAAAGAAAATGGCTTCGAAGTTCTTCTTGAGCGAAGAGAGTTTGTACAAGCGATCTTACGACTCAATCCTTCTAAGGTGCGTCGATTCCGCTGAAGCGATTTATCTGATGATGGAAGTACATGAAGGAATCTGTGGCCCACACATGAATGGTCACATGTTGGCTAAGAAGATCATGAGACTGGGTTATTACTGGCTCACCTTAGAAGCAGACTGTATTCACCATGTTCGAAGTTGTCACAAGTGCCAGATTCATGGAGACAAAATCAATGTTCCTCCAAACAAACTCCATCAGTTATCAGAGCCATGGCCATTCTCTATGTGGGGTATTGACGTGATCGGTCCAATCAACCCCAAAGCATCTAACGGGCATCGATTTATCCTAGTGGCCATCGATTACTTCTCCAAGTGGATCGAAGCCACATCGTATCCCGCAGTCACCGCGCGAAATGTGTTGAAGTTCATTCGTCGGGATATCATTGCTCGATATGGTTCACCAGAAGCCATAATTACTGACAATGGCTCTAATTTGAATAATAAGCAGGTTGACGACTTGTTCAAGGAATTCGAGATTAAACATTTGAACTCTTCTCCGTATCGTCCTCAGATGAACGGAGCGGTGGAAGCAGCCAATAAGAACATTAAGAAGATCTTGGCTAAGACGGCCGAGAATTATCGTGATTGGCATGAGAGGTTGCCGTTTGCACTCATGGCTTATCGAACATCGATCCGAACATCGACCGGGGCGACCCCATATTCTCTTGTGTACGGAATGGAAGCGGTACTACCAGTTGAAGTGGAGGTTCCTTCCTTGCGTATACTATCTCAAGTCAAGTTAACTGAAGCTGATTGGGTCCAACAAAGGGTGGACCAACTGAACCTGATTGATGAGAAACGGCTCAAGGCAGTATGTCACGGCCAGTGCTATCAGCAAAGGGTTGCTAAATCCTTTGACAAGAAAGTCCGGCCTCGACATTTTCAGGTAGGAGACCTTGTTTTGCGGAAGCTGTTGCCAATAGTTCCACTTCCAGAGGGGAAGTTTGCTCCAAATTATGGTGGACCGTATGTTGTGAAGAAGGTACTTCCAGGTGGAGCTTTAATTCTAGCAGAAATGGATGGTCGTGTTTTCACCAATCCTGTCAATGTTGATTCTGTAAAGAAGTACTATACTTAGTTTGTACTCATAATGTTATTTTCAGTTAGTCTGGATCTATCAATGGAAAATGCATTAAGCCGTATATGGGATGAAACAAAACACAAACATATGAGAACCATCCTTTCATTCCATACACCAAGCCTTACAACGAGTCATCGAGGGGGAAAAGTAAAACCAAACTGAGCCCTAATAAGCGACACAAAGGAGCTCAACTGACTCTCTATACAGTTAATGCTCTGCACGCGTTGAGCACTCCGGGAATCGAGGTCCGCAAGCTTGAGAAAGAGGCGATCGCATTTCTCCTTGAGCCTGGTTGCACTGGCTTCGTGATACTCAGAGGCAGACTCCAGATTCGGGATCAGGGCTCTCTCGAGGGCTATATCCATAGTCAGGCATTCAAGCCTCTCCTCTAGCCATTCACATTGGAACTTCATCACGACGTCGCTCGAGTCGTGCTCGTAGTATGTCTGGGTCAGGGCTAAACGTCCCACCAGCCTCTCCCTCTCACGAACCAACAAAGAGACTCGTTCGTTGACAAGCTCGGCAGCCTTCTCATGCTTGTCAACCAGGTAACGGGCCAATGTCAGAAACTCAGACTGATCCTGGTAACGAGCTCTCACAAGACGAGTCAGGATAACCTCCTGATCAACGCGCCGATAAGCTTCTAGAAAGTTGATGAAAAGGGTTCGGAATGTCCTATACTCCCTCTCTAAATTGGTGTTTTCAATGGAAGCTGTGTCCATGCCAATAAACAGACTGAAGATCTCAGCTTCAGTATCTGGATGATGGGCAATATGAACGTAGCCTCGGCCAAGAAGATTATAAAGTCTCTCCCATTTGGCTAAAGCTTCGGTTGAGAGGACGTGGTTAGAGGCCATTGTTATTGAAGAAGGAAGGGAAAAGATTGAAGGCAGAGGAATGATCAGATGATTTGAAACTGAGGATGCAAAGATGTTAATCTGCTCTGCGTCAAGTTCTGATTCTTATAGCAAGAGGAAAGTGAGGAAAAGAAGAAGCCATCATTTGCTCCCGCACCGAATAACGTCAATGTCTGCCATTACGTAAAAGAAGCATTCAAGGCCAACCCAGCAAGCTTACGGCTTCTACGAATTAGCTGCTTGTGCTACACCGTCTGAATTGTACGACAAAAGCCTATTCGTTCTTTTCGTCGGTGCTGTCCTCTGTTCATCCTTTTCATCAGTGCCTTTTCCCTATTTCGTCCGTCGGTCGTGGACCCATCGCTGGTCTCCAATCTCGAGCCCAACGAATCCGAAAATTTCGCGAAAAGATTTGGAGGTCCCACCACATTAAAGAGAAAAAGTAGAAGACAAACTGAGCGGGAAACATGGCAGATCTTTAGGAAAAACACACCTTTTCATGCAGAAGACGTGAAATCTTGAGAGAGACGTCCTCTTGGTGTTTGTCATCCGTGTTCAAAAGAAAGCTTCAGAGCATACAAGGCCACTCAGAAAAATACAGAAGAGAGTAAAGAGCCTTGAAAGAACAAAAATCAGTCAAAGATGTCTCAACCCAACATGTTTGAGAACCACCATGACTTGCTGGACATGACCAATGATGCGAATTTCATGAGCATGTTCGAGAGCCACCATCACTTTCTGGACATGACCAGCGAATGGAGCTCCACGAGCGAAGTGTTAAAGGTGAGATTTTGAAGATCTCGGGACCAAATCTGGCACCGAAACCATAGAACACGATCCTTCCGGCAATGGCGTTCAAGATCCTGACAACGACGACGACAACATCAATGGTCGACCTCGGAAAAAGAGGCGCTTCACTCAACGTCAAGTTCAAGAGATGGAAGCCGTCTTCGAGGAGTGCCGTTACCCAGATGATACACAAAGACAGGAACTGAGCCAAAAGCTTGGGTTGGAGCCTTTGCAAATCAAATTTTGGTTTCAAAATAAGCGAACCCTATCGAAGGTTCGATATGAACGCCGCGATAATGTGATTCTGAAAGCTGAAATTGAAAAGCTCCAAGCAGAGCACAAGAAGTATGGAGAAGCTCTCAGCACTGCCACCTGCCCTAACTGCGGCGACCCCACCGCCCTTGGTGGAACGTCCCTTGATGAGCAGCATCTGAGGATTGAAAATGCTCGTCTGAAAGAGGAGATAAAAAGGATATCCGCAATTGCCTCGAAGTATGTTTGGAAGCTGTTGGTTTCTAACTACCCTCATCTCCCTCCTCACTCGTCGTCCTGTCCTCCAGATCAATTCCCGGCACAATCAAGTTCCGTTGGAGAAAAGCATGGGAGAATCAATCTCACAAGGTCAGTATCAATGCCTCCCGAGGGAAGGAACATGCATCCCCACGGGTCGAGTTGCCTTGGCGATGACCTTGCTATCATGGTCAACCAGTTCAGCGTTGATGAACCCCCAAAGCTGTAAATTGTGATCCAAAGCCGGTGATTTGAGGTCCTCAAATACCACCCATCTGTACCTGGCTAGCTGATCACCGGAGAACCTTCAGAAGAAGCGGGTGTAGGCCCAAATTAATGAAATTTCATTTCATGCAATCCCCTGCGTGGGATATTTTCCTGCTTTCTGCGAGTCTGGAATTAGGGGAAGGGGCAGTGTTCCCTTTTCTATGTTCAAATGCATGGTTTATTTGTTAAATCAGATTTGGCGCAAATCAATTTACGGATGATGCCTCTAAATGCCGTAAAGAAAAATGTTGAATAACCTTAAGAAGGGAAATTGCGAGTGAAAAGCGCGAGCAAGCTTGAAAAGGGTAACTCTGTATCGTTTTCGATTTACCCTTAATCATTTCGATTCTAACTCAAGTTCATGCCATTCTCGACAGGGGGTTGTCAACCGCCACGAGATTAGTGAAAAGTGGAATCATTTGATATGACGTGGAAGGACATGCCGTTTCCAGGCCAACACTTAACTAAAAGTGCTGCACCCCACGAATGCCAACTACACCGCAGTTTGGTGGCATGAGGGAGTGACAGTGGTCCGAAACGACCCAGAAGAAGATGAGAATGCCCGACCGAACGAGACTAAGACCTTGGGCGATTCCAAAATCTTGATGGCTACAAATTCATTCACTCATTTGCCACCAAGCGGTAGAGCCGGTAAGGGGAAATTGCAAAGCACTCATGTAGTGAGCTCAAAGTGAAGAGATGTGTTTCCACAAAAAATGAATTTAAACATGCTTAGCATGCTTGAAAGGAGCTCACATTTTGCAAAATTTTGTACATGATGTTGAGAAAGAATTTTTGATCAGGTCATCTGTTGAATGAGAAACGTCAGAATGATGAAAGGCGAGCCGTTTCCATACACATCCTGAATACTTATCCTTAGTGTGAGCTAAGTTGCAAAATTCCGTGCTAACAAGGTAAAGGATTTTTTCGCAAAAAGTTTGACGACCAAAGTGATGAGAGACATTCATTTCCTTCATCCAAACACTACAGGAATTCCTTTGCTAGCCCTTTGAACGGAGATTTCATTTCCTACCCCTGTCAGGAACAACCCCACACTGGGGCAATTACCAGAAAATTCAAATGGTTAAAATTTTCTTGCTCTCACTTGCATCAATCTTCGAGTGTCTTTATTGCATGCGAATCTTGTGTTAGCTCAAGTGCCTTAGACATGACGAAGAGCATTTCTTTCTATATCCCTACACGTCATACCCTTTGCTTACCCAGTTTGAGCGGTGGATTCATTTCAAACCAATTGGTGATCTTTCCCATGATGAATTAAAGGGACCGTCTCAAAGCGTCGAGACGAATGAAGTATGAAGTGACTATGGGGCAAATGGAGGGTCAGAAAGAAATCCATCAAAGAAAGTGTGCAAAAGGATTTCATCAAGCGGTGTCCTATTTCCTTCTCAAATATCTCTCGAAAGAAGAAGGAAAAGGGGACGGAAAAGAAGCATTAAAGCCTCTCTCGAAAGAGCAAAGTCTCTCTTGAAAAAAAAAAAAAAAAGAGAAAGGAGAGCCCTAGCTGGGATCACAAAAATCCTTCTCAAGAAAGATCATTCATGAAGAAAATTTGCCGAACATTCGCCAGAGTAGGAATCAGTGGCAAAAGCATTGAGAATGGGTGATCACCAATTCCCTCACAATCAATCCCTCTAGATTGAAAATAGGCCTTTCATTTCAAGCCTACCCGCACCTACGTTACAACCCATACCCGAAGCCTCTTCAGATTAGGGCACTTGAGTTGACGTAGGATTTCAAATGTTTATAAATATTGCTCAGAGAAGTGCGAGCAAGATCATTTTATCTCATTTTGCAGGTTTCCTGACTTGTAAACTTGATAAGGCTGATGATACTATTCAAAGTTAAATGACTCACGTGAGTCCCCTTTGTTCAGCCTTTGACCGAGCCTGAATTGCAGTCCTTGCAAAAACCTCTTAGATTGGTCTGGTCATACTAATTGCGAGAATACCCAGACCCTCGTCGAGCATGATGATCGCAGTTCTGAGTGATTCTCATACCCGCATCAATGGTCGGGTTTCAAAAGCCTTTTCATGAGAGTGAGTGAAAGTCCTTTCTGACTGAAGGTTCCTCATTCAATGTTGATTGGTTTTATCAAAAGGATCAAACAGATTTCCTTATTGATGAAATTCCCTAGTTGAAGCCTTGTAATGCAAGCAAGCAAACGAGTTTTTACTGACATATGATGTTGCATTTACTTTGGTTTTATGCACATGATCATTTCAATCTCTTCTTCAAGTGAAAAGACAGGTATGACCCAGTCAGCTTGTCCTTCCGTTAGCCGTTTGCTCAAAGAATCCAGGTAAGTTTTCTAAATCCTTTCAAATTGACAGCTCTGCTAACTTTAGTTGTCATTTTGATCTTTTCAGTTCACGATCGACTTGCTCTCGTGTTCTTGATCTTTATCTTTACCCAATTCACGATCGACCTGCTCTCGTGTTCTTGATCTTTACCCGGTTCACGATCGACCTGTTCTCGTGATACCTTTACCCAAGTCACAATCGACATGCTCTTGTGGTCTTGGTCTTATCTTTATCCAACTCATGATCGACCTGCTCTCATGAGGTTTTTACCCGGTTCACGATCGACCTGCTCTCGTGATACCTTTACCCAAGTCACAATCGACATGCTCTTGTGGTCTTGGTCTTATCTTTATCCAACTCATGATCGACCTGCTCTCATGAGGTTTTTACCCGGTTCACGATCGACCTGCTCTCGTGATACCTTTACCCAAATCACAATCGACATACTCTTGTGACTTCGACATCTTCCAGTTCAGGATTGACCTGCTCTTGTGATCTGGATATTTACCCAATTCACGATCGACCTGCTCTCGTGTTCATGACCTTTACCTTACCAAATCATAATGATACGCTCTTATGGTTTTGGTATCTTTATCAAATTGCAATGTATGCGCTCTTGCAATCTTGATCCTTTTACCTAATCATAATGATGCGCTCTTATGGTTCTGGTACTTTTATCAAATTGCAATGATGCGCTCTTGCGATCTTGATCCCCTTGCCAAATCACAATGATACGCTCTTGTGATCCTGGTCCCTTTTGCCAAAACATGATGATGCGCTCTCATGGTCTTGGTCCCTTTTACCTAATCATAATGATGCGCTCTTATGGTTTTGGTACTTGTATCAAATTGCAATGATGCGCTCTTGCGATCTTGATCCCTTTTTCCGATTCACAATGTATGCGCTCTTGTGATTTCGAAAAAAACATTATTTCAACTCTACAGATCTTGCGCCGTCTCGCATCAGAATGAGAGTTCTGATAACAGATGGGCCCAGTACCTTGAGATCCTTGCATCTGCAAGAAGCTTGGAAGTCAGGGGAATCATCAGCATTACGAAATGTCTGGTAAAACAGGTATTTCATATGCGATCCATGTGCAGGTCTTCCTATTCTATTTCATGGAAGAAAGAAGTCTTAACACGTGTTCAATTACAGTCTTGCATTTCATACATCATCTTTATCTGCATAGAAAATGGGATTAAAAACCCCACCAAAAAATTATCATTCATTATTTGCATTGTCAAAATTTAGGTTCAATATTGTCTTTGAGCAAAACCTCTGCGAGCCTTCACTCAAAGAGGGGCAGCTGTTGACACCTAAATTTTGATTTTTCTTTAAATCATTTATAAAATGAGAATTAATTCTCGCCAAAAATATTTCCTCATGCATTGCATATTTTATTTTCTCTGCATTGCATTGCATTTTGCATACTGAATTAGACCGAGGTGGATGAATTAATCCAGTAATTCCAGCATGGGCGTGTTTCCCTAGTCCAAAACCGAGCCTCATCGCCAAACCAGCCAGTTGCACGGTGATATCCCCGCACTCTTCTCTCTTCGCAGTTACGCTAACGGTTTCGGCGAGTCCATCCTCTTGCAGGTCTTATATCGTTTTCCAGACGCCATTAACATCGTTGCTCCCTGTCCAATATTGATACACTGAATTTTTCATCCATCACACGAGAGGAGACAATCGGCGATTGAAAGGGAGCGAGAGCCAATAAAAGCAAAAAGAAAATAGGAGGAGAAAAGACCCATCGAAAGATGCTTTGTCAAATAAGGCGAATGGTGATCATGAGGAAGCGGAAGCTGTGTCCACTGCTTGCTCTCACGCAACACTATTTAAGGGAGCAGCAGTTGAGATGCAGAGGGACATGTCATGTGAAACGAGTATTTTGTTGTATTGAGAAGCATTGAAATCTATCTCATATTCAGCGCAGGCATCCATCTTTTTTACCATCACGAAGCCTTCGTTTCTTCTGTAAAACTCTCGACTTAGTTCATCTTTCTGAAGAAGTCATAGCTTTTTAGCCTTCAAATGTCAGAAGGTGCCATGGCAGTCGTCAAGCCCGAGATGAAGTCATACATCTGGCCCCAAACTGCTGATGGTTCAATCCAACAAGTGGAAGAGGAGTTTGCCATGTTCTGCCCCATGATATGCCGAGAAGTAGTTCAAACTGGCATGGAGTCTTCAAAAACTATGCTATAGTACTTCCACAACGGGTCAACCCTCCTATCTTGGGCTTAATTCTTGACTATTGTCGATTTCATCAAATACCGGGGCGCTCGAATAAGGAACGCAAAACATTTGATGAGAAATTTATCCGAATGGATACCAAGAAGCTCTGTGAATTGACATCTGCTGCCGACAGTCTGCAATTAAAGCCTTTAGTGGATCTAACCAGTCGTGCACTTGCTCGAATTATTGAAGGAAAAACTCCCGAGGAGATTCGGGAGACGTTTCATTTGCCTGATGATCTCACAGAGGAGGAGAAGTTGGAACCTTTAAGAAACTGATGATCCACGTATCCGATTATTGAATAGATTATATGCAAGAGAGGCAAAGGAGAGTGGAGGTGGTTGGGAAAAGAAAAAGAAGAAGAAAAGCAAAGGTTGAGAGGAAAAGAAGGAGAAGTGGAGAGGGCCACAACAAAGCATACACGGCAGAATTCATGTGGGTTCCCCTGAAAAAAAAAGCCAGACAGGCTCACTCTTTCTTCAACCACCGGTAGCATCAAACTGGGGGCGGACAGACTACACCGGGAGGCGGGCTTTGGTAGGTTCAGGACGAGGTGATTCTTGGAGGACCAACAGAATCAGCGAAGGTTGCAAAGGCCATAGTTGTTGAGTGCATGTCCAGACCCTTCTTCGAGGGCGTGAATATCCTCAACGTTGACTTGGCTGTTGATGCCAAATGAGCACAAAATTGCTTGAGATGGAGTTGCTCCTGGCTCAATCTTATCCCTTCCTGGTCCCCCGGACATGCCAAGCCATTGAAGAGCTAGTAGTTGATTCTCATGACCAAGGTGAAGATCAACGTGAATGGAACGCCCCCAAAGAGTCCCCATTATTGTAAATTGTTCTCTCCTCTCTCTCTCTCTCTCTCTCTCTGCGCGCTCCATTGCTTAACCATGGGAAATTGAATGCAAGCAGCAAGCCCAATCATCCAAAAGTCAAGCCTTGTGGTTAATTATGTTTCCCTCCTTCCTCTGTGGGGCTTGTATTTTGCTATAATCATTGACAGATTTGCTATCTGTAGCTGATCATGTCAGACTTACACTTGCCGCTATTCCAGTAAATTTGCTCCCTTGTCGGGAATGCTCAGTATTTGGTTCCATGCCAAACAAACCATCAAGAAAAAGAAGAAGAAAAGGGCCGCAGCTCTTGAGGAGGAGAAAAAAGCCAGAGAAAAAAAGTTTGGTTGTCTTCTCTCTCTGGACAACAGAGGCAAAAACCGAAGGTGGTCTCTCTAGTCCATCTCGGCAACATCGACGCGGCCGAGGTCTTCACCAGAGTAGCCTCACACCTGCCGTCTCTGATCAATACGAGCAGTCTTATCATCGACCACGACGGACCCTTCGTTGCTCGGACCAACCATTTGCTGTCCCGAACGACGTTGGGCCAGTCCGCTGCCGTTGCTTGACCTCGAGAAGGTCCTGCCACGCCCTCAAGGCGGATTGTTGCTGCTGATCCCGTGAGGCCGACCTGCCTCCTGCACAGCCACGACGAAGCCGTTGCTACCTCTCAGCAATCCCGTCGAACGCGAGGTATCCTTGCCAACTGAGACGAGACCAGCCACCGCTGAACGTGTCTCACCCGTCTGCCCAGCGCCGGTGCCGTAGCAGCCTTGGCCACGATCACGGCCGTTGGCTCTCGCTCGAAGTTTCCGATGCTCCTGCCGACTGCGATGCACTGCCTTGCGACCTAACCGAGACGCCATCCCTGCTGATCCAGCGAGAGGAGACTACACCCAGGAGTCAAAGACATCGCCCGCTGCCGCCGCTGTTTGAGGAGCTGTTGTCCTCGAAATTACAAGAATACAGAGAAAGCGTCGAAGAACGTGTGCTGTGAGGGGGGCTCATTCTCCAACAAGTCTCATTTTCACATCTCACTGTTATTCACGTGGAAGACCATCTCATGCACAAGAGACTTCATCCCCAATAGCCGCCTCTTGTTCAACCTTTCCAACGTTACGAGCAAACCCCGACGAGGCTGCTACGATCTGCGAGACACCACTGAGCCTCGCGGACCACCTGGACCACCGTTCGCGAGGCCACCATCGAGTCCTCGTCGGTCGCCGTCCGCAAGCTGCCATGAAGTCGCCGTGAGCCGACGCCCGTCGGCCACGAGCCTTGCCGAACCGATCCGATCCCAAGCGGGAAATTATCCGACGATATTCAAATTAGCTCCATATCATCGAAAAAACAACAGACGGAAGGAATTGTTCAGAGAAGAAGTAAAAAGGGAAGAACTTCTTCTTCCTTGGGACTTCTGACACATCCGCTAGTTCAACAATTCCCTTCCATCCACTGAGTTGCAAGTCACTGAGCAACACAATATCCCATATATTGTGATGTCATGTTTAATTTTTGTGCAGGTTATCCGGAGAAGGCAAAGATTCCTCATGAGTTCATGCATGTTTTAGTCTACTGATGATCAATTAACGGGTCTTACAAAGTGCAGGATGTGGTCAAAGTTTCTTTCCTTCGTCAACGCCTTTTTGTCAGTGTCTTTTTTAGAAGACCAGGAACATCAAGGAGCCTTTCCATGCGTAAACTCATATTCAAGCCTTTCACTTGCCCGATGAACAATGAAAGAGGAAAAGAAACGGTGCTCTTTGTCTTAAGGTGTCCAGGTGCTTGTTGAAGAAAAGAACGAAGGCCAATCAGGACATTGGACAAAACTCGTCAAAAAAGACCGTCGAGAGGTCTTACTATCGAATTGAAAATTCTTCTTACGTTTCACTTGGAATTTTGTTGCAGGTTTCTTCTGGAATTTAGCAGAGCACTAGTGGATTGTTACAAGACCAATGGATTTTCCTTGAAGTTTTTACTCATCGTTCGGAGGACTTCGTGCCATCATTTTGAAGATGTTTTAGATACTGTTCAGCACCTACTTAGCTGCTGATCAGGACCTAAATATATGAGGTTCCGTGTTGGAAGTGTTGCTGTTTAATGTCTTTTATCCCAGCCGTTCAAAGATCGAATCCAAGGATGGTCAGGGACTTTTCTTAGCTGCTGTTCGGTGGATATTCCCGCTGTTTCAAGCCCGAAACAGCCCTGTTTTGGGGCGTTTTCACTTGCTGGTTTAGTACAGGTTTTGGCGCATTAACTGAGTTGATTATCACACCCTCGGCTCAAAATACTTGCTATCCAGTGCGCTAAAAGATTGTTCGGTGGCGAATCAAGCTCAAAAGCTCAGCAAACTTCTCTCCCTACCGAGCCTTTCGTCGGTCCGAGAGCCAAGAACGGAGAACTATGGTGAGGACATCCGCAAGCCTGTGATCCGCCGAAGCCCTCAGGCGCACACAAGTCCCTTTGCTCAGCCGACCGATCCACGAGTTCCCGAGCACCATCAAGCCGATCGTCATCCATCGTCGGTTCGAATTTAGGAAGCTTATCCGCGAATTAGGTAACGGATTCTATCTTTAAAATATTTTCTGATATTCGTTACTTAATTTGAATTGTTTGAATCCTGAACATATCTTTACATATTGTGGATAAATCCTTGCTCTGATTGAACATATCTTTCCAAATTGGATGATTATCTGGAACATTTTGAAAATCCCAAAAGATAATTCCCTATTTTTTAAGATGTGAATCCTTTGTGGATAGGGCCTTCTGCCCTTTATAATTCGGCAATTTCCCTTTAGTGGCCGAGATTTAATTTCTTTTTTTTTTTTGTATATATACTATAGTCTAAATCAAATATTTTTATAATCTACCTTGAGTATAGTACATGCTTCCTTGTGCCTTTGTCCCTCGGAATTTGTGCATGGCCATCCGACTTCACCCTCGAAGTACGATGTCATCTGCACGATGAAATTGTCCGTCTCATCCCATAACTTTGGGACCGGACCGACCAATTTCATAATATCTAAATTCACCATCCGACCCCACCACCGGGGTACGACGTGAATAAATTCCCTTTCGACCCTAAACTTTGGGTACGAAGCGAATTCATCGAAAATTTCGGATATTAAGGTGTACTATGCTCAAGGTTCATTATATTAGTATTTGATTCCCTTTTTTCATAAATAACATAAAAATACCAAAAAATGTCATTCATGTGCATTTCATATAGTATAGTTCATACATATTTCCATGTCATTCATGCATACCATAGATGTCATCCATGCATTTTCATGTCATTTAGAACACAGTTTTGGCTTTGCTAGTTTAATTTGCATGTCATTTAAGCTAAAATAAAACCCACAAATTTCGCATGTCATGGTAGAATACTCTTGCTCGTCATGTAGTTTAATTAAATCATGTCGCATGTCATATAGGATGGATTTCATATTGCATGTCATGTAATTAGAATTCACGTTTATGTGCATCAAAAACCATTTTCTCAATATCATCATTTGCATATCATATAGGTTAAGAAATCATGTCATTTAGGTTAGAATTCATATTTTTCTTCTTGCATTAAAATTTGATTTCTTTTCCAAAGTCATCATGCATGATTATCTCCTTGTCATATAGTTTCACATCATAGTTGCATTCATGCATCTGCATAGCATCCATTCAATCAAGAAAACCCCAAAAAACATAATTGCACCTTGCTCTTAAAATTGAATCCATTGAATTTGCCAGTTCAAGAAATCTTCACAAGAATGGTACCGAAAGGGTGTTAATTGGAAAATTAACATAATCAAGCCCCCGAACTTAAATCTCTGGTTAGCAGAAAGTAAAGTATTCTCCCGATACTTTATTTAGGTATCTAATCTACCTGCCAAGAAAAGATTAGTGGCGGCTCCAAAATTTAAATCATTTGAACATAAACCTAAGTTGCGAATTGGTAGAGCTTGGGAGAGCTCGGACTAGGTTGGTTAATTCATTTAATTAATCTAGTAATCCATTAACCTGGAATTCCCCCGGGAATTTTTTAGGTCGCGACACCCGCTGTGACACATCGGGCCCACGCTGCTACACCACAACGCCCACCGCCCGAAAATCGCATTGGTCACCAGATTCCTTCATTGAGATATTTTCCAAACACTGAATAGATTGGGAGCCCACCAATCAACCATCGGTTCTGATACCAATTGTTGGGAGCGCGCAGCAGAAGTCCAATACATTTACCGAGGGAGATCGCCAAGAGGGAGCTCAAGTTCGAGCCAGTCAACATATCCAATTGGACCCATCTTCACTCAAAAGCTTAAGTCAATAGTTTATGGGCCAACTAGGATATATTAACTACTCAACACCATATCAATTTTCTAATGTGAGGCTTTCTCTAACACAACTCACACATGTATCTTAACACTTTCATCCTTCCCCACCGTAAACGGTCCTTTCATCCTTATGTACTAGTCCTAATCCACCCTTTCATCCTTTCCTCCATGTTAACGGACAAACATTGATTATGTACTAGTCCTAAACTCGCTCCTTGCGCAGTCAATGAAATCATGTCAAAAATATAGAAGTGACATTGTAATTAACCTACGGGGGAAACAATTCAAGTTTAATGTTATAGTTTCTATATTGAACAGCAATTTCTTTTTATAATTTTCTATTTATTGATATAATAGACTTGGGTTAACTTCGATCTATCTATCCAATTAATGTTTTGACCATTAGTTGAAAATAAGTTATCTTTCAAATTTTCACAGATCTCTTGACAAAAAGCCCCTCAAATCATTCTTTAAAGTGAAGAACTCGGTTGATAAGGAAATTTTGAAGTTGTTTACATTTTTTTTGCCAACTATAGTTCTTAGATTAGAATGTCAAATTACTCCTAACTCCGTGTGTCAATATATATATATATATATATATATATATATATATATATATATATATATATATATATATATATATATATGCATGCATGCATGTATGTATGTATGTATGTATGTATGTATGTATGTATGTATGTATGTATGTATGTATGTATTGACTAACTAAAAAGGTTATCATAAATTTCTAAAGAAAAGATGTTATGACTAATTAAAGTCATGAGGTACTTTCTCTTTGCAATTAAGTTGATAAGGACCTTGACCTTTGCATAGTATTTACCTAGTTTATAAGGAATAATGCATGTAAAGAAGAACCACATAAAATAAGCATATATATATTTTATGAAATAAGGATAAAGGCATGGAAATTCGTCTACCTAGTAATACATGAAATATCTCGAAAACTCCATGAACTGGTCAAGCTCAGGCATTTGGCTAGCGAAGATGGCTCTAACCCAAAAAAGTTTGCACAAAGTTTGTGGGATTCAAACTAGCGTCCTTTAGTTCCTAAGCTGGAAATCCCTAACACCCCAATCAATTGCGCCAATTTTTTGGGTTAAGTAAGCATGACTTTTTATTGTAAGTAATAAGTGTTTTTTGCATTCTATGTATTAGTTTTTCCAAAACTGACAATGTTAACATAATACTATCCTATTGTTGATATTCAATAATTGCAAAGTTATAGATGTTAAGTAAGGATAATATTTTATTGTAAAGAAATAAGTCTATTAGCTGCATAATTTCTTAAGACAAGACAGTCTCTGGTTGGTATGGTTTTGCTTCTTTTGGGATTGATTTGCATAAAATTGACGTGGATGGAGACCCCACTGCAATGTTATTAAATAAAGCCAATCACATATTTACGGTATCTTAATGATAGGGAGTATGGGTGAGCAACTGAGCCGGTTCAACCGCAAACCAAACTGACTTGGCCTTTCCCGGCTGATTTCAACTCGATTCACACGGGGACTGATTCGGTTCCGGGGTAAAATTTGGGGACTGACCTTAATCGATTTGCTTCCTGATTCTGGTCCTTGAACTGGTCTATTCTATTTGGGCAGACCGGTTCCCTACTAGAACGGTTTTGAACCGGTTTCATGGCTAGTTATCGAGTAGAACCAGTTTCAAGACCGGATATCGGGTAGAACCAGTTTTGGTTCAAAACCAAACCCTACAAGTCTTTCAACCTTATTCATGCAGTTAATAAATCACACTCTGCACAATTTGTATGTGGTCATAAATATGTAAGCCTGCATCTATATTTCCAAAACCATAGAGAAATACATGAAAAAATACAAAACAATACTAAAAATACACGTATTTAGGGTTTTGTACGCATTTTCACATTCATAAAAACATCAAACATGTAAAATAAATATATCAGCTTATAGAGCATGTAGATACAAGCACGCAGGTACTTGGAACGCACTTATCAGTGCTTGCACATGCCCTCACGCGCCTCCAAAAGGCTAAGTATGAGAGTTTCACGCGTGGCATGTACGTTACACGTGCGCCGAGATCTAGCCGGCCTAAAAACAGGTCTGACCGCTAGCCCTAACGGTTATGCCAGTCCGATCGCTAACCCTAACCGACCGGTTCAGCCCGGTCCGCCGATTAGACCAAACCGGTTAACGATCTTCGGTCAAAAGGGCCGAGTTAAACGGTCAACAGGTCGGTTCAGGTCAACGGGTCGGGGCAGCGGTCAACTAAGTCAGGTCGGATCGGGTCACAGCCACTAATGTCATGATGACATCAGCCCTACACGTGCGATGCACGTGCTGGCGACACCCGCGTGTGGTTACTGTTGTCTACGTGTGGCCGCCATGCGCCCGACACCTAGTGGCGAAGCGTGCGGTTTCCTCCGGTGGCAATCCACACATGTTTTCTTTGTCTCGACAAGCATAATTCGAATATGGGGTCAAAGTCAAATTTTTCCATACAAAAATTCTTAAAATAGACTAAATTCCTATTTCATGTTCTAGATTATGGAGACTCTGATACCACATGTAAGTCGCGATTAAACCTTAGAACGGCACCCTAAGATTATCATAACTAGAATCACGAAATATCGTAAAGGAGTAAAGGAATTTACGCACATGATTTGGAATTCATTGTTCTTGATGCGGAATAGCGACGATCCACTGCTCAAGCACTTCTCCTCTATTACCCTCTGAATCTCTGGCTTCAATGAGACTGCCCCTCATGAGTGTGTTCTGTGACGGCTCCATATGTGAGGTTATTTGTGCATTAGGGTTAGAGGAAGGACTTGAGCTTTATTTATAGAGTTTTTAGCCAGACCCTCTCATCACAAACCGGGTTTAACTCGGCACACACTAACCGTCCCCATATTAGATTAATTAAGAATCTTTATATCTTTTCTTCAGTAGACCAATGCCGTAAAACGGTAATTACAATATTAATTAATGTAGCCCATACGAGAAAACTCTTACAAATGATAGTTAGGTGCAGATACACACAAATATAAGACGAGTAATATAAAGGCAGGCGGATGTTTGATCACTTAATAAATTCATACACATCAACATTGGCCATGCCACATAGGACTACGGGCGTCCACGTCAGCAATTTCCAGCCAATCGGACTGAATTGGCAAATTATCAAAATGTCTAGGATCTAATTGACAAATTGTACGATGTATGACTGAATTTATAAAAGTGCAATAAATTTAGGACTGTTTGAACAAATTTCCCCCTGTTTTCTCACCATAACAGAAAGATTCTTCAATTTTTTCTCATTTTCCTGACGTGACACATTTAACAACTTAAAGTAAAGATTATGACAAGGAATCCAATCAGGGTTATCACGAGTGCGTTATGTGACGGCTCCTTATGTGAGGCTATTTGTGCATTAGGGTTAGAGGCGGGACTTGAGCTCTATTTATAGAGTTTTTAGCCAGACCCTCTCACCACGGATTAGGCTCAACTCGGCCCACACTAGACATCGCCATATTAGACTAATTAAGAATCTTTATATCTTTTCTTTATTATACCAGTACCGTAAAATGGTAATTACAATATTAATTAATGTAGCTCACACGAAAAAAACTCTTACGTATGATAGTTTGGTGCGGACACACAAATATAAGATGAGTACTGTAAAGGCAGACGAATATTTAATTACAATATTAATTAATGTATTCAATGGCTTACTCAACATATGAGAATTTATTTTAAGTTGAAGTTTGTTTGCTTTTATCCTTGTTAAGTCTTTGATTGGTGATTTATAAAATATGGACATGACCAATATGTAAATTTAGCTAAAAATAAAGTGCACGTGCGATTTTCGTGTTTGTAACCTAACCTTGGTTAAGGCATTGACTGAACACCAGTCCATCCTTTTGGATCTTCACAGCCAAAAATAAAAAATAAGGAAAGATCGTTGCCGATCGCCTCAATCAAGACAACAATGTGGACTTATAAACTATGGAGCCACATAATGGATGAAACATATGAATCGACTTTTTATTGTTCCTTTTCTTGACCAGTCACCATCACCAATGGCTAAGTCTCCATCCTTTCCTCCACTATTAATGAACAAATATGGATTAGGTATCCAACCTTTCCTCTATCAATGATAGACAAATAGTGATTAGACAAACATAAATTAGGTATCCATTCTTTTCTTCACAGCTAAAGGACGAACATGGTTTAGGTGCTAGTCCCAAACTCGTTCCTTGTGCTCGTTCAGGAAATGATATTAAAAATACAGAAGTAACATTATACTCAAGCTAATTATGAAAGATAACGAATGAAGTTTAATTTTATTAAAATATAGACACAACATTATAATTAAGCTAATTGAACGGGACAACAAATGAAGTTTAATTTTCAAAATGGTATCCAAATGGAATAGTTCTAAAACATAAGATGGCCGTGACATGAACTTATATACCCAATAGCAATTTTTCATATTATTCTACTTACGGGCATATTAGACCTGGGTTAACTTGGACCCTTATGTCTGCTTAGTGACAAAGCACTACACTTTCCAATACTAAGATGCCATTACCTAAGATTTCTATTTAAATGACTCAATCTCATCCACAGTGTCAAAAAGATGACAAACCTAGAGAAGAGGGAACGATTAATTCCTCGTTATATAAAACACCAAAAACCAAAACCACGAGCAAAACTCGCGGCAACATCCGGCAAATGTGCCAAGAAGAAGGGCTTTCCCTTGAAATTAAGACTCCTAGGTTGTCCTTATTCCAATCCAACATGGACGCACACAAAACGAGACAAAAGCACCAATGAACCGATCTCTTGTTTTCTACCACAGCGAAGAGATTCTTCTCTCTCTCTCTCTCACACACACATATATATTCCATGACACGACACCTCAACTACTTAATCCAAGGATTATGTATATATATTCCATGACACGACACCTCAACTACTTAATCAAAGGATTATGACAAATAATCCAATCATGTCGACGCAATATCACATATCGATATAACAAATCGAATAATATATTTGTCACAAGCTTTAAAAAGAAGTTTTCTTCTTCTTCTTTTTCTGTTTGAGGGGGCCTTGATCGGACGCTACTATTGGACCACCTGATTGACCTCTGTGGCTGCAGTATCTGGAGGTTGTTGACCCGGGAACAGGCGCGGGCAACCTCGCAGGCCAACACATCGATTGTTAAGACTCAATATTGTGTTTTTCACAAGTTGATTTGGTTATTATCGAAAATTATGTGATTTTTCTCAATGTGACCCTGGGGAATCCTAACGATGAGTAACTTGCATCCAGTAAAAAAATGAATAAGACAGTCTAGAATATCCTCCATAAGCTGCTCTATGCTAGCAAATGATCACATTAGCTGTTGATATCCACTTGTTGGACGTTTTTTTTTTTCCATCCATTAATTGTTTTATAGTGCCCAATATGATATTATGGTCCCGGTATAGACCCATCCACGAGCACTTTTGATGCATGCGTGAGGCGGGCGATTGAGTTTTGAGGGATAATGAAAAGAAATGTGAATAGATCAGAGTGTATGGGGGACGAAAGTCAAAGGATGAATGCTATTGCAGGATAGAAACGATCAGATCAAGGCCTAAAGGCACGCCACCAGCCAAGAGTCAAGATCGGGATTCGGGACAGAAGCTCACCACCACGGTCTAAAGGCTATGCCACCAACCAAGGATAAAGGGCTTTTGGCTCACCACCGAGGAAGAATCCAATTTCCAAGGCTAAAGAAACCGATATAAAGCAAATTCAACTCTCAAAGAAGAATTCTCATTCATCAACAGTAGTCTGCCCTTACAATGGAGGAGACTCCTCAATTAATAGAAGGACTAAGACAAAGCACAAAAGGAAATAAAATACACAATTTTCATTTGCCAGCCTTGTAAAGCTAATAACAATCTTAAAAGATCTACTAATTGCAAAAGAAATAACTCCAATCAGCCTCCCATTGATTTGTCTTTGATTTGGCATCAAATCAACAACTAATTAGGCATCCGACAAGAGTATATCCCATGGAATCAGCAATCAATTTGTTAAGCAATCAATCTAGTGAATCGCCATGCAATTCGCAATCAATCTGCTAAGCAATCAATCTGGTCAATCACCATGAAAGCAGCAATCAATCTAGTGAATCAGCAATCTTATTTGTAAGGGAAATAATCAATACTTCCTAGTCAACATCTTGATCATCGACAAATTAGATGCTCTTGCATCATTAGCTGGATGAATCAACTAGGACAGATTGAGCTTGCGAGTTAATCGATAGAGCTCGATGCTCCTGCATCAACTTTCAAAAGCATAAATTTGTTATTGGATTTCTTCGACCTCAAATCATTACCATCTTGCTCCTTGCCCTCCAATTTATCCTTGGATTTCTCATTCCACTTAAACAATTTAATATCTTGGTTGTTCAAACATGTGTATGTGCAGACTATTCCAGGTGGATTCATCAAGCAACATATTCTAGAAAAGCAAAGAGCAACTCTTGGGTATTTCGACAGATCATGTCCAGTGAAGCTCATATGTCACGCCCTGAACCCCGGGCACGCGAACATCCCTTCCGAACCTCAGGTCAAAAGATAACATCCCAGGCATGTCATCGACCCATTTCTTTTTATCTTTCAATTAAGCACATGCGGAAGTGATACAAAACCCCAGACAGTCATACAACAGGGATAGAAAAGCAGGAGATACAACAACAACAACAACAATAACAACAACATTTTATTTATATGCCAGTTAGCCAAGAAACAACCGATCTACAAGCCCATCTTCAGGGCCGTTTCCTAAGATCCACAAAAAGATACCGGGTCGGGTCTAAGGCTAAGTACTACCAAAAACTAACTCCAAAAGAACCTCCACAGCTGCGCCAACTGACTAACAAGACCGCCGTACTACGGACTTGAAAAAGGGTTAACAACAACAAATGAGATATAAATCTCAATGAGCCAACGCCTAAGTCCGATTAGGACGTTGATTCACTCAGGCGGCCTAAACATGCGATGGCAGATCAATAGCATGCGATGCACGCCACGCTCTAGCTACCAAATAACAGCACGGCTCAACAGCCAATAAACAACCACATACAACTCACCTTGCCTTGAGCCACACGATAGATATTTCATGGCAATAAAGAACAGCAGGACAAGGCATCAAGCCAACACACGTCACACTCGCAGGCATTCAAGTACTATGCAACATGCGGTTTTTCCGGTTATCATGCAAGAGATACATCACTCTCGCCACAATACAGCCTCACTGCTAGTATTCTTCCTGCCGAACCGGGCGTCGTCCTATCCCGTTACAGCGACGGCATCCGATAGCCCATCAAAACCCCTAAGGCAAGCATATCAAGTAGTTCCATATGGACTTCGGTCCATCACAAGCTGTGACTGGCATCCGACCAGTCGTGTCTATCCGGACTGTACGTCGCCGGCATGAACTGTTGTGCAACCGATAAGTCGTGGGATTCCGGACTGTACGTCGTCGGCACGAACTTACCAGGGGACAGACCCACCAGGAGTACCTCCCCATATCCCCCAGTTACGTTAGGGAGACGAATAACCATCGTGTGACCACACAAACACATTAGGCAAACAACTAGTTCTTACTTCATGTTAGCCCGATGCAATCACACTCACGTGTATGCTTAAAACTTGGCCCACGGCCATTTTCATGATCGAAATAAATAATTGGTCACACGACTGCTCAATTTCAATTCACATGGCATTCGACACTAGTGTGATCATTCAGCAATTAAGCATAATCAACACTCAGTTCGATCCACAATCAAACGCCAATAATTACCAGGCACAATAAAATAGGCAATTAACCATGGTAACTATTCCACCTGACCATGATTAATCCAACTATCCACAGTAATTAATTAATCTACCACAGTAACTAATTAATTTAACTATGGTAACTACTTAAGCTAACCACAGTTAACTATCTAACCACGGTAACTATCAATTTAACTGCGGTAACTAACTAATTAATTACAGTAACTATTTAATTAAACTACTAAGTATAATTAACGGCCTAATCAGGGATTAGGGGTTAAATCACTTCGATAACTGGCGGCGACCGGCGGTGAGTGGTGGCGACGGCGGTTTCCGGCGGCGGCGACGGAATTTTCCGGCGGCGATTCCACGGACTCGTCTCGACGATCCAAACGCAACCACAGAAACGGTTTGCGAAGAATACGCTCGGACGATGGCGAACGGGCAAGAGCAGCAGCTGTGGCGACGAAGGCGGAGCTTGAAACGAGGGGGAACGCGCCGGTTCTCCACGACCAGCCTCTGTTCTGACCAAACCCACGAAATTCCAGCAACTTTATGGATAAACAGTCCTCAGATTCTCATATTCCTTGATCTTACGGTCGCGTAGGCGAAAACGGAGCTCAATTCGCCCTCCGGACGAGCTCAAACGAGCGATTCCAAGTCGGGCGCGCGCTGAAAAAGGGGAAACGCGGACCTCTCGGGTTTGAGGGTGGCTGCCGTGGATTCCAAGAGGGAGAGAGAGAAGAGAGAGAAAGTGGAGAGAGAATGCGAAGAGAGAGAAAGTGTCTTCAAGGGCATTTTGGTAATTTCACAAAAAGTCAAAAGGTGAATAGTATTTTAGGATATTTACTAAGGTAATTAATACGCGGGGCACACGGGTCAATCGGTATTAATTGTTTCTGGCGTATATGAATAATATCTGAGGGTATTTCGGTAATCTGACTATTTAGGACTAGTTCAGGATATTTGGTTCAGGGTTGGCACGGGCGTGAAGGAATTCGGCGAGAATTATCTATGGCGCGACTAAACTAATCGAACAATAATTATCTACGCTTTAGTCCTCGATCGAAATCCTCCAGATCGAACAATTTCTTGTCCGATAATTGTCACTCAATTCCAAGAGTCCCAATATTATTCATTTAATAGGCCTTGAAATTTCGGGACGTCACATCATAGGAGCTACAGATGGATTAGAGGGGCTTTGTCTCTGTCCGTGGTTGGCATGCATTCGTGAGAGAAACTCATTTTCGCTTACAAAATGTCTGCATGTTCGAGCTAATTGGTAGGAATGATAAGGTATTCAAAGTCTCCATTTTTAGGGGTGCTGGTCTGGTCTTGATTTATATCTTTTGAAATGAGTACTCGATTTAGGCTGGTTATAGCGTGACTTGAGTTTTGGTTTTACAGTTATGCCTCCCTTATTTGGTTGCGATGCTTCACTTACAAGTACACTTTCTTTTCTTTGTTATTTTGAAACAAACTTAAAAATGGTTCAATAAGACTTTAGTGTTTCGATTGGTAGGGTAATGATTTGAAAGAATATGAACGTGAATTTTATTGCACACATCATTGGTGTGGCGATTTGTATTATATTTATAACATGTACAAAAGATTTCACAAAAGGTAAGAATATACAATATTAGCGCAAATCATGGAAGATTTGCTCTATCAACGAAATCGGCGCAAATCATGGAAGATTGGCTCTATCAACGAAATCAACACAAATCATGGAGGATTTGCTTTATCATGATTTGCTTTATCACACCCCCTCAAGCGAAACGGTGGCGGTGTCACTGTGAGTTTGTCGTGCATAATAAGAAACCTGGATATTGATAGAGGCTTTGTCATGACCTTAGCTGTTTGCACCTGTGTAGGAATGAAACGAACTTTCGACTGTTTCTTACTGATTAAATCACGAACAAAATGATAGTCAATTTCCACGTGCTTGGTTCATGCATGGAAGATGGGGTTTGTGGCCAGATATATTGCCCCTACATTATCACAAAGAATAAGTGGTGACCGATGAAGAGTGTATCGAAGATCTCGAAGGAGTTGTAATAGCCACAACAATTTAGAGGCTGCATTAGCCAACCCTTTGTATTCCGATTCTGTACTGGATCGAGCAACAATTGGTTGCTTTTTAGAACTCCAGGAAACCAAGTTGGGACCAAAATAAATACAATTTCCACTTGTGGACTTTCGATCATCGGGGCAGCTAGCCCAATCAGCATTTGTAAACGCAGTGAGGGTCAGTTGGTGCATAGTCCGCAAGGTAATCCCATGATGAATAGTAGCTTTCAGATAGCGCAAATTCGTTCGATGGCTAACCAATGATCCACAGTTGGACAATGCATAAATTGGCACACTTTATTGACAACAAAGGATAGATCTGGCCTGGTAAGAGTGAGGTATTGCAGTGCCCCTACCGTACTCCGATATGTGGAGGCATCAGTCAGCGGTTCACCACTTTGCTTCGACAACTTAGAAGCCGAGGGAGCCATAGGCGATGAGAAAGGTTTTGCATCGGCCATGCCTGTGTGAGTGAGAAGAACAGTAGCATACTTGGATTGAGTTAGGGACAGCCCAGTAGAGGATCTATGGGCTTCGATGCCAAGAAAGTAGGATAAATTTCCCAAATTAGTGATTGCAAACTCAGTGCCAAGTTGAGTGATTAATTTGGAGGAAGTAGAGCTCCCAGTAGTGATGGTGTTGTCAACATAGATGATAAGAATTAGAATATGATCATATCTACGTTGAATGAATAATGAAGAGTCGGCAGTGGAGGCCACAAATCCGATAGATAATAAGTATGAACTTAGCCGAGAAAACAAGGCTGTTGGAGCTTGTTTTAGCCCATATAGAACTTTTCGAAGATGACATACATGGCCAAGATAACGCGAATCAACAAATCCTTGGGGCTACTTCATGTAGACATTTTCTTTAATAGTGCCATTGAGAAATGTATTCTTGATGTCCAATTGGCGTAGAGACCAATTATATGTAACGGCTAAGGAGAGAACAACTCGGATCGTTGTCGGTTTAACAAATGGACTGAAAGTTTCATCATAGTCCAAGCCTGCCTGTTGAGTAAAGCCTTTCACAATGAGCCGTGCTTTGTATCTATCAATTGATCCGTCAGCCTTGGTTTTAAGGCGATAAATCCACTTGCAGTTGACCACATTCATGGAAGGGTGATGAGGAACCAGTTCCCAAGTACAATTTTGAATGAGAGCATTAAATTCACTGGCCATAGCTTGTTGCCAGTTAGGGTCTTTGTTTGCAATGGAAAACAAGTGGTTCACTTGATGTCAGGCTTGAGTGAAAACAAGAACACGGTGGGTGCTTAGTGGTGAGAAAAACCTTTGGTTTACGGATGTTTTTTTTTAGATGAGTGACCATTGGATTGGTAGAAGTTGATGGTTGAGGATTGGAAGATGGTAAGTGTGGAGCTTCTAGAGAGGAGGATCCACAAGGAAGTATGGGAGTAGATGATGGTTGAAGTTGTGATGAGGAGTTGCCCATGATATTAGATGGATTTAAAGGAATTGATGTACTAGTGGACACCCCCTGAGGCTGTGAGTGCTTAGTAGAGGATAACCAATGCAAATAGGGTTACTTAGCAATGGTGATGACGATTCACCAGATTGTGATTTAGCAAATGGGAACAAGTGCTCCTGGAAAACCACATGGCGAGAGACATATATTTGGCCAGTGCTACGGTGGAGACAATGATATCCACGGTGATGAGGAGAATAGCCAATGAAAATACATTGCATTGTTCTATCATCAAGTTTATAGCGAGTATAAGGGCGCTGCCAAGGGAAGCAGGCATATCCAAAAACACGCAACTATAGATAATCGGGCTTCTGGCCAAATAATTTCTCATAAGGAGACAATCAACCCAACACCGTTGTAGGCATGCGGTTAATCAAAAAGACTGCGGTGAGGAAAGCATCAGTCCAATATAGACGAGGAACAGAAGCTCGAGTAAGCAATGTAATGCCAGTTTCCACAATGCGACGATGTTTGCACTCTGCCCGACCATTTTGTTCCTGCATGTGCGGGCATGAGAGACGATGCAGGATGCCATGAAGATGAAGATAAGGATCAAATTTCTTATACTCACCCCCTCCATCAGTTTGAAGGGCCTTGATCTCACACTTAAAGTATTTTTCCACGTGGGATTTAAATTGCACAAAAGTAGAGAGAGCATCAGATTTCATAGTAAGTGGAAAAAGCCATGTGTATCCACTGTAGGCATCAATAAAAATGACGCAATAACGAAAATCATTCACTGACATAATAGGAGAAGGTCTCCATAGATCAGAATAAAGTGATTCCAAAGGAGCATTACAAGTGGTAATTGATCTAGCAAAAGGGAAGACAATGTGACTTGCCCAAGTGACATGATTAACAGAAACTAGATGTAAAGACCCTGGGTCACACTTGCACGATATTGTCCGCTTTGGACACATAGTCCTCACAGTTTTATTTTCTCCGGGACACCCTTGGAAAAAGGCTTCATACAAGTTAAGGGGAACCCAATCCTTTATAAACCAGCCCAGGACTCCCCCCCTAAGCGATGTGGGATGGAGATGTCACACTAGATGATGATGATGAAGCAGATATCGACAAGCCATGCTTTGAAATAACTGAAGAAGTAACGCGGGCAATCGGATGACCCAAGTGCTCATGCCAAATAGAAGCAGAAACTCGTTCACTGATGAAGCAGGATGAAGCCGGTGGTGATTTATTTGACTGTAGAGGTACCTTATTGATGGTACGTGCATTATTAAGATGACAGAGTTCATTCTTACTTTGGCCTTTGAGTAGGAGGCTCCCCGAGGATCGATCCTTGAAACAATATAAAGTAGGATGAAATTCAATTACCACATCGTTGTCCTTAGTAATTGAGAAACATGTAGTAGATTCGTCTTGACAGATGGAACATGATAAACATTCCGTAGATTAAAAGAACTGGTAGGAGAATGTAAGATGGAAGAACCGATATGTGATATTTGCAAACCTGACCCATTTGTAGTGCGAATTTGATTGGTGCCAGAATAGTCATTCCGAATGTTCAAATTTTCCATGTCAGCCGTAAGATGATGAGTGGCACCAGAGTCTGGGTACCAGCATGGGTCAAAAACCTCACCAGTTGAAGAGGCATACATTGCAGATGGAGAGCCTCATTCGTCTCTTCTGATATGAAGAGCATTATATCATGACAATCATAATATTTTAGCAAGTCACAATTTTCATTTTAATCATAATGTAACATTAATTAACTCTACCTCTTTTTCTCCACCGCTAATGGACAAATATTGATTCACTGGCCATAATTTTTATTTATATTGAATAGCAATTTTTGGACATTTTTCTAGTTATTCATATTGGACTTGGGCTAACTTAGACCATATTATCTAATTAATATTGACCATTAGATGAAAATAAGTCTCGACTTTTCATGCATTTTCGTTCAAGTTTTCACATATTTGTTGATAGACAGTCCCTCAAATCATCCCTTTAAGGGGAAAAAACCAACTCAGTTCAGAAGGAAAAATTGAAGTTGTTTATTTACCAACCATAATTGTTAGACTAGAATGTCAAATTAGTCCTAAGTCCGTATATTTGATATGACTATTTGAAAAGGTTATGACAAATTTCTAGTGAAGAAATTGTTATTACTAATTAAAGTCATGAGGACCTTCTCTTTCTAATTAAGTTGATAAGGATCTATTGCTTAATAACTACATAGTTTTTGAGGAATAAGTGCATAGTGAAATAATTATTTTATAAAATTAGGATTCTCCTAAAGTAAGTGTCAATTTTGTGTGTGTGTGTGTAAGCTAGGGGCATAGGCATGGATACCCGTCTACCTAGAAGCCTATGAAATATCCTGCAAGCCCCATGAATCAGTTAGGCTCAAGCGTTCGGTCTGTGTAGGTGGCACTAATATAGAGCAGTTTGCATGCAATTTGTGGGATTATAACCGGCAATCTCCAGCTCTTAAGTTGAAAATCTCCAATTCCCCAATCAACTGCATCAAATCTAGGGTTAAGTAAGCATAATTTATTATTGTAAAGATAAGTATGTTTTGCATTCTCTAAGAAAATGACAATGTTAATAAAAAAAATTCATATTGTTGAGAAAAACCCCTAATTGATTTTGAAGTTGACAAAACAATACATGATCTCTAGTATCTGAGTTAATGCAATGAAATGTTGTTTGGTAGATTGTCCTAATGTACATTCGAGTGTTAAAGAATAGGTACACGAGATTGAATCTGGCAAGAAAGGCTCAAATGATGTTCTGAGGGGTTCAGACGCTGTATGGAGATTAGACATTGAGCGGGTAGCTCAGACATTGTACGTTGAGCGGGCAGTTTAGACGTTGGAATGAAGCTTAAGCTCTAAGAGGGTATTTCATGTGCAACGACCAGATTATCAAGAGATATATTCGAGATGATTTAATTGACATATTACATCACCACAATGGCTAGCAAATCAAACTAGATTTGTTCTTGAAGATTATCAATCATGAAGATCAATCAAGGACGTGGATTAAGGGAGACGAGGATGACTCACCCAATGAAGAATTCTATCTATGAAAATCCAAGATCATAATTATATGGGCGATTTGATCTAATGGGGGATTCTTTCCTTTGTCAACCCCGCTGGGCTGATTCATCGAGCTGAAAGCAGCTCGCACAATCCCTTGTCCTGTCTTCGTTCTGTCGATTAAATCCAGCATGTTTGGTAATAAGAAAAGATAATAAATGGATCATGCATGTGCAAGTACGTGATTTCCATTTGAAAGATGATATCTACCATCGTTAGTGAGAAAAGCAACAATGTAGGGGCTTGAGGTAATGACATATTTTCTGACCGTTGCTCGCGATAACAGAATTATCCGCCGTCATCGTTAGTGAGAAAAGCAACAATGGCGTAGACGTTGTTTACCTAATGATGATATGAAATGTTTCAGCGGTCGTTCATGTGCGGTGGCGACGTTGCCCAGTACCGGAAGTCCCGATGGGAGGCTCGAGAAAAGAAAGCCTAAAAGTGAAAAGAAAGAATATCTGTGGCATATACGTGCTTATGTGAATTGGCATGACCGATGATGTCTGGCATCTTTTTGGTAATGGATCACAGGATAGCTTTGTTAAAATGCATTGACACCACTGCGTTGGGTCATTGACTAGCAAAATATCATTGAATAACAAATTATCGTTATCCTAGAACTTACTTTTGCTAAAACACGATATGATATATCATTGACTAAAATGCATTAGCAAAAGTAAGTTCTTGTCATTGACATGCGTAAGTGAAAAGAACTTACTTTTGCTAATGCATTTCAACATAATTCAAACAATGAATTCATCGTTATCCCAAAACTTACTTTTGCTAAAGCACGATATGATATATCATTGACTAGCAAAATATCATTGAATAACAAATTATCTTGTTACTCACAATATTTATACAACAATCGGTATATTTGTGTGGATGGTTTTGTCATCATAAAAAAGGAGGGAGATTACTGAGAAAAACCCCTAATTGATTTTGAAGTTGACAAAACAATCCATGATATCTAATATCTTAGTTAATGTAATGAAATGCTGTTTTGCAGATTATCCTAACGTATATTCGAGTGTTAAAGAATAGGTACACAAGATTAAATCTGGCAAGAAAGGCTCAGATGATGTTTCGAAGGGTTTAGATGCTGTATGGAGCTCAGACGTTGAGCGGGGAGCTCAGACGTTGGAATGAAGATTAAGCTCTGAGAGGGTATTTCATGTGCAACGACAAGATTATCAAGAGATATATTCGAGATGATTTAATTGACATATTACATCATCACAACGGCTAGCAAATCAAGCTGGATTCATTTTTGAAGATTATCAATCACAAAGATCAATCAAGGATGTGGATTAAGGGAAATGAGGATGACTCACCTAATGAAGAACTCTATCTATGGAAACGCAAAATCATAATTGTATGAGCTATTTGATCTAACGGGGGATTCTTTCCTTTGTCAACCTCAACGGCTACGAAATCCTTTGTATAAAATCTCATCCAAAACAAGAAGTTTTGGAGTGTGATTCTCTAGAGATCTTGCAATGGGCAGTTGGAGATGGAGAAGTATAAAAGGAGACCTCAATGCTGAAGAACGTGACAATGAGAGAGCAAAATTCTAAATTCCAAGATCAAGAGAACTTCACATTCTTTACATACCTTTGATTCAACACTGTAATACTTAGAGGAGAACATTTGAGTGTAATAGTGTTAGACAGGAAGTCTATTCACCGAGTTGTAACCGCTGAGCTATTCACTAGTAGAATCCAGCCGATTGGCTACCAGCGTGAAGAAGTGGACGTAGGCTTGAACAAAGCCGAACCACTATAAACTCTCTGTGCAAATTCTCTATCTCTTAATCTCTCTGTTTATATATTGTGATAGTAGAATTGTTCACGCCGTTGCATCTGAGGGTATCTCAAATCTTACTAGCAAGCATCGTCTGAACGAAGCTCTGAACGTATTTGTTTATATTCCGCATGGATTTCTATATTTTCTTGAAATCACCTATTCACCCCCTCTAGGTGATAATGCTAGCACCAACACATATTATTGATGTTCAATAATTGCAAGATAGGATGTCAAGTAAACGCGATTATTTTATCATAAAGAACAAGTGTTATGTCGCATTCAACAGAATTTCTAAAGAAAAGATAAACCCTAGTTAAATGGTATGGTTTTGCTTCTTTTGATGATAGATTTGCATAAGATTGACGTGGGGGGATGGAAACCCCATTGCAATATTCTTAAATAGAGCCAATCACGGATTTGCTATATCTTAATGATAGTGCGGTGCGGATACACACAAACATAATATAAACGATATAAATGTAGGGGAATGTTAGATTATTCGTTTCATTTGTTATAGCCATATAGGTTAGGGGAAAGGAGAAAGAGACATGGACAAAATTATCTGACCCGGCATGTGATAATGTTACATCATCTTTCCACGCCTTGGAATGATTCAAAGGAAAATGCCAATGAATTCATCGGGTGTGACTATGGATCTCGGTAATCTAACCTTAGTTAAGGCCTTGACTAAACACCAGTTAATTCCTTGGGAATCTGAAAACTTGGTAACGCACCGCTACAAGTCCAAACTGTCCAATATTAAGATAGAAAAAGACCGCTGTCGGCCACCTATATTTAAGACAAGAATGGTAACTTACAAACAATCGAGTATTAGAAAAGAAACAGAGTCGGCCAACTTAATTAGTTATATTGTCATTCTGTTGCTTTCATGTTAACGTGGATAGGTGATTTTTATATTGAAGGAGGAGGCATCATGTTATGAGTGAAGGCTAGTTTACTTCTTAAGTTGGAGAAATGATTATGTTGGCAGAGGCTATTTCAACCCAAGGTCGATCATATGAATACGAATTGCAAAGAAACACGGATTCGATGACTTGGTGGCATGGTGCGTGAATCCTAGGAAATTTCTCATTGTACTGTAGAGCAACACAAAAGTATCACCAAAAGGCTTTGACGATCAAATGGTTGATTTCTAACTTCCAACAGTGCGGCAAATACATTCGAAGAAACTCTCGAAATAAGAAGAGTTGTTGGCACCTAAATTTTAGTCGACAATGTAAGCATTGTTTTAAAAAATTAAAAAATTAAAAACTAGAAAATACAAACGAACAAGAAAAATACATATTAAATAAATAGACAAAAAAAAAAGAAGAAGATAGAGACCAATTCGGATCCATTACATCAGCCCAAGTTCGTTTCTTCAGCCCCTAGACAATATCAAACGCCGCCCAGACAGAAGCCCATTTTCGTGGATTGGAGGTTCGCGTGTGGTGATTTACTACTGATTCTAGTCTTCGACCATTTCCGCCGCCTCATGTCCCTTCTTCCAACTTTGGGACGGTGATCTCCGGTTTCTCCCATGGTGGAGCTCTCTGGATCAGGCCTTCAGCACCGCGGATGTTGGTCTCTCTAGGTTCTGATGTTATCGGCTCGGCCCTTCTTTGTTTTTTTTTTTTTCTCTTCGCTGGTGGCAAGTGCACCGGGAAGAGGAAAAAAAATAAGCAATAACAATGAAGTAGCCAAAAGTATCATGAAAGATTCTTACCATCTTCATTTGTGCAATTTTTAAATTCATTTAGACTGATATGCTGTTCATACAAAATAATGGACAAGATAATATGTGAAAATATCCGACATTATTGCTGCGATTCATCTAACAGTAGATTGGATATAGCAAAATCCTTAGATTTCATATTCTATCCTTATCAAATATGTTGGGTGGTCTTGGGCCTCTCTCATCCCAAAAACTAGCTCAAATGATGATACTTTCTCTCATACTTATAAACTGACTACCAGCCCCCTTCCACAACCAATGTGAGACAACCTCAACAATCTCCCCCACACACATCGGGCCTTGGGTTGGAGGAGCGACAACCCGTATCTCTATCTTGTGACTGTTGGGTCTACACTTGTTGGTAACCTGATCTCTGATACAAGTGTTGGGTGGTCTTGCGCCTCTCTCATCCCAAAAGCTAACTCAAATGATGAGGATTTCATTCACACTTATAAAATGACTACTAACCCCTTCCACAATCGATGTGGGACAACCCCAACAATTTATTGGTGGGTCCGCCTATGTGGGCACCCCAGCAAATAAAAGAAACAAAAGAACAAAACAAGAAAAAGACAAAAGAAAGAAAAAGTCAAAAATTAAAAAGAAGGAAAACAAAAGAGGGGCTACTTTGGTTCGGGAAGCGAGATTGCTCAGTGTCTAGAGCGAGAAGAAAGAGAACAGAGGAGAGAGGGAGCTCTCGGTGCAGAGGGCTTACGCAGGGGAAGAAAGAAAAAGGGCAGCGGCTCCGTTGACATTTCGATGGCCAAATTTTGTCTGAATCGGCTCAAATTTTAGTATGTTGTTCGTGAGATCAAAAGCTACTGTGACGACCCAGTTTTCGCCATACATCAGGAAGGCTTTCTCGACCCAGATCTCTCGAACTCCTAAACCAAAGTATCATACTGGCTTTCTCCTTACTAGCTTGCTTATCTGAAAATTTTTATCCCTTAAGGGGTGAGCTCAACCGCTTAACAAGTGAATTGCAATCCAAACGACTAAACCAACCATAACATCACAGAATTGAGGATTGTTCCACACAAACAATCAAAAATCATATAGGCAGAAGATCTCGAAATTATACCGAGCAAATCATCGTAAAACATGATCAATCAGAGTCCAAAAATCGCATCCATAATCATAGAAAGCTTAGTAATAAGGATAGAGATCTACTTGCTTGGGATCGTGTACGAAGAAAAACGAAGTCCGAATCACGCCAGACGAACCGGGTCTCCACCGACCAGCCTCTGTTCAGCGCGAATCCACAAAAATCCAACAGTTTCTTCAACGATCGGCCTTTAGATCTGAGTTTTCCTCGATCTTACGGTCACGTAGGAGAAAACGGAGCTCAATTCGCCTTTCGAATGAGCTCAAACCGACCGTTTCTTCTCGGGCGTGCGTTGAAAATCGAGAAAACGTGCTCTTGGGTTTGGCGGATGTTTTGGCCGACCGAAAATGGAGAGAGAGGGAGGGGAAGAGAGAGAGAATCAAGTCCAAGAATGAGAAATATATATGTCTTGCAAACTTCTTGAGCAAGCCAAGAATCCCTCATAAATGCTTGCCTTCAAAGTCTTCCTCAATTATGGTCTTTTGTCTCAAATGAATAATATCCAAGGGCAAAATGGTCATTTCACAAGTGAGGGCAAGTTGGTCATTTGGTACAAATGATTGAGGGTATTTTGGTCATTTGACATCAAGGGTAAAATGGTAATTTCAAGGCAAAGGGCAAAACCGTAAACTTACCTTTAGAACAAAATGGTAAATTTACTTCTAAGGTTCGGCCAGGACAAGGCTTAGGCGCGAACGGTCTCGATGCTTCAATTCGATGGCTCAACTATCCCAGCACGCTTAATTCCACTCGATTACCCTCTTAAAAATAATAATTCAACGTCCAACTGTTGTCCCTCAAACCTCGAAAACCCAATATAATTTATCTTACAAACGACCGAATTTTGGGATGTCACAACTCTCCCATCCTTAAGAAGTTTCGTCCCTGAAACTTGGACCTTACTTCCTCCTCATCAAATGCAACTATGTGGCCTTACTACGCTTTCACTGCGCACTCTGATCACTTATCATCCTTAATTGCCACATCTCACAATCTTAACCATTCAAAGGGGTCTTCATCGACCCAAATAATCACAGATCTATCTAGCCATGTCGGCATGCCGTTCACTCACAGTTACACTAGGCAGATCGTCCCTTATCACTCAAGACGTACATATCTCATTCTGCCAATTCTTGATGCTAAAACCACATGCCATGCCTAGGATTCTGTTGGTTATGGTCTTACACACATTTCACACCCCACCACGACACTGTCGGATCGCTGGTCGGCTAGCTCGTGTGGGTCTCATCACAAACCAAGGCTTCCCTGATCACATAGCAGGGGCCCTCTCCGATCACAACAGAGGCACAACAAACACTCAACTTTCACCAACATCCACCGGGCATTTAAGCATTTCCTCATTCACAATATCTCAATCCGTTCATTCTTTTCTCGTCCGTCGCTCGAGATGCAATGCTATGTACTTTCGGAAACATTTTTCACTTTGAGAATCAACTTTAATGCATTGTAACTTTCAAAATAGGTCAGACTTAACCCGATACCTACACTCATCCCTTTCAATGTATGGTTTGGGTCATTCTTGCCCCCATCGCCATCTTAGATGCCTGCCAGGAACCGCTCCTTGTCCGAGCCTCTCTGCTCCGGCAATCACTCCCCGCCCTCATCAGACCTGGTTGTTGCAGGTTGTCACAAGTCACACATCTACGAAGAGAGTCCCGTTCCACACGTCCCATATCGTGCTTCACTACGGTTTGTAGGTATCCCATCAATCCCGTCCCATACCAGGCTGACGGTTTATCAAGTCCAACAAAATGATGATATGTTCATGCATGTACATTTCTCAAATTTTCACTTTAATGCTACAACTCCGTGCAATGCGCGAACGATCTTGATGCTTCGATTCGACGGCTCGGCTATCCCGGCATACTTAATTCCACTCGATTACCCTCTTAAAAATAATAATTCAACGTCCAACTATTATCCCTCAAACCTCGAAAATCCAATATAATTTATCTTACAAAAGACCAAATTTTGGGATGTCACAACTCTCCCCTCCTTAAAAAATTTCGTCCCCGAAACTTGGACCTCACTTCCTCCTCATCAAATGCAACTATGTGGCCTTACTACAATTTCGTTGCGCACTCTGATCACTTATCATCCTTAATTGCCACATCACACAATCTTAACCATTCAAAGGGGTCCTCATCGACCCAAATAATCACAGATCTATCTAGCCATGTCGGCATGCCGTTCACTCACAGTTACACCAGGCAGATCGTCCCTTATCACTCAGGATGTACATATCTCATTCTGCCAATTCTTGATGCCAAAACCACTTTGGTTTAGGAGTTCAAGAGATCTGGCTAGATGGTTTGCTTGGTATGATTCCGAGATCTTCTGCCTATATGATTTGTGATTGTTTGTGTGGAACAATCCTCAATTCTGTGATGTTATGGTTGGTTTAGTTGTTTGGATTGGAATTCACTTGTTGAGTGGTTGAGCTCACCCCTTGCAGGATAACAATTTTCAGATAAGCAAGCTAGCAAGGAGAAAGCCAGTATGATACTTTGGTTTAGAAGTTCGAGAGATCTGGTTATCGATGGAGGTTGTGGATAAAGATCCTAGTAAATGGAGTAGATTATCTTCCCTGTAAATCCTCCCAGATTAATACTTTGAACTTTTATAAAGGACTATTCCATGAGTTGTAAATATATGAAATAAAGTACTCTGATTATTGTGCCCATGTCTCATAAACTGTATTATTTCATTAGTGGAACCCTATATGGCCATGACCCTCATTAGACGTGTCTACTAGATGACTGTTTTATGTACTTGTATGCTGCATGGCCGTCTGTTCTGTTTGTATACGCTTCCGCATGCGCCATCAGCATAATAAGAAAAGATTAAAGCAGAGAGCGTGGTCGAGAAAGCCTTCCCGATGTGTGGCGAAAACTAGGTCGTCACAGCTACGACTTGATCTATTTCGTTCGTTGTGATTCTTTCTGAACTCTCCTATTGCAGTTAGGGTTTCTTGCCCCCCTTTTGTATTGTTCTACTTTTGTGGTGATGAAATGCTCTTGTAATGTTGATGTTGAGCCACTAGTGTGTGACTAGAGAAAAACCCTTTGTATCTCCTAATATTCTTGGTGATTAATGAAAGTTTCGGGCCGTCCGTGATTTTTCCCGTTCTGGGTTTTCCATGTAAATCTTGTTGTGTTGTCTCCTTATCATTCTGCTATCATATTTACTCGTTGTGAGGCTGATTTGCTAGAGAGAGAGAGAGAGAGAGAGAGATATATATATATATATATATATATATATATATTGTTGGTTGTTGCTGGAGTAAGTCAGTTTAGTTTCGAGGGAGATATTGATCCTGGATTGGCTTAGTTTGTGACGAAGTGCTGCCCATTTCTCCCCCAACAAAGTGGTATTAGAGCTAGAGTTGAGATTCTAGTGTTAAATAGACGATACGAGTGGTACCAAGTCTAAGTTAAATGCCTCGAATTTCTCCATATGGAAGCCTCGGATGGAAGACATTGTGACGTCCTAGGCACGCCACTTACTTACGAGCTCTGTTTTAATCTAATATTACATAATATAATGGCGCATGAAAAAGCTAAAATCAAACAATGAGGCCTGTCTTACAAGTGTAGTCAAAGAGCAGGGTAGCCACGCCTAAAGGGTATGGCCTCATTACGTTCACTAACCCGTACCAGATAAAACACCGATCCATACACATATCAATGACCTCCGGATACCACAAAGGACTGATTTTATATATATATATACCCGTTTATGTACATCAATCCTTTAAAACGTAAGACTACACTGGGAGGAATCAAAAGAAGAACATCTACTCCCGAAAACTATCCAATATCACCTTCGGCATGCTCCGACACGATCACTATTATCCCGAGCCACGGGAACCCGGGTATCTGAAAAAGGTTCAACAACGAAAGAGTGAGCCGAAGCTCAGCAAGTATAACATCTAACTGAACAACTAAACTATCCATCCACCATTCATTCGAGCACAACTTACAAGCAAGAAACCGACGGGATACCAAACGGATGCCACCACAAAACATAAGCACGGAGAGGTCACAAAACAATCAAATGTCTATTAGCTAAGGTGGACATGAAAAGGGCCGCGAAACTACATTAAACCTCCCCTTCACATCCTAAGGCTGAACGCTCATATAGTCTCGATTCCAATTCGCGTCCATCCGGTGGCTTACCAAGTGAACCAACTCTGATTTCAGCTTACCCAAAGCTAGATAGCAACTATATAACCAGCGAACATACCATGCAAGTACCAAATCTCATGGGTCTTTTCCCAAACCCTATGGCCGAACCACTCTCTATAGGGTCCAACTTCAATTCTTCAGAAACTGACCCCAATCAAGACGATCAACTCATATATTCCGCTTACCCAAGGCCCCCAAAGGTCTACTCAAGCAACGGATCACACATGCATCACCGTCTTCCCCACCATGCAACCCCGACTACTCATCGGCATACCCATTTCCAAAAGTCGAGGATTTGCGCTAAAACAAACGACAAATGAACAATCTAGTGGTAAGGATAGATATCTACTTGCCTTGAATCAAAGTACGAAGAAAACGGAATCAAAATCGCCGATGCAATGAGCTCAAACCGCCATTTTTCCTAGGCCGGTTGCGCGAGTTCATTGGGGAAACGGGTGCGGGATCAGCGCCAAAAGCAAGATTGAGTCGAGGTTCGAAGCTCGAGAATCACAACGCTAAGCCATGGCGTCAACGGTCCAAGCAAGGGAGGGTGAGAGCTTCGGTAAGGGAGAAGGAGTCACCGAGAGAAAAATTGAGAGAGAAGAGAGAGTTCTTAGAGTGGTCTTGATAAAATGAGGAGAGAGAAAGGCAGGGGGTATATATAGAGGGTCAAAGGTGGTGGTAACTTGGGGCTGTCCACGGCTTCACGCTCAAATAGAGAACCAATTTCGTGTCGGACCGATTACATAAACTAGCATAAACAACTAAATCACAAACGGTCCAATATTAATCATGCACAACTACAACAGTAAGCTCTAATAATCCACCGCTCTAAGATTAACTCCCCCAAAAATAATAATCCCTAATAATCAAAGCCCGACATTGACTAATCCGCTCGTAGAAATTTAGGCCATTACCATTCTCCCCTCCTTAGGAAATTTCGTTCTCGAAATTTCAATCCTCATCCTTTTCACTATGTTTTCGCTGCGCTACATCGATACCTCATTTTCGGAAGTTACCATAATGAAAATCTTCTCATCTAAATCCTCAGACGTTTTTACAACCTTGTTAACACCTGATTTTTGATCATTTTCTTTTTTAGAAAATTAATTAAAAATAGAAAAAAAAATCATAAAATAAAATCAACTTTGGAAGCCTTGGCTTAGCTTTAGGAACGAATTTTGAACAAAAAAATACTTTTCGTATTTTTTGACATTTTAATATTTATTTTTTATTATAAAAATAGTCAAAAATTAGGAAAAATAGCATCCACGTCCAAAAAAAATATGGAAAATAGTAAATATTTTTAATTAATTCCCTTTTCACGTTGGAAACTTCAAATATTGAAAATTCAGCTTGGGTCACCATGTTCCTTCACAAACATAAAACCAAATTGAGCCAAAAAATTGCATTTTGGGTCTTTTTATTTTCAATTTTTACTTTTTATAAGCTATGACATTTGTATATAATGCCTTGAATTTGAATTGGGTCCATTTACTCAATAATTTGTTCAATTTTGGCCAAAAGGACCTATTTGCACATTTTATTTTCAATTAAGTCCCCAGTTTCACTAAAAATGAAATTAAATTCGTTTTAGGGGTACCCATGAAAATCTAAGCCCACTACCCTATATTTTTCATCATTCTGAATCCATTTGTGGGGGTGGTTTGGCACGATTTCGTTATTTAGGCTTTGGATTATTGAAAAATTATTTTCGGGTCAAACGTAAATTTTGGGGTTTTTATTAATAAAAACCCAACTACTCATCGGCATACCCATTTCCAAAATTCGAGGATTCGCGCTAAAACAAACGAAAACAGAACAATCTAGTGGTAAGGATAGATATCTACTTGCCTTGAATCAAAGTACGAAGAAAACAGAATCAAAATTGCCGATGCAATGAGCTCAAACCGCCATTTTTCCTAGGCCGGTTGCGCGAGTTCATTGGGGAAACGGGTGCGGGATCAGCGCCAAAAGCAAGATTGAGTCGAGGTTCGAAGCTCGAGAATCACAACGCTGAGCCATGGCATCAACGGTCCAAGCAAGGGAGGGCGAGAGCTTCGGTAAGGGAGAAGGAGTCACCGAGAGAAAAATTGAGAGAGAAGAGAGAGTTCTTAGAGTGGTCTTGATAAAATGAGGAGAGAGAAAGGCAGGGGGTATATATAGAGGGTCAAAGGCGGTGGTAACTAGGGGCTGTCCATGGCTTCACGCTCAAATCGAGAACCAATTTCGTGTCGGACCGATTACATAAACAAGCATAGACAACTAAATCACAAACGGTCCAATATTAATCATGCCCAACCACAACAATAAGCTCTAATAATCCACCGCTCTAAGATTAACTCCCCCAAAAATAATAATCCCTAATAATCAAAGCCCGGCATTGACTAATCCGCTCGTAGAAATTTAGGCCGTTACCATTCTCCCCTCCTTAGGAAATTTCGTCCTCGAAATTTCAATCATCATCCTTTTCACTATGTTTTCGCTGCGCTACATCGATACCTTATTTTCGGAAGTTACCATAATGACAATCTTCTCATCTAAATCCTCACTGACATTTCTACAACTTTGTTGACACCTGATTTTTGATCATTTTCTTTTTTAGAAAATTAATTAAAAATAGAAACAAAAAACTCGTAAAATAAAATCAACTTTGGAAGCCTTGGCTTAGATTTAGGAACGAATTTTGAGCAAAAAATATTTTTTGTATTTTTTGACATTTTATTATTTACTTTTTTATTATAAAAATAATCAAAAATTAGGAAAAATAGCATCCACGTCCAAACAAAATATGGAAAAATAGTAAATATTTTTAATTAATTCCCTTTTCGCGTTGGAAACTTCAAATATTGAAAATTCAGCTTGGGTCGCCATGTTCCTTCACAAACATAAACCCAAATTGAGCCAAAAAATTGCATTTTGGGTCTTTTTATTTTCAATTTTTACTTTTTATAAGCTATGACATTGGTATATGATGCCTTGAATTTGAATTGGGTCCATTTACTCAATAATTTGTTCAATTTTGGCCAAAAGGACCTATTTGCACATTTTATTTTCAATTTAGTCCTCAGTTTCACTAAAAATGAAATTAAATTCGTTTTAGTGGTGCCCACGAAAATCTAAGCCCACTACCCTATATTTTTCATCATTCTGAATCCATTTGTGGGGGTGGTTTGGCTTGATTTCGTCATTTAGGTTTTGGATTATTGAAAAATTATTTTCGAGTCAAACGTAAATTTTGGGGTTTTTATTAATAATCAAACTTTTTAATCCCAAAAATATCTTTTTCACATGAAAAACATGTTGGGAAACCCGATTTTGGCATCAATTTTGTGAAAAAAAAAGGTCATTTGGGAGCCCGATTTGAGCAAAAAAAACAAAATCGGGTCGACCGAGTCGGACCCGACCCGGCCCGAATCGAGTCTGCAGCACATCCACATACTGTATTTTTCTCCCCTTCTCACGTACGCACGACACCGCCTTAGCAAAATGTCAAAGTCTTTTGCATCACCCAATTCTAGAACCTTCATCCCCCTCGCCAACTATCCATTTGTGGTACATTTCCGGTACAATGAGCTGGCCTTTTTTGGGGAGAGAAGCATAACTGTTTTCTTGGTTTCTTCCTCAACCGAGGAATCTAGCGCAAGGGCAGCTAGTACAAAGAGAGGTGGCATGACTAGGAGGACTCTGGGGCTTCAAAAACGGAGGATTAAACGAGAGAATAAAAGGGAGAGAGAAGCAGTCATGTGCGAGAGGATTTTTTCAAAAAAAAAAAAAAGAGGGAGAGAAGGAGAAACCAAGAAGAGAGAGGGGAGTCTTTGAGCGGCCAAAGCCCCTGCTGTCAAGCCCCGCACCCATCGGCGCGCCAACATCCCTTCTTGGTCGATAAGTTGTGACATCCCAAGACTCGTCACGGACCCATTATGTTTATCTTTCAATTAAACGCATGCGGAAACATACAAAACTCCCCATTCAAAAACGTAGCAAGGGATAGAAGGAAAAACTATTTGATAGAAAACAAACGAACCATTTACATAACATATATAGTTAACCCTAGGAGATTACAATATATACATGCCTATCACAAGGCTGCTCCCTAGCGGACCACTCATATAAAAAGGGGTGGGGGTGATCGGGTTAACCTACTTCACCGCACAAAAAGGGCAGTCCAAAAAGGATAAGCCTACAATGTCTATCACCACACCTGCCCATAACCAAGAGGTGGCTCAGGGTCTGACTCCTCTGCATTTGACTTAGCTCCCACATCGCTTGAACCGGTGTCCAAATTCATCATAGCACCGTCCGGAGGGTCGAGATCCGAAGGACCAAGACCGCCAGGTGCGGGTCCGTCGAAACCTCTGAGCGAACCGTACAGCTCATTCCTTACCTTAACGAACTAGGCTAAGAACTCGTGCGGCTACCACAGCGCAAACCCCTCATCAACCCAGACGATTGTTGAGTGCTTCTGATACCACCTCTCCGGTCCCACCGGATACTCTATTACTATCGTACCCATATCCATGGCATGCCAAAATGGGTAAGCAAGGGTGGTCGATTCATGCTCGGGAGTCTGAAATATTTAAACAACAATAAATGAGATAAATCTCAGCGAGCTAACGACCTAAGCCTCGATTAGGAGGTCAACTCAGCTCGGATGCACCTAATTCATGTAGTGCAGTTCGGTATTCACACACATGCCATCACACAATTATAGGCAACTGAACCTTGCCACGGCACACGGCCAACACGCCTTAAACTATGATTTGCAAAATGTACACAACACAAATTGAACACCCGTCAGCTTCTCATACTTAGTGCACTCAAACGTCTTTCGATCATTACGGCCACTTAGGCATTCATTCGATCAATTACGGCCGATCGAGGGCACACCCGTTCCTATACGGGGGTCTTCTGGCTTAACCAGGTATTACTCATTCGATCAATTACGGCCGATCGATGGAACTCTCATCTTTCTACGGGGGTCTTCCGGTTTATCTAGACAGTTATCTTTTCGATCAATTACGACCGATCGAGGGCACGTCCGTTTTTCTACGGGGGTCTTCCGGCTTATTCGGCCAACTCTCACACTAATGCAACTCTCATGCTCAAAATGCAGTAACTGAATCATATGCATAATTCATTTATCGAAAATAGCCATTCAATTTATTTAGCTAAACAATTCAAGTAATACTACAATTCTCAATGTCGGCTTTGTAAATTCGAGCAAAAAGTAACACGAATTAATATTAGGACTACCCGAAAATATTAATAAAGTATTAATATTTAATTTTCGAAAATCTAATTATTTAATAAGAAAATATTAGATAAATAATAAATCGATAGGTTATCTCCTAAATAGCGATAGCTTATCAACTATTAGTGATAACTTATCACCCATATAGTGATAGTTTATCACTTCAGCCACGATAGCTTATCGTCCAAACATCGATAGCCTATCGTTCAAACCACGATAGCTTATCGTCCAAACAACGATAGCCTATCGTTCAAACCACGATAGCTTATCGTCCAAATAATAATAGCTTATCGCAAAATCCATGATAGCTTATCGCACAAACATGATAGCTTATCAACTAATCCTTACTTAATTAGAACTAAACATACTTAATCTAATCTAATCACATCTTAATCAAGTTTAACATACTAATCAAGGATTATAGCGAAAACTCACCCGACGACGAAACCGAAGACACGGGCGCGACGGTAGCTACGAGGGCTATGCGTGGCTTGCTTCAAAATCAACACGGGACGACGCTAGATGGTCGAACAACAGCTGCACAGAACCGAAGAGGCTGGTCGGGTCGACGAAGCTCGAACTGACGGCGGAAAAAGCTTGGACGAGTCGCGTAAGGCGACGGGAGGCCACGGCGGCGCTCGGGGGTGCTCCGACCAGCAAAAACAGCCGCCAAAGGGCTGAGATGGTGCCGGTGGGAGGGGCTAGCCGTGAGAAAAAAAAAAGAGAGGGAGAGGAAAGTTGAGAGAGAGAGAGAGAGAGTTTCAAGAAGTGAGATATTTCCCTTCTTGAAATCTGCAAGATCAAGCCTAAGATCACCTCTCATAAATGCTTTGCCTTCAAAGTCTTTATTCATAATGGCTTTTGTCCCAAATTCATAAATGCAAGATGGGTATTTTGGTCATTTCTCATCAAGGGGTAAAATGGTAATTTCACATAGTTTAGAAAAATGTACCATACTTGTATACGGGCTAGTATTTTTTACAGGTTCGTATAAATTGAATTTGGGCTTGAAAGAATAAGGATTGGGCTTTAGAATTTGATTGAGCCTCATTGAGCCCACTTGGGCTTGCCCTAGGCCCACTTGACCGAATCCTATTTGGCTTGAGGGCCAATGGCCCTTCGCCCGGCCCGACTTTCTCGCGAGCTTCAAATCTCGATCAGTTATTCCTTTTTTCGAGAGTCTCGAGTAAATCGATAAATAGGCAGCTCAATGAGGCGATGTCCAATAACTTAGTCTTGAGACCCTCGAAGGTTCGATACCCAAATTCAGATTCTAATTCATGATCAAGATCGATCGATTGCAACTTTAGAATATCTCAAACTAACGTGCGGCTTTTAGGAGGTACGGGTATCCGACCCGTGGTTGATTTGACATCAATCCACGTCTAAGCTTTTTCGAACCATGGACGACCTCGGTTGTCATGTAATTACAAGGGATCAATCACTAGTTCCAATGTACACGATCATTAGGAATTGGTTTAGGATCGTTCGCAATCCATACAATGGTCAAGCGGAATCACCCGCGATTCGATTGCATATTATTGACGAAACATTCTATAAATGTTCCTTGATCGGTCCATACTGGCTCACAATTGTCCCTCGTCAATCCTTATGGTCGAATTATCAATCCATGGTTGAGTTCTCAGGTCGTGCGTACTTAATTCGTTAATATCCTTTCCCCCTCGATTAGTCTCTCATGAGTGATCAATTCAGAGTGAGAATTACTAATAGTGCATCGATTAAAATCATCGTTTCATTACATCAAGAATAGGGTCGAATTTGAGGATGTCACACCGGCGAAGCACCACCACCATTCATCGAGAATCCTAGACCGTCACCAAGCCTCCATCGGCCGCCGTCGTCGCCGTCGTACGCCTCGAACAGGTCTGCAACTCGCCTCCCCTATTTTTCGTCCATTTTGGTGCCGGGTTGGCTCTATTCGACTTTCAGGTCGAACGAAGCCAAACCGACCACCCCTGACCGTTGTTTAATACTCATGTGACCTTATTCTAGTGTTCCCATGCTTTGGTCCCGCGTGTAGTGGCTCGGTTTTGCATTTTTAGTATCGCATACCATGTGTTTGATGAAATGCCTCGAGCAGTCCAAACCCTCTACTTTGATCCCCTTTTTCATTGCCTTTCCGTGATCGTTTTTGGCCTTTCTTTTCGGTTTTTGTTTTCTGTGCACTTAGTAGAATACATATATGTTTCGTTTTGCTATTGGCGATGCGTGGATGTCGAGATATGGGGTCGGGAACATGCCGTGTTAATTTGTATTTTGCTCTGTTTCTGGCTTAAAATAGTTCAAACCCCCTACTTTGAGGTCATTTTTGTTCCTCGTTTTACGTGACTTTCGGGTTATTTTTAGTCAAGTCTCTTCCCCTCATGTAGCTCTTCACATCAATGTGTGGATTTCTCGTTGGTTGTCATCGGAGTGTGAGAACAATTCTCTTGAACATGCTCTGGTGACTGACCATTTCTGGCTCGATTTTTTTTTCTAGTGTTGGGAATGAAAAACAAATCAAACCCCCTACTTTGAACTCGTTTTCATTGTGTTCCAGAGCTCCTTTTTGGTCATTCTTGGGCTCTCTGTGTTTTGTATGCGAAGGAAAATGTGTATTTACGCATTTGCTCTTGGTTGTGCTTGTGGAGGAAAATATGGGGTCAAGAATACCCCTTGTTGGTCTGATCGTGCCTTGAAAACAGTTCACACCCTCGACTTTCGGGGTGATTTTCTCTCTTGGTTTGTGTTCTTTCAGAGTCATTCTTATTTGATGGCGTTCCTTGCATGTAGTTCTTCGCGTTAGAATATGGTTTCTTTGCCGGTTGTGTCGGATAATTGAGATATTCACTCTTGAATATGCCTCGGTGAACTGCAAAGCGAGAGGCCTAGGTTTTTTCTAAGTGTTGGGCTTGCGAGTAGCCATTTTCCCGACATTATTACGAAGTGCTCGTTTGATAATTTCCCAAGCCGTTAGTTTTTTTGGAAACTAGATCATACCTAATTTCATATGGTATGCTCATTTTCCCTTAATTCAATTTGAGTATTGAGATAACTACTCTTAAATATGCCTCAGTGAACTGTCCAGTGAGGGGCTTGGTTTTTGGCTAAGTGCAGGGCTCCCGATTAGCCATCTTTCTGACACAATACGACGTGCTCGATTGACGATTTCCCGAGCCGTTGGTTGTTTTGGAAACTTGATCATACCTAGTTTCACGTGGTATGATTATTTTTCCTCGATTTGATTTGAGCATTAAGATAATTGTCTACGAAAATGCCTCGGTGAGCTGCAAGTTAGAGGTTGATTAATTTTTCTAAGTGTTGACCACTAAGTGGGCGTATTCGCGATGTCGTTACAAAGCGCTCGATCAAGCTTTTCCCTAATCGTCAACTGTTTTGGAAACCTCTTCCTTCTTAGTTTTGCGTGGTACATCTAGTTTTCACTAATTGTATTCAAGGGCTGAGATATTTTCCCGACAAAATGCTCCGTTGGTTGAGCAAAATTCCAAAAAAAATCCAAACATTTCAAAAAATTACCTAAAACGGTGTCGTTTAGGCTGACCCAGAACCCTCATGCTTCGGGTCGAGCACCCATGAGGCGCGGGTCGGGTCAAACCGGTCATGATAATTTTCTAAAATAAAAAATAATTAAAAAAATCGAAAAAATCATAAAAAATGGAAATGATTAAAAAATCATAGGGAAAAATCAAAAAATTCCAAAAAATCCTGAAAAATATGAAATGGCCACGATCAACTGGTCAAAGCTATTTTCGAGTACTTTGGTCCCTAATACTTCCAAAAAATGATGATTTTACCCTTTGTGGAAGATCATCTTTAATCTTTCCCAAACTGACCACAAACCTTAATGACACTTCCGTTGAGCCGTTAGGGCTTCACTAGGGATGCCATGATTTATCTTGATGTGTTTTATCTGCATCATTGGTTGCACACTTACTTTATTGAATGTGGTTGATAGGATTAGTTTTCCCGACCTGCATGAAACCTAGATTTAGACTTACCTCACCTGAAAATTGCGCTTGCACGAAATCATAGTTAGGAAAATCACTCTACGTTAGGTACCGAAAGGGCGCCGGTAGAAATACTAGCGTAACCAAGTCCCCGAACCCAAATTCTCTAGTTCCATAGAACCAAATGGATTCTCCCAACTGCTCGGTGAGGTATCTGGTCAACCTTCCAAAAATGACTGGTGGCGACTCCTTTTGCATGCACACATTGCACATGCCACCCGACCACACTAAAGTTGAACTCGATCGATAATCGAAATGAAATCTCCCGTCGCAATTTGGTATGGGCCTAGGAGGGCCCGCGCCAACGCCTTAGTGTTATCGACTCTAAAAGAAGCCTCAGCAATCCATTAGCCTGCTTTCGAGAGGGTCGCGACAAACCTATCAGCAGACTCGTTGCTCACATTAATCCTCCATAGACAACTCAGATTTGTTTCCACATCTCGCCATTCCAAATGGCGTCATCAATGAACTCACCAATGTCCACACATGTCCAGGCAGAGCGTCCATCACCACTCAGGGCGTAACACACTTCTGCCATTCATGATGCTAATTCCACCACGATACTACCGATTCGCTGACGAGCTAGCTCGAATGGGTCTCATCTCATCCTAAGGCTTCCCTGATCACACAGCGGGGCCCTCTTTGATCACACAGCGAAGGCACAATAACCGACTTTCACCAACTTTCCACAAGGCATATAGGCATCACTTATCCACGGCATCTCCATTCACTCACTTCTTTTGGTACGCAATGCCATGAGATGCTCATGTTATTTTCACTTGATTTCATTTCAAATCTTGAAATCCATTTGGTTTCAAAACGCAAATGACGTCAAATTTATGAAATCACTTTAGTTCAAAAATTGGAAACATTTCAAACCATGAAAATACTTTACATTTTGAGAAATGTTCCAACTTTGAAAAGATTCAGATTTAAAAAACAACTCAGACTTAGCCCAACACCTATACCCTCATTTTTCGATAAATGACTTGGTTCATTCCTACCCCCATCGCCATCTTAGAAGCCTACCAAGAGCAGCTCCTTGTCCAGGCCTCTCTGTCCCGGCATCCACTCCCCACCCTCATCAGATTAGGTCGGTACAGGTCCACCAGCCTTTGCCTGGTTCGTCCCCAAGCCACACATCTACAAAGGGAGCCCCGTTCGACACGTCCCATACTATGTCCCACTATGGTTTGTAGGCATCACATCTAGCATGTCCCATACCAAGCTGACGGTTTATCAAGTCCAACTAAAACATGATATGCTCATGCATGGATATTTCCAAAACTCAGGCCATTTAATGCAATAAACCCATGAAATGCATGATATCTTATACATATATCGTATACTACCCAACTTTCATAATCATTAGTTTACACTTAACGTTCTAAGACCATCAGACAACCATTTCATCGAAAATCAATTGCCTATGATTCGTACTAACCTCTCATTCTTGGTCGCCTTTCACACAAAAATCAATCTCATATAATCAAACTGGCTCATTGTCCAAAGTCAATAACTAAACCTCAAAGCATAAGCTCAAATTCAAGCCTAACACTTTACAATCCCGTTCGCTTCCTTGCGAACATCTCACCATTCATCAGGGCCTTTCGATGGAAATCAATATCTAAAACCATCAATATCCAATACAGATTCAAGCCTAAGATCCACAAACATTAACCCATCCCAATTCCATATCCACAATCAATCATACAAGACTAACCATCAAACTCCACAATTCAGGCCTATAGAAGACATTCGTTTCTAGGATAACAGCTAGCTCGGCACTGTTCATCTTCTTGAATAATACCAAATTCAGGTGGAAGAGAGTTAAGTGCAAGATGCACAATACAAGCATCAGGAATATTAACATCAAGCGCTTTGAGCTTTGCTTGCAGATCCACCATCCTTAGGACATAATCCCTAACACCAGCAAAATCATCATACTTCAAGCTAAATAACCCTGACAGATGTGTCCCAATTTCAGCATTACGAGAGTCGCGATTCCTTACCACTAAAGCCTCCATCATCTGCTTAGCAGTGATGTCATTTGTGAAATCACTTCTAAGATGCTCTTGTATGGATCGCTTCATAGACAGTAAACAAAGCCTATTACTCTTTTCCCAAGTAGCAAAGTGTGCTTTCTGGGATTCTGTACTTGCCTTAGTGAGAGCTGTCGGTTTATCTTCATTAAGAGCAACTTGAACATCCGCCGGTTCCATACCAAATAGAAAAACCTCTCTCCACTTCTTAAAATTAGAACCAGTAAGAATCTCAATAGCTATGGAGTTGCCGTTCATAGAAAAGGTAACTGAAAAATAATCAATGTTTATAATTAGCATAATGTGAAAATTTACCTTGAGAGTTACATACATTATCATATAATCACATTTGGGCAGAAAACACGATATGCAGTTGTAAACTCTCTATATTACAACGGCCATGAGAATTTATTTTAATCTTTGATAATCACCACCTTTAGATGTATGAAAGTACTTAGATTAAACAATTCTCAACCATATGCTAGACATGTATCCCTCCATATAACAATACGCAATTACCTCCTTTGGGAGTATGACTACTTATTAAAATAGGAGACATCCCAATACTTTATAAACGGTTATTTATTAAACCCAACCAAGTGTGCCACTTTGGCAGTCACAACCCAATTGATTTTTTCTGGAATTGGGATATAAACTTTATATTTCACATTTATCGTATGCATGTAATTTCAGACTTAAAATTAGGGGCAATTATCCACAAAAAATTACACACCATGCTAATTCACATTAATACACTCAACAATACATGTTAAACCATATACATGTAGTTGATAAATTATGCTTCACATATCTGTATGTGGTACTTACATGTGAGCTCGCACCTGTATTTCACAAATCATAGAGAAATGCATACGAAAAATACCAAAAAAAAGCCCCAACCAATACACGTATTTGGGTTCCATACGTATTTTCATTTCATAAAAGCATCAAACATGTAAAATAAATATACCACCTAGAAGAGCATAAGCATACGAGCAAGCCGGTACCTGAAACTCATCGAAAGGATCACTCAGGCGCCCATTAACGTCTCTACGCGTGGTCCCCAAGCGTTGACACGTGCGTAGCACGTGTTCGAGTATCAGCCGGTCTTGAAAATCGATCCAACCGATTTTTCCGATCCAACCAGTTTTTTCGGTCCAACCGCTATCCCTTGACCGAATCAGTGAACAAGGTCATGCGATCTGGCCGAACCGAGTCAACAGTCAACCGATTCAGGTCAGGGTCACAGATCGGGTTTGGTCACCGGGTCAAGTTGGGTCTACCCGGACTGAAGTTGGGTCTACCCGGACTGAAGTGACGTCATGTGACGTCAGCCTGCACGTGCGGACCCAGGTCTAGCTTGCGTGGGGAAACCTCTCTCGCGCGTGGCCACTGGACAACTTCTTCAAAAGTGATATTGGCAGTTGAGTCAAACAAAAAAGCTCTCATAACTTTTTACTCATACATCCCAAAAATATATTTTATTTATTAAGGTTGAAAGAAGTTGTCAAAGAAAGATATTGCGCGCAATATCAGTTTACTTTTCACTTCTCTATCTGGCGGCACAATAGCTTTACGAAGAAGCTTGACCCGTACGAAGCAGAATAAAACCTGAGCCACATGAAGCAGAATAAAGGGGAGCCACAAAGTCAAACGTTGAAGGCGTTCTTGTTTCCAGGCCGCACAATCCGAATAAAAATTTCGAAAATTAATCAAAATCGTGATTCGAGATCTAAAACGTGTAGGCTTTAATACAAAATGTAAGCTGCGTTTTAATCCTTATGCAGCAACCCAAAATCATCATGTATAGATATTCGAATCACAGTTTCATAAAGTAAAAGAACTGACGCATCTTGTTTCGGATCCATCATTTTTTATTCGTGAATGATGCGGAATTGCAACCATCCGATACTCAAGAGCACGTATCACTTTCTAACGACTCTTTATGTGAAGTTATATGGACATTAGGATTTAGAGAAGGGAGTCGAGCTCTATTTATAGAGTTTTTAACCTACCCTCTCATTACGGATAAGGAAATAACTCAACCCACACTATCCAGCTCCATATTAGACTAAATAGGAAATTGTATATCTTTTCTTTATTAAACCAATTAATAATTACAATAACAATTAATAAAGCCTAGATAAAATATATTTTCTAACAATATAAGCTGAAAAGGACAAAGACTAGTTCTCTTATGGAACTTCCTCCTTCAATGCCAATGTTGGCTTTTAAAATTCGTTCTTATTATTTAATTTAAGTGATTACTAGACTTCAATCCAAATCTACTTGTGTATTGATCACTAGAGAGCATCTTCGTTTCACAAAAACAAAAACTGATGAAATATCCATCGAGAATATAGATGAATCGACAAAGATTGTAAAAGGTCCCTTATTGATTTTGGACGGGAAAGTAAATGACAAGAAATTTAAAGGTACGGAGAGCGGAGGCAATCGGGGCCATCCATGTAAATGTAGGAAAAAATAAATTGCAGGAAAGTAAAGATAAAGATAAAAAAAAACATTGAGTTCCGTAATTAATTAAGGGGATTCTACAATGAATACACTTGTGATATTTATAACTATCTACAAACGGTTACATACGGCGGTTGGAGCCGACCTTTAGGACAAACAAATTCATTTCAATAAGGTCGTAGTTCAATGATTTGATTTTTCAACCTTTAGGACCACCAAATTCATTTCAATAAGGTCGTAGTTCAATGATTTGCTTTTTTAAATTTCCCAAAAATATATTAAGATTGTAAAGATATAGAATATCTTGGAGGCATAATTAGATAGCCACAATTTCATCAATCCGTATTTATTGTAAATCCACTTCAAACAAAATATGAAAACGTAAGGTGGCAAACTCACGCACGAGATGAAAAAGCTACGTCAGGGTTTGAAGGGAAGAAAAATATTGTCTCTTAACTTAAGGGTAACGGTGGTGAAGGTAGACACCACGTCAGCTTTGGCTAGCTACTGTCGAGTAGGCTCGTATAGTAACGACCCGTGCCTGGAGTAAATCATCGCAGATTCGGCACCTGCGTTGTCAGCCAGTGCTTCGTACAATGCTTGTTAACCAGCTTGCTGGCAACATACCCCTGGCTAACAAGCACTGTACGATCAAAATTGTCATTATCGACACTCATATTTACATCTTATTTAATTTTTTGGTACACTATCAACACTTAGTGCTTGATTGGATTGCATCTATTAAACTCTCATGTAAGTGGATAATGGAGAATAAGTTCAAAAGAAGACAAACTTGAAGGAAACATTGAAATAAAATGGGTGTGGAAGAATTGGCTAGGTGAAAAGAAGTTATTTGAGAGGACAAGAGTAATTTTGTCTTTTAGTAAAATTCAAAACCAAAAAGAAAGAGAGAAGGAAATAAAGGTAAAAAATATTCTTAAATCAAAAATGGGACACGCAAGGGATAATATGGTCAATTCAAGCTTTTAGGGGTTGTTAAATGCTTATAGGTAGGAAATTAGAAAAATTGCCTTATTTGTAAATGATTTTAGATCTAGATTTAAGTCGAGAGAATGTACCAAGTGGTCATTTTTTAGATGCATTTATGTTTAAACTTGACATCATTAGATATTTTTGTTACCCCGAGCACCGAAAATTAATGAACTCTGGTACACACCCCGAGCGCCAAAAATTGAGACTTTGAACGGTACATTGTCTCCATCAACAGCGGCAAATGCTTGCCGACTGGCAGAGCAAAGCGCCACATGCTCGTTTGGATAGCTCCTTATCTTCACCGGCCGGCAGCCACAATCTGTCTAAATGTCTAAGAGGTCGCAACTTGTTTGTTTTCTTGAATATGTATCGTGATGAATCCACAAGGAGTACTCTGCCCCATGCATATTTTGCAAACAACCGGTATGAATTTCAGTGATTATTTCAGAGATTGTATAGAGTTTATAGGACAACTAGAGGAAGCTGGTGACTAGAGCAGAGCATCAAACTATCATCTTAAAGAGATTAGATCTAATTAGTATAAAGAATCGCTCCATCATCGAACTTTTCAAGATAACAGAGTTGGTGCATGACCATTCTTTCTTTCCTTTTCTGAGACCACCTCAAGGGTGAAAGAAATTACTTCCAGAAATATACTAAAATCTCTGTCACTGATCAACTCTACATATTGGCGTTAGATAAGGATTGCTTATGACCTTTTATTTTATCGATCCCATGTTGCGGACTGTCGCGACCTAAAAATTCCGGGGAATTTCCAGGTTAATGGATTACTAGATTAATTAAATGAATTAACCAACCTAGTCCGAGCTCTCCCAAGCTCTACCAATTCGCAACTTAGGTTTATGTTCAAATGATTTAAATTTTGGAGCCGCCACTAATCTTTTCTTGGTAGGTAGATTAGATACCTAAATAAAGTATCGGGAGAATACTTTACTTTCTGCTAACCAGAGATTTAAGTTCGGGGACTTGATTATGTTAATTTTCCAATTAACACCCTTTCGGTACCATTCTTGTGAAGATTTCTTGAACTGGCAAATTCAATGGATTCAATTTTAAGAGCAAGGTGCAATTATGTTATTTTTTGAGGTTTTCTTGATTTAATGAATGCTATGCAAATGCATAAATGCAACTATGATGTGAAACTATATGACAAGGAAATAATCATGCATGATGACTTTAGAAAAGAAAATCAAATTTTAATGCAAGAAAAATATGAATTCTAACCTGAATGACATGCGACATGATTTCTTAACCTATATGACATGCAAATGGTGATATTGAGAAAATGGATTTTGATGCACAAAAACGTGAATCCTAACCTAAATGTCATGGCAAAATGAATGAATATTAAACTATATGAGATGCGACATGATTTAATTAAACTAGACGACATGGCATAATAATGCATGAAACAAGATATGATGTGATGTAACATAATACGACATGCGAGAATGAATTCTATCCTATATGCATGAATGTGATTTCTAATCTATATGATATGAAAATATGCATGAATGACATGAGAAATATGTATGAACTATGCTATATGAAATGCACATGAATGACATTTTTTTTTGGTATTTTTTTATGTTATTTATAAAAAAAAAGGGGAATCAAATACTAATATAATGAACCTTGAGCATAGTACACCTTAATATCCGGAATTTTCGATGAATTCGCTTCGTACCCAAAGTTTAGGGTCGGAAGGGAATTTATTCACGTCGTACCCCGGCGGTGGGGTCGGATGGTGAATTTAAATATTATGAAATTGATCGGTCCGGTCCCAAAGTTATGGGATGAGACGGACAATTTCATCGTGCAGGTGACGTCGTACTTCGAGGGTGAAGTCGGATGGCCATGCACAAATTCCGAGGGATAAAGGCACGAGGAAGCATGTATTATACTCAAGGTAGATTATAAAAATATTTGATTTAGACTATAGTATATATACAAAAAAAAAGAAATTAAATCTCGGCCACTAAAGGGAAATTGCTGAATTATAAAGGGCAAGATTGCCCTATCCACAAAGGATCACATCTTGTTCAAGATTCAAACAATTCAAATTAAGTAACGAATGTCGCAAAATATTCTAAAGATAGAATCCGTTACCAAATTCGCGGATAAGCTTCCTAAATTCGAACCGACTTGATGGTGCTCGGGAACTCGTGGATCGGTCGGCTGAGCAAAGGGCGGCGACGGCGGTTTCCGGGGAGCGGCGGCGGCGGTCCGGCGAGCGGCGGCGGCGGTCCGGCGGAAAATTCCGGTGAACGGTCCTACGGACTCCTCTCGACGCTTCGGATACAACCACGGTGTCGGTTTTTGAAGGCGACACCCGGAGGACGATGAACGACAGCTGGACAGCAGCTTTTCTAGTGGCCAAACGACGACGACGGTCACGGTGAGCGAACGGCAAACTCGGCGGAGCTTGAAACGAGGCGGAACGCGCCGGTTCTCCACGACCAGCCGCTGTTCTGACCAAACCCACGAGATTCCAGCCACTTCCTGGGCAAGCAGTCCTCAGATCCTCGTAGTCCTTGATCTTATGGTCGCGTGGGCGAAAACGGAGCTCGATTCGCCTTCCGGACGAGCTCAAACGGGCGATTCCAAGTCGGGCGCGCGCTAGAAAACGGGATTGACAGGCTCTCGGGTTTGGGGCTGGTTCGGACAAATGGGACCTCCAATGGACGAGCTACCACTTGGAACTTGTAAAGGAGAGGCTGAGGGTGATTTAGGTGGTCGGAGACCGGCTCGGAGGTGGCCGGAGGCGGCGCTTGAGCAGGACGAAACAGACGGCAGAAACTGTCGGGCAGGGTCGGTCAGCGACCTTTGCTCATTCAAAACGCTCTACAAGACGAACCGCTGGGCCAAATTGAGCTTACAATATGTCATTAGAACGGGAAGAGAATAAGCTTTCTATTGATGGGTGGAACGTCTCCATCCGACATCGGATGACGAAGTTATGGCCGAAACAGTGGAGGGCTCCGGAGCTGGGCGGGCGAGCCAGCCGAGCGAGAGATCCTCCTCCTCATTTGTGCGGCCGAGCCCCTCTCTTCTCCTTCTCCTTCCCCTTTGCCCTTTGCCTTTCCAAACCACCTCCACTCTCCTTTGTCAAAGTGGCCTCTCCATTATCAAAGTGGCCTCCCCACTATCAAGGTGGCCTCTCCACTATCAAAGTGGCCTCTCCACTATCTTAGTGGCCTTTCCACTATCAAGGTGGCCTCTCCACTATCTTAGTGGCCTTTGATTCTTTGTCTTTTGGTGGTGGTGGAGGACTGGTTCGGAGGTGGCCGGAGGTGGCCGGAGGTGGCCGGAGGCGGCGCTCGAGCGGGACGAAGCAAACGGCAGAAACTGGTCGGACAGGGTCGGTCAGCGACCTTTGCTCACTCAAACCGCTCTACCGAACGAACCGCTACGCCAAATTGAGCTCACAATATGTCATTAGAACGGGAAGAGAATAAGGTTTCTATTGATGGGTGGAACGTCTTTATCCGACGTCGGATGACAAAGTTATGGCCCAAACAGTGGAGGGTTCCGGAACTGGGCGGGTGAGAGGATTCTCCCCGGCTCCCTTTTTCTATCCCAAACTCTCTATTTTCTGCTCTTACTTTTTGCGCCATGTATCCTCCATCCTCTTGGCCATGTATTCTGAAATTTTTGTGGCCTCCCAAATGCCGAAAACATTTTGGCAATTTAAGTCCAAATCGCCTGATAGATTAAGCTCAAATCCTCCGCCGCCGGCCCAATTCATTATGCAAAATGCAATGCAATGCAGAGAAAATAAAATATGCAATGCATGAGAAAATATTTTTGGCGAGAATTAATTCTCATTTTATAAATGATTTAAAGAAAAATCAAAATTTAGGTGTCAACACGGACGAGTTCGATTTATACTTTGTCGAATAAAGACACAAACATGCAGAGAGGTCGGAATTTTGGATGTGCATGTTTGAGCTCATTGGTAGGGAGAATGTTGTGATCAGATTCTCCCCTTAGCAATGCCGGTAGAGGTAAGAAACTCATTTAGGTCGACTGATATGAACATTGGAAGATTCACTTGAGGCTGTATGATAGTATAGCAATTCCTGTCTCCTTTATATTCGGTTGTGATGAGTCAACTGAAAGTGCACCTACTTTTGGCTTTTCTTCTCTTTTCTGAACTAGTTACAATCTCATCAGTATTCTCCTTTTTTCCCCCTTTGGGCAAGTCCGACCAAACAGTCTAGTCTAGGTGCGTTTGGTTTAGTTTTGTGAAGGAGCATGGGAAAATTTGGAGTGTTTGACAAATGTTTTTGAAACCTGTTTAGCCAAATGCTGACATTGGCAAAGCTGAAAGCTCAAGGTATGTCCCCACCTGCCTTGAGCTTTCAGCATTTTCGAAATGCTACAGCATTCGACTAATGAATTTCGGCCAATTGCCTTTTTTGCCCTTATTAAAATCTAAAACCCTATTTTCTAGGAATGCTTCGCTTGACTGCTCGCCTTTCTCACTCTCGTCTGCTCATTCGCTTCACTCAGCTTCGCATCACTCGCTCAACTGCAGGTTCCTTCGCTTAGCTGCGCACCGCTCACTCAACTGCAGCTCTCTCTCTCTCTCTCTCTCTCTCTCTCTCTCTCTCTCTCTCTCTCTCTCTCTCTCTCTCTCTCTCTCTCTCCTGGTGGATCTACTTTCAATTGCTTAAATTTGTGCATTTCATGGTCTGTAATATGCGGCGTGTGCGTTTGGTTCAGGTTTAAGGATAACGTATTTCTTTGTTAGGGACATATGTGACCATATTTATTATAATGAAATGACTCTTTACGAAGTTATTAATATGTCTCTTTTACATTACTCTCAACACTAAAATATAAAAGTTAACAGTCATTTTTTTTTCAATTTTGAACAAATTAAAGTCAATAAACTAAAATTGGTCACGTTAAAGGGCTTCCCAAATATAATGTTTTTACAAACAACATTTAGCCTAAAGTTGCTGTCCAATGCACATTTCAATTACAATTTACTTAAATAATCATGCATTTACCTAAAGTCCTTTAGGCTAAAAGGCCTTTACATTTTGTCAAAGGCTTTTCCTAAGTGCCGAACCAAAAACTTAATGTCCATTGAACTCTCGAGTATCTATTCCATGGTTCCAAATGCCCGAGCCTCTCACTGCCCTTGAGAAAAGCTAGAGAACTCAAATCAGAGTATCCCTTTATTGGAATGGCGATGTGGCCATCTTTTCTTGAGAAGGTGATGGTGCTAAGGCCCCGATCTCCATTCATAACTGGCATAACTCCATTATGAATGTCACCCATTCTACATTTGCGCCCCCACTGTCCAAACTTTTTTCCCAAGTTAATTTGCTTCTGTATAAACCACAGGATATGTTATCTTCCTTCAAGGGAAAAATTGTCCAAAAAGTCCTAAACTTATTGCACTTTAACCAATATAGTCATAAACCTTTCAATTTTGTCAATTGAGTCCTAAACATTTTTCACGTTTTGCAAATTGAGTCCATCCGGCCAATTTTGGCTGGAAATTAATGACGTGGTCACCGGTGGTCCTACATAGCACAACGGGTGACGGTCAGCGCTGACGTAGATATTTTGAAATATTTTTGATAATTTTTGATAATTTTTGTGGTTATTTCTTTTCTTTTTTCCTTTTCTTTGTTTTCTTTTCTTTTGGCCTGAGGGCCGGCAAGGGTCGCTGGCCGACCCTTGCCAACACTAGGTGAGGGTGTCACGGACCTCGTAGGCTCTGGGCAAGGGCACGACACCTTCGCCGGATCTGGGTGTTGTGGCCCTCGCCAAATTTGGACGAGGCTGTGCGCCCTCGTTAAGGAAGGCAAAGGGTCGCAAGGGCGTCGCGGCCCTCACCCAGAGCCGATGAGGGCTTGCCAGCCCTCAGGAAAAAAAGTAAAGAAAAGAAAAAACCAAAAAATTATTAAAAATTCAAAAAAATATTTAAAATGATCACATCAATACCGGCCGTGCCACGTAGGACCGGCCAGCGACCACGAAATCAATTTCCAACCAAAATGGGCCGGATGGACTCAATTGGCAATACGTGACAAGGTTTAGGATTCAATTGGCAAAATTGAAAGGTTTAGGACTAAATTAGCCAAAGTATAATAGATTTAGGACTTTTTGGTTGGTTTTTACTTGAAGAAAGTGTTCATGGCTTTATGTGTAAATTAGGACACAAGGTCAGAGGGTTGAAAAAAGGCAATAACCACCTTGAATTAGGAATCTAATGATTCCTAGTTTGAGAATAAACGCCTCTTGAAAATGATTGCTTCGTACTTTCTCTTGACATAATTTTGTACATGTCGACATTTTAGACTTGGGCTAACTTAGACCTTATATCTAATTAACATTGACAATCATTTGAGAATAAGCCTTGACTTTTCCTGTATCATCTTTGAAATTTTCACAGATTTGTTGACCTCCTCAAATCATCCCTTTAAATAAATAAAAGAAGAAGAAGAAGAAGAAAAACTCAGTTCATAAACAACATTTTAAATTGTTTAATTTTCCTGCCAACCATAATGGTTAGATTAGAAGGCCTCCAAAATCCATATAACTTTTATGACTATTTCAAAAGTTTAAGACTAATTTCTAACCAAATTAATGTTATGAATAAACAAAAACATCCAAACAGAATATTCTCACGTTCTCATTATTTAACAGCATTCTTTCAAATTTAGGAATTATGGATATTTTTTTTGGCGAAAACCACAGAATTTTGTTAACAACTTAACCGGATCGATATGCGACCCGGCTCAAAATTTCAAGCAATTATTTCAAGTCCTCGCGGTGTCAATTAATGTGATTTTTCAATAAGACCCTCTAAAATGCACGCAAAGCCTTGATTGAAGGTCAGATATGAAAGCCCTTTTGATAGCCCGGCCCCCGGCCCCTCCCTCCATCCAATCGTAATGGCATGGAATCATACCATACTTGGGCATGATTCCTTGCCACATTTGGATCACCTCAAGCAAAAGTTCGAATCAAGGCATTTGTGGAAGGTGGGGATGCCAAAATTGACAAAGGACAGAGATAAGTTTCATGCAATTGGAAAAGGGAAAGAATCAATCAAGCCACAACTAGACATAGCTTTATTCGTGACCGGGATGGGCCCCCCTACGTGATCGAGACGTGCAGTGGTCCGTTGCCGGCATGCATGCGACCTTGTTCACGACCGGGCCTAACTTGATCCATGACCGGAACTTTCTTTACTCGCACCTCCTCTCTATTGATTGTTACCACGCTTTTATATATGTCATATTTCGATTAACTTTTTTTCATATCACTATGAGGCTATTCCATATTATGCATTGATATACTAAAATATCCTTGCAAGGGAGTGAAATTGAATGATGGGGTGCCGTAATTTTGTAACTACATGTCAATTAAGGCGGATCTAATAAAACGCTAGGGCCATGCCAATGTACAATAGAATTCATGCACATATTGAGTGGCCTTTGGAATGTACACCATTTAACTGAATTGCATGCTTAGTTGAATTAGTGATTGCGTTTTTGGACAATGATACCCCGCCATAATATGTTCGCAGCATTCTGGTTGAATAATATTGGGCGAAAAGGGAGTCCTCTTTTTATTCAAAAACTGCCTCGAACGTTGAGAAGGGCCGAGTCTGAGAGATACTTTCCACGTTTTCTCAATAGACTTTTTGAAATTAATTTTCTATCATAAACGAAATTATAGCTACAAGTCCGTGACAATAACTCATTTCAAACCGAACTGCTGAATAATGTTGTTTACGTGGCGGCCACGAGGAGGAGGCCCTCGTACAGATCTAGGGAGGGCCACGACCTTCGCTAGGGCCGGCGAGGGCTTGCCGGACCTCACCCAGAAAAAAGAAAGAAAACAAGAATTTTTTTAAAAAAAAAATTATTAAAAAGTGTCAAAGTCAGCGCCGGTCATGCAACATATAACGGACGGCATCCACGTCGGTGTTTTTCGATCTAAATTAGTCGGATAGATTAAATTGGCACAAATATAAAAACTTTAGTACTTTTTGGACACTTTTCCCGAATTAAATCATGTATGAGGATGAACTAAAATAAATCGTGACCAAAATTTAATGCGGCCTTTCCAATTTTATTTGATGATGGTTGAGATTGATAAAGCACCAAGTAAGTGTTTACGTGGAATCCGGTGGTGGTGGTGGTCCCATTACCAGTGCCACCCTTATTTCGGCGTCAGTGTGCCCGAACAATGTTAAGTGGTTTGCTGCATCCACGTTATCAAATTCTTTTAGCATTGAATCGATTATTTTGATTCATGGATGAGTTCCGGCAATTAAGTCTATTTGTACCGTTCAATTATGTGTATACCTGAATATTATGATTTTTCCAATATAATATATCTTAGTGTTATAGCTATTGTAAATCTAATATTTCAAAATACTCGAAACTTATTTAATATATATGATAATAGAGGAGTACATACGAATACATAGGAGTTCTTGTACGTTAGATTAGACATTTTCGTATGTTGGGGAGACTTTGGCCAGATCATATCCAGACTTCTAAATGGACTAAACTAAAGGACATAACCAGTAAAGTAGGGATGGCAGACGGGCCGGTTCAGCTTGGGCCCAGTACGGACCGGCCCAGTGCCTAAACAGTACATAATCAACATAAAACCTTCCTTAAGAAACCACATACCCTGATAGTGATTCCAACCAAATCATATCCAAACTTTTGACTTATCAACCTGCTTGATAGCCCCAGCGTTGAAAATTAAAAATTCACCAGTTGATGATATTAAGCTCGTTAGATAACTTTAATTAGAGCTAGGGCCGACCATAATGGATCGATAGAACTGAGAATCGTCGGGACCGGATCGGATTAGTCTGTTTGGTCTGGTTCCCGGAGGCTTCGATCCGGTTCCCGGTTCCATGGGGGAATCGGACCGGACCGAATAATATTTTTTTCTTTTCTAAATATAAATCTAAACCTAATCTAAGATGCTTAGTATAACTTTCAAGTTTAGCGACAACGCAATACAATTAACAAGAGGTTGTCCGGTGAATATGAAGTTAACGAGAAAAAGTTAACAACGAATTACAAAAAAAAAAAGGGCGACCGGTCCAATGATTGGACCACTTGGAATAGGACCGGATCGGATCTGACCGGAAACCGATCACTCCTAATTAGAGTTGTCTTGAAACATTCAATTAACATTCAAAAGGGTCACTTAATTCATTCAGTGGACGAAATAATTTATGGTAATTAGAGATCTTGCCAACCATATGGTTAGGACTTACCCGGTCGAGATTCTATGTTTGTATAGAGATAAGAGTGTTAACACTTAAAAATCAGTTCTTAAGGTCAGCATTGATTTCTCAATCGGGTCATTCATATATAACCTGAATTGGAACACGTACAATCAAGCCTCACCCATGCAAATTTCTATAAATGCTCTTTTAATTTTCTATCATTTAGCCATGAAACAATATAAACATAATGTTGATAGGCTAAAAGGCAAGGAATGCAAAAAGCAAACGAATGGACTGCTTTCTTTGTACTGTTATATTCTTACAAAAAGCTTTGTGTGATATCTCAGTCCGTCACACCTACTAACCACACTTTCTTGTTTTAATATCTTATAATATACGATGGTGCATGCGGAAGTCTAAAGAATCAAGACGGCCATACAGAATAAGTGCACGACAAAACAACACCCTGACAAAAACACCAACCGGCAGGCACGCCTAAAGAGGGTATGGCCTTAATGGATTTTCACTAACCAGATCACACGCATTTCAACTAGTAAGATCATTCACCAATTTAGTTAAACACTTCGTATTCACATCTGATTTAACCCATTTACAATACTTCTTAAGACATAGATTATCTGGGAGGATTTACAAAGGAAGGTAATCTACTCTCGATTTCCAAAATCATCATCCACGGCCTCCAGCATCCGTGGAAATATCAACCATAAAAACGTTCTTGCATAGGTGTCGGTGGATATGACATTCTAGTATACTGAAAAATATTTTCACCCAACGGAGTGAGTATAAATCCAACAAGTATGATTCCTAGGCCGAATGACTAAACTAGCTATAGAATTGCAGGATTGCAATCAAAGTCATCACGACAGAATCCAAGGTATACAAAGGATAGAATTTCAGAATCCAATCAGAATTCAAGGTATACGATGGATAGATCTCTAAATCAAACCAGATCATAATCATAACAAATCAAGATCGATCGATGATTAATGTTTGCAATGGAGAACCATAAACAGCTTAGTAATAAGGACTAGAAATCCATTTGCCTCGATTATTCGAGAAAACGACATAGAAACAACGCACGATCGATCTTGGATTCCTTGGCGTGCTACGGACTGGTGCCACAAATCCTTAACAAATCCTTAAGCCGACCTTGATCCTCACGAATCCGGCGAGATGGCGGTTCGGCAGAGTAACGACGTGTCGAGGGAGGTTTTAGAGAAGAAGAGAGGGTTGTTCTGACGATCGTATGACGAAATGAACTGACGTCAGAGGTTTATATAGGGAAAGCAGAAGATGGTCCGTCAGCTTGGGCGATTAACAAGTGTCCCACACGTGTCGACACGCTCCGACATGTTCCGACACTTTTCGACATGCTCCGACACTTTCCGACACGCTTCGACACGTCTCCAATACGTGTCCACTCACTTGCCACGTGTCCATCCTTTTGCCAAGTGTCCCTCTAGCTTGCCACATGCTGACACGTGGCCTACCACGTGTCCACGTGTTTCTGTGTCCTCGTCCGGTCTCAATTTATCATGTATTTGACCCGACAGGACCCTAATTAAATACGTGGTGTCCCTAAAAATATTGTCGAGTCATGGATAATCTCTCAAAACCTATCTAATAATCCAAACTCGTTAGATACTAATGCAAGCTGGTGAGGAATTGGATCATTACACTTTGGTATTTAAGACATAACAATAAGATGTTAAGAGAATCCATATGAACACTTCAGGTCAGTCGAGCAACCAGAATCCTTAAAGAAGCGCCAAATCTACTAAATTCTCGCCAAAATGGAAGTATAGAATCGAAACTAGCACTGAAAAACAAGAAATCGTGAACAGAAAAGAGTCTTCTTTTTATTGATTCGCCATTGCTGAATAAAGGAGGGGCATAATTAGGAATCTTGGATTCATATCGATGCTGTGAACACCGCCTACAGTTAACACGCTCCATGATCACCTCAATCAATGTGAATTTGGTCCTCGTCGCCATTATAGAAGATGGAGACTTTGAACACAACATCATCCCTAGCAATGAGCTCAAACACGCAGGCATTTCCTACGTGCAAATGAGTTTCTCTTGCAAATGCAGGCCAACCAGCAGAGAACAACACTCGGGAGTCATGCATATATCTTGAGAGCTTCACCGGCTACGTAACAGTTGCCGTTTTCTTGTTTTCTTGAATATGTTGCCGGACGAATTTACCGGGAACATGCTGCACATGAGTAAACGTTTGAACAATCAATGTCCGCTATGTATGCTGAACGAAGGACAATAATTTAAGCATGCACTCTTGGAAAAAAAAGCACACAAGGCCATATTTGCGAGATTCAGGAGCTTTTTAGCCAACAGTCTTAAGAGGCTCATGAAAGCCATCGATCTTAACCCGCAATGTAAAGCATTTTCAAACAAATTACAGAACATTGATTGCCACTTTAGGTTAGTACTCGATTCAAGTGACTGTCCATACTTTCATGCGGAAAGTGATGGAGCAGCTTGTCGAGGATATCCAAGTGAATGGATAGTCCCGACCTAATTACGGCCTTTACTTCTGTTTTTTCTTCCTTCTCTCCTGATTCAGCGTTACTCCACCACTGGAATGCCCCACGCTTACTCCAAGAAAACTAACTATTGTCAATATGGTTCCCAATACAAACCAAATCAACCAGGGAAAACACAGAGGAAAAATTAGAGAGAGATCGTAGTCAAACTTGAGATATGGCAGTGATGGATTAGGCTCAAGATTATACCAATGTCTTAAAATGAGACTGCTGTATCACCATTTTGAAGAAGGGATGCTCCGAATCAAATTCGCTGGCTAACTCAGGAGTAGTGAGAGGCCTCGCGAGAGTAGGAGCACGAAGCACTGGAAAACACAGAGGAAAGCACAGAATGGTTCGTTCTTCATCTAGACTTTTTGTTCCTACCTGGAGTTAAAATAAGAACTATGAACATCTTTAGCATAGAACTTATTGGCCAATTGTGACCTAGTGTCTCTGGTGCTTTTGGTGTTTACTTTGCTTCGAACTTGTATTTGTCTGTTTGTAGTAGATTATCACTTCATTGGACACATCAAATGTTTTCTTATCAATTTCTCAATTCATTAGAATTCGAAGGGAACTTGGAAATCGTGGACGAGATTTTCTGTTTGTCACTAGCTTTGTGGTTAGTCCGTCCTTAGGAGCTCAGAAGTAAATACACAATCGAACCCACCTAGCTGACTTAATTTTGTCATCTTCCTCTGCTTGACTTGATAAAAAGGCTTTCTTTTTTTCAAACAAGGGATGAGTCGGTCTTTGTCCTTCAATGAGAACATTCTCTGGAAATTGGAGATGTTGGCCCTAGTCCATAGTAAACAAATCATCATGTGCTTTTTGAAGTGATTGGTGAAGTTGGTGGCCTGTGTTCACTCTTCAAAGACTTCCTGCTTTTTTCCTTGTTAATTCCCATGACTGTTTGATACATCAGCAGTCATATAAGAAGTTGGGAAGAGCACAAGATGATCTCTGGTAGGCATCTATATTGGGTGCTTCTCCAAATATCGAATGCTCCTAACTAGTTGTTTGAAATGATCGACCTTTGGTTCCTTCATTTAGAGTTCTGACTTTTAGAGAGTGGATGCTGCACTGAGTTTAAGTAGCTTTGCGGATGTACCGAGATTGATGTTTTCGTCCAAGCTAATCCTCATGGTTAAAATCTAAGTGGCCTTGTTTCATGCAGAGTTTCCAGAAACTCGAAATCATCCAATTTGCTGCTTCAGGCAAACACTTCTTCGCAAATTGGTTTTCCATCTGATCTAACCGCGGTTCCATTGGGTAGTAAATAATCTTCCAGTGGGAGGGGTGTTGTTGCAGCAAAAGCTGCAGTGATACCTGGCGGAGGTGAAACTTTGTCTTATCCTGGTGATTTTGCTGTGAGCGAGACTCTGATTGGTGAGGAATCAGTTGGCATTCAATTGCAGCCTGATGCAGTAGTGTTTGGAGCGCTTGCAGCTGATACTGCGCCTATAAGCACTTCTTTCCCCATCGAAGATGATGAATTTGACTTGGACCAACCCACAACAGGCTTTGCATCTATTGCAGAAGCGATTGAGGACATCCGCCAAGGAAAGGTTGGTATGCTTTCTGTATCACATTATCGAGTGCATTTTAATTGTTCATCCATAAATGTCTATGTCATGGTTGGAACTGAATTCCAGATTGTAGTGGTGGTAGACGCCGAGGACAGGGAGAATGAGGGTGATCTTATAATGGCAGCAGAAGTGGCAACACCTGAGGCTATGGCATTTATTGTGAAGTATGGCACTGGGATTGTTTGTGTGAGCATGAAAGAGGAAGATTTGGAGCGCTTGCAACTTCCTTTGATGGTAAATTAGAGGGAGTATGAAGAGTAGCTTCGGACTGCATTCCCCGTGACTGTGGTATGTCGTAAGATGCTTAGTTATTTTCTTCAAGCAGCTCTTCTCGTATCTTGTAATGGATGGTAGCTAAGAGCTATTGTTGTAGGATGTAAAAGCATGGGACAACTACAGGCGTATCAGCGTGTGACAGGGCAACGACAGTTTTTGATCTTGCATCTAGAGGTTCAAAACCTGAAGATTTCAGCAGGCCGGGACACATTTTCCATTGAAGTACAGGGAGGGTGGTGTACCTTGCTATGTTAGCTGGATTGGATCCTGTGGCAGTTCTTTGTGAGGTAGTGGATGATGATGGCTCCGTGGCAAGATTGCCTAAGCTTCGTGAGTTTGCACCGCGGGAGAACTTAAAAATTGTATCCATTGCTGATCTAATCAGGTAAGATTCTCTTCCCGGCAATCCACTGCAAATATTTGTTAGGACAGGTAGTTCCCAACCAAATCCAAATTTCAGCTGCACCTTTCACTTCTTAAGTATTGGTTTTTTTTTGGCTAAGATGTTGTCCAAGCGGCATCTGCCCTTTTTGGGAATGGATAAATTAGGAGTCGAAACCTTGGAACCCTGGGTGGGTTGGGTTAAAGAGTCTCTTCTGGGAGGCTGTTGGGCTGTCGTTTTACATAGCAAAAAAAAAAAAAAAGAGAAGCATAAGCCAATTTGGTCTATTCATTTCTCAAGTTTACTTTATGCTTTAAGCTTGTGGTTGTTATTCCGATTGTTGACACCATGCAGATCAATGGTTTTGGGTTCTGAAGAGTTGTTTCTCACAAATTTTTATGTGTATGGCGTTGTTAGATTAGTATATGGGCTCCTCTCTTACTCGAAGTCTTACAATATCAATTAATTATAACTGGCCAGGATTTGCCAGTTGACTGTTAACTGAGGCAGAGTTTGAGGTACATTCTCGGCATTATCGCCAGGACATAAGGGTTGGACATCTAGATTGACAAAAAAAGTGCTCGTTTGTTGTATGCTGACTTGTATATTGAGAAGCTTCTTATACTGTGTCGCGACTCGATCTCAGGTGTCAACACTGTGTGAGTGAGAAATGATTTCACTGCTCATTAGATGCATAAATCTACAAGTACCGCCGGAAAAGAGATAAATTAGTTGAACCTGCCGGTGCTGCAAGATTACCAACAATGTGGGGTCCATTCACAGCCCATTGCTATAGATCAATGTTAGATGGAATTGAGCACATTGCAATGGTCAAGGTAAGATGAATTGTGAGTTAATTGCTAAAACTATTCGAAGAATTCAGAAAGTAATAAACAGAGAGTTTCAAACGGATTAATTGTAAACTTTGAGAATCTTGTTTGTAGCAGTGCGTTTTCAACTCAACTTCAATTTGTGCTTCATTTGATGTACTTCCAGTGCATGATTTTGTGTGACAGTATTTTCATGTACTTAAAGGGATTGTCTTAGTCCGTAACACTTTTTCTTTTCTATCCTCGATACTTACCGGACGTTTCACGTACGACATACGCTCATCCACTTCAATTTCTTCAAAGCTCAAAACATGAGCTGAATCCGGCTCGTACTTTCTCAATATAGATACATGGAATACGTCATATATATGAGCAAGCCTCGATGACAACGCGAGACGATAAGTCAGATTCCCAATCCGCTCTAAGATCTCGAACGGTCCAACATATCTCGGGCTCAACTTCACTTTCTTACGAAAATGAGACCTCCCTCTCATAGACGACACCTTCATGAAGACATGGCTGCCAACCTGAAACTCCAGCGGTCTACGACGCTTATCAACATAACTCTTCTGACGGCTCTAGGCTGTCCTGAGGCTTTCTCTGACAACCTTGACGGTGTCTATGGATTGTTGCACCAACTCTGGACTAGTGATCTTCCTTTCTCCGATCTCGTCCCAACAAACTGGCGTTCTGCAAGGTTTCCCATACAATGCTTCAAAATGTGCCATCTTGATGCTTTGTTGGTAACTGTTGTTGTAGGCGAATTCGACCAAATGAAGCTGATCTTCTCAGTTACCCTTGAAATCCAATACACATGCTCGCAACATATCCTCGAGCATCTGAATTGTCCTTTCAGACTGGCCATCCGTCTGCGGATGATAAGCCGTACTAAATTGCAGCTTCGTTCCCAATGTAGTCTGCAAGCTTTTCCAAAAGGTTGCTGTGAACTTCGGATCACGATCCGAAGTGATCGTCACTGGCACTCCATGAAGACGTACAATCTGGCGTACATATAAATCTGCCAACCTTTCCAACACGAAGTCCTTTCTCATTGGGATGAAGTGCGTTGACTTCGTCAATCTGTCAATCACAACCCAGATCGAATCATGCCCCCTTTGGCTCCTTGGTAAACCAGTCACGAAATCCATCGTGATATGCTCCCACTTCCACTCTGGAATATCAAGCGGTTGCAACAGTCCTCCGGGCTTACAATTCTGCGCCTTAACTTGTTGACACGTCAGGCATTTCGCCACATGCTTGGCTATGTCAACCTTCGTGCCACTCCACCAATAATACTGTCTCAGATTCTGGTACATCTTCGTACTACCCGGATGAACATTGTAACTGCTACGATGTGCCTCCGACAAGATTTTCTCTCTAAGGCCGTCATCGGCAGATACGCATAAACGTCCTCTAAACTCCAGTATTCTATCCTCAACTATCTGAAAGTCAACTTTCCTCTTCTCTGAGTCTTCTTGAAGGATCTTTTGAATATCAGGGTCTGTTGACTGCAAGGCCTTACTTCTCGCATGCACTTCTGATTTGACTCTTAACGTAGCCATCAAACTTGACATACGGCCTACCTCTAGCTTAAACTCCGAATCTCGCACCTCCTCCAGGAGACGCCACTCCCGGATCATCAACTGAGTGATGGCTGACTTCCGACTTAGCGCATTAACAACCTTGTTAGCATTCCTCGGATGGTACAGGATCTCGGAATCATAATCCTTAAGAAGCTCCATCCATCGACGCTATCTCATGTTCAACTCCTTCTGAGAGGACAGGTACTTGAGACTCTGGTGGTCAGTGTAAACTTGAAACTTTTCTCCTATCAGGTAATGCCTCCAAATCTTGAGAGCAAACATGATCGCTGCTAATTTCAAATCGTGCGTCGGATAGTTCAACTCATGCGGCCTCAACTGACGAGACGCATACGCAACCACTCTTCCGTGTTGCATAAGCACGCGGCCTAATCCTTTGAAAGACGCATCGCTATAAATCTCATAGCCTCTCGAACCAGACCGTATTATCAACACGGGAGCCGTAGTTAGCTTATGCTTAAGCTCTTGGAAACTACGCTCACATTTTTCCATCCAAACGAATTTCTCATCCTTTTTCAACAGTCTTGTCATAGGTAAGGCTAAGGCAGAGAACCTTTCCATAAAGCGCCTATAGTAGCCTGCTAATCCTAAGAAACTTTAAACCTCTGTCACTGTCGTCGGTCTCGGCCAATCCATGACTGCTTCAATCTTGGCGGGGTCCACAGATATCCCTTCTCCAGAGATCACATGACCTAGAAAAGCTACTCGAGTCAACCAAAACTCGCACTTGCTAAACTTGGCAAACAGCTGATGTTCGTGAAGAGTCTCCAATACTTTTCTCAGATGATGCTCATGCTCCTCATAGCTCTTCGAGTACACTAAGACATCGTCAATAAACACAATGACGAATCTATCCAAATATTCATTGAACACCCTGTTCATTATATCCATGAAAGCGGCTGGGGCATTTGTCAGGCTAAACGGCATCACAGTGAATTCGTAATGACCATAGCGCGTCCTAAACACTGTCTTCGGTACATCCTCCTTCTTGATTCTTAGCTGGTGGTATCCCGTTCGTAGGTCGATCTTAGAAAATACCGAGACTCCTTGAAGTTGGTTGAACAAATCGTCGATCCTCGACAATGGATACTTGTTCTTGATTGTCACTTGATTGAGCTACCGATAGTTAATACACAGACGAAGCGATCCGTCCTTCTTCCTCACAAACAGCACAGGTGCTCCCCATGGTGACGCACTAGGGCAGATAAATCCTTTATCCAGTAATTCCTGCATCTGTACTTTCAGTTCCTTGAGCTCTGATAACGCCATCCGATACGGTGCCTTTGAAATTGGCTTCGTACCAGGGGCTAACTCAACTACAAATTATATTTCCCTCTCAGGCGGTAATCTAGGCAACTCCTTAGGAAAGACATCAGGAAATTCCCTTACTACCGTGATATCCTCCAACCTTGTCTCCTCAGCCAACACGTCAACAACGGACGCCAAATACCCTTGGCAACCACAATCCAACTGTCCAGTCGCTTCCAGCGACGAAACTAAGGGAATCGAGGCTCCCCCTCGACTTCTAATAAACTCAAAACTAACCCCATTCAATAGGTTAAACAAGATTATTTTACTATGACAGTCCATCACTACCCTCTGCTCTGAGATCCAATCCATGCCCACAATAATATCAAAATCAAACATGGTCAGCACTATCAAGTCTATCCTTCCCTTATGGCCATCTACAACCAGCTTACAGCCAGGACATCCTACTGTAGACAAAAAACTATCCTTAAAGAACGACAGTTATCTCATGGCACTAAAGAACGATAGTACAAGGCATACAGCCAACACGCGTCACACTCTCAGGCATTCAAGCACTATGCAACATGCGGTTTTTCGGTTATTTATGCAAGAGATACACCACTCTCGCCACAATACAGCCTCACTACTAGTACTCTTCTGACAGAACCGGGCGTCGTCCTACCCCGTTACAGCGACGGCATTCGATAGCCCCTCAAGACCCCTAAGGCAAGCATACCAGGTAGTTCCGTAAGGACTTCGGCTCATCACAAGCTGCGACCGGCATCCGACCAGTCGTGTCTATCCGGACTGTACATCGCCAGTACGAACTGTCGTGCAACCGATAAGTCGTGGGATTCCGGACTATACGTCGCCGGCACGAACATATCAGGCGACGGACCCACCAGGAGTACCGCCCCATGCTCCCAATTACGTTAGGGAATGATTAACCGTCGTGTGACCACACAAATACATCAGGCAAACAACCAGTTCTTACTTCACATTAGCCCAATGCAGTCACACTCACGAGTATGCTCAAAACTCGGCTAACATCCATTTTCATGATTGAAATACACAATTGGTCACACAAATACTCAATTTCAATTAAATATGGTATACTGACCTAGGTGTGATCATTCAGCGAAAACACGCAATCAACACGCTAGTCAACCAATCAGCAATCAACAAACACGTCTTACCGAACTAAGGTAGACAAAGCAATTACACATGATAACTATTCCACCTAACCACGGTAATTCAACTAGCCACAGTAATTATTTAATCTACTACGGTAACTAATTAACCTAACCACGGTAATTCAACTAGCCATAGTAATTATTTAATCTACTATGGTAACTAATTAACCTAACCATAGTAACTATTTAATCTAACCACAGTTAACTATCTAACCACGGTAACTATCTAATTTAACTACGGTAACTAGATAATCGGCTACGGTAACTATTTAATTGACTACTAAGTGTAATTAACGGGCTAATCAGGGATTAGGGGTTAACTCACTCGGCGACTGGCGGCGACGATCAACGGTCGGTGGCGGCGGCGACGAAAAACTTCGGCGACGGGTTAACAGACTCGTCTCGTTGCTCCGGACTCGAATACTATGACGGCGGTCTCCGACGACTCACGGATGACGACGAACGGCGGTTGGACAGCGGCGGTCTGACGACGAAACGGTTGGACGGCGAGGCACGGCGGCTCGGCGAGCGTGCGGGAGTAACGGCGGCGACGGCACGGCTGCTCCGGCGGTCCACGGGAGGGCTGGGCAGCTGCTGAATCGAACGGCGACGAGGCTTGGGCGGCTGAGGTCTCGCGGGGGTACGGCGGTCGCAGCAAACGGCGAGTGATGGCAAGGCGGTGCGGTGGCGGTTGGCGGCATTGCACGACGGTGGCGGGTAGGGAGGAAATGGAGGGTGAAGATGGTGATCCAAAAGATGAAGATGAGAGAGTGAATGGGAAAGGGGGTGGCCGGCCATGGAAGAGAGAGAGAAGAGAGAGAAAGTCAAGGGCAAAATGGTAATTTACCAAAAGTAAAAAAGGTGAATAGTAACTTTAGGATATTTACTATACATTTATGAGGCGGGGCCCACGGTCAAGTCAGTATTAATGATATCTAGCTTATATGAATAATATCCGAGGGTATTTTGGTCATTTAGTAATTTAGGATTGGTTGGACATTTGGTTCAGGGTTAGGCTCGGGCGCGAAAGAAAAACGACTGTAGAATCTACGGCGCGACGAAACTAAGCGAACTACTATTATCTACGCTTCAGTCGTTGATCAAAGCCTTCCAAATCGAACAATTTCGCGTTCGATAAATGTCACTCAATTCCGAGAGTCCCAATATTATTCATTTGATAGGCCTTGAAATTTCAGAACGTCACATTACTCGCCATTCCTTTCTATTCATTGTTACCACACTTTTCTGTTTCTCATTTTTTATTACCTTTTGCTCATATCACTATGCCATTGGTCCATATCGCTAGATATACTAAAATGCCCTTGTAGGGGAGTGAAATTAAATGATGAAGGTACCGTAATTTTGCACCTACATGTCAATCTAGGCTAATCTCATTTAATAAGAGGCGGGCGCTATGCTGATGTTCAATTCAATTCATGCACATATTGAGTGGCCTTCGGAATGTAGACAATTTAACTGAATTGCATGTTTAGTTTAAATTATTGATTGCATTTTTGTACAATGGTATGCCATCGTAATATATCTGAAGCACTATGATTGAACAATATTAGACGGAAAGAGGAGTCCCCTTTATATTGACAAAATATGAGGAGAATTTGACCAATGGAGTAAAGCTCCGTGAATTCCCGCTACCCCTTGAAAAGCGAAACGATGGCATTATTACGCATTTCTAGTTCTATAGTACAGGTTGAACCACCGCAAACATTGAGAAGCACCGAGTTTGAGAGATCCTTTCCACATCTTCTCGAATTAATTCTCTTTCATAAAAAATTAAAGCTACAATTCCATGACAATAACTCATCATAGTCCAACCGAAGTGCAGAAAGAAAAGGAAGAAAAGAAATCTTAAATTCTGTAACATGGATGAAAGATCGGTTTCCACAAACAGTCTACTTCAGTAATAGTGTGGACTGAATTTTAATGATGGTTGCTTCATTTGAGTAAACCTAAATAATCCAGAATATCCTTTACACTATGATTACTAAAGTGATGATGGACAACATTTTATTTCTTCTGGCGTTTGCTATAGGCTTGGTAGGACAAAATTGTCATGCCAAATCCAATGGTTGATATCAATTTATCTTGATCTCACGGTCGAGATGTTTCGACATTTTCTTTTATTTGACGGCTGAGATTGTGCCCTATAACTTTGCCACCCAAAGAAGCATCGGCACTGTAGAAAAGCCTATTACTTTTGAAGGGTTTTATCGCACACCGATTCAGAATGATCACACAGAAATCAAAGAGAAAATTGGACGACACACGAGATTACCCAGGTTCACCCAAGAATAGGGCTACATCCTGCAAAGAGATTTCACTATAGTTTCGATTTACAGTCACTCAACTCGTTACAATGATAAAAAACGAGAATATATATATATGCCCTAAACGGGCCCAAAACCTAAACCTATATGAAACCCCTTAATTCCATACCATATATATATAGCAATTTCTGATAATATTCCACTTATTGACATATTAGACTTGAGCTAACTTAGACCCTTATATCTAATTAACAGCATTCTTCAAAATTGAGGAATTATGGATATTTTTTTAAGATAAAACCACGGAATTTTGTTAACCAGATCAACCGACTCAAAATTTCATTCAAGTATTTCAAGTCCTCACGGCACTGAATAATGCGGTTTTTCAATAAAAACCCTCCCAGCATTCATGCGAAGTCTTGGCCCATTTTGAATTTGAACGTCAGGTCTGAAAGCCATTCTGAAGCCTGAACCCTCCCTCCTTCCAACCGTAATGGCATGGTATCATGCCCATACTCCTTGCCACCTTTGGATCACCTTAAGCACAAGTTCGAATGAAATGCATTTGTGGAAGGTGGGGATGCCCAAAATTGACCGAGGAAAGGGACAAGGTTCATGTAATTGAAAAAGGGAAAGAATGAATCAAACCACAACTAGACGGAGCTCGATGCATGACCGGGACCGGGCCAACTACGTGATCCTGACGTTCCCTAGTTCGTTGCCGGCATGCAGGCGACCTTGTTTGCGATTGAGCCTAACTTGATCCATGACTGGAACATTTTTTACTCGTCATTCCTCTCTATTGATTGTTACCACACTTTTCTGTTTCTCATTTTTTGATTACTTTTTGCTCATATCACTATGCCACTGGTCCATATCGCTAGATATACCAAAATGCCCTTGCAGGGGAGTGAAATTAAATGATGAAGGTACCGTAATTTTGCAACTACATGTCAATCGAGGCTAATCTCATTTAATAAGAGGCGGGTGCCATGCTGATGTTCAATTCAATTCATGCACATATTAAGTGGCCTTTGGAATGTAAACAATTTAACTGAATTGCATGTTTAGTTTAAATTATTGATTGCATTTTTGTACAATGGTATGCCATCGTAATATATCTAAAGCACTCTGATTGAACAATATTAGACGAAAAGAGGAGTCCCCTTTATATTGACAAACTATGAGAATTTGACCAATGGAGTAAAGCTCCGTGAATTCCCACCACCCCTTGAAAAGCGAACCGATGGCATTATTACTCATTTCTAGTAGTAGAGTACAGGTTGAACCGCCTCAAACATTGAGAAGCAACGAGTTTGAGAGATCCTTTCCACATTTTCTCGAATTAATTCTCTATCATAAAAAATTAAAGCTACAATTCCATGACAATAACTCATCATAGTCCAACCGAAGTGCAGAAAGAAAAGGAAGAAAAGAAATCTTAAATTCTGTAACATGGATGAAAGATGAGTTTCCACAAACAGTCTACTTCAGTAATAGTGTGGACTGAATTTTAATGATGGTTGCTTCATTTAACCAGAGTAAACCTAAAGAATCCAGAATATCCTCTACACTATGATTACTAAAGTGATGATGTACCACATTTTATTTCTTCTGGCGTTCGCTATAAGGCTTGGTAGGACTAAATTGTCATGCCAAATTCATTGGTTGATATCAATTTATCTTGATCTCACGGTCGAGATGTTTCGACATTTTCTTTTATTTGACGGCTGAGATTGTGCCCTATAACTTTGCCACCCAAAGAAGCACCGGCACTGTAGAAAAGCCCATTACTTTGTCATATCGATTTTTGTCAATTAAATCTGTGTATCCGAGACATTACTCTTCTTATTCAGAATAGTAATGTTCAGAGGATATTGTGGAAACCTAAACCATGCACAGTAAACTTTATCACGAATGGTTCATGACATTCGATGGCGAGTTGTATGACGATATTCGAGAAAGTACATGACTAGTCTTGTATTCCATCTTCTAATTTATGTTCTTATTCAGTGGATTAGCTATCAAATCATATTTTTGTGTCATTAGCCATCACATTCAGTTTGGTGAAAGAAAAAAGCGCTACCAAAGTTAGTTATATCACCACATAAAATTTGTAAAGAATGTGCAATTAAACCATGTGACTAGCAGCGTGCCACCACTAGATGATGAGATGGCTCCATCGATCAACTCACAAGCTCAACTCAGACCTCGTGGATTAATTCTATTGATAGTGCGGGAGCATCCGATTTTATGGAACTATTCGCAAGTTTCAACATAGTTCTATCGACAAGTCAGACAACATCGATGTTCATTCCAACAAGGTTCCATCCGATTTCATGGAACTATCCACAGTTCCAGCATGGACTCAAGAATTGCATGTGTGTGTGTGTATATATGCACGCCAAACTTATGAGATGGATGTCATGTAATTAAAAGATATGTAGTCCAATTTACTTGCGTGATTCTCCCTGGATGAGCTAAAGTTACCAAAAAAATATGTAGGATTATACCGTTGATTTTACAAAACATGTGGTGTAACTGAGATGTCTAGATATGTGCACATCTCGTGTGCTCACAACCGAAATTAAGTGGTTTAGCGCATCTGCATTATAAGAATTTTTATAGTGTTGTATGAATTAGTCAGATTTGCAAGTGTAATCTGTCCAAATTTATGTTAACATATACTTCATGGATGGGTTTCGATGATTAAATCTATTTGTATCATTTAAGTATCCACAACCTTTTTTGGCCACACGTCTTCTCAAAGCAGCTGTCTCCAGGGGAGTGTATTGATGTGTGCAGGAAAGTAGGGATGGCGGAAGGGCAGTTCAGTCGGGGCCCAGTTCGGCCCAGATCATTCGTGCCAGTTTTTTTTTTTGTTAATCTTTTGGGGCCAGTAGAACTTTCCTTTTTACTATTATTTTCGGAAAAAAGAATTCTAAGGTGGGGGAGACTCTTGTAAAGGGAGAAGATAACAATTCTGGTTTTTAACCTGTGGATCCAAGTGACAGCGAGTTTGAGAGTAAGCTTATTTCACGAGAAATACTTGTCAAATAATGAGGTCGTACAAGGAGGCTAGGCAAGTTCGAAAGGAGCTTAGGTAAAGAATGCTAACAATGGAGCTTGATTTCGTTCCCGTTTCCAATCGAGAGAACCTTGATTTTGAAATAGAAATGAGACTTGAATCTCCATCTCAATTTAAACAGGCTGTTAAAAAAATATGCAATTTTCAGTGGGTACGGCATCAAATGACCCAGGACTGCGGAGACTATGGAGGCTAAAGGGATGCTCACGGAGAGTTTATGGTGGCTAGCTCCAAAAGAGGAATAAGTGTAAAAAAAAAAAGAAAGTCCTAGAGTTATTGCATTGGTGCCAATTCAGTCATACACATTTTTTTGGTACCAATTCAGTCCTAAATCTTTTGTATTTGTGCCAATTCAGTCCTAAATTTTTTGCATTTGTACCAATTGAGTCAATTCGGTCAATTTTGGTCAAAATTCGCAGACGTGTACGTCGGTTGTCCTATGTGAAATAGCTGGCGCTGACGTGGATATTTTTTAAATATAAATTTAATTATTTTTAAATATTTAAATATTTTTTTAAAAGAATTATTAAAAATAATTAAAATAATATTTAAAAATGTCCACGTCAGCGCTAGTCGTGCCACGTAGAACAATCGACGTCCACGTCTACAATTTCTGATCAAAATTGATCGGATTGACTCAATTGGCACAAATGCAAAAAGTCCTAGTACTAAATTAGCTCAAATGCAAAAGGACTGAATTGATACCAATAAAAGGTTTAGGACTGAATTAGCATCAATTCAAAAGGTTTGGGATTGAATTGGCACCAAAAAAAGGTTTATGACTGAATTGGCACAAATGCAATAGATCTAAAACATTTTTGACACTTTTACCCTCCAAAAGGAGAGGATGTCTATCGTTAACCGTGTTGAGCCAGAACACAAGTGTTTTAGGGTGTTGGGAAAACAAACAAGCCACGACAAAATGGATTGCCGACGATTGCCTACCGATGTTTGTATTGAATCCTGGTTTTTTTTGGTGAAGATGTTAAGAGGAAGATTTGAAGTTGAAGTATGGGTGGACTGTGACAAGGATTAAATGCTATCGAGCAAGGGGCATTGCCCTTGATATGATCAGAGGTACGTTCGAGGATCGTCACAAAAAAGTTGAGGCCTTATATTGGTGCCTTGCCGGGTGAATACGTGCATGGTGCATTCGAGTATGAACTTGGCAATGTAAATGAATTTTGAAAGGTTCTACGTGGGCTTTGAGGAATTAAGAAAGGGGTTTCTTAAAACAGCTCTGGAAGAAGCACTCACTACTCACGGCGGTAGAAAGGGATGGTAACAATTAAGGAAGTTGATCAATCAGCTGAATATGTTGCAGGATCACCTACTGTATGTTTCAAAACCTGAAGATTTCAACAGGCCGGGACACATTTTCCCATTGAAGTGCAGGGAGGGTGGGGTCCTGAAAAGAGCTGGGCATACAGAGGCTTCTGTTGACCTTGCTATGTTAGTTGGATTGGATCCGGTGGCAGTTCTTTGTGAGGTAGTGGATGATGATGGCTCCATGGCAAGATTGCCTAAGCTGCGGGAGAACTTAAAAATTGTATCCATTGCTGATCTAATCAGGTACGATTCTCTTCCCAGCAATCCAATGCAAATATTTCTTAGGACAGGTAGTTCCCAATCAAATCCAAATTTCAGCTGCAACTTTCACTTCTTAAGTATTGGTTTTTTTTGGCTAAGATGTTGTCCAAGCGGCATCTGCCCTTTTTGGGAATGGATAAATTAGGAGTCGAAACCTTGGAACCCTGGGTGGGGTGGGTTAAAGAGTCTCAAATGGATTTAATTGTAAACTTTTCGAAGAATTCAGAAAGCTAATAAACAGAGAGTTTCAAATGGATTAATTGTAAACTTTGAGAATCTTGTTTGTAGCAGTGCGTTTTCAACACAACTTCAATTTGTGCTTCATCTTATGTACTTCCAGTGCATGATTTTGTGTGTCAGTGTTTTTACTAGAACTGGCTGTACTGAGAAATTGATGGTATATTTTAAGTTGAATGCCATTAAATTTATATTGAAGTTAGTAAAAAATTGTCTAATCATTTGTCAATCATAGTTTGGAGTACCAAATTTATCTTGGATAACAACCTTGTCTAGACAGAAATGTTTGACATCAGGAGAAATGATTGTTAGGATATTAGTGAATTGATGGGAACAATAATTCTTTTTTGAAGTTTATGAAAAGGGGGCCTGTATGTGTCTGCAATTGATATAGGAATGCCGTAATTATGTTTTATGTCCTTCCTTCTGACAGCAATATTTCCCATCATGTGATTCATACTTTGTAGTTTATCGTCTGAACAGGGTGACATTGGAGATGGTCAAGATATCCTAGTGAGGGTACACTAGAAATGCCTCACAAGAGACATATTTGTATTTGCCAGATGCGACTGCGGCAACCAGCTTGCACAGGCGATGCAGCAGATAGAAGCGGCTGGTAGGGGCGTGCTGGTGTACCTCAGAGGGCACGAAGGAAGAGGCATAGGATTGGGGCACAAACTACGTGCCTATAACCTGCAGGACGATGGGCGTGACACCGTGGAAGCAAATGTGGAGCTCGGGTTGCCCGTTGACTCTAGAGAGTATCGAATTGGTGCTCAAGTATTTCTTACTTAAGTCAGAAACTATACCGATGCGAGAGGTCCTAAATAATTTAGCTTCTGAATGAGGTTGGTTCATGGTCATTGTCATTATATGCTTTGTGGAATTGAGAAGATCAATAAACTAACATCGTCAATCTAAAATTAAAGGTAGTTGAATTTCAGTGACTGTTTCAGAAATTGTACACGATTTGTAGGACTACTAGAGGAAGCTGGTGACTAAAGCAGAGCTTCAAATTCTCATCTTAAAAAGACGAGATTTGATTAGTAGAAAGAATCACTCCATCATCAAACTTTTCATAGCATTTGACGCCTTGGGAGTCAGGACGATGAAGCTGATGACGAACAACCCGTCAAAGTATGTGGGGCTTAAAGGTTATGGCTTGGCTATTGCTGGGAGAGTCCCTCTAGTAACTCCAATAACAAAGGAGAACAAGAGATACTTGGAGACGAAACGCTCCAAGATGGGGCACATCTATGATGCAGAAGTCAATGGCCGCTTCAGCAATCTCATAAGCAAAAATGGCAAGCCGAGTAGTACCGTTTCTTCTGATCCGGCTGTGTCCGACTAATAGGAGCTGCTGGATTGTTCGACTGCTAATGATTTATTTGGGGGGATACAAGCAAATTCACTGACGGATGGTGTTATTACTTTATTTTTTAAGCCCTAAGGTCAAGGACATTGGGATACCTGCTGATCATGAGTTCTGGAAATTTTATGGCGATTCCGGTTTATTATATTCATAATTGTTCTGTGGATGTCATTCATCCATTTTGTAAGGCGAAAAGGGGAGAGACTAGCCTCTTATTGAAACTTCCTTGTGTTATTGATGGATGTATTGATCTCTAGAGGCCATTGCATATTTCATGAAAACAGAGTTGTTGCAGGACATTCTTTCTTTCCTTTCCTGTGACCACCTTAGTGGTGACAAATACATTCTTGATCTCCATGCTACGTATGAGTTCGATATGTACTTCGCGCATAAAGACACATGTACCCGGAATTTTGGAAGGTGCAATTCCCGTGTAATTTTCACTGGTCTCCAAAAAACATCAGGAAATACATCACCATTCGATTACTTGCAGCAGAAAGGTTTTCTTTCTTTGATCTGATTAACTAAACAAAACATAGTGAAGCAGAGATTTTTCTGTAGGCATACCGAAGTTCACGCCTAAGTCTCAACATTCTTTCTGAAAGTGGAGACTTTGAGTTCGATATTATCGATTCTAACGAGCTCGAACACGCAGACATCTCCTTCCTTAAGGGAAGTTCCTCTCTGAAATGCGCCCCAACCGGCAGAAAGCTTTCCCGAGCCATGTCGTGGGTAGTACATGAGCTTCACTGGCCATGATCCGTCCGTATATTTAAGAGTTGCAGTTTGCATTCTTCCTTTGACGCGTCCCTTAAAAAAACCGCCTGGGACAGTCTGCAGAGTTGATTTTTGATCAACAAATGATCTATAAGTAAGAACATAAAAGGCATGATGACTAACTCAAGAAATGTTAACCATACCACATTTTCATAATCTCATAGGCAAACCTGAATCATATAGGAATACGATGGTCCCTTACGAGAAGGTTGAAGAAAATTTGGGAGCAAAAAGCTACTTTTTCATATATATTCTTTATTTACACAGATAGAGAGACTATATATATACATCAGCTTCCTGTAACCTAATCCTCTATAATTTAGGAAACAAACAAAGAAACGGAATATTACACAAAATAAGAAATAGAGAGAAAGTCTCTCTAATAACAGCTCACGCCTACACTCCCCCTCAAGTGGGTGAAAAGATGTCTTTGATACCCAACTTGACCAGTGAGCTATGAAACTCCCTACTAGCAACCGCCTTTGTGAGAATGTCCGCCAACTGATCCTCTGACCGAACAAACGGAAGTTTGATCACCTTTGACTCCAAGTTTTCTTTAATAAAGTGTCTGTCCACTTCTATATGTTTTGTTCGATCATGTTGAACTGGGTTATGAGAGATGTCAATAGCAGCTTTATTATCACAAAACAGACTCATTTCTGCCACAGGTGGAAAACCAAGCTCTACCATCAGCCTTTTCAGCCATAATAACTCACATAGCCCCTTCGCCACGCCTCTGAACTCGGCTTCGGCACTTGACAATGAGACCACCTTCTGCTTCTTGCTCCTCCAAGTAACAAGGTTACCTCCCACAAAAGTAAAGTATCCAGAGGTGGATCGTCTATCAGAAACATCTCCTGCCCAATCTGCATCAGTAAACCCTTCAATTTGAAGATGTCCATTCTTCGCAAAGAACAACCCTCTACCTGGGGCCGATTTCAGGTAGCGGAGAATACGTATGACTGCATCCATATGTTCTTCACTCGGGGTATGCATAAACTGACTAACTACACTCACTGCATATGCAATATCTGGGCGAGTATGCGATAAGTAAATCAATCTTCCTACTAACCTCTGATATCTGTCTTTATTAGTTGGCACTTGACCAGGTTTTACCCCAAGTCGATGGTTCTGTGCTATAGGAGTATCCACGGGCTTGCACTCCAATAGACCTACTTCAGCCAGGAGGTCTAGAACGTACTTCCTCTGAGATAAGAAAATCCCATCTTTTGACCTGGCTACTTCAATTCCCAAGAAATATTTTAGTCCCCCGAGGTTCTTCATCTCAAATTCGTTTGCCAACTTCTGTTGAAGATCCGAAATTTCTTCCAGATCATCTCCTGTAACAATCATATCATCAACATATATTATTAAGATTGTTACCTTTCCTCCCTTCCGTTTCAAGAATAAAGTATGATCTGAGCTACTCTGATGAAAGCCATATTTCTTCATTGCCGCACTGAAGCGACCAAACCATGCCCGAGGAGACTGCTTCAGTCCATACAACGATTTGTTCAACCTGCATACTATATTTGGTTGATCCACACATTCATAACCTGGAGGAATATCCATATAAATCTTCTCCTCCAAATCTCCATGAAGAAACGCATTCTTCACATCGAACTGATGCAGCGGCCAATCAAGATTGGTTGCAAGAGACAACAGTACTCTCACAGTGTTTAATTTTGCCACTGGAGAGAACGTTTCTTGATAGTCTACACCATACGTCTGGGTGTATCCCTTGGCTACTAGCCTTGCCTTATACCGCTCGATCGATCCATCAGCTTTATACTTGACTGTGAAGACCCATTTGCAACCTACAGTTTTCTTCTTTTCCGGTAACTCAACAAGTCTCCATGTCTCGTTCTTCTGCAAAGCCTTCATTTCTTCCTGCATAGCCTGAACCCACTTGGGTTCTGTTAATGCATCTTGTACTCCCCCAGGGATGTGGACAGTAGAAACATTATGAGCAAATGCTTTAAGAGGAATCGACACCTTCCATGTCGACACATAGTTAGAAATCGGGTATTTTGATCTCCGGTCCTCTACCTCTGGTGAATAACGATTAGGAGGTATCCCCCTATTTTTCCTGTCAGGCAATTGATAACCATTTGTAGTCTCATCAGTATGATCATAAGACTCAAAATGGATAGGAGAGCTTACCTCAGGAATATCCTCAGGAGTAGGAGTGAGTACTTCAGAGAGGGGGGCATTAGGAGAGGGTACTTGTTCTTGCTCCTGATGTTGTTCTGTTGTCTGCTTACCTTCAAAGTACTGTGCATGTAACTCTCTATCTTGACACATACTAGGGCCAGCTCTTACCCCTGCCAAGACATCAGTATTCCACCAATTCTTCCGTTCTCCCCGTTCCTCCCTCTGAACGGGAGAAGTGGTGTCTGGGAAGTAGAGATCAGATTCCATGAAAGTAACATCCATGCTAACATAAGTTTTCTTGGTTGTGGGATCATAACACCTATAGCCTCTCTGGTGTGTCCCATAGCCCAGAAAAACACAGCGGCGCGCACATGGATCCAATTTATGGCGATGATGCTTGTGGACATGTACATACGCCACACATCCAAAGACTTTAGGCGGGAGTGTCAGAATCGATGGAAGAGAAACATAATGAGAGAGAGCTTGCAAAGGAGTCTGAAACTGTAGCACACGGGAAGGAAGTCTATTCATTAGGTGAACTGCCGTCACAGTAGCCATATCCCAGAACCGAACAGGAACACGACCACCAATAAGAAGAGCCCGAGCAGTCTCAAGGATATGGCGATTTTTCCTTTCTGCCACTCCATTCTGCTGTGGGGTATGTGGACAAGATGTCTCATGAATAATGCCATGCTCCTGTAAATAAGTAGACAACTGACATGTAACATATTCGCCCCCATTATCGGAACGAAGAACACAAATGGATGCTCCAAATTGAGTTCGTACAAGCTGATGAAACACTCGGAATATATTTGTAACCTCATCCTTATGCTTCATCAGATACAACCACGTCATACGTGTACAGTCATCCACAAAAGTAACAAACCAGCGAACACCAGACATAGTAGTAATTGGGGAGGGTCCCCAAACATCTGAATGGATCAACTGAAAAGGAGAGTCACTTTTATTGAAACTTAATGGAAAAGAGGTACGATGGCTTTTAGCCAATGTGCAAGTATCACATACAAAATCCGAATATGAGGTTCCTACAAATAATGCTGGAAATAACTGTTTTAAGTAGCCGAAAGATGGGTGCCCAAGCCGTCGATGCCATAACCAAATGTCTCGATTACGGTTCGCAGACTGCCCCTGAATATGGTGTGCTCGCCCGATACTGAAGTCATCCACATAATAAAGGCCCCCCCTCTTAGTACCACGTCCAATAGTTTCCTTCGTGAGGATATCCTGAAATAAACAAACATCAGGATACATTTGAACACAACAATTAAGTTCAGTCGTGAGTTGACCAACAGACAGTAGCCGATTAGATAATGATGGCACAAGTAAAGTATGAGAGAGAGCAATAGAATCAGTAAGAGCCACAGAACCAGCTCCAGTAACTGGGAACACATGACCATTAGCATTAGAGATGCTATGTTTCCGTGGCACGGTGTTACCCCCAATATCAGCCGCATATGGTGTCATATGATCGGTCGCGCCAGAGTCAATTATCCAGCCACCATCTATTCCTTGAGGTGTACTAAGGAAAGCACCCCCAATGTTACCTGCTTGTGTTGGTTCCGCTATTGGCTGAAGCACCCCCAATGTTACCTGCTTGTGCTGGTTTCGCTATTGGCTGAAGAGAGTTCGATGACACCAGCGAAAGTTCAGATGTAGTGACTGTGGCAAGGGAAGTCTGGTCCGAGGTTGGAACTACTGCAAGAGAAGCCTGTCCACGACCAGGTACAGATTTAGCCCGCTTCTTGGCCTGTAATTCCTTCCACCAATCAGGATACCCATGCAGCTTAAAACAGGACTCTTTTGTGTGTCGACGGTTGCCACAATGAGTGCAACCCCCACCAGCTTGCGGCTTCTGTTGTGTGCTAGGGCTGGGTTGGAGGGATGGTGAGCTTGACTTGGCACGAGACACCATGGCAGCAGGAAGGACTTCATTGGCATTCAACATCACAGATTGACGAACATCTTCCCTGCGCACACGAGCATATGTCTCCTCTAAGGTTGGCAAGGGAAGTTGTCGAAGAATATCTGCCCTAACATTGTCAAGTCGATCATCAAGGCCATCAAGAAACAAATAAACTCGATCTTCTTGCACCAGATTATTATAACGAGTTATGTCAGCAGCACAGCTCATGGGGTTAGGGCGACGGAAATCAATTTCCGCCACAATCCCTGCAATTCATTATAATACTTCTCAAGAGGCCCTCCAGCCTGTTTCAGTCGGGTAACACGCCGCCGCAGTTCATAGAGCTGCGATGAATCAGTTCCATCAAAAAAGGTAGTCGCAACAGCATTCCAAACATCTCTAGCAGTAGGAAAACGAATAAAATTCCCAATCAGCATTGGGTCCATCGAATTAATAATCCATGCTTTGACTGTGGAATCATCAGTCTTCCACTTTCGAAAGCCTGGATCGGTCGGTGCAGGCTGAGAAGAATCTCCAGTAATATATCCCAATTTGTCCTTAGATGCGATATACATCTCGACAACTTGGGACCAAAGTCCGTAATTACCTCCATCCAACTTGATAGAAATCGGTTGACTTGGAGGATCAACATGCGACAGAGAAGACGACGAGGCATGCTGACTCAAGAGTTGCGTGAGTTTATCGAGCAACTGATCGGTCTGTGACCTGCTTTCTTGGGTACTTTCGGCCATGAATCATAAAACCGAACAACAAAAAGCTACTTTTTCATGATCGTGGATGAGTGTACAGTAACCTCTCAGATCAAGAAACCCTAGATCTTTAGGCTCTGATACCATGAAGAAAATTTGGGAGCAAAAAGCTACTTTTTCATATATATTCTTTATTTACACAGATAGAGAGACTATATATATACATCAGCTTCCTGTAACCTAATCCTCTATAATTTAGGAAACAAACAAAGAAAAGGAATATTACACAAAATAAGAAATAGAGAGAAAGTCTCTCTAATAACAGCTCACGCCTACAAAGGTAATAGATTTCATTCCTGTCCAAAATTTTCACATAAGAACTATTTTCTTGGGATCTTTTCTTACCACACCATGCTTCAATTGATTAAGCGACCGGATAACTACTGTGAAGGAAGGATGCTGCAACTCGTACTTGCGGGCTTCTTTGAGAGCCGTAGTTACCCGCATGGCTGGGCTCACCTTGCGTTTCGAATTTTCCATCCTACCTGAATTAGTCAGACGAAGATCATAAGAAAAAATGACACAAACCGTATGCATTACTAATAGGAGAAGATTCACACACCTTCCAAATCTTGTGGCAGAAGCTTCGCGCCTTTTGATTCGGAGCCCAATCCGAGTACAATTGCACGTGAAGCAGTAGCATCATCGACGAAATTAACGGAATCCGATTTCATCATTTTGGAGGGCTTGTGATGATATGTTTTTAGATGCAATTCATCCTTCTCTTTTCTCTTCAGTGAGAAACCATCTAGACTTCGAAGTCCAACTGAGAGATTACAGTGATCATCAGCATCTTCCATTTTAGGCGGGACAAATTCGACGGCATCGATTAGCAGATAATCTATTTCCGTTGCGCTTTTGTCAAATATGAGCACGTGAAAACCCAAGTCCCCTACGTATTTGAAGACTAAAAAGTGGCCCTCACAGATAGAGTAATGCTCCGCAAATTCCTTCCATCCCTTTGATAACCAAACCATTTCATCCCATTTTTCCAACTCCACTCTCCAACTTCCACCGTTCGGAACCCTCAAACGCACCGTTTCGGGAAGATTCTTGCCATACTTTCTCACAAACATCTTTGGAACACCCTAGCTTTATAACATATAAAGTCATCATAATATGTAAACAAGCGATGCTGGATATATTTTACACGAACTGACTCAAAAGAAAAGGCTGGTAAGTCGAAAAGAATTTTTAAGAAAAGAACTTACAAGCCTTCCGGTTTGAAGTGTCTCAGAGAGTATGATCTTGAAGAAATGAGGTGTCTCCCGCGCAAAACTTCGCCGGCGCTGTTCATCATCTCTCCGGAGACGAGAAGTCATCCTTGAGCACAAGTTGTGTAATAGGTAGTAACATCTGAATCTAACCTAGTTCTGTGGCTTTATATGAGCCAACATAATTGAATGTAGCACTTAATTGTAGAAGACATTCGTTTCTGGGATAACAGCTAGCTCGGCACTGTTCATCTTCTCTGATGATGTTAGCGAGGGACAACAGCTAGCTTAGCTAATCGTTACGATGAAGAAAAGTCAATAAACAAGTGAATGCTTTCGGAAGCTCGCTAAGAACACATTGGGAATCGAACATTGGTTAGTTGATCGAAATTATATCCTCTGTCGAAAAGGTGAAAGACTAGTCCTCTTATGGAACTTCCTCCTTCAATGCCAATGCTGGCTTTTAGAATTCATTCTTGTTATTTCATTTAAGTGATTACTAGACTTCAATCCTGAGTCTACTTGTGTTTTGATCACTAGAGAGCATCATTGTTTCACAAAAAACAAATGATGAAATATCCATCGAATCAATATCAATCAACAAAAGTTGCGAAGGGCCTTTATTGATTTTGAACAGAAAAGTAAATGATGATGTTGGTCATTTTTTTATATCAATAGATGACCCATTTTAAAAAAATGGAATGATTCATGAATGGTTCGATTCTTTTAAATTATATAATTAAGAGTCATCACATGCTCCATTGTCATTGCCAAACTTGATTTTTCCTAGTCAAATTGTTCTTGAATGGTTTTCTTGAAAACAATACAATTAATTGTGCTATAACTCCATGAATGGTGTCATTTGCAATATTTTTTTTTATTAAATCTTCTTTACTCGGAATAACTAGGCTTTTTGATTAATTTTATTAGGCATCCATATCTTCCGTCTCGCTTCTTCTCCTTTTTATTCGTTAATGACGGCTAGGCCGGCGTCGCCATCTATCACGAGGCTGCCTCCTCGGGCTGCGACGTTGGCGACCGGCGCACGGCGGCCCGGTTGCCCTGCTCCTCGAAGGTTTAGGATCTCCCGATGGTTTCCTCACGCCCTCTGTGCTTTTTGGAACCTCGCTCGGGCTTCCTCTCCCTTCTCGACTCTCTCTCTCTTTATTTTGTAGCCAGAACCCAGCCTTCCCTTCCCTGAGCTCTCCTTCTTTTTCCCTCGCTCTCTCTTGGATTTTTGTGGCATCAAACTCCTCTCAGCTCTGTGCGTGTCTTTTTTCAGTCGCTGTCGCTCCCTCTCGGTGAAAATTCTTCTTCTTTTTTTGTGTGCTGAGCCCTCTCTTCTTTTGAACCCCCCTGCTATGAGGTTGCGGTGATGGAGAAGACAAAGGGGACCCTCGGCCTCCTTTCCTCTCCCCTCTCTTTCAGCTTTTGAAACCCCAAAAACCAAAGCCTGCTTTTTTCCTTTTCTGGCTTAGGACCAGACCTTGGCGCCGTCGAAACCCCCCTTTTTTTATTCTGCCAAACTCTCGGTCCACGTTTTTGTAGAAGGAGCAACCCCCAATGACCCTCTCTCTTATGTCTTTTTCCTCCTTTTTTGTCTTTAACCCCGGAGATGAATGAAGGGAGAGTTGTCCCTCTCGAGTTCCTGCGCCCACGAGAAAGGAGAGAAGAGATATGCCATTTTTGGCTTATACTTCTGTGTGGGAGGCTGTGAGTTGACTGGGTTGACCGAGTTGGGTCGGGTTTGACCCGCCCGATCCGGCTAAAAAAAGCGTCCCTATTCGATGCCAATTTGGCCCGTTTTCGAGAATTTGATTCGATAGGAACGTAATCACAGGTATTTAGATCAAATGTCATAACTGGCAAAAAGTGAAAAGAAATCTAAAAAGTACTCAATTTGTGGTTTTTGTTCAACTAGGGACCTAAATGAAAAATTTGAAAATTGAGGTTCTCGATCAAATTTTTCAGATTTAAAGTGACAAAAATGCAATTGGGATTAAAAGAAAACATTTGAATATATTTCCAGATTTTTCCAGCCTCATTTGATATTTTCCTTGATTTTCGGCTATTTTTTTAATGAAAAGAAATTTCGAAAATACCGAAAAAATACGAATTTTTTGTTGTTGTCAAAATTGGTTCCTTAAGCGTAGCCAAGAGTTTCAAAGTTGATTTTGTGACTTTTATGAATTTTTTATTGATTTTCTATTAATTTTTTAAAACAAAGACCGATTAAAAATCAGATGTCAATATCCTACGGCGAGCTTTGATTCTTCCTTATTTGGCTTCCTCCGGTTTATGAATTCCTGTATGGTAAATACGACATGATTAGTTGCACCGCTATCTAGCCACCACGAATAAGATGGGGCTTCTGATAGATTAGATTCACAAACCAATGCCAAAGAATCATTATATTTAGGCTCACGCTTAGACAACCAATTTTTATATTTAACGCAGTCTTTCTTTACGTGTTCTCCCTTTTTGTAGAAGAAACAGAGACCATCTTTACCATTATTACCGTCCTTTTTAAAGGTCGGTTTCTTTGCACCCAAATTGTCAGAAGGACCAGCGGATGAATGAGTTCTTTTATGAGTACGATTTTTGTGTACTTACTCTTCTTAACACCAAAACTTGAAGCAGCATACATAGCAATGTGTGCTTTACCTTTCTTCAACTTTATCTCCTTTGACACCACCCTTGCAATCAAGCCATTGATTGACCATGTCCGATCAACGGTATTATACTGTGTTTGAATAATACCAAATTCAGGTGGAAGAGAGTTAAGTGCAAGATGCACAATACAAGCATCAGGAATATTAATATCAAGTGCCTTGAGCTTTGCTTGCAGATCCACCATCCTTAGGACATAATCCTTAACACCAGCAGAACCATCATACTTCAAGCCGAATAACCCTGACAGATGTGTCCCAATTTTAGCATTAGGAGAGTCGCGATTCCTTACCACTAAAGCCTCCATCATCTGCTTAGCAGCGACGTCAGCTACGAAATCACTTCGAAAATGCTCCTATATGGATCGCTTCATAGACAGTAAACAAATCTTATTGCTGTTTTCCCAAACACCAAAGTGTGCTTTCTGGGATTCTGTACTTGCCTCAGTGAGAGCTGTCGGTTTATCCTCATTAAGAGCAACTTGAACATCCGCCAGTTCCATACCAAACAGAAAATTCTCTCTCCACTTCTTAAAATTAGAACTAGTAAGAATCTCAATAGCTATGGAGTTGCCATTCATAGAAAAGGTGACTGAAAAACAATCAATGTTTATAATTAGCATAATGTGAAAATTTACCTTGAGAGTTACATACATTATCATATAATCACCTTTGGGTAGAAAACACGATATGTAGTTGTAAACTCTCTACATTACAACGACCATGAGAATTTATTTTAATCTTCGATAATCACCACCTTTGGGTGTATGAAAGTACTTAGATTAAATAATTCTCAACCATATGCTGTACATGTATCCCTCCATGTAATAATATGCAATTATCTCCTTTGGGAGTATGACTACGTATTAAAACAGGAGACATCCCAATACTTTATAAACTGTTATTTATTAAACCCAACCAAGTGTGCCACTTTGGCAGTCATAACCCAATTGATTTTTTATGAAATTGGGATATAAACTTTATATTTCACATTTACCGTATGCATATAATTTCAGACATAAAATTAGGGGTAATTATCCACAAAAAATTACATGACATGCTAATTCACATTAATACACTCAACAATACATGTTAAACCATATACACGTAGTTGATAAATTATGCTCCACATATCTGTATGTGGTATTTACATGTGAGCTTGCACCTGTATTTCACAAATCATAGAGAAATACATACAAAAAATACCAAAAAAAGCCCCAATCAATACACATATTTGGGGTTCCATACGTATTTTCATTTCATAAAAGCATCAAATATGTAAAATAAATATACCACCTAAAAGAGCATAAGCATATGAGCACGCCGGTACCTGAAACTCATCAAAAGGCTCACTCACACGCCCATTAACTTCTCTGTGCGTGGTCCCTACGCGCTGACACGTGCGTAGCAGGTGTTCGAGTATCAGCCGATCCTGAAAATCGATCCAACCGGTTTTTCCAGTCCAACCGCTATCTATTAACCGAACCGGCGAACTAGGTCATGCGATTTGGTCGGACCGATCAATGATCGGTTCTACCGGAAGGCCCGAGTCAACAATCAACCGATTCGGGTCAGGGTCACAGGTCGGGTCGGGTCACCGAGTCAGGTTGGGTCTACCCTGACTGAAGTGACATCAGCCTGCACATGCCAAGAACGTGCGGGCCCAGGTCTAGTTCGCGTGGGGAAGCCTTTCTCGCGCGTGGCCATTGGACAACTTCTTCAGAAGTGATATTGGCAGTTGAGTCAAACAAAAAAGGTCTCATAACTTTTGACTCATACATCCCAAAAATATATTTTATTTATTAAGGTTGAAAGAAGTTGTCAAAGAAAGATATTGCGCACAATATCAGTTTACTTTTCACTTCTCTATCTGGCGGCACAATAGCTTTACGAAGAAGCTTAGTAGAATAAAGGGTCGCCACAAAGTCAAACGTTGAAGGCGTTCTTGTTTCCAGGCCGCACAATCCGAATAAAATTTTTTGAAAATTAATCAAAATCGTGATTCGAGATCTAAAACGTGTAGGCTTTGATACTAAATGTAAGCTGAGTTTTTAATCCTTATGCATCAACCCAAAATCATCACGTATAGATATTCGAATCACAGTTTCATAAAGTAAAAGAATTGATGCACCTTGTTTCAGATCCATCGTTCTTGATGTGTGATGCGGAATTGCAATGATCCGATACTCAAGTGCCGTATCGCTTTCTAACGACTCTTTATGTGAAGTTATGTGGATATTAGGGTTTAGATCTATTTATAGAATTTTTAACCTACCCTCTCATTATGAATAAGGAAATAACTTAACCCATACTATCCAGCTCCATATTAGACTAAATATGAAATTGTATACCTTTTCCTTATTAGACCAATTAATAATTATAATAATAATTAATAAAGCCCAGATAAAATATATTTTCTAACAATATAAGCTGAAAAGGACAAAGACTAGTTCTCTTATGGAACTTCCTCCTTCAATGCCAATGCTGGCTTTTAAAATTCGTTCTTATTATTGACGTTAATTACTAGACTTCAATCCAAATCTACTTGTGTATTGATCACTAGAGAGCATCTTCGTTTCACCAAAAAAAAAATTGATGAAATATCCATCGAGAATATAGATGAATCGACAAAGGTTGTAAAAGGTCCCTTATTGATTTTGGACAGGAAAGTAAATGACGAGAAATTTAAAGGTACGGAGAGCAGAGGCAATCGGGGCCATCCATGTAAATGCAGGAAAAAATAAATTGCAGGAAAGTAAAGATAAAGATAAAAAAAAACATTGAGTTCCGTAATTAATTGAGGGGATTCTACAATGAATACACTTGTGATATTTATAACTATCTACAAACGGTTACATACGGCGGTTGGAGCTGACCTTTAGGACAACCAAATTCATTTCAATAAGGTCGTAGTTCAATGATTTGATTTTTTTAAAATTTCCCAAAAATATATTAAGATTGTAAAGATATAGAATATCTTGGAGGCATAATTAGATAACTACAATTTCATCGATCCGTATTTATTGTAAATCCACTTCAAACAAAATATGAAAACGTAAGGTGGCAAACTCACGCACGAGATGAAAAAGCTACGTCAGGGTTTGGTATGTTGAGTTGTGACTTTGTGAATAGGCGATCATGGATATTATTTCTCTTTTCTAATGAATTTGGATTGCTTAGTTGGACCAAAGTAAGTCCTTAATGTAAAATTCGGGGATATTCCCTTGAGATGAAGGGAAGAAAAATATTTTCTCTTAACTTAGGGATGACGGTGGTGAAGGTAGACACCACGTCAGCTTCGGCTAGCTACTGTCAAGTAGGCTCGTATAGTAATGACCCGTGCCTGAAGTAAGTCATCGGAGATTCGGCATCTGCGTTGTCAGCCAGTGCTTCGCACAATGCTTGTTAACCAGCTTGCTGGCAACGTACCCCTGGTTAACAAGCACTGTACAATCAAATTGTCATTATCGACACTCATATTTACATCTTATTTAATTTTCTGGTACGCTATCAACACTTAGTGCTTGATTGGATTACATCTATTAAACTCTCATGTAAGTGGACAATGGAGAATAAGTTCAAAAGAAGACAAACTTGAAGGAAACATTGAAATATAATGGGTGTGGAAGAATTGGCTAGGTGAAAAGAAGTAATTTGAGAGGACAAGAGTAATTTTGTCTTTTAGTAAAATTCAAAACCAAAAAGAAAGAGAGAAGGAAATAAAGGTAAAAAATAATCTTAAATCAAAAATGGGACACGCAAGGGATAATATGGTCAATTCAAGCTTTTAGGGATTGTTAGAAGCTAAAATGGGATGAAAAAAGGGCCGGCCTATATTAAATGCTTATAGGTAGGAAATTAGAAAAATTGCCTTATTTGTAAATGATTTTAGATCTAGATTTAAGTCCAGAGAAAGTACCAAGTGGTCATTTTTTAGATGCATTTATGTTTAAACTTGAAATCATTAGATTTTTTTTTTTTACCCCGAGCATCGAAAATTAATGAACTCTGGTATACACCCCGAGCCCCAAAAATTGAGACTTTGAACGCTACATTGTTTCCATCAATGGCGACAAATGCTTGTCGACCGGCAAAGCAAAGCGCCACATGCTCGTTTGGATAGCTCCTTATCTTTACCGGCCGGCAGCCACGATCTGTCTAAATGTCTAAGAGGTCGCAACTTGTTTGTTTTCCTGAATATGTATCATGATGAATCCACAAGGAGTACTCTGCCCCATGCATATTTTGCAAACAGCCAATATGAATTTCAGTGATTGTTTCAGAGATTGTATAGAGTTTGTAGGACAACCAGAGGAAGCTGGTGACTAGTGCAGAGCATGAAATTATCATCTTAAAGAGATGAGATCTAATAAGTATAAAGAATCACTCCATCATCGAACTTTTCATGATAACAGAGTTGGTGCAGGACCATTCTTTCTTTCCTTTTCTGAGACCACCTCAAGGGTGAAAGAAATTACTTCAAGAAATATTCTAAAATCTCTGTTACTGATCAACTCTGCATATTGGCGTGAGATAAGGATTGCTTATGACCTTTTATTTTATCGATCCCGTGCTGCGGATGAGTTCGATTTATACTCTGTCGAATAAAGACGCAAATATACAAAGAGGTTGGCAATTAGGCATACACGTCCCCGGAATTTGGGAAGACGCAATGTCCCCACGTAATGTTAGGTACTCTCCAAAGAACATCAGGAAATACATCACCACTCAATTACTTGCAGCAGAAAGTTTGGCTTTCTTTGATCTGATTAACTAAACAGAACATAGCGAAGCAGAGATTTTTCTGTAGGCATACCAAAGTTTACTCCTAAGTATTGAATTCCTTCTGAAAATGGAGAGTTTGAGTTAAATAGTATCAATCCTAAAAGCTTGAACATACAGGCGTCTCCTTCCTTTAGAGAAGTTCTTCTCTAAAATGCGGCCCAACCGGCAGAGCGCTTTCCCGAGCCATGTGGGAAGTACAGGAGCTTCACTGGCCATGACCCGTCCGAAGATTTAAGAGTTGCGGTTCGCATGCTTCCATGACTACTATTATCTCAGGATCTCTTCTTACCACATTTTGCTTCAATAGATTATGTGACCGGTTGACTACCGTGAAGGAAGGATTTTGCAGCTTGGACTTGTTCGCTGGTTCGAGAGATGTAGTTGCCCGCGAACATGGAGAAGTAGAACTACGAGAAGCCAGCATGTGGTGGCTCACCTCTCGTTTGGAATTTTCCATCCTACCTGAATTAGTCAGGCAGAGAGCATAAGAAAAAGCGATACGAAAGTGTATGCATTACTTATAGGCTAAGATTCACAAACCTTCCGAATCTCGTCGCTGAAGCTTTGCTCCTTCATCAGTTTGGACAGTCTGTTAGTTGATCGAAATTGTATCCAGAATAATGCTAGAGGTACTGAGACTGAAATCGATAGAATTGATTCACAAAGTGATGTGCAAAGTAGCTAATGAACTTTTCTCAACAAATTGATGGAGTCTGGGCAGACTATGCGGTGAGGCCAAACACCACCTCTAGTTGTTTAAGCTATTCACTCAAACTCAACTGGTCCAATCCATCATGGTTAAGCTAGTCAATCTTTATTTCCGTTGTTTAGTCCAGATTAACATTTAATTTATATCATTGCCGGGAGAGTCTCGCTAGCAATTCCTGTAACTAAGAATTGAAAGTAAGACACAGGGTACCTGCTACAAACTAAACATCTTTAGCCTTTAGAAATTCCTTAGTCGTGAGCCCTGCATTTTTAAGGCGATTGAATATAAGTTTTTGCAGCTAATATTTAGGTAAAATGATTATTTCGCCCAATTTCACTCAATGTCATAAGCTGAAAAGGTGAAAGACCATTTTTTTTTTTTATGGATCTTCCACCGTCAATGTCGATGCTGGATTTTAATATTCATCCTTGATTATTAGTCACTTGTGTATTAGTCATATTAGAAAATTGAAGCATGTGACGTCAGCAAATCTCGTTGAGTGGTCATCTGGAAGGACTTGACTACACCTGATTCAAATCGTTTATGACTTAATCGCACTTTTTCAAATTTTAGAGCTTGATTGTACACTTAGCTAAACGTCAAGATTTTTTTTTACGCAATTTCTCACAATAAAAAGAAAGAAAAGAAAAGAATGGATATCAAATGGAAAGAGAGTTGAAGGAAAAAGAAACCAAATGGGATGCCTAGGTGAGTTATGAAAATGAGGATGGTGGGTTCTAAGTAGCTATGCTGACGTGGCAAATGAAGGAAGATATGCTTAATTGGCGCATTAATGGTCAATCAATTATAAATAGGTTATCATTTTAAAAGTCATTTATGCCTAATTTTATTGATTTATTACCTAATACGAACAACTTTTTTACCATATACAGTAATAATTTATGGGAGGGTTATGTAAATTTTTTTAGGTGAAGAGACTATTCTACCCTTGATTTTCAGTTCTCATCGGCAGCTGCCTCTTCTTTTTCAAAACCGTTGTCAATGAGAAAGAGGGAAATTGGAAATAGAATCACCTACCTCAATAAAAAGAAATCCTTCATCTCAACCTCCGAGTGTGCCTCAGTAACTTCCAGATCTCTGTGCCACTTGCAGCATCTGCCCTTCCCTTTATTAGGAGAAAATATTCGGTGGTTGTTAAGCGCCACGTCGCTAGCTGATGTGGCGTCCATAAGCCAATTAGAAATTGACACATGTATTATTGACATGTAATTAATTTTTAAAAAATAAAAATCTCTGTCCATCTCTCTTCCACCACCATATGCCATTGCAGCCACCGTGAACCCACACCGCCGTCGCTACCGCTGCCTCCCTGCGCCGTCGCTACCGGCATCGCCGTGGACTTCGTTGTCCGTCGTCCTTGCTCGTCCATGGCCGGTGCTTTCAGATCTGACTCGGACGCGGCCATGGCTCCGCAGTTCCAGATCTGGAAGCGGCCATGGCTCTAAGGCCTGTAGCGGCCATGGACGAGCACGGAAGGACGACGGAAGGGTGGCCGAGGTCTGTCGCGGCCATGGACGAGCAAGCAGCAGTGATGGACGAGGAAGGACGACGGAGGGGTGGTCGACTTCGATGGCTATGAGGCCTGTCGTGGCCTGGCTCCGCGGTTCCAGATCTGGACGCGAAGGCCTGTCACGGCCATGGACGAGCAAGCAGAGGCCATGGACGAGGAAGGAAGATGTAGGGGTGGTCGGCGTGGAAGCGCAACCGTGTAGGCGGACCGATCGAGGAGTGGATATGGCGACCATGGGCAAGGCAGGGGTGCTCGCAGTCGTTGCTCGCCTTCGTTGCAGTGTCTTTGCCGTCTGTGATGGAGGAGGACGCCGCAAAGAGCGGAGCCGGTGGCCGGAAGGTGGATGCTATGAGATGGAGGAAGAAGAAGAGAAAAAATCAAATTTTTATTTTTTTCCAATTCAATGACACGTGTCACTATACTATTGGATATGAGAGAAAATTTGCGCCACGTCACCAACACCGAATATTTTCTCATTTATCGGTGACTAGACAAGTTTAAAAAGATTATAAAAAAAAAAATTGAGCTTATGTTGCTTCAGGCGTCGGGCAATTTGATAAGAAAAGGCAAGCGACAAAAAAACAAAGTAATTGGATCTCACCAATATTTGTTTATGCTGATAACTTTTGTATGGTTGTATTGAGATCACCCTCCCAGTTCCCTTCCAATTTGTATCTGAACAGTGTGCCCCAAAGTAGTGGTGGTGTCCTCAGCGTACCCTTTGAAAATATCTTCATTTTGGGGCACTCTTCCACTAAAATAATAAACAAGGATGGAAACCTCAAGATGCAACTTGTGGCGGAGGAGAAGCATTCTAGGCTTGGCATATTTTGGAATCTCAATATTTCTAGCTTCTTAAAAGAAATCATTTTTCCTTCTCCATTTTTATCGTCTACCACTACTTCTCTCATTCTTTCACATCCTATTATAGTCAAGGCCGTGAGATGCACCAAATTTGTGACCGCTGAAACTGTCACTAGATGTACCAATCCAGAGGAATTCTTCACCACTAACTTCGTCAAATTCTGGAAGGATGCCGCAACTGGAAATAATGTTGTCAAACCAGGACAATCCCAAACCTCAAATTTGTCAATGCTTTGAAGAACTTTTGTGATTAAATAGTCTTCTCTCCACACACGCTTTAGGTTGTGTAGCTTGCTCAACTTAAGTTCTCTTAAATTATCAAGCACCGGATGTTTTCCCTCGTCCACAAGTCCATCAGGGAATATATCTTCAAAGGAGCTACAGAAAACCTCAAGGCTTTTTAGATTGGGAAATCTCTGTAGGAGGAAGCTCGAAGGAAAGACGGCCCTTTCATCATGAAAGCATGCCAATGTTAGTGCTTCTGACTTGCCAATGTCATCAGAAAATTTTCCATTCTGTATCATCTGAATATCTTTATCGACTAATAAAAGTCTCTCTAAGGTGGGAGTGTCCTGCAAATTGCCAATATAATGAGAGCAAGTAAATTCAACAATGTTCGACAATAAATCATTCCTCTGAGAGGTAAATTAAGTCGGTTTGAAAAGGAATTGCTAAATGTGTGTGCCCAATTCATTAATCTCTAGAGCCTGCATAAAAGTGTCAACCTTCTAAAGTCATCCGCCAACCAGGGGTGAGCGCTCATATAATAATGATTAGATAGAAAGGGAAAGATCTGTATTGGCATAGGAATGATCAAACAAATAAATAGAAATCCATTTGACCCAAAAAACATCAAAAGAAAGATGGTCATCCTACTGCGATTTGAAAAGGAATTGCTAAATAATGTGTGCCCGATTCTCAATTTAGTCCATAGGAAATTCACATTTAATCCATATAAAAAACTTTTAAGAGAATTTTTAAAATAGAGGTCCGTACGGTTAATTCAAGAACCATCCTGACCAAATTCATTCTTTATGAGAGAATGTCTTATCTTGTCAACAAGAATCTGTAGTTGTTTGGAATTTCAAGTGACGAGATGCGCTGATAGTGCCACTAAAACATTTTTGTCTGTCCAAAAATGAAAAATGTGCTTAAAGATACTATAAATATCTTTTGCCAACAAACTGATAAGTAAGGAGTTCATGTTTTCCATAGTACCGTAATGTGACATGACTATGCAATGCACATGAGATATGGTGGGTGAACTAAAGAATGAAGAAGAAACAGAGGAAGAGTAGTTGCAATCATACCTTCTCAACCGAGAAGTGTGCCTCATGGTCTGAAAGGTCGTGTTGATCGTCTCTCCGAGCCCACTTGTTCATGGAAGCCGCAAAAGGCAACATGTTCAGTTTGTCACAATGGGTCACTCGCAATTCCTTCAATAATGGCCAGTTCAGAGTGAGCAAGTTAGGGCAGAAGCTCTTGAGTCGTGGCATATTATGTAATACCAGATAAGTCAATTCTGGGAAAACAAATTGAGCAGCAATAGAGTGTGGACTGTCATCTTCACTCGCACTCGAGACTATTTCCTCGAGCCCACAAGACTCCACTCGAAGTTTCTCAAGTTGGGTTAGACTTGCAGCCACCCAACGTGGAAACAAAATTTCAAGGTTCTTACAGTTCCGAGCCTTCACTTTCCGCAAATATTTAAAAGTGAAAGTTCCTTGAAGGCCGCAGGTCCATATTTTGCTTAAGTTGTCCATGTGGTAGAGAACTATCCTTTCTAGCTGAGGAAACTGTACCTGCCATATTGAGAAGAAAAATGACGCAGTGAATGTTAATTACATTGACTTATGATCTCAAAGATGAAATTTCCAAACTATCCTAGCTTTCACAAATTATGAGAATTCTAGAGCTTGTTAGTAGTAATACATATAGGGAGGGGTCGATAGATGCTTTCATTTCAGTTGACCGATTACTATGGTTAAAGAGTAAACAAATGCGCAAGAAACTATCTACTTCCAAATAATAGAAAAAACAATAATTAGGCAAAAGAATCTACAAGAAAAAAGGCCAAAAAAAGGGGGGGAAAGAGTAGTGACCTGATCAGTTGGTACGTGTTAATTGCCTTTTGAAGAAATGATGTATATCACAACAAATTCGGTAAAAAGATATTAGCTTGTGTTCACTGAATTCAATGAAAACAAATCTGAAAATTGTATATATATATGTGTGTGTGTGTGTGTGTGTGTGTGTGTGTGTGTGTGTACGTCCCTAGGATTCATGCAGAAAACTGATTCTTGATTTGTGATTCATTGATTTGTGATTGGGTGTACAATTATGAAGTTTCAGTTGGTGTTGACACTTCTTTTTGGGGGAAAAGGTTGGTGTCGAGGATTTTGGAGTTTTGTTTGGGTGTGGAGGCAAAAATAAAAGGAATAAAAAGTGGATGTTGCAACGCGCCATTCTATTTCCAAATTCCAATTACTGGTTCCATCGATACTTCGATTTGACAAGATAATTAATCAAAAAACCAAAAGCATTGGGTTAAGAAAAACAAGGCTGACCTGTGGAGTGAAGAGGGAAGGGGTACCGTGGTCAATCTCCATCCAAGAATGCCAAGTCAAACTTCTCATCTTGGGGCACTGGGCAATAGTCAACTCTGTTAACCAAGGACAATCCAGCACATGATTCTTTCCCGAGATGAAACTAGTTAAATTGGGCAAGCATTCCAGCTCCATCGTACAGAGCCTCGGGAATGTGATCTTCTCCACCGCGCTTTCCCGCCCTTTCTCCTCTGCGATCACTCCTTCCATCTGACTACATTCCTTTATTTCAATCCCCCGTAGATTGGCAAGGCACCGAGCCATCGATGGAGCGAAAGCGAATCTCAAGTTGCTGCAATTATAAAGGGTCAGAGAAGATAGAGAACTGAAGCGCATCGTTCCTTGAAGATCTTTGTTCCATAGTTGCCTCAACTTCGGTAGATTGACCAAGTCCAAATCTTCTAGCTGAGGCAGCACCCGAGTGCTTTCCACGGGCTCAAGCCCTTCAAGATCGAATATTTCTTCCAAAGACTCGCAATCGCGCATTTGCAAGTTTGTCATTTTCTCTAAAACAAGCATCAATTTGGATGGAATAGCATTAACAAATGATGGACATTTATCCACCGCAAGACGTCCTAACTGCCAAGATGACTTGATGGGATTAAGTTCGCTATGCCATTTTCCAATCAGCTCAGGGAACTCAGACAGCCGCATAAACTTTACTCCAGCAACCGTAGCCTGTTAGAAAATGCATCATTAAAGGTAAACTTGTAGTTAGCAAAAAGTAATTACTCTATAGGTTATTAAGACCATCCAATTGCACCAAATTTGATAACTGATGCATACCATTTCTTCAAACATATTTTGGATGGTGGTGTTGAGGTTTTCCTTCCAAAACCACACTTCGTGTTGAGGCTTTGCATCTGCTTGTGTCTGTACTTGTATTCTATCCAGCTTTGGCGCAACTATTTGTCCCTTAGAGAAGGACTTCATGTTGGGACATCCGCTCACAATGACATCTTCCAAGAGAGGGAACATCAAAGTGTATTCACTTGAGCTAAAACATCTCAACCCTGTCAACCCATCAAGTTGCATATGCTTCAACTGATTGAAAGTCACTACATACCCCTCCTTACCTCCCTCGTCACTAATGACTTCTTTCAACATTTTACAATTTCTTATCCTCAACTCTGTGAGTTCCGCCAAGTTTTTAGCCATTGTCGGTGTGAACATATTTGATAGCCCATCACAATGTGACACATCTAGAGTCTTCAGGTGTTGAAAGTATCTTGAAAAGTGTGATATTGCATGTAACGATAACCCATCACAATATGACACATCTAGGATCTTCAGATGTTGAAAGTATCTTGACGAGGGTAATAGCTCATGACTTGGGCCTTCTATGGCTTCCACATTGATGCTCAGCTCCTCTAGATGAGATTCGCATAGAACGAGCTTTTCCAAGTTGGTTAAACTCTGAATAAAAAGACACGTGGATAATGCATATTCCTCTAAGAGATGACGAAGCTCAAGAACCCTAAGCGTGCAGAAGAATTCTTCATCATGAAAATCCCCATGCCATATCTCCATCCGTCCGGATAAATCCAATTTTAGCTCTTGTAGATTTGGGAATGCACCCTGAGAAGATAGTCAAATCAGAATCTGAAGTCAGCTTAGTTAATTGAGTATTCATGTGTTATGGTATAAGTCCTGCACATCGCGCATAATAGGAAATGTTGATTCTGTGATTCAGTAAAAGGAAATGTGCCCTCATGCAATAGACACTATCGTAGATCTTTTATATTTGAGTTGTTTCCATATTTGAACCGTATTAAATCTGTACATTCCCGTTTCTATTGATGCATCCCTAGTGAAAATAACTGTCTCCATCAATTATAATCACAATTCCACTAATTTCAGAGATTAATGTCAACAAAAATGTCACGTCTTTCCCTTTTTAGCATAACATCAGTCATCTTAATAGGGCTCAAATTAGAAAACACACTTGCGCCCAAGTAAGGTCACCCCACATGCCACGTGTTTTCAATCTTTATGGTACTTAAGAGGCTAAACTATCGGAATTAGCCTAAACCATTTTTTTTAAGGGGGATCAATGATTATGCATTCTTCCGCGTGTTTCCATTTTATAATATTTTTATGGATTCAAAGAGAGTCGTATAGTTTACATCTTTGTACGTAGAGTTACTTCTATGATATGCTTGGCTGTGACCATAATCATCACTTCAAATACTCGTAATCGAAGCAAAACAAATAATCTTATGTCATACCTTTTCCAACAGGAAGAGAGGCTGTTTATGAAGTGAAATCTCATTTTTAGGTTGTGAAGCAAGTATCTCCACTTTGTTACAGCCATCCACCTCCAAGGTCTTCAATGCTGGCCAACCTACAGCATGTGTCCCTGTGGAGATGCACTTCAACTCTGTTAGATTTATAAGCCGGAGGGAGGTTAACTTTTGGAAGACAATCCCAAGAACTAGTCCTTCCATCTCAATGAGTTCCGCAATGCCACATGCATTGATCTCCAACTCCTCAAGTTGGATAAGATCTATCGCTACTGAGGCTGGAAATAGAGAGGTGAGGCTTGTGCAACTGGAAACACTAACAGAATGTAGACGCTGGAATTTGACTTGGTGGTGGAGTTCCTTATCCCATACACACTTCAGCTTTGGTAATCCATTTAACTCCAGCTTTTTTAATTGGGAACGAGCTACAGGATTCCCATCTAGAGGATTCAGTGATTCAAGTTCAAAAACAACTTCAAGTGAACCACAATAATGTACCTCCAAACTTTCCAGGCTCCAAAGCCGTCCAAGAATGCAAGAAGGAACAATGTTCAATAGCTTATGGCATCCCCACACCTGAAGTGATTTTACATTGTGGAAAGAATCCGCAGCAACTTGATTGTCCCATATCATTTCGATGTTGTCCATGTCCCCAATATGTAATGTCTCCAAGCGAGGAAACGCAACCTGCGGTGTTCACTCACAGGATTGGTGATTCAGTTAATATAAATGAGTTGCCAAGGGGAGAGGGGGAATTATTAAGTTGCATAAAAGGAAAAAAAGAAGAGAAAAATTAAGCACATGGAGAAGTCAAACTACATGTAATAAAACAAACGCAACTAATGTGAACTAAACATATATTATTTACGGTGGGAAAAATGGTAATTTAGATATGCCCATATTTTGTATTGGACACACACCACACGAAAACAAAAACAGAGGCTTTTCTGTATATGTTTTGACATATAAATGCAACAAGAAATATTTGAAAACAAAAAGGGCGATATTCCTCGACCTTGGCATATACATGAATCAAATTATCGAAGATAGTCATAAATCGACGTATTAATCCTATGGGATGGCCCAATTTGACGGCCTATTTGGCTGCATAACAATGTTTTTTTTTGTGAACGTTAAGTCAAAGTGGACCCAATTGTTCATGCTTGCAATGTCATAGCCATACATGCAAAATTGCTGAGACATTTACATTCTTCGTCAAAATCGGAAAGCCGTTCATACTTCGTACAGGTATCAAATGCCTATATTGCGTGATTTATCAGTTATTTAGATTGACAACAATACTTAATTGGCTTAGAATAATTCTCGGAAGGGAAATGGCTTGATTTCTTTCTTTAGTTACAAGCTTACTTGGAAGCTCCAGAATGTACGGGTGTGAATTTTTTGTTCTCTGAAATATAGGTATTTGTATTTTAGTATAAATGATTAGTTAAATTCACTATTTTCATATGAATCTCCCTCTTTTTTTATTAAAAAAAGAGGTTAAATTCTTAGTTACTATTATGTAAAACGTAGAGGCTCAGTAATAGTATAAAATCCTTATTGTCGTAGTTATATGTCATAGGGACATTTTATACATAACTGATAATATTATGCTAATGTTGAGTATGGAGCGCAAGAATAGTTTTCCTTGCAAGGAGAATGATCATCATCTTGCAATTGAAAGTCTAAAGTGACACTCATTAAGGACTTTTTACGGAGTACTCTATAATAGCATAATTATATAAGTTTTTCAATGACATTCTCATTCAATGACGACGTGACAATAGTGTAACGTTCAGAAAATTGGCCATACTGTTTGTCACAACAATAGTTGGCTAGAAAATTTCGGATTTTTGGTCAAAGTGCATAACTTATAAAGAAATGAAATTTATTACCAGGGTGATTAAAAATTATAGTTTAAGTTACAAAATCCGTTACTATTTAGTTACCAGGACTGAATTTAACTCCGTAATTTGAGAGTTAACTGTTGAGCTCCTTGGAGATTAGGTATCCAACTTTTATATATGTAGTGATTGTCTTTAAATTCTTTCAATTCAACTTAAAAAGACAATTTGGCTTGTAACTTTACTTTGACTTATCCAGAATGCAATTAATTTTAACCAAACTTGACTTCGTAAGTAATTTAGTTAGTTTTTGCTTTGGATATGCTTTGTCTCCGGTATAACTATTTATTTGCTTATTTAGATTATTAATTACGCGGGCCTGACTATTTTTTATACGCCTATAACTTTCCTTGTAAGTTTTTCAATAATTCGTGTGATTGATCCAACTCTTGCTTTCTCGGGATTGGTGTGAATTGAAGCTTGCTAATTGTTTGCAGTGGCATGTGGGAACTTGAAATGCACAGCATGTAAACTTCCGTAGTACTATTAACACATAAAATTGATGCCAAGTATTTTACTCCAACAGTTTTTGTCATATTTAATATATTGAGAATCACGTACCTCTTGATTGAAGAGGGCAGTGGAGCGTGACATAACATGATCCTGACTCCGAGCTTCTCGTGCACCTGCCATCAATTTTTTATAAGATGAAAAGAACGTCACTATTTGTATTGCAAGGATGTCAAGAAGATATTCGTTGATGAAAATAAACAATCAATCTTACACTTTCTGCGGGAGAAGCACGTCAAACTTTCCAAACTTAGGTATAAATAAGTTAACATCGGGAATGCTAGAATTTGTGATGTTTCCATTTCCAACCCTTCTTCCTCCACAATGATCACCTCCATCTTCTTGCAATCCCATACCGTCAGTTCTCTCAGCTGTGCTAGAGATTTTATCATGGATGCGAAAAATAGAAACCTGAGGTTGTGACAGCCATCCGCTTTTAGCTTTGTTAAATGATGGAATCTCACTATTCCACAAGGATTCTTGTTCCATATGCGCCTCAAGCTTGGCAAGCCCGATAACTGCAAGGTCGTTAGCTCGGAGAGAGTCTCAACATTTCCGCTGGCGCTTGGTCCATCAAGGTCAAAAACTTCTTGCAACGAAGCGCAATTTTTGATAGTTAAAGTGTGCAACTTATGTGTATTTACCAGCGACCTGAAGTTGAAAACCTTCGAGAGAGATTTGCACTGCTTCAGCTCGAGAGATTGAAGATTGCTCAGTTCCAGTGGAGATTCTTCGCTCCATATATTTTCCAGATTGGGAAGTCGAGACATAGTCAAGGTCTGCAAGGATGGGATTGAAACCTGGCGGACAAACCCGTCAACGATAGCATCAGGAAAGACAAGCTGGATTTTATACGTGCAATTAGCAGGTTATTCACGACTTTTGCATTTACAAAAATATTTGATAAACAAAAGCTACTTTACGACCCCGAAAGAAACCCACTGGGCTTTACTTTTGTTTGCAATTTACTACTAACAAGGGAAATTACAGTAATCAAGAATTAGCTATCGTTCAGTTTACTAATGACAACGGAAATTAATGAACCTTAAAGCAAAAAGTACTTTCAAGGTAAATTACTTCTTAAAAGTTGAACTACTCCTGCTAGGAAGTAATTTACTGTCTCACAAGGGAAGATGACTACCATGAAGTAATTTAGCGGTTTCGAAGAGTAATTTACTACTTCACAAGGAAAACTAACTATCATAATAGTCTAATTACTCAAGTAACTTCCTCCTGACACCCCTGGACCCTCCCAACTAATTTATGCATGAAATTATATTTTCATCCAACGATGTCCAATAAGATAATAATTATATAACATGACCGTATCTCCTCAAGTATGGTAATAATCGGTACTTCTTCATGGCTACGTACTTCCTCCTATCACTAGTATTAACTTCCCGGGGCATGGATCGTCTTCTACGATCCTTGCATCCACATGCAAAGTTGCTAGAAATCCCCATCAATACAACAAATTTAACTTCTCCGTGTTTCGTTCATTGGACTATTATCATCTCGAAGAACCAACCTTCGACTACTACTTCTGTTGCTGCCGCCTCTTTACAATGTTGGAGAGGTTTATTACAGTTCGAAAGAAATATTTGCAGATCTGGTTTCTAACAAAAAAATATTTACAGTTTAAAAGTCAATTATGATATGGTCGACTTCATGAAGAGATAAAATTTTAGTAGGCTTTTAAATATATCCCAAGCATTTAAAAAGTAACTCATAACCTATCCCAAACTAAGTTTATGTGGATTTCATACAATTAGTTGGATTTCTACGAAATGAAGAGAAACAGAAGATTGCTTTATCTAATGGACAAAGAAGGCACGAACGGATAAGGTAAATTGGAACAGAATGAACTGAAAATAACAATATGAATATGCATTATAATCTATGTTACATCTAATTAGCAATTAATAAACACTATATTCTTTTGATAGAAAATTACCTGTTGCCCGTTGAAAAATACAGTTTGAGTGGCAACTTGGTTGTCTGATGAACTACTCGAAGGAGTCCTCCTGGCGGTTAAAAAGTTTTTTATACCTGGCAAGTCACGTAACTCCAATACATGCAAATTCCGCAACTCAACTTTGCCACAATCATCAACTTCTACAATCTCCCGCATTAAGTGGCAACCAACAACTCGGATCTCTTCAAGCTGTGAAAGTTCTCTCAGTAATGAAAGAGGAAACAAAACTTCCATCTTGTCGCAACGTTCAACTCGTACTGCTTTTAATGCACTGAAGGAATTGGAGGAGATATGGTTGTTGCATATCTTCTCCAAGTTGATGAGATTCTTAAGAAGTAACGACTCCAACCTCTTAAAAGTAGTGTGGGAAGGCCATTGGAGGATGTAATGGATGGAGGGACTATTCTCGACATGTAGATGCTTCAATTTTGGAAAACCTTCTAGGGATAACTCGCAAATACTTTTAGGTTTGTTCAATCCATCCAAATACAGATCGTCAGTTTTGTCCAAAGTAGTTCGTACACATCCTTTTTGGATAATATCGTTCTTTGGATTCAACTTGAGCTTCAATGCCGTTGATGTATTGTACTCGCTTGACCAGTGCCATGTACTACCTATTTGGATTCTGTACTTGGTTAATTTCTGTAAGTTTAAATCCTCGGGCAGGACATTCGGATTAGGAATTGATATGTGTAGAGTGTAGAGATTCTTCATGTTGTTCAACTCAATAAGACAGGCATTACTTGGTGGAGTGTGCTCCATGGCATTCCATTGATCAAAGCTATTCTCCACATATAACTCCTCCAATTTGATCAAGCTTCCAAGCACACCTGGTTCAATTACCTGAAGCCTCGAACAATGGTTCAAGTCTAATAGCCTCAGCTCTACTAGTTGCCCGATTTCTTTCGGCAATCGATGAATTTTGGAGTTCACAAAGCTGAGAATTTGTAGCCTTTTTAGGTTGCCAAGACTGGCTACATCCTCTAGCGAACAACCATCAAGACATAGGGTGTTTAAGTTCTCCAAGAGATGAGATGACAATGGCGAATGAATGAGATGTATCCCCGTAAGATTTAAGACCGCGAGTTTCCTCATAGAATTGAAATATGAGTCTGGAACATGAAGAGATTCGTTGTTCGTGAACAACAAAAACATCTGCAATTCGGGGCAATCTATTTCTTTAGGAAGCTCCTTCATGTCAACGTAGGGAAAGTTTATTGCCCTACAACTTTTGAGCTTGTCCTTCGACCACTCTGTTACCAACTTATCTTTCTCTTTCAATACGAGAAAAGGGTTATCTCTTGAAGCAACCGAGGCGACAAACTCACGAACCAAGTCATGTATCTTGAAACTACCAACATCTCCATCCTCTAACAAAAGGGAGGAGGCTTGAAGAGTACGGATCGATGATGCCAAACTTTCTCTAGCTTCTTCAATGCTGTTGTCTTCTGGAAATAACCCCAAACCCACGCCATACCTCACCAAGTTTTCAAGAGTGGGCTTAGAGACGCCACAGACAACACAGAGCCGTAACAGGAACTTCACATCCTCGCCTTTTAAATGGTCATAACTCAATTGCAACATCTTAGTTACTTTCTCACCAATTCCCTCGTTTTTAGATAGCTTGAGTTGTTTAAAAACATTCTTCCATCCGGATAAATTAGCGTGTTTAAGAAGTTTAGCCATTTGGACAATTAGGAAAGGCAAACCTGCACATTTGTGGAGTGCTTCCTCCACCAAGGGTTTGAACTCGTCATCGCGAACTTTGTCTCCGACATAACTCTCAAACAATCTTCTTGCCTCTTCCTCGTGCAGCTCACCGAGATGAAACGGGTCGTCGCAGCCCATTTCCGTTTGCAAAACATCTCGATCTCTCGACGTCAACAGCAACTTGCATCCTATGACTTTGTTATCATGTCCGCAAGGAATGCCGACTGATTTCAAGTCAACCTCCTCCCACAGGTTGTCCAGTATTATGAGCACCTTCTTCTTCTTCTTCCTCTCCTCGTCATTGTCTTGCTTCGTCCTCCCCTCATCTTCCAACCTCTCGCGCAGGAGCTTAGCTCGCAAGCTGACATTCTCTTCCTTCTTTATGTCACTAAGGCCCAACCAGTGCGCGATCTCTCCTTGAATCCTCTTGATGTCTGGATTTTCCGACACGTCGGCCTTAGCCACCAGATCGAACGACCTCTCTTCCCTTATTCTGCTTTCGACCTCTTCCAGAAGGGTGGACTTGCCCACCCCGCCCATCCCGTAAACCCCGACCACGCTGTTGTTGTTATCGGCAAGAGCGACCATGATTTTACCTATCATCGAAGCTCTGGATTCGAAGACGCCATCGTCCCTGGCAGAAGGAGCGGAGGCTGTCACGGTGGTCGACTGGACGACATCTTTGCCTGCTCTCCTGGCCAGAGTCGGAGCAGGGACACTCCCCGGAGCAGGATCGATGAAGGAGATGTCCCTGAATTCACTGCATTCTCGAGCGAGTCGCTGAATGAGCTCGATCTTGTCCTTGGCCTTTCTGCTGAACTGATAGCGACAATTGGGGTCGGGAAGAGTCCCGTAGCAGCAACTCTTGCTCGCCTTTTCGAACTCTCCCAACAGCTCTCCCGCCTCCTTCAAGGCCTTCTCTGCACTTTCGTGCCACTCGGTGGCTTGACTGTAGACCATCCGAAGATTGTTTCTGGCCACTTCGACGGCAATCTGGATCCTCTCAGCCTCGTACGCCAGCTTCCCGACTTCCTTCTGAAGATCCTGGGCGTAGCTCTTGGAGGAGATCACGTATCCGAATTGGCGCTTGACGGGAACAACTACCCACTTCAACACATCCCACCCAATAGAAACAACAGAATCCATCGACATTTTTGCTTGATTTTTTTTTTTTTTTGAGAAAGAAAGACCGATAAAACGGGGAGACCGAGAGAGAGAGAGAATGATGAAAAAGAGCAGCAGGTAGTGAAGAAGAAGTAGGATGGTTTGGCCGAGGAGAAGACGAGGCGAAACAGAGCAAGAATGATGAGAGACGAAGAAGGCAAGGAGATTTGAGTGCAGAAAAGGATGACGAATCGATGGGTGAGCTTCAGTTCTGGAGATCCAACGATTTAAAATAAAAGAAAGTCCGCTGTCGGTCGCATCTATCAAGCCACCAACGTGGACTTGCAAACCATATGTAAAACGTTGACACGAGTGCTCTAATTTTCAAACCACAACTTAAGTGCCAAAATATTTTAAGAACACTCGTTCAAGTGTTGAAAATTTGACGTGACATATCGTTTTAAAATCTTATGACACTCTAGTGATGTTTGAAAAAATGGTATACCAACAGAAAAAAAAGTCATGATTTTCAAGTAAACACCGTACATAAATTATGACACTTAGTGATCCAAATAAAGTTATGATACCCACGTGATCTCATACGAAAGTTATGATGTTTCTATCTCTCATTTGATTATTTCTCTGCTTAACCGATCACGAGCACCAATGTCTAAGTCTCCTTCCTTTCCTCCGCTGTGAAGTGGTCATGTACTAATATCTAATTAATGTTGACCATTAGGTGAAAACATGTCTTTGACTTTTAATGTATCCTATTCCGAACTTTCACAGGTTTATTAACAAAAACCCCTCAAATCAATCCTTTAAGTGAAAACAAAAAACTCAGTTCAGAAGGAAATATTGAAGTTGTTTAATTATTTTTCCAACCATGAGTGTTAGATTAGAATATGTGAAATTACTCCTTAATCTATATATCTATTATGACTATTTGAAAAGGTTACTCCTAATTTTGAAAATTAATGTTATGACTAATTAAAGTCATCAGGGACGTTCTCTTTGTAATTAAGTTGATAAGGACCTTTTGCATAGTAACTACCTAATATATGGAGAGGAAGTGCACATACTAGAAAAAAAAATTACCATATGAAGTTAGCATTCTCCTAGAGTAAGCAATTGTTTTCGCTACAATCTACGGCCAAAGGTGTTGAGGTTAAGCGAATGAAATATCCTGCAAAACCGGTTAAGCTCAAGCCTTGACCTGTGCAGGTGACTCTAACCCAAAACAGCTTGCACGCAACTTGTGGGATTCAAACGGACGATTCCCCAGTTCCGAGCTGAAAATTTCACAATGCCCCAACCAAGTGCACCAATCCTGGAGTTAAGCAAGCGTGACGTTTTTTCAGTAACAAGCAAGTTTATTTTGCATTCCGTAACACTTCTTAAGAAAATGATTATGTCAACGTAAAAATTACCGTACTATAGATATTCAATAATTGTACGAGGGAGATGCTCAATAAGTATAATGTTAAAGTAATAGTAGTATATGATGGGTATTCATCATATTAGGCTCGGAAATATTTGAATGTTAGCTGGCTAAATTTCTATGCGTCTATTTGTCTCACATGACAAACATGCCCATCAAAATTGTTAGGTTGGAAAGGTCAATTTATCCCCAACTGGGTAGATGCATTATCACCGTTTGAAAGTATTTTGACTAAGAAAAAAACAATAAAAGTCATGAGCCACATATTTCTTGTAATTAGGTTGATAAGTATAATCTAGTTAGTAGTGCATAAAATTCAATTTTCTCTCCTTCCTTTTCTTCATCATTAATGGATAGGCATTGATGAGATATTCATCCTTTCCCACCACTGATGTACTAGTCCTAATCCATCATTTCATCATTTCCTCCACCGTTAATAGAAAAATATTGATTAGGTACCAATCTTAGACTTACTTCTTGCGTAGGTCAATGAGTCATATTTAAAATATATAATTAACATTATAATTAAGCTAATTGTCAAATTGGAATGTCAATTGTAATTGTTACGTTAGGTTAGGTGTAACTTCAATTAGAATTGATAGACCAGATTTTCTAAGGAAAATAAACTTTTTCCATTCTTTGTTGATATTTTAAACTAGTTTGCTTAAATGAATACTGCTACTCCGTACTGAATAAAATTAATATGGTAAACGATTGGGAGCCACAACTGATATTGGTGGTCCCTCGTTCTTATTATAGTTATCACAAATGATTGGGGTCCGTTTGGAGTCTTTACTTCTAACAATCATGTTCCAAATATGCTTTCAAAACCATACAATTATTGACAAGTAGAGTTACATGGTTTTTCATAAATTTATTTTCTTTTTCAATTTTTTTGGAGGAAAGTAAAACACAGAAAAAATGTACCTAAGAAGTGTAAATAAATAGAACAAATAGAAGTCAACAAAAATGATGATGGAACGTCATATGGTATCTTTTCGGAATCACTCTTGCAAATTCTGAGTTCATGACAATCATTCTGAACAACGTTGTCAATATGAATATAAATCTTAAGGAAAAAAAATGAATCTAGTTGAAAGTGGATATTTCACAACTTACAAAGGAATTTCCTATATGGGCCCTAACTTGCTACTCTCGACAATCTCATTGGCTAAAACTCGTGAGTCGCTGGCTCCATAATTAATATGCAACTTGCTGAGCCATTTATATCTACGTGCAAGTTTCTCTAAAAATCATTCCTTAAGCCAACATAGCATAATATAGTTTGATATAAAGATGAGGTCAAATTAACTTCCGAACCCTTTTTTGGCTAATTAGTGCATTCCCACTTTGTTTTCCTTTAAATTACCAACAATTGCATCTCATGCCCAAGTTTCTCCTCCTTTACTGCCTTCTCTTTCTTTTTTGGTCGAAACCTCCTCTACTAGCATGAGGACCCGTGTATCCAGAAGCTTATGAAACATCCTGCCCATAAAATGCTTAAACTCAAGCCTTTGGCCTGTCTAGGAAACTCTAAACCAGAGCAGTGTGCACACAATTTGTAGAATTCGAACCAACGGCCTCTAGTTCATGAGATGGAAATCCCCGACACCCCAACCAACTGCGCCAATCCTGGGGCTATATAAGCACAATATTGTATTGTAAAGATTACGTGTATTTTGCATTATGTATCATTTCTCAAGAAATTGACAATGTTAACATGAAATCATCATATTATTGATAATTCAATAATTGCGACATAAAGATGCTAACCTAACCTTAGTTTAGGCCCTAACCAAACACCATTCCATGGGTATAGAAATGGATGATTCTTTGCATTATCGTTCTTATATTGGACCAGTCACACCAATGTTCATGCGTCCATTCCTCCACCACTAATGGACGGACATTAATGAGTTATCCATCATTTCCTTCTAAAAGGAATAGATCCCAATAACATATACGTACATATCCATCATTTCCTTCTAAAGGGAATGGCGAGGGTCACCGCCAACTGGGCGAGGGCAGCCCTCGCGGCCATCGAGGGTGGCCTCGCCTGCCTCGCCTCTGGGTGGGGCGAGGCCAAGCAGCCCAAGAGAGACGATTTCAACGGTTTTGTCGCCGAGTTCTCCATGGAAGCGCTCGACAATCCCGGGGGGGCAAATTAGTCGAGAACGCTTGAAGGAAATCGGTCGTCACCACCGTCGGCGATGAGGACGGCGAGCCTCGAGTCTTGCACTGGGCTGCCGCTATGAGCCTAGGAGGTCGCCAGACCCCAGCCGCGGCGACGCTGGGGTCGTGTGACCTCGACGAGCCTCGCGACGAACAGATCTGAGCGGCGGTACGACCATCACTGAGTGTCGACCAGGCAACCAGAAGCCTTATCTGCAAGTGGGTGCCACAAGTGAAGGGAAAATTTCATAGAAAAGGGTTCTGGTTGTCTCTGTAAAAGAGACGATAAGTAGTGCCCTGGGTTATCTCGGTAAGAGACGATGAACAGTGCATTGGAGAGATAGTAAACAGGCGAGAGTCTGGGGAAACAAAGGAAAAAAAAATAGAAATGAGAAGAAGGAAAATTAAAAAAAAAAAAGGAAATGACGAAAATGCCCTTAGTCGGGCCTTTTTGAAACAAAGAGGACACTTTAGGCCCTTATTTGAAACAAAATCCATTTCAGGCCTTTATTTGAAAAAATAAGAACATTTCGGGCCCTTATTTGGAATTTTCCAGAAGGATAATAATACAATTGCAATTCAAAAAACGTTTAGTAAAGTGTATGCCAGCTGGGGCGAGTAAAAGCGAGTAAAAGATTTATGGCCTTTAGGCTGCGTTTGGTCGATCGGATAAAACTCAGGATAGGATATGTTTTATCCTATCATGTGTTTGGTAGTTGTCTAGGACAGGCTATAGAGAGGATTTAGGGGGATAAAATAATCCTAGGGAGGAGGGTGGGATAGAGCCGGATGGAATTTCTCTTATCCATCGCTCAAGCCACCCCCTCTTCGCCATGCCCCATCCGCCTCTCCGCCACGCCCGGCCGACTCTCTGGCGGCGGGCCGCCACTCCGGTGGCAGCAGGCAACTTCTCCGGCGACGGCAGGCAACTTCTCCGGCGACGGCGGGCAACTTCTCCGGCAAGTAGTTCAAGCCATAGACAAAGGCGTTGATCGATGGTACTGAGCATGAATATCAAGCAACGTGGCGCCACTTAACCGAACCAACATTGAACCAAAATCGAGATAAGCGATTGGGTCGAACTTGCTTCGTGATCATTTCTTGAAAACCAAGTTGACCGAAACCTTGGCCAACTTCTGCTTCTTGACCTGAGACAACTACACTATTGCCAAAACTAGGCGGGTTTTTGAGTTCCCAATTCATGATAGAATTTTTGCTTTTTCCAAGCAAATCAAATGGCGAGATAGCCTCATCCGATACAAAAAGCCTTCCCTTCAGAGAAATTGCTCCACGACTCCATTTGAAGAACCCGCTAGCCAGCTCAAATTAAGTTCTTAAGCACTGTAGAGGAACTCCGGAGGTTCAAGCTCAATCCGAAGCAGAAAGTGCCGCAACGTAAGCTTCCCTTCTTGAAATCGAATCTTGGACAAAACTAAGTACCTTGCGTCCAAGAAAACTCCGAACTCAACCTTAATTTCAGGAATCTAACTTTAAGTCACACACCCACATGTCCCAAGATCTGTCTCTTTTAGATACTATGGTTTAAATTAGCAGCATCTTTGGAGATGTACATAAAACTTTTTAAAATTATATTCTTCGAAACTTGCGTGCAGTGATTTATGGAGTTTAATGTCAGGAAATTTTTCTATTATGGACAGCTTTGATCTCCCTCCCTCCCTCTCTCTCTCTCTCTCTCTCTCTATATATATGAGGGAGATGCTGCTTTTCTTGAATTTTTTTTTTCTTTGACGGGGTCAAAGTTTGGTAATGGGGAGTGAAGATGGACACACAATCCGTAGAACATCATGGCCCTTGGAATCAGATGGGATGCCAGTTGTCTTGGCGGCGACTTGGAATCACATGGTGGGACAGTATTATGATTTATTTCAGAGGATCTCACCCAAAAGTCCAAATAATGTTTGTTAGTTTTAATCGAGGGTGATGGAGAGAAATATGTTATGAGCCTCGAGCATTTCTTTTACTTTTCCCATTAAGTCAGATTTGGTTCATGTTGATAATCTTAAGATTTTAGTGACAGAATCGCAGGACCCTTTTGCTGAAATATTTAATTATCGACGGCTGAGATTTAATATCCAAAATAAACTATTTAGAACGTTAACAAAGACCCAAACCTCGAGGGTCGAGTTTAGAGCTCAATAACCTAACCTTAGTTAAGATCTTAACTAAGCATCAATCAATGCCCTGGGATGGTAAAGATTTGGTAACGACTCCAACTCACTGTCAAAAAATAATAATATAATGACAAAAGAGAACAATTTGAACTTGTCAACAATAGAGACCCGCAAGGACGCATTATTCTATGCATTATCGTTTCTTTACTCTGACCAGTCACCATCATCATTTCTTTCCGCTAATGGAGTGGACAAACATTAATTAGCTGTCCATCCTGTCATCTTTTCCCCCGCTAGATCTAATCCATTCTTCCGCCCTTTCCTTCACCTTTGACGGGCAAAACATTGATTAGGTAGTCCTAAACCCGCTCCCTAGTGCAGGTCAACGAAATCAAGCTAAATAAAAAAGAAGTAGCATTACAATTAACCTAATTACTAGATCTAATCCATTCTTTCACCCTTTCCTTCACCTTTAATGGGCAGAACATTGATTAGGTAGTCCTAAACCCGCTCCCTAGTGCAGGTCAACGAAATCAAGCTAAATCAAAAAGAAGTAACAGTATAATTAACCTAATTACTAGATCTAATCCATTCTTTCACCCTTTCCTTCACCTTTAATGGGCAAAACATTGATTAGGTAGTCGTAAACCCGCTCCCTAGTGCGGTCAACGAAATCAAGCTAAATAAAAAAGAAGTAACAATATAACTAAGCTAATTACATAGGGAAAGAATTGAGGTTTAATTTTCAAAATGATACACATATCGAAGTAGCTCAAAAATGTAAAATAGCTGTGTTATTGAATTATTATTGAATTTCTTCTCTACTTTTTGAAATATTAGACTTGCGCTAAATTAAACCATTATAACGAATTAATATTAACCATCAGTTGAAAGTAAATCTTGACTTTTCATGTATTATCTTTCTAATTTTCACAAATTTGTTGACAAAATGCTCCTTATAATTGTCCCTTTAAGCAGAAAAAATAAACCTTAGTTCATAAGGAAAACTTGAAGATGTTTAATTTTGTTTTTTTTTTTTGCCGACCATAAAAATGTTAGATTAGAATGTTAAACTACTTCTAAATCCACACATTTATTATGACTATTTGAAAAGGTTATGACTAATTCTAACAAAAAAGAATGTCATCAATAAAGTCACTATCGACGTTCTTTTTGTAATTAAGTTGATGAGGATGGTTTGCATAATAACTAGCTAGTTTATGAGAAATAAGTGCGTATAAAAAATGGCCAATGGCCATATAAAGTAAGCATTTGTTGTTTTATAACATAAGTCTCTCTAAATGCCCGATTAAGCTGAGGGCTTTGACCTGATATTAGACGACTTTAATTAATTTGCACATAGTTTGAGGGATTTAATTTGCAAGATGATTTGACATGGTCAATGGCATAGTACCGTAGAGTGGGAGCGAAGGAAGAAAAAGGGCCGCATAGAAAGTAAAGTATGGCAATATAATAATAAATACGGTTAATAAATCGAAAAATTTCAAACTAGTACACTTGTGATAAATTTATCCTTATCAGTTTTCGTTAAATTCTACAGTAAAATTGCTGAGTTAGATGACACATGGCAATTATGGGTGTACCTGTTTAGGGTTTTTACCATCTGTTTGTCACGGATGTACTAATTTGGGGTTTTTCGTGGTATTAACTCAATTTAACAAAAACTAACATAAAGTAAATTTGTCACAGGTATACCATTTTAGAGTTTTTGGTAGTTCAAAAATTAGTTTGTGATAAGTTTGTCACAATTATACTAGTTTGGGGTTTTGTGATTAAAAAAAAAACTAGTATGGGTAAATTTGTCACATGTGTACCAGTTTAAAATTTTTCGTGGTATTATCCCTAATAAATAAATGGATATAGAAAAATGAAAGAAAAAAAAAAACAAGGTTCTTGATGATCTTGAAATATTTTATATTAGCTAATTTTAGTATCCTTGTGCAAGAAAACAATCAAATTACAGCTGTCCACGTCGATAACACAACATTACATATGGTACTGTGTACGTACTTGGGTCTCTATACCTTTAAGACTTGTGTATATTTGGTTTTATATATCGCAAATGGACCGAATTTCCTAAAAAATCCTCAACTTTAGGTCCAGTCCCAAATCTATCCTAATTTTTTTTATCTCGGAAAAAACCCTCAACTTTAAGTCCAATCCCAAATCTACCCCGAGCTTTTTTTTTATCTCGAAAAAAACCTCAAACTTTAGGTACAGTCCCAAATCTGTCTCGGAAATTTTGTTTTTGTCTAAAAAAACTAAATTTTTTTCATCGTATTTTAAAATCTATCCTGTGGTTTAGTCCCGACTTGACGTGACATTTCAACATCGATAAAAAAAACAACAATAAGCAAAGTAATGGGGTGATAGGTTCATACCGACGTGACATTTACACGTGGATAAAAAAATCCACTCCAATAAAAAAATTCTCCAAAATGAAATCGTTCTGGATATGAAAATTATGGATGAAAAACAGTGATATTTGGATAGAGGGATAATGGGGCAGATTTTAAATTAGAATAAAAACTGGTGATTTTTCTTAGACAAACAAAGTTTGGGGTAGATTTGAGACTGGATCTAAAGTTTAGGATTTTTTCTGAGACAAAAAAAAGTTAAGGGCAGATTTACACTGAACCTAAAGTTTGGGATTTTTTTTAAGACAAAAAAATTCGAAGCGGATTTGAAACTTGACCTAAAGTTATGGTTTTTTTTTTTTAGGGAATTAAGCCATAGAAATGATCAATTCTGTCATTTATAACTATATACGTTACCACTTATTGTTGTTGTGATCCTTATGAGGTGAGCCCGTAGGGAGTATAACAGATTGCTAGGCAAGCCTAAACAATCATATTGCTAGGTGACGCTTGTGCTTAGCACATACATCCCAAGCCCTATCAGTCACAGTTTGATTTTCTCATTAGCTACGAAAATTAATGAGAATCCATGACTGAATCTACCACTAGCAGCGAATAGCGGCAAAGCCACAACACCCACACCAGCAAGCGACGCGACCCATATGAAACAAAAACAGAAAAATTACCTAAAAAATCTTAAATCTATTGTAATTGTGCCAATTTAGTCCATTTTATCTGCCGGCACCGACGTGGACAATTTTTAGTAATACTTTAATAATTATTTTATTTTATTTTTCCTTATTTTATTTTTTTTCCTATGCCTACTGTGGCTAGCGACGGTCCCCGAAGCATGCCGGAAAATGGGGGGGGGGGGGGGGGGGGCTCGGCCTTGCCCAGTAGCCGGCGAGCTCCGACGACCCTCGCGCGGCCACGTAAGAGTAGGAAGAAAAAAAGACGAAATATTCAAATATCATTAAAAATTATCCACGCCAGCACCGGCCGTCAAAGTGGATTGCATTGGCACAATTGCAAAATATTTATGACTCAATTGACAAAAAAAAAATTTAAAACTGAATTGGTACAACTATAATAGGTTTATGACTTTTTGAGTAATTATCCGAAACAAAACTAACACAGATGTACACAAAAACAAACTGACCACGAAAGAGGCACACAACAAAACAGAAGCAATTTCAATAGCAAAAACGAAAATTGCCGACGGACCCCAATTGTTTTTTCCCAAAATAATCGACGTGGTTTATCATCAATCTATTGGTTTATTTCCACATTGTAGCAAAAATCTTGCGTGTGATGCTCCTTATGCTTAGCCATTTACGAATAATCAAAGCTTCGACTCTTTAGCTTTTTTATAAGGGTTAAAATCACGAAAAACCTCAAACTGATACACTTAAGTTAGGGAGCGTGTAACAGAAGCCCGATACCTTTTGCTTGGGGAGCACCAAGAGGGAGCCAAAGTCTAAACCTGTTAATATATCTAGTTGGACCCACCTTCACTCAAAAGCTTAAGCCAATGAGTTATGAATCAACTATGATATATTAACTGCTTTACACCATACCAATTCTTCGATGTGGGATTTCTCTAGCACAACTCACATGTGCATTCTAACAATCTTCCCCTCACGTGTGAGTTCAGTGTTAACAATCTCCCCCTTAATCAAAGTATCCTTCTGCATCAATATATATTTTTTCGGACCGAACTATGAAGTCTGCCACCGGGCCTGCATTGTTACACCACAACGCCCATCGCCTGGAAATTACGCCTAACTTCACCCACCAAATTCCGGAACTTAATTGAACCATCGGCTCTGATACCAGATTGTTATGACAATGCGAAAACTAAAACGAAATTAAAACTGAAAAGAAGAAAAGAACACGAAGATTTACGTGGAAACCCTTGTGGGAAAAATCACGGGGAGAGAAAAAGTAAAATTCACTATAGAATCAAGGATTACAAAATGTGGCTCAAAAAGCTAAAGACTCTTCTTTTCATAATAGTTTGAGAAATAGCAATATTTATATTACTGCCCTCAAACCCCAACGTTGGCCCAAGCCCATATTTAATTCAAGACATATGAACAAATCTCCACATTGTCTTGAATTTCTCAAGTAGACATAAGTAATAAACAATCTTATCCTCCCACCAGAATAAAACTCAGTTGAAGCAAACATTAACCAAATCCAAGCAATGCTTGAATTTAGCAATAGGCAAAGACTTTGTCAACATATCAGCTGGATTGTTTTCTGTACCAATCTTCAAAACCTTAATATAGCCATCAACAAGAATGTCTCGAATATAATGATACCGCACATCAATGTGCTTTGTCCTCTCATGATACATCTGATCTTTAGTAAGATGTATAGCACTCTGACTATCACAATGGACAACAGTAACATCATAATCCACACTGAGCTCTCCAAATAAGCCTCTTAACCATATAGCCTCTTTAACTGCCTCTGTAGTAGACAAAGCAGCTGTATGTTGTAAAGAAACTTTCCAACTGACTGCACAACCTCCAATAGTAAAGATGTACCCAATCAAAAACTCACTTTTATCAAGGTCACCAGCATAATCAGAATCAACCATATCCTGTAAGAGTATAACCAGTTTTCCCAAACTCTAAACAATAATCTAAAGTACCTTTCAAATATCTCAAAATCCACTTCACTACTTGCCAATGAACTTTACCCGGGCATGATAAATATCCGGTCGAGTGCAAACCATTGCGTACAATAGGCTATCAACTGCACTAGAGTATGGAATATGTGACATATATTTTATTTCCTAATCTGTATGTGGACATAAACCAGCTGATAATCTAAAGTGAGCAGCAAGAGGAGTACTTACTGGTTTGGCATCTTTCATGCCAAAACGATCTAACACCTTCTCAATATAGCTTTTCTGGGAAAGATTCAATTTTTCCCTTTTTCGATCTCGTCGAATTTCCATGCCTAGGATTTTCTTTGCTGCACCTAAATCCTTCATATCAAATTCAACGCTTAACTGTGCCTTCAAATTATGTATATCATATTTATCTTTTGCTGTAATCAACATGTCATCAACGTATAATAGTAGATAAATAAAAGAGTCAGTTTGGAAGTTTGCACAAATATACACAACTGTCATATTTGCTTCTACAATAGCCAAGTTGCACCATAAACGAATCAAACCTTTTATACCACTGTCTAGGTAATTGCTTCAAGCCATAGATAGAATTTTTCAATAAACAAACATGATCTTCCTTACCTTCAAACTGAAAACCCTCTGGTTGACCCATATAGATTTTCTCTTCAAGTTCACCATGCAAGAAATCTGTTTTCACATCGAGTTGTTCCAACTCTAAATCATGCATAGCAACTAACGCAAGAAAAACCCGAATAGAGCTGTATTTAACGACGGGTGAAAACACATCATTAAAATCAACTTCCTCAATCTGACTATAGCCCTTAGCAACTAGACGTGCTTTAAATCTGATGTCTTCAACTCTAAGAATACCTTCCTTTCTTTTGAAAACCCACTTGCAACCCACAATTTTCTTTTCTTTTGATGGTTTGACAAGCTCCCAAGTTTGATTCTTTTCAAGAGATTCCATCTCTTCATTCATAGCAACTAACCACTTTGCTGAATCTTTTGAAGAAACAGCTTCCTTGTACATTTTAGGCTCATTATACTCAATTGACTATGCAGTTGAAAGAGCATAAGTAACAAATTCTGAGTACTTCTGCAGAGGCTTCACTGTCCTTCTTGGTCTATCTTTGGCAATAGAATAACGTTCCTCTTCAGGTTCTTCAATCTCAATATTATCAATAGACGACTGAATTGGTTGCGAAGAAGTTACTTTAAGCTCCACTTTTTTCGCTGCACTTTTAGAATTTTCTTAACAAGTAACAGACGATTCCTTGATAGGATGAAGCATAGCAGACTCATCAAAAGTAACATCTCTATTAATAATAATCTTAGATGAATCAGAACACCAAAGTCTATAACCTTTTACACCAGAAGCATAACCAAGAAAGATGCATTTTTTTGCCCTAGGTTTAATTTTCATGCACTAACATGTGCATATGCTTGACATCCAAATACTCGAAGAGAAGAATAATCAACAGGATTACTCGACCATACCTCCTCAAGTGTCTTGCACTCAATAGATGTGCAAGGAGAACGATTTATCAACCAACAAGCTGTATTGACCGCTTCAGCCCAAAACTCCTTGCCCAAACTAGCGTTAGACAACATGCACATAGTCCTTTCTAATAAGGTTCTATTTATGCGTTCTGCAATACCATTCTGCAATAACCAATACCATTATGATACCAATTTGTTAGGGAGCGCGTAACAGAAACCCGATACCTTTTGCTTGGGGAGCACCAAGAGGGAGCCAAAGTTTAAGCTTGTTAATATATTTAGTTAGACCCACATTCACTCAAAAACTTAAGCCAATGAGTTATGGATCAACTAGGATATATTAACTGCTCTACACCACACCAATTCTCCGATGTTGGATTTCTCTTGCACAACTCACATGTGCATTCTAACAACTTGTGACAAATTTACCCCAAACTATTTTTTTATCACAAAAAACCCCAAACTGGTACACCTGTGATAAATTTACCATAAACTATTTTTTCGACCTCCAAAAATCTCAAACTGGTACATCTATGACAAATTTACCTTAAATTAATTATTTTGACCACCAAAAACCTCAAACTGGTACACATGTGACAAATTTACCCTCCGTTAGTTTCCGTTAAATTGGATTAATATCACAAAAAACTCCAAATTGATACACCTGTGACAAATAGAGGGTAAAAACCTCAAACGTGTACATCCTGCAATTGCCACATGTCATTCAAATCAGCAATTTGACGATAAAATTTAATGAAAACTAACGAATGGTAAATTTGTCACGGGTGACTTAGTTTGAGGTAAATTTATTAAAAATATATTAGTTTAAAATTTTTGATGATTAAAAAATAATTTAAAATAAATTTATTATAAATGTATAAGTTTAGAGTTTTTCGTGATATTATCCATTTAAAACATCTTTAACAAAGGTGCACTCGAGATGGAGATAGATGGGACACCCCCACTATCTAATGTCTATCCAAATTATTGCATCTTCTGGTGGTCCCGAGCAACGTGCATAGTTGTTCTTTTTTGTTCCAAGTGACAGAGCTCTATCCGACAAAAGATTACAGGTGGACCTCATTTTTGCCTGAATGGTTCAATCACGGGACCTTTGTAATAATGCATGGCTGCTTTCTTGGAAATAATAACTTTAATAAAGATGTCTGGAAAGCAAAAGCTTATACTAAGAGATCTGAATGTTAAGGCTCTTTACCTTTGTGCTAAAGCATCTTTAATAAAGGTGCACTCGGGATGGAGATAGATGGGACACCCCCACTATCTAATGTCTATCCAAATTATTGCATCTTCTGGTGGTCCTGAGCAACGTGCATAGTTTTTTTTTGGTTCCAAGGGACAGAGCTCTATCCGACAAAAGATTACAGTTGGACCTCATTTTTGCCTAAATGGTTCAATCATGGGACCTTTGTAATAATGCATGGCTGCTTTCTTGGAAATAATAACTTTAATAAAGATGTCCAGAAAACGAAAGCTTATACTAAGAGATCTGAATGTTAAGGCTCTTTACCTCTGTGCTTTGAGTTGCGTAAGGAACGAGTAGTATCAAGTCCAAATCTTTCTGATCACTTGCGTGCTTTTTTTCCAGGCCATACCCTTTGATTCGACTGCTTAGCCTGTTAGTGTTCCTATTGATCATATAGAGATTTTATTCACGACACATAAATTAGACAACGTTTGATTTTCTTCTTCTAATGCCATAATCAATTGGAAACTTCTCTCTTTATCAACTTTGCAGTTCGGAAACATAAACTTCTAAATTAGAAATTGAGAAAACACTCAATATAATGGAAAATGGTCGTTTAATATATATAGCAATTTCTGATAATCTTCTACTTATTGACATATTAGACTTGGGCTAACTTAGACCCTCATATCTAATTAACATCGAGCATTAGTTGAGAATAAGCCTTGACTTTTCATGTATTATCTTTGAAATTTTTGCAGTTATGTTCGCCAAAAGCCCTCGAGTCATCCCTTTAAACGAGGAAAAAAAAAAACCTCAGTGCATAAGAAACATTTGAAAATGTTTAATTTTCTATTCATATATTAGTTATCACTATTTGAAAAAGGTTACGACTAATGTCTATCAAAATGAACTGTTATGACTAAACAAAAACATCCAAACATAATATTCTCACATTCTCATTCTTTATTGAGGAAATATGGACAATTTTTTAAGATAATATCACGGAATTCTGTTAACTGGATCGATGTGCAACCCGACTCAAAATTTCATCCAGTATTTCAAGTCCTCGCGGCACGGATTAATGTCGTTTTCAATAAAATCCTCCCAGCATTCACGCGAAGTCTCGGCCCATTTTGAATTTGAACGTCATGTCTGAAAGCCCTTCTGAAGCCCGGCCCCTCCCTCCTGCCAGCCGTAATGGCATGGTATCATGCCCATACTCCTTGCCACCTTTGGATCACCTTAAGCAAAAGTTCGAGTGGAAGGCATTTGTGGAAGGTGGTAATGCCCAAAATTGACAGAGGACAGGGACAAGGTTCATGCAATTGAAAAAGGGAAAGAATGAATCAAACACTAGAGGGAGCTCGATTCATGGCCGGGATAGGGCCTAACATGATCTAGATGTGCCCTAGTTCGTTGCTGGCATGCAAGTGACCTTGTTCGCGACCGGGCCTAACTTGGTCCATGACCAAAACTTTCTTAACTCGCCATTCGTCGCTATCGATTGTTGCCACACTTTTCTGTTCCTCATAGGTTGATTACCTTTTTAGGCATATCACTATGCAACTGGTCTATATCGCTTTTATATACTAATAGGCCCTCGCAAGCAACCAAGAGTTTCTATCAATTTGAAATTTTACTTTCTTTAATATATGGGCTCATAAGATAACCAATTAGAAGAGATTGTCATTTTTATTCTTTTAAACTAATCGGGTGTATCGAAAAAAGATAAATGTAATTTGTAAACCGAGAGGATGTGATAGAGATGATCAGTGTTAGCAATCCTTGAAGCGTTACTATAGAAGTTCAAAACTGTTGATGGCATTTGCCAGGTTGGGATTGAGGACTTCAAATTTTTATGCTAGAAAGGCTAGCAAAAATGTACATTTTATTTGCCATTTTTCTTTAGTTTGCTTGAATTTATTCTGGTGGTTGGCCCACGTTCGAGAGAGGAGCTTGTCTAAATCAGATGTGCATGTTTGAGCTCATTGGTAGGGAGAATGTTGTGATCAGATTCTCCCCTTAGCAATGCCGGTAGAGGTAAGAAACTCATTTAGGTGGACTGATATGAACATTGGAAGATTCACTTGAGGCTGTATGATAGTATAGCAATTCCTGTCTCCTTTATATTCGGTTGTGATGAGTCAACTGAAAGTGCACCTACTTTTGGCTTTTCTTCTCTTTTCTGAACTAGTTACAATCTCATCAGTATTCTCCTTTTTTCCCCCTTTGGGCAAGTCGGACCAAACAGTCTAGTCTAGGTGCGTTTGGTTTAGTTTTGTGAAGGAGCATGGGAAAATTTGGAGTGTTTGACAAATGTTTTTGAAACCTGTTTAGCCAAATGCTGACATTGGCAAAGCTGAAAGCTCAAGGTATGTCCCCACCTGCCTTGAGCTTTCAGCATTTTCGAAATGCTACAGCATTCGACTAATGAATTTCGGCCAATTGCCTTTTTTGCCCTCAAAATATTATTGAAAGTCCAATTTTGCCCCTATTAAAATCTAAAACCCTATTTTCTAGGAATGCTTCGCTTGACTGCTCGCCTTTCTCACTCTCGTTTGCTCATTCGCTTCACTCAGCTTCGCATCACTCGCTCAACTGCAGGTTCCTTCGCTTAGCTGCGCACTGCTCACTCAACTGCAGCTCTCTCTCTCTCTCTCTCTCTCTCTCTCTCTCTCTCTCTCTCTCTCTCTCTCTCTCTCTCTCTCTCTCTCCGGTGGATCTACTTTCAATTGCTTAAATTTGTGCATTTCATGGTCTGTAATATGCGGCGTGTGCGTTTGGTTCAGGTTTAAGGATAACGTATTTCTTTGTTAGGGACATATGTGACCATATTTATTATAATGAAATGACTCTTTACGAAGTTATTAATATGTCTCTTTTACATTACTCTCAACACTAAAATATAAAAGTTAACAGTCATTTTTTTTTTCAATTTTGAACAAATTAAAGTCAATAAACTAAAATTGGTCACGTTAAAGGGCTTCCCAAATATAATGTTTTTACAAACAACATTTAGCCTAAAGTTGCTGTCCAATGCACATTTCAATTACAATTTACTTAAATAATCATGCATTTACCTAAAGTCCTTTAGGCTAAAAGGCCTTTACATTTTGTCAAAGGCTCTTCCTAAGTGCCGAACCAAAAACTTAATGTCCATTGAACTCTCGAGTATCTATTCCATGGTTCCAAATGCCCGAGCCTCTCACTGCCCTTGAGAAAAGCTAGAGAACTCAAATCAGAGTATCCCTTTATTGGAATGGCGATGTGGCCATCTTTTCTTGAGAAGGTGATGGTGCTAAGGCCCCGATCTCCATTCATAACTGGCATAACTCCATTATGAATGTCACCCATTCTACATTTGCGCCCCCACTGTCCAAACTTTTTTCCCAAGTTAATTTGCTTCCGTATAAACCACAGGATATGTAATCTTCCTTCAAGGGGAAAATTGTCCAAAAAGTCCTAAACTTATTGCACTTTAACCAATATAGTCATAAACCTTTCAATTTTGTCAATTGAGTCCTAAATATTTTTCATGTTTTGCAAATTGAGTCCATCCGGCCAATTTTGGCTGGAAATTAATGACGTGGTCACCGGTGGTCCTACATAGCACAACGGATGACCGTCAGCGTTGACGTAGATATTTTGAAATATTTTTTTGAATTTTCGATAATTTTTGTGGTTATTTCTTTTCTTTTTTCCTTTTCTTTGTTTTCTATTCTTTTGGCCTGAGGGCCGGCAAGGGTCGCTGGCCGACCCTCGCCAACACTAGGTGAGGGTGTCACGGACCTCGCAGGCTCTGGGCAAGGGCACGACACCTTTGCCAGATCTGGGTGTTGTGGCCCTCACCAATTTGGACGAGGCTGTGTGCCCTCTTTAAGGAAGGCAAAGGGCTGCAAGGGTGTCGCGGCCCTCACCCAGAGCCGATGAGGGCTTGCCAGCCCTCAGGGAAAAAGTAAAGAAAAGAAAAAACCAAAAAAATTATTAAAAATTCAAAAAATTATTTACAATGCTCACGTCAACGCTGGCCGTGCCACGTAGGACTGGCCAGTGACCACGAAATCAATTTCCAACCAAAATGGGCCGGATGGACTCAATTTGCAAAACGTGAAAAGGTTTAGGATTCAATTGGCAAAATTGAAAGGTTTAGGACTAAATTAGCCAAAGTGTAATAGATTTAGGACTTTTGGTTGGTTTTTACTTGAAGAAAGTGTTCATGGCTTTATGTGTAAATTAGGACACAAGGTCAGAGGGTTGAAAAAAGGCAATAACCACCTTGAATTAGGAATCTAATGATTCCTAGTTTAAGAATAAACGCCTCTCGAAAATGATTCCTTCGTACTTTCTTTGGACATAATTTTGTACATATTGACATTTTCGACTTGGGCTAACTTAGACCCTTATATCTAATTAACATTGACAATCATTTGAGAATAAGCCTTGACTTTTCCTGTATCATCGTTGAAATTTTCACAGATTTGTTGACCTCCTCAAATCATTCCTTTAAATAAATAAAAGAAGAAGAAGAAGAAGAAAAACTCAGTTCACAAACAACATTTTAAATTGTTTAATTTTCTTGCCAACCATAATGGTTAGATTAGAAGGCCTCCAAAATCCATATAACTTTTATGACTATTTCAAAAGTTTAAGACTAATTTCTAACCAAATTAATGTTATGAATAAACAAAAACATCCAAACAGAATATTCTCACGTTCTCATTATTTAACAGCATTCTTTCAAATTTAGGAATTATGGATATTTTTTTTTGGCAAAAACCACAGAATTTTGTTAACAACTTAACCGGATTGATATGCGACCCGGCTCAAAATTTCAAGCAATTATTTCAAGTCCTCGTGGTGTCAATTAATGTGATTTTTCAATAAGACCCTCTAAAATGCACGCAAAGCCTTGGTTGAAGGTCAGGTCTGAAAGCCCTTTTGATAGCCCGGCCCCTCCCTCCTTCCAATCGTAATGGCATGGAATCATACCATACTTGGGCATGATTCCTTGCCACCTTTGGATCACCTCAAGCAAAAGTTCGAATCAAGGCATTTGTGGAAGGTGGGGATGCCAAAATTGACAAAGGAAAGGGATAAGTTTCATGCAATTGGAAAATGGAAAGAATGAATCAAGCCACAACTAGACAGAGTTTTATTCGTGACCGGGATGGGGCCTCCTACGTGATCAAGACGTGCCGTGGTCCGTTGCTAGCATGCATGCGACCTTGTTCACGACCGGGCCTAACTTGATCCATGACCGGAACTTTCTTTACTGGCAACTCCTCTCTATTGATTGCTACCACACTTTTATGTTCATCATATTTCGATGACCTTTTTTCATATCACTATGCGGCTATTCCATATTATGCATTGATATACTAAAATATCCTTGCAAGGGAGTGAAATTGAATGATGGGGTGCCGTAATTTTGTAACTACATGTCAATTAAGGCGGATCTAATAAAACGCTAGGGCCATGCCGATGTACAATAGAATTCATGCACATATTGAGTGGCCTTTGGAATGTACACCATTTAACTGAATTGCATGCTTAGTTGAATTAGTGATTGCGTTTTTGGACAATGATACCCCGTCATAATATGTTCGCAGCATTCTGGTTGAATAATATTGGGCGAAAAGGGAGTCCTCTTTTTATTCAAAAACTATGAGGTGAATATAACCAATGGAGCAAGGCTTCGTGAATTCCTGCCACCATTTCAACAACGAAACGATGTCGTTATTACACATTGCTAGTTCTGTAGTTCAGGACGAACTGCCTCGAACGTTTGTTTTGTTTTTTTTTTCTTTTGGGTGGGGGGGGGGGGTGTTTCAAAAACTGCCTCGAACGTTGAGAAGGGCCGAGTCTGAGAGATACTTTCCACGTTTTCTCAATAGACTTTTTGAAATTAATTTTCTATCATAAACGAAATTATAGCTACAAGTCCGTGACAATAACTCATTTCAAACCGAACTGCTGAATAATGTTGTTTACGTGGCGTGACTGATGCTCATGTGGATATTTCTTTAAGTTATGGGTAGGGCTCGTAAGTTCTCATTGGCCGCTGAGAAGGGTCACGGCCCTCGTCAGATCTGGGCAAGGGCCTCGTCGCTCGCGGCCGGCGAGGCGATGGCCATGGGCAAGGCCATCGCGACCTCGCTGGCCACGAGGAGGAGGCCCTCGTACAGATCTAGGGAGGGCCACGACCCTCGCTAGGGCCGGCGAGGGCTTGTCGGACCTCACCCAGAAAAAAGAAAGAAAACAAGAATTTTTTTTAAAAAAAGATTATTAAAAAGTGTCCAAGTCAGCGCCGGTCATGCAACATAGAACGGACGGCATCCACGTCGGTGTTTTTCGTTCTAAATTAGTCGGATAGATTAAATTGGCACAAATATAAAAACTTTAGAACTTTTTGGACACTTTTCCCGAATTAAATCATGTATGAGGATGAACTAAAATAAATTGTGACCAAAATTTAATGCGGCCTTTCCAATTTTATTTGATGATGGTTGAGATTGATAAAGCACCAAGTAAGTGTTTACGTGGAATCCGGTGGTGGTGGTGGTCCCATTACCAGTGCCACCCTTATTTCGGCGTCAGTGTGCCCGAACAATGTTAAGTGGTTTGCTGCATCCACGTTATCAAATTCTTTTAGCATTGAATCGATTATTTTGATTCATGGATGAGTTCCGACAATTAAGTCTATTTGTACCGTTCAATTATGTGTATACCTGAATATTATGATTTTTCCAATATAATATATCTTAGTGTTATAGCTATTGTAAATCTAATATTTCAAAATACTCGAAACTTATTTAATATATATGATAATAGAGGAGTACATACGAATACATAGGAGTTCTTGTACGTTAGATTAGACATTTTCGTATGTTGGGGAGACTTTGGCCAGATCATATCCAGACTTCTAAATGGACTAAACTAAAGGACATAACCAGTAAAGTAGGGATGACAGACGGGCCGGTTCAGCTTGGGCCCAGTACGGACCGGCCCAGTGCCTAAACAGTATATAATCAACATAAAACCTTCCTTAAGAAACCACATACCCTATAGTGATTCCAACCAAATCATATCCAAACTTTTGACTTATCAACCTGCTTGATAGCCCCAGCGTTGAAAATTAAAAATTCACCAGTTGATGATATTAAGCTCGCTAGATAACTTTAATTAGAGCTAGGGCCGAGCATAATGGACCGATTGAACCAAGAATCGTCGGGACCGGATCGGATTAGTCTGTTTGGTCTAGTTCCCGGAGGCTTCGATCCGGTTCCTGGTTCCATGGGTGAATCGGACCGATCGGACCGGACCGAATAATATTTTTTTCTTTTCTAAATATAAATCTAAACCTAATCTAAGATGCTTAGTATAACTTTCAAGTTTAGCGACAACACAATACAATTAACAAGATGTTGTTCGGTGAATATGAAGTTAACGAGAAAAATTTAACAACGAATTACAAAAAAAAAAAAGGGCGACCGGTCTAATGATTGGACCACCCGGAATAGGACCGGATCGAACCTGACCGGAAACCGATCACTCCTAATTAGAGTTGTCTTGAAACATTCAATTAACATTCAAAAGGGTCACTTAATTCATTCGGTGGACGAAATAATTTATGGTAATTAGAGATCTTGCCAACCATATGGTTAGGACTTACCCGGTCGCGATTCTATGTTTGTATAGAGCTAAGAGTGTTAACACTTAAAAATCAGTTCTTAAGGTCAGCATTGATTTCTCAATGGGTCATTCATGTATAACCTGAATTGGAACACGTACAATCAAGCCTCACCCATGCAAATTTCTATAAATGCTCTTTTAATTTTCTTTTCATTTAGCCATGAAACAATATAAACATAATGTTGATAGGCTAAAAGGCAAGGAATGCACAAAGCAAACGAATGGACTGCTTTCTTTGTACTGTTATATTCTTACAAAAAGCTTTGTGTGATATCCTAGTCCGCCACACCTTCAGGCTTACTAACCACACTTTCTTGTTTTAATATCTTATAATATACGATGGCGCATGCGGAAGTCTAAAGAATCAAGACGGCATTCAGAATAAGTGCATGACAAAACAACACCCTGACAAAAACACCAACCGGCAGGCACGCCTAAAGAGGGTATGGCCTTAATGGGTTTCACTAACCAGATCACACACATTTCAACTAGTAAGATCATTCACCAATTTAGTTAAACACTTCGTATTCACATCTAATTTAACCCATTTACAATACTTCTTAAGACATAGATTATCTGGGAGGATTTACAAAAGAAGGTAATCTACTCTCGATTTTCAAAATCATCATCCGCGGCCTCCAGCATCCGTGGAAATATCAACTATAAAAACGTTCTTGCATAGGTGTCGTTGGATCTGACATTCTAGTATACTGAAAAATATTTTCACCCAACGGAGTGAGTATAAACCCAACAAGTATGATTCCTAGGCCGAACGACTAAACTAGCTATAAAATCGCAGGATTGCAATCAAAGTCATCACGATAGAATCCAAGGTATACAAAGGATAGAATTTCAGAATCCAATCAGAATTCAAGGTATACGATGGATAGAATCTCTAAATCAAACCAGATCATAATCATAACAAATTAAGATCGATCCATGATCAATGTTCGCAATGGAGAACCATAAACAGCTTAGTAATAAGGACTAGAAATCCACTTGCCTCGATTATTCGAGAAAACGACATAGAAACAATGCACGATCGATCTTGGATTCCTTGGCGTGCTATGGACTGGCGCCACAAATCCTTAAAAAATCCTTAAGCCGACCTTGATCCTCACAAATCCGGCGAGATGGCGGTTTGGCAGAGTAATGACGTGTCGAGGGAGGTTTTAGAGAAGAAGAGAGGGTTGTTCTGACGATCGTATGATGAAATGAACTGACGTCAGAGGTTTATATAGGGAAAGCAGGAGATGGTCCGTCAGCTTGGGCAATTAACACGTGTCCCACACGTGTCGACACGCTCCGACACGTTCCGACACTTTTCGACACTTTCCGACACGCTCTGACACGTCTCCAATACGTGTCCACTCACTTGCCACGTGTCCATCCGTTTGCCACGTGTCCCTCTAGCTTGCCACATGCTGACACGTGGCCTACCACGTGTCCACGTGGTTCCGTGTCCTCGTCCAGTCTCAATTTATCATGTATTTGACCCGACAGGACCCTAATTAAATACGTGGTGTCCCTAAAAATATTGTCGAGTCATGGATAATCTCTCAAAACCTATCTAATAATCCAAACTCGTTAGATACTAATGCAAGCTGGTAAGGAATTGGATCATTACACTTTGGTATTTAAGACATAACAATAAGATGTTAAGAGAATCCATATGAACACTTCAGGTCAGTCGAGCAACCAGAATCCTTAAAGAAGCGCCAAATCTGCGAAATTCTCGCCAAAATGGAAGTATAGAATCGAAACTAGCACTGAAAAACAAGAAATCGTGAACAGAAAGGAGTCTTCTTTTTATTGATTCGCCATTGCTGAATAAAGGAGGGGCATAATTAGGAATCTTGGATTCATATCGATGCTGTGAACACCGCCTACAGTTAACACGCTCCATGATCACCTCAATCAATGTGAATCTGGTCCTCGTCGCCATTATAGAAGATGGAGACTTTGAACACAACATCATCCCTAGCAATGAGCTCAAACACGCAGGCATTTCCTACGTGCAAATGAGTTTCTCTTGCAAATGCAGGCCAACCAGCAGAGAACAACACTCGGGAGTCATGCATATATCTTGAGAGCTTCACCGGCCACGATCTGTCTGAATACGTAACAGTTTCCGTTTTCTTGTTTTCTTGAATATGTTGCCGGACGAATTTACCGGGAACACGCTGCACATGAGTAAACGTTTGAACAATCAATGTCCGCTATGTATGCTGAACGAAGGACAATAATTTAAGCATGCACTCTTGGAAAAAAAAGCACACAAGGCCATATTTGCGAGATTCAGGAGCTTTTTAGCCAACAGTCTTAAGAGGCTCATGAAAGCCATCGATCTTAACCCGCAATGTAAAGCATTTTCAAACAAATTACAGAACATTGATTGCCACTTTAGGTTAGTACTCGATTCAAGTGACTGTCCATCCTTTCATGCGGAAAGTGATGGAGCAGCTTGTCGAGGATATCCAAGTGAATGGATAGTCCCGACCTAATTACGGCCTTTACTTCTGTTTTTTCTTCCTTTTCTCCTGATTCAGCGTTACTCCACCACTGGAATGCCCCACGCTTACTCCAAGAAAACTAACTATTGTCAATATGGTTCCCAATACAAACCAAATCAACCGGGGAAAACACAGAGGAAAAATTAGAGAGAGATCGTAGTCAAACTTGAGATATGGCAGTGATGGATTAGGCTCAAGATTATACCAATGTCTTAAAATGAGACTGCTGTATCACCATTTTGAAGAAGGGATGCTCCGAATCAAATTCGCTGGCTAACTCAGGAGTAGTGAGAGGCCTCGCGAGAGTAGGAGCACAAAGCACTGGAAAACACAGAGGAAAGCACAGAATGGTTCGTTCTGCATCTAGACTTTTTGTTCCTACCTGGAGTTAAAATAAGAACTATGAACATCTTTAGCATAGAACTTATTGGCCAATTGTGACCTAGTGTCTCTGGTGCTTTTGGTGTTTACTTTGCTTCGAACTTGTATTTGTCTGTTTGTAGTAGATTCTCACTTCATTGGACACATCAAATGTTTTCTTATCAATTTCTCAATTCATTAGAATTCGAAGGGAACTTGGAAATCGTGGACGAGAGTTTCTGTTTGTCACTAGCTTTGTGGTTAGTCCGTCCTTGGGAGCTCAGAAGTAAATACACAATCGAACCCACCTAGCTGACTTAATTTTGTCATCTTCCTCTGCTTGACTTGATAAAAAGGCTTTCTTTTTTTCAAACAAGGGATGAGTCGGTCTTTGTCCTTCAATGAGAACATTCTCTGGAAATTGGAGATGTTGGCCCTAGTCCATAGTAAACAAATCATCATGTGCTTTTTGAAGTGATTGGTGAAGTTGGTGGCCTGTGTTCACTCTTCAAAGACTTCCTGCTTTTTTCCTTGTTAATTCCCATGACTGTTTGATACATCAGCAGTCATATAAGAAGTTGGGAAGAGCACAAGATGATCTCTGGTAGGCATCTATATTGGGTGCTTCTCCAAATATCGAATGCTCCTAACTAGTTGTTTGAAATGATCGACCTTTGGTTCCTTCATTTAGAGTTCTGACTTTTAGAGAGTGGATGCTGCACTGAGTTTAAGTAGCTTTGCGGATGTACCGAGATTGATGTTTTCGTCCAAGCTAATCCTCATGGTTAAAATCTAAGTGGCCTTGTTTCATGCAGAGTTTCCAGAAACTCGAAATCATCCAATTTGCTGCTTCAGGCAAACACTTCTTCGCAAATTGGTTTTCCATCTGATCTAACCGCGGTTCCATTGGGTAGTAAATAATCTTCCAGTGGGAGGGGTGTTGTTGCAGCAAAAGCTGCAGTGATACCTGGCGGAGGTGAAACTTTGTCTTATCCTGGTGATTTTGCTGTGAGCGAGACTCTGATTGGTGAGGAATCAGTTGGCATTCAATTGCAGCCTGATGCAGTAGTGTTTGGAGCGCTTGCAGCTGATACTGCGCCTATAAGCACTTCTTTCCCCATCGAAGATGATGAATTTGACTTGGACCAACCCACAACAGGCTTTGCATCTATTGCAGAAGCGATTGAGGACATCCGCCAAGGAAAGGTTGGTATGCTTTCTGTATCACATTATCGAGTGCATTTTAATTGTTCATCCATAAATGTCTATGTCATGGTTGGAACTGAATTCCAGATTGTAGTGGTGGTAGACGCCGAGGACAGGGAGAATGAGGGTGATCTTATAATGGCAGCAGAAGTGGCAACACCTGAGGCTATGGCATTTATTGTGAAGTATGGCACTGGGATTGTTTGTGTGAGCATGAAAGAGGAAGATTTGGAGCGCTTGCAACTTCCTTTGATGGTAAATTAGAGGGAGTATGAAGAGTAGCTTCGGACTGCATTCCCCGTGACTGTGGTATGTCGTAAGATGCTTAGTTATTTTCTTCAAGCAGCTCTTCTCGTATCTTGTAATGGATGGTAGCTAAGAGCTATTGTTGTAGGATGTAAAAGCATGGGACAACTACAGGCGTATCAGCGTGTGACAGGGCAACGACAGTTTTTGATCTTGCATCTAGAGGTTCAAAACCTGAAGATTTCAGCAGGCCGGGACACATTTTCCATTGAAGTACAGGGAGGGTGGTGTACCTTGCTATGTTAGCTGGATTGGATCCTGTGGCAGTTCTTTGTGAGGTAGTGGATGATGATGGCTCCGTGGCAAGATTGCCTAAGCTTCGTGAGTTTGCACCGCGGGAGAACTTAAAAATTGTATCCATTGCTGATCTAATCAGGTAAGATTCTCTTCCCGGCAATCCACTGCAAATATTTGTTAGGACAGGTAGTTCCCAACCAAATCCAAATTTCAGCTGCACCTTTCACTTCTTAAGTATTGGTTTTTTTTTGGCTAAGATGTTGTCCAAGCGGCATCTGCCCTTTTTGGGAATGGATAAATTAGGAGTCGAAACCTTGGAACCCTGGGTGGGTTGGGTTAAAGAGTCTCTTCTGGGAGGCTGTTGGGCTGTCGTTTTACATAGCAAAAAAAAAAAAAAAGAGAAGCATAAGCCAATTTGGTCTATTCATTTCTCAAGTTTACTTTATGCTTTAAGCTTGTGGTTGTTATTCCGATTGTTGACACCATGCAGATCAATGGTTTTGGGTTCTGAAGAGTTGTTTCTCACAAATTTTTATGTGTATGGCGTTGTTAGATTAGTATATGGGCTCCTCTCTTACTCGAAGTCTTACAATATCAATTAATTATAACTGGCCAGGATTTGCCAGTTGACTGTTAACTGAGGCAGAGTTTGAGGTACATTCTCGGCATTATCGCCAGGACATAAGGGTTGGACATCTAGATTGACAAAAAAAGTGCTCGTTTGTTGTATGCTGACTTGTATATTGAGAAGCTTCTTATACTGTGTCGCGACTCGATCTCAGGTGTCAACACTGTGTGAGTGAGAAATGATTTCACTGCTCATTAGATGCATAAATCTACAAGTACCGCCGGAAAAGAGATAAATTAGTTGAACCTGCCGGTGCTGCAAGATTACCAACAATGTGGGGTCCATTCACAGCCCATTGCTATAGATCAATGTTAGATGGAATTGAGCACATTGCAATGGTCAAGGTAAGATGAATTGTGAGTTAATTGCTAAAACTATTCGAAGAATTCAGAAAGTAATAAACAGAGAGTTTCAAACGGATTAATTGTAAACTTTGAGAATCTTGTTTGTAGCAGTGCGTTTTCAACTCAACTTCAATTTGTGCTTCATTTGATGTACTTCCAGTGCATGATTTTGTGTGACAGTATTTTCATGTACTTAAAGGGATTGTCTTAGTCCGTAACACTTTTTCTTTTCTATCCTCGATACTTACCGGACGTTTCACGTACGACATACGCTCATCCACTTCAATTTCTTCAAAGCTCAAAACATGAGCTGAATCCGGCTCGTACTTTCTCAATATAGATACATGGAATACGTCATATATATGAGCAAGCCTCGATGACAACGCGAGACGATAAGTCAGATTCCCAATCCGCTCTAAGATCTCGAACGGTCCAACATATCTCGGGCTCAACTTCACTTTCTTACGAAAATGAGACCTCCCTCTCATAGACGACACCTTCATGAAGACATGGCTGCCAACCTGAAACTCCAGCGGTCTACGACGCTTATCAACATAACTCTTCTGACGGCTCTAGGCTGTCCTGAGGCTTTCTCTGACAACCTTGACGGTGTCTATGGATTGTTGCACCAACTCTGGACTAGTGATCTTCCTTTCTCCGATCTCGTCCCAACAAACTGGCGTTCTGCAAGGTTTCCCATACAATGCTTCAAAATGTGCCATCTTGATGCTTTGTTGGTAACTGTTGTTGTAGGCGAATTCGACCAAATGAAGCTGATCTTCTCAGTTACCCTTGAAATCCAATACACATGCTCGCAACATATCCTCGAGCATCTGAATTGTCCTTTCAGACTGGCCATCCGTCTGCGGATGATAAGCCGTACTAAATTGCAGCTTCGTTCCCAATGTAGTCTGCAAGCTTTTCCAAAAGGTTGCTGTGAACTTCGGATCACGATCCGAAGTGATCGTCACTGGCACTCCATGAAGACGTACAATCTGGCGTACATATAAATCTGCCAACCTTTCCAACACGAAGTCCTTTCTCATTGGGATGAAGTGCGTTGACTTCGTCAATCTGTCAATCACAACCCAGATCGAATCATGCCCCCTTTGGCTCCTTGGTAAACCAGTCACGAAATCCATCGTGATATGCTCCCACTTCCACTCTGGAATATCAAGCGGTTGCAACAGTCCTCCGGGCTTACAATTCTGCGCCTTAACTTGTTGACACGTCAGGCATTTCGCCACATGCTTGGCTATGTCAACCTTCGTGCCACTCCACCAATAATACTGTCTCAGATTCTGGTACATCTTCGTACTACCCGGATGAACATTGTAACTGCTACGATGTGCCTCCGACAAGATTTTCTCTCTAAGGCCGTCATCGGCAGATACGCATAAACGTCCTCTAAACTCCAGTATTCTATCCTCAACTATCTGAAAGTCAACTTTCCTCTTCTCTGAGTCTTCTTGAAGGATCTTTTGAATATCAGGGTCTGTTGACTGCAAGGCCTTACTTCTCGCATGCACTTCTGATTTGACTCTTAACGTAGCCATCAAACTTGACATACGGCCTACCTCTAGCTTAAACTCCGAATCTCGCACCTCCTCCAGGAGACGCCACTCCCGGATCATCAACTGAGTGATGGCTGACTTCCGACTTAGCGCATTAACAACCTTGTTAGCATTCCTCGGATGGTACAGGATCTCGGAATCATAATCCTTAAGAAGCTCCATCCATCGACGCTATCTCATGTTCAACTCCTTCTGAGAGGACAGGTACTTGAGACTCTGGTGGTCAGTGTAAACTTGAAACTTTTCTCCTATCAGGTAATGCCTCCAAATCTTGAGAGCAAACATGATCGCTGCTAATTTCAAATCGTGCGTCGGATAGTTCAACTCATGCGGCCTCAACTGACGAGACGCATACGCAACCACTCTTCCGTGTTGCATAAGCACGCGGCCTAATCCTTTGAAAGACGCATCGCTATAAATCTCATAGCCTCTCGAACCAGACCGTATTATCAACACGGGAGCCGTAGTTAGCTTATGCTTAAGCTCTTGGAAACTACGCTCACATTTTTCCATCCAAACGAATTTCTCATCCTTTTTCAACAGTCTTGTCATAGGTAAGGCTAAGGCAGAGAACCTTTCCATAAAGCGCCTATAGTAGCCTGCTAATCCTAAGAAACTTTAAACCTCTGTCACTGTCGTCGGTCTCGGCCAATCCATGACTGCTTCAATCTTGGCGGGGTCCACAGATATCCCTTCTCCAGAGATCACATGACCTAGAAAAGCTACTCGAGTCAACCAAAACTCGCACTTGCTAAACTTGGCAAACAGCTGATGTTCGTGAAGAGTCTCCAATACTTTTCTCAGATGATGCTCATGCTCCTCATAGCTCTTCGAGTACACTAAGACATCGTCAATAAACACAATGACGAATCTATCCAAATATTCATTGAACACCCTGTTCATTATATCCATGAAAGCGGCTGGGGCATTTGTCAGGCTAAACGGCATCACAGTGAATTCGTAATGACCATAGCGCGTCCTAAACACTGTCTTCGGTACATCCTCCTTCTTGATTCTTAGCTGGTGGTATCCCGTTCGTAGGTCGATCTTAGAAAATACCGAGACTCCTTGAAGTTGGTTGAACAAATCGTCGATCCTCGACAATGGATACTTGTTCTTGATTGTCACTTGATTGAGCTACCGATAGTTAATACACAGACGAAGCGATCCGTCCTTCTTCCTCACAAACAGCACAGGTGCTCCCCATGGTGACGCACTAGGGCAGATAAATCCTTTATCCAGTAATTCCTGCATCTGTACTTTCAGTTCCTTGAGCTCTGATAACGCCATCCGATACGGTGCCTTTGAAATTGGCTTCGTACCAGGGGCTAACTCAACTACAAATTATATTTCCCTCTCAGGCGGTAATCTAGGCAACTCCTTAGGAAAGACATCAGGAAATTCCCTTACTACCGTGATATCCTCCAACCTTGTCTCCTCAGCCAACACGTCAACAACGGACGCCAAATACCCTTGGCAACCACAATCCAACTGTCCAGTCGCTTCCAGCGACGAAACTAAGGGAATCGAGGCTCCCCCTCGACTTCTAATAAACTCAAAACTAACCCCATTCAATAGGTTAAACAAGATTATTTTACTATGACAGTCCATCACTACCCTCTGCTCTGAGATCCAATCCATGCCCACAATAATATCAAAATCAAACATGGTCAGCACTATCAAGTCTATCCTTCCCTTATGGCCATCTACAACCAGCTTACAGCCAGGACATCCTACTGTAGACAAAAAACTATCCTTAAAGAACGACAGTTATCTCATGGCACTAAAGAACGATAGTACAAGGCATACAGCCAACACGCGTCACACTCTCAGGCATTCAAGCACTATGCAACATGCGGTTTTTCGGTTATTTATGCAAGAGATACACCACTCTCGCCACAATACAGCCTCACTACTAGTACTCTTCTGACAGAACCGGGCGTCGTCCTACCCCGTTACAGCGACGGCATTCGATAGCCCCTCAAGACCCCTAAGGCAAGCATACCAGGTAGTTCCGTAAGGACTTCGGCTCATCACAAGCTGCGACCGGCATCCGACCAGTCGTGTCTATCCGGACTGTACATCGCCAGTACGAACTGTCGTGCAACCGATAAGTCGTGGGATTCCGGACTATACGTCGCCGGCACGAACATATCAGGCGACGGACCCACCAGGAGTACCGCCCCATGCTCCCAATTACGTTAGGGAATGATTAACCGTCGTGTGACCACACAAATACATCAGGCAAACAACCAGTTCTTACTTCACATTAGCCCAATGCAGTCACACTCACGAGTATGCTCAAAACTCGGCTAACATCCATTTTCATGATTGAAATACACAATTGGTCACACAAATACTCAATTTCAATTAAATATGGTATACTGACCTAGGTGTGATCATTCAGCGAAAACACGCAATCAACACGCTAGTCAACCAATCAGCAATCAACAAACACGTCTTACCGAACTAAGGTAGACAAAGCAATTACACATGATAACTATTCCACCTAACCACGGTAATTCAACTAGCCACAGTAATTATTTAATCTACTACGGTAACTAATTAACCTAACCACGGTAATTCAACTAGCCATAGTAATTATTTAATCTACTATGGTAACTAATTAACCTAACCATAGTAACTATTTAATCTAACCACAGTTAACTATCTAACCACGGTAACTATCTAATTTAACTACGGTAACTAGATAATCGGCTACGGTAACTATTTAATTGACTACTAAGTGTAATTAACGGGCTAATCAGGGATTAGGGGTTAACTCACTCGGCGACTGGCGGCGACGATCGACGGTCGGTGGCGGCGGCGACGAAAAACTTCGGCGACGGGTTAACAGACTCGTCTCGTTGCTCCGGACTCGAATACTATGACGGCGGTCTCCGACGACTCACGGATGACGACGAACGGCGGTTGGACAGCGGCGGTCTGACGACGAAACGGTTGGACGGCGAGGCACGGCGGCTCGGCGAGCGTGCGGGAGTAACGGCGGCGACGGCACGGCTGCTCCGGCGGTCCACGGGAGGGCTGGGCAGCTGCTGAATCGAACGGCGACGAGGCTTGGGCGGCTGAGGTCTCGCGGGGGTACGGCGGTCGCAGCAAACGGCGAGTGATGGCAAGGCGGTGCGGTGGCAGTTGGCGGCATTGCAAAACGGTGGCGGGTAGGGAGGAAATGGAGGGTGAAGATGGTGATCCAAAAGATGAAGATGAGAGAGTGAATGGGAAAGGGGGTGGCCGGCCATGGAAGAGAGAGAGAAGAGAGAGAAAGTCAAGGGCAAAATGGTAATTTACCAAAAGTAAAAAAGGTGAATAGTAACTTTAGGATATTTACTATACATTTATGAGGCGGGGCCCACGGTCAAGTCAGTATTAATGATATCTAGCTTATATGAATAATATCCGAGGGTATTTTGGTCATTTAGTAATTTAGGATTGGTTGGACATTTGGTTCAGGGTTAGGCTCGGGCGCGAAAGAAAAACGACTGTAGAATCTACGGCGCGACGAAACTAAGCGAACTACTATTATCTACGCTTCAGTCGTTGATCAAAGCCTTCCAAATCGAACAATTTCGCGTTCGATAAATGTCACTCAATTCCGAGAGTCCCAATATTATTCATTTGATAGGCCTTGAAATTTCAGAACGTCACATTACTCGCCATTCCTTTCTATTCATTGTTACCACACTTTTCTGTTTCTCATTTTTTATTACCTTTTGCTCATATCACTATGCCATTGGTCCATATCGCTAGATATACTAAAATGCCCTTGTAGGGGAGTGAAATTAAATGATGAAGGTACCGTAATTTTGCACCTACATGTCAATCTAGGCTAATCTCATTTAATAAGAGGCGGGCGCTATGCTGATGTTCAATTCAATTCATGCACATATTGAGTGGCCTTCGGAATGTAGACAATTTAACTGAATTGCATGTTTAGTTTAAATTATTGATTGCATTTTTGTACAATGGTATGCCATCGTAATATATCTGAAGCACTATGATTGAACAATATTAGACGGAAAGAGGAGTCCCCTTTATATTGACAAAATATGAGGAGAATTTGACCAATGGAGTAAAGCTCCGTGAATTCCCGCTACCCCTTGAAAAGCGAAACGATGGCATTATTACGCATTTCTAGTTCTATAGTACAGGTTGAACCACCGCAAACATTGAGAAGCACCGAGTTTGAGAGATCCTTTCCACATCTTCTCGAATTAATTCTCTTTCATAAAAAATTAAAGCTACAATTCCATGACAATAACTCATCATAGTCCAACCGAAGTGCAGAAAGAAAAGGAAGAAAAGAAATCTTAAATTCTGTAACATGGATGAAAGATCGGTTTCCACAAACAGTCTACTTCAGTAATAGTGTGGACTGAATTTTAATGATGGTTGCTTCATTTGAGTAAACCTAAATAATCCAGAATATCCTTTACACTATGATTACTAAAGTGATGATGGACAACATTTTATTTCTTCTGGCGTTTGCTATAGGCTTGGTAGGACAAAATTGTCATGCCAAATCCAATGGTTGATATCAATTTATCTTGATCTCACGGTCGAGATGTTTCGACATTTTCTTTTATTTGACGGCTGAGATTGTGCCCTATAACTTTGCCACCCAAAGAAGCATCGGCACTGTAGAAAAGCCTATTACTTTTGAAGGGTTTTATCGCACACCGATTCAGAATGATCACACAGAAATCAAAGAGAAAATTGGACGACACACGAGATTACCCAGGTTCACCCAAGAATAGGGCTACATCCTGCAAAGAGATTTCACTATAGTTTCGATTTACAGTCACTCAACTCGTTACAATGATAAAAAACGAGAATATATATATATGCCCTAAACGGGCCCAAAACCTAAACCTATATGAAACCCCTTAATTCCATACCATATATATATAGCAATTTCTGATAATATTCCACTTATTGACATATTAGACTTGAGCTAACTTAGACCCTTATATCTAATTAACAGCATTCTTCAAAATTGAGGAATTATGGATATTTTTTTAAGATAAAACCACGGAATTTTGTTAACCAGATCAACCGACTCAAAATTTCATTCAAGTATTTCAAGTCCTCACGGCACTGAATAATGCGGTTTTTCAATAAAAACCCTCCCAGCATTCATGCGAAGTCTTGGCCCATTTTGAATTTGAACGTCAGGTCTGAAAGCCATTCTGAAGCCTGAACCCTCCCTCCTTCCAACCGTAATGGCATGGTATCATGCCCATACTCCTTGCCACCTTTGGATCACCTTAAGCACAAGTTCGAATGAAATGCATTTGTGGAAGGTGGGGATGCCCAAAATTGACCGAGGAAAGGGACAAGGTTCATGTAATTGAAAAAGGGAAAGAATGAATCAAACCACAACTAGACGGAGCTCGATGCATGACCGGGACCGGGCCAACTACGTGATCCTGACGTTCCCTAGTTCGTTGCCGGCATGCAGGCGACCTTGTTTGCGATTGAGCCTAACTTGATCCATGACTGGAACATTTTTTACTCGTCATTCCTCTCTATTGATTGTTACCACACTTTTCTGTTTCTCATTTTTTGATTACTTTTTGCTCATATCACTATGCCACTGGTCCATATCGCTAGATATACCAAAATGCCCTTGCAGGGGAGTGAAATTAAATGATGAAGGTACCGTAATTTTGCAACTACATGTCAATCGAGGCTAATCTCATTTAATAAGAGGCGGGTGCCATGCTGATGTTCAATTCAATTCATGCACATATTAAGTGGCCTTTGGAATGTAAACAATTTAACTGAATTGCATGTTTAGTTTAAATTATTGATTGCATTTTTGTACAATGGTATGCCATCGTAATATATCTAAAGCACTCTGATTGAACAATATTAGACGAAAAGAGGAGTCCCCTTTATATTGACAAACTATGAGAATTTGACCAATGGAGTAAAGCTCCGTGAATTCCCACCACCCCTTGAAAAGCGAACCGATGGCATTATTACTCATTTCTAGTAGTAGAGTACAGGTTGAACCGCCTCAAACATTGAGAAGCAACGAGTTTGAGAGATCCTTTCCACATTTTCTCGAATTAATTCTCTATCATAAAAAATTAAAGCTACAATTCCATGACAATAACTCATCATAGTCCAACCGAAGTGCAGAAAGAAAAGGAAGAAAAGAAATCTTAAATTCTGTAACATGGATGAAAGATGAGTTTCCACAAACAGTCTACTTCAGTAATAGTGTGGACTGAATTTTAATGATGGTTGCTTCATTTAACCAGAGTAAACCTAAAGAATCCAGAATATCCTCTACACTATGATTACTAAAGTGATGATGTACCACATTTTATTTCTTCTGGCGTTCGCTATAAGGCTTGGTAGGACTAAATTGTCATGCCAAATTCATTGGTTGATATCAATTTATCTTGATCTCACGGTCGAGATGTTTCGACATTTTCTTTTATTTGACGGCTGAGATTGTGCCCTATAACTTTGCCACCCAAAGAAGCACCGGCACTGTAGAAAAGCCCATTACTTTGTCATATCGATTTTTGTCAATTAAATCTGTGTATCCGAGACATTACTCTTCTTATTCAGAATAGTAATGTTCAGAGGATATTGTGGAAACCTAAACCATGCACAGTAAACTTTATCACGAATGGTTCATGACATTCGATGGCGAGTTGTATGACGATATTCGAGAAAGTACATGACTAGTCTTGTATTCCATCTTCTAATTTATGTTCTTATTCAGTGGATTAGCTATCAAATCATATTTTTGTGTCATTAGCCATCACATTCAGTTTGGTGAAAGAAAAAAGCGCTACCAAAGTTAGTTATATCACCACATAAAATTTGTAAAGAATGTGCAATTAAACCATGTGACTAGCAGCGTGCCACCACTAGATGATGAGATGGCTCCATCGATCAACTCACAAGCTCAACTCAGACCTCGTGGATTAATTCTATTGATAGTGCGGGAGCATCCGATTTTATGGAACTATTCGCAAGTTTCAACATAGTTCTATCGACAAGTCAGACAACATCGATGTTCATTCCAACAAGGTTCCATCCGATTTCATGGAACTATCCACAGTTCCAGCATGGACTCAAGAATTGCATGTGTGTGTGTGTATATATGCACGCCAAACTTATGAGATGGATGTCATGTAATTAAAAGATATGTAGTCCAATTTACTTGCGTGATTCTCCCTGGATGAGCTAAAGTTACCAAAAAAATATGTAGGATTATACCGTTGATTTTACAAAACATGTGGTGTAACTGAGATGTCTAGATATGTGCACATCTCGTGTGCTCACAACCGAAATTAAGTGGTTTAGCGCATCTGCATTATAAGAATTTTTATAGTGTTGTATGAATTAGTCAGATTTGCAAGTGTAATCTGTCCAAATTTATGTTAACATATACTTCATGGATGGGTTTCGATGATTAAATCTATTTGTATCATTTAAGTATCCACAACCTTTTTTGGCCACACGTCTTCTCAAAGCAGCTGTCTCCAGGGGAGTGTATTGATGTGTGCAGGAAAGTAGGGATGGCGGAAGGGCAGTTCAGTCGGGGCCCAGTTCGGCCCAGATCATTCGTGCCAGTTTTTTTTTTTGTTAATCTTTTGGGGCCAGTAGAACTTTCCTTTTTACTATTATTTTCGGAAAAAAGAATTCTAAGGTGGGGGAGACTCTTGTAAAGGGAGAAGATAACAATTCTGGTTTTTAACCTGTGGATCCAAGTGACAGCGAGTTTGAGAGTAAGCTTATTTCACGAGAAATACTTGTCAAATAATGAGGTCGTACAAGGAGGCTAGGCAAGTTCGAGAGGAGCTTAGGTAAAGAATGCTAACAATGGAGCTTGATTTCGTTCCCGTTTCCAATCGAGAGAACCTTGATTTTGAAATAGAAATGAGACTTGAATCTCCATCTCAATTTAAACAGGCTGTTAAAAAAATATGCAATTTTCAGTGGGTACGGCATCAAATGACCCAGGACTGCGGAGACTATGGAGGCTAAAGGGATGCTCACGGAGAGTTTATGGTGGCTAGCTCCAAAAGAGGAATAAGTGTAAAAAAAAAAGAAAGTCCTAGAGTTATTGCATTGGTGCCAATTCAGTCATACACATTTTTTTGGTACCAATTCAGTCCTAAATCTTTTGTATTTGTGCCAATTCAGTCCTAAATTTTTTGCATTTGTACCAATTGAGTCAATTCGGTCAATTTTGGTCAAAATTCGCAGACGTGTACGTCGGTTGTCCTATGTGAAATAGCTGGCGCTGACGTGGATATTTTTTAAATATAAATTTAATTATTTTTAAATATTTAAATATTTTTTTAAAAGAATTATTAAAAATAATTAAAATAATATTTAAAAATGTCCACGTCAGCGCTAGTCGTGCCACGTAGAACAATCGACGTCCACGTCTACAATTTCTGATCAAAATTGATCGGATTGACTCAATTGGCACAAATGCAAAAAGTCCTAGTACTAAATTAGCTCAAATGCAAAAGGACTGAATTGATACCAATAAAAGGTTTAGGACTGAATTAGCACCAATTCAAAAGGTTTGGGATTGAATTGGCACCAAAAAAAGGTTTATGACTGAATTGGCACAAATGCAATAGATCTAAAACATTTTTGACACTTTTACCCTCCAAAAGGAGAGGATGTCTATCGTTAACCGTGTTGAGCCAGAACACAAGTGTTTTAGGGTGTTGGGAAAACAAACAAGCCACGACAAAATGGATTGCCGACGATTGCCTACCGATGTTTGTATTGAATCCTGGTTTTTTTTGGTGAAGATGTTAAGAGGAAGATTTGAAGTTGAAGTATGGGTGGACTGTGACAAGGATTAAATGCTATCGAGCAAGGGGCATTGCCCTTGATATGATCAGAGGTACGTTCGAGGATCGTCACAAAAAAGTTGAGGCCTTATATTGGTGCCTTGCCGGGTGAATACGTGCATGGTGCATTCGAGTATGAACTTGGCAATGTAAATGAATTTTGAAAGGTTCTACGTGGGCTTTGAGGAATTAAGAAAGGGGTTTCTTAAAACAGCTCTGGAAGAAGCACTCACTACTCACGGCGGTAGAAAGGGATGGTAACAATTAAGGAAGTTGATCAATCAGCTGAATATGTTGCAGGATCACCTACTGTATGTTTCAAAACCTGAAGATTTCAACAGGCCGGGACACATTTTCCCATTGAAGTGCAGGGAGGGTGGGGTCCTGAAAAGAGCTGGGCATACAGAGGCTTCTGTTGACCTTGCTATGTTAGTTGGATTGGATCCGGTGGCAGTTCTTTGTGAGGTAGTGGATGATGATGGCTCCATGGCAAGATTGCCTAAGCTGCGGGAGAACTTAAAAATTGTATCCATTGCTGATCTAATCAGGTACGATTCTCTTCCCAGCAATCCAATGCAAATATTTCTTAGGACAGGTAGTTCCCAATCAAATCCAAATTTCAGCTGCAACTTTCACTTCTTAAGTATTGGTTTTTTTTGGCTAAGATGTTGTCCAAGCGGCATCTGCCCTTTTTGGGAATGGATAAATTAGGAGTCGAAACCTTGGAACCCTGGGTGGGGTGGGTTAAAGAGTCTCAAATGGATTTAATTGTAAACTTTTCGAAGAATTCAGAAAGCTAATAAACAGAGAGTTTCAAATGGATTAATTGTAAACTTTGAGAATCTTGTTTGTAGCAGTGCGTTTTCAACACAACTTCAATTTGTGCTTCATCTTATGTACTTCCAGTGCATGATTTTGTGTGTCAGTGTTTTTACTAGAACTGGCTGTACTGAGAAATTGATGGTATATTTTAAGTTGAATGCCATTAAATTTATATTGAAGTTAGTAAAAAATTGTCTAATCATTTGTCAATCATAGTTTGGAGTACCAAATTTATCTTGGATAACAACCTTGTCTAGACAGAAATGTTTGACATCAGGAGAAATGATTGTTAGGATATTAGTGAATTGATGGGAACAATAATTCTTTTTTGAAGTTTATGAAAAGGGGGCCTGTATGTGTCTGCAATTGATATAGGAATGCCGTAATTATGTTTTATGTCCTTCCTTCTGACAGCAATATTTCCCATCATGTGATTCATACTTTGTAGTTTATCGTCTGAACAGGGTGACATTGGAGATGGTCAAGATATCCTAGTGAGGGTACACTAGAAATGCCTCACAAGAGACATATTTGTATTTGCCAGATGCGACTGCGGCAACCAGCTTGCACAGGCGATGCAGCAGATAGAAGCGGCTGGTAGGGGCGTGCTGGTGTACCTCAGAGGGCACGAAGGAAGAGGCATAGGATTGGGGCACAAACTACGTGCCTATAACCTGCAGGACGATGGGCGTGACACCGTGGAAGCAAATGTGGAGCTCGGGTTGCCCGTTGACTCTAGAGAGTATCGAATTGGTGCTCAAGTATTTCTTACTTAAGTCAGAAACTATACCGATGCGAGAGGTCCTAAATAATTTAGCTTCTGAATGAGGTTGGTTCATGGTCATTGTCATTATATGCTTTGTGGAATTGAGAAGATCAATAAACTAACATCGTCAATCTAAAATTAAAGGTAGTTGAATTTCAGTGACTGTTTCAGAAATTGTACACGATTTGTAGGACTACTAGAGGAAGCTGGTGACTAAAGCAGAGCTTCAAATTCTCATCTTAAAAAGACGAGATTTGATTAGTAGAAAGAATCACTCCATCATCAAACTTTTCATAGCATTTGACGCCTTGGGAGTCAGGACGATGAAGCTGATGACGAACAACCCGTCAAAGTATGTGGGGCTTAAAGGTTATGGCTTGGCTATTGCTGGGAGAGTCCCTCTAGTAACTCCAATAACAAAGGAGAACAAGAGATACTTGGAGACGAAACGCTCCAAGATGGGGCACATCTATGATGCAGAAGTCAATGGCCGCTTCAGCAATCTCATAAGCAAAAATGGCAAGCCGAGTAGTACCGTTTCTTCTGATCCGGCTGTGTCCGACTAATAGGAGCTGCTGGATTGTTCGACTGCTAATGATTTATTTGGGGGGATACAAGCAAATTCACTGACGGATGGTGTTATTACTTTATTTTTTAAGCCCTAAGGTCAAGGACATTGGGATACCTGCTGATCATGAGTTCTGGAAATTTTATGGCGATTCCGGTTTATTATATTCATAATTGTTCTGTGGATGTCATTCATCCATTTTGTAAGGCGAAAAGGGGAGAGACTAGCCTCTTATTGAAACTTCCTTGTGTTATTGATGGATGTATTGATCTCTAGAGGCCATTGCATATTTCATGAAAACAGAGTTGTTGCAGGACATTCTTTCTTTCCTTTCCTGTGACCACCTTAGTGGTGACAAATACATTCTTGATCTCCATGCTACGTATGAGTTCGATATGTACTTCGCGCATAAAGACACATGTACCCGGAATTTTGGAAGGTGCAATTCCCGTGTAATTTTCACTGGTCTCCAAAAAACATCAGGAAATACATCACCATTCGATTACTTGCAGCAGAAAGGTTTTCTTTCTTTGATCTGATTAACTAAACAAAACATAGTGAAGCAGAGATTTTTCTGTAGGCATACCGAAGTTCACGCCTAAGTCTCAACATTCTTTCTGAAAGTGGAGACTTTGAGTTCGATATTATCGATTCTAACGAGCTCGAACACGCAGACATCTCCTTCCTTAAGGGAAGTTCCTCTCTGAAATGCGCCCCAACCGGCAGAAAGCTTTCCCGAGCCATGTCGTGGGTAGTACATGAGCTTCACTGGCCATGATCCGTCCGTATATTTAAGAGTTGCAGTTTGCATTCTTCCTTTGACGCGTCCCTTAAAAAAACCGCCTGGGACAGTCTGCAGAGTTGATTTTTGATCAACAAATGATCTATAAGTAAGAACATAAAAGGCATGATGACTAACTCAAGAAATGTTAACCATACCACATTTTCATAATCTCATAGGCAAACCTGAATCATATAGGAATACGATGGTCCCTTACGAGAAGGTTGAAGAAAATTTGGGAGCAAAAAGCTACTTTTTCATATATATTCTTTATTTACACAGATAGAGAGACTATATATATACATCAGCTTCCTGTAACCTAATCCTCTATAATTTAGGAAACAAACAAAGAAACGGAATATTACACAAAATAAGAAATAGAGAGAAAGTCTCTCTAATAACAGCTCACGCCTACACTCCCCCTCAAGTGGATGAAAAGATGTCTTTGATACCCAACTTGACCAGTGAGCTATGAAACTCCCTACTAGCAACCGCCTTTGTGAGAATGTCCGCCAACTGATCCTCTGACCGAACAAACGGAAGTTTGATCACCTTTGACTCCAAGTTTTCTTTAATAAAGTGTCTGTCCACTTCTATATGTTTTGTTCGATCATGTTGAACTGGGTTATGAGAGATGTCAATAGCAGCTTTATTATCACAAAACAGACTCATTTCTGCCACAGGTGGAAAACCAAGCTCTACCATCAGCCTTTTCAGCCATAATAACTCACATAGCCCCTTCGCCACGCCTCTGAACTCGGCTTCGGCACTTGACAATGAGACCACCTTCTGCTTCTTGCTCCTCCAAGTAACAAGGTTACCTCCCACAAAAGTAAAGTATCCAGAGGTGGATCGTCTATCAGAAACATCTCCTGCCCAATCTGCATCAGTAAACCCTTCAATTTGAAGATGTCCATTCTTCGCAAAGAACAACCCTCTACCTGGGGCCGATTTCAGGTAGCGGAGAATACGTATGACTGCATCCATATGTTCTTCACTCGGGGTATGCATAAACTGACTAACTACACTCACTGCATATGCAATATCTGGGCGAGTATGCGATAAGTAAATCAATCTTCCTACTAACCTCTGATATCTGTCTTTATTAGTTGGCACTTGACCAGGTTTTACCCCAAGTCGATGGTTCTGTGCTATAGGAGTATCCACGGGCTTGCACTCCAATAGACCTACTTCAGCCAGGAGGTCTAGAACGTACTTCCTCTGAGATAAGAAAATCCCATCTTTTGACCTGGCTACTTCAATTCCCAAGAAATATTTTAGTCCCCCGAGGTTCTTCATCTCAAATTCGTTTGCCAACTTCTGTTGAAGATCCGAAATTTCTTCCAGATCATCTCCTGTAACAATCATATCATCAACATATATTATTAAGATTGTTACCTTTCCTCCCTTCCGTTTCAAGAATAAAGTATGATCTGAGCTACTCTGATGAAAGCCATATTTCTTCATTGCCGCACTGAAGCGACCAAACCATGCCCGAGGAGACTGCTTCAGTCCATACAACGATTTGTTCAACCTGCATACTATATTTGGTTGATCCACACATTCATAACCTGGAGGAATATCCATATAAATCTTCTCCTCCAAATCTCCATGAAGAAACGCATTCTTCACATCGAACTGATGCAGCGGCCAATCAAGATTGGTTGCAAGAGACAACAGTACTCTCACAGTGTTTAATTTTGCCACTGGAGAGAACGTTTCTTGATAGTCTACACCATACGTCTGGGTGTATCCCTTGGCTACTAGCCTTGCCTTATACCGCTCGATCGATCCATCAGCTTTATACTTGACTGTGAAGACCCATTTGCAACCTACAGTTTTCTTCTTTTCCGGTAACTCAACAAGTCTCCATGTCTCGTTCTTCTGCAAAGCCTTCATTTCTTCCTGCATAGCCTGAACCCACTTGGGTTCTGTTAATGCATCTTGTACTCCCCCAGGGATGTGGACAGTAGAAACATTATGAGCAAATGCTTTAAGAGGAATCGACACCTTCCATGTCGACACATAGTTAGAAATCGGGTATTTTGATCTCCGGTCCTCTACCTCTGGTGAATAACGATTAGGAGGTATCCCCCTATTTTTCCTGTCAGGCAATTGATAACCATTTGTAGTCTCATCAGTATGATCATAAGACTCAAAATGGATAGGAGAGCTTACCTCAGGAATATCCTCAGGAGTAGGAGTGAGTACTTCAGAGAGGGGGGCATTAGGAGAGGGTACTTGTTCTTGCTCCTGATGTTGTTCTGTTGTCTGCTTACCTTCAAAGTACTGTGCATGTAACTCTCTATCTTGACACATACTAGGGCCAGCTCTTACCCCTGCCAAGACATCAGTATTCCACCAATTCTTCCGTTCTCCCCGTTCCTCCCTCTGAACGGGAGAAGTGGTGTCTGGGAAGTAGAGATCAGATTCCATGAAAGTAACATCCATGCTAACATAAGTTTTCTTGGTTGTGGGATCATAACACCTATAGCCTCTCTGGTGTGTCCCATAGCCCAGAAAAACACAGCGGCGCGCACATGGATCCAATTTATGGCGATGATGCTTGTGGACATGTACATACGCCACACATCCAAAGACTTTAGGCGGGAGTGTCAGAATCGATGGAAGAGAAACATAATGAGAGAGAGCTTGCAAAGGAGTCTGAAACTGTAGCACACGGGAAGGAAGTCTATTCATTAGGTGAACTGCCGTCACAGTAGCCATATCCCAGAACCGAACAGGAACACGACCACCAATAAGAAGAGCCCGAGCAGTCTCAAGGATATGGCGATTTTTCCTTTCTGCCACTCCATTCTGCTGTGGGGTATGTGGACAAGATGTCTCATGAATAATGCCATGCTCCTGTAAATAAGTAGACAACTGACATGTAACATATTCGCCCCCATTATCGGAACGAAGAACACAAATGGATGCTCCAAATTGAGTTCGTACAAGCTGATGAAACACTCGGAATATATTTGTAACCTCATCCTTATGCTTCATCAGATACAACCACGTCATACGTGTACAGTCATCCACAAAAGTAACAAACCAGCGAACACCAGACATAGTAGTAATTGGGGAGGGTCCCCAAACATCTGAATGGATCAACTGAAAAGGAGAGTCACTTTTATTGAAACTTAATGGAAAAGAGGTACGATGGCTTTTAGCCAATGTGCAAGTATCACATACAAAATCCGAATATGAGGTTCCTACAAATAATGCTGGAAATAACTGTTTTAAGTAGCCGAAAGATGGGTGCCCAAGCCGTCGATGCCATAACCAAATGTCTCGATTACGGTTCGCAGACTGCCCCTGAATATGGTGTGCTCGCCCGATACTGAAGTCATCCACATAATAAAGGCCCCCCCTCTTAGTACCACGTCCAATAGTTTCCTTCGTGAGGATATCCTGAAATAAACAAACATCAGGATACATTTGAACACAACAATTAAGTTCAGTCGTGAGTTGACCAACAGACAGTAGCCGATTAGATAATGATGGCACAAGTAAAGTATGAGAGAGAGCAATAGAATCAGTAAGAGCCACAGAACCAGCTCCAGTAACTGGGAACACATGACCATTAGCATTAGAGATGCTATGTTTCCGTGGCACGGTGTTACCCCCAATATCAGCCGCATATGGTGTCATATGATCGGTCGCGCCAGAGTCAATTATCCAGCCACCATCTATTCCTTGAGGTGTACTAAGGAAAGCACCCCCAATGTTACCTGCTTGTGTTGGTTCCGCTATTGGCTGAAGCACCCCCAATGTTACCTGCTTGTGCTGGTTTCGCTATTGGCTGAAGAGAGTTCGATGACACCAGCGAAAGTTCAGATGTAGTGACTGTGGCAAGGGAAGTCTGGTCCGAGGTTGGAACTACTGCAAGAGAAGCCTGTCCACGACCAGGTACAGATTTAGCCCGCTTCTTGGCCTGTAATTCCTTCCACCAATCAGGATACCCATGCAGCTTAAAACAGGACTCTTTTGTGTGTCGACGGTTGCCACAATGAGTGCAACCCCCACCAGCTTGCGGCTTCTGTTGTGTGCTAGGGCTGGGTTGGAGGGATGGTGAGCTTGACTTGGCACGAGACACCATGGCAGCAGGAAGGACTTCATTGGCATTCAACATCACAGATTGACGAACATCTTCCCTGCGCACACGAGCATATGTCTCCTCTAAGGTTGGCAAGGGAAGTTGTCGAAGAATATCTGCCCTAACATTGTCAAGTCGATCATCAAGGCCATCAAGAAACAAATAAACTCGATCTTCTTGCACCAGATTATTATAACGAGTTATGTCAGCAGCACAGCTCATGGGGTTAGGGCGACGGAAATCAATTTCCGCCACAATCCCTGCAATTCATTATAATACTTCTCAAGAGGCCCTCCAGCCTGTTTCAGTCGGGTAACACGCCGCCGCAGTTCATAGAGCTGCGATGAATCAGTTCCATCAAAAAAGGTAGTCGCAACAGCATTCCAAACATCTCTAGCAGTAGGAAAACGAATAAAATTCCCAATCAGCATTGGGTCCATCGAATTAATAATCCATGCTTTGACTGTGGAATCATCAGTCTTCCACTTTCGAAAGCCTGGATCGGTCGGTGCAGGCTGAGAAGAATCTCCAGTAATATATCCCAATTTGTCCTTAGATGCGATATACATCTCGACAACTTGGGACCAAAGTCCGTAATTACCTCCATCCAACTTGATAGAAATCGGTTGACTTGGAGGATCAACATGCGACAGAGAAGACGACGAGGCATGCTGACTCAAGAGTTGCGTGAGTTTATCGAGCAACTGATCGGTCTGTGACCTGCTTTCTTGGGTACTTTCGGCCATGAATCATAAAACCGAACAACAAAAAGCTACTTTTTCATGATCGTGGATGAGTGTACAGTAACCTCTCAGATCAAGAAACCCTAGATCTTTAGGCTCTGATACCATGAAGAAAATTTGGGAGCAAAAAGCTACTTTTTCATATATATTCTTTATTTACACAGATAGAGAGACTATATATATACATCAGCTTCCTGTAACCTAATCCTCTATAATTTAGGAAACAAACAAAGAAAAGGAATATTACACAAAATAAGAAATAGAGAGAAAGTCTCTCTAATAACAGCTCACGCCTACAAAGGTAATAGATTTCATTCCTGTCCAAAATTTTCACATAAGAACTATTTTCTTGGGATCTTTTCTTACCACACCATGCTTCAATTGATTAAGCGACCGGATAACTACTGTGAAGGAAGGATGCTGCAACTCGTACTTGCGGGCTTCTTTGAGAGCCGTAGTTACCCGCATGGCTGGGCTCACCTTGCGTTTCGAATTTTCCATCCTACCTGAATTAGTCAGACGAAGATCATAAGAAAAAATGACACAAACCGTATGCATTACTAATAGGAGAAGATTCACACACCTTCCGAATCTTGTGGCAGAAGCTTCGCGCCTTTTGATTCGGAGCCCAATCCGAGTACAATTGCACGTGAAGCAGTAGCATCATCGACGAAATTAACGGAATCCGATTTCATCATTTTGGAGGGCTTGTGATGATATGTTTTTAGATGCAATTCATCCTTCTCTTTTCTCTTCAGTGAGAAACCATCTAGACTTCGAAGTCCAACTGAGAGATTACAGTGATCATCAGCATCTTCCATTTTAGGCGGGACAAATTCGACGGCATCGATTAGCAGATAATCTATTTCCGTTGCGCTTTTGTCAAATATGAGCACGTGAAAACCCAAGTCCCCTACGTATTTGAAGACTAAAAAGTGGCCCTCACAGATAGAGTAATGCTCCGCAAATTCCTTCCATCCCTTTGATAACCAAACCATTTCATCCCATTTTTCCAACTCCACTCTCCAACTTCCACCGTTCGGAACCCTCAAACGCACCGTTTCGGGAAGATTCTTGCCATACTTTCTCACAAACATCTTTGGAACACCCTAGCTTTATAACATATAAAGTCATCATAATATGTAAACAAGCGATGCTGGATATATTTTACACGAACTGACTCAAAAGAAAAGGCTGGTAAGTCGAAAAGAATTTTTAAGAAAAGAACTTACAAGCCTTCCGGTTTGAAGTGTCTCAGAGAGTATGATCTTGAAGAAATGAGGTGTCTCCCGCGCAAAACTTCGCCGGCGCTGTTCATCATCTCTCCGGAGACGAGAAGTCATCCTTGAGCACAAGTTGTGTAATAGGTAGTAACATCTGAATCTAACCTAGTTCTGTGGCTTTATATGAGCCAACATAATTGAATGTAGCACTTAATTGTAGAAGACATTCGTTTCTGGGATAACAGCTAGCTCGGCACTGTTCATCTTCTCTGATGATGTTAGCGAGGGACAACAGCTAGCTTAGCTAATCGTTACGATGAAGAAAAGTCAATAAACAAGTGAATGCTTTCGGAAGCTCGCTAAGAACACATTGGGAATCGAACATTGGTTAGTTGATCGAAATTATATCCTCTGTCGAAAAGGTGAAAGACTAGTCCTCTTATGGAACTTCCTCCTTCAATGCCAATGCTGGCTTTTAGAATTCATTCTTGTTATTTCATTTAAGTGATTACTAGACTTCAATCCTGAGTCTACTTGTGTTTTGATCACTAGAGAGCATCATTGTTTCACAAAAAACAAATGATGAAATATCCATCGAATCAATATCAATCAACAAAAGTTGCGAAGGGCCCTTTATTGATTTTGAACAGAAAAGTAAATGATGATGTTGGTCATTTTTTTATATCAATAGATGACCCATTTTAAAAAAATGGAATGATTCATGAATGGTTCGATTCTTTTAAATTATATAATTAAGAGTCATCACATGCTCCATTGTCATTGCCAAACTTGATTTTTCCTAGTCAAATTGTTCTTGAATGGTTTTCTTGAAAACAATACAATTAATTGTGCTATAACTCCATGAATGGTGTCATTTGCAATATTTTTTTTTATTAAATCTTCTTTACTCGGAATAACTAGGCTTTTTGATTAATTTTATTAGGCATCCATATCTTCCGTCTCGCTTCTTCTCCTTTTTATTCGTTAATGACGGCTAGGCCGGCGTCGCCATCTATCACGAGGCTGCCTCCTCGGGCTGCGACGTTGGCGACCGGCGCACGGCGGCCCGGTTGCCCTGCTCCTCGAAGGTTTAGGATCTCCCGATGGTTTCCTCACGCCCTCTGTGCTTTTTGGAACCTCGCTCGGGCTTCCTCTCCCTTCTCGACTCTCTCTCTCTTTATTTTGTAGCCAGAACCCAGCCTTCCCTTCCCTGAGCTCTCCTTCTTTTTCCCTCGCTCTCTCTTGGATTTTTGTGGCATCAAACTCCTCTCAGCTCTGTGCGTGTCTTTTTTCAGTCGCTGTCGCTCCCTCTCGGTGAAAATTCTTCTTCTTTTTTTGTGTGCTGAGCCCTCTCTTCTTTTGAACCCCCCTGCTATGAGGTTGCGGTGATGGAGAAGACAAAGGGGACCCTCGGCCTCCTTTCCTCTCCCCTCTCTTTCAGCTTTTGAAACCCCAAAAACCAAAGCCTGCTTTTTTCCTTTTCTGGCTTAGGACCAGACCTTGGCGCCGTCGAAACCCCCCTTTTTTTATTCTGCCAAACTCTCGGTCCACGTTTTTGTAGAAGGAGCAACCCCCAATGACCCTCTCTCTTATGTCTTTTTCCTCCTTTTTTGTCTTTAACCCCGGAGATGAATGAAGGGAGAGTTGTCCCTCTCGAGTTCCTGCGCCCACGAGAAAGGAGAGAAGAGATATGCCATTTTTGGCTTATACTTCTGTGTGGGAGGCTGTGAGTTGACTGGGTTGACCGAGTTGGGTCGGGTTTGACCCGCCCGATCCGGCTAAAAAAAGCGTCCCTATTCGATGCCAATTTGGCCCGTTTTCGAGAATTTGATTCGATAGGAACGTAATCACAGGTATTTAGATCAAATGTCATAACTGGCAAAAAGTGAAAAGAAATCTAAAAAGTACTCAATTTGTGGTTTTTGTTCAACTAGGGACCTAAATGAAAAATTTGAAAATTGAGGTTCTCGATCAAATTTTTCAGATTTAAAGTGACAAAAATGCAATTGGGATTAAAAGAAAACATTTGAATATATTTCCAGATTTTTCCAGCCTCATTTGATATTTTCCTTGATTTTCGGCTATTTTTTTAATGAAAAGAAATTTCGAAAATACCGAAAAAATACGAATTTTTTGTTGTTGTCAAAATTGGTTCCTTAAGCGTAGCCAAGAGTTTCAAAGTTGATTTTGTGACTTTTATGAATTTTTATTGATTTTCTATTAATTTTTTAAAACAAAGACCGATTAAAAATCAGATGTCAATATCCTACGGCGAGCTTTGATTCTTCCTTATTTGGCTTCCTCCGGTTTATGAATTCCTGTATGGTAAATACGACATGATTAGTTGCACCGCTATCTAGCCACCACGAATAAGATGGGGCTTCTGATAGATTAGATTCACAAACCAATGCCAAAGAATCATTATATTTAGGCTCACGCTTAGACAACCAATTTTTATATTTAACGCAGTCTTTCTTTACGTGTTCTCCCTTTTTGTAGAAGAAACAGAGACCATCTTTACCATTATTACCGTCCTTTTTAAAGGTCGGTTTCTTTGCACCCAAATTGTCAGAAGGACCAGCGGATGAATGAGTTCTTTTATGAGTACGATTTTTGTGTACTTACTCTTCTTAACACCAAAACTTGAAGCAGCATACATAGCAATGTGTGCTTTACCTTTCTTCAACTTTATCTCCTTTGACACCACCCTTGCAATCAAGCCATTGATTGACCATGTCCGATCAACGGTATTATACTGTGTTTGAATAATACCAAATTCAGGTGGAAGAGAGTTAAGTGCAAGATGCACAATACAAGCATCAGGAATATTAATATCAAGTGCCTTGAGCTTTGCTTGCAGATCCACCATCCTTAGGACATAATCCTTAACACCAGCAGAACCATCATACTTCAAGCCGAATAACCCTGACAGATGTGTCCCAATTTTAGCATTAGGAGAGTCGCGATTCCTTACCACTAAAGCCTCCATCATCTGCTTAGCAGCGACGTCAGCTACGAAATCACTTCGAAAATGCTCCTATATGGATCGCTTCATAGACAGTAAACAAATCTTATTGCTGTTTTCCCAAACACCAAAGTGTGCTTTCTGGGATTCTGTACTTGCCTCAGTGAGAGCTGTCGGTTTATCCTCATTAAGAGCAACTTGAACATCCGCCAGTTCCATACCAAACAGAAAATTCTCTCTCCACTTCTTAAAATTAGAACTAGTAAGAATCTCAATAGCTATGGAGTTGCCATTCATAGAAAAGGTGACTGAAAAACAATCAATGTTTATAATTAGCATAATGTGAAAATTTACCTTGAGAGTTACATACATTATCATATAATCACCTTTGGGTAGAAAACACGATATGTAGTTGTAAACTCTCTACATTACAACGACCATGAGAATTTATTTTAATCTTCGATAATCACCACCTTTGGGTGTATGAAAGTACTTAGATTAAATAATTCTCAACCATATGCTGTACATGTATCCCTCCATGTAATAATATGCAATTATCTCCTTTGGGAGTATGACTACGTATTAAAACAGGAGACATCCCAATACTTTATAAACTGTTATTTATTAAACCCAACCAAGTGTGCCACTTTGGCAGTCATAACCCAATTGATTTTTTATGAAATTGGGATATAAACTTTATATTTCACATTTACCGTATGCATATAATTTCAGACATAAAATTAGGGGTAATTATCCACAAAAAATTACATGACATGCTAATTCACATTAATACACTCAACAATACATGTTAAACCATATACACGTAGTTGATAAATTATGCTCCACATATCTGTATGTGGTATTTACATGTGAGCTTGCACCTGTATTTCACAAATCATAGAGAAATACATACAAAAAATACCAAAAAAAGCCCCAATCAATACACATATTTGGGGTTCCATACGTATTTTCATTTCATAAAAGCATCAAATATGTAAAATAAATATACCACCTAAAAGAGCATAAGCATATGAGCACGCCGGTACCTGAAACTCATCAAAAGGCTCACTCACACGCCCATTAACTTCTCTGTGCGTGGTCCCTACGCGCTGACACGTGCGTAGCAGGTGTTCGAGTATCAGCCGATCCTGAAAATCGATCCAACCGGTTTTTCCAGTCCAACCGCTATCTATTAACCGAACCGGCGAACTAGGTCATGCGATTTGGTCGGACCGATCAATGATCGGTTCTACCGGAAGGCCCGAGTCAACAATCAACCGATTCGGGTCAGGGTCACAGGTCGGGTCGGGTCACCGAGTCAGGTTGGGTCTACCCTGACTGAAGTGACATCAGCCTGCACATGCCAAGAACGTGCGGGCCCAGGTCTAGTTCGCGTGGGGAAGCCTTTCTCGCGCGTGGCCATTGGACAACTTCTTCAGAAGTGATATTGGCAGTTGAGTCAAACAAAAAAGGTCTCATAACTTTTGACTCATACATCCCAAAAATATATTTTATTTATTAAGGTTGAAAGAAGTTGTCAAAGAAAGATATTGCGCACAATATCAGTTTACTTTTCACTAATCTGGCGGCACAATAGCTTTACGAAGAAGCTTAGTAGAATAAAGGGTCGCCACAAAGTCAAACGTTGAAGGCGTTCTTGTTTCCAGGCCGCACAATCCGAATAAAATTTTTTGAAAATTAATCAAAATCGTGATTCGAGATCTAAAACGTGTAGGCTTTGATACTAAATGTAAGCTGAGTTTTTAATCCTTATGCATCAACCCAAAATCATCACGTATAGATATTCGAATCACAGTTTCATAAAGTAAAAGAATTGATGCACCTTGTTTCAGATCCATCGTTCTTGATGTGTGATGCGGAATTGCAATGATCCGATACTCAAGTGCCGTATCGCTTTCTAACGACTCTTTATGTGAAGTTATGTGGATATTAGGGTTTAGATCTATTTATAGAATTTTTAACCTACCCTCTCATTATGAATAAGGAAATAACTTAACCCATACTATCCAGCTCCATATTAGACTAAATATGAAATTGTATACCTTTTCCTTATTAGACCAATTAATAATTATAATAATAATTAATAAAGCCCAGATAAAATATATTTTCTAACAATATAAGCTGAAAAGGACAAAGACTAGTTCTCTTATGGAACTTCCTCCTTCAATGCCAATGCTGGCTTTTAAAATTCGTTCTTATTATTGACGTTAATTACTAGACTTCAATCCAAATCTACTTGTGTATTGATCACTAGAGAGCATCTTCGTTTCACCAAAAAAAAAATTGATGAAATATCCATCGAGAATATAGATGAATCGACAAAGGTTGTAAAAGGTCCCTTATTGATTTTGGACAGGAAAGTAAATGACGAGAAATTTAAAGGTACGGAGAGCAGAGGCAATCGGGGCCATCCATGTAAATGCAGGAAAAAATAAATTGCAGGAAAGTAAAGATAAAGATAAAAAAAAACATTGAGTTCCGTAATTAATTGAGGGGATTCTACAATGAATACACTTGTGATATTTATAACTATCTACAAACGGTTACATACGGCGGTTGGAGCTGACCTTTAGGACAACCAAATTCATTTCAATAAGGTCGTAGTTCAATGATTTGATTTTTTTAAAATTTCCCAAAAATATATTAAGATTGTAAAGATATAGAATATCTTGGAGGCATAATTAGATAACTACAATTTCATCGATCCGTATTTATTGTAAATCCACTTCAAACAAAATATGAAAACGTAAGGTGGCAAACTCACGCACGAGATGAAAAAGCTACGTCAGGGTTTGGTATGTTGAGTTGTGACTTTGTGAATAGGCGATCATGGATATTATTTCTCTTTTCTAATGAATTTGGATTGCTTAGTTGGACCAAAGTAAGTCCTTAATGTAAAATTCGGGGATATTCCCTTGAGATGAAGGGAAGAAAAATATTTTCTCTTAACTTAGGGATGACGGTGGTGAAGGTAGACACCACGTCAGCTTCGGCTAGCTACTGTCAAGTAGGCTCGTATAGTAATGACCCGTGCCTGAAGTAAGTCATCGGAGATTCGGCATCTGCGTTGTCAGCCAGTGCTTCGCACAATGCTTGTTAACCAGCTTGCTGGCAACATACCCCTGGTTAACAAGCACTGTACAATCAAATTGTCATTATCGACACTCATATTTACATCTTATTTAATTTTCTGGTACGCTATCAACACTTAGTGCTTGATTGGATTACATCTATTAAACTCTCATGTAAGTGGACAATGGAGAATAAGTTCAAAAGAAGACAAACTTGAAGGAAACATTGAAATATAATGGGTGTGGAAGAATTGGCTAGGTGAAAAGAAGTAATTTGAGAGGACAAGAGTAATTTTGTCTTTTAGTAAAATTCAAAACCAAAAAGAAAGAGAGAAGGAAATAAAGGTAAAAAATAATCTTAAATCAAAAATGGGACACGCAAGGGATAATATGGTCAATTCAAGCTTTTAGGGATTGTTAGAAGCTAAAATGGGATGAAAAAAGGGCCGGCCTATATTAAATGCTTATAGGTAGGAAATTAGAAAAATTGCCTTATTTGTAAATGATTTTAGATCTAGATTTAAGTCCAGAGAAAGTACCAAGTGGTCATTTTTTAGATGCATTTATGTTTAAACTTGAAATCATTAGATTTTTTTTTTTTACCCCGAGCATCGAAAATTAATGAACTCTGGTATACACCCCGAGCCCCAAAAATTGAGACTTTGAACGCTACATTGTTTCCATCAATGGCGACAAATGCTTGTCGACCGGCAAAGCAAAGCGCCACATGCTCGTTTGGATAGCTCCTTATCTTTACCGGCCGGCAGCCACGATCTGTCTAAATGTCTAAGAGGTCGCAACTTGTTTGTTTTCCTGAATATGTATCATGATGAATCCACAAGGAGTACTCTGCCCCATGCATATTTTGCAAACAGCCAATATGAATTTCAGTGATTGTTTCAGAGATTGTATAGAGTTTGTAGGACAACCAGAGGAAGCTGGTGACTAGTGCAGAGCATGAAATTATCATCTTAAAGAGATGAGATCTAATAAGTATAAAGAATCACTCCATCATCGAACTTTTCATGATAACAGAGTTGGTGCAGGACCATTCTTTCTTTCCTTTTCTGAGACCACCTCAAGGGTGAAAGAAATTACTTCAAGAAATATTCTAAAATCTCTGTTACTGATCAACTCTGCATATTGGCGTGAGATAAGGATTGCTTATGACCTTTTATTTTATCGATCCCGTGCTGCGGATGAGTTCGATTTATACTCTGTCGAATAAAGACGCAAATATACAAAGAGGTTGGCAATTAGGCATACACGTCCCCGGAATTTGGGAAGACGCAATGTCCCCACGTAATGTTAGGTACTCTCCAAAGAACATCAGGAAATACATCACCACTCAATTACTTGCAGCAGAAAGTTTGGCTTTCTTTGATCTGATTAACTAAACAGAACATAGCGAAGCAGAGATTTTTCTGTAGGCATACCAAAGTTTACTCCTAAGTATTGAATTCCTTCTGAAAATGGAGAGTTTGAGTTAAATAGTATCAATCCTAAAAGCTTGAACATACAGGCGTCTCCTTCCTTTAGAGAAGTTCTTCTCTAAAATGCGGCCCAACCGGCAGAGCGCTTTCCCGAGCCATGTGGGAAGTACAGGAGCTTCACTGGCCATGACCCGTCCGAAGATTTAAGAGTTGCGGTTCGCATGCTTCCATGACTACTATTATCTCAGGATCTCTTCTTACCACATTTTGCTTCAATAGATTATGTGACCGGTTGACTACCGTGAAGGAAGGATTTTGCAGCTTGGACTTGTTCGCTGGTTCGAGAGATGTAGTTGCCCGCGAACATGGAGAAGTAGAACTACGAGAAGCCAGCATGTGGTGGCTCACCTCTCGTTTGGAATTTTCCATCCTACCTGAATTAGTCAGGCAGAGAGCATAAGAAAAAGCGATACGAAAGTGTATGCATTACTTATAGGCTAAGATTCACAAACCTTCCGAATCTCGTCGCTGAAGCTTTGCTCCTTCATCAGTTTGGACAGTCTGTTAGTTGATCGAAATTGTATCCAGAATAATGCTAGAGGTACTGAGACTGAAATCGATAGAATTGATTCACAAAGTGATGTGCAAAGTAGCTAATGAACTTTTCTCAACAAATTGATGGAGTCTGGGCAGACTATGCGGTGAGGCCAAACACCACCTCTAGTTGTTTAAGCTATTCACTCAAACTCAACTGGTCCAATCCATCATGGTTAAGCTAGTCAATCTTTATTTCCGTTGTTTAGTCCAGATTAACATTTAATTTATATCATTGCCGGGAGAGTCTCGCTAGCAATTCCTGTAACTAAGAATTGAAAGTAAGACACAGGGTACCTGCTACAAACTAAACATCTTTAGCCTTTAGAAATTCCTTAGTCGTGAGCCCTGCATTTTTAAGGCGATTGAATATAAGTTTTTGCAGCTAATATTTAGGTAAAATGATTATTTCGCCCAATTTCACTCAATGTCATAAGCTGAAAAGGTGAAAGACCATTTTTTTTTTTTATGGATCTTCCACCGTCAATGTCGATGCTGGATTTTAATATTCATCCTTGATTATTAGTCACTTGTGTATTAGTCATATTAGAAAATTGAAGCATGTGACGTCAGCAAATCTCGTTGAGTGGTCATCTGGAAGGACTTGACTACACCTGATTCAAATCGTTTATGACTTAATCGCACTTTTTCAAATTTTAGAGCTTGATTGTACACTTAGCTAAACGTCAAGATTTTTTTTTACGCAATTTCTCACAATAAAAAGAAAGAAAAGAAAAGAATGGATATCAAATGGAAAGAGAGTTGAAGGAAAAAGAAACCAAATGGGATGCCTAGGTGAGTTATGAAAATGAGGATGGTGGGTTCTAAGTAGCTATGCTGACGTGGCAAATGAAGGAAGATATGCTTAATTGGCGCATTAATGGTCAATCAATTATAAATAGGTTATCATTTTAAAAGTCATTTATGCCTAATTTTATTGATTTATTACCTAATACGAACAACTTTTTTACCATATACAGTAATAATTTATGGGAGGGTTATGTAAATTTTTTTAGGTGAAGAGACTATTCTACCCTTGATTTTCAGTTCTCATCGGCAGCTGCCTCTTCTTTTTCAAAACCGTTGTCAATGAGAAAGAGGGAAATTGGAAATAGAATCACCTACCTCAATAAAAAGAAATCCTTCATCTCAACCTCCGAGTGTGCCTCAGTAACTTCCAGATCTCTGTGCCACTTGCAGCATCTGCCCTTCCCTTTATTAGGAGAAAATATTCGGTGGTTGTTAAGCGCCACGTCGCTAGCTGATGTGGCGTCCATAAGCCAATTAGAAATTGACACATGTATTATTGACATGTAATTAATTTTTAAAAAATAAAAATCTCTGTCCATCTCTCTTCCACCACCATATGCCATTGCAGCCACCGTGAACCCACACCGCCGTCGCTACCGCTGCCTCCCTGCGCCGTCGCTACCGGCATCGCCGTGGACTTCGTTGTCCGTCGTCCTTGCTCGTCCATGGCCGGTGCTTTCAGATCTGACTCGGACGCGGCCATGGCTCCGCAGTTCCAGATCTGGAAGCGGCCATGGCTCTAAGGCCTGTAGCGGCCATGGACGAGCACGGAAGGACGACGGAAGGGTGGCCGAGGTCTGTCGCGGCCATGGACGAGCAAGCAGCAGTGATGGACGAGGAAGGACGACGGAGGGGTGGTCGACTTCGATGGCTATGAGGCCTGTCGTGGCCTGGCTCCGCGGTTCCAGATCTGGACGCGAAGGCCTGTCACGGCCATGGACGAGCAAGCAGAGGCCATGGACGAGGAAGGAAGATGTAGGGGTGGTCGGCGTGGAAGCGCAACCGTGTAGGCGGACCGATCGAGGAGTGGATATGGCGACCATGGGCAAGGCAGGGGTGCTCGCAGTCGTTGCTCGCCTTCGTTGCAGTGTCTTTGCCGTCTGTGATGGAGGAGGACGCCGCAAAGAGCGGAGCCGGTGGCCGGAAGGTGGATGCTATGAGATGGAGGAAGAAGAAGAGAAAAAATCAAATTTTTATTTTTTTCCAATTCAATGACACGTGTCACTATACTATTGGATATGAGAGAAAATTTGCGCCACGTCACCAACACCGAATATTTTCTCATTTATCGGTGACTAGACAAGTTTAAAAAGATTATAAAAAAAAAAATTGAGCTTATGTTGCTTCAGGCGTCGGGCAATTTGATAAGAAAAGGCAAGCGACAAAAAAACAAAGTAATTGGATCTCACCAATATTTGTTTATGCTGATAACTTTTGTATGGTTGTATTGAGATCACCCTCCCAGTTCCCTTCCAATTTGTATCTGAACAGTGTGCCCCAAAGTAGTGGTGGTGTCCTCAGCGTACCCTTTGAAAATATCTTCATTTTGGGGCACTCTTCCACTAAAATAATAAACAAGGATGGAAACCTCAAGATGCAACTTGTGGCGGAGGAGAAGCATTCTAGGCTTGGCATATTTTGGAATCTCAATATTTCTAGCTTCTTAAAAGAAATCATTTTTCCTTCTCCATTTTTATCGTCTACCACTACTTCTCTCATTCTTTCACATCCTATTATAGTCAAGGCCGTGAGATGCACCAAATTTGTGACCGCTGAAACTGTCACTAGATGTACCAATCCAGAGGAATTCTTCACCACTAACTTCGTCAAATTCTGGAAGGATGCCGCAACTGGAAATAATGTTGTCAAACCAGGACAATCCCAAACCTCAAATTTGTCAATGCTTTGAAGAACTTTTGTGATTAAATAGTCTTCTCTCCACACACGCTTTAGGTTGTGTAGCTTGCTCAACTTAAGTTCTCTTAAATTATCAAGCACCGGATGTTTTCCCTCGTCCACAAGTCCATCAGGGAATATATCTTCAAAGGAGCTACAGAAAACCTCAAGGCTTTTTAGATTGGGAAATCTCTGTAGGAGGAAGCTCGAAGGAAAGACGGCCCTTTCATCATGAAAGCATGCCAATGTTAGTGCTTCTGACTTGCCAATGTCATCAGAAAATTTTCCATTCTGTATCATCTGAATATCTTTATCGACTAATAAAAGTCTCTCTAAGGTGGGAGTGTCCTGCAAATTGCCAATATAATGAGAGCAAGTAAATTCAACAATGTTCGACAATAAATCATTCCTCTGAGAGGTAAATTAAGTCGGTTTGAAAAGGAATTGCTAAATGTGTGTGCCCAATTCATTAATCTCTAGAGCCTGCATAAAAGTGTCAACCTTCTAAAGTCATCCGCCAACCAGGGGTGAGCGCTCATATAATAATGATTAGATAGAAAGGGAAAGATCTGTATTGGCATAGGAATGATCAAACAAATAAATAGAAATCCATTTGACCCAAAAAACATCAAAAGAAAGATGGTCATCCTACTGCGATTTGAAAAGGAATTGCTAAATAATGTGTGCCCGATTCTCAATTTAGTCCATAGGAAATTCACATTTAATCCATATAAAAAACTTTTAAGAGAATTTTTAAAATAGAGGTCCGTACGGTTAATTCAAGAACCATCCTGACCAAATTCATTCTTTATGAGAGAATGTCTTATCTTGTCAACAAGAATCTGTAGTTGTTTGGAATTTCAAGTGACGAGATGCGCTGATAGTGCCACTAAAACATTTTTGTCTGTCCAAAAATGAAAAATGTGCTTAAAGATACTATAAATATCTTTTGCCAACAAACTGATAAGTAAGGAGTTCATGTTTTCCATAGTACCGTAATGTGACATGACTATGCAATGCACATGAGATATGGTGGGTGAACTAAAGAATGAAGAAGAAACAGAGGAAGAGTAGTTGCAATCATACCTTCTCAACCGAGAAGTGTGCCTCATGGTCTGAAAGGTCGTGTTGATCGTCTCTCCGAGCCCACTTGTTCATGGAAGCCGCAAAAGGCAACATGTTCAGTTTGTCACAATGGGTCACTCGCAATTCCTTCAATAATGGCCAGTTCAGAGTGAGCAAGTTAGGGCAGAAGCTCTTGAGTCGTGGCATATTATGTAATACCAGATAAGTCAATTCTGGGAAAACAAATTGAGCAGCAATAGAGTGTGGACTGTCATCTTCACTCGCACTCGAGACTATTTCCTCGAGCCCACAAGACTCCACTCGAAGTTTCTCAAGTTGGGTTAGACTTGCAGCCACCCAACGTGGAAACAAAATTTCAAGGTTCTTACAGTTCCGAGCCTTCACTTTCCGCAAATATTTAAAAGTGAAAGTTCCTTGAAGGCCGCAGGTCCATATTTTGCTTAAGTTGTCCATGTGGTAGAGAACTATCCTTTCTAGCTGAGGAAACTGTACCTGCCATAATGAGAAGAAAAATGACGCAGTGAATGTTAATTACATTGACTTATGATCTCAAAGATGAAATTTCCAAACTATCCTAGCTTTCACAAATTATGAGAATTCTAGAGCTTGTTAGTAGTAATACATATAGGGAGGGGTCGATAGATGCTTTCATTTCAGTTGACCGATTACTATGGTTAAAGAGTAAACAAATGCGCAAGAAACTATCTACTTCCAAATAATAGAAAAAACAATAATTAGGCAAAAGAATCTACAAGAAAAAAGGCCAAAAAAAGGGGGGGAAAGAGTAGTGACCTGATCAGTTGGTACGTGTTAATTGCCTTTTGAAGAAATGATGTATATCACAACAAATTCGGTAAAAAGATATTAGCTTGTGTTCACTGAATTCAATGAAAACAAATCTGAAAATTGTATATATATATATGTGTGTGTGTGTGTGTGTGTGTGTGTGTGTGTGTGTACGTCCCTAGGATTCATGCAGAAAACTGATTCTTGATTTGTGATTCATTGATTTGTGATTGGGTGTACAATTATGAAGTTTCAGTTGGTGTTGACACTTCTTTTTGGGGGAAAAGGTTGGTGTCGAGGATTTTGGAGTTTTGTTTGGGTGTGGAGGCAAAAATAAAAGGAATAAAAAGTGGATGTTGCAACGCGCCATTCTATTTCCAAATTCCAATTACTGGTTCCATCGATACTTCGATTTGACAAGATAATTAATCAAAAAACCAAAAGCATTGGGTTAAGAAAAACAAGGCTGACCTGTGGAGTGAAGAGGGAAGGGGTACCGTGGTCAATCTCCATCCAAGAATGCCAAGTCAAACTTCTCATCTTGGGGCACTGGGCAATAGTCAACTCTGTTAACCAAGGACAATCCAGCACATGATTCTTTCCCGAGATGAAACTAGTTAAATTGGGCAAGCATTCCAGCTCCATCGTACAGAGCCTCGGGAATGTGATCTTCTCCACCGCGCTTTCCCGCCCTTTCTCCTCTGCGATCACTCCTTCCATCTGACTACATTCCTTTATTTCAATCCCCCGTAGATTGGCAAGGCACCGAGCCATCGATGGAGCGAAAGCGAATCTCAAGTTGCTGCAATTATAAAGGGTCAGAGAAGATAGAGAACTGAAGCGCATCGTTCCTTGAAGATCTTTGTTCCATAGTTGCCTCAACTTCGGTAGATTGACCAAGTCCAAATCTTCTAGCTGAGGCAGCACCCGAGTGCTTTCCACGGGCTCAAGCCCTTCAAGATCGAATATTTCTTCCAAAGACTCGCAATCGCGCATTTGCAAGTTTGTCATTTTCTCTAAAACAAGCATCAATTTGGATGGAATAGCATTAACAAATGATGGACATTTATCCACCGCAAGACGTCCTAACTGCCAAGATGACTTGATGGGATTAAGTTCGCTATGCCATTTTCCAATCAGCTCAGGGAACTCAGACAGCCGCATAAACTTTACTCCAGCAACCGTAGCCTGTTAGAAAATGCATCATTAAAGGTAAACTTGTAGTTAGCAAAAAGTAATTACTCTATAGGTTATTAAGACCATCCAATTGCACCAAATTTGATAACTGATGCATACCATTTCTTCAAACATATTTTGGATGGTGGTGTTGAGGTTTTCCTTCCAAAACCACACTTCGTGTTGAGGCTTTGCATCTGCTTGTGTCTGTACTTGTATTCTATCCAGCTTTGGCGCAACTATTTGTCCCTTAGAGAAGGACTTCATGTTGGGACATCCGCTCACAATGACATCTTCCAAGAGAGGGAACATCAAAGTGTATTCACTTGAGCTAAAACATCTCAACCCTGTCAACCCATCAAGTTGCATATGCTTCAACTGATTGAAAGTCACTACATACCCCTCCTTACCTCCCTCGTCACTAATGACTTCTTTCAACATTTTACAATTTCTTATCCTCAACTCTGTGAGTTCCGCCAAGTTTTTAGCCATTGTCGGTGTGAACATATTTGATAGCCCATCACAATGTGACACATCTAGAGTCTTCAGGTGTTGAAAGTATCTTGAAAAGTGTGATATTGCATGTAACGATAACCCATCACAATATGACACATCTAGGATCTTCAGATGTTGAAAGTATCTTGACGAGGGTAATAGCTCATGACTTGGGCCTTCTATGGCTTCCACATTGATGCTCAGCTCCTCTAGATGAGATTCGCATAGAACGAGCTTTTCCAAGTTGGTTAAACTCTGAATAAAAAGACACGTGGATAATGCATATTCCTCTAAGAGATGACGAAGCTCAAGAACCCTAAGCGTGCAGAAGAATTCTTCATCATGAAAATCCCCATGCCATATCTCCATCCGTCCGGATAAATCCAATTTTAGCTCTTGTAGATTTGGGAATGCACCCTGAGAAGATAGTCAAATCAGAATCTGAAGTCAGCTTAGTTAATTGAGTATTCATGTGTTATGGTATAAGTCCTGCACATCGCGCATAATAGGAAATGTTGATTCTGTGATTCAGTAAAAGGAAATGTGCCCTCATGCAATAGACACTATCGTAGATCTTTTATATTTGAGTTGTTTCCATATTTGAACCGTATTAAATCTGTACATTCCCGTTTCTATTGATGCATCCCTAGTGAAAATAACTGTCTCCATCAATTATAATCACAATTCCACTAATTTCAGAGATTAATGTCAACAAAAATGTCACGTCTTTCCCTTTTTAGCATAACATCAGTCATCTTAATAGGGCTCAAATTAGAAAACACACTTGCGCCCAAGTAAGGTCACCCCACATGCCACGTGTTTTCAATCTTTATGGTACTTAAGAGGCTAAACTATCGGAATTAGCCTAAACCATTTTTTTTAAGGGGGATCAATGATTATGCATTCTTCCGCGTGTTTCCATTTTATAATATTTTTATGGATTCAAAGAGAGTCGTATAGTTTACATCTTTGTACGTAGAGTTACTTCTATGATATGCTTGGCTGTGACCATAATCATCACTTCAAATACTCGTAATCGAAGCAAAACAAATAATCTTATGTCATACCTTTTCCAACAGGAAGAGAGGCTGTTTATGAAGTGAAATCTCATTTTTAGGTTGTGAAGCAAGTATCTCCACTTTGTTACAGCCATCCACCTCCAAGGTCTTCAATGCTGGCCAACCTACAGCATGTGTCCCTGTGGAGATGCACTTCAACTCTGTTAGATTTATAAGCCGGAGGGAGGTTAACTTTTGGAAGACAATCCCAAGAACTAGTCCTTCCATCTCAATGAGTTCCGCAATGCCACATGCATTGATCTCCAACTCCTCAAGTTGGATAAGATCTATCGCTACTGAGGCTGGAAATAGAGAGGTGAGGCTTGTGCAACTGGAAACACTAACAGAATGTAGACGCTGGAATTTGACTTGGTGGTGGAGTTCCTTATCCCATACACACTTCAGCTTTGGTAATCCATTTAACTCCAGCTTTTTTAATTGGGAACGAGCTACAGGATTCCCATCTAGAGGATTCAGTGATTCAAGTTCAAAAACAACTTCAAGTGAACCACAATAATGTACCTCCAAACTTTCCAGGCTCCAAAGCCGTCCAAGAATGCAAGAAGGAACAATGTTCAATAGCTTATGGCATCCCCACACCTGAAGTGATTTTACATTGTGGAAAGAATCCGCAGCAACTTGATTGTCCCATATCATTTCGATGTTGTCCATGTCCCCAATATGTAATGTCTCCAAGCGAGGAAACGCAACCTGCGGTGTTCACTCACAGGATTGGTGATTCAGTTAATATAAATGAGTTGCCAAGGGGAGAGGGGGAATTATTAAGTTGCATAAAAGGAAAAAAAGAAGAGAAAAATTAAGCACATGGAGAAGTCAAACTACATGTAATAAAACAAACGCAACTAATGTGAACTAAACATATATTATTTACGGTGGGAAAAATGGTAATTTAGATATGCCCATATTTTGTATTGGACACACACCACACGAAAACAAAAACAGAGGCTTTTCTGTATATGTTTTGACATATAAATGCAACAAGAAATATTTGAAAACAAAAAGGGCGATATTCCTCGACCTTGGCATATACATGAATCAAATTATCGAAGATAGTCATAAATCGACGTATTAATCCTATGGGATGGCCCAATTTGACGGCCTATTTGGCTGCATAACAATGTTTTTTTTTGTGAACGTTAAGTCAAAGTGGACCCAATTGTTCATGCTTGCAATGTCATAGCCATACATGCAAAATTGCTGAGACATTTACATTCTTCGTCAAAATCGGAAAGCCGTTCATACTTCGTACAGGTATCAAATGCCTATATTGCGTGATTTATCAGTTATTTAGATTGACAACAATACTTAATTGGCTTAGAATAATTCTCGGAAGGGAAATGGCTTGATTTCTTTCTTTAGTTACAAGCTTACTTGGAAGCTCCAGAATGTACGGGTGTGAATTTTTTGTTCTCTGAAATATAGGTATTTGTATTTTAGTATAAATGATTAGTTAAATTCACTATTTTCATATGAATCTCCCTCTTTTTTTATTAAAAAAAGAGGTTAAATTCTTAGTTACTATTATGTAAAACGTAGAGGCTCAGTAATAGTATAAAATCCTTATTGTCGTAGTTATATGTCATAGGGACATTTTATACATAACTGATAATATTATGCTAATGTTGAGTATGGAGCGCAAGAATAGTTTTCCTTGCAAGGAGAATGATCATCATCTTGCAATTGAAAGTCTAAAGTGACACTCATTAAGGACTTTTTACGGAGTACTCTATAATAGCATAATTATATAAGTTTTTCAATGACATTCTCATTCAATGACGACGTGACAATAGTGTAACGTTCAGAAAATTGGCCATACTGTTTGTCACAACAATAGTTGGCTAGAAAATTTCGGATTTTTGGTCAAAGTGCATAACTTATAAAGAAATGAAATTTATTACCAGGGTGATTAAAAATTATAGTTTAAGTTACAAAATCCGTTACTATTTAGTTACCAGGACTGAATTTAACTCCGTAATTTGAGAGTTAACTGTTGAGCTCCTTGGAGATTAGGTATCCAACTTTTATATATGTAGTGATTGTCTTTAAATTCTTTCAATTCAACTTAAAAAGACAATTTGGCTTGTAACTTTACTTTGACTTATCCAGAATGCAATTAATTTTAACCAAACTTGACTTCGTAAGTAATTTAGTTAGTTTTTGCTTTGGATATGCTTTGTCTCCGGTATAACTATTTATTTGCTTATTTAGATTATTAATTACGCGGGCCTGACTATTTTTTATACGCCTATAACTTTCCTTGTAAGTTTTTCAATAATTCGTGTGATTGATCCAACTCTTGCTTTCTCGGGATTGGTGTGAATTGAAGCTTGCTAATTGTTTGCAGTGGCATGTGGGAACTTGAAATGCACAGCATGTAAACTTCCGTAGTACTATTAACACATAAAATTGATGCCAAGTATTTTACTCCAACAGTTTTTGTCATATTTAATATATTGAGAATCACGTACCTCTTGATTGAAGAGGGCAGTGGAGCGTGACATAACATGATCCTGACTCCGAGCTTCTCGTGCACCTGCCATCAATTTTTTATAAGATGAAAAGAACGTCACTATTTGTATTGCAAGGATGTCAAGAAGATATTCGTTGATGAAAATAAACAATCAATCTTACACTTTCTGCGGGAGAAGCACGTCAAACTTTCCAAACTTAGGTATAAATAAGTTAACATCGGGAATGCTAGAATTTGTGATGTTTCCATTTCCAACCCTTCTTCCTCCACAATGATCACCTCCATCTTCTTGCAATCCCATACCGTCAGTTCTCTCAGCTGTGCTAGAGATTTTATCATGGATGCGAAAAATAGAAACCTGAGGTTGTGACAGCCATCCGCTTTTAGCTTTGTTAAATGATGGAATCTCACTATTCCACAAGGATTCTTGTTCCATATGCGCCTCAAGCTTGGCAAGCCCGATAACTGCAAGGTCGTTAGCTCGGAGAGAGTCTCAACATTTCCGCTGGCGCTTGGTCCATCAAGGTCAAAAACTTCTTGCAACGAAGCGCAATTTTTGATAGTTAAAGTGTGCAACTTATGTGTATTTACCAGCGACCTGAAGTTGAAAACCTTCGAGAGAGATTTGCACTGCTTCAGCTCGAGAGATTGAAGATTGCTCAGTTCCAGTGGAGATTCTTCGCTCCATATATTTTCCAGATTGGGAAGTCGAGACATAGTCAAGGTCTGCAAGGATGGGATTGAAACCTGGCGGACAAACCCGTCAACGATAGCATCAGGAAAGACAAGCTGGATTTTATACGTGCAATTAGCAGGTTATTCACGACTTTTGCATTTACAAAAATATTTGATAAACAAAAGCTACTTTACGACCCCGAAAGAAACCCACTGGGCTTTACTTTTGTTTGCAATTTACTACTAACAAGGGAAATTACAGTAATCAAGAATTAGCTATCGTTCAGTTTACTAATGACAACGGAAATTAATGAACCTTAAAGCAAAAAGTACTTTCAAGGTAAATTACTTCTTAAAAGTTGAACTACTCCTGCTAGGAAGTAATTTACTGTCTCACAAGGGAAGATGACTACCATGAAGTAATTTAGCGGTTTCGAAGAGTAATTTACTACTTCACAAGGAAAACTAACTATCATAATAGTCTAATTACTCAAGTAACTTCCTCCTGACACCCCTGGACCCTCCCAACTAATTTATGCATGAAATTATATTTTCATCCAACGATGTCCAATAAGATAATAATTATATAACATGACCGTATCTCCTCAAGTATGGTAATAATCGGTACTTCTTCATGGCTACGTACTTCCTCCTATCACTAGTATTAACTTCCCGGGGCATGGATCGTCTTCTACGATCCTTGCATCCACATGCAAAGTTGCTAGAAATCCCCATCAATACAACAAATTTAACTTCTCCGTGTTTCGTTCATTGGACTATTATCATCTCGAAGAACCAACCTTCGACTACTACTTCTGTTGCTGCCGCCTCTTTACAATGTTGGAGAGGTTTATTACAGTTCGAAAGAAATATTTGCAGATCTGGTTTCTAACAAAAAAATATTTACAGTTTAAAAGTCAATTATGATATGGTCGACTTCATGAAGAGATAAAATTTTAGTAGGCTTTTAAATATATCCCAAGCATTTAAAAAGTAACTCATAACCTATCCCAAACTAAGTTTATGTGGATTTCATACAATTAGTTGGATTTCTACGAAATGAAGAGAAACAGAAGATTGCTTTATCTAATGGACAAAGAAGGCACGAACGGATAAGGTAAATTGGAACAGAATGAACTGAAAATAACAATATGAATATGCATTATAATCTATGTTACATCTAATTAGCAATTAATAAACACTATATTCTTTTGATAGAAAATTACCTGTTGCCCGTTGAAAAATACAGTTTGAGTGGCAACTTGGTTGTCTGATGAACTACTCGAAGGAGTCCTCCTGGCGGTTAAAAAGTTTTTTATACCTGGCAAGTCACGTAACTCCAATACATGCAAATTCCGCAACTCAACTTTGCCACAATCATCAACTTCTACAATCTCCCGCATTAAGTGGCAACCAACAACTCGGATCTCTTCAAGCTGTGAAAGTTCTCTCAGTAATGAAAGAGGAAACAAAACTTCCATCTTGTCGCAACGTTCAACTCGTACTGCTTTTAATGCACTGAAGGAATTGGAGGAGATATGGTTGTTGCATATCTTCTCCAAGTTGATGAGATTCTTAAGAAGTAACGACTCCAACCTCTTAAAAGTAGTGTGGGAAGGCCATTGGAGGATGTAATGGATGGAGGGACTATTCTCGACATGTAGATGCTTCAATTTTGGAAAACCTTCTAGGGATAACTCGCAAATACTTTTAGGTTTGTTCAATCCATCCAAATACAGATCGTCAGTTTTGTCCAAAGTAGTTCGTACACATCCTTTTTGGATAATATCGTTCTTTGGATTCAACTTGAGCTTCAATGCCGTTGATGTATTGTACTCGCTTGACCAGTGCCATGTACTACCTATTTGGATTCTGTACTTGGTTAATTTCTGTAAGTTTAAATCCTCGGGCAGGACATTCGGATTAGGAATTGATATGTGTAGAGTGTAGAGATTCTTCATGTTGTTCAACTCAATAAGACAGGCATTACTTGGTGGAGTGTGCTCCATGGCATTCCATTGATCAAAGCTATTCTCCACATATAACTCCTCCAATTTGATCAAGCTTCCAAGCACACCTGGTTCAATTACCTGAAGCCTCGAACAATGGTTCAAGTCTAATAGCCTCAGCTCTACTAGTTGCCCGATTTCTTTCGGCAATCGATGAATTTTGGAGTTCACAAAGCTGAGAATTTGTAGCCTTTTTAGGTTGCCAAGACTGGCTACATCCTCTAGCGAACAACCATCAAGACATAGGGTGTTTAAGTTCTCCAAGAGATGAGATGACAATGGCGAATGAATGAGATGTATCCCCGTAAGATTTAAGACCGCGAGTTTCCTCATAGAATTGAAATATGAGTCTGGAACATGAAGAGATTCGTTGTTCGTGAACAACAAAAACATCTGCAATTCGGGGCAATCTATTTCTTTAGGAAGCTCCTTCATGTCAACGTAGGGAAAGTTTATTGCCCTACAACTTTTGAGCTTGTCCTTCGACCACTCTGTTACCAACTTATCTTTCTCTTTCAATACGAGAAAAGGGTTATCTCTTGAAGCAACCGAGGCGACAAACTCACGAACCAAGTCATGTATCTTGAAACTACCAACATCTCCATCCTCTAACAAAAGGGAGGAGGCTTGAAGAGTACGGATCGATGATGCCAAACTTTCTCTAGCTTCTTCAATGCTGTTGTCTTCTGGAAATAACCCCAAACCCACGCCATACCTCACCAAGTTTTCAAGAGTGGGCTTAGAGACGCCACAGACAACACAGAGCCGTAACAGGAACTTCACATCCTCGCCTTTTAAATGGTCATAACTCAATTGCAACATCTTAGTTACTTTCTCACCAATTCCCTCGTTTTTAGATAGCTTGAGTTGTTTAAAAACATTCTTCCATCCGGATAAATTAGCGTGTTTAAGAAGTTTAGCCATTTGGACAATTAGGAAAGGCAAACCTGCACATTTGTGGAGTGCTTCCTCCACCAAGGGTTTGAACTCGTCATCGCGAACTTTGTCTCCGACATAACTCTCAAACAATCTTCTTGCCTCTTCCTCGTGCAGCTCACCGAGATGAAACGGGTCGTCGCAGCCCATTTCCGTTTGCAAAACATCTCGATCTCTCGACGTCAACAGCAACTTGCATCCTATGACTTTGTTATCATGTCCGCAAGGAATGCCGACTGATTTCAAGTCAACCTCCTCCCACAGGTTGTCCAGTATTATGAGCACCTTCTTCTTCTTCTTCCTCTCCTCGTCATTGTCTTGCTTCGTCCTCCCCTCATCTTCCAACCTCTCGCGCAGGAGCTTAGCTCGCAAGCTGACATTCTCTTCCTTCTTTATGTCACTAAGGCCCAACCAGTGCGCGATCTCTCCTTGAATCCTCTTGATGTCTGGATTTTCCGACACGTCGGCCTTAGCCACCAGATCGAACGACCTCTCTTCCCTTATTCTGCTTTCGACCTCTTCCAGAAGGGTGGACTTGCCCACCCCGCCCATCCCGTAAACCCCGACCACGCTGTTGTTGTTATCGGCAAGAGCGACCATGATTTTACCTATCATCGAAGCTCTGGATTCGAAGACGCCATCGTCCCTGGCAGAAGGAGCGGAGGCTGTCACGGTGGTCGACTGGACGACATCTTTGCCTGCTCTCCTGGCCAGAGTCGGAGCAGGGACACTCCCCGGAGCAGGATCGATGAAGGAGATGTCCCTGAATTCACTGCATTCTCGAGCGAGTCGCTGAATGAGCTCGATCTTGTCCTTGGCCTTTCTGCTGAACTGATAGCGACAATTGGGGTCGGGAAGAGTCCCGTAGCAGCAACTCTTGCTCGCCTTTTCGAACTCTCCCAACAGCTCTCCCGCCTCCTTCAAGGCCTTCTCTGCACTTTCGTGCCACTCGGTGGCTTGACTGTAGACCATCCGAAGATTGTTTCTGGCCACTTCGACGGCAATCTGGATCCTCTCAGCCTCGTACGCCAGCTTCCCGACTTCCTTCTGAAGATCCTGGGCGTAGCTCTTGGAGGAGATCACGTATCCGAATTGGCGCTTGACGGGAACAACTACCCACTTCAACACATCCCACCCAATAGAAACAACAGAATCCATCGACATTTTTGCTTGATTTTTTTTTTTTTTTGAGAAAGAAAGACCGATAAAACGGGGAGACCGAGAGAGAGAGAGAATGATGAAAAAGAGCAGCAGGTAGTGAAGAAGAAGTAGGATGGTTTGGCCGAGGAGAAGACGAGGCGAAACAGAGCAAGAATGATGAGAGACGAAGAAGGCAAGGAGATTTGAGTGCAGAAAAGGATGACGAATCGATGGGTGAGCTTCAGTTCTGGAGATCCAACGATTTAAAATAAAAGAAAGTCCGCTGTCGGTCGCATCTATCAAGCCACCAACGTGGACTTGCAAACCATATGTAAAACGTTGACACGAGTGCTCTAATTTTCAAACCACAACTTAAGTGCCAAAATATTTTAAGAACACTCGTTCAAGTGTTGAAAATTTGACGTGACATATCGTTTTAAAATCTTATGACACTCTAGTGATGTTTGAAAAAATGGTATACCAACAGAAAAAAAAGTCATGATTTTCAAGTAAACACCGTACATAAATTATGACACTTAGTGATCCAAATAAAGTTATGATACCCACGTGATCTCATACGAAAGTTATGATGTTTCTATCTCTCATTTGATTATTTCTCTGCTTAACCGATCACGAGCACCAATGTCTAAGTCTCCTTCCTTTCCTCCGCTGTGAAGTGGTCATGTACTAATATCTAATTAATGTTGACCATTAGGTGAAAACATGTCTTTGACTTTTAATGTATCCTATTCCGAACTTTCACAGGTTTATTAACAAAAACCCCTCAAATCAATCCTTTAAGTGAAAACAAAAAACTCAGTTCAGAAGGAAATATTGAAGTTGTTTAATTATTTTTCCAACCATGAGTGTTAGATTAGAATATGTGAAATTACTCCTTAATCTATATATCTATTATGACTATTTGAAAAGGTTACTCCTAATTTTGAAAATTAATGTTATGACTAATTAAAGTCATCAGGGACGTTCTCTTTGTAATTAAGTTGATAAGGACCTTTTGCATAGTAACTACCTAATATATGGAGAGGAAGTGCACATACTAGAAAAAAAAATTACCATATGAAGTTAGCATTCTCCTAGAGTAAGCAATTGTTTTCGCTACAATCTACGGCCAAAGGTGTTGAGGTTAAGCGAATGAAATATCCTGCAAAACCGGTTAAGCTCAAGCCTTGACCTGTGCAGGTGACTCTAACCCAAAACAGCTTGCACGCAACTTGTGGGATTCAAACGGACGATTCCCCAGTTCCGAGCTGAAAATTTCACAATGCCCCAACCAAGTGCACCAATCCTGGAGTTAAGCAAGCGTGACGTTTTTTCAGTAACAAGCAAGTTTATTTTGCATTCCGTAACACTTCTTAAGAAAATGATTATGTCAACGTAAAAATTACCGTACTATAGATATTCAATAATTGTACGAGGGAGATGCTCAATAAGTATAATGTTAAAGTAATAGTAGTATATGATGGGTATTCATCATATTAGGCTCGGAAATATTTGAATGTTAGCTGGCTAAATTTCTATGCGTCTATTTGTCTCACATGACAAACATGCCCATCAAAATTGTTAGGTTGGAAAGGTCAATTTATCCCCAACTGGGTAGATGCATTATCACCGTTTGAAAGTATTTTGACTAAGAAAAAAACAATAAAAGTCATGAGCCACATATTTCTTGTAATTAGGTTGATAAGTATAATCTAGTTAGTAGTGCATAAAATTCAATTTTCTCTCCTTCCTTTTCTTCATCATTAATGGATAGGCATTGATGAGATATTCATCCTTTCCCACCACTGATGTACTAGTCCTAATCCATCATTTCATCATTTCCTCCACCGTTAATAGAAAAATATTGATTAGGTACCAATCTTAGACTTACTTCTTGCGTAGGTCAATGAGTCATATTTAAAATATATAATTAACATTATAATTAAGCTAATTGTCAAATTGGAATGTCAATTGTAATTGTTACGTTAGGTTAGGTGTAACTTCAATTAGAATTGATAGACCAGATTTTCTAAGGAAAATAAACTTTTTCCATTCTTTGTTGATATTTTAAACTAGTTTGCTTAAATGAATACTGCTACTCCGTACTGAATAAAATTAATATGGTAAACGATTGGGAGCCACAACTGATATTGGTGGTCCCTCGTTCTTATTATAGTTATCACAAATGATTGGGGTCCGTTTGGAGTCTTTACTTCTAACAATCATGTTCCAAATATGCTTTCAAAACCATACAATTATTGACAAGTAGAGTTACATGGTTTTTCATAAATTTATTTTCTTTTTCAATTTTTTTGGAGGAAAGTAAAACACAGAAAAAATGTACCTAAGAAGTGTAAATAAATAGAACAAATAGAAGTCAACAAAAATGATGATGGAACGTCATATGGTATCTTTTCGGAATCACTCTTGCAAATTCTGAGTTCATGACAATCATTCTGAACAACGTTGTCAATATGAATATAAATCTTAAGGAAAAAAAATGAATCTAGTTGAAAGTGGATATTTCACAACTTACAAAGGAATTTCCTATATGGGCCCTAACTTGCTACTCTCGACAATCTCATTGGCTAAAACTCGTGAGTCGCTGGCTCCATAATTAATATGCAACTTGCTGAGCCATTTATATCTACGTGCAAGTTTCTCTAAAAATCATTCCTTAAGCCAACATAGCATAATATAGTTTGATATAAAGATGAGGTCAAATTAACTTCCGAACCCTTTTTTGGCTAATTAGTGCATTCCCACTTTGTTTTCCTTTAAATTACCAACAATTGCATCTCATGCCCAAGTTTCTCCTCCTTTACTGCCTTCTCTTTCTTTTTTGGTCGAAACCTCCTCTACTAGCATGAGGACCCGTGTATCCAGAAGCTTATGAAACATCCTGCCCATAAAATGCTTAAACTCAAGCCTTTGGCCTGTCTAGGAAACTCTAAACCAGAGCAGTGTGCACACAATTTGTAGAATTCGAACCAACGGCCTCTAGTTCATGAGATGGAAATCCCCGACACCCCAACCAACTGCGCCAATCCTGGGGCTATATAAGCACAATATTGTATTGTAAAGATTACGTGTATTTTGCATTATGTATCATTTCTCAAGAAATTGACAATGTTAACATGAAATCATCATATTATTGATAATTCAATAATTGCGACATAAAGATGCTAACCTAACCTTAGTTTAGGCCCTAACCAAACACCATTCCATGGGTATAGAAATGGATGATTCTTTGCATTATCGTTCTTATATTGGACCAGTCACACCAATGTTCATGCGTCCATTCCTCCACCACTAATGGACGGACATTAATGAGTTATCCATCATTTCCTTCTAAAAGGAATAGATCCCAATAACATATACGTACATATCCATCATTTCCTTCTAAAGGGAATGGCGAGGGTCACCGCCAACTGGGCGAGGGCAGCCCTCGCGGCCATCGAGGGTGGCCTCGCCTGCCTCGCCTCTGGGTGGGGCGAGGCCAAGCAGCCCAAGAGAGACGATTTCAACGGTTTTGTCGCCGAGTTCTCCATGGAAGCGCTCGACAATCCCGGGGGGGCAAATTAGTCGAGAACGCTTGAAGGAAATCGGTCGTCACCACCGTCGGCGATGAGGACGGCGAGCCTCGAGTCTTGCACTGGGCTGCCGCTATGAGCCTAGGAGGTCGCCAGACCCCAGCCGCGGCGACGCTGGGGTCGTGTGACCTCGACGAGCCTCGCGACGAACAGATCTGAGCGGCGGTACGACCATCACTGAGTGTCGACCAGGCAACCAGAAGCCTTATCTGCAAGTGGGTGCCACAAGTGAAGGGAAAATTTCATAGAAAAGGGTTCTGGTTGTCTCTGTAAAAGAGACGATAAGTAGTGCCCTGGGTTATCTCGGTAAGAGACGATGAACAGTGCATTGGAGAGATAGTAAACAGGCGAGAGTCTGGGGAAACAAAGGAAAAAAAAATAGAAATGAGAAGAAGGAAAATTAAAAAAAAAAAAGGAAATGACGAAAATGCCCTTAGTCGGGCCTTTTTGAAACAAAGAGGACACTTTAGGCCCTTATTTGAAACAAAATCCATTTCAGGCCTTTATTTGAAAAAATAAGAACATTTCGGGCCCTTATTTGGAATTTTCCAGAAGGATAATAATACAATTGCAATTCAAAAAACGTTTAGTAAAGTGTATGCCAGCTGGGGCGAGTAAAAGCGAGTAAAAGATTTATGGCCTTTAGGCTGCGTTTGGTCGATCGGATAAAACTCAGGATAGGATATGTTTTATCCTATCATGTGTTTGGTAGTTGTCTAGGACAGGCTATAGAGAGGATTTAGGGGGATAAAATAATCCTAGGGAGGAGGGTGGGATAGAGCCGGATGGAATTTCTCTTATCCATCGCTCAAGCCACCCCCTCTTCGCCATGCCCCATCCGCCTCTCCGCCACGCCCGGCCGACTCTCTGGCGGCGGGCCGCCACTCCGGTGGCAGCAGGCAACTTCTCCGGCGACGGCAGGCAACTTCTCCGGCGACGGCGGGCAACTTCTCCGGCAAGTAGTTCAAGCCATAGACAAAGGCGTTGATCGATGGTACTGAGCATGAATATCAAGCAACGTGGCGCCACTTAACCGAACCAACATTGAACCAAAATCGAGATAAGCGATTGGGTCGAACTTGCTTCGTGATCATTTCTTGAAAACCAAGTTGACCGAAACCTTGGCCAACTTCTGCTTCTTGACCTGAGACAACTACACTATTGCCAAAACTAGGCGGGTTTTTGAGTTCCCAATTCATGATAGAATTTTTGCTTTTTCCAAGCAAATCAAATGGCGAGATAGCCTCATCCGATACAAAAAGCCTTCCCTTCAGAGAAATTGCTCCACGACTCCATTTGAAGAACCCGCTAGCCAGCTCAAATTAAGTTCTTAAGCACTGTAGAGGAACTCCGGAGGTTCAAGCTCAATCCGAAGCAGAAAGTGCCGCAACGTAAGCTTCCCTTCTTGAAATCGAATCTTGGACAAAACTAAGTACCTTGCGTCCAAGAAAACTCCGAACTCAACCTTAATTTCAGGAATCTAACTTTAAGTCACACACCCACATGTCCCAAGATCTGTCTCTTTTAGATACTATGGTTTAAATTAGCAGCATCTTTGGAGATGTACATAAAACTTTTTAAAATTATATTCTTCGAAACTTGCGTGCAGTGATTTATGGAGTTTAATGTCAGGAAATTTTTCTATTATGGACAGCTTTGATCTCCCTCCCTCCCTCTCTCTCTCTCTCTCTCTCTCTATATATATGAGGGAGATGCTGCTTTTCTTGAATTTTTTTTTTCTTTGACGGGGTCAAAGTTTGGTAATGGGGAGTGAAGATGGACACACAATCCGTAGAACATCATGGCCCTTGGAATCAGATGGGATGCCAGTTGTCTTGGCGGCGACTTGGAATCACATGGTGGGACAGTATTATGATTTATTTCAGAGGATCTCACCCAAAAGTCCAAATAATGTTTGTTAGTTTTAATCGAGGGTGATGGAGAGAAATATGTTATGAGCCTCGAGCATTTCTTTTACTTTTCCCATTAAGTCAGATTTGGTTCATGTTGATAATCTTAAGATTTTAGTGACAGAATCGCAGGACCCTTTTGCTGAAATATTTAATTATCGACGGCTGAGATTTAATATCCAAAATAAACTATTTAGAACGTTAACAAAGACCCAAACCTCGAGGGTCGAGTTTAGAGCTCAATAACCTAACCTTAGTTAAGATCTTAACTAAGCATCAATCAATGCCCTGGGATGGTAAAGATTTGGTAACGACTCCAACTCACTGTCAAAAAATAATAATATAATGACAAAAGAGAACAATTTGAACTTGTCAACAATAGAGACCCGCAAGGACGCATTATTCTATGCATTATCGTTTCTTTACTCTGACCAGTCACCATCATCATTTCTTTCCGCTAATGGAGTGGACAAACATTAATTAGCTGTCCATCCTGTCATCTTTTCCCCCGCTAGATCTAATCCATTCTTCCGCCCTTTCCTTCACCTTTGACGGGCAAAACATTGATTAGGTAGTCCTAAACCCGCTCCCTAGTGCAGGTCAACGAAATCAAGCTAAATAAAAAAGAAGTAGCATTACAATTAACCTAATTACTAGATCTAATCCATTCTTTCACCCTTTCCTTCACCTTTAATGGGCAGAACATTGATTAGGTAGTCCTAAACCCGCTCCCTAGTGCAGGTCAACGAAATCAAGCTAAATCAAAAAGAAGTAACAGTATAATTAACCTAATTACTAGATCTAATCCATTCTTTCACCCTTTCCTTCACCTTTAATGGGCAAAACATTGATTAGGTAGTCGTAAACCCGCTCCCTAGTGCGGTCAACGAAATCAAGCTAAATAAAAAAGAAGTAACAATATAACTAAGCTAATTACATAGGGAAAGAATTGAGGTTTAATTTTCAAAATGATACACATATCGAAGTAGCTCAAAAATGTAAAATAGCTGTGTTATTGAATTATTATTGAATTTCTTCTCTACTTTTTGAAATATTAGACTTGCGCTAAATTAAACCATTATAACGAATTAATATTAACCATCAGTTGAAAGTAAATCTTGACTTTTCATGTATTATCTTTCTAATTTTCACAAATTTGTTGACAAAATGCTCCTTATAATTGTCCCTTTAAGCAGAAAAAATAAACCTTAGTTCATAAGGAAAACTTGAAGATGTTTAATTTTGTTTTTTTTTTTTGCCGACCATAAAAATGTTAGATTAGAATGTTAAACTACTTCTAAATCCACACATTTATTATGACTATTTGAAAAGGTTATGACTAATTCTAACAAAAAAGAATGTCATCAATAAAGTCACTATCGACGTTCTTTTTGTAATTAAGTTGATGAGGATGGTTTGCATAATAACTAGCTAGTTTATGAGAAATAAGTGCGTATAAAAAATGGCCAATGGCCATATAAAGTAAGCATTTGTTGTTTTATAACATAAGTCTCTCTAAATGCCCGATTAAGCTGAGGGCTTTGACCTGATATTAGACGACTTTAATTAATTTGCACATAGTTTGAGGGATTTAATTTGCAAGATGATTTGACATGGTCAATGGCATAGTACCGTAGAGTGGGAGCGAAGGAAGAAAAAGGGCCGCATAGAAAGTAAAGTATGGCAATATAATAATAAATACGGTTAATAAATCGAAAAATTTCAAACTAGTACACTTGTGATAAATTTATCCTTATCAGTTTTCGTTAAATTCTACAGTAAAATTGCTGAGTTAGATGACACATGGCAATTATGGGTGTACCTGTTTAGGGTTTTTACCATCTGTTTGTCACGGATGTACTAATTTGGGGTTTTTCGTGGTATTAACTCAATTTAACAAAAACTAACATAAAGTAAATTTGTCACAGGTATACCATTTTAGAGTTTTTGGTAGTTCAAAAATTAGTTTGTGATAAGTTTGTCACAATTATACTAGTTTGGGGTTTTGTGATTAAAAAAAAAACTAGTATGGGTAAATTTGTCACATGTGTACCAGTTTAAAATTTTTCGTGGTATTATCCCTAATAAATAAATGGATATAGAAAAATGAAAGAAAAAAAAAAACAAGGTTCTTGATGATCTTGAAATATTTTATATTAGCTAATTTTAGTATCCTTGTGCAAGAAAACAATCAAATTACAGCTGTCCACGTCGATAACACAACATTACATATGGTACTGTGTACGTACTTGGGTCTCTATACCTTTAAGACTTGTGTATATTTGGTTTTATATATCGCAAATGGACCGAATTTCCTAAAAAATCCTCAACTTTAGGTCCAGTCCCAAATCTATCCTAATTTTTTTTATCTCGGAAAAAACCCTCAACTTTAAGTCCAATCCCAAATCTACCCCGAGCTTTTTTTTTATCTCGAAAAAAACCTCAAACTTTAGGTACAGTCCCAAATCTGTCTCGGAAATTTTGTTTTTGTCTAAAAAAACTAAATTTTTTTCATCGTATTTTAAAATCTATCCTGTGGTTTAGTCCCGACTTGACGTGACATTTCAACATCGATAAAAAAAACAACAATAAGCAAAGTAATGGGGTGATAGGTTCATACCGACGTGACATTTACACGTGGATAAAAAAATCCACTCCAATAAAAAAATTCTCCAAAATGAAATCGTTGTGGATATGAAAATTATGGATGAAAAACAGTGATATTTGGATAGAGGGATAATGGGGCAGATTTTAAATTAGAATAAAAACTGGTGATTTTTCTTAGACAAACAAAGTTTGGGGTAGATTTGAGACTGGATCTAAAGTTTAGGATTTTTTCTGAGACAAAAAAAAGTTAAGGGCAGATTTACACTGAACCTAAAGTTTGGGATTTTTTTTAAGACAAAAAAATTCGAAGCGGATTTGAAACTTGACCTAAAGTTATGGTTTTTTTTTTTTAGGGAATTAAGCCATAGAAATGATCAATTCTGTCATTTATAACTATATACGTTACCACTTATTGTTGTTGTGATCCTTATGAGGTGAGCCCGTAGGGAGTATAACAGATTGCTAGGCAAGCCTAAACAATCATATTGCTAGGTGACGCTTGTGCTTAGCACATACATCCCAAGCCCTATCAGTCACAGTTTGATTTTCTCATTAGCTACGAAAATTAATGAGAATCCATGACTGAATCTACCACTAGCAGCGAATAGCGGCAAAGCCACAACACCCACACCAGCAAGCGACGCGACCCATATGAAACAAAAACAGAAAAATTACCTAAAAAATCTTAAATCTATTGTAATTGTGCCAATTTAGTCCATTTTATCTGCCGGCACCGACGTGGACAATTTTTAGTAATACTTTAATAATTATTTTATTTTATTTTTCCTTATTTTATTTTTTTTCCTATGCCTACTGTGGCTAGCGACGGTCCCCGAAGCATGCCGGAAAATGGGGGGGGGGGGGGGGGCTCGGCCTTGCCCAGTAGCCGGCGAGCTCCGACGACCCTCGCGCGGCCACGTAAGAGTAGGAAGAAAAAAAGACGAAATATTCAAATATCATTAAAAATTATCCACGCCAGCACCGGCCGTCAAAGTGGATTGCATTGGCACAATTGCAAAATATTTATGACTCAATTGACAAAAAAAAAATTTAAAACTGAATTGGTACAACTATAATAGGTTTATGACTTTTTGAGTAATTATCCGAAACAAAACTAACACAGATGTACACAAAAACAAACTGACCACGAAAGAGGCACACAACAAAACAGAAGCAATTTCAATAGCAAAAACGAAAATTGCCGACGGACCCCAATTGTTTTTTCCCAAAATAATCGACGTGGTTTATCATCAATCTATTGGTTTATTTCCACATTGTAGCAAAAATCTTGCGTGTGATGCTCCTTATGCTTAGCCATTTACGAATAATCAAAGCTTCGACTCTTTAGCTTTTTTATAAGGGTTAAAATCACGAAAAACCTCAAACTGATACACTTAAGTTAGGGAGCGTGTAACAGAAGCCCGATACCTTTTGCTTGGGGAGCACCAAGAGGGAGCCAAAGTCTAAACCTGTTAATATATCTAGTTGGACCCACCTTCACTCAAAAGCTTAAGCCAATGAGTTATGAATCAACTATGATATATTAACTGCTTTACACCATACCAATTCTTCGATGTGGGATTTCTCTAGCACAACTCACATGTGCATTCTAACAATCTTCCCCTCACGTGTGAGTTCAGTGTTAACAATCTCCCCCTTAATCAAAGTATCCTTCTGCATCAATATATATTTTTTCGGACCGAACTATGAAGTCTGCCACCGGGCCTGCATTGTTACACCACAACGCCCATCGCCTGGAAATTACGCCTAACTTCACCCACCAAATTCCGGAACTTAATTGAACCATCGGCTCTGATACCAGATTGTTATGACAATGCGAAAACTAAAACGAAATTAAAACTGAAAAGAAGAAAAGAACACGAAGATTTACGTGGAAACCCTTGTGGGAAAAATCACGGGGAGAGAAAAAGTAAAATTCACTATAGAATCAAGGATTACAAAATGTGGCTCAAAAAGCTAAAGACTCTTCTTTTCATAATAGTTTGAGAAATAGCAATATTTATATTACTGCCCTCAAACCCCAACGTTGGCCCAAGCCCATATTTAATTCAAGACATATGAACAAATCTCCACATTGTCTTGAATTTCTCAAGTAGACATAAGTAATAAACAATCTTATCCTCCCACCAGAATAAAACTCAGTTGAAGCAAACATTAACCAAATCCAAGCAATGCTTGAATTTAGCAATAGGCAAAGACTTTGTCAACATATCAGCTGGATTGTTTTCTGTACCAATCTTCAAAACCTTAATATAGCCATCAACAAGAATGTCTCGAATATAATGATACCGCACATCAATGTGCTTTGTCCTCTCATGATACATCTGATCTTTAGTAAGATGTATAGCACTCTGACTATCACAATGGACAACAGTAACATCATAATCCACACTGAGCTCTCCAAATAAGCCTCTTAACCATATAGCCTCTTTAACTGCCTCTGTAGTAGACAAAGCAGCTGTATGTTGTAAAGAAACTTTCCAACTGACTGCACAACCTCCAATAGTAAAGATGTACCCAATCAAAAACTCACTTTTATCAAGGTCACCAGCATAATCAGAATCAACCATATCCTGTAAGAGTATAACCAGTTTTCCCAAACTCTAAACAATAATCTAAAGTACCTTTCAAATATCTCAAAATCCACTTCACTACTTGCCAATGAACTTTACCCGGGCATGATAAATATCCGGTCGAGTGCAAACCATTGCGTACAATAGGCTATCAACTGCACTAGAGTATGGAATATGTGACATATATTTTATTTCCTAATCTGTATGTGGACATAAACCAGCTGATAATCTAAAGTGAGCAGCAAGAGGAGTACTTACTGGTTTGGCATCTTTCATGCCAAAACGATCTAACACCTTCTCAATATAGCTTTTCTGGGAAAGATTCAATTTTTCCCTTTTTCGATCTCGTCGAATTTCCATGCCTAGGATTTTCTTTGCTGCACCTAAATCCTTCATATCAAATTCAACGCTTAACTGTGCCTTCAAATTATGTATATCATATTTATCTTTTGCTGTAATCAACATGTCATCAACGTATAATAGTAGATAAATAAAAGAGTCAGTTTGGAAGTTTGCACAAATATACACAACTGTCATATTTGCTTCTACAATAGCCAAGTTGCACCATAAACGAATCAAACCTTTTATACCACTGTCTAGGTAATTGCTTCAAGCCATAGATAGAATTTTTCAATAAACAAACATGATCTTCCTTACCTTCAAACTGAAAACCCTCTGGTTGACCCATATAGATTTTCTCTTCAAGTTCACCATGCAAGAAATCTGTTTTCACATCGAGTTGTTCCAACTCTAAATCATGCATAGCAACTAACGCAAGAAAAACCCGAATAGAGCTGTATTTAACGACGGGTGAAAACACATCATTAAAATCAACTTCCTCAATCTGACTATAGCCCTTAGCAACTAGACGTGCTTTAAATCTGATGTCTTCAACTCTAAGAATACCTTCCTTTCTTTTGAAAACCCACTTGCAACCCACAATTTTCTTTTCTTTTGATGGTTTGACAAGCTCCCAAGTTTGATTCTTTTCAAGAGATTCCATCTCTTCATTCATAGCAACTAACCACTTTGCTGAATCTTTTGAAGAAACAGCTTCCTTGTACATTTTAGGCTCATTATACTCAATTGACTATGCAGTTGAAAGAGCATAAGTAACAAATTCTGAGTACTTCTGCAGAGGCTTCACTGTCCTTCTTGGTCTATCTTTGGCAATAGAATAACGTTCCTCTTCAGGTTCTTCAATCTCAATATTATCAATAGACGACTGAATTGGTTGCGAAGAAGTTACTTTAAGCTCCACTTTTTTCGCTGCACTTTTAGAATTTTCTTAACAAGTAACAGACGATTCCTTGATAGGATGAAGCATAGCAGACTCATCAAAAGTAACATCTCTATTAATAATAATCTTAGATGAATCAGAACACCAAAGTCTATAACCTTTTACACCAGAAGCATAACCAAGAAAGATGCATTTTTTTGCCCTAGGTTTAATTTTCATGCACTAACATGTGCATATGCTTGACATCCAAATACTCGAAGAGAAGAATAATCAACAGGATTACTCGACCATACCTCCTCAAGTGTCTTGCACTCAATAGATGTGCAAGGAGAACGATTTATCAACCAACAAGCTGTATTGACCGCTTCAGCCCAAAACTCCTTGCCCAAACTAGCGTTAGACAACATGCACATAGTCCTTTCTAATAAGGTTCTATTTATGCGTTCTGCAATACCATTCTGCAATAACCAATACCATTATGATACCAATTTGTTAGGGAGCGCGTAACAGAAACCCGATACCTTTTGCTTGGGGAGCACCAAGAGGGAGCCAAAGTTTAAGCTTGTTAATATATTTAGTTAGACCCACATTCACTCAAAAACTTAAGCCAATGAGTTATGGATCAACTAGGATATATTAACTGCTCTACACCACACCAATTCTCCGATGTTGGATTTCTCTTGCACAACTCACATGTGCATTCTAACAACTTGTGACAAATTTACCCCAAACTATTTTTTTATCACAAAAAACCCCAAACTGGTACACCTGTGATAAATTTACCATAAACTATTTTTTCGACCTCCAAAAATCTCAAACTGGTACATCTATGACAAATTTACCTTAAATTAATTATTTTGACCACCAAAAACCTCAAACTGGTACACATGTGACAAATTTACCCTCCGTTAGTTTCCGTTAAATTGGATTAATATCACAAAAAACTCCAAATTGATACACCTGTGACAAATAGAGGGTAAAAACCTCAAACGTGTACATCCTGCAATTGCCACATGTCATTCAAATCAGCAATTTGACGATAAAATTTAATGAAAACTAACGAATGGTAAATTTGTCACGGGTGACTTAGTTTGAGGTAAATTTATTAAAAATATATTAGTTTAAAATTTTTGATGATTAAAAAATAATTTAAAATAAATTTATTATAAATGTATAAGTTTAGAGTTTTTCGTGATATTATCCATTTAAAACATCTTTAACAAAGGTGCACTCGAGATGGAGATAGATGGGACACCCCCACTATCTAATGTCTATCCAAATTATTGCATCTTCTGGTGGTCCCGAGCAACGTGCATAGTTGTTCTTTTTTGTTCCAAGTGACAGAGCTCTATCCGACAAAAGATTACAGGTGGACCTCATTTTTGCCTGAATGGTTCAATCACGGGACCTTTGTAATAATGCATGGCTGCTTTCTTGGAAATAATAACTTTAATAAAGATGTCTGGAAAGCAAAAGCTTATACTAAGAGATCTGAATGTTAAGGCTCTTTACCTTTGTGCTAAAGCATCTTTAATAAAGGTGCACTCGGGATGGAGATAGATGGGACACCCCCACTATCTAATGTCTATCCAAATTATTGCATCTTCTGGTGGTCCTGAGCAACGTGCATAGTTTTTTTTTGGTTCCAAGGGACAGAGCTCTATCCGACAAAAGATTACAGTTGGACCTCATTTTTGCCTAAATGGTTCAATCATGGGACCTTTGTAATAATGCATGGCTGCTTTCTTGGAAATAATAACTTTAATAAAGATGTCCAGAAAACGAAAGCTTATACTAAGAGATCTGAATGTTAAGGCTCTTTACCTCTGTGCTTTGAGTTGCGTAAGGAACGAGTAGTATCAAGTCCAAATCTTTCTGATCACTTGCGTGCTTTTTTTCCAGGCCATACCCTTTGATTCGACTGCTTAGCCTGTTAGTGTTCCTATTGATCATATAGAGATTTTATTCACGACACATAAATTAGACAACGTTTGATTTTCTTCTTCTAATGCCATAATCAATTGGAAACTTCTCTCTTTATCAACTTTGCAGTTCGGAAACATAAACTTCTAAATTAGAAATTGAGAAAACACTCAATATAATGGAAAATGGTCGTTTAATATATATAGCAATTTCTGATAATCTTCTACTTATTGACATATTAGACTTGGGCTAACTTAGACCCTCATATCTAATTAACATCGAGCATTAGTTGAGAATAAGCCTTGACTTTTCATGTATTATCTTTGAAATTTTTGCAGTTATGTTCGCCAAAAGCCCTCGAGTCATCCCTTTAAACGAGGAAAAAAAAAAACCTCAGTGCATAAGAAACATTTGAAAATGTTTAATTTTCTATTCATATATTAGTTATCACTATTTGAAAAAGGTTACGACTAATGTCTATCAAAATGAACTGTTATGACTAAACAAAAACATCCAAACATAATATTCTCACATTCTCATTCTTTATTGAGGAAATATGGACAATTTTTTAAGATAATATCACGGAATTCTGTTAACTGGATCGATGTGCAACCCGACTCAAAATTTCATCCAGTATTTCAAGTCCTCGCGGCACGGATTAATGTCGTTTTCAATAAAATCCTCCCAGCATTCACGCGAAGTCTCGGCCCATTTTGAATTTGAACGTCATGTCTGAAAGCCCTTCTGAAGCCCGGCCCCTCCCTCCTGCCAGCCGTAATGGCATGGTATCATGCCCATACTCCTTGCCACCTTTGGATCACCTTAAGCAAAAGTTCGAGTGGAAGGCATTTGTGGAAGGTGGTAATGCCCAAAATTGACAGAGGACAGGGACAAGGTTCATGCAATTGAAAAAGGGAAAGAATGAATCAAACACTAGAGGGAGCTCGATTCATGGCCGGGATAGGGCCTAACATGATCTAGATGTGCCCTAGTTCGTTGCTGGCATGCAAGTGACCTTGTTCGCGACCGGGCCTAACTTGGTCCATGACCAAAACTTTCTTAACTCGCCATTCGTCGCTATCGATTGTTGCCACACTTTTCTGTTCCTCATAGGTTGATTACCTTTTTAGGCATATCACTATGCAACTGGTCTATATCGCTTTTATATACTAATAGGCCCTCGCAAGCAACCAAGAGTTTCTATCAATTTGAAATTTTACTTTCTTTAATATATGGGCTCATAAGATAACCAATTAGAAGAGATTGTCATTTTTATTCTTTTAAACTAATCGGGTGTATCGAAAAAAGATAAATGTAATTTGTAAACCGAGAGGATGTGATAGAGATGATCAGTGTTAGCAATCCTTGAAGCGTTACTATAGAAGTTCAAAACTGTTGATGGCATTTGCCAGGTTGGGATTGAGGACTTCAAATTTTTATGCTAGAAAGGCTAGCAAAAATGTACATTTTATTTGCCATTTTTCTTTAGTTTGCTTGAATTTATTCTGGTGGTTGGCCCACGTTCGAGAGAGGAGCTTGTCTAAATCAGATGTGCATGTTTGAGCTCATTGGTAGGGAGAATGTTGTGATCAGATTCTCCCCTTAGCAATGCCGGTAGAGGTAAGAAACTCATTTAGGTGGACTGATATGAACATTGGAAGATTCACTTGAGGCTGTATGATAGTATAGCAATTCCTGTCTCCTTTATATTCGGTTGTGATGAGTCAACTGAAAGTGCACCTACTTTTGGCTTTTCTTCTCTTTTCTGAACTAGTTACAATCTCATCAGTATTCTCCTTTTTTCCCCCTTTGGGCAAGTCGGACCAAACAGTCTAGTCTAGGTGCGTTTGGTTTAGTTTTGTGAAGGAGCATGGGAAAATTTGGAGTGTTTGACAAATGTTTTTGAAACCTGTTTAGCCAAATGCTGACATTGGCAAAGCTGAAAGCTCAAGGTATGTCCCCACCTGCCTTGAGCTTTCAGCATTTTCGAAATGCTACAGCATTCGACTAATGAATTTCGGCCAATTGCCTTTTTTGCCCTCAAAATATTATTGAAAGTCCAATTTTGCCCCTATTAAAATCTAAAACCCTATTTTCTAGGAATGCTTCGCTTGACTGCTCGCCTTTCTCACTCTCGTTTGCTCATTCGCTTCACTCAGCTTCGCATCACTCGCTCAACTGCAGGTTCCTTCGCTTAGCTGCGCACTGCTCACTCAACTGCAGCTCTCTCTCTCTCTCTCTCTCTCTCTCTCTCTCTCTCTCTCTCTCTCTCTCTCTCTCTCCGGTGGATCTACTTTCAATTGCTTAAATTTGTGCATTTCATGGTCTGTAATATGCGGCGTGTGCGTTTGGTTCAGGTTTAAGGATAACGTATTTCTTTGTTAGGGACATATGTGACCATATTTATTATAATGAAATGACTCTTTACGAAGTTATTAATATGTCTCTTTTACATTACTCTCAACACTAAAATATAAAAGTTAACAGTCATTTTTTTTTTCAATTTTGAACAAATTAAAGTCAATAAACTAAAATTGGTCACGTTAAAGGGCTTCCCAAATATAATGTTTTTACAAACAACATTTAGCCTAAAGTTGCTGTCCAATGCACATTTCAATTACAATTTACTTAAATAATCATGCATTTACCTAAAGTCCTTTAGGCTAAAAGGCCTTTACATTTTGTCAAAGGCTCTTCCTAAGTGCCGAACCAAAAACTTAATGTCCATTGAACTCTCGAGTATCTATTCCATGGTTCCAAATGCCCGAGCCTCTCACTGCCCTTGAGAAAAGCTAGAGAACTCAAATCAGAGTATCCCTTTATTGGAATGGCGATGTGGCCATCTTTTCTTGAGAAGGTGATGGTGCTAAGGCCCCGATCTCCATTCATAACTGGCATAACTCCATTATGAATGTCACCCATTCTACATTTGCGCCCCCACTGTCCAAACTTTTTTCCCAAGTTAATTTGCTTCCGTATAAACCACAGGATATGTAATCTTCCTTCAAGGGGAAAATTGTCCAAAAAGTCCTAAACTTATTGCACTTTAACCAATATAGTCATAAACCTTTCAATTTTGTCAATTGAGTCCTAAATATTTTTCATGTTTTGCAAATTGAGTCCATCCGGCCAATTTTGGCTGGAAATTAATGACGTGGTCACCGGTGGTCCTACATAGCACAACGGATGACCGTCAGCGTTGACGTAGATATTTTGAAATATTTTTTTGAATTTTCGATAATTTTTGTGGTTATTTCTTTTCTTTTTTCCTTTTCTTTGTTTTCTATTCTTTTGGCCTGAGGGCCGGCAAGGGTCGCTGGCCGACCCTCGCCAACACTAGGTGAGGGTGTCACGGACCTCGCAGGCTCTGGGCAAGGGCACGACACCTTTGCCAGATCTGGGTGTTGTGGCCCTCACCAATTTGGACGAGGCTGTGTGCCCTCTTTAAGGAAGGCAAAGGGCTGCAAGGGTGTCGCGGCCCTCACCCAGAGCCGATGAGGGCTTGCCAGCCCTCAGGGAAAAAGTAAAGAAAAGAAAAAACCAAAAAAATTATTAAAAATTCAAAAAATTATTTACAATGCTCACGTCAACGCTGGCCGTGCCACGTAGGACTGGCCAGTGACCACGAAATCAATTTCCAACCAAAATGGGCCGGATGGACTCAATTTGCAAAACGTGAAAAGGTTTAGGATTCAATTGGCAAAATTGAAAGGTTTAGGACTAAATTAGCCAAAGTGTAATAGATTTAGGACTTTTGGTTGGTTTTTACTTGAAGAAAGTGTTCATGGCTTTATGTGTAAATTAGGACACAAGGTCAGAGGGTTGAAAAAAGGCAATAACCACCTTGAATTAGGAATCTAATGATTCCTAGTTTAAGAATAAACGCCTCTCGAAAATGATTCCTTCGTACTTTCTTTGGACATAATTTTGTACATATTGACATTTTCGACTTGGGCTAACTTAGACCCTTATATCTAATTAACATTGACAATCATTTGAGAATAAGCCTTGACTTTTCCTGTATCATCGTTGAAATTTTCACAGATTTGTTGACCTCCTCAAATCATTCCTTTAAATAAATAAAAGAAGAAGAAGAAGAAGAAAAACTCAGTTCACAAACAACATTTTAAATTGTTTAATTTTCTTGCCAACCATAATGGTTAGATTAGAAGGCCTCCAAAATCCATATAACTTTTATGACTATTTCAAAAGTTTAAGACTAATTTCTAACCAAATTAATGTTATGAATAAACAAAAACATCCAAACAGAATATTCTCACGTTCTCATTATTTAACAGCATTCTTTCAAATTTAGGAATTATGGATATTTTTTTTTGGCAAAAACCACAGAATTTTGTTAACAACTTAACCGGATTGATATGCGACCCGGCTCAAAATTTCAAGCAATTATTTCAAGTCCTCGTGGTGTCAATTAATGTGATTTTTCAATAAGACCCTCTAAAATGCACGCAAAGCCTTGGTTGAAGGTCAGGTCTGAAAGCCCTTTTGATAGCCCGGCCCCTCCCTCCTTCCAATCGTAATGGCATGGAATCATACCATACTTGGGCATGATTCCTTGCCACCTTTGGATCACCTCAAGCAAAAGTTCGAATCAAGGCATTTGTGGAAGGTGGGGATGCCAAAATTGACAAAGGAAAGGGATAAGTTTCATGCAATTGGAAAATGGAAAGAATGAATCAAGCCACAACTAGACAGAGTTTTATTCGTGACCGGGATGGGGCCTCCTACGTGATCAAGACGTGCCGTGGTCCGTTGCTAGCATGCATGCGACCTTGTTCACGACCGGGCCTAACTTGATCCATGACCGGAACTTTCTTTACTGGCAACTCCTCTCTATTGATTGCTACCACACTTTTATGTTCATCATATTTCGATGACCTTTTTTCATATCACTATGCGGCTATTCCATATTATGCATTGATATACTAAAATATCCTTGCAAGGGAGTGAAATTGAATGATGGGGTGCCGTAATTTTGTAACTACATGTCAATTAAGGCGGATCTAATAAAACGCTAGGGCCATGCCGATGTACAATAGAATTCATGCACATATTGAGTGGCCTTTGGAATGTACACCATTTAACTGAATTGCATGCTTAGTTGAATTAGTGATTGCGTTTTTGGACAATGATACCCCGTCATAATATGTTCGCAGCATTCTGGTTGAATAATATTGGGCGAAAAGGGAGTCCTCTTTTTATTCAAAAACTATGAGGTGAATATAACCAATGGAGCAAGGCTTCGTGAATTCCTGCCACCATTTCAACAACGAAACGATGTCGTTATTACACATTGCTAGTTCTGTAGTTCAGGACGAACTGCCTCGAACGTTTGTTTTGTTTTTTTTTTCTTTTGGGTGGGGGGGGGGGTGTTTCAAAAACTGCCTCGAACGTTGAGAAGGGCCGAGTCTGAGAGATACTTTCCACGTTTTCTCAATAGACTTTTTGAAATTAATTTTCTATCATAAACGAAATTATAGCTACAAGTCCGTGACAATAACTCATTTCAAACCGAACTGCTGAATAATGTTGTTTACGTGGCGTGACTGATGCTCATGTGGATATTTCTTTAAGTTATGGGTAGGGCTCGTAAGTTCTCATTGGCCGCTGAGAAGGGTCACGGCCCTCGTCAGATCTGGGCAAGGGCCTCGTCGCTCGCGGCCGGCGAGGCGATGGCCATGGGCAAGGCCATCGCGACCTCGCCGGCCACGAGGAGGAGGCCCTCGTACAGATCTAGGGAGGGCCACGACCCTCGCTAGGGCCGGCGAGGGCTTGTCGGACCTCACCCAGAAAAAAGAAAGAAAACAAGAATTTTTTTTAAAAAAAGATTAGTAAAAAGTGTCCAAGTCAGCGCCGGTCATGCAACATAGAACGGACGGCATCCACGTCGGTGTTTTTCGTTCTAAATTAGTCGGATAGATTAAATTGGCACAAATATAAAAACTTTAGAACTTTTTGGACACTTTTCCCGAATTAAATCATGTATGAGGATGAACTAAAATAAATTGTGACCAAAATTTAATGCGGCCTTTCCAATTTTATTTGATGATGGTTGAGATTGATAAAGCACCAAGTAAGTGTTTACGTGGAATCCGGTGGTGGTGGTGGTCCCATTACCAGTGCCACCCTTATTTCGGCGTCAGTGTGCCCGAACAATGTTAAGTGGTTTGCTGCATCCACGTTATCAAATTCTTTTAGCATTGAATCGATTATTTTGATTCATGGATGAGTTCCGACAATTAAGTCTATTTGTACCGTTCAATTATGTGTATACCTGAATATTATGATTTTTCCAATATAATATATCTTAGTGTTATAGCTATTGTAAATCTAATATTTCAAAATACTCGAAACTTATTTAATATATATGATAATAGAGGAGTACATACGAATACATAGGAGTTCTTGTACGTTAGATTAGACATTTTCGTATGTTGGGGAGACTTTGGCCAGATCATATCCAGACTTCTAAATGGACTAAACTAAAGGACATAACCAGTAAAGTAGGGATGACAGACGGGCCGGTTCAGCTTGGGCCCAGTACGGACCGGCCCAGTGCCTAAACAGTATATAATCAACATAAAACCTTCCTTAAGAAACCACATACCCTATAGTGATTCCAACCAAATCATATCCAAACTTTTGACTTATCAACCTGCTTGATAGCCCCAGCGTTGAAAATTAAAAATTCACCAGTTGATGATATTAAGCTCGCTAGATAACTTTAATTAGAGCTAGGGCCGAGCATAATGGACCGATTGAACCAAGAATCGTCGGGACCGGATCGGATTAGTCTGTTTGGTCTAGTTCCCGGAGGCTTCGATCCGGTTCCTGGTTCCATGGGTGAATCGGACCGATCGGACCGGACCGAATAATATTTTTTTCTTTTCTAAATATAAATCTAAACCTAATCTAAGATGCTTAGTATAACTTTCAAGTTTAGCGACAACACAATACAATTAACAAGATGTTGTTCGGTGAATATGAAGTTAACGAGAAAAATTTAACAACGAATTACAAAAAAAAAAAAGGGCGACCGGTCTAATGATTGGACCACCCGGAATAGGACCGGATCGAACCTGACCGGAAACCGATCACTCCTAATTAGAGTTGTCTTGAAACATTCAATTAACATTCAAAAGGGTCACTTAATTCATTCGGTGGACGAAATAATTTATGGTAATTAGAGATCTTGCCAACCATATGGTTAGGACTTACCCGGTCGCGATTCTATGTTTGTATAGAGCTAAGAGTGTTAACACTTAAAAATCAGTTCTTAAGGTCAGCATTGATTTCTCAATGGGTCATTCATGTATAACCTGAATTGGAACACGTACAATCAAGCCTCACCCATGCAAATTTCTATAAATGCTCTTTTAATTTTCTTTTCATTTAGCCATGAAACAATATAAACATAATGTTGATAGGCTAAAAGGCAAGGAATGCACAAAGCAAACGAATGGACTGCTTTCTTTGTACTGTTATATTCTTACAAAAAGCTTTGTGTGATATCCTAGTCCGCCACACCTTCAGGCTTACTAACCACACTTTCTTGTTTTAATATCTTATAATATACGATGGCGCATGCGGAAGTCTAAAGAATCAAGACGGCATTCAGAATAAGTGCATGACAAAACAACACCCTGACAAAAACACCAACCGGCAGGCACGCCTAAAGAGGGTATGGCCTTAATGGGTTTCACTAACCAGATCACACACATTTCAACTAGTAAGATCATTCACCAATTTAGTTAAACACTTCGTATTCACATCTAATTTAACCCATTTACAATACTTCTTAAGACATAGATTATCTGGGAGGATTTACAAAAGAAGGTAATCTACTCTCGATTTTCAAAATCATCATCCGCGGCCTCCAGCATCCGTGGAAATATCAACTATAAAAACGTTCTTGCATAGGTGTCGTTGGATCTGACATTCTAGTATACTGAAAAATATTTTCACCCAACGGAGTGAGTATAAACCCAACAAGTATGATTCCTAGGCCGAACGACTAAACTAGCTATAAAATCGCAGGATTGCAATCAAAGTCATCACGATAGAATCCAAGGTATACAAAGGATAGAATTTCAGAATCCAATCAGAATTCAAGGTATACGATGGATAGAATCTCTAAATCAAACCAGATCATAATCATAACAAATTAAGATCGATCCATGATCAATGTTCGCAATGGAGAACCATAAACAGCTTAGTAATAAGGACTAGAAATCCACTTGCCTCGATTATTCGAGAAAACGACATAGAAACAATGCACGATCGATCTTGGATTCCTTGGCGTGCTATGGACTGGCGCCACAAATCCTTAAAAAATCCTTAAGCCGACCTTGATCCTCACAAATCCGGCGAGATGGCGGTTTGGCAGAGTAATGACGTGTCGAGGGAGGTTTTAGAGAAGAAGAGAGGGTTGTTCTGACGATCGTATGATGAAATGAACTGACGTCAGAGGTTTATATAGGGAAAGCAGGAGATGGTCCGTCAGCTTGGGCAATTAACACGTGTCCCACACGTGTCGACACGCTCCGACACGTTCCGACACTTTTCGACACTTTCCGACACGCTCTGACACGTCTCCAATACGTGTCCACTCACTTGCCACGTGTCCATCCGTTTGCCACGTGTCCCTCTAGCTTGCCACATGCTGACACGTGGCCTACCACGTGTCCACGTGGTTCCGTGTCCTCGTCCAGTCTCAATTTATCATGTATTTGACCCGACAGGACCCTAATTAAATACGTGGTGTCCCTAAAAATATTGTCGAGTCATGGATAATCTCTCAAAACCTATCTAATAATCCAAACTCGTTAGATACTAATGCAAGCTGGTAAGGAATTGGATCATTACACTTTGGTATTTAAGACATAACAATAAGATGTTAAGAGAATCCATATGAACACTTCAGGTCAGTCGAGCAACCAGAATCCTTAAAGAAGCGCCAAATCTGCGAAATTCTCGCCAAAATGGAAGTATAGAATCGAAACTAGCACTGAAAAACAAGAAATCGTGAACAGAAAGGAGTCTTCTTTTTATTGATTCGCCATTGCTGAATAAAGGAGGGGCATAATTAGGAATCTTGGATTCATATCGATGCTGTGAACACCGCCTACAGTTAACACGCTCCATGATCACCTCAATCAATGTGAATCTGGTCCTCGTCGCCATTATAGAAGATGGAGACTTTGAACACAACATCATCCCTAGCAATGAGCTCAAACACGCAGGCATTTCCTACGTGCAAATGAGTTTCTCTTGCAAATGCAGGCCAACCAGCAGAGAACAACACTCGGGAGTCATGCATATATCTTGAGAGCTTCACCGGCCACGATCTGTCTGAATACGTAACAGTTTCCGTTTTCTTGTTTTCTTGAATATGTTGCCGGACGAATTTACCGGGAACACGCTGCACATGAGTAAACGTTTGAACAATCAATGTCCGCTATGTATGCTGAACGAAGGACAATAATTTAAGCATGCACTCTTGGAAAAAAAAGCACACAAGGCCATATTTGCGAGATTCAGGAGCTTTTTAGCCAACAGTCTTAAGAGGCTCATGAAAGCCATCGATCTTAACCCGCAATGTAAAGCATTTTCAAACAAATTACAGAACATTGATTGCCACTTTAGGTTAGTACTCGATTCAAGTGACTGTCCATCCTTTCATGCGGAAAGTGATGGAGCAGCTTGTCGAGGATATCCAAGTGAATGGATAGTCCCGACCTAATTACGGCCTTTACTTCTGTTTTTTCTTCCTTTTCTCCTGATTCAGCGTTACTCCACCACTGGAATGCCCCACGCTTACTCCAAGAAAACTAACTATTGTCAATATGGTTCCCAATACAAACCAAATCAACCGGGGAAAACACAGAGGAAAAATTAGAGAGAGATCGTAGTCAAACTTGAGATATGGCAGTGATGGATTAGGCTCAAGATTATACCAATGTCTTAAAATGAGACTGCTGTATCACCATTTTGAAGAAGGGATGCTCCGAATCAAATTCGCTGGCTAACTCAGGAGTAGTGAGAGGCCTCGCGAGAGTAGGAGCACAAAGCACTGGAAAACACAGAGGAAAGCACAGAATGGTTCGTTCTGCATCTAGACTTTTTGTTCCTACCTGGAGTTAAAATAAGAACTATGAACATCTTTAGCATAGAACTTATTGGCCAATTGTGACCTAGTGTCTCTGGTGCTTTTGGTGTTTACTTTGCTTCGAACTTGTATTTGTCTGTTTGTAGTAGATTCTCACTTCATTGGACACATCAAATGTTTTCTTATCAATTTCTCAATTCATTAGAATTCGAAGGGAACTTGGAAATCGTGGACGAGAGTTTCTGTTTGTCACTAGCTTTGTGGTTAGTCCGTCCTTGGGAGCTCAGAAGTAAATACACAATCGAACCCACCTAGCTGACTTAATTTTGTCATCTTCCTCTGCTTGACTTGATAAAAAGGCTTTCTTTTTTTCAAACAAGGGATGAGTCGGTCTTTGTCCTTCAATGAGAACATTCTCTGGAAATTGGAGATGTTGGCCCTAGTCCATAGTAAACAAATCATCATGTGCTTTTTGAAGTGATTGGTGAAGTTGGTGGCCTGTGTTCACTCTTCAAAGACTTCCTGCTTTTTTCCTTGTTAATTCCCATGACTGTTTGATACATCAGCAGTCATATAAGAAGTTGGGAAGAGCACAAGATGATCTCTGGTAGGCATCTATATTGGGTGCTTCTCCAAATATCGAATGCTCCTAACTAGTTGTTTGAAATGATCGACCTTTGGTTCCTTCATTTAGAGTTCTGACTTTTAGAGAGTGGATGCTGCACTGAGTTTAAGTAGCTTTGCGGATGTACCGAGATTGATGTTTTCGTCCAAGCTAATCCTCATGGTTAAAATCTAAGTGGCCTTGTTTCATGCAGAGTTTCCAGAAACTCGAAATCATCCAATTTGCTGCTTCAGGCAAACACTTCTTCGCAAATTGGTTTTCCATCTGATCTAACCGCGGTTCCATTGGGTAGTAAATAATCTTCCAGTGGGAGGGGTGTTGTTGCAGCAAAAGCTGCAGTGATACCTGGCGGAGGTGAAACTTTGTCTTATCCTGGTGATTTTGCTGTGAGCGAGACTCTGATTGGTGAGGAATCAGTTGGCATTCAATTGCAGCCTGATGCAGTAGTGTTTGGAGCGCTTGCAGCTGATACTGCGCCTATAAGCACTTCTTTCCCCATCGAAGATGATGAATTTGACTTGGACCAACCCACAACAGGCTTTGCATCTATTGCAGAAGCGATTGAGGACATCCGCCAAGGAAAGGTTGGTATGCTTTCTGTATCACATTATCGAGTGCATTTTAATTGTTCATCCATAAATGTCTATGTCATGGTTGGAACTGAATTCCAGATTGTAGTGGTGGTAGACGCCGAGGACAGGGAGAATGAGGGTGATCTTATAATGGCAGCAGAAGTGGCAACACCTGAGGCTATGGCATTTATTGTGAAGTATGGCACTGGGATTGTTTGTGTGAGCATGAAAGAGGAAGATTTGGAGCGCTTGCAACTTCCTTTGATGGTAAATTAGAGGGAGTATGAAGAGTAGCTTCGGACTGCATTCCCCGTGACTGTGGTATGTCGTAAGATGCTTAGTTATTTTCTTCAAGCAGCTCTTCTCGTATCTTGTAATGGATGGTAGCTAAGAGCTATTGTTGTAGGATGTAAAAGCATGGGACAACTACAGGCGTATCAGCGTGTGACAGGGCAACGACAGTTTTTGATCTTGCATCTAGAGGTTCAAAACCTGAAGATTTCAGCAGGCCGGGACACATTTTCCATTGAAGTACAGGGAGGGTGGTGTACCTTGCTATGTTAGCTGGATTGGATCCTGTGGCAGTTCTTTGTGAGGTAGTGGATGATGATGGCTCCGTGGCAAGATTGCCTAAGCTTCGTGAGTTTGCACCGCGGGAGAACTTAAAAATTGTATCCATTGCTGATCTAATCAGGTAAGATTCTCTTCCCGGCAATCCACTGCAAATATTTGTTAGGACAGGTAGTTCCCAATCAAATCCAAATTTCAGCTGCAACTTTCACTTCTTAAGTATTGGGTTTTTTTGGCTAAGATGTTGTCCAAGCGGCATCTGCCCTTTTTGGGAATGGATAAATTAGGAGTCGAAACCTTGGAACCCTGGGTGGGTTGGGTTAAAGAGTCTCTTCTGGGAGGCTGTTGGGCTGTCGTTTTACATAGCAAAAAAAAAAAAAAAGAGAAGCATAAGCCAATTTGGTCTATTCATTTCTCAAGTTTACTTTATGCTTTAAGCTTGTGGTTGTTATTCCGATTGTCGACACCATGCAGATCAATGGTTTTGGGTTCTGAAGAGTAATTTCTCACAAATTTTTATGTGTATGGCGTTGTTAGATTAGTATATGGGCTCCTCTCTTACTCGAAGTCTTACAATATCAATTAATTATAACTGGCCAGGATTTGCCAGTTGACTGTTAACTGAGGCAGAGTTTGAGGTACATTCTCGGCATTATCGCCAGGACATAAGGGTTGGACATCTAGATTGACAAAAAAAGTGCTCGTTTGTTGTATGCTGACTTGTATATTGAGAAGCTTCTTATACTGTGTCGCGACTCGATCTCAGGTGTCAACACTGTGTGAGTGAGAAATGATTTCACTGCTCATTAGATGCATAAATCTACAAGTACCGCCGGAAAAGAGATAAATTAGTTGAACCTGCCGGTGCTGCAAGATTACCAACAATGTGGGGTCCATTCACAGCCCATTGCTATAGATCAATGTTAGATGGAATTGAGCACATTGCAATGGTCAAGGTAAGATGAATTGTGAGTTAATTGCTAAAACTATTCGAAGAATTCAGAAAGTAATAAACAGAGAGTTTCAAACGGATTAATTGTAAACTTTGAGAATCTTGTTTGTAGCAGTGCGTTTTCAACTCAACTTCAATTTGTGCTTCATTTGATGTACTTCCAGTGCATGATTTTGTGTGACAGTATTTTCATGTACTTAAAGGGATTGTCTTAGTCCGTAACACTTTTTCTTTTCTATCCTCGATCCTTACCGGACGTTTCACGTACGACATACGCTCATCCACTTCAATTTCTTCAAAGCTCAAAACATGAGCTGAATCCGGCTCGTACTTTCTCAATATAGATACATGGAATACGTCATATATATGAGCAAGCCTCGATGACAACGCGAGACGATAAGTCAGATTCCCAATCCGCTCTAAGATCTCGAACGGTCCAACATATCTCGGGCTCAACTTCCCTTTCTTACGAAAATGAGACCTCCCTCTCATAGACGACACCTTCAGGAAGACATGGCTGCCAACCTGAAACTCCAGCGGTCTACGACGCTTATCAACATAACTCTTCTGACGGCTCTAGGCTGTCCTGAGGCTTTCTCTGACAACCTTGACGGTGTCTATGGATTGTTGCACCAACTCTGGACTAGTGATCTTCCTTTCTCCGATCTCGTCCCAACAAACTGGCGTTCTGCAAGGTTTCCCATACAATGCTTCAAAAGGTGCCATCTTGATGCTTTGTTGGTAACTGTCGTTGTAGGCGAATTCGACCAAATGAAGCTGATCTTCTCAGTTACCCTTGAAATCCAATACACATGCTCGCAACATATCCTCGAGCATCTGAATTGTCCTTTCAGACTGGCCATCCGTCTGCGGATGATAAGCCGTACTAAATTGCAGCTTCGTTCCCAATGTAGTCTGCAAGCTTTTCCAAAAGGTTGCTGTGAACCTCGGATCACGATCCGAAGTGATCGTCACTGGCACTCCATGAAGACGTACAATCTGGCGTACATATAAATCTGCCAACCTTTCCAACACGAAGTCCTTTCTCATTGGGATGAAGTGCGTTGACTTCGTCAATCTGTCGATCACAACCCAGATCGAATCATGCCCCCTTTGGCTCCTTGGTAAACCAGTCACGAAATCCATCGTGATATGCTCCCACTTCCACTCTGGAATATCAAGCGGTTGCAACAGTCCTCCGGGCTTACAATTCTGCGCCTTAACTTGTTGACACGTCAGGCATTTCGCCACATGCTTGGCTATGTCAACCTTCGTGCCACTCCACCAATAATACTGTCTCAGATTCTGGTACATCTTCGTACTACCCGGATGAACACTGTAACTGCTACGATGTGCCTCCGACAAGATTTCCTCTCTAAGGCCGTCATCGGCAGATACGCATAAACGTCCTCTAAACTCCAGTATTCTATCCTCAACTATCTGAAAGTCAACTTTCCTCTTCTCTGAGTCTTCTTGAAGGATCTTTTGAATATCAGGGTCTGTTGACTGCAAGGCCTTACTTCTCGCATGCACTTCTGATTTGACTCTTAACGTAGCCATCAAACTTGACATACGGCCTACCTCTAGCTTAAACTCCGAATCTCGCACCTCCTCCAGGAGACGCCACTCCCGGATCATCAACTGAGTGATGGCTGACTTCCGACTTAGCGCATTAACAACCTTGTTAGCTTTCCTCGGATGGTACAGGATCTCGGAATCATAATCCTTAAGAAGTTCCATCCATCGACGCTATCTCATGTTCAACTCCTTCTGAGAGGACAGGTACTTGAGACTCTGGTGGTCAGTGTAAACTTGAAACTTTTCTCCTATCAGGTAATGCCTCCAAATCTTGAGAGCAAACATGATCGCTGCTAATTTCAAATCGTGCGTCGGATAGTTCAACTCATGCGGCCTCAACTGACGAGACGCATACGCAACCACTCTTCCGTGTTGCATAAGCACGCGGCCTAATCCTTTGAAAGACGCATCGCTATAAATCTCATAGCCTCTCGAACCAGACCGTATTATCAACACGGGAGCCGTAGTTAGCTTATGCTTAAGCTCTTGGAAACTACGCTCACATTTTTCCATCCAAACGAATTTCTCATCCTTTTTCAACAGTCTTGTCATAGGTAAGGCTAAGGCAGAGAACCTTTCCATAAAGCGCCTATAGTAGCCTGCTAATCCTAAGAAACTTTAAACCTCTGTCACTGTCGTCGGTCTCGGCCAATCCATGACTGCTTCAATCTTGGCGGGGTCCACAGATATCCCTTCTCCAGAGATCACATGACCTAGAAAAGCTACTCGAGTCAACCAAAACTCGCACTTGCTAAACTTGGCAAACAGCTGATGTTCGTGAAGAGTCTCCAATACTTTTCTCAGATGATGCTCATGCTCCTCATAGCTCTTCGAGTACACTAAGACATCGTCAATAAACACAATGACGAATCTATCCAAATATTCATTGAACACCCTGTTCATTATATCCATGAAAGCGGCTGGGGCATTTGTCAGGCTAAACGGCATCACAGTGAATTCGTAATGACCATAGCGCGTCCTAAACACTGTCTTCGGTACATCCTCCTTCTTGATTCTTAGCTGGTGGTATCCCGTCCGTAGGTCGATCTTAGAAAATACCGAGACTCCTTGAAGTTGGTTGAACAAATCGTCGATCCTCGACAATGGATACTTGTTCTTGATTGTCACTTGATTGAGCTACCGATAGTTAATACACAGACGAAGCGATCCGTCCTTCTTCCTCACAAACAGCACAGGTGCTCCCCATGGTGACGCACTAGGGCAGATAAATCCTTTATCCAGTAATTCCTGCATCTGTACTTTCAGTTCCTTGAGCTCTGATAACGCCATCCGATACGGTGCCTTTGAAATTGGCTTCGTACCAGGGGCTAACTCAACTACAAATTATATTTCCCTCTCAGGCGGTAATCTAGGCAACTCCTTAGGAAAGACATCAGGAAATTCCCTTACTACCGTGATATCCTCCAACATTGTCTCCTCAGCCAACACGTCAACAACGGACGCCAAATACCCTTGGCAACCACAATCCAACTGTCCAGTCGCTTCCAGCGACGAAACTAAGGGAATCGAGGCTCCCCCTCGACTTCTAATAAACTCAAAACTAACCCCATTCAATAGGTTAAACAAGATTATTTTACTATGACAGTCCATCACTACCCTCTGCTCTGAGATCCAATCCATGCCCACAATAATATCAAAATCAAACATGGTCAGCACTATCAAGTCTATCCTTCCCTTATGGCCATCTACAACCAGCTTACAGCCAGGACATCCTACTGTAGACAAAAAACTATCCTTAAAGAACGACAGTTATCTCATGGCACTAAAGAACGATAGTACAAGGCATACAGCCAACACGCGTCACACTCTCAGGCATTCAAGCACTATGCAACATGCGGTTTTTCGGTTATTTATGCAAGAGATACACCACTCTCGCCACAATACAGCCTCACTACTAGTACTCTTCTGACAGAACCGGGCGTCGTCCTACCCCGTTACAGCGACGGCATTCGATAGCCCCTCAAGACCCCTAAGGCAAGCATACCAGGTAGTTCCGTAAGGACTTCGGCTCATCACAAGCTGCGACCGGCATCCGACCAGTCGTGTCTATCCGGACTGTACATCGCCAGCACGAACTGTCGTGCAACCGATAAGTCGTGGGATTCCGGACTGTACGTCGCCGGCACGAACATATCAGGCGACGGACCCACCAGGAGTACCGCCCCATGCTCCCAATTACGTTAGGGAATGATTAACCGTCGTGTGACCACACAAATACATCAGGCAAACAACCAGTTCTTACTTCACATTAGCCCAATGCAGTCACACTCACGAGTATGCTCAAAACTCGGCTAACATCCATTTTCATGATTGAAATACACAATTGGTCACACAAATACTCAATTTCAATTAAATATGGTATACTGACCTAGGTGTGATCATTCAGCGAAAACACGCAATCAACACGCTAGTCAACCAATCAGCAATCAACAAACACGTCTTACCGAACTAAGGTAGACAAAGCAATTACCCATGATAACTATTCCACCTAACCACGGTAATTCAACTAGCCACAGTAATTATTTAATCTACTACGGTAACTAATTAACCTAACCACGGTAATTCAACTAGCCATAGTAATTATTTAATCTACTATGGTAACTAATTAACCTAACCATAGTAACTATTTAATCTAACCACAGTTAACTATCTAACCACGGTAACTATCTAATTTAACTACGGTAACTAGATAATCGGCTACGGTAACTATTTAATTGACTACTAAGTGTAATTAACGGGCTAATCAGGGATTAGGGGTTAACTCACTCGGCGACTGGCGGCGACGATCGACGGTCGGTGGCGGCGGCGACGAAAAACTTCGGCGACGGGTTAACAGACTCGTCTCGTTGCTCCGGACTCGAATACTACGATGGCGGTCTCCGACGACTCACGGATGACGACGAACGGCGGTTGGACAGCGGCGGTCTGACGACGAAACGGTTGGACGGCGAGCGTGCGGGAGTAACGGCGGCGACGGCACGGCTGCTCCGGCGGTCCACGGGAGGGCTGGGCAGCTGCTGAATCGAACGGCGACGAGGCTTGGGCGGCTGAGGTCTCGCGGGGGTACGGCGGTCGCAGCAAACGGCGAGTGATGGCAAGGCGGTGCGGTGGCGGTCGGCGGCATTGCACGACGGTGGCGGGTAGGGAGGAAATGGAGGGTGAAGATGGTGATCCAAAAGATGAAGATGAGAGAGTGAATGGGAAAGGGGGTGGCCGGCCATGGAAGAGAGAGAGAAGAGAGAGAAAGTCAAGGGCAAAATGGTAATTTACCAAAAGTAAAAAAGGTGAATAGTAACTTTAGGATATTTACTATACATTTATGAGGCGGGGCCCACGGTCAAGTCAGTATTAATGATATCTAGCTTATATGAATAATATCCGAGGGTATTTTGGTCATTTAGTAATTTAGGATTGGTTGGACATTTGGTTCAGGGTTAGGCTCGGGCGCGAAAGAAAAACGACTGTAGAATCTACGGCGCGACGAAACTAAGCGAACTACTATTATCTACGCTTCAGTCGTTGATCAAAGCCTTCCAAATCGAACAATTTCGCGTTCGATAAATGTCACTCAATTCCGAGAGTCCCAATATTATTCATTTGATAGGCCTTGAAATTTCAGAACGTCACATTACTCGCCATTCCTTTCTATTCATTGTTACCACACTTTTCTGTTTCTCATTTTTGATTACCTTTTGCTCATATCACTATGCCATTGGTCCATATCGCTAGATATACTAAAATGCCCTTGTAGGGGAGTGAAATTAAATGATGAAGGTACCGTAATTTTGCACCTACATGTCAATCTAGGCTAATCTCATTTAATAAGAGGCGGGCGCTATGCTGATGTTCAATTCAATTCATGCACATATTGAGTGGCCTTCGGAATGTAGACAATTTAACTGAATTGCATGTTTAGTTTAAATTATTGATTGCATTTTTGTACAATGGTATGCCATCGTAATATATCTGAAGCACTATGATTGAACAATATTAGACGGAAAGAGGAGTCCCCTTTATATTGACAAAATATGAGGAGAATTTGACCAATGGAGTAAAGCTCCGTGAATTCCCGCTACCCCTTGAAAAGCGAAACGATGGCATTATTACGCATTTCTAGTTCTATAGTACAGGTTGAACCACCGCAAACATTGAGAAGCACCGAGTTTGAGAGATCCTTTCCACATCTTCTCGAATTAATTCTCTTTCATAAAAAATTAAAGCTACAATTCCATGACAATAACTCATATAGTCCAACCGAAGTGCAGAAAGAAAAGGAAGAAAAGAAATCTTAAATTCTGTAACATGGATGAAAGATCGGTTTCCACAAACAGTCTACTTCAGTAATAGTGTGGACTGAATTTTAATGATGGTTGCTTCATTTGAGTAAACCTAAATAATCCAGAATATCCTTTACACTATGATTACTAAAGTGATGATGGACAACATTTTATTTCTTCTGGCGTTTGCTATAGGCTTGGTAGGACAAAATTGTCATGCCAAATCCAATGGTTGATATCAATTTATCTTGATCTCACGGTCGAGATGTTTTGACATTTTCTTATTTGACGGTTGAGATCGTGCCCTATAACTTTGCCACCCAAAGAAGCATCGGCACTGTAGAAAAGCCTATTACTTTTGAAGGGTTTTATCGCACACCGATTCAGAATGATCACACAGAAATCAAAGAGAAAATTGGACGACACACGAGATTACCCAGGTTCACCCAAGAATAGGGCTACATCCTGCAAAGAGATTTCACTATAGTTTCGATTTACAGTCACTCAACTCGTTACAATGATAAAAAACGAGAATATATATATATATGCCCTAAACGGGCCCAAAACCTAAACCTATATGAAACCCCTTAATTCCATACCATATATATATAGCAATTTCTGATAATATTCCACTTATTGACATATTAGACTTGAGCTAACTTAGACCCTTATATCTAATTAACAGCATTCTTCAAAATTGAGGAATTATGGATATTTTTTTAAGATAAAACCACGGAATTTTGTTAACCAGATCAACCGACTCAAAATTTCATTCAAGTATTTCAAGTCCTCACGACACTGAATAATGCGGTTTTTCAATAAAAACCCTCCCAGCATTCATGCGAAGTCTTGGCCCATTTTGAATTTGAACGTCAGGTCTGAAAGCCATTCTGAAGCCTGAACCCTCCCTCCTTCCAACCGTAATGGCATGGTATCATGCCCATACTCCTTGCCACCTTTGGATCACCTTAAGCACAAGTTCGAATGAAATGCATTTGTGGAAGGTGGGGATGCCCAAAATTGACCGAGGAAAGGGACAAGGTTCATGTAATTGAAAAAGGGAAAGAATGAATCAAACCACAACTAGACGGAGCTCGATGCATGACCGGGACCGGGCCAACTACGTGATCCTGACGTTCCCTAGTTCGTTGCCGGCATGCAGGCGACCTTGTTTGCGATTGAGCCTAACTTGATCCATGACTGGAACATTTTTTACTCGTCATTCCTCTCTATTGATTGTTACCACACTTTTCTGTTTCTCATTTTTTGATTACTTTTTGCTCATATCACTATGCCACTGGTCCATATCGCTAGATATACCAAAATGCCCTTGCAGGGGAGTGAAATTAAATGATGAAGGTACCGTAATTTTGCAACTACATGTCAATCGAGGCTAATCTCATTTAATAAGAGGCGGGTGCCATGCTGATGTTCAATTCAATTCATGCACATATTAAGTGGCCTTTGGAATGTAAACAATTTAACTGAATTGCATGTTTAGTTTAAATTATTGATTGCATTTTTGTACAATGGTATGCCATCGTAATATATCTAAAGCACTCTGATTGAACAATATTAGACGAAAAGAGGAGTCCCCTTTATATTGACAAACTATGAGAATTTGACCAATGGAGTAAAGCTCCGTGAATTCCCACCACCCCTTGAAAAGCGAACCGATGGCATTATTACTCATTTCTAGTAGTAGAGTACAGGTTGAACCGCCTCAAACATTGAGAAGCAACGAGTTTGAGAGATCCTTTCCACATTTTCTCGAATTAATTCTCTATCATAAAAAATTAAAGCTACAATTCCATGACAATAACTCATCATAGTCCAACCGAAGTGCAGAAAGAAAAGGAAGAAAAGAAATCTTAAATTCTGTAACATGGATGAAAGATGAGTTTCCACAAACAGTCTACTTCAGTAATAGTGTGGACTGAATTTTAATGATGGTTGCTTCATTTAACCAGAGTAAACCTAAAGAATCCAGAATATCCTCTACACTATGATTACTAAAGTGATGATGTACCACATTTTATTTCTTCTGGCGTTCGCTATAAGGCTTGGTAGGACTAAATTGTCATGCCAAATTCATTGGTTGATATCAATTTATCTTGATCTCACGGTCGAGATGTTTCGACATTTTCTTTTATTTGACGGCTGAGATTGTGCCCTATAACTTTGCCACCCAAAGAAGCACCGGCACTGTAGAAAAGCCCATTACTTTGTCATATCGATTTTTGTCAATTAAATCTGTGTATCCGAGACATTACTCTTCTTATTCAGAATAGTAATGTTCAGAGGATATTGTGGAAACCTAAACCATGCACAGTAAACTTTATCACGAATGGTTCATGACATTCGATGGCGAGTTGTATGACGATATTCGAGAAAGTACATGACTAGTCTTGTATTCCATCTTCTAATTTATGTTCTTATTCAGTGGATTAGCTATCAAATCATATTTTTGTGTCATTAGCCATCACATTCAGTTTGGTGAAAGAAAAAAGCGCTACCAAAGTTAGTTATATCACCACATAAAATTTGTAAAGAATGTGCAATTAAACCATGTGACTAGCAGCGTGCCACCACTAGATGATGAGATGGCTCCATCGATCAACTCACAAGCTCAACTCAGACCTCGTGGATTAATTCTATTGATAGTGCGGGAGCATCCGATTTTATGGAACTATTCGCAAGTTTCAACATAGTTCTATCGACAAGTCAGACAACATCGATGTTCATTCCAACAAGGTTCCATCCGATTTCATGGAACTATCCACAGTTCCAGCATGGACTCAAGAATTGCATGTGTGTGTGTGTATATATGCACGCCAAACTTATGAGATGGATGTCATGTAATTAAAAGATATGTAGTCCAATTTACTTGCGTGATTCTCCCTGGATGAGCTAAAGTTACCAAAAAAATATGTAGGATTATACCGTTGATTTTACAAAACATGTGGTGTAACTGAGATGTCTAGATATGTGCACATCTCGTGTGCTCACAACCGAAATTAAGTGGTTTAGCGCATCTGCATTATAAGAATTTTTATAGTGTTGTATGAATTAGTCAGATTTGCAAGTGTAATCTGTCCAAATTTATGTTAACATATACTTCATGGATGGGTTTCGATGATTAAATCTATTTGTATCATTTAAGTATCCACAACCTTTTTTGGCCACACGTCTTCTCAAAGCAGCTGTCTCCAGGGGAGTGTATTGATGTGTGCAGGAAAGTAGGGATGGCGGAAGGGCAGTTCAGTCGGGGCCCAGTTCGGCCCAGATCATTCGTGCCAGTTTTTTTTTTTGTTAATCTTTTGGGGCCAGTAGAACTTTCCTTTTTACTATTATTTTCGGAAAAAAGAATTCTAAGGTGGGGGAGACTCTTGTAAAGGGAGAAGATAACAATTCTGGTTTTTAACCTGTGGATCCAAGTGACAGCGAGTTTGAGAGTAAGCTTATTTCACGAGAAATACTTGTCAAATAATGAGGTCGTACAAGGAGGCTAGGCAAGTTCGAGAGGAGCTTAGGTAAAGAATGCTAACAATGGAGCTTGATTTCGTTCCCGTTTCCAATCGAGAGAACCTTGATTTTGAAATAGAAATGAGACTTGAATCTCCATCTCAATTTAAACAGGCTGTTAAAAAAATATGCAATTTTCAGTGGGTACGGCATCAAATGACCCAGGACTGCGGAGACTATGGAGGCTAAAGGGATGCTCACGGAGAGTTTATGGTGGCTAGCTCCAAAAGAGGAATAAGTGTAAAAAAAAAAAGAAAGTCCTAGAGTTATTGCATTGGTGCCAATTCAGTCATACACATTTTTTTGGTACCAATTCAGTCCTAAATCTTTTGTATTTGTGCCAATTCAGTCCTAAATTTTTTGCATTTGTACCAATTGAGTCAATTCGGTCAATTTTGGTCAAAATTCGCAGACGTGTACGTCGGTTGTCCTATGTGAAATAGCTGGCGCTGACGTGGATATTTTTTAAATATAAATTTAATTATTTTTAAATATTTAAATATTTTTTTAAAAGAATTATTAAAAATAATTAAAATAATATTTAAAAATGTCCACGTCAGCGCTAGTCGTGCCACGTAGAACAATCGACGTCCACGTCTACAATTTCTGATCAAAATTGATCGGATTGACTCAATTGGCACAAATGCAAAAAGTCCTAGTACTAAATTAGCTCAAATGCAAAAGGACTGAATTGATACCAATAAAAGGTTTAGGACTGAATTAGCACCAATTCAAAAGGTTTGGGATTGAATTGGCACCAAAAAAAGGTTTATGACTGAATTGGCACAAATGCAATAGATCTAAAACATTTTTGACACTTTTACCCTCCAAAAGGAGAGGATGTCTATCGTTAACCGTGTTGAGCCAGAACACAAGTGTTTTAGGGTGTTGGGAAAACAAACAAGCCACGACAAAATGGATTGCCGACGATTGCCTACCGATGTTTGTATTGAATCCTGGTTTTTTTTGGTGAAGATGTTAAGAGGAAGATTTGAAGTTGAAGTATGGGTGGACTGTGACAAGGATTAAATGCTATCGAGCAAGGGGCATTGCCCTTGATATGATCAGAGGTACGTTCGAGGATCGTCACAAAAAAGTTGAGGCCTTATATTGGTGCCTTGCCGGGTGAATACGTGCATGGTGCATTCGAGTATGAACTTGGCAATGTAAATGAATTTTGAAAGGTTCTACGTGGGCTTTGAGGAATTAAGAAAGGGGTTTCTTAAAACAGCTCTGGAAGAAGCACTCACTACTCACGGCGGTAGAAAGGGATGGTAACAATTAAGGAAGTTGATCAATCAGCTGAATATGTTGCAGGATCACCTACTGTATGTTTCAAAACCTGAAGATTTCAACAGGCCGGGACACATTTTCCCATTGAAGTGCAGGGAGGGTGGGGTCCTGAAAAGAGCTGGGCATACAGAGGCTTCTGTTGACCTTGCTATGTTAGTTGGATTGGATCCGGTGGCAGTTCTTTGTGAGGTAGTGGATGATGATGGCTCCATGGCAAGATTGCCTAAGCTGCGGGAGAACTTAAAAATTGTATCCATTGCTGATCTAATCAGGTACGATTCTCTTCCCAGCAATCCAATGCAAATATTTCTTAGGACAGGTAGTTCCCAATCAAATCCAAATTTCAGCTGCAACTTTCACTTCTTAAGTATTGGTTTTTTTTGGCTAAGATGTTGTCCAAGCGGCATCTGCCCTTTTTGGGAATGGATAAATTAGGAGTCGAAACCTTGGAACCCTGGGTGGGGTGGGTTAAAGAGTCTCAAATGGATTTAATTGTAAACTTTTCGAAGAATTCAGAAAGCTAATAAACAGAGAGTTTCAAATGGATTAATTGTAAACTTTGAGAATCTTGTTTGTAGCAGTGCGTTTTCAACACAACTTCAATTTGTGCTTCATCTTATGTACTTCCAGTGCATGATTTTGTGTGTCAGTGTTTTTACTAGAACTGGCTGTACTGAGAAATTGATGGTATATTTTAAGTTGAATGCCATTAAATTTATATTGAAGTTAGTAAAAAATTGTCTAATCATTTGTCAATCATAGTTTGGAGTACCAAATTTATCTTGGATAACAACCTTGTCTAGACAGAAATGTTTGACATCAGGAGAAATGATTGTTAGGATATTAGTGAATTGATGGGAACAATAATTCTTTTTTGAAGTTTATGAAAAGGGGGCCTGTATGTGTCTGCAATTGATATAGGAATGCCGTAATTATGTTTTATGTCCTTCCTTCTGACAGCAATATTTCCCATCATGTGATTCATACTTTGTAGTTTATCGTCTGAACAGGGTGACATTGGAGATGGTCAAGATATCCTAGTGAGGGTACACTAGAAATGCCTCACAAGAGACATATTTGTATTTGCCAGATGCGACTGCGGCAACCAGCTTGCACAGGCGATGCAGCAGATAGAAGCGGCTGGTAGGGGCGTGCTGGTGTACCTCAGAGGGCACGAAGGAAGAGGCATAGGATTGGGGCACAAACTACGTGCCTATAACCTGCAGGACGATGGGCGTGACACCGTGGAAGCAAATGTGGAGCTCGGGTTGCCCGTTGACTCTAGAGAGTATCGAATTGGTGCTCAAGTATTTCTTACTTAAGTCAGAAACTATACCGATGCGAGAGGTCCTAAATAATTTAGCTTCTGAATGAGGTTGGTTCATGGTCATTGTCATTATATGCTTTGTGGAATCGAGAAGATCAATAAACTAACATCGTCAATCTAAAATTAAAGGTAGTTGAATTTCAGTGACTGTTTCAGAAATTGTACACGATTTGTAGGACTACTAGAGGAAGCTGGTGACTAAAGCAGAGCTTCAAATTCTCATCTTAAAAAGACGAGATTTGATTAGTAGAAAGAATCACTCCATCATCAAACTTTTCATAGCATTTGACGCCTTGGGAGTCAGGACGATGAAGCTGATGACGAACAACCCGTCAAAGTATGTGGGGCTTAAAGGTTATGGCTTGGCTATTGCTGGGAGAGTCCCTCTAGTAACTCCAATAACAAAGGAGAACAAGAGATACTTGGAGACGAAACGCTCCAAGATGGGGCACATCTATGATGCAGAAGTCAATGGCCGCTTCAGCAATCTCATAAGCAAAAATGGCAAGCCGAGTAGTACCGTTTCTTCTGATCCGGCTGTGTCCGACTAATAGGAGCTGCTGGATTGTTCGACTGCTAATGATTTATTTGGGGGGATACAAGCAAATTCACTGACGGATGGTGTTATTACTTTATTTTTTAAGCCCTAAGGTCAAGGACATTGGGATACCTGCTGATCATGAGTTCTGGAAATTTTATGGCGATTCCGGTTTATTATATTCATAATTGTTCTGTGGATGTCATTCATCCATTTTGTAAGGCGAAAAGGGGAGAGACTAGCCTCTTATTGAAACTTCCTTGTGTTATTGATGGATGTATTGATCTCTAGAGGCCATTGCATATTTCATGAAAACAGAGTTGTTGCAGGACATTCTTTCTTTCCTTTCCTGTGACCACCTTAGTGGTGACAAATACATTCTTGATCTCCATGCTACGTATGAGTTCGATATGTACTTCGCGCATAAAGACACATGTACCCGGAATTTTGGAAGGTGCAATTCCCGTGTAATTTTCACTGGTCTCCAAAAAACATCAGGAAATACATCACCATTCGATTACTTGCAGCAGAAAGGTTTTCTTTCTTTGATCTGATTAACTAAACAAAACATAGTGAAGCAGAGATTTTTCTGTAGGCATACCGAAGTTCACGCCTAAGTCTCAACATTCTTTCTGAAAGTGGAGACTTTGAGTTCGATATTATCGATTCTAACGAGCTCGAACACGCAGACATCTCCTTCCTTAAGGGAAGTTCCTCTCTGAAATGCGCCCCAACCGGCAGAAAGCTTTCCCGAGCCATGTCGTGGGTAGTACATGAGCTTCACTGGCCATGATCCGTCCGTATATTTAAGAGTTGCAGTTTGCATTCTTCCTTTGACGCGTCCCTTAAAAAAACCGCCTGGGACAGTCTGCAGAGTTGATTTTTGATCAACAAATGATCTATAAGTAAGAACATAAAAGGCATGATGACTAACTCAAGAAATGTTAACCATACCACATTTTCATAATCTCATAGGCAAACCTGAATCATATAGGAATACGATGGTCCCTTACGAGAAGGTTGAAGAAAATTTGGGAGCAAAAAGCTACTTTTTCATATATATTCTTTATTTACACAGATAGAGAGACTATATATATACATCAGCTTCCTGTAACCTAATCCTCTATAATTTAGGAAACAAACAAAGAAACGGAATATTACACAAAATAAGAAATAGAGAGAAAGTCTCTCTAATAACAGCTCACGCCTACACTCCCCCTCAAGTGGGTGAAAAGATGTCTTTGATACCCAACTTGACCAGTGAGCTATGAAACTCCCTACTAGCAACCGCCTTTGTGAGAATGTCCGCCAACTGATCCTCTGACCGAACAAACGGAAGTTTGATCACCTTTGACTCCAAGTTTTCTTTAATAAAGTGTCTGTCCACTTCTATATGTTTTGTTCGATCATGTTGAACTGGGTTATGAGAGATGTCAATAGCAGCTTTATTATCACAAAACAGACTCATTTCTGCCACAGGTGGAAAACCAAGCTCTACCATCAGCCTTTTCAGCCATAATAACTCACATAGCCCCTTCGCCACGCCTCTGAACTCGGCTTCGGCACTTGACAATGAGACCACCTTCTGCTTCTTGCTCCTCCAAGTAACAAGGTTACCTCCCACAAAAGTAAAGTATCCAGAGGTGGATCGTCTATCAGAAACATCTCCTGCCCAATCTGCATCAGTAAACCCTTCAATTTGAAGATGTCCATTCTTCGCAAAGAACAACCCTCTACCTGGGGCCGATTTCAGGTAGCGGAGAATACGTATGACTGCATCCATATGTTCTTCACTCGGGGTATGCATAAACTGACTAACTACACTCACTGCATATGCAATATCTGGGCGAGTATGCGATAAGTAAATCAATCTTCCTACTAACCTCTGATATCTGTCTTTATTAGTTGGCACTTGACCAGGTTTTACCCCAAGTCGATGGTTCTGTGCTATAGGAGTATCCACGGGCTTGCACTCCAATAGACCTACTTCAGCCAGGAGGTCTAGAACGTACTTCCTCTGAGATAAGAAAATCCCATCTTTTGACCTGGCTACTTCAATTCCCAAGAAATATTTTAGTCCCCCGAGGTTCTTCATCTCAAATTCGTTTGCCAACTTCTGTTGAAGATCCGAAATTTCTTCCAGATCATCTCCTGTAACAATCATATCATCAACATATATTATTAAGATTGTTACCTTTCCTCCCTTCCGTTTCAAGAATAAAGTATGATCTGAGCTACTCTGATGAAAGCCATATTTCTTCATTGCCGCACTGAAGCGACCAAACCATGCCCGAGGAGACTGCTTCAGTCCATACAACGATTTGTTCAACCTGCATACTATATTTGGTTGATCCACACATTCATAACCTGGAGGAATATCCATATAAATCTTCTCCTCCAAATCTCCATGAAGAAACGCATTCTTCACATCGAACTGATGCAGCGGCCAATCAAGATTGGTTGCAAGAGACAACAGTACTCTCACAGTGTTTAATTTTGCCACTGGAGAGAACGTTTCTTGATAGTCTACACCATACGTCTGGGTGTATCCCTTGGCTACTAGCCTTGCCTTATACCGCTCGATCGATCCATCAGCTTTATACTTGACTATGAAGACCCATTTGCAACCTACAGTTTTCTTCTTTTCCGGTAACTCAACAAGTCTCCATGTCTCGTTCTTCTGCAAAGCCTTCATTTCTTCCTGCATAGCCTGAACCCACTTGGGTTCTGTTAATGCATCTTGTACTCCCCCAGGGATGTGGACAGTAGAAACATTATGAGCAAATGCTTTAAGAGGAATCGACACCTTCCATGTCGACACATAGTTAGAAATCGGGTATTTTGATCTCCGGTCCTCTACCTCTGGTGAATAACGATTAGGAGGTATCCCCCTATTTTTCCTGTCAGGCAATTGATAACCATTTGTAGTCTCATCAGTATGATCATAAGACTCAAAATGGATAGGAGAGCTTACCTCAGGAATATCCTCAGGAGTAGGAGTGAGTACTTCAGAGAGGGGGGCATTAGGAGAGGGTACTTGTTCTTGCTCCTGATGTTGTTCTGTTGTCTGCTTACCTTCAAAGTACTGTGCATGTAACTCTCTATCTTGACACATACTAGGGCCAGCTCTTACCCCTGCCAAGACATCAGTATTCCACCAATTCTTCCGTTCTCCCCGTTCCTCCCTCTGAACGGGAGAAGTGGTGTCTGGGAAGTAGAGATCAGATTCCATGAAAGTAACATCCATGCTAACATAAGTTTTCTTGGTTGTGGGATCATAACACCTATAGCCTCTCTGGTGTGTCCCATAGCCCAGAAAAACACAGCGGCGCGCACATGGATCCAATTTATGGCGATGATGCTTGTGGACATGTACATACGCCACACATCCAAAGACTTTAGGCGGGAGTGTCAGAATCGATGGAAGAGAAACATAATGAGAGAGAGCTTGCAAAGGAGTCTGAAACTGTAGCACACGGGAAGGAAGTCTATTCATTAGGTGAACTGCCGTCACAGTAGCCATATCCCAGAACCGAACAGGAACACGACCACCAATAAGAAGAGCCCGAGCAGTCTCAAGGATATGGCGATTTTTCCTTTCTGCCACTCCATTCTGCTGTGGGGTATGTGGACAAGATGTCTCATGAATAATGCCATGCTCCTGTAAATAAGTAGACAACTGACGTGTAACATATTCGCCCCCATTATCGGAACGAAGAACACAAATGGATGCTCCAAATTGAGTTCGTACAAGCTGATGAAACACTCGGAATATATTTGTAACCTCATCCTTATGCTTCATCAGATACAACCACGTCATACGTGTACAGTCATCCACAAAAGTAACAAACCAGCGAACACCAGACATAGTAGTAATTGGGGAGGGTCCCCAAACATCTGAATGGATCAACTGAAAAGGAGAGTCACTTTTATTGAAACTTAATGGAAAAGAGGTACGATGGCTTTTAGCCAATGTGCAAGTATCACATACAAAATCCGAATATGAGGTTCCTACAAATAATGCTGGAAATAACTGTTTTAAGTAGCCGAAAGATGGGTGCCCAAGCCGTCGATGCCATAACCAAATGTCTCGATTACGGTTCGCAGACTGCCCCTGAATATGGTGTGCTCGCCCGATACTGAAGTCATCCACATAATAAAGGCCCCCCCTCTTAGTACCACGTCCAATAGTTTCCTTCGTGAGGATATCCTGAAATAAACAAACATCAGGATACATTTGAACACAACAATTAAGTTCAGTCGTGAGTTGACCAACAGACAGTAGCCGATTAGATAATGATGGCACAAGTAAAGTATGAGAGAGAGCAATAGAATCAGTAAGAGCCACAGAACCAGCTCCAGTAACTGGGAACACATGACCATTAGCATTAGAGATGCTATGTTTCCGTGGCACGGTGTTACCCCCAATATCAGCCGCATATGGTGTCATATGATCGGTCGCGCCAGAGTCAATTATCCAGCCACCATCTATTCCTTGAGGTGTACTAAGGAAAGCACCCCCAATGTTACCTGCTTGTGTTGGTTCCGCTATTGGCTGAAGCACCCCCAATGTTACCTGCTTGTGCTGGTTTCGCTATTGGCTGAAGAGAGTTCGATGACACCAGCGAAAGTTCAGATGTAGTGACTGTGGCAAGGGAAGTCTGGTCCGAGGTTGGAACTACTGCAAGAGAAGCCTGTCCACGACCAGGTACAGATTTAGCCCGCTTCTTGGCCTGTAATTCCTTCCACCAATCAGGATACCCATGCAGCTTAAAACAGGACTCTTTTGTGTGTCGACGGTTGCCACAATGAGTGCAACCCCCACCAGCTTGCGGCTTCTGTTGTGTGCTAGGGCTGGGTTGGAGGGATGGTGAGCTTGACTTGGCACGAGACACCATGGCAGCAGGAAGGACTTCATTGGCATTCAACATCACAGATTGACGAACATCTTCCCTGCGCACACGAGCATATGTCTCCTCTAAGGTTGGCAAGGGAAGTTGTCGAAGAATATCTGCCCTAACATTGTCAAGTCGATCATCAAGGCCATCAAGAAACAAATAAACTCGATCTTCTTGCACCAGATTATTATAACGAGTTATGTCAGCAGCACAGCTCATGGGGTTAGGGCGACGGAAATCAATTTCCGCCACAATCCCTGCAATTCATTATAATACTTCTCAAGAGGCCCTCCAGCCTGTTTCAGTCGGGTAACACGCCGCCGCAGTTCATAGAGCTGCGATGAATCAGTTCCATCAAAAAAGGTAGTCGCAACAGCATTCCAAACATCTCTAGCAGTAGGAAAACGAATAAAATTCCCAATCAGCATTGGGTCCATCGAATTAATAATCCATGCTTTGACTGTGGAATCATCAGTCTTCCACTTTCGAAAGCCTGGATCGGTCGGTGCAGGCTGAGAAGAATCTCCAGTAATATATCCCAATTTGTCCTTAGATGCGATATACATCTCGACAACTTGGGACCAAAGTCCGTAATTACCTCCATCCAACTTGATAGAAATCGGTTGACTTGGAGGATCAACATGCGACAGAGAAGACGACGAGGCATGCTGACTCAAGAGTTGCGTGAGTTTATCGAGCAACTGATCGGTCTGTGACCTGCTTTCTTGGGTACTTTCGGCCATGAATCATAAAATCGAACAACAAAAAGCTACTTTTTCATGATCGTGGATGAGTGTACAGTAACCTCTCAGATCAAGAAACCCTAGATCTTTAGGCTCTGATACCATGAAGAAAATTTGGGAGCAAAAAGCTACTTTTTCATATATATTCTTTATTTACACAGATAGAGAGACTATATATATACATCAGCTTCCTGTAACCTAATCCTCTATAATTTAGGAAACAAACAAAGAAAAGGAATATTACACAAAATAAGAAATAGAGAGAAAGTCTCTCTAATAACAGCTCACGCCTACAAAGGTAATAGATTTCATTCCTGTCCAAAATTTTCACATAAGAACTATTTTCTTGGGATCTTTTCTTACCACACCATGCTTCAATTGATTAAGCGACCGGATAACTACTGTGAAGGAAGGATGCTGCAACTCGTACTTGCGGGCTTCTTTGAGAGCCGTAGTTACCCGCATGGCTGGGCTCACCTTGCGTTTCGAATTTTCCATCCTACCTGAATTAGTCAGACGAAGATCATAAGAAAAAATGACACAAACCGTATGCATTACTAATAGGAGAAGATTCACACACCTTCCGAATCTTGTGGCAGAAGCTTCGCGCCTTTTGATTCGGAGCCCAATCCGAGTACAATTGCACGTGAAGCAGTAGCATCATCGACGAAATTAACGGAATCCGATTTCATCATTTTGGAGGGCTTGTGATGATATGTTTTTAGATGCAATTCATCCTTCTCTTTTCTCTTCAGTGAGAAACCATCTAGACTTCGAAGTCCAACTGAGAGATTACAGTGATCATCAGCATCTTCCATTTTAGGCGGGACAAATTCGACGGCATCGATTAGCAGATAATCTATTTCCGTTGCGCTTTTGTCAAATATGAGCACGTGAAAACCCAAGTCCCCTACGTATTTGAAGACTAAAAAGTGGCCCTCACAGATAGAGTAATGCTCCGCAAATTCCTTCCATCCCTTTGATAACCAAACCATTTCATCCCATTTTTCCAACTCCACTCTCCAACTTCCACCGTTCGGAACCCTCAAACGCACCGTTTCGGGAAGATTCTTGCCATACTTTCTCACAAACATCTTTGGAACACCCTAGCTTTATAACATATAAAGTCATCATAATATGTAAACAAGCGATGCTGGATATATTTTACACGAACTGACTCAAAAGAAAAGGCTGGTAAGTCGAAAAGAATTTTTAAGAAAAGAACTTACAAGCCTTCCGGTTTGAAGTGTCTCAGAGAGTATGATCTTGAAGAAATGAGGTGTCTCCCGCGCAAAACTTCGCCGGCGCTGTTCATCATCTCTCCGGAGACGAGAAGTCATCCTTGAGCACAAGTTGTGTAATAGGTAGTAACATCTGAATCTAACCTAGTTCTGTGGCTTTATATGAGCCAACATAATTGAATGTAGCACTTAATTGTAGAAGACATTCGTTTCTGGGATAACAGCTAGCTCGGCACTGTTCATCTTCTCTGATGATGTTAGCGAGGGACAACAGCTAGCTTAGCTAATCGTTACGATGAAGAAAAGTCAATAAACAAGTGAATGCTTTCGGAAGCTCGCTAAGAACACATTGGGAATCGAACATTGGTTAGTTGATCGAAATTATATCCTCTGTCGAAAAGGTGAAAGACTAGTCCTCTTATGGAACTTCCTCCTTCAATGCCAATGCTGGCTTTTAGAATTCATTCTTGTTATTTCATTTAAGTGATTACTAGACTTCAATCCTGAGTCTACTTGTGTTTTGATCACTAGAGAGCATCATTGTTTCACAAAAAACAAATGATGAAATATCCATCGAATCAATATCAATCAACAAAAGTTGCGAAGGGCCCTTTATTGATTTTGAACAGAAAAGTAAATGATGATGTTGGTCATTTTTTTATATCAATAGATGACCCATTTTAAAAAAATGGAATGATTCATGAATGGTTCGATTCTTTTAAATTATATAATTAAGAGTCATCACATGCTCCATTGTCATTGCCAAACTTGATTTTTCCTAGTCAAATTGTTCTTGAATGGTTTTCTTGAAAACAATACAATTAATTGTGCTATAACTCCATGAATGGTGTCATTTGCAATATTTTTTTTTATTAAATCTTCTTTACTCGGAATAACTAGGCTTTTTGATTAATTTTATTAGGCATCCATATCTTCCGTCTCGCTTCTTCTCCTTTTTATTCGTTAATGACGGCTAGGCCGGCGTCGCCATCTATCACGAGGCTGCCTCCTCGGGCTGCGACGTTGGCGACCGGCGCACGGCGGCCCGGTTGCCCTGCTCCTCGAAGGTTTAGGATCTCCCGATGGTTTCCTCACGCCCTCTGTGCTTTTTGGAACCTCGCTCGGGCTTCCTCTCCCTTCTCGACTCTCTCTCTCTTTATTTTGTAGCCAGAACCCAGCCTTCCCTTCCCTGAGCTCTCCTTCTTTTTCCCTCGCTCTCTCTTGGATTTTTGTGGCATCAAACTCCTCTCAGCTCTGTGCGTGTCTTTTTTCAGTCGCTGTCGCTCCCTCTCGGTGAAAATTCTTCTTCTTTTTTTGTGTGCTGAGCCCTCTCTTCTTTTGAACCCCCCTGCTATGAGGTTGCGGTGATGGAGAAGACAAAGGGGACCCTCGGCCTCCTTTCCTCTCCCCTCTCTTTCAGCTTTTGAAACCCCAAAAACCAAAGCCTGCTTTTTTCCTTTTCTGGCTTAGGACCAGACCTTGGCGCCGTCGAAACCCCCCTTTTTTTATTCTGCCAAACTCTCGGTCCACGTTTTTGTAGAAGGAGCAACCCCCAATGACCCTCTCTCTTATGTCTTTTTCCTCCTTTTTTGTCTTTAACCCCGGAGATGAATGAAGGGAGAGTTGTCCCTCTCGAGTTCCTGCGCCCACGAGAAAGGAGAGAAGAGATATGCCATTTTTGGCTTATACTTCTGTGTGGGAGGCTGTGAGTTGACTGGGTTGACCGAGTTGGGTCGGGTTTGACCCGCCCGATCCGGCTAAAAAAAGCGTCCCTATTCGATGCCAATTTGGCCCGTTTTCGAGAATTTGATTCGATAGGAACGTAATCACAGGTATTTAGATCAAATGTCATAACTGGCAAAAAGTGAAAAGAAATCTAAAAAGTACTCAATTTGTGGTTTTTGTTCAACTAGGGACCTAAATGAAAAATTTGAAAATTGAGGTTCTCGATCAAATTTTTCAGATTTAAAGTGACAAAAATGCAATTGGGATTAAAAGAAAACATTTGAATATATTTCCAGATTTTTCCAGCCTCATTTGATATTTTCCTTGATTTTCGGCTATTTTTTTAATGAAAAGAAATTTCGAAAATACCGAAAAAATACGAATTTTTTGTTGTTGTCAAAATTGGTTCCTTAAGCGTAGCCAAGAGTTTCAAAGTTGATTTTGTGACTTTTATGAATTTTTATTGATTTTCTATTAATTTTTTAAAACAAAGACCGATTAAAAATCAGATGTCAATATCCTACGGCGAGCTTTGATTCTTCCTTATTTGGCTTCCTCCGGTTTATGAATTCCTGTATGGTAAATACGACATGATTAGTTGCACCGCTATCTAGCCACCACGAATAAGATGGGGCTTCTGATAGATTAGATTCACAAACCAATGCCAAAGAATCATTATATTTAGGCTCACGCTTAGACAACCAATTTTTATATTTAACGCAGTCTTTCTTTACGTGTTCTCCCTTTTTGTAGAAGAAACAGAGACCATCTTTACCATTATTACCGTCCTTTTTAAAGGTCGGTTTCTTTGCACCCAAATTGTCAGAAGGACCAGCGGATGAATGAGTTCTTTTATGAGTACGATTTTTGTGTACTTACTCTTCTTAACACCAAAACTTGAAGCAGCATACATAGCAATGTGTGCTTTACCTTTCTTCAACTTTATCTCCTTTGACACCACCCTTGCAATCAAGCCATTGATTGACCATGTCCGATCAACGGTATTATACTGTGTTTGAATAATACCAAATTCAGGTGGAAGAGAGTTAAGTGCAAGATGCACAATACAAGCATCAGGAATATTAATATCAAGTGCCTTGAGCTTTGCTTGCAGATCCACCATCCTTAGGATATAATCCTTAACACCAGCAGAACCATCATACTTCAAGCTGAATAACCCTGACAGATGTGTCCCAATTTTAGCATTAGGAGAGTCGCGATTCCTTACCACTAAAGCCTCCATCATCTGCTTAGCAGCGACGTCAGCTACGAAATCACTTCTAAAATGCTCCTATATGGATCGCTTCATAGACAGTAAACAAATCTTATTGCTGTTTTCCCAAACACCAAAGTGTGCTTTCTGGGATTCTGTACTTGCCTCAGTGAGAGCTGTCGGTTTATCCTCATTAAGAGCAACTTGAACATCCGCCAGTTCCATACCAAACAGAAAATTCTCTCTCCACTTCTTAAAATTAGAACTAGTAAGAATCTCAATAGCTATGGAGTTGCCATTCATAGAAAAGGTGACTGAAAAACAATCAATGTTTATAATTAGCATAATGTGAAAATTTACCTTGAGAGTTACATACATTATCATATAATCACCTTTGGGCAGAAAACACGATATGTAGTTGTAAACTCTCTACATTACAACGACCATGAGAATTTATTTTAATCTTCGATAATCACCACCTTTGGGTGTATGAAAGTACTTAGATTAAATAATTCTCAACCATATGCTGTACATGTATCCCTCCATGTAATAATATGCAATTATCTCCTTTGGGAGTATGACTACGTATTAAAACAGGAGACATCCCAATACTTTATAAACTGTTATTTATTAAACCCAACCAAGTGTGCCACTTTGGCGGTCATAACCCAATTGATTTTTTATGAAATTGGGATATAAACTTTATATTTCACATTTACCGTATGCATATAATTTCAGACATAAAATTAGGGGTAATTATCCACAAAAAATTACATGACATGCTAATTCACATTAATACATTCAACAATACATGTTAAACCATATACACGTAGTTGATAAATTATGCTCCACATATCTGTATGTGGTACTTACATGTGAGCTTGCACCTGTATTTCACAAATCATAGAGAAATACATACAAAAAATACCAAAAAAAGCCCCAATCAATACACATATTTGGGGTTCCATACGTATTTTCATTTCATAAAAGCATCAAATATGTAAAATAAATATACCACCTAAAAGAGCATAAGTATATGAGCACGCCGGTACCTGAAACTCATCAAAAGGCTCACTCACACGCCCATTAACTTCTCTGTGCGTGGTCCCTACGCGCTGACACGTGCGTAGCAGGTGTTCGAGTATCAGCCGATCCTGAAAATCGATCCAACCGGTTTTTCCAGTCCAACCGCTATCTATTAACCGAACCGGCGAACTAGGTCATGCGATTTGGTCGGACCGATCAATGATCGGTTCTACCGGAAGGCCCGAGTCAACAATCAACCGATTCGGGTCAGGGTCACAGGTCGGGTCGGGTCACCGAGTCAGGTTGGGTCTACCCTGACTGAAGTGACATCAGCCTGCACATGCCAAGAACGTGCGGGCCCAGGTCTAGTTCGCGTGGGGAAGCCTTTCTCGCGCGTGGCCATTGGACAACTTCTTCAGAAGTGATATTGGCAGTTGAGTCAAACAAAAAAGGTCTCATAACTTTTGACTCATACATCCCAAAAATATATTTTATTTATTAAGGTTGAAAGAAGTTGTCAAAGAAAGATATTGCGCACAATATCAGTTTACTTTTCACTTCTCTATCTGGCGGCACAATAGCTTTACGAAGAAGCTTAGTAGAATAAAGGGTCGCCACAAAGTCAAACGTTGAAGGCGTTCTTGTTTCCAGGCCGCACAATCCGAATAAAATTTTTTGAAAATTAATCAAAATCGTGATTCGAGATCTAAAACGTGTAGGCTTTGATACTAAATGTAAGCTGAGTTTTTAATCCTTATGCATCAACCCAAAATCATCACGTATAGATATTCGAATCACAGTTTCATAAAGTAAAAGAATTGATGCACCTTGTTTCAGATCCATCGTTCTTGATGTGTGATGCGGAATTGCAATGATCCGATACTCAAGTGCCGTATCGCTTTCTAACGACTCTTTATGTGAAGTTATGTGGATATTAGGGTTTAGATCTATTTATAGAATTTTTAACCTACCCTCTCATTACGAATAAGGAAATAACTTAACCCATACTATCCAGCTCCATATTAGACTAAATATGAAATTGTATACCTTTTCTTTATTAGACCAATTAATAATTATAATAATAATTAATAAAGCCCAGATAAAATATATTTTCTAACAATATAAGCTGAAAAGGACAAAGACTAGTTCTCTTATGGAACTTCCTCCTTCAATGCCAATGCTGGCTTTTAAAATTCGTTCTTATTATTGACGTTAATTACTAGACTTCAATCCAAATCTACTTGTGTATTGATCACTAGAGAGCATCTTCGTTTCACCAAAAAAAAAAATTGATGAAATATCCATCGAGAATATAGATGAATCGACAAAGGTTGTAAAAGGTCCCTTATTGATTTTGGACAGGAAAGTAAATGACGAGAAATTTAAAGGTACGGAGAGCAGAGGCAATCGGGGCCATCCATGTAAATGCAGGAAAAAATAAATTGCAGGAAAGTAAAGATAAAGATAAAAAAAAACATTGAGTTCCGTAATTAATTGAGGGGATTCTACAATGAATACACTTGTGATATTTATAACTATCTACAAACGGTTACATACGGCGGTTGGAGCTGACCTTTAGGACAACCAAATTCATTTCAATAAGGTCGTAGTTCAATGATTTGATTTTTTTAAAATTTCCCAAAAATATATTAAGATTGTAAAGATATAGAATATCTTGGAGGCATAATTAGATAACTACAATTTCATCGATCCGTATTTATTGTAAATCCACTTCAAACAAAATATGAAAACGTAAGGTGGCAAACTCACGCACGAGATGAAAAAGCTACGTCAGGGTTTGGTATGTTGAGTTGTGACTTTGTGAATAGGCGATCATGGATATTATTTCTCTTTTCTAATGAATTTGGATTGCTTAGTTGGACCAAAGTAAGTCCTTAATGTAAAATTCGGGGATATTCCCTTGAGATGAAGGGAAGAAAAATATTTTCTCTTAACTTAGGGATGACGGTGGTGAAGGTAGACACCACGTCAGCTTCGGCTAGCTACTGTCAAGTAGGCTCGTATAGTAATGACCCGTGCCTGAAGTAAGTCATCGGAGATTCGGCATCTGCGTTGTCAGCCAGTGCTTCGCACAATGCTTGTTAACCAGCTTGCTGGCAACGTACCCCTGGTTAACAAGCACTGTACAATCAAATTGTCATTATCGACACTCATATTTACATCTTATTTAATTTTCTGGTACGCTATCAACACTTAGTGCTTGATTGGATTACATCTATTAAACTCTCATGTAAGTGGACAATGGAGAATAAGTTCAAAAGAAGACAAACTTGAAGGAAACATTGAAATATAATGGGTGTGGAAGAATTGGCTAGGTGAAAAGAAGTAATTTGAGAGGACAAGAGTAATTTTGTCTTTTAGTAAAATTCAAAACCAAAAAGAAAGAGAGAAGGAAATAAAGGTAAAAAATAATCTTAAATCAAAAATGGGACACGCAAGGGATAATATGGTCAATTCAAGCTTTTAGGGATTGTTAGAAGCTAAAATGGGATGAAAAAAGGGCCGGCCTATATTAAATGCTTATAGGTAGGAAATTAGAAAAATTGCCTTATTTGTAAATGATTTTAGATCTAGATTTAAGTCCAGAGAAAGTACCAAGTGGTCATTTTTTAGATGCATTTATGTTTAAACTTGAAATCATTAGATTTTTTTTTTTTACCCCGAGCATCGAAAATTAATGAACTCTGGTATACACCCCGAGCCCCAAAAATTGAGACTTTGAACGCTACATTGTTTCCATCAATGGCGACAAATGCTTGTCGACCGGCAAAGCAAAGCGCCACATGCTCGTTTGGATAGCTCCTTATCTTTACCGGCCGGCAGCCACGATCTGTCTAAATGTCTAAGAGGTCGCAACTTGTTTGTTTTCCTGAATATGTATCATGATGAATCCACAAGGAGTACTCTGCCCCATGCATATTTTGCAAACAGCCAATATGAATTTCAGTGATTATTTCAGAGATTGTATAGAGTTTGTAGGACAACCAGAGGAAGCTGGTGACTAGAGCAGAGCATGAAATTATCATCTTAAAGACATGAGATCTAATCAGCATAAAGAATCACTCCATCATCGAACTTTTCAAGATAACAGAGTTGGTGCAGGACCATTCTTTCTTTCCTTTTCTGAGACCACCTCAAGGGTGAAAGAAATTACTTCCAGATCAACTCTGCATATTGGCGTGAGATAAGGATTGCTTATGACCTTTTATTTTATCGATCCCGTGCTGCGGATGAGTTCGATTTATACTTTGTCGAATAAAGACGGAAACATGCAGAGAGGTCGGAATTTTGGAAAATGCAATTTCCCTGTGTAATTTTCACTAGTCTTTAAAAAAAAACATCAGGAAATACATCACCATTCAATTAGTTGCAGCAGAAAGTTTTGCTTTCTTTGATCTGATTCACTAAACAAAACATAGCGAAGCAGAGATTTTTCTGTAGGCATACCAAAGTTTCCGTCTAAGTCTTAACATTCCTTCTGAAAATGGAGACTTTGAGTTCAATAGCATCAATTCTAACAAGCTCGAACACACAGACATCTCCTTCCTTTAGAGAAGTTCCTCTTTGAGATGCGGCCCAACCGGCAGAGAGCTTTCCCGAGCCATGTTGCGGGTAGGATAGGGGCTACACTGGCCATGATCCATCCGAAGATGTAAGAGTTGCGGTTTGCATGCTTCCATCAATGCGTCCCTTTAAAATCCCGCCTGGGACAGTCTGCGGCGTTGATTTTTTTTTTATCAACAAATGATCTATGAGTAAGAACACAAAAGGTATGATAACTAACACAAGCACTGTTAACCTGACCAAATTTTGCACATGACTACTATTATCTCAGGATCTCTTCTTACCACATTTTGCTTCAATAGATTATGTGACCGGTTGACTACTGTGAAGGAAGGATTCTGCAGCTTAGACTTGTTCGCTGGTTCGAGAGACGTAGTCGCCCGCGAACATTGAGAAGTAGAACTATGAGAAGCCAGCATGCCGGGGCTCACCTCACTTTTGGAATTTTCCATCCTACCTGAATTAGTCAGGCAAAGAGCATAAGAAAAGCGATACAAAAGTGTATGCATTACTTATAGGCTAAGATTCACAGACCTTCCGAATCTTGTCGTTGAAGCTTTGCTCCTTCATCAGTTTGGACAGTCTGTTAGTTGATCGAAATTGTATCCAGAATAATGTTAAGAGGTACTGAGACTGAAATCGATAGAATTGATTCACAAAGTGATGTGCAAAGTAGCTAATGAACTTTTCTCAACAAATTGATGGGGTGTGGGCAGACTATGCGGTGAGGCCAAACACCACCTCTAGTTGTTTAAGCTATTCACTCAAACTCAACTGGTCCAATCCATCATGTTTAAGCTAGTCAATCTTTATTTCCGTTGTTTAGTCCAGATTAACATTTAATTTAATACAATTTCTGAGAGAGTCTCACTAGCAATTCCTATAACTAAGAATTGAAAGTAAGATAATGGGTACCTGCTACAAACTGAATATCTTTAGCCTTTAGAAATTCCTTAGTCGTGAGCCCTGCATTTTTAAGGCGATTGAATGTAAATTTTTGCAGCTAATATTTAGGTAAAATGATTATTTCGCCCAATTTCACTCAATGTCATAAGCTGAAAAGGTGAAAGACCATTTTTTTTTATGGATCTTCCACCGTCAATGTCGATGCTGGCTTTTAATATTCATCCTTGATTATTTCGGTAAGTGATCAACAGACTTTAATCTGAATCTACTTGAGTATTGGTCACTAGAGACCAATACCTATTAGAAAATTGAAGCATGCGACGTCAGCAAATCTCGTTGAGTGGTCATCGGGGGAAGGACTTGACTACACCTGATTCAAATCTTTTATGACTTAATCGCACTTTTTCAAATTTTAGAGCTTGATTGTACATTAAGCTAAACGTCAAGAATTTTTTTTTATGCAATTTCTCACAATAAAAAGAAAATAAAAGAAAAGAAAAGAAAAAATGGAATGGATATCAAATGATAAGAGAGTTGAAGGAAAAAGAAACCAAGTGGGATGCTTAGGTGAGTAATGAAAATGAGGATGGTGGGTTCTAAGTAGCTATGCTGACGTGGCAAATGATGGAAGATATGCTTAATTGGCACATTAATGGTCAATCAATTAGAAATCGGTTATCATTTTAAAAGTCATTTATGCCTAATTTTATTGATTTATTACCTAATACGAACAACTTTTTTACCATATACAGTAATAATTTATGGGAGGGTTATGAAAAAAAATTTAGGTGAAGAGACTATTCTACCCCTGATTTTCAGTTCTCATCGGCAGCTCCCTCTTCTTTTTCAAAACCGTTGCCAATGAGAAAGAGGGAAATTGGAAATAGAATCACCTACCTCAATAGAAAGAAATTCTTCATCTCAACCTCTGACTGTGCCTCAGTTAACTTCCAGATCTCTGTGCCACTTGCAGCATCTGCCCTCCTCTTTATAATGAGAAAATATTCGGTGGTTGTTAAGCGCCCCGTCACTAGCTG